>CM048852.1:38246145-39664895 GCA_026545225.1 Cornus controversa | reverse complement strand
AAAAAACTGAATGGAACTGTTAAATAAAGGTTCGGTTATGGTTTGAGGTTCTTCGGAACTGAACCAACCCGTTTTATGTATACATATAATATATTTATATATTTTATTATATAATATATATATATATATATATATATTATGTTTCAAGGCTAGAATCGTGAAACCAAACCAAACCATTTTTCACGATTCGATTTGGTTTGGTTCCATAATTCTCATGGTTCGTTTTGGTTCCAATTTTTGTGGAACAAACCGAACCGAATCGAACAATGTACACCCCTAACTCAAAGTAATTATTTTCGATACTTAGGATGAATTGTACAAAGGTTTGGAGAGATTGATGATGATGTAAATAGTAGGATTGGAATAAGTTGGACAAAGTAGAGGAATGCTAGCAGGGTTCTATATGATAAATGAATGCTAAATAAATTAAAAAGAAAAGCATATAGGACAATGATTAGACCGGCTATGTTATATGGTGCGAAATGTGGGGCACTAAAAAAGAATCATGAACAACACATCCATGTGGCAGAAATGTGGATGTTAAGATGGATGTTATGAATAACTAGGAAATATATGATTAATAATCAAAGAGTAAGGAGAGATTAGGCATGACGCCTATTAGTGAGAAATTAAGAGAGAAGAGAATAGAATTAAGTGGTATGGACATGTTCAATGCCGACCTACCACCTGTGAAGAGGGAAAAATTGATTTGCATTGAAAGTAAGAGACAAAGAGGCCAGTCAAAATTAACATGGAATGTAGTGATAAAAATAATTTTAAAAAATTAAATATGGTAGAATATAAAAATTATAAGAACAAGAATCCCTCCGTCTATGGAGTTTGTTACAAAGAATCAAATTTTCAATCAAGGAGAGTTATTGTCGTGACTTTAATCATGGGTCAGTTACACCATTATGTGTATAAGAAGGATAGAAAAGAGTGAAAAAGGCAAATTGATGCAGTCAATCCCATTTGTAATGATAAAGGCAACGATGATGATAATTAGCACTGCAAAAACAACCAAAGCTTGAACAATGGTGAGTTGCTCGTGAATAAACTCGTATAATTAAATTTTATATTTTAAATTCTTATAATTTAAGTTAGCCCAAGTAACACATTATTCATAGCTAACCCCACTACAATTTTCAATCCTCACAAATAAAGCTCATTCATTTTTAGTTGATTTGAACCCATCAGCCATTTATAATTTCATTTGAACCATTGGATCTAAACTTAACCCTAATAATCCTATAGCAACTCCTCCCACGAAGGTCACCTCTCTCACCGTGGATGATTACCAGTCTCTACCGACATCTACAAGATTGGATCTCTCTGTTGGTGTGTTTCTCATCTCTATCATTCGGTCTCCATCTATAAATTTCAATACTATTTACCAATAAAATCATGAGTCATTGGACTGTGAAGGTTGAAGATCGATCGTTGACGGTTGGAATTTGCAACAGAGAAAATGGTCGAGGCCTTGAGCTCGAACAGCTCTCTATCCAATTTTTTTTTAAGAAGTTTGGGGGATTTATGCACTTTATCTTGGAATAATAATTCTACACTCTAACAATAAAACTTGTAGCTTACCACACTAACTCATATACACTCTTAAGCATAAGAGATCGAATAAAAATTATGGCATCCTTACACATTTATACGCATCCCATCTACCTATGGAAGATTTCTCATAAATATCTACCAACAATAAAATTTCCCTATTCTTCAATATTCTCTACACTCCAGTACTCTATACAAGCTCTTCCATATTCAAGAACCTTCCAACAAGGCCGGTCCTTGGCCTAGGTGGCCCACGTGGTAGTCTAGGGCTCCAAATTTGGAGGGCTCCCAAATTTTAATCAAACCCAATACTACTACTGGCCCTCATTTAATTTTTTTTTTTTACTAACTATGGTTCATTCTACCAAACCCAATACTACTATACCTCATTTAAAAATAAAACTATTAACTATGGTCCATCTAACCAAACCCAATACTACTAGATCTCATTTTAAAAAGGTCAATACTTGAGTCCAATCATAGGTATACCAAGTTGGTCCTCTCAAATGATGTGGACCAGTAAAATATAAACACGTCAAAAAGTTATAAAAATAATTAAAAATGAAACAAAGCCACTTTTATGGGTTACCCAATTGAGAGAGTGTATCTCTATCTTCCATCTCCCTCCCATTTTATTGCAACTCTCTCTCTCCCGTTGGCAAATCTCCATACCCAAATAGATTAATCCTTTCATTTCCAACATATGGCTAGAACAAAATCAACAAATTCTTTACTCTGAAACCCTAGCACACAAAGGACCTATATTTGCATCTATAGGTGTAATACCAAAGATTGATGCTCTCTCGTCATCTCTCTAATTAGTTTGCTTTTTGCTTCTCTTTTCCTTTCCCTCGTATTATTTTTCGGTTCTTTTCTATGGCATTTTTTATACATTATATTTCTCTCTTTAAAATGAATCTGTTAATGTTTGTTTATTTAAAGATTTGTGTTTGTGCAGTGATGAAACTATATAGTAGTGTATATATATATATGTGTGTGTGTAAAACGATGGAGATGAATGGCTGGAGAGAGAGAGGAATCCCAAACAGATTCTAACTTGGAACCGATATCAACATTTGATTGGGACACATCAGCTAGGAGAACCAAGTTGGTTCGCATATGATTGGACTTAAGTACTGTCCTTTTAAAAAATAAAAATTTATTATCTATTATCCATTTAACCAAACCCAATACTATTGGGCTTCATTTTTAAAATAAAAAAAATTACTAACTAAATGTCCAATTCGTCTCTTTTTTTTTCTTCTTTCTCCATGGCTCGTTCTCTCTTATTTTCTTCTTCTTTCTTCACGACCAAATAGCAGCAAGCAACGACTGTTTTCTATAGAGGTTGTGATCTACCAAAGTTCAATTCGTCTCCTAGGTAAGTCTCTCTCTCATTTCTAGTTCTATATATACTTCTAGTCTTCAATGCATCATCTGTTTTACTTTTATCCCAAAATTTGAAGCCTCTTACTGTATCATGCCCCATGGTCAAAAATCATCTCTTTCACTTCATTGGTAATTGCAATTTTTTTAAAAAGAAAAAAAGATAAAATTATATTGTTTAGGCACAATTGATTGGAAAATTAGAAATAAAATCAGTATATTTGATTTTTCATAACTGTATATATCACCTTTCGTGGAAACTCTTCATTCAAAATCATACTCCGGTAAATATTCATAATTTCAAAGAGCAAAATTAACATTAATAATAATCTTGCATTCAAATTCATTTTAAAAAAGGAAAGAATTAACGAAATATTGTAATTTTTCTACAAAAGTATATGAATATTAAATATTATATTCATGAGCTTCTCGAATTGCCTTCATGATTCATCTTTTGTCCTAGCCAGTACATAACTAAACATTATTTTTCTTTCTTTTTTTGCCCTGTACAACCTCAATCTTGCTAAATATTTAATGGTTAAACATAATTAATTATTTAAGTGTTGCTATCAAAGCTTTGACATTTATTCTTTTTTTATTTTGCTCCTCTTATTAGGTTATTAGTTGTTTATATATTGCTAGTGAGATGAGATAATTAGAATTTTCTGATTTCAGTTGTGAACTACTTCAGTTAGTTGAATTTTGCCTTGATGGGTCAGTAATTAAAAGCATAATTATTTAAAAGTATGTTTTTAATTCTTTGTTGTTTCTCTGTAGTCTATGTTGCTTTTCTTTTTTCGGCTCTTTATATTTTTAGTTTGTTATTATACTGAAATTCCCTTATAAAGTATTATAAAGGTGCATATTTACTCTCTTAGCAAACTTGTCCCTGGTTGTGAAAAGAAAATTTAAGTTATATCTACTAGAAATATGAATCTAAGCACAACATAAAAAAAATTATGTGTTTATCGTCTCATTTTAATAAAAAAAATTGCGCTACTATAAAATTCCCTTATTCATTCACAACTTCAAATAAGGACTCATACAATGTAAAATCACAAAATAATAGGAAGACTCATGATCCCAAAAACTAGAAAGACTCCAACAAGATAAAAACTCTCATCACATTATGCAAATACTAAGCTTATCTTAACAGACTTATCTCAATAGACTCACCTAATATTTAAATTTTATTCATCTAATCAGAGTAAAAATGTAACATTCCTTTTCCCTTAAATATTGCTCTTGTCCTCGAGGGAAAAATTCAGAAATTAATTCTTAATAAAATCATAATCTTCTCATGGTGCGTCTACCAGCGAGATCCCTTACCTATGAATTATTATTTCTTGGCAATTTTTTCGCATCCATCGATCTAAAATTGCTTGCGGGTTCGGAATCATCTTCTCATATTTTATGCTTACATAAGGTAGTTGAGATTGAATGGAAATGTTGGATCTAATCCTCTTCTTTATCCAATAATTCTTGCTCCACCACAGGTCACCTTAACCGAACCTAGAAGACAAGTCAAAATTGTAGGTGGGGTGGGACTATACACCACCTTAAATGGTGTCCTTTTGATTGTTGAGTGCCAACTAGAGCTATAACAGGACTCTGCCAGGCTAGCCATTTGATCCCATTCTTGGGTTGTGAACTTGTAAAGCAACGAATATACATCTCAATTGTTCAACTCACCACTTCATTTTGACAATCCCTTTGTGTATGATAAGCCGAGTTGAAATTTAAATGTGTCATTTAACCGAAACAACTCTTGCCAAAACAAACTTGTAAGGCTAGGTCTCTATCACACACGATCGATTTAGGCATTCCATGCAATTTGATCCCAAAAAAAACTTGTGCAACTCCCATGGTCGTATATGGGTGAGAGTTGGGTTATTTTGAGTCTCCTCCTTGATAGCTTCCACCCAATTCGGTATTGGTTGGGAGAGAACCATCCCTTTTTTTTTTTTTTTTTTTTCCGGCTACATTATTCGCTTTTCCTTTTTTTCTATTTGATGACAAAATCAAACCTCATCAACTTGTAAAGCCATCTTTGTTGTGTAATAGTGGTAATAATTTGGTTGCATAGATGCTCGAGACTTTGTTGACCAGTGTGTACCACAAATTATTTTTTCAAAAGATAAGATTATCACTTTTGAACTGCGAAAACATGAGTTGGTATCTCTTTCTCACATGCTATTTTATCTAGATCCACGATCATAAGCCAAATTGACATTTTTTAAACTTGACAAATAATTGGTGAGACCTTAAAATAGAAAAAAATTCTCCAAATGTCATGCTATAAATTAAGATATCATATAAAAAAATAAAAATAAAAATTTTCTCAAATAATCTTTAAATATCTCATTCATAAGGGATTGAAATGTTGAGAGTGCGTTGCCGAAAGACATGACTAAAAAATTTTTATTCACGGATTGACATTACCACCTCAAGTAAAAGGTTTTTTGTTGACAGGTATATGTTTACTTAATAGTTTAGGAACATTTTAAGTATATGTTTAATTAAGAGTTTGTTCGGATATGAGATAAAAATGATTTTTTTCTAAGGGGTGTATGTATAATTAAGAAAAGAACTTAAGAGCATTCTCTAAATTAAAAGAAGAGATGGGTAACATGGAAATGAGATCAAAGTATTTTTTGAAAAAGAACTCAAGGAGCGTTCTCTAGATTAAAAGAATATCTAGTAAGATGATAGAAAAAGATCTGTGGCTGCTGGGATTCGAGCCCAGGTCTCCACGGCCACAACGTGGAATTCTAACCACTAAACTACAGCCACTGGTTTGGTCAAAGACAAGTATTTTTTGTATTAATTCCTCAGATTAGTTTGTCACTTACTGATAATATTCTTATTAGATCCTGAGATTTTATTTGGCAAGAGAAACCAACAGAGGACAAATTTTAAAAAATAAATAAATAAAAGTAGAGGAGAAAAGTGTTGCTTATTTTAAATATTCTCGGAGAAAATAAAATATTTAAAAAAACAAGAGTGTGATAGTTTTCAGTTTTAAAGAATAAGAAAATAGAAAACACTTCAAAATTTTGTTTAGTTCATAGTAAAAAAAATTGAGTAAAAGAAATATTTGATTTAAAAAAGAAAGTTATGAAAATAGTTTTCATAATTTTTAACTTACCGGATAACTCGAATGAGAGATTGAATCAGGTGTAAGGTGCAGTACAATTGCATCCAATGGTTTATAATACTCACACCTGTAAGAATTGTGAATCCAATGGGGGTAAAGTGTATAAAATTTCTTTTTAATTTTAAAAATGTGCAAAACAAACTTTCTTTATGTTCAATTTGGATCCCTGTAGTTTCAAAAATATACAACAATAGCAACAGCAATTTTACCCTTCTACCTAATTTTTTAATATTTTTAACAATAGCAATATTATTCTTTTTATATACTTTTTTTAAAATATTAATTTAATTATATATAAAATATTCTTGTTTTATAATCATTTCGTGGCCGAGAAAAAAAAAATCTTCATTGTTCTAATATTTTTTTTTTTTTGGCATTGTTTAAAAAAAATGCCCTTTTTTTAAACAATGCCAAATGTTTTTTTTTTTTTAACCGTGAAGATTTTTTTTATTTCAACAAAAAAAAAATTATAGACAATGAAGATTTTTTTTTTTACTTGGCCACGAAATAATAATAAAACAAAATTATTTTATTTATAATTAAATTAATATTTAAAAAAAAGTATATAAAAGAATAAAATTGCTATTGTTGAAAATATTAAAAAATTAGGTAAAAGAATAAAATTAGAATTAAAATGTGTTTTTAGTGCAAGATGATTGATTTACACATTTTTTAAATTACAGGACGTGAACATGAAAAGAAAAATTGCACATTAAACTTTCCGAATCCAATGCGATACAATTCTTGCATTAGTGTTCCACTGCATAGGGTCTTGTTCCTCGAAGAAACAATTGAGTGTAAAAATAAAATAAAATAAAATTTGTACTTTAAGCACTCATCACAGTCATAACTCAAAAGGGGCAATAATGCAATTGGTGCTTTAGTTCCAGTAAAGGCACTTTCTCTCGCATGTGACTGTGTCATTTCTTTTGAATGGTGTGTCCATCGCCTGGACACTGCCCATTATGCTGCTCACTATCGCCTACATAGAGAGCAGCAAAGATGGTGTGGGGGCTTACTGAAAAGCTGGTTTTGTCAAAAAAAGAAAGAAAAAAAATTGTAGGCTCTTTGCAGATAAGAGCCTGCTAAGCGGGCCTGCGGCTCTTTCTTGCTTTATTATTTTTTTTCTTTTTTCTTTTATTTTGTTTTTTCAAACAATAGTTCAAAGTTTATATATATATATATATATATATCAGAAAAATATTATTTGTTCTTTGTTTAATTTTTTTTATTTCAATTTGATTTTTTAGAACTCTTTAAAGTTTTTTTTTTTTTTTTTCATTTGGCTCAAGATAAATTTGAAAGAGATGTATTACGTCAAGATCCAAATAAGGCTGCAACACCAGAAACAAAAGCTTGAATCATTAAATAGCAAAAGAAAATTAGATCTAGAGAATAGTGATATGTAATATTATTTCTTTATTTGTGCAAAATATATGTAATGTCTTTTTAATTTATTTCTTTATTTGTGCAGAAAATATATAATGCCTTTTTATTTGTGAATAAATATTTGAGAAGTATATAATTAAAAATAATATTTTATTCATAACAAACAATTGAAATAAACAAGTTTTTAAAAAATTTATGAATTATTTTTTATATAAAATCTATTTTAATTGCAGAAAGTCACTGTGGAGAATTGCACAACGGATGGTCTAACATCATGTTACATACTAAAAAAATAATAATAGGGTAAATTCCTTGACTTCTCCTGATATTTGGCTTAATTATCCTCAAATTAAAATTTTTGCAAAATTACTCTAACACTCCTATTAAACTAACGATCCATTAAAAAAATCACATCTAATATACAATTATAAAGGTACCATCAAGTTGTAATGTTTTGTACAAAACTAATCTCAATTTTTAATCATTTGACTAAGATTAACATGTTATATATATATATATATATATATATATATATATTTTCTCCATCAATGCTAAATCAGCACTATCATCATCGAAAATAGTTTTGGCATTTTAATTTTTTTTTATGTTAATTAACTTTAAAAGAATTAACTGTCAATTAAGGACAGAAGTACATGAAGTAAAGTCACTAAACCTCAATGGAAGTTCACTATCATATTTTAAAAACTTTAATTCGAGAGTAATTAGACAAAATCTTATAAAAAATCGGCTAATTTACCCAAAATAATAATATATATTATATTTCATCTCGTCCGTACTTGTTTATTGAGAAATTTCAAAATCGAGGAAACTTGACTGTCTTCCATAATTGTGAGCCTTTCATAACTATTGCTGTGATCAGGTCCATAACAATACGAGACATCCTATTAGTCAGATGTCATCAGGTGTAGCATTACTTTGGTTTATTTAATAAATTACAAGATTAAAGAATTGAGTAACATTAGACTTTAATAGCTTTGTTTAAAGGTTAAGTTGGATTGAAACATTCTCTAATCAAAATTACTATTCGGCAACTTTAATTTGGACTCGTGTGACCAAATCAAATGAATTATGAAATTTGTAAAGAGTATCGATAGGAATAATGAAAGTTATCGCTAAATTAGAAATTAAATTATCTTTTTTCTTTTGAGATATTGTAAGTGAGATTAAACATTTACGACACTTTCACAATTCAATAAATATATAAAATATTTAACTATTCATTCATTGATAATTTTTATTGTATAAATTATTATCCATTTGTAAATGTAATTATATATGTGGTGATGTTTAACTATTTTTTTCAAGAAAATTTTTTATAATATGGGTTGAGAACTTCAAATTCAGAAGAAAAAAAAAACAAAAACAAAAAATACGATAATATGTGATCTTAGAAAGAAATTGCCTCAAGTATATAGTCCTAAAAATTCTTATTATTAAAAGTTTATTTTAATTGATAAACTTTATAAGATCAAACATCGCCTTAATTTTAAAATTTTGTTTGTAAAGCTAGAAAATGCAAGATTCATTGTGTTGCATGAAATGTTTGGTTTTTTAGAAATTTAAATAAATTGAGCTAAATGGCATTTGAATTGCTCGTACATTTGTGAGTTCGAAGGTAATCTTAGAAATTCCAACTCAATTTAATTACAAATTGGCTCGATTTGCATGGTGAATTTGTAAAAAAAAAAAAAATTATTCCTTATTATACTTATATAATAAAAAAATTATTAGTACAAATTTGCGAGCCGAACATATTAGATAGAACATACTGATTCTTACATTACGTTGTTCAAAGAAAAATTTGACTTGCAAATTCATAAAAATCTATTAATGAACTTAATTTTTTTCCATTTTTTTTTTTTTTAATAAACAAACATAAATTTAATTTAGAAATTTTAAATACGTAAACCCTAATCCAATCGTGTTAAATGAATATAAAGTATGCGTAGCTGTATCTGACGTAGCAGATAACTCAGGAACGTCCAAATACAGAAAACTTGCGTGCATGCGCAGGTGTATTGGAATTTTCCGTAAAGATGAGCTGGAACTGACATGGATGAAGATAAAATCAACCACCGTATGAATTTGCCATCCACTTTGGTCACCCAATCAAGTGTACCGAATCCTATCGTGATCATCACTGGGGTCCCACCATATGCTGATCTCGTTGTGCAAACACATCATGATATCAAAAACCCATTAGTACATGCCATGCCATAAACCATTAATTCACGGGACTCACGAGAACTGTGTGGACACACCCGCACGTAAGTGTAACCTGATTATGATGTGGCGTTATTTGATTGGGAACAGGACGAACCGGAGAGGAATCTGCTATACAATCACTATATATAGCAATATATATGTGTATATATACACGTATTGTATTAGCAATTTTATATTGCGTTGATCAAAACCCTCTAAATTGACTTCAATCTCAAAGGTAATTCGAGAGCTCTGTTTATTTCTGTGTATTTCTGTGTGCGCGTGTGTGAGAGAGAATTTAGATCTGAAATCTCGAGCAGAGAAGCTCTGATTACGCTAAACATTTCGTGTTTTTGAAGATTCATTATTTTCTCTCTCTAGTTGGTGACATTTGATAGTTCAATTTCTTACTTTTCGAATTCTTCTATAAAATCATTTGGGTTCTCTTTAATCTCATATATAAAGCTTCAATCTCTGGAATTGCCTCCATCAGATTAAGGCTTCCAGGAATTAGTTACACGATCAGGTGATCAGTACTTGATTTGTTCTGATTTTTTTCACAAAAACAAGTGTTGAGTTGATTTACTTGACCAAGTGTGTGGTTTCATTTGTTGAATGTATCACGAAGTTTAGTGAAATTGATTTTGAGTTGTGCATTTTGGTTGAATTTAATGGTTATTTAGGGTTTTGGTTGTTTTGGTTTCAGAAATTCAAGAAAGGATCTGACTAATGGATAAGGAAGCTTCAAACGGAGTGAACCATGCAACTACAAAACCACCTCCGAATCCCTCTCCTCTGCGAAGTGCCAAATTTTTTCAGGTATATGATATGCATAGCGTCTGATATTTGTAGCCGCATTATATATATATAGCTAATGATATATTCTATTAACCTTTTTTCTTATATTAAAGCAACTTTCATTACTATTAACTCTGTTGTGCCCACAAGGACTAAAAACGGTTTGGTGTATCAAATAATTTTATGTAATTGTTGATTAATGGCACATGCTGAACTCTCCATGCAGTTATTAGCGTGACCATGTATTTTGGGTGCTCAATTTTTAAGTTTTCCCAATTAACGATGAATTTTGTGTGTTTTTTCCTGGCACATTTGTGAATCATTTCAGTTTTGGTAAAAAAAAAAAAATTTTAAGATTCTTTTGCAATTGGTCTGATATTCGAGCAAACAAATTGAATCATCTGCAAAGAAGATACATATTTGTGCAGATCTGATTCTACCATGGTATTAAACATTGGCTTAAATTTTACAAGCCACCATTGTGGTGTAGTAATGGCCTTTTAGGAATGTGAATAATATTTTCTCTCCTAATACTTGCCATTGCTTTTGGAATTACCTTAAAATGTCTTTCTGTGGATTGCAGGCCAACATGAGAATCTTAGTAACTGGAGGAGCTGGATTTATTGGCTCTCATCTAGTGGACAAATTGATGGAAAATGAGAAGAATGAGGTAAAAAAATTTATATATAATCTTCTGTTCTGTGTTTGTATGGATCCTTTTGTATCCATGATTGTAAGACTGAAAAGAACAGCCACAATGTGGTTCCCTGTCATGCTATATATCTGCTCAAAGATGTATGTATGCTATAAGTTTTTATTGTACATCAGGTGATTGTTGTGGATAACTACTTCACTGGATCGAAGGACAACCTAAAGCAATGGATTGGTCATCCAAGATTTGAGCTTATTCGTCATGGTATGTCATTCTTGTATAGGACAAGTTATCAGATGTGCTGCCAAGATGACATTCAATAATTTTTTCACTTTGAGGATGTTGCAACTTTACACTCCTGATGAATGATTCTGTTTCTTTTTAATTTGTTTATTGTATCTGAATTTGATTTAGTATCATCGTTTGATATGATGTGTTGTATTTTCATGCAGATGTCACAGAGACATTGTTAGTTGAAGTGGATCAAATATACCATCTTGCTTGTCCTGCTTCTCCAATTTTCTACAAATACAATCCTGTAAAGGTGTGTCCTTGAGGAAAAAAAATCAGCTGTTTAACATGTCTTTATCAGGAACTATTTTCTCCTGTTGCATGAACAGAATAATTTGCAAGCCAGAGAAATCTCTCGCTTTTTATATGTCAATTTTCTTTTTCGTCTGTCTGTTCAGGCAAAGCTCTGAAATTTAAAGGCAGTATATATTTCCACACTCTAAAACTTCTTTTTTTTTTCCTAATTCATTAACACCAAGATTGAATTAGAGTTCTTCCCCAACTAGCAGTGTCATATCATCAAATGCGACCTGATGGTGTGACCTAGCTACATTCTTGGCTGCATTGGTTAGTAATGCTGCCATATCTGTCGCATCAAAGGGGAAGACTACACTTTAGCCTGAAGGAGAACTAATGTGGCGGTACCAAGAGACAAAATTTGCTTTTTGATTCACCTTCTATAATGAGCCATGGGAGTGTGCTTGATGAGCGTACATATTGGAATTTTTGTGATAGTCTAACTTTAATCATATGTATGATACTTGACAGACAATTAAGACAAATGTGATTGGGACATTGAATATGCTGGGACTTGCCAAGCGAGTTGGAGCAAGGTTGGAAACTGCTTTTCTGTCTTTTTGTTCTTGTTTTTATAGATCTCTCATTTACTCAAATTATTCCAATGGCCAACAGGATTTTGCTTACATCAACTTCAGAGGTTTATGGAGATCCTCTTGTGCATCCCCAGAATGAGAGCTACTGGGGTAATGTCAACCCTATAGGTATGTCTAGGATGCTAGACTTATATAATTGATGGTTAATTTGATGATTGAATGCAATTTTTGTAGTTGATATTGTATCTAATCCAGGATCAAGAATAATAGCAAAGCAAGTCAAGAACAATTACATGCACCATAATTTATTGTACAAGGGGGTGTATATTAGGGCAATTGTTTGGCTATGGGTCTTATTGTATCTCATCTTGGTTAGGATTAGTTGAATCATTATAGGTTTAAAAGGCTTTATTTGCCGGAAAGCTTTTTATTTTAGAAGATGGTACATTCTACAGTTCCTTTTTTTTTTTTTTTTCTCTTTTTCTTTTATTGTGGAAGTAACAGTTTTTATTTCATTAGAGTTTATATATTCTAGAAGTCCTACTTCAGCTTGGATCAGCAGTTTTTCTTGGATTGCAGTCCAGCCTATCGGTAACTTGGAAGTTCTCTATTTTGAGATAGTTTGGATCCCATTTGATTAACATGTTGAGTACATCTTTAGGGTTACTAGTACCTTCAAATAAGGCCCTTTGTTCTAAAACAAGATTAGAGTTGAATCTGGTTTTCTTGGATAGAATGAGTCTGGAACTCTTATTGATTTGAATGTGGATCTCAATCAAGTCTTTATGGAGTTGGTTACTTTTTCTCTCTCTCTAAAGTTTCCTTCCTGTTTTCCTAGTTTCTTCTGTTTACTGAACTTGTCCATCGTAACTCTTTCACCGCCTATTAAACCAAAACTTGACATTGATTGTTCTCCAAACCCTTACCTTTTTTCCCTTATTTTGCAATTTAACACATCATGTTCCCTTGTAGCCAACGATAGAATAGAAGTATGAGAACTTGATGGTGTGACCTAGCTATATTCTTAACTATAGGCTGTCCTGCATCAATTTCTCAATATTCAGTAAGAGGATTATTTGCTTATGCTGGTTTTTCAAGCACCTGTATGAGAAGTACGAGAACTTGGTTAATTATTGTTACTCTAATTATTTTGACCCAGTAATAGTTTCTCTGATAGTTAAGTATGACGAAGGGTAAGTGTGAGGCCTACAGTTAAAGTCTTCCATGTTATTCTTCTTAAGTGGGGAAAACATGGATAACTCCTCTGGCTATATGTTATAATTAATAATTAATAATATCCATGTACCTGTTTTTGGTACAAGTAAGACATCAATAGAATAGTTGCACTTACATGTACCTAGTTCGTAAAATTTATACCTTGAGCCAATTTATTAGGCATGCATTCATCACATAAGGATGTTATGCTATGTACTTTACAGGAGTTAGGAGTTGTTATGATGAGGGAAAGCGTGTGGCTGAGACTTTGATGTTTGATTATCACAGGCAACATGGTATAGGTAAATGCTCTCTCTCTCTCTCTCTCTCTCTCTATATATATATATATATATATATCCAAATAAATGCTTAAAAAAATAAATTTGTTGATTTTGTTATGTGAAACAATAGATTGTGATGCAATTTCTAACAGTCTTAAAATGTTGACTCCGTAAAAGAAATACGGATTGCTAGGATCTTCAACACTTATGGACCGCGAATGAATATTGATGATGGGCGTGTTGTCAGCAATTTCATAGCTCAAGCAATCCGGTAAATTCCAATGCCACACAGCCAGTGTTTTTGTGGACCTTCTAGACTTATTCAACCACTTATTTTATTCTTCTTTCCTCATGCGTAGTATCAGTGTGTTCCTTGTTCCATCTGTAGGCAGAATTAGTTGAGATTTGTATTTAATATACTTTGAAATGGTAGCCGTTTCTTATTGTTGTCCGTTGATGCAGCGATGAACCCTTAACTGTTCAATTACCTGGGACACAAACACGGAGTTTTTGTTATGTCTCTGACATGGTATGCATGCGTATTGTAATATTGGACAATTCAAAATTGAGACTCTATTTTGTGTAAATAACATGCATCGGCTTTGTTTTCCAATGTTGAAGGTTGATGGTCTTATTCGACTTATGGAAGGAGATAATACAGGGCCAATCAACATTGGGAATCCAGGTTATTATATGATTTGTTTGATTTACAAGAAATTGTTCCCATTGCCATTACTAACACCATGTTTGTATGCGCAGGTGAATTCACAATGCTTGAACTTGCTGAGACTGTGAAGGAGGTCAGTTTTGAATTTTGAATCTTCTCATGTTTCTGTAGAGACAATAAAATCTCTCTTCGAGGCATTACAAGAATTTGGATTTCATGCTCTTGTTAAAATAAATGCATTTTAGTGTCTAATATCCAAATACCACCATTTTCAATAGAAAGTTGAATTAGATATAACACAATTGAGGTTTTTTGCAGCTTATCAATCCTGAAGTGAAGATCATAACAGTGGATAACACTCCAGATGATCCTCGACAAAGAAAGCCAGACATCGGGAAGGCAAAGGAGTTACTGGGCTGGGAACCAAGAGTCAAGCTTCGTGATGGTCTTCCCCTCATGGAGGATGATTTCCGCCAGAGGCTTGGAATCTCAAGAAAGGTGTGAACTCCATAATAAGAGTTAAAATGGCAGGCTATGGGGGCAGTTTTGTTTCCTACTGCTATGAGCAAGCTCTTGAGTGATGCTTGAATCTGGCTTTTCTGTGCTTCCATTGTGATTTCTTTTCTTTTTCACCCTCTTTCTTCTAGTATATCACCATTTGGAATAAGTTGTACCAGAACTCTTATTATACTACATAGTTATCATATAAGCAGAGAAAATATGCCCTCTATTTTGGGCTTTTAGCCAGTAGTACTTGTTTAATATATAGAAAAGAAATTTGCTGATTTGTGGTTTAAGTCGATAATACTTGTGTTCATCAAAAGAATGCTTGGAATGGAATTGTCCACTTCTTATTCTCCTTGGTTGGGAAAATGGAAGGAATGGAAGATTGGAGTGGTGGAAGAGGTATTCTTGCATAAATTGATAGGCAAAAATGGAGTGGAATGTCTATTCTATCCATTCCTTTGTTTCATTCCATTATTTTATAGTTAAACCTATGGAATGAACATTCCATTCCTAGTAAAGTGAAAAAAAAATTATATTACCAAAAAAAATTAACATCGCTGCCTTTCTCCACCACTTCCACGTTGCCACCTTTCTATGCTGCAGCCACATTGCATTGTCAACTTCACATCACCACCACCTTTTACCACCACACCAATGCCACCTCCTCCACATTGCCACCTTTCTCCACTACAACATCCACCGCCGCCACACCACTGCCACCATCTCCACATCCCCACCTTCCTCCACCATCATATCTTTGTTAAAATTTATTTTCACTATGAGAGAGATTTTAGATAATTTAATTTAAAATTTATTTTATTCCTATCTCATTTCAGATTTTTCCCATAACAAACAAGCGTAACTCCAACTTAAAATATTTAGTTGTTTTGCGTTGTTTTGCAACTTAAAATATTTAGTTGTTTTGCCTACTCTGCACTGTGATGAATAGTTGCTATAGGGGTGGGATAACAAACTTTAAATGGTTTTCACACGATTCACAATAATCTCTTGATCCTCCCCTCCAGAAAATAGTCCAATGCATAACAATAAGATAGGAATGAATGTTTGGAGGCTTCAGAAATATAGATGTTCTTTATTTGATAAGATACACATTCCATAGTACATTGCTGGTGAATATGCAATCTGATTAGTGTATAAGGTGAACTTTCAGCTAACAATTCTAAGAAATGAGATGGCGAACCAACCTCTGTATGTGCCCATGCATTATAACTACTACATATTGCAAAGGAAAATGCAATTTATTGAAAACGAGCTGTTTATTTGGACATTATTGACAATATAGATTAATCCCATAACATGAAAGTAATAGAAAACAATAATTGAATGAATGTCTAACAAAGTGTTTTTTTTTTTTTTTTTTACAAAAAAAAAAAATATTCACTTACATAAAATGATATAAAGTACACAGTATATCTATTGGACTGCAACCGGATTTCTAGGCTTCTGCTACCACTCGACTCTTGGGTATTCTTTCCTTGTTTTTACTGACTTTTTTTCGTTTCATCCCCGTCTTTTGCTTCTGTTTGGTTCTCAATCCGTGCAAAGACAGGCTTTGGTTGAGCCATGACCTGACCACCCTTTAGACCACCCCATTTGGTATCATTCTGCATTTGAAAGTCAGTTGTATTAGAATAATAAACAGTTGAGAATTTTTGTATAATATATGTATATTTATACATGTAACATGCATATTATAAATGAGAGAGAGAGAGAGAGAGAGAGAGAGAGAGACCCAGGTAATGGCATTGAATTGTTCCTCTGAGTAGCCAAGCTGGGAATATATTCTCAAACACAAGCTTGGTGTGACTGGGAATAAAGCAATTGCTATAATCCTCATTGCTTCCAATATAATTACAAGGTCCTGATTGAAAATTAAATAAATAAATAAAACAATAATAACAAATTTAGAAACAATAAATTGGCTAATAATAACTCAAATAGTAGTAGCTGATGACAATAACACAAATACTGACAACTGATGATATTGGAATCCTTCAAGTGACGTGCTAGGCCAACTCAACTCAGTTCTATACAGGGTTCAAGAGAGCCCAACCCCTGATTATATGTACAGATACCAGCTGACCTTTGTTGAACAACAATGGGTCATTGGCTCAGCCAAGTTGAATTCGGGATTAGAGACTTATTTTAAAATTCCATCTTTAGATTTCAACTCTAGAAAATTGTGCAAAAAAATTACAAGGAGAAAGACGAGAACCTTTGCCGCAGCTTCAGAAGCAGCACCCCCTTGCTTAAAAAGAGACCATGGTGCATGTTCATCCATGTATAAATTCCCAGCATTCCCAATCTCTAGCACATCCTCGCATGCTGATGATAGTGAGAGGTTTTCATACCCAACCCGAGCCTTCTCGGCCTATAAAACAGAAGAGAGTGAAAAGTTAGGATCAACGGAAAGGAAGATGTCATAATCTGTGGAAAAAAGTTGAGTTGTCAGAACACGTGTACAGTTCCTATTTCTTAAGACCTTCAACTCAATTCAGCTAAACTCTATAGAGCCTCAAAATCCAACTTCTCAGGATCTAAGAGATGATTTTGCGCATAGGTCATCTTGTCATCTCTCATTGCTCGTGTATTAAGACTTAAAGCAACCTAAATGATATGCTGCAAGACGATGGCACAGTTTTAAACATGATCCACCAAAAAACAATGTTTTTTTCTTTTTAAGTAACATTATACCTAATGGAAAATGCTAGAGCATGAGTGTCACTGGTGCAAATTCAAACCTCAGAACAGCCATTTTGGAGAACACCAAAAGTTAGATTTGTCTCGAGTCCTCCCGAGGTTCCCTATCATAGCGGGACCAGAACTGGGTAGTGCTCTTTATTCTACCTAAATTTTTTTTTGGCCTTTATTCTACCTAAATTTAATCTGAGGTTTCTTATTGTTCTCTAGGCAAGGGGAACATGACACAAACAGAGCAGTGCAATAAAATAGATTATAAAACTAGTTGATGGAAGCATGAAGTCCGTACTCTCTCCATGCTTTTCTCTCTTGACATCTAAAACCCCAAAAGGTTTATTCCCAAAGGGTAATGAAAAGAATATGATAATAGTCAAAACTATCAAAATATGTGGCCAAGAAAACAAGTGTTGGTGCGCAAACAACTAATCACACCAATGATTGGATATTGAATGACACATGGTATGACCTATGATACCCAATTCATTACAAAGCGATTTCAAATCATGGATCTGAATTGGGGTCGATTATTGAGAGGGTGCTCCCAATGATGAATCTATATTTAATTGAAATTTTGAAGTCCATTTTTGTGGATGTCACTAGGGTCTTAATGCAGCATCTAACAATCAAGCCATGCTCCTACTCATTGATAACATCGAATTCTAAAGGGATATAAAAACGTCAACATCTGACAGATTACAAGGAGAAGCACTCTCACGGCACTCAACTCTTTATCATCGTACAAAACTGCCACTTCCATGCTCGCCCACACCCTTGCTCTACCAATCTTAGGATGTAACACCTTAATCTGGTTTACCCAACAGAGGAAAGGTGGATATACACAAATTTGGTACGCATAGAATTAGCTTGTAGAGGGAAAATCTGCTCAACTTGTTACTCTTATGAGCAACTCTAAATGTAAGGGAAGCCCAATTGGTGGGTCCCCCATCATCATGTTTCAGCAGGTAAAGCACTGTTCAGACCTATCAAGTATATTAAACAAAAAAAGAGAACATACTCTCTAAATTAAGCTATTAAAGTAGTCAAGTCATTTTACGTAAGCCAAAGCAAGCACATGAGATGAAATAAAGGAAATTTCAGTAAAACACTACCAGCTTCTCCACAGTGCCCCTGAATGCATTTCCTTCAGCTGCAATGGTTGAATCCACTGCCAAAGTTGATTTGCAATTCTTTTTCAGAAGTCCAAGGGTACGGTTCAGAAGATTCCCTGCACAACTAATATTAAGGTTTAAACTTATACATCACTATCTCAATATCATAATATAACCAAAAATGAATTAGCAAAGAAATCCTGATACTCCATGTTCGGGAAAAGAAGGGCAGAAATACCAATTGTATTGGCAAGACATGCATTGACAATATTGATGAAACGGTCCTCAGAGTAGTCCCCATCATTACCAAATTCCACCTCCCTAAGAAAGAAGTACCTGACAGCATCAGACCCAAATCTGTGCACCAAATCATTTGGATCAAGCGTATTCCCCAGTGACTTCCCCATCTTCATGCCATCCTAAAATTTTAAAAATAAAAAGTAGAGCTGCATGAAATGAAAATAGGTATATGAGATAAAAATCCTTTTACTCACTTGTTCATCTATTGTTATTGTAAGTTCAAACAAACATTGATAAACTTATTTGTTTAATGTATCCGTCTAACAAATATCATAGTCCAAAAATAACAAATTGAGACATCAACTAAGGTTTTAAACCTGATGATAAATGTAAAATAATCAAACTTTAGGTCTATAAGACACTCATAACTAAGCATTTTATGTGAGTAGACTGGTGAGAATTATGGAAAGGGAGTTCAAAATGCAAGCATAATGAACAAAATATACACCTAAAAAAAGGATTGGGCAGGACCACCTTTTGAGCGTGGCTGAAAAAATAATAGTCCACCTGAGCAGCAACAACATACACACACAAACAGGACTATCAGTGGTGTTTATTTTCTTCTTCTTTCGTTTTCTTTCCGTCCCAAGTACCTGTACATATGATGGAAATAAATGAAGAAATACAATACACTCAGGTACTGCGGTACCCGGGCCGGGCCATGAGGTAGTATTCACGGGCGCAGGAGCAGGGGTGGGGGGGGGGGGGGGGGGGGGGGTTTCTGGTCGGTCATTTGAGCTTAGTGTATGGTAATAATATAGCCCAAAGGATCACAAAGGCTGATGGATTATGTTGTAACCCAGAGTGTGACATGGGCTTGGAGAACTGAGCAGAATGAACACTATCTTCGGGGCCAGAGAAACCAAATGGCATCTGCTTAAGGCCAAGAAGGTAATGGACATTATGAGACAGTATCCCAGGATGTGACCTACCTCCAAATGGCCATGGTTGGAAGGTATGGTTTACCCGCTGGATTCATAGCATGTACGTGAACCACAGCACATCGTGATTGAACCAGTGTAAATAGTATTAATCCAAAATGGTACACATTGCATGACATGAGGCATTCATGATCATGACATACCACATCACATACAGCAACAAACGCTGATATGGCCTCTATAATGGGAATCCGGAGCTAAAATCCTACATCACATTTGGTATCAAAGCAAGCCAGCACCGTGTCTGATCATATGGGAAGGACGTACCAACATTAACAAGGGGAAAGATACAATCAAGATGGGCCACAAGTGGAACAGCCACCACTTTTCAGGGCTGAGACGGGAAACTGGGGCTGATAAGCCACCCTTAGTGCTGTGACCATCTTTAATAGACTGGAGTGGGAACTTACTTGGAGAGAGACTACTACAAGTCTGTTGACACTATGGGAGATATCAAAAAGAAGGTGAAGGTTGACGTGACTTCGATGGGGTGATTGATCCAACAATCTTTGCCGATTGGTTGTCTACGATGGAGAAGTATTTGATGAGTCAGATGAGAGGCACATTTGGTTGGCGAAGATAAAGCTGTTGAACCTTGTAGAATGTCCTGGATCAACATTGGGGAAAACATAAGGAGATTGGAAGCCCGCTAATAGCTAAGTGACAAGAGAAGGCAGCAAAGTTTTGAGATAAGTGTATGCCACCCAACTACCAAGACAAGTTAAACAAACAACTTGTCAATTATTTTCAAGAGAAACCAGGGGAACAAATTGCAATATACTATAAACCAATTGTTTATATGATGGAGCTTCTTAACCAATGCATTTGCTGGGGGTAGGAGATAATAAACCATATGTGTTTACGAAGAATCATAATCCCTTTCTAGTTTCAGATAGAACTGCCAAAGGGTTTACCAAATTTACAATGAATAATCAATTCGTATTGACCCACACCATCCGAACTCCATCTAGCACATACAAAACCATTCCCAGAACAGGCCAATTACATTTGAATGGCAACTAAGAAGAGTCGGGATTATATTACATAAATTTTCATGCATATTGAATGCAGTTCAGAAAAATAATTTTAGAAGCAATTTAAGCAACCAATATGGACCCAAGTATGAAGCTCCTCAGGTGAAATAGACTCCAGATCTATGTTTCATGAACTCTTCAAATAGCTTGAAACACTCATGTCAAACACCTGACATGAGACATGGGTACAAAATGTGTCTGACACGGCTACTAGGTTTTAAGTACCTTTGTCAAAAATCCATGGCCAAACACTGTCTTAGGAAGGCTTAGTCCGGCTGACATTAACATAGCTGGCCAGTAAACTGCATGAAACCGCAATATATCCTGCAGAAAATTTTCAAAAACATTAATTAATAAAACATAATAATTTACTGAACTTAATGGTGTAATGGGTTGAATAGATCCACCCATGAATCAGTAGGAACAACATGAAAGATGGAAAATAAGGATTATATATCTCAAGTCTCTTAAAGCTTGTGAAAGAATGAGAAAAGTGAAAAAAGACAGCAGATTATAAAACTAAGAAGACAACAAAGGCAAGAAGGAAGTGTTAGTATGTAGCTATTCCAGCATCTCCAGTTCCCTACAAAATTTCGCGAAGATGATGTTGGGTGAATAATCTTATAGATGGATCTCACTAAGGATAGCAACAAATACGAAAATTTAAAATCTTACATTAACTGAATCATATGCATATCACTAAACTCACAGCATACACTAACACGCTCCACACACCCTCTTAAAAAGCATTGTGCCCTATCTACACACATATTCTAGATCAAGATGAAGATGAAGAACCACTAGCACAAAGAATAACGAGCAAATAATCATAACCTTGTAAAAGCTCACGACACATCAAACATTAATATACAAAACTGTAATACATGGTCACCTTGGCCACACCAACATTTACCAATACAAGAACAATTTATTTCATGAAGTTAAAACAAAAATAATTTATTATCGTTAAAGAAATTTTTTCCAATCTTTTCATTTTTTTTGCCCGAAGAATTTAGAGAAAGAGCTGGCCATCAGGACCTTCTGTTAAGAAACTCACTACTTGATTATCATGATTTGACATCTTCTGAGCTGAATATCCCAGTTTGGCACCTTTGAAAACATGGACTGGCTCGAATTAGCACATAGACTTTAGTCAATTAGTTCTACCAAATCCTTTGACCTGACACAACTTAAAATAGTAAAGATGATGTTTATCTGTTTCTAAAAGCTCCAAGGCAGAAGAAATTTGATGGAATTAATATTGGAATACCATATGATGTTTGAATACCCATTGCCTTGTTGGTTTCATTTCAAAGAACCAGACAAAATTTATGAACAGAAATAACACGCAGTCTGAACTGCAAGGAAAATTCCATACCTTGCCAATTAAGTGTAATGAGGCTGGCCAACCTGAAGAAACTGCAGTTTGTAAATCAGGTTGCTCTTTATCCTCTGACAGTGCAGATATGTAACTGCTTAACAGACATGAGAGAGAGAGACAGAGAGAGAGAGAGAGAGAGAAAATTTCTTAACAAATTTATTTACAGAAAAAAGATCAACACAATTATCATATATAGCAAATTCATAATTGTTAGAGAGTTTAATATAATTGTATTTTTCATAGGGTAGTCCTATCTTTTCTCCTTTTTCAGTTGAGACATATTCTTCGTCTATATATACATTGTAATACAGAATACAAGAAATAATTTTCCTGTCATCCTGTTTTCATGGTATCAGAGCAGACTTGGCCCTAATCGCATCACAACAATGTCGCATTGGCTCATCATAATAAACCCTAATCCCATTGATCATAGCAATCGCATCTAATCATCGCATCACAGTATTTTCTGTTCTCATCCACTCTAGTACTTCTGTTCGCATCAACTAATTTGAAGACATCTCGATCACAAACCAATCACAGCAACTTCAATCGCAAGCCCTAACCCACTGCTTTGCTCTATTCGCACCAGGTCACAACTCTTGTTCAACCTGTTTGATTTGACTTGTTTGTGTTGCAACAGCAAGTTCATCGACCTCGCTTTGTTCACCTGCTTCGCAACTCTCTCTCTGTTCGATTTCGTTTCATCGTCATTCGTCTTGTTTGATTTCACACGACTCTGATTTGCAATTTCGCACAATCGTCTCTCTGTGTGTTCGCAGCTCAGTTGAGTTGTATATATCTGATTGAAATCACACCAGTTCTCTCTCTCCGACGCTGCGCAGTCTCTAATTGAGGCTCCTCAATTTTTTTTGCTCTATTCCATCATCGCAGGACCTCTCAACTGGTATTGCTAGTCTCGTACCAGTCATACAAGTTGCACCAATCTTTCTTGCAGTTCCTAATTCGTGTTCACATCTGCTTGCAATTTCAGTTTGTCTTAGAATCCAGATTCTATTCAGTTCATTTGATTCTTGAAATCTTTCACTTCACTGATTGCATCTTGGGACTTTTGTGTATCAGTAGAGCAGTGATTTGTTACATTGACGTTGGACAGTAATAATACAGATTATTGGTTAATTTTAAAATAAAATAAAAAATGGCCAGTGGGAATTCAGACTCTCTCCAGTCTACAACAACTATTAAGCCTTTTCCCAATTACTTGGGGCCGGCTACATAAATCCGATGTTTTCATTCCACTCTATTTAAGGTCATCTCCTCAGTTAATCCACATGCTATCATATCTTTCTCTACTACCTCTACCCATTTTAGCTTTGGTCTTCCTCTTCCCCTAGCATTGCCTTCAATTTGGACTATGTCACTTAACCTGACTGGCGCAGTTAAAGGTCATCTTTGCACATGTCCAAACCATCTTAACCGATTTTCCCTCACTTTATCTCCAATTGATGCTACACCAACCATCTTCCGAATGTGTTCATTTCTAATTCTATCATTTCTAGTCTTCCCGCACATCCATCTCAACATTCGCATTTCTGTGACACTCACTTTATGCAAATGTTGTTGCCTAGCTGCCCAACATTTGGTACCATAAAGTATGGCTAGTCTAATAGCTGTTCGATAAAACTCCCTTTCAATCGTAAAGAGATACGCCTATCACACAACACACTAGATACACCCCTAACCCATCCTGCCTTGATTCTATGATTAACGCCATCTCCAATTTCTCCCTCATTTTGAATAATTGAGCCTAAATAGCGAAAATGTTCACTTTTTTGTACTTCTTAATTCTCAATCCTCACTACATCCTCATTTGTCCTTCTAGATTTACTAAAGTTACACTCAATGTATTTAGTTTTATTTCGACTTATCTTAAACCCTTTTAGTTCTAAAGCTTCTCTCCAAACCTCTAATTTGGCATTAACTCCTTCTCTAGTCTCATCAACTAAAACAATATCATCAGCAAACAACATACACCATGGAATATCATCTTAGATGTGTCTTGTCAGCCCATCCATCACTAACGGAAAGAGGTATGGACTTAATGCTGACCCTTGGTGTAAGCCTACAATGATTGCGAATTCGCTTGTTGCCCCTACGGGCGTTCGCACTATAGTTACACACCCATCATACATATCCTTAATTGTGTCAATGTATCCCTTTGTGACTCCTTTCTTTTCTAAAACCCTCCATATTAGGTCTCTAGGTACCCTATTATAGGCTTTCTCCAAATCAATAAAAATAATATGGAGATCTCTCTTCTTCTTTCTATACCTTTCCATTAGTCTTCTCAACAAGTGAATAGCCTCCATCATTGACCTACCCGGCATGAATCCAAATTAATTCTCCGACACTTCCGTCTCTCGTCTTAGGCATTGTTCAATCACTCTCTCCCAGAGTCTCATAGTGTGACTCATTAATTTAATACCACGATAATTATTACAACTTTGGCGCCACTCATCTGGCATCCTCTTAGTTATAATTTTATTAAATAATTTTGTTAACCAAGACAAGCCAACTTCTCTTAGGCACTTCCACACCTCGATAGGAATGCCATCATGTCCTAAAGCACTCCTTGATCCTACGGAAGAATATAATATCTCTAACATTTTCCTCCACGCCTAAACTTCTTATATGGTTTTCATTTAGCAATTTCTCCAGGCTATTAGTGTGGAATTGACCAGTGAAAATTATGTGAATTGGGCATATGTTATGGAAAAAAAAATTGTTGGGCAAAAACATGTGGACTTGTGTCATTGGAGCTTCGACTACTCCATTAGATACCAAAGCTGAGAAGTACACTAAATTGTTATCTACTTGGGAGGTGAATAATGCAAAGATAATAACTTGGATAAATAATTCTGTGGATCAGTCTATTGGTTTACATTTGGCCAAGTTCTTCACAGCCAAAGAAATTCGGGATTATTTGTCCCAGCTATATGTGCAATCTAATTTTGCCAAACGCTATCAGTTAGAGTACAAGATTCGGGCTACTAGACAAAGTATATAGGAGTTCTATTCAGTTATGACTGGATTTTGGGATGAGTTAGCTCTCACGGAGCCTGCCGGACTGAGTTCCAATGAGCAGTATCATGCCTACAGAGAAGAGCAAAGATTGGTTCAACTTTTAATCGCTCTTAGAGATGATTTTGAGGGTCTCTGTAGATCTATTCTTCATCGAAGTCCACTTCCTTCTGTGATTCTATAGTTAATGAACTGTTGGCTGAAGAAGTTCATCTCAAAGCTGCCCCAAGAAGGACTTCTTCCGTTACCTAATCAGGCTGTCTTGGCGGTTCCTTCTAAGCCTCAATCCACTACACAGAGTAGACCGCGTGCTAGGGTTGGTATAGATGAGTGTAGTTTTGCTGAAAAAATGGTCACTGGAAGAATCAGTGTCCTAAATCAGCAATTTTGAATAAAGAACGTCACACAACAACAGTTGAACCATCAAAGGTTGATATAGCTTCATCCACTCCTACATTGTCGTTGATTGCAAGGCAGTTACAAAAGCTTATTTCCACCCATCAGCCAAATGCTCTTTCAGGTATTTCTCGAACCACTTGGGTTGGACTCAGGTGCTACATACCATATGACTAGTGATTCTTCATTGTTCACATCTATATTTTCTCCTCCTTCATCTGCTTCAATTTTGGCTCCCAATGGCACACCTATGCCATTGGCTGGTATTGGAACTATTATTTCTCGTCGTTTGTCTCTTTCTGATGTTTATTGCATTCCTCAGCTTACTTTGAACTTAATTTTTGTAAGCCAATTGTTTGATTCTAGATATTCTATTCATTTTTCTTCCATCGGTTGTATTGTGCAAGATCCTCATTCCAAAAAGATGATTGGAACAAGCCGTAGAGAAGGAGGATTGTATGTGTTGGAGAAGCTGCATGTTCCAACTATAGTTGCCTCTTTCGTTGATTTGTCATCTTTTCGTTTAAGTCCTAAGTCGTCTAGTTTTTATTTATGGCATTCTCGTCTTGGACATATTTCTAGTTTTCATTTACAGTATTTGGTTTCCACTGGTGTTTTGGGTAATTTAAGTAAGCATGATATTTCTGATTATAGTAGTTGCAAACTTGCAAAATTTTCTATTGCCTTTTAATAAGAGTTCAATTGTTTCTATGGCACCATTTGATTTAGTTCATTCTGATGTATGAGGTTCTGCTCCTATTTCTACTAAGGGAGGATCTAGATATTATGTTTCCCTTATTAATGATCATAGCCGATATTGTTGGATTTATCTTATGAAGCATCATTCTGAATTCTTTTCTATCTTTAGTGTTTTTCATGCTATGATCAGTACTCAATTTTCATCTGTTATCAAATGTTTTAGATGTAATTTAAGTGGAGAGTATAATTATAGTCCATTCCTTGATATGTTGAAATCTAATGGTACTATTCATCAATCTTCTTGCATAGACACTCTTGAGCAAAATGGTGTTGCAAAGTGAAAGCATCGGCACATAATGGAGACTGCACATTTTCTTTTGTTATCTACTAGTGTTCCTGGTAGTTTTGGGGGGGAGGTTGTTATCACTGCTGTTTATATAATAAATATAATACCAAGTTACCAACTGTTGTTACCTCTGGTCTTTCTCCTTTTGAACGATTGTGTGGTAAACCTCCAAATTATTTTTCCTTAAAGGTTTTTGGTTGCACCTGCTTTGTTCTTCTTCCTAAAGTAGCTCGTACTAAATTATTTGCACATTCTGCTATGTGTGTGTTTCTTGGTTATGGTGAAGGCCAAAAGGGATATCGATGCTATGATCTTGCTGCTAAAAAATTGTATGTGTCTCGTTGTGTGGTGTTTCTTGAGCATAATACTTTCTTTTCTATTCCCTCTAGTCCTATCACTTTGAGTAAGTCTGATTTTCTCCACATTGATCCCTTTTCTGATGACATTACTAGTATATCTTCTGTTAGTGGCATACCTCTTTCTAATGTTTCATCCTCTTCTGCACCAGCACCTTTTTCTATTGTTCCTCCTTGTGTTATTCACACTTATGCTCGCAGGAATAAAGTAATCTCTTCTGCAGGTACACTTCCTCCACCTCTCTCAGCAAACTCTATGTTGGTTTCTGATGATGTGGACCCTGCCCCTCCTCGTTATCCTCAGCGAGTTCGTCAGGACATCGTTTTGGTTTTTCTAATTCTTGTTATTCCTCTCCTTTCTATTCTTTCTTGCCATCTATTCATTCTCTCTATCAGCCCACCTCCTATAAGGAGGTTATTCTTGATCCTCTTTGGCAACAGGCAACGGATGAAGAGCTTTCTACTTTGCATAAGACCGGCATATGGGACTTGGTGTCTTTACCTCCTAATTAAACATACAATTGGGTGTAAGTGGGTTTATTAAATCAAGACCAAGTCTAATGGCTCTGAAGAACGATATAAAGCTCATCTAGTTGCAAGAGGGTTTACTCAGGCATATGGAATTGACTATGAGGAGACTTTTGCTCCTGTAGCCAAAATAACGACTGTTCGCACATTGATCATTGTTGCAGCTGTTCACCAGTGGGATCTGTTCCAGTTGGATGTCAAAAATGCCTTTCTGAATGGGGACTTGACTAAAGAAGTTGATACCTCCTCTTGGTCTTTCTCACAGCCCTGGACAGGTGTGCAGACTTAGAAAGGCATTGTATGGTATCAAACAAGCTCCTAGGGCTTGGTTTGAGAAGTTCTCTATGGTGATTTTTTCTTTATGTTTTCGTCCCAATGATTATGATTCTGCTCTCTTTATTCGCTCTACCTCGGCTGCATGATTTTGACCGGTGATAATACTGGTGGCATTGAGGCTTGAAATCCCAATTGCAACAACAATTTGAGATGAAGGATCTAGGTTCTCTTTGCTATTTTCTTGGTATTGAAGTAGCTCATTCTCCTAAAGGTTATCTTCTCTCTCACAGTCTATGCAGCAGATGTAATTCACAAAACTCATCTCATTGATTCTCGAACAGTTGAGACTCCTCTAGAGCTTAATGTTTGTTATACTTCTACTGATGGTGTTCCTTTAGCTTATCCCACTTTATATCATGTTATAGTTGGCAGTTTAGTATATCTCACTATCACTCGGCCTGATCTTACATATGTTGTTCACCTTGTCAGTCAATTATATCATCTCCTACTACTGTTCATTGGGTTGCGGTTCTTCGTATTTTGCACTATCTTTGGGGTACTTTACACTAAAGTTTATTATTTTCTTCTACATCATCTTTGGAGCTTTGAGCCTTTTATGATGCTAACTGGGCTGGTAACTCCACAGATCGCAAGTCTACTACTGGTTTTTGTGTTTTTCTAGGTGATTCTTCTAATTTCCTGAAAAAGCAAGAAACAAACAATTGTTGCTCGCTCTTGTGCTGAAGTTAGTATCATGCCATGGCTACTACTACAGTGAAGATAGCTAGGCTCCGATGGTTACTTACTGATTTGGGTTTTCGTTGTCTACTCCAACGCCTATATACTGTGATAACAAGAGTGTTATTCAGATTGCACACAATTCTGTTTTTCATGAGCGTACGAAACACATTGAGATTGATTGTCATTTTGTGTGCCATCACCTTCATCTTGGCACCATTTCACTACCATGTGTTTCTTCTTCTTTGCAATTGGCTGACTTCTTCACGAAGTCCCACACTATAATTTTTTTCTTGCCAAACTCTAGATGCTTCTCACTGTCACATTGTGAGTTTGACCGCCGAGAGGGGGTGGGGGGGGTGTTTGTTAGAGAGTTTAATGTAATTGTATTTTTCATAGGGTAGTCTTGTCTTTTCTCCCTTTTCAATTAGGACATATTATTTGTCTATATATACATTGTAATACAGAATACAAGATATAATTTTACTTTCATCGTGATTTCAATAATGTCTATCAAGTAATAGATAGCGCATTTGAAAATTAATTTTCACGAACAGATGTTACTGGTAATTGAACAGTAACTTGTTTATGTCAACTCAGTTTCTCTTAATAAATCAGGGACTTTGTTACATCAGCTTGGCTTTGAAGGATTTGAATTTTGGTTCCAAACAGATGGGCAAAATTAGAAGTATTTCCTGATGTTCTGGATAAATGAACAAAATGGCAGTTTAGTCTCAGCCGAGTAAAATGATATAACGCAATAGTGGCAGATTTAAGTAAATAAGTTTACACCTTGAAGGATAGATTGGACCTCCAGCTTCCATTTTCTATAGCAAGAGCCATCTAGTAGTATACTACAAAAGTCATATGGCAGAAACATAGCAACTACAAACCATGGACATAAATTTTGATAAAGTCCCACAATGATCCAATGGACTCAAGTAAAACACAATTTAAATAAACAAAAAACAAAAACACAGGTTTATTGCGACAAGTACAACAAAAAATTCAAGACATGGACAATAACCAAAACAACACATGGATTCTAAAAGTCATTATGAGACAGATAAATGTTTGAAGTGATAGAGATATAAATAGAAGCCCAATAATTATGTTAACTGGGATGGCTAATAAACATAGAGCATGAAATTATCCCATAGTACTAAAGGACGAAAAAACATTACCCCAGTAAAGCATCAAACCATACATATATAGTCTGCTTAGAGTCATTGGGAACTGTAATACCCCAATCCACCGATGTACGAGATATAGAGAAATCTCTCAGGCCGCTTCTGATCCAACTATGCACCTAAAAGAAGTTCTATTAGTATCATAAAAGAAAGTGGAACTATAAACTTCTTGCTAAGTCATTAATCGATAGTCATTAGGCTTGAAGTAAATGATGCAAGAAAGAAGCAATAATGCTCACACAGCATCACTGTAGGTGCTATTCAGTGTCCATGTATCTGGGCACTTGAAGATGGAACAAAACAGAAAATGCTACTCCAAATAGAAAGTCAATAGCCGGTTTTGATTTGATGAAATGAAAGTTTAATATATCTTATATGAAGTGGAAGTTTCTCCTTCAATTACTATTGTAAACCCTTTGAACCATACATATGAAAGTTAAGTAGTTAAACCAGCCCTGCAGATTAAAGCATGCTTACAAAGTTTTAGTTCATTTCAGAAGGCCGAAAAGGGACATTTCCCCATCAATGACTCACTACGCAGGGTCGGGGTGTTGGAGGAGGGGACTGGAGAAAGGCTTAACCTTTGAAATTAAATTCAATTCAAAAAACTGAAGGATTAGTCAATATGATTTTATAATAAAAACTGAAAAGAATAGATTGTAAACTCCTGAGCAATCTTCATATTTTCCAATAAATATATTTTCTCTCATAAAGTGGCAGAATTAGCTACAAACAAAAAAAGTACTTTTTTAAAGCATGTATAACGAACTTCAACTCATATCAAATTGTCATATTCAGAATAGATTTATATATATACATATATTATGACAGTTTCTACAAAATATAAATAAGAAAGAGCAGTCAAAGTTCTATAAATTGTAATTCTTTTGAAGTTGGTACTTAATTGAAATTAAGTAATCGTATTCAGATCCTATATTTGTGAGGATACAGATTACCAGAACCTTAACAAAGGCTGATTGTGCTGAGTTTCATTGACTTGAAAAGAACAGACAGAGTGCAACAAAATGCAGAAGTAATCAATAAGAAAAATTCTCATGGTCTCACCTCATTTAAACGAAAAGAAGGTTGCACAAAATCTGGATTTTGTGTCAGAGTTTCTTCGAATCGTTTTTGATACTTTGAAAGGGCAAAAAAGTAGTTGTCCTCTTTCCTTGGGACACATTGCTTTAGATGAATGGGGCAACAGTTGTTATCAAGCAACTCTGTCTCGTCCTGTGGATTTTTATGGAGTCAAATATAGTACATTATTACTATGTAAACGCATGTAGTCTAATCAAAGGATAGAAAAGAACCTGGGAAACACTGAAACATAAAATACATATGTATGCGCAGGAAAATGATAAACATAAACATAAAAAGGAGAGAGACCAAAAAGAAGGAAAGGGAGAAAGAAACCAAAAGCAAAACATTTCTTTCACCAAACTAAGTATTCACTTCAATTTTCTAAAAGTATACTAGCACCTGAAAATCACCACTATATCACAGTAAATACATTATTACAAGTACTGTCTTTAAAAATCATCAGCCACATGGTCTACAAGACAGTAAAAACTAAAAACCACTTAGACTACAAGCAAAGGTAGGAAATGCATGATGCAGAAGTATGAAATACCAATGTCTAACCACTCACTAAGGCATGAACCAACAATTAGAATGGCTTCACCCGTGAAACATACCTGTTCATATACATTCTAAATTATTGTAATCCATTACTACATTAATGTATTGGCAGCTAAAATTCTAATGCTATACCTCAAATATAAATACACTGAAATGCATTATGATCAAGGTGGTTATTATGTCTATTACAAGATCAGGTAAACATATAGAAGTTGGGATCTTCCCACATGTAATCACATGCCACCAATTATTTTCATGGCATAATTGGGATTCATCGAAAGATACTGGTATGAGTATAAAATACCACACCTCCAAAATTGCTAGTTTTAACACAAAGTAGTACCTTGTACTCCTCGCAATTGACACAATAAAGCCCCTCATAGTCAGCCCGGTAAATGTCACCATTGGCAAGAACCCTAGAGTAAAATTCCTTCACAATGGCTTCATGTTTGGGATCAGTAGTCCGAATGAACTTATCATAAGCTATGTCTAACTGCAGCCAACGAGTGAAATAAGAGAAACCCTCAAACAAAGACATTCGCACAATAGTTCAAACATTCAATAGTGAATCACTAAATGTGTATTGGAAATCGAATCCCTTTGCTACAGAATTGTACCTCTTTCCAAAGCATCTTGTAACTTTGGGAAATGACATCACAGTGTCCACTTGGGCTGGAGCCACGGGCAGCAGCAGCAGTAGCAATCTTCTCCCCATGCTCATCCGTGCCAGTAATGAATATAACTTTCTGTCCTAAAAGTCTCTGTCACAAGAAATAAAAATAAGCAGTAGCCCCTACACATAGTAGTGCAACCCTAGAAATCATTCAAATGTTACTGCTAAAACCTCCATTTGCATTCATCTAATCCTGTTTTCATATATACAAAACTATTCATATAGACAAAAAGCTTACTTTACAAAGTTCGGGAATAAATTCAAAAAATATATGGTTTAACGGCTAAGCTTGTTTCAAATTCTACTTCAGGTAACAGAACTTTTCACCCAGAATCAGTGATACCAACAATGAAAGACCAACTGAGCTTGTGCCACGATACGAGACATTTCGCTGTAACGTTAGTATCACATATGAAGAATTTGAATAAACCACCATAAAATTAAGGTTTGTTTAAAAAAAAAGGTGGCTGCAATTAAAATCTCATATTCTTTATTGGCATCTTCCACTGGTTGTCTTAATTGAGGTATGACAATCAAAACAACACAACATACGATACTCGTAATTCTCTTTTCCTTCACTTTCCTACCAAGCAAACAGTAGATGGAGAACTTTACGGTTGTTAGTAACTTAATCCAAAATTTTCGGAGGAAAATTCAATGAAAGTGGAGATAGGGTTATGATTGGAGGTTGAGAAAGGGTACCTGAAATCTGGCAATGGCGTCCGCGGCGATGGTGGTGTAGGCACTGCCCATGTGAGGAGGGGCATTAACGTAATAAAGTGGAGTTGTGAGGACGAATGGTTCAGTGCCTGTTGCGAGCTGTTGGCTTGCGTCGTTTGGGAGATTACCGGTTCTGCAAGTGCAGTACAGAGCTCGTTTGGAAGAAGATGAGAACAAGTTTTGACGAAAATGGAGTCGTTTGAGATTATGTGCCCCTCTCGAATAGTATAAGGTTGATGATGATGATGATAACAACCAAAGGCTGCTTCGTACAGAGAACTGTACTCTCCCCGCCATTTCTTCTTCCAAAATGGCAGATCCCTCTCTCTCTCTCTCTCTAATCTAAAGCTACTGTCTCCTCTCTTCAAAGAACATTTTCACCTTCTTATCAATTGCTACCAAGCACGAAATAGAACAGGATTGACCCGATAATCAATTCGGTCCAAACTATTTTATACGGGTTTGGAGTATTTCCAAATCCGAATTTTAGGACGGGTAAACTATTATCTGTTCTAAATCCAAAATTGGTTTCAAATAAAATTAACATTAGCTATTCTGATCATAGAATCCAGTTGAGCGTAGCACAAGCCTATCTTTATTTATTTTTGAAGAAACAAGAATTTTTAATGTTGTTGCTACATTTTGTTAGGGAATATCAACATAATTTAAAATAAGAGGTAATAATTAAAAAGAGAATTGTTTTTCAATGATGGGTGATCAGTGTTAATAACTTTTTTAGATTGGTTATTGGAAAATAATTTTTTTTAGGTTGGTCAATGTAAAAAAAAGTAATGTAGTACACCTTTTCTCACCTTGATAGGTCACTTGAATAATTTTGGTCCTGCATAATAATTTGGTTACCTCAAACTTAATTTATGCATTAATAAACAAATGAACAAATAAGTCAAAACAGACTAGTTAAATTTTAATTTTTGGAAATACTTCTCTTAGGGCAAGCGGTGTGGTTCGGCTGTGGCTAGCTGGCTACACAGTGTAGCCAGCATTTGGTACCGTGTGGGGCTGGCCAGAAGTGGGCCAGCCCCAGCTAGCTGGCTCTGCCTTTGCTATGCAGAGCCCCATGGCCAGCCAAAATGCTGGCTGTGTCATTTTTTTTTTCTTTTCCCTTTTCTTATTTCTTTTATTAGTTCCTTTTTCTTCTACTTTTCTTATTTCTTTTCTTTTTCTTCTACTGTTTTTTGGCTTTTCTTTTACTTTATTTTTTTATTCTAATTGTATATAAATATATGTTTATATAAACATAATATTTACACTAAATGATGTATTATTGTTAATATTTTTTTGTTATTATTTTTTTTTTGTTTCTTTCATTATTATTTTCTTTTTCTTCTAGTTTTTTTTTTGCTTTCCTTTTACTTTATTTATTTTTATTATAATATATGTTTATATAAACATAATATTTACACTAAATGATGTATTATTGTTAATATTTTTTTGTTATTATTTTTTTTTTGTTTCTTTCATTATTTGGGTCTATTTACCTTTGTATATTGTCTAAAAAAAATTGTTTCTTTACTTATGATTTTGTTTCTTTTTGTTTTTTTATAAGAAAAAATAGTTCTTTGTCTAATGAATTATTTTGTAAATAAATTGTCAATATATTAATGAGAAGAAAAAGTAAAACAAATAATTTTTATTCATCACAAACAATACGAAAAATTACATTGAAGATAATATTTTCTTTCAACTTATTCATTACCATATTTATCTCATAAATGATTCATGAGATCTCTCCTGAGATCCAAATTGTTATCTCCATTGCGAATCCTGTTAAGACGAGTATGTATGTGTGCTGCCAAAAATGATCGGTCTCGATTATAGTGTGGAAGGGAGACATTTTCATCCGGCGGTGGTGTCCAATCCAAAATGTTGGTATCATGCTCGTCTTCTATAATCATATTGTGTAATATGATGCACGTTCTCATTATCTTGCTCAGGTCTTCTTTTTTCCAATAATACACTGGTCCATGCGTTATAGCCCACCTTATCTGCAGCATACCAAATGCCCGTTCAACATCCTTCCTAACGGCTTCTTGTTTTTGAGAAAATAATTTCTCTTTTGCAGTAGTTGGGTGTGGGATGGTCTGCATCAAAGTTGCCCATTTAGGATATATACCATCAGATAAGTAATACCCCAATGTACGTTGGTGCCCATTTACCACATAATTAACCGAAGGCATTGTATCATTGATGATACGGTTGAATACTGGAGAATGATCTAAGACATTCACATCATTGTGTGAACCAGCCATACCAAAGAAAGCATGCCGGATCCATAAATTTTTTGATGCAACCGCCTCTAGTATGAGGGTAGGCTTACGGCTTCTCCCCTTGTGCGTGCCATGCCACGCTGTAGGACAGTTCTTCCATTCCCAATGCATACAATCTATAGAGCCAAGCATACCTGGAAATCCTCTTTCCTCCCCTTCTTCAAGCAGGCGTGCAATGTCGTTTTCGTTTGGTGAGCGTAGGTACTGGTCCGCATACAATGCAATTACAGCATCACAAAATCTCTTCAAACTTTAGATCGCAGTGCGCTCGCCAACCTTTGTGTACTCATCACAAAGATCTGCTGAAATTCCATAGGCGAGTATACGTATTGCAGCTGTCATCTTCTGTATAGGGGTGCACCCCATACGACCGGTAGCATCGGGTTTCTGTTTGAAGAAGTTGTCATGAGCTGTAACATCATTCAAAATGCGAAGAAACAACTCTCGTCGCATTCGGAATCGTCTATGAAATAACTCAGGTGTATAAGCAGGATTTTCGGCAATCGAGAGAAAGGATGGCTAAAGAAGAACGTGAAGACAAAATAATGCTTCAAGATCCAGCAAAGGCTCCAACAGAAGCAACAAGACGATAACTCATTGCTAAGCAAAATGAAATTGTCAAGAAATTAACTGAAGCTGATGGTCAAATATAATGTATTTTTATTTTTGCGAAAAATATGTATTTTTTTATGCAAGTTATTTATTTTATGCAATGTAATGTCTTTTTATTTTATTTACTTATTTGTGAGAAAATATGTAATATCGTTTTCTGTTATTTGTGAAAAAATATGTAATATCGTTTTATTTTATTTAGTTATTTGTGAGAAAATATGTAGTGTCTTTATATTAATTTTCTTTTATTTTTTTGTTAACAAAAATGTTAATAGAAAAAAAAATCAAAACATAAGTGGTTGAAAAATAGCCGTTGAAAAAAATACAAACAAACAATTAAATAAATATATTTTATATAATTTTCTAAAATACAAAAAATCATAAATATATTAAAATATAGCTAGCCCAGCCAGCACTATACCGTGCAGCTGGGCTGGCCACAAATTGTGGCTAACCACATCAGCACATGGCTAGCCACATTTGTGGCATAGCCAGCCGGTGTAGCCAGCACTACACCGGTTGCTCTTATGTCTTTGGGTTGAGACTCGACAAAAGTGAAGCCTAAACTTAATAAAGGTGAGGACAAATAAACCCGCACACCTTGCATGTAATTGTGTGAATTTGGTGTTTCCAAATCATCCAAAACTTCAAAGTGATCAACAAATGGACTGATTCTTAGCTTTGTTCTTTATGTTTTGTACTTTGGCTTTCAATTTCAAAACACACCGAGACACAATATGACAATCTGTAAGCTGATTCAAAGCATCATATCAAAACCTAAGTCACACCATTCAATATGAAGATGTAGATATATACCCCATGTTACATATATATAATAGACACACACAGAGAGATGAGCAAGAGTCAGATTTCAATATGAAACCAAAAGTTCATTACTCTAAGAAATGAAATCATTCAGTTGCATCACCCTCAGAAATCCAACACTTGGACCTAATTCATTGAATTCAATAGTCATATCTAAAACATTTCAATTTGAACATATCAAGAACATTCTAATTTTATGTAAACACAAATAATTGAAACATCAGAAAATGAATGCACACATGCACGTGTGTGTCTGTATATGTATATGTATGTATATATAGATAGATCTGATCAGAAACGAGAAATGTTTCTATTAGAAAAAGATCATTCAGTTACAACACTAATCACCTAATAACCCAACAAAGTGACAAAATCCAGCAAGTATAAACCTAAGAACTTAACCACCAAACCCATAAAGAGTCCTTCCCTGCCTCTTCAACGCATACACCACATCCATGGCGGTCACCGTCTTCCTCCTTGCGTGCTCAGTGTAGGTCACAGCATCCCTAATCACATTCTCCAAGAAAATCTTGAGCACCCCTCTGGTCTCCTCATAGATCAACCCACTAATCCTCTTGACTCCACCTCTTCTAGCCAACCTCCGGATCGCCGGCTTTGTGATGCCCTGGATGTTGTCGCGGAGGACCTTGCGGTGCCGCTTTGCTCCGCCCTTGCCCAGTCCCTTGCCACCTTTGCCTCGACCAGACATTTTGATGAGAGAGAAAAAGATTTGTGGGGGGGGGGGTTTTAGAGAGAGAGCGATTGAATTTGTAGTGATGGAAAAGGACTTGGTGAGTGGGACTTATATAAGATGGGTTTGGGAGGTTTGAATTTGGGCGGGGTTAGTATAGGCGGGACGTTTGAGTTTCGGTGCTAAGGAGGTCGATCCATGTGATGAGGTTGTGTTAATTTTGGTACGTTGATAAGGCGGGATCGACGGTACAAGTCGTTTGTTGGTAGGCGGACTAGTGACGTGGATTTCGTTTGTGTTTTTCACTTTGTTGCGGCGGCCTTTGGAAATTTACCTTCCACATTTGAAAAAAAAAAATGTCCCACAAAATTGCATCTCACATTGAAGTCATGGATCTAAACTGTAATGTGAATCAAACTCAGTCCTTGACGCAAGAGGCTAATACAAATTAAACATGATACAATATAAGAGTACAAGATTGATGTGTTTGGATTGTAATTGTGTCGATTCAAATTTATATACTCTATATTAAATAATGTATTATGTTTGTGTTTGATCCGTCAATTCCTTCGTAATCTAATTAAACCTGTTTAGTTAAACGCGTTGTATTAATATTAAAATAACTCGTTTAATTTAACATATGTTCGTATTAGAAATGACTTATTTAACTAAACACATCAAATAAATGTATCGTGTTCATGTTAATTTTATTTTAATAGTATAAAATTTTAATTAAACGTGACTTAATGTACCATGTCGCGTAAGACTTAAAATTAAACGAGTTACACATGTCTTATCGTGTTACCTGTGTTATAATTGTCTCGTTCGTAGCAATACTTTTTGACACAAATAATAATCATATCATCTTCGTGACAGCTTATATAACAGGATACTTATGTCGTGACATAATATGCTAACAAGAATTGTCACCTTTGTTCAAACCCCTAACACTTCACATATTGATTTATAATTTAATTTAATATTTAATTAGGAAAATATCAATTTAAAATAAAATAAAATTTTAAGTAAAGAATACTTTATTTATTATTAAACACCTAAACACTTGAATTAAAACTTTAATTGATAGACAGTATTTCAAAACTCAACATTTAATTTAGTGGTACATTCTTTAACATTTGACTTTGTATGTATGATCTTACGATCTAAGCTTACTTTTATTATTTCATCACTAATGAGGGACTTATTATTCTTTATTTCTCTCTAACATTTTAGTCCGTATAACATACTCAGTCTAGTCGTCACATTAGTATAACATACTCAGTCTAACATTTTAATCAGTATAACATACTTAGTCTAGTCGTCCTATTAAATTGTCATTTTAACATATTTCAATATTTTTTCCCCGTATATCATACTTAGTCTAGTTATTCTATTAGTATAACATACTCAGTCCATATAACATACTGAGGCTAGACGCTGTATTGAATTGTCATTTTAACATATTTCAATATTTTTGGGGTAAATATTACTGACACCTCTGTGATTTGAACTTATTTCACATAAAGAGAAAATTTGTTAATAGTGTCAATGTAAATTCAAATATTTTGCACCGTCTATCAGAGAGACCCCAAATCGTATATAGACAAGTCTGACACGATGCTCATTGACTTTGTCAAATGACTTATTTAAAGACATAAAAGACCAAAATACCTTAACTTTAATTCCAAATTTTCTTTTTTATGCCATATGCTTGAAGTCAAGTAAAATTTTCCAAAAATTACTAGTTATTAAAATTTTCAATATATTGTTTAGCAATTATTAGAGGATAACAATTAAAATCTTCACCAAGCATCTCCACCAACGAACCGCGAAAGCTCTGCCACCATTTCTAACCGAAAGACCCATTGCCCATAACTAAAAAGCACTGTCTTATGGCATCCACTACCAACTATTGCAAAGATGGCGAAACTATGGCAATGGAGATGGCAAAGCTTAAGGATTAGAGAGAGAAAGGGGTTGGTTGGATGGTTATGTATACATGTGTGTAGGTGTGTGCAAGCATAAGAATATATATATATATATATATTTATATATGCGGATCATAAAAATGGAATAGGTAAACCCTTAAAAAAAATAGAGAAGAAAATAATAAAAATTCAAAGTACCATCCAAGCAATGGAGCAGAAATCAATCAATCATCGAAATCAAAATTGGCAAATTCATGAAACTCTCTGCGAAGCCACCTCGACAAACGCCGATCTCGCCCAGACTCAATTTCTTTGTATCAAACCTATTCAACAACAATGGAACGGACAAAACCAATCCAAACCGTAAAGCAATCAGAAAGCTTCGTATGTGAAGCAAATTCAAGGTTGACCTTTCAGAGAATAACAGCGTCGAATTGGGTGTAGAGTGGAGTGGCAGACTAAGAGAACATCCATAGAGGATAAGACAGGAAAAAAGGGTTGTGAAGAGGGATTTGATGACGACAAGTGTGACAATAGGATAATGACGACGACAGCGGCAAAAATGATAGAAATTTTCAACGATGGTGCGATCCCAACAGCGATGAATTTGAGGCCTTAGAGAAAGGAATTGGAGGTGAGACTGAAGGGGATTTTTAGCGGCAAGGGTATGCCGGCATCGGCGAGTTGACCCGATCGTGTTCCTTAAAATCTCTCTGTCCAAAACCCTCTATTCCCTCGATTTGATTGCAAATCTCAGAGGCTAAAGGGGATTACAATATTGGTTTGAAATAGGACTTGAGGATGATAATATAGGATGGTGGTGGTTCGGTGCGATCTATATATATATGTGTGTTTGATTGGTGTCGATAGCAATGGGGTGGTGGTTCGGTGCGATAGATATATATATACACATGTGTTTGATTGGTTAGGGTTATATTTGGATTTGATAAAACTCAAGATAAATGGAAGGTAAAGAAGAGAGGTACATACTGGTGGTGGTGGTTCGATAGGAGAGAACAAAGCACAGAGCAATACACAGGGTAATTTGGTCTTTTCACATTTAGGGTGTATTTAATCATCATTAAATTGCATATAAGTGGGGGCATATATGACATTTCACACTTTTTTTAACACCGTTAGGAACGAAAATATCACTTGGGGTCTTTATGATAACTATAAGAAAATTTTGTCTTTGTGTGAAATAAGTCCAAACCTCAAGAGGTGTCACTAATATTTACCCATATTTTTTCTTTATTATGCCAAATAACATATGCATCCACTTTCCTCGGTGGGGATTTGAACCCCCGACCTTTCACTCCGGAAGGTGAGAAAATAGGATTGCACGACAGACTTTTATCATTTTCTTCGTATTTTTTTCCACCATCAATTTTTATTTTCATCTAATCAAACAAGTCATAGTGGCAATTTACTAATTATTTTGATGTATGAAAATGAAAATAAAAATAAAATAAAGTAAAAAAAAAAACTTAACTTGTGTTAAGGTCTAAAAAAATTGGAAGAAGTGAAAAATGATTTGAAAGGAGAATTGTGAAATCACTAATCCCTTCAATAGTGGGTTTTTCAATTATCTAAAAAGTGGGAGGAAACCGATTGTCTTTATTTTTTTCCAACAATTGTACTCTTATTTTGCACCTACCATCATAAAATAAAATTTATTACATTTATTTTCATTTTACCACATTTTTCAACTATTAAAAAGTGTAATTATTATCATTTCATTTTTTCTTAAGTTATATATAACAAAATACTAATAGAGCAATGCTACATGTTATGAAATAATTTCATGAATTTGTATCATGAATGATGTGGCAGGTAACGTGGAGAGTTAGTATTGGTGAAATTACCCCCATACACATAGTTCCATGATATTATCACTGAATCCCACCAATACTAACTTTTCACGTTACCTGCCACATCATTCATGATACAAATTCATGAAATAATTTCATGACGTTTAACATTTCTCATACTAATATGACAAATATAAAATTTTCACATCAAAAGGCAAATATAAAATGAAAAACACAACAAAATCACTATGGTCCTTAGTTAATCTTAATGAACTAAAAGATACAAAAACAATTATTGACTCTCAATGCACCTAAAAAAGTGAATTTAGTTAATTTGTTTATTTGTTAGAGATAATGATTATTAATGAGAAACAGAAAACCAAAATCATGAAATAGGGGCAACATAATCTGACCATGAGTCCATCACAAACCTCATTGCCAAAAAAAAAAAAAAAAGAATCATAGATAATAAGTTGATGTTATTAAAGAAAATTGTAAATAGAATCCTTAGATAGCTAAAGTATATGTTGAAGGATTTATATATTTAAGTTATACCCTTTTTAATAACTTAACCTTTTAGACTAGATTGTTGTCAACATTGTATCAAAGTCAAATATCTTGAGTTCAAACCTTATCATCACCTTGGTAATTAAAATTGACCATTAGAATGTCATACGCGAGATGACGTGTTAAATGATTTATATATTTAAGTTACACCATCCCTCTAAGAGATTTTTTTCCCCCAAAAATTAGAAGGTATAATTACACTATGATACCATGTTGTCATGCCTCAGATTTTCGAACCCGATTAATTTGTGATAAAAATAATTAAATTAAAAGTCAAAACTCAATTATCAACGCTCTTGAAACTTGGTTAAATTCTTTCTTCTTTTTTTTTCAAATAAAAGAAATTAATTTTTCTCAAGATTTAAATAGCTAGGTTCTTCCGTGCACTTATAATTTGTTCCATAAACTATTTTAATTGAAGAGACGACTTCGAGATACTCAATTTAGACTTAAGTTTTTCAATAAGTTATTAATTTTCAAGTTTAAAAAGTGATATAAAAAAAATTAAGAAAATACATATACAAATATGTGTATATTTGCATTACACACAAGACAACTCTTTTTTTACTCTTCCTCAACCTATATAATACACAAGTTAAGCACAAGGCAATTAAACGTAGGGTAAATTACACTGACCTCTCCTGAGGTTTAGTCAATATACATTGACCTCCCTTATTATTTAACAAATAACATTGACCTCCATTGTCAGAGTTATTAGGTAAATGCCGTTAACGGAAGTAAAAAATTACATTTTTGTCTTATTTTTTTAATATTATTTTAGTTCATAAACAAAGTAAAGCGAAAAGATAAGATTACCCATTGTATTCCAATGTTTGCTCACCCTTCTCCTTTCGTTCCACCACCATTAACGACATTGGTAAGCTCAACAGTTTATTTAGAAAACAAAATCTAAAATTGATGAAAAATAAAATATTTTTGATACCTTAAACTCAATTGTAGTTTAAATAAATAAGTGAAGAGTATGTTATTCACAAATTTAAGAAACAAATTCATGAATTGAAAGGAGTTTGTATTTATGTATGTAACTAAGGAACAACAGTAATTTTTTTGAGATGTGACCGTGAATTGAAAGAATAAATAGGCTGACTGGCTTCTAGCTTTTATATATGGGTTGGTTACTTGGCTCTGTAATTTTGTATATTAGTGTGTGTGTATATTTATGTATATAATCAAAATAATGAACTTTTGTACTGTGACTTTTAAAAGCGTAAAAAAAATAATCAAAAAGAAAAAAGAAAATTTTATTACATAAACTGAACCAAAATTTTCAATTTAAATAATTTAACACTAATTCTTCTAAACCCAATTCTGAAACCACATATATGTTTCATTTAAGCTGAGCCACATAATTAAACTCTATAATTTCAAGATCCTAACTCTTGATTGAATTAAGTGAAAAGAGAGAAAGTAGGAAAAAAGTGATGGTGTAAAGAAAAAAGAAGAGATAAAATAATATTTTATTACTTCTCTCTCTTGCCATCAGAAATTATCACCGACAACCTTCGCTGGAGATCAATTTTTGATTTTTTGAAATGATATGAAGAAGAATGAGATAATTTTGTCAACTTTATTCGGTTAAAAAAAGTATCTAAATATTTCATGTGATTTCATAGGGATAATTACATCTTTACATGTTTTTCAATGGTAAAACTGAAATTTAAAATATACAAATTGCTGACATCATAATTTATCGTCATTGATTGTGTTAACCAATATCAGAAGGGAGGTTTGTGTTATCTCGCATTCAAATCTCAAGGGAGGTTAATGTAATATGACAAACAAAATGGGAGGTCAATGTATATTGACTGAACCTCAGGGGAAGTCAGTATAATTTACCCTTAAATGTATATATATTCTTCTTCCTTCATCTCACTTCAAGTCTCATGACTTCCACTATAAATAAAATCTTTCAACGAAAGTAAATTCATTGAATAGATAATTTCGATAGCCTCCATTTGAGTACCACTTTCAATATGTTTTGACTTATAATAGAGATGTTATGAAATTTTGAAATTTAAAGAAAATTCAAGTATTCATAAATACATGCAAAAAATTTATTTTATTTTATCTTTTAACACATTACAAGACTAAATGACCAATATGTCATCTCGGGTCTTCACCATCAATTAGGGATGACAACGGGTCGGTTATGAAGCAGGAATTCCAATCCCCATCTCCATAACCGTTTGATTTTGAAAACCCCATAACCGGTTATAAATTTCACCCTTCACCCTATCCCCGCCTCATAACTGACCTAACCCACTTCGCCCCAAACTGGCCTGCTCTATTACCGGTTAAAACTCATTTGATTCATGAATTTTTAACATTCTCCAAACATTAATATTCTACCATTTTCAAAATTTTCTTATTTATTTTTGTTGCCTTTACTTAAAATAAAGGATTACACAATTTCCAACAAACCAAATATTTTAAAATTTAATATTTTTTAAAGTATATATACACATAAGTAATATAATATAAACAATTAAGTGTAGTATAATCGGGACGGGCTTTAAATGGGGCGGTGTGACCTTGCCCTGCCCCCGCCCTGAAATCGATCAAGTTTTAAATAACAAAATTTATTCCGGTCCCATTTAAATAAACGATTCCCTAAACCCGCTTTAAATGGGGTGGGGCGGGGTGGGTCCCCGTTGGGTTGGAAATTTTTGCCACCCCTACCATCAATAACTTATTGGGGGTAAAAGAAAATTCTTAGGGGGGCATTTTTAAAATTTACTTAAAAAAAAATGTATACACTAGTAAAAAAATATATATTTTAGGGAGGCATGTGCCCCCTTTGGGCACATAGTGGCTCTGCCACTGCTCCTGTACAAGTGTCTGAAGTCTATATGCAACACCATTATTTTGAGAATGTAAATTTTTATTACTTCTGGAATGCAACAAATTTATGTTCATAATATAATAAAGTTTTAAATCTTTTTATTTATTTCATTTCTTCAGTTTTGAATTTGAAAAAGTCTATAACTGATAATTATCAGACTTCGAAAAAATTATTGAATATCACCGGCACTTCGTATATGGAAGAACTCTCATAAATAGTAACTTTCTATTTCATATTATCTCTTAAAACAGGGTGGAATGGAGGTTTACTATTGGTGAAAATCTTATAAATTTGGAATTTCTGAATACTCAATAATTACTGAAGACTTTCTATGTCATAGACATTAGATTTTTAAACACCCAAGTAGTATGACGGTGTGTGTCATAAACATTGGGTTTTTAAACACCCAACCGGTATGACGATTATTTTATCCGTTATGATTTTTGAATTTAGACATGAGCCCACTTTTTCAATAAATAGTGAGCTCAATCCATGAGAGCAATACACACTTGCACACTTAAATGTATCTGCAATGATATTATCTTCCTCAAAGCCTTCTTAGCTCGCTTTTATATTATTATATTTTTAGTATTATTATTTTTATCTACTTATTTTGTGGGCAACTTCGACACACAGAGACTTGGTCCATTTGTCTTCATGTGGTCGTACACACATAAGAGGCGCCAACGAGAACTGATTTGGGTTGTATCTTGAAGTTGACGAGTACGCATCTGCGAGTAAGAGATGACTATCAATTTTAGGTCAATGTGTTTATCACTTGTCTCTCTAAATCAAGCCGATTTTTATATTACTTTGTTTTAATAGTTGTTTTATTTCATTTTATTATTTATCTTTTTTTCCCGTGTAACAAATATATTATATAAGTGCCTATATATTTGCATGGGAATATATACATACAAAATAAAATATTTCCTTTTGATTTCATTTCTGCAAAACTTATTTTTCTGTCAAATTTATTATTATTAAGCTTAGTGTAATTTTCATTAAAGTTAATGAGAGTATAAAATATTAGTTTCCATCACACATAATAAAGGTGTAATTATTCTCTCTTTATTTTTTTTTTTCAAAAGTCATACATAACAAGATTAAAGGTTGATATTATTATTTTTTATCTTCTTTAATTTTATCATAGAATTGATATTACTTTTACCATTCGTTTTCCATCCCATCACCCAAATGAACGGATGCACTCTTAGACAAGTGTTTGCGACAGCATTATTATTTTGAGAATTTAATATTTATTACTTTTATAATGCTAACACATTTATTTTGAAAAAATGTTACTCTACTCTCTACAACACTTTTATTTGAAAGAACCGAATACTGTACTCTTGAATAATTGTATTATTTTATTAAAGGTGTTACATATGAAACCAATATCCTTTATTGTCTAGGAAATCATGTGCGCCAGTACAACATAGTTACAGAACCGTGGACACACTTATATCACAGTACAACACAATTATATTATAAAATGCAACACATTCAATTACTTTAAAAAAAGTTTTGCAACATATTTATGTGAAAGATACAACACAAATGTAATGTATTATATTATGTTTGAATGTTATAAAACCATTAAATCGATAAATTCAACACACATTTATAAAATTGTTGCATTATGCACAAAATAACTACAAGATGAAAATGACAGAGGAAAAGATCGTGACTTGTTGTATATGTATTTTAAGATATTCAAGAGAAGCCAAAGATCCTTACTTTATATTGTGAATGCAATAATTTTAAATTGATAATGCAACAACTACATAAATGTATTAAAATTTTAATTTAATTGTGTTATAACATTTCAATAAGATGTAATATGTTAGTTACAGGAGTGTTAATCTTTAATATAAATATGTTGCGCGCATACGTGTTGCATTGTGAGTGATATAAGTATATATATATATATATATATATATTTGTTCCATGAGTGTTTCATTGTGTGGTACAACCGTGTTGCATTGTGAGTGATATAAGTCTGTTGCACTGGTGCACAAATGAGTGATATAACTGTGTTGCATTCGAATCCGGGTTCATCCAAGGGTTGCAAGACAAGCTCAAATTGTAAAATGGGATGATGGGGACATTTTAGTCTTTCTACTGACTAAGCCAGATTTATTAGACGAGTGAAGACATTGAAAGGCGTCGTTGTAATTTGCGAACTGAGAAAGAGATGAGGAAATTCGATCCGTGGCCCGTTTTCTTCAGGCGAGAGTGGAGCCGTAACTGGCCATTCCTGGTCGGTTTCGCCATCACCGGTACCATCATCACCAAATTTTCTCTGGGCCTCTCTGGTTCGTACCCTTTTCTCCATTTCTCTCTCTCTCATTTGTAGTAATTACTGTGCACATATAGAATTCCACAATCTATAATTTAATCTGTTCGTCTCTGTTCATACGCTATGTAGAGGAGGATGCGAAGAACTCTCCATTCGTGCAGAGGCACAAGAAGTATGTATCCGATCTCCCCTAATTTCACCAATAACATCAAACCCTAGATTTTTCATTTGATTTCCACTATTTCGTTTTATTCTCATATAGATTATTAATTGGATTTTTATCTATACATAATTATAGACATATTATTAGGTTTGATTTAGCTCATGTTGATAATTGCGTAACGATGTAATTGAAATGCTAAACACAGACATATATATTTATGCACGTATGTCATTACGTGTTTGTTTGTGAAATACATTTCAATTGAATAATGTAGATGCTATAGGTTTGTTGATTGAGCGTAGTGCACTGGATTTGTTTTCCTGTTCCAATCCTCTAGAACTGGGTAATTATCTATTTTTAATGCGTCTTTAAATTTTTAGTGTCATATATTGGGTTGTATTAATGCTAATTGGAAGTTACTATTAGCAACTTGTAAGCCTTTGCAGGAACAGGAGGAAAAAATAGTGAAGAAAGAGAATTAAGATGGGGAAAATAAGGGCAATGAGAGAAGAGTAATAGAGGAGAACAACAAAAAATAAGGGAAAAACTTTGAATATAAATTATCAACATTCAATCATCAAAATGTAATGATCCCAATGTATCAAATCATATTCATAGGTAATTGAGTAAAGCCTAATTAAAACACTGCAAAAAAGATAAGCTTAAAAATAAGGATATATAAAATAAGTCAAAAAAGTTAACACACTGTAATTCCAATGGTAGTCTTAGGCTTTTACTTGTATTGTTTATAGATCATACTTGTTGGATTTCATTCATTATTGAATTTACGTCCAAAAAGTAGTAGTGAAAAATTCCAAGTTGTTTTGGTGTTGGTGGTTATTGTAGTAGGTACTTTCACCAATTACAATTCACATTATAGTGACAGGTTATATCATTCCCAATATTGTAGTGCCATATGATTGTGCTACCGTTGAAATGATTTTTATAATCTCCGCTGAAGTTGATAAATATCTTAAAATAGAAGTTGTCACCTTTTTATTTCGGAAAGTGTGATATCTTTGTTTCTATATTTTACTTAAACTTAACAGTCCTTTGACTCTAATTTACATCGGACAATCCTCTTCTCCCAAGCTATACCTATATTTAAACTATCCAATAACAATCATTTACCATAACCCATGTTACCTGAACTTGGGTATGTGTGTTGGGTGCGGGCATATATCCTAGCATTGGATTTATCAAATTCTCAAACCAAAAGATATAGGGACACTTCTATAGTTCTACATTCATATTATCTAATGTTTCTATTTTATGTTATAGAGTAAATTAATTTCTTTATGTTACCTAGTCTTTAATATAGGCATTTCACTCGAGCAATAATAATATAATAAAATTATATAATATTTAATTATTGGATATGCGTTTTAGGTGTATGTGCAATCAATAGTGTCAGACACATATCTCATACCCATGTCCGTTCACTGTGTGTCCGACACAAGTACTTCAACTAGGGTCAATGTAACATAGACCATAACAATTAAGAGAAGTGTTAAACCTTGAGAAGTCATGTATCGGAGTATTACATTAAAGTAATTTGTAAAGTGGCATTCTCTGTGTGTCTTTCTGTGTGCCATGATCTTGTGCTTGTTTTCTTTTTCTTTTTCCCCTATATTCCCTAGAATCCCATTGTTTTTGCTCCATTTATATAGTGCCATGAAGATGCATGTTGTATTTTGTTTTTCCCCTTTTCTTGGGATTCATGGTATTCTTGGGATTTATGGTATTCTTTCTTTGAATATTGTGCCATGAAGATTAGTGAAAACTTCAAGTTGTGTTGGTGATACTGTGGCTAACTATAGTAGTAGGTATTGTTCACGGTTCCTCCCTATAGAACTTACAAATATTATTCAAGACATGTATAGTGTAATAATAACTAAATCTCATATTATGTGTGGAGTGATATAGAGATTTTTCTATAAAAGTATGATTGCATTAAGGATCAGAGGTAAGACCATATCTATTTACCATAGTTTAGATGAAATAACAAAGGACATATAAGGATATATTTCATGGTGCTTGTTGTTTCTGATGACATAGTATTAGATACTTCTAGAAGTCCTAGCAATAAAATTAGAAACATGGAGAAATGTATTATAATCAAAAGATTTGGGAATTAGTAAAACTAAAACAGAATATTAGGAATGTAAATTTAATAAAGTATCAGAAATAGCAATATAAATATTAGGCGTTAGAAGATGATGTAATTAGCAGGAATGAAGCAGGTTCAACAAAATGGAGATGTGCTAATGGTGTCCTATGTGAGAATCAAAATATTAGGGCATTAGAAAAGAAACAAAATAATACATTCGTGTAACTGAAATGAGATTACTGAGATGGGTTATAGGAACGATTAGAAAGATAGGGTGAATAATCGGTGTGTGAGAAAAAATTAGGAGTGACTCTTAAAATATAAGAAAACATGCTTAGGTGGGTTGGACATATATAATGTACACCAATAGACACACTAGTAAGAAAAAAAAATAGTTTGCATAGAATGTAAGAGACAGAGAGGCTTACCAAAAACTAACATATAATGAAGTAATTAAAAATGACTTTAAAAATTCAATATAATAGGAGACACGACTTGTAAAAAGAATAGAAACAAAGAATTTATGTTGGCGATGCCATTCATATGGGATAAAGGGAAGAATGATGATGATTGTTTGATCATTTTGATAAAATGGGTAGGATTATGGTCTTTATTATGGTTATTAGTCTGTTGAAATGGTTTTTATAATCTCTTTTTAAGTTGCTGAATATCTTATATTAGAAGTTATGGCCTTTTTTGGTTTTTAAAGTGTGATTGCTCTACTTCTGTCTTTAACTTAAATTACTGAAAAGTCTCTGAAAACCTAAATTATATCTAAGAACCCTCTTCTATCAAGCTATACCTATACTAAACTATTATATGGCAATCCTTTACTAGAACCAATAAATAAAGTGTTAATTATTAAATCCTGACTATTTTTTGCATTTGATGTATATTGCATTGAGGTATCTTGTACTCTTAGAGTTTGAATTGGCCTTCTATGTACGTGCACATGTGCGAACTGATCTTTTGCATGTTCACTTTTTTATCCCTCTTTCTTTTGGAATTTCATGGTGTGATTTCTTTGGATGGAGTGCCATGAAGATGCATGTTGTCTTCTTCCTCTAACATTGGGAATCTCGTGTTGTTATTTTCTTGGATATATTGACACGAAGGCCCAAATATAGACCTATGTTCTTTATGGCCTATTTGGTAGGAGGGAGAGCAAGAGGAGGAAAAAGGGGCGGGAGGTAGTAGGGAAAAGGGGAGGAAGGGAATGCCTTTCCTTTGGGTCCACCAAATTCTTTCTCCTATAAGTGGGGAGGCAAGATGGGGGGTGGAGTCCCCATTCTTTATTAATATGCAGGTTTTCATCACTTATTAGGCCCTTTCTTAGAGAATGGGGGAGGGAAAAATAAATAAAAAATAGGCCCTTAATATGTGAGGTAAATAATATGTTGAAATCACCCGATGGACAATCCTTTCTTATTTTCTTCTTATTGAACTAAACAATTAATAAATGAGTAGTGTTTAATTTTTTTGGGACACCCAAAGACGACTTGTTACAACTTTGGTTTAATTTCACAATTTGTTTTTGCAGGTGAACTTCTAAATTCCTACCTTGGCTGGATTGCCCACTTGATTCGATGAAAAGGACTGCTTATGTTTCTTCTTTTTTCTGGCCTTGTTTTCCTTTTGCCAAGTAGTAAAAGGATGATCTTTGGTACCTGCTATTCTGGAATTTCTATTCAGCTGCAACTGGTTTAAATAAATTTTTTGTTTAACCCAGGATTAGTCGGATCCATCTGTTATATGCTTGATGGCTTGTTGCTATTAATGGATTTTCATATGAAAATTGATTTGAAAACCGAGCCAAACACCCAAAAGAGTAGCCGAAGCTCTTAATATACCCTTAGATAGCGCATGTGATAATGATGTATGGGACTCACTTCTGTAATGTGTGGGCAACAAGAAGCTTAGGTTATAATTGGGTTGTTTGGTTCAGTTTTACTATCATTACTCTTTTCAAATATATATATTATTTGCATCTGAAAATGTGGAAAGCTTGAAATTCCCCTTAGCCGAAGTTTTGAAGTCATCTCTAATTAACATCCCTGGGTAATGATGAGTTTAGTATTGCAAAAGTAATTGGGTAAATTATAATCCTCATTGGAACATTTGCCATTGTCAAAGGTCGCAGAATGTCAATCCTGGATTCGTATTAGAGCAGGAAGTAATGGACCTCTCCGTGTACCGGAGAAGATCCTGATTCCATTTCTCTATCCAAGTCACAAGTACAACAATTAGGCTTCTCCCTATTAATTTACTTGGATTGAGATATGAAGTATTGAGTCACCTCCAACTCTCCAAGCAGCAATTGTTAGTGTTCCACAAAGCCTTAATTGATGCCATAAACCGCTTATTTTTTAGTATTTGATTAAGAGTAATGTTAGGATCGATTTTTTGCGGGACTCCAATGGAGAGCCTGGATCCTTTTCTCTCCTTCAGTAGTGTTGTAATTTATTTACATATTAAATATGTTTTTTAAGAAAAAATTTACAGCAGTGTTCACTTGAAGAGAATTCTCAACATGGACTCTTAGTGAGTAGTGAATAAGATAGTCTCTATTCTATTAGAGTTATGCCCTGTTTGGATTGGCTTTTGAAAGCGGTTTTTGACTTTTCAAGCTCAGAAGTCGTTTTGGAGAGTGTTTGGATTAGTAAGGTGGAAGAGTTTCTGAGTTCAAAAAGAGCGTTTAAAGGAAGCTGGGGGTACCAGCTTTCTGATTTAACTTCTGCTTCTCTTTTTCTTTTGCGTAAAAGCTGAAGCAAAAGTTCTGCCAAACAGGGCCTTAGTGTTCAACACTCTCTTTGCAACTCTTAGTTAATAATGAATAAGATAGTCACTCTTCTATTAGAGTTGGTGTCCAACAAACACTCTCGTTGGACCTCACAGTAAGGAATTTTAGGCATCGTTTGGATTGAAGAATTTAGAAGGGAGTGATAGTGTGTTTTGTGTTTGGGTACTTTAAATGAAGAGAAATGAGAGGATTGGGAGGGATAGTTATTCTCCTAATTTCTCATATCCTATCATCCCAAAAACAAAGATTAGGATGGAAATGATAGTGAGTTAAATATTACTTTCATAAATCTGAAACTGCCTTCAACAATTAGAAAGATAAAATTGTTATTCCACTCATGTTCCATTAAATATAAAAGGGTATGATAGTAATTTGGTTGCTATCTTTTTTCTTTCCTATCTTATTTAAATAAGAATATTATCTTTTATTTTATTTTCTCTCATATTTATCCAAACATAAATAGGGGTTATTGCTATCCTCTCATTTCTTTTCTCTCATAACTAAAGTTATTCTCTCTTTTATTTTCTCTCGTCTATCCAAACGGAGCCTTAGTCAGCAATGAATAGGGGTGACTTATTTTTTTGGGTGAGTAAAAAATGGGTTGACAAAAGTAAACCAATTAAGAATAAGAAGTCTATTTGAGTTTGCGATCTGTCTGCCTCTTCTTTTAGCGATCTCTCTTTAAACTCTCTAAAAAATTCCAAAAATCTCTCTCTCTACTTGATCTCTCCCTCCCTTTCTCTCTACGTGATCTCTCTCTCTCTAAAAAATTCCAAAACTCTCTCTCTCTGCGCGATCTCTCCCACCCTCTAAAAATTTCATAAATATTGTCCTAAAAAATTGTAAAAAAAGAAAAAAAAGAATGTGACATACATAACCAATATATTATACATATATATATATATAGTCTAAGAGAGAGGTTTTTGATTTAGAAATCAATCTTGGGCATTTTGGTATTAAACAATTTACAAAAAATACTTCAATATTTATAAAAAATATATATAGATATATACATGTTTCTTTTCTTTCTTTCCTTTTTTTATTATATAAAAATTATACATGTTCATTAGGAGATAAAAGAAAATTGACTTTCTTAATCTAGTGTCACCTAATTCTATTTGTGAACTGCCTGTTGGTCCAGACTTGTATTTGATTTTGCATGAAGAAAGTCAAATTTATAGTTATAATTATAATGTAAAATTGTAATTAGATTAACAGACTAGATAAGAGCATAGAAATATATAATTTGTATACAAATAATATGAGTTTGTATTTTTATTGGTACATTTTTTAACAAGGTTTGGTCACGAAATTTCTAACGGGGGGTCGGATTTGACCATGACACGAATTTGGGTTCGGATCTATACAGATTTGGGTTTTTTGGATTTGATATATGTGCATGTTAAATTATAGAAAAGGTTTATCAATTATAAATTTTAAATTTTCATAAAAAACAATAACGTAAAGAGAAAGAAAGAACCGAGTTATGTGAGTTTGGGTTGACCAGTATCTCGGGTCACTAATCCAGGTCGACCCGTTTATCTAGATCTAGATTTGTTTAAGCAATTTGGGCTCGGTTGACCTGTTTATTCGAGATTCGAATTGGCTTGACTAATTTGGATATGTTCGAGACAGTTATGGTCGATGGGTTAACCCGTCCCATATTTGACCTGCCCATATTCAATCTGTTACAAACAAGTTGAATTTGGGTCACAACCCATATTTGACCCACCCATTTTAACCGGGTCCAAACTCGCCTATTTTGCCCGACCTAGTAATGGATAAGATAATCTAAATTCTATTAGAGTTAGTGTCCAACAAACACTCTCTTTGCTACTCTTGGTTAGTAATGAATAAGATAGTCTTTCTTTTATTAGAGTTAGTGTCCAACAAACACTCTATTTTATTACAGCAATGTGCCGTAGCATAGGATTCGCAACAAGGGCTTTTAGTCAGTAATAGATAAGATTCTCTCTCTTCTATCTTCTATTAGAGTTAGTGTCTAACAAACACTCTCTTTTATTACAATAGTGTGCCATAGTAGAGGATTCGCAACAAGGACTTTTAGTATAAGATACTCTCTCTTCTAGTAGAGTTAGTGTCCAACAAACACTCTCTTTTGTTAAAGAGGTATGTGTTGAGTAATAACTCAATTCGAACAAATTGAGCGTTTAACTAATTAAGTATGTCTGATAATTCAATTTGAATATAATTAAAAAATACAAGCAGATAAAATTTAAGTGAAAGATTATTTTCTATTAAATTATTTATCTCAATAATTATCCCTATGAGTTGGCAATAAAAATGTGTAAAGACTTTTGTCATTTTCCTTTTAATTATGATAACCATGTCGAGTGAGAAGTTAATCAGACTTTTGTCATTTTCCTTTTAATTATGATAACCATGTCGAGTGAGAAGTTAATCAGACTTTTGTCTTTTCTTCTTTCCTCCATTTTGTGGCTAAGTGCAAAGTATTTGTTCCATCACATATCAAATCCTTCTCTATCTCATATAATTTAAAGAATGTTCCATCACTCCGGCAAAAATTATATTTATTTATTTACACCATGAAAACAATGTTATCCCTCAACAAAGACAAGCTATTCACAAATTTTTTATTCTATAATCATTTGTAAAATAAAAAATAATAATAAGTTTTTGTCTAACAAAATTTCTGTTTCACATGTTGTATTATTGTTTCGTTTGAGATTAAATATCTGTGGCAAGGAAATGAATGGTCATGGTTGTGTCATCCAGTCATCTTACCACATTTGTGTAATATTTTATGGTTCTCATGCAACGCGAGGGCAAGTTGCGGTAGCATCCAACGGTTCCTGGATGCTATGTCAACTTCAATCACCATCGTAGCTCACCACCAACCATTTTAATTGAGGCTACCAAATTGTTAGATAATATACGCCTAAAAAATTCACTATAAATTCAGTAATTATTGTCTATTTGTGGATGAACAAACGATGAAATAAAGTGTTTTTGAAATTTAAAATAAGTTGTATCTGCACAATTGTGATTCCTGCAACTTTTGCTTTTTTGGTACATTTAACGGTATTAATTAAATTCAAACTCGACTTGCTTGAAATCGAATAGGGTACAAATTACCATCTTAGACCCCGATTTGAGATTAGTTTCAAAAAATTTTAAAAAAATTATTTAAGAAAATGACGTTTATTAAAAAAAAATGACGGTGCTGCCCTTTATTCTATAATAAAAGCCTACTATAGAGTTATTCATGGACCTCTCTTCAATACTCATCTTATGTGATTTTATCATATTCTCAAAAAACATATGTAATATACTTTATATATCAATGAAATAATAATAAATTTTGGAATCCAAATGTTTGAAATAACAAATAAATACTATATTTTCAATATTTGATCCAAAAAGGTAGAGCAAATAAACAATAAAAAATAAATTTTATTATAAACAGAAAAAAAATTGATTTAAGCTGGTCCATAATCCATATATAGCCCAACGCTCTGCCGCATTGAAGAAAAAAATCGACAATTTTTTCACTAATAAGAGATTTGGTTTCTAGTATTTGAAAAAATAATAACAACTATTTGAATGATACACTCGTCACAGGCAAAGATGGAGTTTGAGAATGTTACTATTTTTTTTGAAAACGTCTGTAATAATATATTGAACGTCTTTTGATTGGGTTTTACATGAATGTAAAATATTTTATTTCACGGCTCAGATATTAGATTAAGTTGAAGAAGAAGATAGATAACGTTCACAAATCCTAAAAACCATTTGAATGATGCACTCATAAATGCTTGGTGACCATCATAAATGCTTAAAATAGTTATAAATTTTAGCTCAATACATTCAAAGCAGATGTTTTATATACTAGACAACTAAAGACAATATTTACCTACTCACCGGTGTGTAGGTGAGCTCTCCTGATCGCTGATGTGTTCCACTAAAAAATGAACACATCAGCTTTAATTACAAAATTAAATTTAAAATGCAATAAATAAGTATAATAAATGAGGTTTAAAATGCAATAAATAAATATAATAAATGAGATTGACCTTATTTATTATACTCATTTATTACACTTTAAAATTGATGTGTTCTTTTTTTATTGGAACACATCAGCGGTCAGGAAGGCTCACCTATACACCGGTGAGTAGGTAAGTATTGTTCGACAACTATTTATTCTTAGACAATTTTATTATTTTAAAGATAATTTCACCCATTCTTTTATAAAACTATTATTATAAAATATAGTCACATTATATTAAAAGACATTATTGTAAAATTAGCAACATAAGTATTTTAAAAAATATTGTTACCAAATATATTACAAATAAAAAAGTACTTTATACAGTGTGTTATCAAATACCTAAGAATTTTTTTACTTATGTCAATTTTTTGATAATTTTACCGACAAAAAAACATTTTTTTTTAATTTAAGAGCAATTCCTAACGGACTCTAATTCCATATTCATTATTATTTAAACTAAACTCATAATAATAAAAAAAATTATTCAGGTAAACTTGATTAATCCTAAAGTGCAAAATCTTTATGTTATTTTCGTCCAACAAATGAAGTTGAATTAAATGTACCTAGAAGTCTTAATAAACCATTCCAAAAATGTCATTTGACATCAATTAATAATTTATCTTTAATAAACTAATCCAAAGTGTGCTTGCCTTCAAGTCAAATAAGAATAAATTTTTTGTCATAAGGTGATGTGACTCAACCAAATGTTAATACATGTCTCAAATATATAAATAATAAAAAAATAAAGATATAAATCAATTTTAAAAAATGAGCTGTAACCATTTTTAGATTCTCTCTCTTTCCAAACTAATCTTTGTGTTCATCTTTATATATATATATATATATATCATCATATATAAATATAACATGTACATATATAGATATATATACACACACGAGCACATCGTGTATATATATATACACACACAAACATATCAATTTTTAATGAATAAATTGAATTTCAAGAACTTATTTATTTAAATCTCTTTATTTATTTATTTATTTCTATGATTTCTATTTTTACAAATCTATACGATGGAAGAATACTTAACAAATTACCATGTCTATGAAGATTGAAAAGAGGGGAGAAGAAGAATAACATTCAAAGACAGGTATTGTACTTTAGTCGGGTCACGTCAATTTTCATAAGAAAAGTTTGACATTAACTTGACCACTAATAATTAACCAATAAAAGTAGAGCTCAAAAAAGTTGCCATATCATTTTCGAAACAGGACACGTCACGTCACAATAATTAGGTGCTGAGTCAGTGTAGCCTCAGATTCATTTATCTGCACTCTTGTTCCACTGTTCCTGAAACCACCAGATTCAAACTCCAAAACATCTGAACTAACTGAACTTACTTTTACACGTGCTTATTTATAAGCCACCGAAGACGCTGACGTGTACTGACGTGTATGTGGGCCCCACACGAATCCGACAATAATGTCCTCAGGTTAAACCAATCCTGGGACTGAATCATTTTTGTATTTAGATACATCAAGAGGTGAGGGAGAGTTCCAGGTAAATTTCGCCTGGAAATCGCCGGGAAATCGAACCCTCCGGCGATACTTAAACGGGTCGTTAGAATCCAAAAGATCCGAATAGACTCTTTCATTCTTTGTTTGGTTTCAGTTTCAAACATGGGTATTCCTTGGGACGACGTCGTGATGATCCAGATAGGCAAGAATTCCGGCGACCCCTGCGTCGTGACGGTGAACTGCCTGGACAAGGCCGGGCTCGGGTGCGATGTCTGCCGGATTGTGCTCGAATTTGGACTCTGCATTACCCGAGGAGGTAACCAATTTTGGGTTCTAATCTCAGATTCATGTTGTTTCAGTATTGGTTTGTTATTAGATAGACACTGACATTTATTGTTCTTTTAATGGAATTAAAATGATATTTCAAGAATTTATTCCTATGGTATTTATAATGGGTAGTTTACTAATTGATTGTGGGATTTTTTTTCTTTCCAATAATTTTGTCATATTTTTTAGTAGTATGAGAAGGAAGAAAATATAAAATCTATGAAAAAAATAACAGGTTTCAATAAATTTGGTAAATTGGTATCAATTTCAATGCTAAAGATGAATTGAGATTTTGAATCTTATTTATGTATTGGATAATCATTTATGTTGAACAAAAGATTCGACAATCTTATGTTCTTAGATGATGGAGATATTGACTAAATATCAAGCATATTTACAGATTCTTAATGCTGTTAATGAGGCTTAACGGGTACAAGGTTTGAACTTTTTAATGTTTGGGTTTTATATGGCTTTCCCAATCCTCCTCCCATTTTTCCCTTGGTTCTTTTGTGATGTTGTGCCCCGAATTTTGGTTTGGCGCGGGTTGTGTTGTGACCCAAAAAATTTGAACAGTTTTTTGATTGCAGGTTTTGGGTTTAGGAATCTCTTGTAGCTTGGTATATAAGGGCATCTAGGTTTTGGAGTGGAATAAGAGAAAATGTTGAAAATCGCAGAAAAGAGAGCGAGAGCGAGAGGTAGGATTTGGGCGCTGAAACTTGCAATCTTTGTTTTCGCATAGTTAAAACATTTGCCGGATTTTCACAGTGGACGTAAGCATATCGTTGAATCACGTAAATCATTGTGTTCTGTGTGTTGCATGTTTATTGTTCTGTCAGTTTTTCGATTTGTTCTTGGACCTTGGTTTGCTTTGTTTGTCGTGACACTTTCTATGCTAGCTTTACCAACTCGGCAACAATGCAAGCAATATCAGTCCCCCACCATCATTAGAAATGTTAATATACAATTATAAGAACCTCAACTGCGTACTTGACCATCACCAATTCCTCCGGTGCTACCAAGTACCAACAACATTACATTCTCATCTGTTTATTCTGCTGGAACGCCTTTGCTAGCATGATCTTGCCTCTCTGCCACTGCCACTGCAATCATCATTAGAATTACATCCACATGTACTGTTCTGTTACAAGTGTATTGCTTTATTTTTGTGGTAGGTAATAACCGTAATATATTGCTTTTGCATGAAAAGCTTCCTATATTGCTCTTCTTGCCTCCTCAAATACTTACAATATGCGTTACCAACAACCTCCAACACTCCCTGAAACAAATAATTCTGTACTGTTTTGTAGTGCCAAAATATGCCTATATTTCAATTTTTGAAGTTATATTTGCTTTATAATGTTTCCCTTTTTCACAGGAAGTATTGATATATTTTCTATTTTTCTTAATAATTTTTTGACGTAGATTTTTCTACTGATGGGAAATGGTGTTACATGGTGTTGTGGGTTGTCCCACATCCAAACTCATCAAGAGTTGATTGGGAGAGCTTAAAAAACCGGCTTCAGTCTTCATGTCCTTCATGTTTGGTTTCGTACTACTTGAATCAGCAGTTCAATGTTCCCCCGCCTTCTCCACTATACATGTTAAATGTTTTTTGTGTGGACCGCAAAGGATTATTACATGGTGATTATAAATCATTACTTCTTGTTCTCTATTATATAATTTCCTCTTAAAATGCCTGATGTTGTTGTGCCTTTTTTTAGACGTTACAAAAGTCCTCTGTGAGCTTGAGCTTACAATTCAAAGAGTAAAAGTGATGACAACCCCAGACGGTAGAGTATTGGACCTCTTCTTCATTACAGATGGCATGTGAGTCTTTCGATTGGATAATTTTAAAGATTTACATAATTACATCAGTAATTGCATGGCATCGGCATCCAATGAACTAAACTTCCTCTCCAAAAATAGTATGCGTATTATGCTGTTTCCTTTCTTTGTTGACCACCAATATTGACGTCCATTCTTCAAAATATTAAGATTAATACAAGAGATGAGTTGGCCTAATCTGTATAAAACTTTAATAGGTTATGCAATTTAAAGACTAACGTTGGTATGATTTGTGTGACACTCGATGTGTTGACATTGGCTAGCCTTCCCCATATGTCAGGTTGGTTTGTTGAGTTCTCTTGGTGTATTGGTAGTTCGCCTAAGCTTTCTCTCCCACCATTATGCTTCGTTGCTCTGAAATTTAATGCTGCTTTTTACTTAAAAAAAAAATGTTCCGTACCATTTTTCACTCTGATCGGCATTTTATTCTATACTGGGGTCAGTTGACCTATAACAAAAGAGGTCATTACTTAAGTCGCACAAAGTGGGAGCAAGAGCGGGTGTGGGAGCGAGAGTGAGAACATCAATATCTAAGATATTTGGAGAGCAGGAGCGTCTTTAAAGCACCTGTGTTACTATGTAAGTTTGTATTTATCCAGCTTAACATATGACCATATTAATTATTTATGTCATTTTTCTTTTCAACTATCATTAATATATAATGCATACTAAATAGCCAATATAAAGGTTTGATGGGTGTTACAGTAACTATCAAGTGAAGAGTTTTATTTAAGAATAAAAAACAAAACCTAACACTAGTCTCACAAACATTGATAGTGGTTCAGTGGTATAACTCTTTTATGTTCTACCAGCATGACGGGTTTGAGTCTTAAACTTGAATGTTTTGCAATTTTAAAAGCATAACAGTGATAGGCCTAGTTGGTCCACTATGCGGGGTGCTGAAAGGGGAAGATTAGAGACAGGCTTAAATTTTGGTATTATTTTTGTAGGGTCAATTGATGTATATTTCGTGGTTCTTTTACTTTGGTTCTGTTATCTGAATGTTAGCTATATTTTTAATATTAGTTCGACTTAAATGTCAGCTTGATGGTTATTTTCCACAGCTTGGTTTTGGAGAAAAATAAATGTAAGTTCTGTGCTTATAAATTTAGCAAATGTAATAACTTATTTCCTCCTCTTCCATACTATGCATATTAGATATGTGTAGCCTAGATAAAGATATCGAGATGAATGGGTTTTGTAAGGAATATGACATTAAAAATGACTGCATCATGGAAATCATAGGAGTAGCAAGTTGATGGTGGGAAGAGTTGTTACTATGCTGCTTAATTCATGTGTAGAGAGGACTAATCCTAGCAAGTTGGCACGACTTGAAGGTGCTTCAACTTGATTTTCGTACTTGTCTCCCCTGGGTATGAGCAACCAAGGTTCCCTTAATTGGAGCATCAGTTTTACGAGATGCGTTGCCAGATTTCTGAAAGGTTGTCTGGTGGTTGTAATTCTTTATTGGGGATGGCATTTTGCAATTCTTTTTTATCCTTCCATTCCAAATTATGTTGCAAGTCATTCTTTTACGTGCATGTGATGCAACAATATGATTAGGCTTCTTCAATGGGGCAGACATGTGGTTGACAAGCACAATGATATAAGTTTGCTTAGTCCGTGGGGCTATTTGATAATTGCCAGCATCTCTCATGTTTGTGTCAAATTTCTAATATGCCGGGGAAAAGTTTTATTTGATAATTTACTTTTTCTGGTTCTTAGTCCATGGTAATAATCTTGGAATTTGTAAAATGATACTCAAGTTTTCCCAATATCATTGCTTTTATGGATATACTTTTTGCTTGGTTGGCGGAAAACAAAATTTTCACAATTTCCAGAATCTTATGGGGATTGAATTTCTAGTACTCGAGTCTAATCTTTATTATTTGGTATTGTATCTCTCAGGGACCTATTACACACACAAAAGAGACGAGATGACACATGCGAACATCTAAGTGTTGTATTGGGTGAGTGTTGTATCAGTTGTGAACTTCAGTTGGCAGGGCCTGAATATGGAAGTCAGCTGGGATTCTCTTCTCTTTCACCAGCAGTTGCTGAAGAGCTATTCAGTTCTGAGATGTCAGACAAGGAAGCTCATCTACATATGTCTAATGTTAAGAAGGCTACTATTAAAGTAGATAATGTTTTGAGCCAAGCACATACCTTGCTTCAAATACAGTGTGCTGATCAAAAGGGCCTCTTTTATGATGTTATGAAGACTTCAAAGGACAGCAATATTCAGGTATCTCATTAAAAGTTATTTGCAATTCAACTCCAACGAGGCATAAGAGTTAGCATATTCTTAAACAAATTTCAAAAAAACATGATACGGGTACGATAGGATACGACAATAAAAAAATTATATTTTTATATTTACAAAAAAATAAATTTTGACAAGTTTTTTTATAATATTATGAATCTAAATGCAATCATTAATATGTTCTAAATAAAAAATCAATTAAATATAACACAAAAGTTGGTTTCATAACACATAAAACAAACTATGATGCATGGATAAGGACGATAAGACAAATTCTTAAAGAATATGATACAGATATACAAGGACATGACAATATATGTATTTTGTAAACATAGATATGTATAAAAATTAATATATATGCATCCATGGATAAATTTAAATAATAGTTATTTATGTTATATATATTGTTATTAACATTTAGAGGCCGGACCTTGGTGTGATGTCAAGTGTCTTTGCCCAAAGCCATGTGTCGTGGGTTCGAGACTTGAAAGTGACCTCTCCAAAAATGGGGGTAAGTCTTGCCTATATCCACCTCTCCCATACCCTACTCAAGTGGGAGCCTTGTGCACTGGGTACAAAGAAAAAAAAAATTGTTATTAACATTTCTTTATAAAATATTTTGATTAACAAACAAAATAAGAGTTCAGAGTTATATTGCGTAATTTGCATGGATAAGTTTTATACATGATATATCTCAATACTTTTTTAAAAATAAATTTTAAACTTTCTTAACAATTATACAATGATATTATTGTTGGAAAAAATATATTTTAATGTTCAAAACTTGTTAAAAAATGTGGTCTGAAGTTTCTAAAAAGTATTGGATATGTGGTCGAAGTATCTGAGAAGTGTTAGAAATAAAAAAAATATATATATTAAAATTATGGATACATTTAGGAAGTATTGGACACGTATCCGTGAGTCTCTGAGAAGTATCAATATCTGATACGGACACGATACGTGTACATCACTCTTTTAGAAGTATCCGTACTTCCAAAGTTTGAACCATATAGATCTAAAGTTACTATTTGCCTGATCAGAGCACATTACTGTGCGTTTTGTAGATCTTTGCTCAACAATTTGTCATTATTCATTTGGACTGCCAGCTAGAATTAAGTTTTTTGGGTGGATTTTATCATCTGATTGGGTTAATTTTATCCTAGGAATTCTTGCATTTAGGACCACCTCTTTTGCGTGTCTTTCTACAAAATTGCCTTTGTTCTAAGTAACATTATATGGTAGGGCACATCAATCTATGCTTGCAACTGTTAGTTTGCCAATGCTTGGTTCTGTTGTTGTTTCTCATTTAGATTGCTTATGGAAGATTTTCTCCAAGTGTGAAAGGCTACCGAAATATTGACTTGCTCGTTCAGCGGAGAGATGGGAAAAAGATTGTAGATCCTGAGAACCAGGCTGCTCTATGTTCTCGATTGAAAGAGGAAATTCTTCATCCTTTGCGAATTACTATTACCAACCGTGGCCCCGATACTGAACTCTTGGTTGCCAATCCAGTTGAGTTAAGTGGAAAGGGAAGGCCTCGTGTTTTTTATGATGTTACATTCGCTTTAAAGATGCTTGGGATATGCGTCTTTTCGGTAAGAAATACTCACATTCTGTCATCATCGTCATTTTTTTTCTTCCTGCACTGGGGGAGGGGTTGGTGGTTCGGGGAAAGGGTTACCTCAGGACATCATTACCACTGACTTACTTTTCCCCAATGTCATCCACAATTGGGCTTGAATTATGAACTTCTTTGTACTCGGGAGATTATTCCAGATACTATCACTTGGCTACACCGTCACATTGCCAGTGGTAGGAATTAGACATTGAAATTTCTTATAATTTCTTCCAGGCCTGTTCTTTCTTCTTCTGAGAAATTCTAATTCTCTGCTTTGTCTGTGTAATATATATATATATACACTAGTGTATGCCCATGCCTATGGCTCTATCAACTTAGAAGGAATCGCAACCATTAGATAGATTGATTTTAGACGTAGATAGACAAAGACATTTTGTACCAAGCTTAAATGTAATATAGATTGGTGTGTGAATAAAGTCTGTTTTCCACTGGTTTACAGGCTGAAATTGGAAGGCATTCAACATCTGATCGTCAATGGGAAGTATATAAATTTCTTTTGGATGAAAGCCGACAATTCCCATTGGCAAGCAGTAGAGCTAGAAGTGAGATTGTGGACAGAGTGAGGCGAACTCTGATGGGCTGGTAGGCCGCTCCATTACTTAATTCGGACACAACGAACAGAGATTTTATCTCACAAGTGTCTCTGCAAGCTTTTGCAATCAAGAACATCCGAACATCCAGCTTGCTCTGAAAACCAATCAGCGCCACAGTGGCAAAGCCAATCGGCTATAAACGCTTCCCATAGGAAACCATCTGTTCCTTTCAAGAGTTTTGGTTTATAAGATCTATAAACTTGTATTTCCTTGTTTATATAGTCATATGCCATTTTTTTTTTCTTTTTGTAGTTTTAACATTGCGGCACTATTGAAGTAGCATGGTAAATATTGTTTCTTCAATTCTTTGCCAACCATGTGCACTGTGTTCTCCTTTTTTGTTAGTTAAAATTTATTCTTTCCTTCATCAAATAATTAGGGTAGCATTCATTGCACAATGTGACATTGTGACTGCTCTTGGGATTTTAACCCCTCTTTTTAAAATTTTTTTTTTATTGGCGCGAAACTCACACATCTATTGGCTCTTGTGAGAATTTGATTGCTCACTCCTTATTCCTTAGCAGGTGGAGGAGATTCTATTTAGACTACAACTCTAAGGAGGGTGTTGTCAGTTAGGATTTTAAAAGATTTTGAAAGATATTTTTTAAGTGATAGATTTATGTGAATTTTTATAGATTTTCTATTAGACTTTCATTGATTTGTATAGATTTCTATTAGAGACTTTGATGAATTTTTATAAACTTGTATTCTATTTTATTTATTTAAATCATTTGCTTATATTTTTGTGTACAAATAAACCAATGGTTCAAGGGGTAGTTATAATGTAAAATGGATAATCTATCATCTCATATATTGTATAAAAATTATTGTGTAGTGCAAATATCCCAGAAAAGAGCGAGAATAATAAAGTAATTCACTTGATGAACACAAAAAGAGAAAAAAAAGTACTGACTTTACTTATAGGGTCTAGGTTAAATCATCAGATAGATAATTGGAAAACCTTGAACCTAGGTTATATTGGATTATTAATAGGACTTCATAATCAATTCTTGTGACTTAAGGGATTGATCCCTAATAAACAGTGTTGAGGAATTAATCCCTCCTATATTGTGAGAGATTGATCAACTTGTTGGAAAATTCGAGTTTTACAAGTTTTCTTAATCCAATAAAAAGAAAGAATCTAGAAGAAATAAAGAGAAAGATCAAGAAAGAAAAAAAGAGTATACTTTGAGATGGAGAAAGACTATTCGTATTTTGCAGGAAAAAAAAAGTCCATCAAAATCTATGAAAAAAGGTTGGATTTGTATGAACTTTGGTATTTATAAATTTCACCAAAATCTATCCTTCAATGAAATTCTTCAAAATTTATGATTTTTTGAATACACCTAAACTTTTTTAAAATCAATATTGTCAGATTTGTATGGACTCTAAATTTTTTTAAAATTCTTTAAAATTTTAATTGGGATCTTGAAATTTGAACTACGAGTCGAAGATTCAAACATTTTGTATGCAGGTCAAAGGATGATGATTAATCTTTCTTTACTTTTGAGCATGTATTGGTTCTTCTTCAATTTCCTTCTAGCAACAATAAACAACATGTATCGGTGATGATGGAATGTCAAATCACTTTGTATAGAAGACTGCGGTAAAGATTAAACCTGTTTACCTCATTTTTTTGAAAACAGTTATATATTTGAAAAGCAAAAAATATAATGGAAATTTGTTCATTTGAAACTTTTCTTGGAAAGAAAAATTGTTTTATAGTTTTATTCTGTTTTATGTTCCTTGGCATAAAGTAACGTCCAAGGGGGGACAACAAGCGTGCAACCGTTGTCAAAAGAATATGTATATAAAATATGAAAAGGTTATTCTTAAAAGAGAATAAGAAACTTTAGGAGAGAGAGAGATATAGGGGGGACAACAAGCGTGCAACCGTTGTCAAAAGAATATGTATATAAAATATGAAAAGGTTATTCTTAAAAGAGAATAAGAAACTTTAGGAGAGATCTCTCTCTCCTAAAGTTTCTTATTCTCTTTTAAGAATAACCTTTTCATATTTTATATATATATATATATATACAACTAATATAATAATACAAGATCATAAAATTCTCAGACACCTTGTATAACTCTACGATACCATTTTTTTTTACTTTCCAATTCCATTTGAATAATAGATCAACATAAAGCACATTATATATACTTCTCATGAGTGATCACACTTTGAATTATTTTATTATGTAAATTAAAAAAAAAAGCATAAAAGGAAAATAAGAAAGCATATGAATTTTTATTTGGAAGTTTTTTAATCCAAGTCCCCTTCAAAATAAATAAATAAATAAAAGACAGAATCAGTGAATTAAATTCTCATAACACATGAAATCGTTCAGTTGCCAGAATGCCAGGCCCAAAATACGGCGTCGTATGATCAAATTGCTCTCCTTTGATTTTGTCAAATTTGAGAAGAAACCATTTAGGATCTCTGCTCTCTCCCCCCTCCCAAACCAATCCCCCTCGCACATAATCTAGGGTTTCATTTCTTTTGCAGCCGAAATTTGAATAGCGAGAATACACATTCCATTGTCAATACCATTAACAATTCGAATCTTGTATTATAGTTTGATTTTGAATTTTTTTATTCAATACTCATTGGCTTATTATGATGGGTGCGTTAAGTATTTCCCTCTCAATTATCGCGTTTCAGTGGTTAAGAGCTCATCAGATTCATGGGTTTGCTTTTTAAATTAGCTCCATTTTGTTGGGGCATGTTTGGTTGTCCCATGAAATTGAATGGCATCATTGTAATTCATTTAACAGTTGAAGAATCTCGTATTCATTCTCTAGATAGCTTTGAAATCGATTGGATGGATTTACATTTGTACTGTTTGAGGTTCTTGGTTTGATTGAATCTAGGTTTTCTGGTCTTATAAGGTGTCCCTTGAGAACTGTCTAAGATTTTGTTGCATTAGGTTTATTGTGTATAATTTCTACGTAATTGGAAGACGTGTCATGTGGGTTGTTTGAAATTATCGTTTTTTTAACACTCATCCATAGTTTAGGTTTGAATTATCGGTTTTCAGTACATGAAAGATTCAATCAAACAACCCACATAAATAAACAACATGAGACAAGCATGATTGTTTGATGTTTATTCTGTTATTATTAAATTGTTTTTTTCTTTTTTCTTCTTATTAGTGTGTGTGATTTTCTAGATGAGTTTAAGGTTGTGTTGATTCAGAGTTGGTAAATTCTGGATATTCAAGTGATTGAAGATGAATGCATGTTTATGTTTCAGTGATTTGGGTTTTGTGGTGACATGGACAGGGGAGCTTTTAATGATGTTGTGTTGCTGACTTCCAGTGCTCTCAGTGGTGGTGGTCTCAGAATTGTTGTTTTTCTCATACTTTTGAGAAATTTACAAGGCAGTGTTCGATATGACTCCCGATAGAAGCAGAAGCCCTCCACGAGCCAAGAGATTCCGTAGTAATGATCGTGCATCTTACCGTGATGCACCTTATCAGAGAGATCGGCGCATGTACCGGTATGTTTTGTTGCTCTTTTCAGGAAAAATAAATAATTTTGTCCACTTGTATATAAATTTATCTAATAGTTAAATAATCATATTAGTTGCAGCATGATTCTTGTTTATAGAGTCTGTAAAAAATACTCGGATTATTTGCAACCATACCATTCTCTTTAGTTGTATCTTCTTGCACTTAATTTATTAGCTACTCGGGCTCCTTTTTCCTAAGGTATTCTTATGGCTTGCTTTGTAGTACAACTTCTGTTTAATTTTTTTTGGTTTACAAAATGAGACTTGTGATTTAATTGTTTTTGCTGGATTTCTTGGTTAGCTAAGGAGTCTGCTTCATACAAGGACACAACAACGTTTATTTTCATTGCATTATTAGCTCTAACGTTGTTGTAAAAGTGCTTATCATTCTTTCTTTTATATTTGTAAAATCAATGTGAAAGGGTTGTGCTGTAGTCTGCCACTGCCTTAAAAGTAATATTTTGAATCCATTTACGTTGTGGGAGGACCAAAACCTATAACTTTGCCTCAATGATGGTAAACATGTATGTTATGTTGATACATGTATGCCTTAATCTCTGCGAGCATAATTGGTAGGGGAACTTCCATATATGCATAATTGGCATATAAGTCTCAACGTTACAAAATTATCAACACAAATATAGTACATTAAAGCAGACCTAAATCTCCATGTTATGGGCTAAAGATTGATCCTCATGTAAAAATTTCATGTAGAGATCTCATAAAAATAATAAGAAAATGAAAAACATTGGTAAAATGAAATAATAAAGTTCATGTTTTTAAGAATTAGGAACCATAGTTGTGTTGACTAAGATTGATGATTGTATTAAGAAAGTATTAAGAGATTCCATGGTTTGAGTGTGAATGCGCTTGTAATTTGCAAATTAGTTTTTTGTATTTCATGAAATGATGTTTTCAGTTCACGGATCTCAGTCTGCAAGCATTCCAGCTGTGCTGGAGAGGCCATTTGTGCGTTCTACTGTGCTTCCTAAGATGTTATATCATACAAAAGTGACCAGAAAAGTGAGTTACTTAAGGGTTGAACCTCTGACCTGTTGTAAGGAAGTGAGAGTATACACCACTGCACCAGCTTTTGTCTTTGATGAACTTTCGCGAATTTATTTATTTATAATATTTGAATACTATAAGTCAATAATAAATACATATATATTTACATAGATACTCCATAATTAAACAGATACAGAAAATGATATATAATATATTAATATGGTCATGTACTATGTGAGATAAGTATGTAAATGTACAATACTCAAGATTTTTTAGGCTCTGCTGCTCTCATGCTCCCGCGTTGTGTGACTTATGTCAAGGCCTCTTGTTTTTTCTGTCAGTGCTAAGTTTTTTCTAAACTAAAAATATGCCAGCTACCTTCAGTTCCTTGACATTATAAGAGTTTCTATCGATAATTTTTTAAGTTTGATTATCAATCTTAAATGCTTAATTGCTTGTAATTGGCAATCTTAAATGCTTAGGCATATGCCTGGGTGGTTGTAAGGTTCTCAGTTGCGCTATTTTTTATATGAAGGCATTCCACAGACACCTAATAATTGTGAAAGGGGCTAACTGCACTCAGATATGCTTGCTTGAGTGCTTAACTTGAAATCTGGCTAAATCATTAATTTGACTTACAAACTGGGGTTTTGACTAGATTTTGAAGCTATGGATATCGGATGAGTTGTTTGAAGGGAAAAGAAAGAAAAGGATTCTCCTTCTGTTGGGAGTACATACCGGAGCTACTGATTACAGAAAAATGCCATGATCTTTCTTTTCTACATGGAATTACATCTAGGCAGCATAAATCATGATATCTTTGTCGTAGTCCCATTGGCAATCTATAACTCTTGGTCCCATATTAATGGAGTTTGATGTTAAAATTGTATAACTATAGACCTGAACTTGCTCTTACACCTGACAGTGTGAGCTTTAATTTTGTACCAAGAACACATATTCAGGCTGGCTTGCCTATGTTGATGTCATTTCAAGTTGTTAGTTTTTCTTGATTCTTGTCTTATACTTCCATTTGCTCTTTTCAGATAATATATAGTTTTAAATTACTCGTATGTAATTGCATTTGATATTTTTTTTTTGAAAGATAAGCTGGTTAATGTCATTCAACCACAAAAAAGCCAAGACTTGCAATCTACTTGGGACATACCCCAAGGAAATACAAAAGAAATATGGAAGCCCAAAGCCACCATAACTATAACATCCAACAAATGAAATAAATTACAACAAATCCACTCAGCCAATTACAGTCCTTTCTAAAACAAACAAACTCCACAACAGCCTTACTAAACATGAAAATACTTCTGCACCAAATTCGACACAACCACCACACCTCCTCAATAGCAGTAAAAAAACATCCCCTTTAGAAAGAGGAAAACCACCCAGTAATTCACCCCAACCTGAATCACCCTCTACGAAATACCACCCAAACAGCCTGAATCACCCTGGAGAAGTACCACCCAAACAGGACAACAAGAAGCAGGAACAATCAGCATAACCACATGCCAATATAATCATCAACAATACTCCACCAACTGACACTCATGAAAAACCAACAATCCACCCGTAACTCCACCAACTGACACTCGTGAAAAACCAACAATCCACCCGTAACTCCACCAACTGACACTCATGAAAAACCAACAATCAACAAACCACCAGAGATTCTGATCATAACAGCATAGAACTCCAAAAAAATCACCATCTGCAAACAGCAACACCACTAACAAATCAATCCACAAAGATCAATCATCAAGAGTTTCTGAATATCTAATCTGGAATTAGATTGAGAATCAATAATATTTTCAAGAGAGACTAATCTGAGCTTGACTGTTTGAATAATCTCTTTCACAATTGTTTCAGTCTCTATACTCATCTGCAAACAGTCTTTTATGCCTCTCTTTCCAGATTTCGTATACTGCAGCTGCTAAAGAAAGCTTACTTATAATAGATATCAAAGATTTGCCCCGTAAAGCAAGAATAGCCCACTGAAGCATAGCATCCCATTGCACATAAGGTCACTGCAGCATGTTCTTACCAGTAGTAGCCCTCCAAATTCTGTTTGTGAAGCTACAGTCAAAGAAGAGGTGGTCTGGTCTCTATCCTCAATCCTACTTCTGCACAGAATAAGTCACTGTTAGTAATAATGCCCATCTTCATCATCCTCTGTCTAGTCCATAATTTGTCTGGAATACCTAGCCAAAGAATCACATCATGTTTAGGAATTGCTAATTTGTCTAGTCCTAATTGCATTTGATTTGTTGACTCCTTATATTTGATTTTTTTTTTGATAGTTGGACCCTGTTTTTCTGTTACATTTATTATCTCTTTAACATTTATCTTTGGGTTTATCCATAAACTCCAGGCAAGATTATCTTTGCAATAAATGCAAACGACCGGGGCATTTTGCGAGAGATTGTCCAAATGTGACCGTGTGCAACAACTGCGGGCTTCCTGGGTAAGATAAACATCTTGTCATTCTTGAATCATCTCTCATTTCTTATTGTATTAAAGCGTCAAAGAATTAATGTGATAATACTCCAGAACACATTCACAATGTTGGAATTGAAATGAAACTGAAACTTTAAGATGCAATCATCAATTAGTCTTTATGATCCATTTTGACCTGTCTTGCATTGAACTGCTTTGGTAGTCAGCCTGATTAGCAGTTCTTTTTGCTGTTGTTGTGTGGGGTGGTTCTTCTTGAGCTTCTGTATGTTCCATTGATAGGTAATTTCCACTTTCCAGGGTCCAAAGAGCATAAGAGTGGCCTTGGGCTCAGATGTACCTGTTGTACCCATTAGCTCGAATGATCTGATCTTTTGACTACTCTTTTATGTATGTTGTTTTCCGTAACATTGATAGGTAATTTCCACTTTCCAGGGTCCGAAGAGCAAAGAGTGGCCTGGGGCTCAGATGTACCTGTTGAACCCATTAGCTCGAATTCTTTAATGATCTGATCTTTTGACTACTCTTTATGTATGTTGTTTTCAGTCACATTGCTGCTGAGTGCACATCAACAACCATGTGTTGGAACTGTAAGGAGCCAGGACACCTTGCAAACCAATGCAACAATGATCCGGTCTGTCATATGTGTGGTAAGATGGGTCACCTGGCTCGTGATTGCTTCAACCCAAGTCTACCCCCTCATGATGCAAGGCTCTGCAACAACTGCTACAAGCCAGGCCACATTGCTGCTGACTGCACCAACGAAAAGGCCTGCAACAACTGCCGTAAGACCGGTCACCTTGCCCGTGACTGTTCCAATGATCCTGTCTGCAACATCTGCAATATATCAGGGCATGTGGCCCGTCAATGTCCAAAGTCAAGCCTGCCACCACCGAATATAGGAGGCGGCCCTTTCCGTGACATGGCTTGCCGCAATTGTGGCCTTCAAGGTCATATAAGTCGTGACTGTGTCTCCATTGTCATCTGCAACAACTGTGGTGGGAGGGGACACCAAGACTACTGTTGCCCTTCTGTCCGAATGTTTGACCGTGACCTTCATTGGTATTGACTTGCTAGTGGTTGGATTTATTAGCGGGAACTACTTGAAACATTTCCATATGGATTCCTTGATTCTTAGAAAGAGTTATATGGGTGTAGCAATCTTGTTAGAAGTGAACCTGCATTCCTGGATTAACATTCTTTGCTCCTGAAATTTTCTACACGCACTTGCAATATTGCCTCTCAACCTCCCCCTTCAAGAAGTGGAGATTATGACTAATGTCGTTAGTGTTATGTTGAAATGTTATAACTTTTTTTATAGGTACGATCTTCAAAGTGAAAAATAGTTTGAACTCAAACTACAGGGTCGCGTTGAACTTAATCGGGTATTAATCTTGGAATTCTGCCCACTCTTATAAATATACAACAAGAATCCACCATTAGGGGTGCACAAAGAACCGGTGAATCCGAAACCAAAATTGTAGCTAAACTGAACCGGTGAAACCGAAACCGAAACTATAGCTAAACTGAACTGAACTGTTTATTATAGTTCTGATTTCAATTCCAAATTTTAGAAATAGTTCATTACGAAACCATAATCGTTAGAAAATACATATATATAACATAATACATAAATGAATAATAATTGTTTCTAAGTACTGTTTTATATATATATATATATATATATATAAAGTATAAAATATATAATATACAAATAAATACTAATAACTTTTAAATTCTAGTGTTCTATTTATATATAGAGTATAAAATATATAATATATAGATAAATACTAATTGTTTGTAATTCTAATGTTCTATATATTTATATAATATAAAATATATAAATAAATACTAATAGTTTCTAATCTATTGTTATAACTAGGGTTGCACAAGTATGAGCGTGTATATTGCCAATTTTTTTTTTTTAAAAAAAAGTTGACAAAGAATTGTTGGAGAATCGGAACTGGAACTGCAAAGAATCAGAACCAAACTGAGTCGAACCGAATTCAACAGTTTCGGTTCCAATTAAGGAAACGGTTTCGGTTCTACCAAAAACCATAAGATATCAAACCGTGTGCACCCCTACCTAGCATCATGATACATCATACACTTGCTTTTAAATCTATGTTTTTAATGTTGTTATTTTTTATTTTTTATCTTTACAAACCGTAACAGCCACAAACAATTCATTCTCTCGCTCCTTTCTCTCTGCAACTCTATGCATCTTTCAAGAAATCCAACAAATAATACCTTTTTCTAATTTATTTTTTCAATAAATTCAACATATAATGACCGATCAGTATTTCAACATAACCACAGTCTACATATCAATCCGTATTTCATTGCTAACCACAACCCTTCATTCATGATTCGTTGTTAATCACAACTCGGTATTCCATTGCCGACCACAACCCTTCATGATTCGTTGACAAAGTGTTAAAGTTGATTTTCTTACCATATTTGATTTGTTGACAAAGTGTCGGATTAGAGACTCATCCGGCAATTCAGCAAGTGTCGGATTGATTTGGAAATTGCATTAACCATTTTTTTTGGTTTAATTGATTATAATATATAAAACATGTACTTTTCTTATTTTCATATAGTCAATTTTGTAATTTTCTCCTAATAAACCATATAATCATGTTATTGGCTGTTGATATTAATATGTATTTTAGCATCATTATTTTGCTTCAGTTTTATTTTTACAATTATTTATTAATTGCAGGCATGGATTTAGTAGCATGGCTATATTCGCTAACAATTCCTTTGCGGTATTCAACTCTTAAGCACTCCTGTAATTGATTTTGCTTTTGGACTCATTTTTCTTACATATCTGCTTCTATATATTTCTGATAATTTTCTTACACATGGAAGTCGTGGAGTCATACTTGAGGAGGGTAAATGTACCCCTGTTTTTAGGCCAAGCGGCTTACAATAAAATGATTTATACACCTGTCACCCCGTCTACTATTGAAAAAATAATGCTCCAAAAGTATATCTGACATATTTATACAAAGTTAGATGAATATAAAGGATACTCTTTAAATCTAAACTTATCTTTTCTCTTCCAACGATTGACAATATTTAGAATTGATTTCTATAATGATTCAAATAATATCTAAGATATTTATACAAAGTTAAATAAATATAAAGAATACTCTCCAAATCTAAACTTACCTTTTCTCTTGGAACAATTGAAATTTTTTTAAATTGATTTTTAAAATGTTACAAAGAATATCTAAGATATTTATGCAAAGTTAGATAAATTTACAGAATACTCTACAAACTTATATTTTCTGTTTCACCATTATACATTTACTAATTCTTTCTGATTCAGTAAGAAGTAATACAACGGTAGATTTTGTGTTGAAGCAACCATTTGTGATTTGTTTTTATAAAATTGCTAGCCAGATTTAGATGGGAGTCATACATTTTTGAATTTTTCTCAAAGGTAATGCTTAGCAATATTCAATAATTTAAGTTTAAGTTATGGTTTACATCAGTTTAGGTGGCAATTCAACTTTGAAAGGGGATTTTTTGAGACCACTCCTGTTGAATCTCAATTGAGATTATATGCATGCTCCATTTTTATCATGAAATCTAAAGTTTTTCACTATACCTAACCAAAAAAATGATAGCTATAGAATATTGTGAACGGTATGCGTACTCATTTTCTGCTTATTGTTGAGGAAAATTTTAGTAGTTTAGGTCTATTAGTTCGAAGTGTCATGTTCGTGGGAGACCTCAAATGTCTTTAAGTCAGATCATTAACTTTGTAAAAAAATCCACCACTATAGCTAGTCGCCTGTATTGCTTGACATTGATAGCCCCTTCCTATCTTTTTCTCTCATTCTTATTTTTTTTTTCTCCCTTATTCAAAAACCTTACTTAAACCTTAGTTTTGCATGTATGAATGTGTCTATATATAAAAAATAAATCTATCTATCTATTCTGCAGGGAGGAGTCCAACATGAATAAAGTGTGTGCAAGTGATTACCTGATAAATAAAATAGATGTATCATGAGAACACTCTATTCATGAATGTTCTCAGACATTGGAGTGAAATACTTTTGATCAGGACATAATAGCGTTTTCTATAATAAACATGGGTATATTTCCGCAGCCACACAATAGTGACAATACTCGAAGGATGTCGAAATTTGAATAATTGTTAATAGGGATGACATTTTTTACCCAACTCATCATGCTATCAACTATATTTTTATCTTGTAGTGTTCAAGATGGGTTAATTCCGGTAAATATCTATATTAGTTTACCACAACAAGGGAGTTTTTTTTGTGATTCAGAAATTTTTTATAAAAAAAAATACAAAAACTATAACAAAATTTACCTTGCTTATGAAAATCTAATTTAGATGTGAGTTGGTTGTTTGAATTCAAATACAATAAAATTTGAAAATTTTATATTGAGAATTTGAAAAAGAAAAATGAATATTTTAATCTTTTTCACTCACTAAAACAAAAAATTTTGTTATAATTTCTCAAAATTAAGAAAAATAGAATGAAATTGGGTGAAACTATATATCTATGTAAAATAGAAAAAAACTTTTTAATTTAGGAAATGGTCAAAAATTTCATTAAAGTTAGATCACGAAAAAGGGCTAATAAAGATATGAAAGGGTAGTGATTTGCGTGGTGGATGACAAAGTAAATCATATTTTGAATTTGACTTACAAACGTAGTTAGCACAGTTTCCCCACTTTTATCTCTATAGTGTACATATATATATATCTATATATACAAAGTATTTTAATTAGAGAGTTATAAACAAACATATACCACCATGGTAGAATATTCTTGTACACACAAATTTCGTGTCCGAAAACCTAGGAACGAAATTGAGTAACAAACAATCAGTTTTATTAATTCAAGAAAAAGGGTTCAATTCTCTGTGGTCGATTCTTTTATAACAAATAATCTTCCTCTGATTCAATCTCTTTGATGTTTGGTGCAAGGGCTTCAAAAGCTTGTTCTTGAACCGGTAGTGATGAGCTTTCTTCAAATCTTCAAGATTGAGGAAAAGCTTGACTGGATTTCTGATCGAGTGCCGATAGAGCTTGATCTCGAACGGTGGATTGAAGGTCTTCGAAGAAGAACGACACTTGTGTGACGTGCTTGTTGTTCTTCGTCTTCAGATTCTTCGAGGACTTAAGATCTTTGAAGTAGAACGGCACTTGTGTGGCGTGCTTGATGTTCTTCGTCTTCAGAACTTCGAGTCTTCGTTGAGGCAGAGGTTTGGCAGAGCTTTTGTGTTCTCTTGAACTCTTTGTGTCTGTCCTCCTCTCCTTCTGTCTGTCCCCCCGAATGTGTAGGGTGACCTTGTATTTATAGGCAAAAGGGTGGGGGTTTAATTTGGTAACTCCCCATTAATTGTGCCAACTTCCATAAAAAAGAGATTTTGCCTCCTTTTATATAAAAATAAATTAAATTTAAATTTGAATTATCACACATGTTTTTTAAAGGCTGAACCTTCAAGATTTTGACATGTGTCCTTTGACGGGACCCGCAATTGTAAAATTAAATTGATCAAAAGTATTTGACTTATTGACCAATCGGACGGTGATTAATCCATCATAAAATTTATGTGTCTACAAATTGCCCCCACTTCAAGTCTCGCGCTATATTGAGTTTGTCAAGTTTTTTTTTTTTTTTTTTAAGCGGGACTTGAAGTATTTAATTTTTTTTTTCAAACAAAATTGAAAATTTGAGAATCCTATTAGAAATAGGATTTTTTTTTTCTTTTCCAAACAGAATTGGAAATTTGAGAATCCTATTAGAAATAGGATTTTTTTCTTGTCCAAACAGAATGGGAGACTTGAGAATCCTATTAGGAATAGGATTTTTTTTTCTTTTTCCAAACAGAATTGAAAATTTGAGAATCCTATTAGAAATAGGATTTTTTTTTTCTTTTCCAAATAGAATTGGAAATTTGAGAATCCTATGTCAAGTAGGATTAATCCACTATTATATATATATAGCCTCCGCTTTAGACCTTTCAGTTCAGAAAATAATTGAGAGAAGGCAGGAACTCACACCTAACAACAAGTAAGTTTTTTTTTTGCCGCCTCTGCTTCGTTTTTCTCTTTTCTTTTCTTTTTTTTTTTTTCCCTCTTCACACGTTTCTTTTTTTTCTTTTTTTCTTTTCTTTTCTTTTCTTCTTTCTTTCTCTTCTTCTCCCAGCCGCCACTTCTTCTACTTTCTATTTTTTTTTTTTTCACTTGCTTCTTTTCTTTCTTTTTTTTTTTCTTTTCTTTTTCTTTCTTTCTTTCCCTTCTTCTCCCAGTCGCCACTTCTTCTTCTTTCTAATTTTTTTTTTTCACATGCTTCTTTTTTTTCTTTTTCCTCTTTTCTTTTCTTCTTTCTTTCTTTCTTTCTTTCTCTTCTTCTCCCAGCCGCCACTTCTTCTTCTCTCTAATTTTTTTTTTTCACATGAAGGTGTAGTTGCCTAAAATAAAAAAATGTATTTTTTTTGCTTTTTAAAGGTTTTGAACTTGAAACCTCATAAAAATTCTTCCAACACCACTCCATCTCTCCTACACCACTCCATGTATTTATAAGCCCTTGGAATATAATATAACATGCAACTTCGAAAAGTTTTTTTTTTTTTTTTCATGTGGTGGATTTTTTTTTTTTTTTTGCAGAAGTTTGGAAACCAATTGACTTGAGGGAAGAAACTTTCAGCCACAGAGGTATGCCCAATACTTTTTTTTTTTTTTTAAATAAAAATAAATAAGTAAAAATTTCTCTTGTACTATGCCTCTGTAACATAAACTTGCAGACTAAAATGTACACTTGTGTAGCAATCTCGAAGAAGATATGACCGCGATTTGCAGAACTGTATTTGTGTGGTGTACAATTGCGCTCTTGTGCACCAGTCTGGAAGGCGTGATTTGGAAAACTCCAGCTGTGTGTACAATTGCGCACTTGTGCACCAGTCTGGAAGGCGTGATTTGGAAGACACCGACTGTGTGTACAATTGCGCTCTTGTGCACCAGTCTGTAAGGCGTGATTCGGAAGACACCGACTGTGTGTACAATTGCGCTCTTGTGCACCAGTCTGGAAGGCGTGATTTAGAAGACTCCGACTGTGTGTACAATTGCGCTCTTGTGCACCAGTTTGGAAGGCGTGATTTGGAAGACTCCGATTGTGTGTACAATTGCGCTCTTGTGCACCAGTCTGGAAGACGTGATTTGGAAGACTCCGACTGTGTGTACAATTGCGCTCTTGTGCACCAGTCTGGAAGGCGTGATTTGGAAGACTCCGGTTGTGTGTACAATTGCGCTCTTGTGCACCAGTCTGGAAGGCGTGATTTGAAAAACTCCGGATGTGTGTACAATTGCGCTCTTGTGCACCAGTCTGGAAGGCGTGATTTGGAAGACACCGACTGTGTGTACAATTGCGCTCTTGTGCACCAGTCTGGAAGGCGTGATTTGGAAGACTCCGACTGTGTGTACAATTGCGCTCTTGTGCACCAGTCTGGAAGGCGTGATTTGGAAGACTCCGACTGTGTGTACAATTGCGCTCTTGTGCACCAGTCTGGAAGGCGTGATTTGGAAGACTCCGACTCTGTGTACAATTGCGCTCTTGTGCACCAGTCTGGAAGGCGTGATTTGGAAGACTCCGATTGTGTGTACAATTGTGCTCTTGTGCACCAGTCTGGAAGGCGTGATTTGGCAGACTTCGACTGTGTGTACAATTGCGCTCTTGTGCACCAGTCTGGAAGGCGTGATTTGGCAGACTTCGGCTGTGTGTACAATTGCGCTCTTGTGCACCAGTCTGGAAGGCGTGATTTGGAAGACTCCGGCTGTGTGTACAATTGCGCTCTTGTGCACCAGTCTGGAAGGCGTGATTTGGAAGACTCCGGCTGTGTGTACAATTGCACCCTTGTGCACTAGTCTGGAAGGCTTGATTTGGAAGACTCCGGCTTTGTGTATAATTGCACTCTTGTGCACCAGTCTGAAGGCGTGATTTGGAAGACTTCAGCTGTGTGTACAATTGCGCTCTTGTGCACCAGTTTGGAATGTGTGATTTGAAAGACTCCGGCTGTGTGTACAATTGCGCTCTTGTGCACCAGTCTGGAAGACGTGATTTTGATGCAGACAGTTTATACTCGTGTCAGGGAGTAAATTTTTTTTTTTTTTTTTTGCAGATAGTTTATACTCATGTCAGGGAGTAAATTTTTTTTTTTTTTTTTTTTAAAACAATTTATACTTGTGTTAGGGAGTAAATTTTTTTTTTTTTGCAAACAGTTTATACTCGTATTAGAGAGTAATTTTTTTTTTTTTTTTTTGCAGACAGTTTATACTCATGTCAGGGAGTAGAATTTTTTTATTTTTTATTTTTTGGATGACCGGACTCGGAACAAACCTCCAAGTTGCCTACATACCCTCAACAGGAATGAAGTCATTTACGTAGTTCAAAGTTAACAAACTCAAATTTTTTTTTTTTTTTTTTTGCTATACACAGTTTATACTCGTGCGGGCCAGGAGTGCAGCGCAGTTTAGGCTCATGCGATCAGGAGCACTCCATCTTTGACTATTCTTCAACTCTACAAGATTTAGAAGACAGTCCAAACTTGCGTTGAAATGTGTGAACCAGCTCAGTGTCAATTTGAAGATTTCTTTCTAGCTTTGCTTCTTCATTGTGTTTTTCTTGTACTTGAGAAGAAACATCTCTTTCAAACTCGTCTCCCCACCCAGAAGTTAGAGGTGTTTCATTTGTCATGGTCCATGTAAGCGGATTGAACCTCACCCAGTATGCTTTCATTCCGCTGCGAGATTCGATCCAAACAGCATCTTCGGGCTTCGGTCCCCACACTTTCCCTTCCTCTAGTCTTTTTATTTCTCGAGTCTCTCGTTCCATCTGGGATTGTAGATGATTTTGTTCTTGTTCCTCATTTTGCAGTTTTAGACTCTTACCTTGGTGCTTGTCGATGACATGTTGGGAAGGAATTACTTGAGTTGTCATTTGTATATTTCCAGCCACTGATTCCTGTGAGATCTTTTTAGAACCATCCCCTTCAAGAGCATTCTTCTTTGGCCTCCAAGTAAGCACAATTTTTTGACCCTTTCCATTGGAAGTTGTTTGATGAGAATTTGAATAATTACCTTCATAATACTTCTTTGATGCAAATCTTTGCAATTTATCACTTTTGTTATGCCTTAATTTTTCTTGTTCCTTTTTTGAGACTTCTTTCTTATTTTGAGGTTTGAGAAAATGTGTAGGTCTTTTTAAAAGACATGCATGAACCTTGCTCCCTTGCCAAGAGTATTTCATATGAGATAGTTGAGAATGAACTTTGTATGGAAGGTTTGCCCCCTGTTTGTCCAGTCTTCTACCAAGGTTTTCTTGACTTAATGCACTATGTAATTGCGAACCTTGAGATGAAGTCACCGAAATATGATGTGTTTCTTGATACATTTCTTTAGATACGACGCTTGTGACATAAGACGTATCTATTTCATCGTCCGAGTTAATAAGTATTTTGTCTTCCTCTTTGGACTCAACCCCTTCATCTTTAGGACAGTCATCAGACATATTAGGAAAGGCAAAAACCTTTTCACCACTACTTGTTATGCTGAGCTCCATATCATGGGCACGAGTAACCAGTTCTTCAAATGTACGAGGCTTGATTCCTTGTAGAATGTAGAGCAACTCCCAGTGCATGCCTTGCATACACATTTCGACTGCTGAGACTTCAGAAAGACGATATTTGCAATCAAGACTTAGCGCTCGCCAACGGTTGATATAGTCGACCACAAGCTCGTCCTTCATTTGTTTAGTGTTAGTGAGTTCTAACATGCTTACTATTCTACGAGTACTGTAGAAGCGGTTGAGAAACTCTTGCTCTATTTGCTCCCAACAGTCAATACTCCCAGCTTTGAGGTCTGCGTACCAATCAAATGCATTCCTTTTGAGGGAACGGACAAATTGCTTGACTAAGAGGTCCCCTTTGGTGCCAGCGTTATTGCATGTCTCCACAAAATGAGCGACGTGTTGCTTAGGGTTGCCCTTTCCATCGAATTGTTGAAACTTGGGAGGTTGATACCCAGCTGGCATCCTCATGTTGTCAATTCGTCTTGTGTAAGGCTTCGAATACGTGAGCGAGCTTTGAGAAACACCGCCATACTGTGACCTGATTGTGTTAGTGATCATGTCTTGAAGTTGTTGAACAGACAACGAAGCGATAGAGGGAGCAAAACTGGGATGATTTGCCCTTTGTTCGGATGTGCTTGCATGATAAGCCTTATTTGCTGTGGCCCCTTGTGGTGCAAAATCGGGCGGGTGTGAGAGTTCTTGACTTGGCTCCTTAGATTTCTGAGCTTCCAATCTATTCATGAGGGAAGCAATCTGCAAGTCTTTTTCTTCAATGGTTTTGGTGAGCTTTTCAATAGCGCTAGCCATGGTCGCAAGTTGTTCCTCTACCGATGTTGTATCGGTCATCATAACTTGCATATTGGTTGATTGTGATTGTGTATGAGAATCTAAGTGCCTTGGAGAAATCAACTCTTTAGGAGATCCAGGGGAAGAAACTAAGCGTGATCCCGTATCAAATTAGAATCTGACATAGAGCGAGATGAGCGCGGTGACATGTCTTTTGGAAAAGAGCCTTCAGAAACTGGAGGAACTTTTTCAAGACTCGTATTGTTGAAGTTCATTATCGTCAAGGACTCGAGAGTGATAAATGAATGACGAGCTTTTGCACTTGCAGGCTTGGTCGAGTTGACATCCGCCATGCTTTGTTTCTGTGCTAGAGAAGCAGGTGCCTTTGTTTTGCTACAAGTTGTTGGTCCAGTAGAGGTGTTGCTACCACTTGATGGAGCCATAACATTCTTAATGTCCTTCTTAACGAGAGAATTGTTGATTGTTGCAGCGACAACATTCTTTACAACATTCTTTGAGCCTTGATCGAGTTGAACCTTCTTGGGGATCATCGATACAAGTAAGAAAATATTTGATGAATTGATTAAGGAGATAGAGATGAGAGGCAGAGAGGTCCCACCGGGCGTGCCAGAAATTCATAAATTTCGTGTCCGAAAACCTAGGAATGAAATTGAGTAACAAACAATCAGTTTTATTAATTCAAGAAAAAGGGGTACAATTCTCTGTGGTCGATTCTTTTATAACAAAGAATTTTCCTCTGATTCAATCTCCTTGATGTTTGGTGCAAGGGCTTCAAAAGCTTGTTCTTGAACTGGTAGTGATGAGCTTTCTTCAAATCTTCAAGATTGAGGAAAAGCTTGACTGGATTTCCGATCGAGTGCCGATAGAGCTTGATCTCAACAGTGGATTGAAAGTCTTCGAAGAAGAACGTCACTTGTGTGGCGTGTTTGATGTTCTTCGTCTTCAGATTCTTCGCGGGTTGAAAGTCTTTGAAATAGAACGGCACTTGTGTGGCGTGCTTGTTGTTCTTCGTCTTCAGATTCTTCAAGGACTTAAGATCTTTGAAGTAGAACGGCACTTGTGTGGCGTGCTTGATGTTCTTCGTCTTCAGAACTTCGAGTCTTCGTTGAGGCAGAGGTTTGACAGAGCTTTTGTGTTCTCTTGAACTCTTTGTGTTTGTCCTCCTCTCCTTCTGTCTGTCCCCCCGAATGTATAGGGTGACCTTGTATTTATAGGCAAAAGGGTGGGGGTTTAATTTGGTAACTCCCTATTAATTGTGCCAACTTCCATAAAAAAGAGATTTTGCCTCCTTTTATATGGAAATAAATTAAATTTAAATTTGAATTATCACACATGTTTTTTAAAGACCTGAACCTTCAAGATTTTGACATGTGTCCTTTGACGGGACCCGCAATCGTAGAATTAAATTGATCAAAAGTATTTGATTTATTGACCAATCGGACGGTGATTAATCCATCATAAAATTTATGTGTCTACAAATTCTAATTTATAAAATTATGTAGATAATTTTAATTAAGGAGTTCAATACAAATATATACAATTTTACACAACTTTAGAATATTCTGAATTGCAAAACCATGTAGATGTTTCATGGGATCATAGTTCTCATATTGTACACCTACCTTTTCTTACGAGGGATAAGAGAAAACTTATTATGAATAATTATAAATCTATTGAATAAAAATTTTACTAATCAATATTTAGCTTTTCTATTCGTTATTTTGATATAATTATTTAGGTGAAATTTATTGTTTTATATATGCTTTTATATTTTATATATCTGTAGTAGCTTTTATAAAAATGTTATGAATAAAAGATATTGTTCTATATTTATCAAATAATCTTAATGAATTCAACCTTAAAATAAAACAGTATCAAACAGGTTAATAACACTTAAAATTCAATTTTATCAAACAACGCCCAAGTATTAGATACTTGTTATATGGGCTATTTATCTAGAAGAATGGTAACCTAATGGTAATGGTAGGTGGGAGTTCAAATAAGACAAAGTAGGTGTATAAGTTTCTTGCCAACAACTATATATATATATATATGGATCATTTTTTTTTTCCTCTAAATAAAAAGTATACTAGTTAATTTTTTTTTTTTTTTTTAAAAAGAAAGGTTTTGATGGACTCTTTGATTAACTTTTTTGAAAACAATTTTAAAGCTCTGAAAAAAAAATATTTTTTCTAAAAATATTTTAATGCAAACATTTTTTTAATTATTTACTTCGTATTTAGAAAACTATTTTACATACCCGGGTAATTGATTTTGTTTTTCCACTCATTTTTCTTACATATCTGCTATATATATTTGTGATAATTTTCTTACAAATTGAAGGAAAGGAGTAATTTGGTCTAAATCCAATAAACATGTAATAATATTGGCAGAAGGGAGTCATATTCGATGGTATGACATAGACAGCCAAGAAACATGTAACAATATTCGTATAATATAAGAGCGGAACGGCGGGTAAGTGTAGAGTGAGAACATGGAAATTTGTAGTGCACACAAGGATGCCTACAATAATTGGTTACTTGAGGAGGGTAAATGTACCCCTGTTTATAGAATAAGTGACTTACAATAAAAGAATACGATTTATCCAAAATATATCTAAAATATTTATACTAGATAAATATAAAGAATACTCTCCAAATCTAAACTTATCTTTTCTCTTCGAACGATTGAAAAATTTAGATTTGGTTTCTAAAATGCTCCAAAGAATATCTAAGATATTTATACTAAATTTATAGAATACTCTACAAATAAACTTATATTTTCTATTTCACCATTATACACTTACTAATTCTCTCTGATTCAGTAAGAAACAATTAACGACACTATAACGGTAGATTTTGCGTTGAACCAACTATTTGTGATTTGTTTTTATAAAATTGTTAGTCAAATTTAGATGGGAGTCATACATTTTTGAATATTTCTCAAGGGTAATGCTTGTTATGCCAATAACTGACAAGTTAAAACCTTCTTATCTCTAAACTTGTATATAAAAGATTGGGTAAATTTCATTAACAGCTCTTAGAGGTTTGAGGTATTGTCACGTGGGTACAACTTTGTGCAATTTTGCCACCAACACCCACGGTCAATTTTTTCATTTAAAAAAAATATGAAATGTCTAGATTACCCCTTATTATTGAATTAATTTTTAATATAAATATATATGAATTACAAAAAAACCAAAAAGCACATGATTATTACCCAGACCATTTTAACTCATTACCTATATATATTATACAATCAACACCACCACCACCAGTCCCAACTCGGCGGTGGCACCACAACTGCCAACGACAACCACCATCTCTCTCTAGATTCTAGCTCTAAAATCTCCATAGAAGGTGCTTCCAATCGAAGACGACAATGTTGATCTTCTCTCTTCACCAAGCACTGCCTCAGCGTACCTTCCGTAAACTCCTAAAATCAGGCAAAGCATGGGCGAAGTATGAACCGACTCGTAAAATGGCGCTGCCTCCTCATCTCAGTGAACTCCTTGGGCTACAAACTCTGGTAGAGCACTGGACAATTCCATTTTCGAAACCAGAACTTGCTGAATAGAACTTATGCCCTAACGAGGAATCGTCGAATCGATCAAACACTTTGTGGTACGAGTACTGTTTGGATCTTCGTTGAGACTCAATTGCCTAATCCCTCTGTAGTTGATTTAATAGTTTTGTAATGTTATTATGTCAATAATTCTCATTTTTATGAATTTAGTCATCTACTATGTCATTTTTTTATTACATTGGCATTTTATACTAAGTTATTAAACGAGTTATATGACCCATTCAATTTAAATAGGTTTATTAAGCACGTTACATAAGTCATGTGTTTTTACTTCTTTAATAAACGAATTGTGTTTTTGTTAGAATTTTTGACACTATCATTAAACGTGTTAGGTTCGAGTTGACATATATAATAGAATATTATTAGGTCGACAGGACATGATCGACTAACACAAATTGCCACAAAAATGGTTATGTAAACCATTCTTGCAAAACATTTGAATTTTTGTCATTATCATTAAACGTGTCGGATTCGAGTTGACATATATAATAGAATATTATTAGGTCAATAGGACACAGTCGACCAACACAAATTGTCACAAAATAGTTATGAAACCATTCTTTCAAAACACTCCGATGTTAAGATATTTCAGCATCCCTAAAACTATACCGCAAAAAAAAAAAAAGGGTTGCATCAATAGAAGAATCAGCCTCTCATAGAGGATGAAGCACTAGGAAGAGTATGCCCCCCCCCCCCCCCCCCCCCCCTCCAAAAAAAAAAAATCAAAGAATTTATTTATTAGCTTAAAAAATAATGAGTTTGAAAATAAATATAACTTATATTTTTTGAAATTCATAAAAAATATAACTTGAACCTTTTAGCCTCACTTTTGAAGTCCAATCTTGTGAAGCATAGGTTTATTACCTTACTATAACATGTCAATAGTGCATTTAAATTTACATATACATACAGAGGTATAATATCAATAATACGAATTTAAGAGAGAAAAATGAGAAATTACACTAGCGTCCCCTCATGTTTAATAAAGATACATAGATCTTCCTTATTAGAAATTTTTATTAGATGGTATTTACAAAAAAGAAATGCTTCACTTTTTGTTTCTAATAATCATGTTTTATTAAAGCTTGCGATATTTTTTTGAGTAAAATACACTGACCTCCCCTGAGGTTTGGCCTAATTACACCCAGTATCAAACTATTGGATTTTGTTACAATGACCTCTCCTGAGGTTTGCTCCGTTAAACAAAGACCCCCCTCCATCCAAAATTCTGTTAGTTTTGTCAAAAAAATTTAGGATAATTTACACTGACCTCTCCTGAGGTTTGAGAAAATTACACTGAGCTCCCCTGAGGTTTGGGGTATATAATATTAATAGTTTAATATTATAATAAAATAAATATTAAATATTTATATATATTTTAATTTTTATAATATAAATATTAAATATTTATTAATATTTTAATAATATTATATATAATATTAAGATGTAATTATTAACATTATATAATATTATATAATGTTAATATAATATTATATATATTTTATATCAATATAATATTAAGGGTAGAATAGACATTTCACCAAAAAGTAACGTCGATTAGTTCATTTCTGTTATAGGGGAGGTCATTGTAACAAAATCAATTATTTTGATGTCGGGTGTAATTAGGTCAAACTTCAGAGAATGTCAGTGTAATTTACCCCAAACCTCAGGGGAGGTCAGTGTAAATTATCTTAAATTTTTTTGACAAAACTAACAGAATTTTGGACGGAGGGGGGTTTTTGTCTAACGGAGCAAACCTCAGGGAAGGTCATTGTAACAAAATCCAATAGTTTGATGCTGGGTGTAATTAGGCCAAACTTCAGGAGAGGTCAGTAAAATGGTACATTTTTATTGTTTAATCATTCATCAAGGTATGAATGATATATCTTTTCCAAAGTGAAATCAAAGTACTCAAAATAAATAAAACAATTGCTGAAGAAAAATTAATTTTTTAATAATATATTTTTTACTACTTCTCTTTTGATATATAACTCATCTTTTTCTCTTCTCTATGTATTTTTTTTCTCATACAATTTTTCATTTTTTGGATTATATTTTCTTCAATAATTATATTAAAACTAATCTTATACAAAAAATTATATTACAATTCACCACATGCATCCAATGGATGTAAAATTTTCTGCCTATGAATTCTGCCTGATTAACATTATCCATTCATTATATATAAACTTTTCAAATTCTAATCACATATTTCTATTTTGACGGGCCCTAGAAAAAATTCCTGCCTCTGCCCCGAGGAATATTGTCTTAGAAACCAAGATGGATGGAGATGCACAATCGTGCTATCTTAAATGCATATTATCTATGTCTTTTCTTGAGCATTCTAGGTAGACAGAATCAACACCAGGCAATGACATTTTAGCATCTTCTAACTTCTATTAATTAGCTGGTTTAAGCTTGAAAAGAGAAATGTGTTTTGTTTCCCGAGTCAGATCTCAGTTTGGTGACCACCAAACCCTCAGGAATTAATGTTCAGAAGATAAAAAATGGACATGATTGGCGTTCGGGAGTGAGAAATCGAGTTGAGAGGTTCGAGCTCTACAGTGAAACGTTGTGGGGGTGTAATTATTTACCTAAAAAATAAAAAATAAAAACACAAGTTTTGGACTTTGAAAGTAGTGTATTCAATTATTAATGGATTGTTGGAGTGAACAATAACAAGAAATCACAACTATATAAGAGAAGTTGCAAAGCCGTGAACATCCTTTTGAGTGGCAACTTGAAATAAATTTATAGCTGGTAAATTTATCCACATGAAAAAGTTCTAAAATTCAAATCATTGAGCGAGTTTTATTGAGTGATTATTTATTATTTGAACTTTTAACATATTTGAAAATTATTAAACTCACATATTTATAACACTATCCTCTCTCCTACAAGAGATTCAGTGCATAATCAATGATAGTGACTATTACTATTAAGTGAGACCCATCGCATAGTGGTACCAATCACCATCATTAATTGGTGTACCGAAACTCTCAAGTAGAGGAGAAGATTTTAAATCTACTTAATTTGTTCAGAAGTGCTTAACTACGGAAAAATGATTAACATTGTGAAAGTTATAATTGAAATAAAATGCTTAAGTATTGCCCGGTAAAAGTGCTCGTGAAGTTGGCCAAAACATGAGCACGAAGAACTAAGGTAATGGGCCGCTAGTTGTGGACCTAGATGGTGATTAGTTCTGAAGCTTAGTCTTGCTTGGATTTGTATATCATGTATAAGGCTTCAGACAGAATGGGCCTGGCCCAACCTTTATATTTATGAGTAAAATACACTCACCTCCTTTCTGTAGTTTGACCTCATGACAGTTATGTTTGATATTTATTATATCGTATACCTAGATGTTATGAAATGCCCTTTAATACTTTTAAATAAAAAAACATTTTAATGTGAAATACATATCTTGCCCTTTAATACTTTTAAATAAAAAAATATTTTAATGTGAAGTACATATCTTGCCCACCATATATATGTATATATATATTAACTTTGAAGTATTATATATATATATATATCAAGGGCAATTTTGTTAATGTCTTAATTGAATTTTTGTCATTCCATTATAGACAAAGGCAAAAGAAATCATTACAGGATTGGAGGTCGTTGATAACACGTCCTAACCTCAAAGGAACACGGTCACTTTTCACCACCACCACCTACACCATACTAACAGTGATGAGAATCAATCTCTACCCTAAAAGCAGAGCACTAGTAAGCATCAAGAGAAGGCCAAGTACCATCTTCCCCAAAGCTCATGTAATAGAATAAGTGTTGTCATTAAAAAGTAAACATTTGAAATTCAAAAAATTATAAAAAAAATTCTTATTTTATAATTAGTAACTAAAATTCTTAAAATTTTTAGTTTAATTTATCAAAGAACCTCAAGGTGCTATTTTATTACTCAATTTAGTACTTGATTCACCCGCTTTCCACCACCACCACTGCTGCCTTCCGTTATCACAACCACCTTCCACTTACAAATTTGAAATAGATTCGATTCTTGCATCATTTTACAGCTGCTAAAACCCGTTGGTAAAAGTTAAGGAATGTTCAAAAACTGCAGTGTCAAGTTACCTTATGCAGTTGCTACTTTTATCTTTATCCATGAACTTAAATCACTTTGGAACTTATTTTGATAGATAGATGTTGGAATCCTCTTATTTGTGTGATATCATTTCCTTGACATCTTACTCGCATACATTCCAAAATAACTATAAACAGTCTTATATATGAATGATCTTCCCCATTATCTCTCTCATTGAGATAACACAAAATCGTCCACTGTAAAAATGTTAAAACCATCAAATTATGTACAAGTCAGATTCAGATAAGCCTCCCTCCAGTCTCTCTACCAACTATGCCTTTCCAAGTACTCCAACTGGTTGACACCCTTCTCACCTCTTTCACCACCGGCCCTTCCTTCAGCCAAACCATCCCTTGCTTCTGATGCAGCTTTTTTCTTCTGATCAAGCAACCAACCGACAAGGAGAGCGCCTGAGGCTGCTAAATCAAATCAAGTGAACGTAGAAATCTTCTCAATGTCGGCTAAAATGTGATCATTGAAATGGTTTTCCCTCGAGTTGAGAACTAATAGCCTCTGTAGTGTCTATGGAGTTTCTGCACCTAGTCCCTCCCCTCCAGTGGAAACTGGATGCGCTTATAACACTAGTTTCCAATTCAAGCACCTGAACAACCTCCAAAGCTTATTTAAATCCAGCTTCGCAAAAAACCATTTATATCAATCAATTCTTAATTTGGCAGCAATTTTAGCCACATTTCTCCATTGGGTATTTGAATACAAATGCAGGGAGTTATCTGTGAAACAAGAAAGAAAAACCATAATCATTTCACATGCTCAGACATGAATTGGAATTTTAGACAAACCAACCCAAATCAACACGAAAAATACATCATCCCAACATTCACACGAAGTCCAAAATTAGGGATTCAAACATAACCAAATCAAAAAGAGTGTATCATCTTGTGTCATCACTAAGAGCAAGTCCAAAAGGAAGAAAAAGAAAAAAAAAACATGGGAGAGATAGATTTCACAAGGCAAGTTCCACTGAATCTACTTCATTTTCCTGGAATCTACTTCATTTTCCTCTTCATTTTCCTCTCCATTTTCCTCTATCCTGGCATGACAAGAGCTAGCATTATGAGTTGAATAGGAACAATGCCTGTAAGTTGAATAGGAACAATGCCTGTAGTAAATAACAACACCACACACGATCAAGTTTGTAATCTTGAGACACATGTTGTTGTCCTTTTGAGAAATCACAATAATCTGCATCAAAGCTTCCAGTAATGCGTCCCATAAACTGAAGTCACAGTAACCATAGAGTAGTTCTCTAAACACATAATACTCAGCGGTAAAAGCTATCCATGAAAGGCAGTAGTAGATATCCTCCACCAAGTGTCGCAAAATAAAAAGTGCACATAGAGTGATCAAACACATTACAGTTTTTGAAAAGCATCCAATCCGATGTTCATACATAGAATTTGGTAGGTAATATTGATGCCAAAGATGTGCTCGATGTAAAATTAGTATGTGTACCATCTGCCCGAACGCGCACAAACTCAATCCAATACATGTACACATGTCTGCAATATTTTGTACGTCTTCTATCAAAAAGAAGCAGAGCATGCCAAAACTAACAGACACCATACCGTACAAAAACCAAAGTAGACCAACGTTTTCTGCAATTTAAAGTAAGGTTAACTCTTGAGCTCATAATAAAATTATCAATATAACAACAACAATAACAATAATGATAATTATAATAACAGTAAATCGTAAAATGATTTCTTTGAAATTGTGGAGTGTTGCAAATAACCCTTGACATTACATACTTCTAGTATGGTTCCACGCGGCATTGGTGACAACCAAAGGTGCTAAATAACAATAGCTCTACTCCAGTCAAGATTATGTCATACATCTAGTGATTGGATCGCGACATCATAAACTTCTCTCTCTAAATCTGATGGACTCTAAATGCTTGAGAGATTCAACATTTGCGAAAAGTATATCCAGTTTTGATGATTTAGGTCCATTTAAAATTGTTCTAAGAAAATATTTTTTTGGATGACAATTTTTTATTTTTTATTCATAAATATGACAAAGAATGATATATGCAACAAAAAAAAAAAAAACTAATTCTGTCATGGCTACGCTATCACCTTATTGGTTTCAATGTTTTAAATTTTAAACCTCTCTATATAGAATCTCCACTATCATATACAACCTCGTACCGCCTAAGGTCCAGAGACACATTTCCAGAGCATCAACGCTAAATTGCTTAATTGAAGAACAGACCCACTATCGCCATCTCTAACAACCCATGCACCGAACTCCATGCTCACAGCCGAAGCATCACCAGCCACTAGCTCAACCTCCATTCCACGGTTAGCCCCATATTCACCATGTCCACTGTCCATAATGGTTGTCACCAATGCCGCGTGGAACCAGTCAACCAGACCCATCACCAAAGAGAAGACCCACAAGCTCCACCTATGTCGGACCACCGTTCTCAAGCATCGCCACCGGAACCATCGCCGAGCATCTCCACCACTGTAGAAATGATGTCGCCAAAGACCTATGTCTTTACCATCAAGCAACCTGTCCACACCGAGTCTCCATCTTCACTGTCTAAAGCACCGCCATCAACAACCACCATCATCTTGGATGTCCCCGCCAAGCTCCACCGACTCCCGTGGCTGGAGTAAGGAAGAGAGCAATTTCTGACAACCAATACCACCTTCTCGGCTCCACCATGCGCGACCACACCAATGTTATCTACCACCGTGAGGGATGAGAGAGAAAGAATAGAAGGAAGAGAGAAGCAGAGACAGAATCGAGGGAGAGAGAAAGAGAGAGTAAAGTTAGAGAGAGAGTGGAGATAAGTTTGAGGAGAAAGCGGAAGGTAGTTTGGGTAGAATATATGAGGGGTGCTACCGTGCTAGGGCTGCTTAAACCTTGAGGTCGGTGGATGTGTCAGAGCTGTTTTTGACAGAGGTTTATCTATTAGCCAGAGCTGTTTTTGACAAAGGTTTATCTATGAGCAATAAAATAAAGCTTCATGGAGTGTTAGAGATTTTATCCAAACTATAAATATTATGATTTGGAGTCCAATGTGGTTTCTTGATGGTTTATTGTGTGATTTAACTATTTCTCATTCAATCTAATGAATTTGGCTTATGAAAAAAAGGCTTATGAAAAAAATATATTAAACTGAACAAGAAGTACAAAAAAATACTTACCGTAATACTTTTCTCTGCAGTAGTAGTAGGGTAACTTTTCTGATGACCAATATAAAAATTGCACTCTCCAACCTTTTATTAATTTTTCACAGCCCATCTGTTAAAACAACATAAACCCAAATTAATATTAATTTTAGATGCTTTCATAAAACAACAACATGATTAAATTTTTTAATCTTCCTAGTTCTTAAGTGTTTCAATCTAATCATTCCAGCAAAGACATAAACCTTGAAAAGATGGAAATATATATATATATATATATATATATATATACATAATTTTAGATGCTTTCATAACACAACAACATGATTAAATTTTTTAATCTTCCTAGTCCTTAAGTGTTTCAACCTAATCATTCCAGCAAAGACATAAACCTTGAAAAGATGGAAATATATATATATATACACACACACATAATTTTGAACTAGCTCGCACCTTCATCTCGGTCTGAAGCACTGATCGGAGATGGAGTCACGGAGACGGCAAGGAGAGTGGAGAGGAAGAGAATCGGAGACGGCAAGGAGAGTGGAGAGGAAGAGAATCTCGGAGAGTGGAGAGGACTGAGGAGTCGTGTACAGAAAGAAGTCTCAAGTAGCGATTTATAACCAAATTCTAATAGGATGAATTATAATGTTATGATTCATTAAATAGAAGGGTAAATCTGGTAAATTACAAACTCATTAGTTAAAATCTCATCAAATCCTGGCATTCCAGAAACAATGTAAGGATATGCTTTCTACAACTATATATATCTATGTCTATACTATATTTCAAGTCATTTAGTCAAGTAAAAACTCTTTTGTTTCAAGTCATTTAGTAATGTGAAAACTCTTTCATTGGTAAGTTCTTTTATTATAGTTATATAAAATTTCTTTTATTAATAAATTATTCATTTATTAAAATAGAGACAAAAACAAATATTATGTGGAAATGTTTCTTTTGTTTTATTTTATTTTTTTCCTGAATTATTTTATTGTTTCCTTTGGGCTTTTATTTTACTTTTTCTTTTGTTTTAATTTTATTTAGGGTGACTGAAAGAAAAGAAGGTATTAAGTTCATAACTTTTTTAATTGTAGACTAAATTGTGTTGATGCTCTAATGAAATTTATTCCTTTAACTAGAATTTGATCCAATATAAGCCCAAAGATAAAGGAAAAATAAAATTAATAAGGTATTTAAATTTCATTTGATTTTATTGAAAGTTTTTTTTATATATATTATGTTTTATTGATATAAATAGACGTACAAAGGAATTTTTTAGTTTCACTATACTATTTTTTATTTTTAAATTAAAAAAATAGAGTTATAACTTATACCAAATTCTTTTTTATGATCACTACATTATTTATTTATTTTTAAATAGAAAATAGAGTTATAACCTAAATAAAACTCTAAAATCATAAACACAAACACTGTTTGCTTTTATCAACAGACATTTTAATTCCATTTTCTCTCGACTCACATCAACTCTCACGTGAAATTTTTTTCTTTTCTTTTTTAATCTTTTCCTCGCTCCGCTAGCTGCCAACTAAATTAAGCCCTTGCACCGTCTTTTAAGAACATACAAGGGGTTAAATCTAGATGCTATGCAGGAATTTGGATGCGTGTGAAAATGAGAGGTTGAATTAAAAAGAAAGAGGACTAATAAAAAAAAAACTTATTCTTCGTTATATATATATATAATACTTCACAGGATAATAAGGTTTTTATTTTTAAGGTTTATTGCATAAAACTATTTGTGTATGATAGAGAGAGGTCTCAATATGTTTATGATTGTATAATAAATTGAAGAGAAAAGAATTGTAAATAAATTGAATATATATATATATATATATATATATTATCTTTTTTATTGCAGATTTGAAAATACTAGTGAGGGTATAGAGTGTCTCATATAATATATAAATAAATAAGGGAAATGCTAAACGTCATGAAATTTTATCATGAATTGCCTTCATGAATGATGTGGCAAGTGATAATACCATTGACATTCCGTGTATGGGGAGAATCCCACTAATACTAACTCACAATTTAATTGCCACATCATTCAAGATAAAAATTCATGAAATATTTTCATGACGTGTAGCATTGCTCAATAAATAAACCTATGGTCTGCTAGATTCTCAAGTGGACACGTTGATTTTAACTATGAAGAACCAGACCATTCATTTCCCACGTTTGAATGAGGATGTGATTCATTGCTCCTATATCTCCCATATATATATATATATATGCCGAGTTCCTCTCCCTTGAATTGTTTGCAGTTATAATTTAGTATGGATATAAATGAAATAGATTGTGATTTAGGACTCAAATGAAAAAAAAAATAAAAAGTAGAACTTATTCTAAAGCAAAGTTTTTAGAACTTAAATGCCTTTGAGTGAGAAAAGTAGGATTTTGTTATAATTTTTCCTTATTTTTTTGGAAAACTTACACCTAAGTCTTACTTTTTCCTCCGAATGACAAGAAAGTCCGATAATTTTGTTTATAGGACCAATAAGTCTTACTTTTGAAACTCTTTTACATTAAAATTAGAAATCACTCAACATTCCATTTATACTCTTCCAAAAATAGACTAAAATTTTGCAATTATAATTTCGTAAGCCAAAATTTTATATTTGAATATTTTAACAGTTAAATTTTATGTCTAATTTTTTTCTTTTAACAGTTAGATTTTTTTTCATAAATATATTTTTTATTTTCAAAAAAATAGTTTTTTTTCAAAAGGATAAAATTTTATTTAAATTGTTTCAATAAAAAGAAATTATAATATTTTATTAAGTTTTAAATAAATTTTTTATTTTTGTATATGAAAATTTGTAAAATCTACAAAAGATTTTTGGAATAAAATCATCAAAATAATTGGTCTTTTTTTCAAAAGAATAAAAGATTATTCAAATTATTTCAATAAAAATAAATTATAATATTTTATTGATTTTTAAATAGAATTTTTAATGTTTGTATACGAAAATTTATTGTAGTAAAATCTATAAAAAAAATTGGAATTGATTTTTAATTACATTAATTTTAAATCTAATTTGGTAAGGGTATAAGTGAAAAGTGAAGCGGTTTATAACTTAAATGGAAAAAGGTTTTAAAAGTAAGACTTATTGGTCTTATAGCAAAATTTATAGGACTTACTTATCTTTTGCTTATAAGTCTATGACTTATTTGTAATTTTTTCTATTTTTTTCCACACTAGTCTTTGGAAATTACCCATTATACCTTCAGCATACCATTTTAAAATTTTAAATTTACCTATGGGATAAGCACCATCGCTCTCGTATATGTATAATCAAATTTACAATTAAGATTTTCTTGTGGTGGGTTTGTTTTGTTAACAGCTACCTTGTAGATGCGACTTTAGAGCTATTAACGTAAATCTGTCCTGACCTTTGGGTCACTCTTGCTGTTACCTCTTTCCCTTGGTGATGTCCATCTTGGAGCTTATTTGGCTCTCCTCTCAACAAATATGGAGCCTGTTCTTCATTTTCTTTATATTGCTTCAAGATTTGTATTGATTTTATGCCTTTTTTTGGCTTGGTTTTATGCCTCTGTTCTGCCTTTAAAAAATTGCTCTTTTGTGCCAAAAAAAAAAATTTCGAGAACTTAAGATGGATTAAATTCTAGATACACTTGGTCCATAAGAGGCCCATGGTTAGTAACTTGATACCACTTTAGGTTTTGGTGCCCATTGTTTTCAAACCCTATATTGAATTTAGTTAAGATTACATTTCACCGGTTGCAAAGGAAGTAATGTTGCGTTTGGTACGCAACAATGGAATGAAATGAGCATTCCATTAAAGTGAAATGAAAATGAAATGAGAATGAGAATGGAATGAAATGGTCATTCTCATTCTATTGTTTGATTTCAAACATGAAATGATGTTTGGTCATTCTCATTCTATTATTTTTGGTAACTATATTTTATTTTTTAATGCTTATTGGGAATGGAATGACCATTCCATAGGTTGAGTAGTTGAATGAATTTCATTCTATTTCATTTCAAATTAATGACGCGGAATGGTCATTCCCACTTTAGTTTTTCTTACCAAAAAAATGAATGAATCCAAAAAGGTAATATTGGCATTCCATTCCATTCCATTGTTGCATACCAAATGCAACATAAAGTACAACTACTTGAAGCATGAGTATATATAATGTAAAGTTTAAAGAAGCTTAGAAATATAATAAAGATAAAAGATAGGGTAAATTACATTAACCTCCCCTGAGATTTTGTCGATATACACTTATATTCCTTCTTGTCCTCGAAGTATGATGTTTGTGAAGACAGTAGGATCAATGATTGTAAAGATGGTTGGATTAATGATAGATATAATTACGAATAAAGAATTTTTAATTTGTATATGCTTCCTATTGCGTTATAATTTTTTACATTATGATGTCATCCTTTATTCTTTTATGATTTTATGGCTTTTAATCTATTAGAATAAAAAACATATAAATATTGAATATATCATTATCACCATATTACAAGAGGTCAAAAAATTAGAAAAATGACTAATGATTGACAATATTTTCAGTACTTATATTACAAGCCATTAATAACTAAAATAATAGTATTAATAACTCACAGAAATGAGTTGAATGACCCTAGCTGGTATTGTGCCAGATAGTTTGCTAAGTTTGTTATTATGTAATCTCCGGCAATCATAATAAATAAATAGATAAATTGTATATAAGACAACAACTACCACTTTTCCAAAATTCCAAGAAAAAAGAAAACACTGCCACTTTTCTATTTTCCTGGTAAGAGTAGTATCCATTATTCAAAGTTCTAAGCTTTCACTATTTTGACTACACACGCACATATATATAGTAGTAATCGAAATAATATTATATTGACATGAAACTCAAGTGTTTCATTAGTTTCGAATAGTCTATTCTCACTATTTTGGCTCTACACACACACACACACATATATATATATATACATATATTATAGTAATTGAAATAATATTATACTGACATGAAACTCATGTGTTTCAGGTTTTCAAGTAATGTGGGATGGTTCTGAATAGTCTATTCTCATGCGGGGATATATGACCATAAAATGTCCAGTTTAGGTAAACATGAACTCTTTAAGAATGAAACAAAGAGCTTCAAAAATAATTAATCACCAAAGAGCTCTAATATCAGTCTATGCCATTCTCACTGATTAATCTACCTAAAAAAAAATTCACAAAATAAATTTTAAGATCTTATACTAATTAAATAGTACAAAAATAATTGTTGACTCGAAGCATTAGATTTCACTATTTTTTTTTGTTCCAATATGATAAACAAAGTTCTTTTATTAAACACTAACTCTCTTTTTCTTTTTTCTTTTTTGTTATAGTGACAAATACCATCTTCAGCACATATTCTTCAAAGAATTAGAAAGAATTTATTAAAAAAAATTATCTAATATCAAGAGCAACTCATATCATTCACTTAAGAATAAAGTATAGTGGAATTTTACCTTATGGTAGACCTCTTTAATTCCTTTGTACTCCTCTCGGTATAAATTCATCTTGTTTATAAATGATTTATATATTTGATCATTATTTTGGACAATTGATAGAGTTTAAGAGTATATTAACACTCGATAATTTTTAGGATCCTATTAGCAAAAGAATTTTAATATAACTAAATAATTTATTAGTAGTTTATTTAATAGAAGACAATAGAATTAATAGTTTTTTTTGTTGGTAATTTTTTGATATACATGTTAAACTATTTTTATTTTATCTTTCTTTTACCAATCTGATTTTATTTTAATATAATTCTCATACTTTCAATAAAATATGTTGTTAAGAGTGAGAAATCCAATAAAAAAGAATTCTAATACAATTGGTAACTTTCTTTATATATTTTATTATCATACTTCTAATAAAATGTATTGTTAAGAGTGAAAAATCAAATAAAAAAGAATTCTAATACAATTGGTAACTTTCTTTATATATATTATTCTCGTACTTCTAATAAAATGTGTTTTTAAGAGCGAGAAATCCAATAAAAAAAGAATTCTACTTACAATTAGTAACTTTATATACACACACACACACGCGCGCGCGCGCACACACACACACACACACACACACACACATATATATATATATATATATATATTAAAATAAATTTTTTCTTTTACCAATCTGATTTTTTTTTAATATAATTCTCATACTTCCAATAAAATGTGTTGTTAAGAGTGAGAACTCCAATAAAAAAAAAATTCTAATACAATTGGTAACTTTCTTTATATATATTAAAGAGGTAAAAAGAAAAAGAAGAGAAAAAACGCGTGCTTATATAATTTAGGTTAGGGGTGCATAACAAATTCATGAATCCGATCCGGGTGAATTCAATAACTAATGGATCTGCTAGTCACAGATCGGATTACGGATTGGAGGGTCAGAAATCCAATCCGATCTGTGGCAATATATATATATATGTATAATAAATTAATAATATATTATATATTTTCATTTCTTGCTGATTTTGTATTAAATTCTTGCTTTGATGTGCGATTATATTGAAAGCTGTTGTAATTAAAGATGGCAACGGGGCAAGTATAGGGCGGGTATGCCAAAATCCTACCCCGTCCTGTCAAGAAAATACTCAATCCATCTCTTATTAAGAACCCTAACGGGTTTGTGGTAAGCATACCACTACCGCCCCGTTTAGAGAAAGAGAGGAATAAGAGAATCCTTAAAATCTTTTACTTTATTTATTTTGAATTCGATGTTTGGGCTAAATGTACCCAAACGATGATCTAACACTGCAACAGTCAAAACCCCAATATATAAGACCAAAGAAAATGACACAAACATACATATGTAGATGGAGTAGATGGAGATATAAACAGTTTTGGTCTTCAAGAAATTTTTTATCATAGATCTATTATGTACACAAAATAGAGAGAGTTCTATTTTAGCCACAATATAAAGAGAAGAATAGAACAGAGCAAGATAAAAAGAGAGTACCTTCACGGCTTCATCGAGATAAAATTGTCGCCGAGAAATATCTAGGGTTTCAAATAACTTCTAAGTTCTTTCTAATTCTCTTTCTCGTTTTGTTGTTCAGTCAAGCCCATGAATGAAATTTGAAAATTATTTTTTACTGAAGAGAATAAACCCTAGTGGCTACCATATATCTAGTATACTATATTTATATAAGTAATATAATAATAAAAGAAATGGCACACTCTATACAATTATTTCACTATATATATATATATATAATCGGGGCGGGGCGGGTACTAGCCGAATTTTCTTAAAGAAATCATACCCGCCCCTACTCCTATTAAGGGCATACCAAATTCCCTCCATTAGGGACGGAGCAGAGCGAAAACCCGCCGGAGCGGAGGAAATTGCCACCCCTAGTTGCAAGTGGTGGATCTGTTTGGAAAATTTGGAATTTCACTTCATTATTGTATATTTTGAGGCATGTGATATTTTTTATTTTATTTTTGTAAATTACGTAACTGTGCTTGTTGATCTGATGACTACTTTGTTGTAGGATTGTTGATTGAGCACAATTAGTCAAGGTATTGGGTTTCAAACTTTAAGTTGATTGCATTTACTATTAGGGATAGTTTGGTACGTTAGAATGAAATAAAGTGGGAATGGAATGAAGTCAGGAATGTAATGAGAATGAGAATAAAATGGAATGATCATTCTCATTCCAATGTTCGGCTACATGTAGAGAATGATGTAAGAATGAAATGGTATTACCTTCCAACATGTTTTATTTTTCTACATAAAATAGAATTAGTTTTAAAAACAAGACATTTGGCCAATTTAATTTAATTATCATGTGAATTTTTTTTTCAATTACCCATTTAATTAAAACTTTATAAATCAAAATATAATCCGTCTTTTTCTTCTAGTCAAGATTAATATAACATTTTATACGAAAAAAAATTAATATTTTATGAAAAACTGAAAGTGATAAAAATTAATATTTTATTAAATATTTTAATAGGTATATATATATATATATATATATATTCTAGAGTGAGTTGTAAAAGAGAGATGCATTAATGAAGAGAGAGAGGATGATTTTAATACTAAGTGGGAATGGAATGACCATTCCATTACTCAAGAAGTGGAATGATTTTATTGGAATGAGCATTCCAAGGGAATGACTTGGAATGGTCATTCTATTTCTAATGTAACACAACAAACGAGAGAAAGAAAATCAAAGGTGGAATGACCATGTCATTCCACCTCCATTCCTGCGTACCAAACTAGCCCTTAGAGATGAAGTATGATGAAATTGTTGAATTGATGCAAAATGTGTGTATTGTTTGCCTGGCTCGGGTATGCAAAATGTGCCCATGATATTGTTTTTGTTATTTATTGGTGTGTGTGATGGAAATAACAACTGAAAGTTAATAATAAATCTTAGTTTATAATTAACTAATACAAATAGATACAAATAGTTTATAATTAACTAATACAAATATATATTGAGTTATTTAGATTCTTTTGAACAATTCAATTCGATCCGATCTGTTTAATCACGGATTGAATCGGATCGGACTGACGGATTGTCACAGATCGGATCGGATTGAATTTTCGCTAATCCGTAAATCGTGGATCGAATTAAGATTATGCAAAAACCGATTCGATCCGATCTGTGGTCACTCTTAATTTAGGTGTCTATTTTTTTAATAAAAAATAATGTGTACTAAAACTTAAAAAACTCTTTGTACTTTTAACAGTAGTATAGAATAGATAGATATAGAATTTGTTTGGTAATTTTTTTATTACGTTTTTTATATATCTATTAAACTTTTTTTTTCTTTTACTAATCTGATTTTATTTTAACATAATTCTCATACTTCCAATAAAATGTGTTGTTAAGAGTGAGATATCCAATAAAACAAGAATTCTAAAACAATTGGTAACTTTCTTTGTATATATTAAAGAGGTAAATAAAAAGAAGAGAAAAAACGTGTGCTTATATAATTTGTGTCTATTTTTTTAATAAAAAAAAGTACTAAAAATTAAAAAATCCTTTGTACTTTAATAGTAATAAATAGATATTTATTCATCAATATCAATACCCAAATTTCACATCATATATATATAACCAAACAACCCTAATTTCAAATTGAAAACTCTAAAAATCTCTAAATTTCATGCATAAAAATTATGTTTCAATTAGTTTAATTTGCTTATGGCTTAAGTTTATTTATTAAAGTTTTAGTGAAAGTAACAGTATGCTTTATTTGATTCATAAAACCATAATTTGCAACCCAAATAAACAAAAATCTTTATTTTCCAACCTTCAGATATTATAGTCCTTAGATGGGTTAGATTTTCATATCCTAAAAGCCAAGACCAATAAACATTTTATTTGAAACTTATTGATTTTTCTTTTATTTTTTTTCACTTTTCTTGACAACTAAAAGAAAAATTAGGTATAAACGATCATATATATATATATATATATATATATATATATTCATTAATTTCAATACCCAAATTTAAGATCATATATATATAAACAAACAACCCTAATTGAAAAATCCTAATTCCAGTTTTGAAACCCTCTTTGAAAAACCCTATTGAAAACCTAAAAATTCCTAAATTACATGCATGCAAATTATATTTTAAATTTCAGATCATATAGATATATATTTATAAACAAACAACCCTAATTGAAAAAACCCTAATTCCAAATTGAGTTGAGAGTAAATCAAATTGGAATGCCTGTTGATGAGAGTTGATGAAAGTCGAGAGGGATAATCACCTCTTAATGAGAGTCGCATTTGTGTTTATAATTTTAGGGGTTTTAGAGTTTGGTTTATGTTATAACTATATTTTCTATTTAAAAAATAAATAAATAATATAGTGACATTAAAAAAGGGTTTTGTATAAGTTATAAATCTATTTTTTTAATTTAAAAATAAAAAAATATTGTACTGAAACTAAAAAACCCCTTTGTATTTTTAATAAAAGTACAAATATACATGTATAGGATCATTGTCTTGATTGGCTACCGTCGTAGATCCTACGGTGGTGGAATTTAGACCCAATAACCCAGTTAGGCCTGAACTAAATAATTCTGCTGAAAGACTTATTTTTGGGGTAAAGTGCATTAAACCCCCTCATAGTATGAAAAATGTGCAAAAGACACCCCTCATGTTGACTTTCCACTCTTATAGTTTGTAGTAGATGCAAAAAACCCCTTTTGGCCAATAAAATTACCTTTATGCCCATTTATTTTCTTTTCTTTTTCTCATTTTCTCTCTCCTCTCTCATTGTCTCTTCAATCTCTCTCTCTCTCTCTCTCACACACACACACACATATATATGTATATATGTGTGTGTGTGTATGTATATATATATTATTTTATTTTTCTCTCTCTCACCCGAGACACCCTCTCCCTCTCTCTTCAAACACACACACACACACACACATATATACATATATGTGTGTGTGTGTGTGAGAGAGAGAGAGAGAGATTGAAGAGACGATAAGAGAGGAGAGAGAAAATGAGAAAAAGAAAAGAAGAGAGAAAAAGTGGAAGAAAAAATATATATATATGTGTGTGTGTGTGTGTGAGAGAGAGAGAGAGATTGAAGAGACTGTGAGAAAGGGAGATAAAATGAGAAAAAGAAAAGAAGAGAGAGAAAGTGGAAGAAAAGAAATATATATGTGTGTGTGTGTGTGAGAGAGAGAGAGAGAGATTGAAAAGACGGTGAGAGAGGAGAGAGAAAATGAGAAAAAGAAAAGAAGAGAGAGAAAGTGGAAGAAAAGAAAGAAAAATGAAAAGAAAATAATATATATATATATATATATGTATGTATGTATATATGTGTGTGTGTGTGTATGTGCGTGAGATTGAAGAGAGAGAGAGAGAGAGGGTGTCTCGGGTGAGAGAGAGAAAAAGAAAATAATATATATATATATGTGTGTGTGTGTGTGAGAGAGAGAGAGAGAGAAAGAGAGAGAGAGAGAGAGAGATTGAAGAGACAATGAGAGAGGAGAGAGAAAATGAGAAAAAGAAAAGAAAATAAATGGGCATCAAGGTAATTTTATAGGCCAAAAGGGGTTTTTGCACCTAGTACAAACTATAAGGGTGAAAAGTGAACATGTGGAGTGTTTTTTGCACATTTTTCATACTATGAGGGGGTTTAATGCACTTTACCCCTTATTTTTGTAATGTTCAAAATTATGAACCATAAGAGTGACATGATTGACTACTAGATTAATCGTAAAATTAAATACAACTGTGGAACTCAAATTCAATCGTAGGATGACTAAAATAGCCGTAATCCGAAATACGACAGTATGATCGTGAAACCAAAATTTGGCCATAGAACTGAAAAAACCATAAAATGATGATCCAATGTTGCCTCCATGGGTACCAAATTGGGTGCAAACCGTAAGATTAGCCAAACAAATTCAATTTATATTCCACTATAAAAAAATTAATAGGTTAATTAAATTTAAGTAACTCTAAAACAAACCATTTATAATTTGAAATCTCCATTAAATATGAATATTTTTTAGTTTTTAAATTCACTTATATTTGCAAATTAGGTTTATTGTTTCCATAATGGGCTTTGGAAATTACCCATTACACATTCAGCCTACCATTTAATTTTTAAATTTACCTATTGGAAAAACACCATGGCTCTCATATATATAATCACTTTTACCCTTGAGATTTGCTTGTACATAGCATAATTTGCATAGTCAAACACGTCAAGCAATAGCATAAATGGACCAAATAGAGTATAACAACATAACCAGAACTAAGCCCTGCCTCAATTGCCCTTATCTCAGGCTATGTCCAGAGCGCTGAACCTCCCATTGTGAACACAGGTTACATTATTAATTATCAGATAATCTCACTCGCTCCCTTAGCAGGCGCTAGAGGGTCCTTTCCTTCGCTGGTGCGAGAGGAAACTAGAACATCGTTTTTCTTCTTCTGAAAAAACGTTGGTTTCTTTGTTTGGTGATTGTGGAGCAATTTCTTCTAAAATGGAGGAAGAGCTCGCTGATCGCTTACAGTCTTTCACTCTTTCGAGAGCAGAGGAAGTAGAGATGATAATTGATGAGACAGAAGCTAAGGAAGGTGCAAAGTTCTGTGAAAACAGTCTGGTTGGAAAACTATTTGTGAATGAGCCAAAGAATCTTATGGGTGTTCGAAAGGCTCTTAGTGAGGCCTGGGAATGTGATGCGCTGCAATTTTATCTTATCAAGCCTAATATTTTTCACTTTATTATTCCTTCAAAGGAAAATAGAGATAGAATAGTTTTATTTAGTCCATGGTGTTTTGACGATCGTCTACTGGCTATACAAAAATGGACGCCTGGCTTGACTGTAGATGATGATTTGTTTACAACTGTGATGTTCTGGGTTCGCGTTATCAAAGTGCCATTGGAGCTATCTTCAGAAATTATAGCCCAAAGAGTTGCAGAGACCTTCAGTTCTCATGAAAAAGTTGAAATTCGGGATCTGGGTATTACCGGAGGTCGATATTTCCGATTACGGGTGGGTGTGGACGTTTCTCAGCCATTTCGAAGAGGGATTTGTCTCTCCCATATGGGCCGGAGCATATGGGTGGATTTCAGATATAAAAGACTTCCAAATTTGTGTTTCTATTGTGGTAGAGTGGATCATGAGGTTAGAAACTGTTTATGGAGGGAGAAGGCAAACCAGCCACTCATCACGGGAGACGCTCAGTACGGTAAATGGCTGAAAGCTGTCGGAAGTACAGGGAAACTTCGAAGGGAAGCCCACAAATCGTCTTCATCATCTGGGAAATCTACATCAGATCTTCAGAGGAGCCAACCATCAGAAGACTCGGTTAACCCAGCTACCCAAGGTCGCCGTCGGCAGAGTGCAGAGACATCGAGGCAAGGTGTCAGAACGGGGCTCCTTGAACAAGGGGATGAGGGACATGATGATGACTCTTGCCAATCTAGAATCCAAGAAACAGATTCGCCACGTGACCGCATTGACGAAGGAGCATCAGATCCGGACAAAGCTTTCAATAAGCCTCGTACTGAAGTGGGCCTAGGCCCAATGAAGTCACGAGGGAAAGAAATGGATGATTCACTGAACCCAAAAATTCACTGCCCCAATCTCTTTGAGCCCAATATGGTAAGTGTAGTGGAATATGAGAATGATATGGCCCAGCAAAGCCCAATTAAATTAATTTCAAATTTGGACCAAGATCAAACCATTAGCCACAACACTGAACAGGCTGGTACGTCTGGGCCTGATGAGTTTGAACCCATTTCAATAAGAAAGTCAATACAAAGGAAAAGGATTACGTTCCACAGTCCTGGAAGAGGAAAGCTCGGGCAACCAGTTTTGAGAAGCTGAAAGTTGAAGATGATCTGGGGACGAAGAAAAAACGCTCAATTCCTCAACAGAATGATGAGTCTCAAAATAGACAGAAGAAAACTAAGTTCAAGGAGGAAGCTAGCGGGGTGGATGCAAACTTAGCAGAGGTGGAGGAAGCCAGCCCAAATTGGCCCCAACCCCCTCAATGAAGGTTCTGGTGTGGAATTGTCAGGGTGTGGGGAACCCCCTGACAGTTTCCCAGTTGAGGAGGTTGGTGCACCTCCATTCCCCACCTTTGATTTGTCTTCTAGAAACAAAGAATGCAGAATTTCGCATGGAACGTCTTCGCCGATCCCTGGGCAACTATGATATGTTCCTGGTTCCGCCTACCGGCACATCAGGAGGAATGGCACTTTTTTACTCCATTGATTGGACGATAAAAATTGTGGATTTCACTGAATTTCAAATTACGTGTGAAGTTAGAGACTCTTCGGGCGGAGATAGCTGGTTTTTTACTGGGGTTTACGCCTCGTGTTCGGATGGGGATCGTGCCTTTCAGTGGCGATATCTCCACAGTTTGAAGTTTCAGTTAGGGGAAAAGTGGATTTTGCTTGGTGACTTTAATTCTGTTCTTCATGGGGAGGAGAAAAGAGGAGGAAGGGCCAAACAAGGGTGGATGATGCGTGAATTTCGCAACCTAATTTCTGATTGCTGTTTGACGGATATTGGATTTAGGGGATTTCTTTTCACTTGGTGCAATAATAGGGAGCCTGATCATTTTGTGATGGTACGGCTTGATAGAGCTTTATGCTCTCAGGCTTGGTTGCGTCATTTCCCATACTCTTCTCTTTCCCATTTAACAGTGGCGGGATCGGATCATCGGGCCTTAATGCTCTGTTTAAATGACTCTCTTGTGCAGGTCAAAAAACAATGGCATTTCGATGCACGCTGGGTTAAGCACAACCAATTCAGTCAAGTTGTTAAAGAAGCTTGGGAGAGCCCTGTGGTTGGGTCGGCACAGTTTACTTTTCAAAGAAAGCTCATCAACTCTAAATTAAGCTTGAAACAATGGAGCAGAGGTCAAGATTTCAACTCGGACTCAAAAATTAAGAGACTCCAGTGTCGATTGACTGAGCTTAAAGATCAGGGAAACAATTGTGTTAAAGAAGAAATCTCTAAACTTGAAGTTGAGCTTGGAGAAGCTTGGAGGGAAGAAGAGTTATTCTGGAAGCAAAAGTCCCGCATCAATTGGTTAAGCCACGGAGATAAAAATACCAAATTTTTTCACCGCAAGGCTCAGATTCGTAGAAGGAAAAACTGGATTATGGGGCTCGAAGACTCGAATGGTCGTTGGCGCGATTCGAAGGTGGAGGTGAGACAAATTGCAGAATCTTACTTTTCCAATCTGTTCTCGTCTCAAGGAACTGCAGTGGATGAGGATTTTTGGTCTCTTGTCCCATCCACGGTTTCTCAGAATATGAATTCAAATTTGATGGCTCCTGCTATAGAAGCTGAATTACACCAAGCTTTATCTTCGATGGGGGCTTTCAAGGCCCCAGGGCCAGATGGTATTACGCCCTTGTTCTATCAATCAAACTGGAATATGATCAAGGGAGAGCTGCTTGCTGGATTCAACTCATTCATGTCCGGGGGTTTCTTGTTGAAAGCTCTCAATCATACAAACATTGTCCTCATCCCCAAAATTCGCAATCCGACTCAGATAACCCATTATAGGCCTATTTCTCTTTGCAATGTGGTTTATCGTATCTTTTCCAAAGTGTTGGCGAACAGATTGAAGATCATCATTCCAAATTTGATTTCAGAAAATCAATCCGCTTTTGTTCCAACGCGCCTAATCCATGACAATATTGTTATCGCCCACGAACTCTTGTATGTTATGAAGAAAAATAAGAGGAAAACGAAGATGATGGCTCTCAAGCTTGATATGGCTAAGGCTTACGATCGGGTGGAATGGGTATTCCTGGAGCGTATGATGCTTTATATGGGCTTTGATCCGAGTTGGGTTAAAATAGTTATGGAATGCATCAGAACAGTTTCATACTCGGTGGTTATTAATGGAGAAAGAGGTACAAGTTTCTGTCCATCAAGAGGCCTTCGCCAAGGTGATCCGCTCTCTCCCTACCTTTTTCTTTTATGTACAGAGGGATTGTCTTTTTTGCTGAAGGAAGCAGAACGGAAGAAACAGATTGGTGGATTGTCCATGGGTATAAGTTGTAACCCAATTTTGCACCTATTTTTTGCGGATGATGCTATCTTGTTTTGTCGGGCAAATATTATTCAAGCTTTACACCTCAAAGCTATCCTCGCTAGATATGGGTCCCTTACAGGTCAATTGGTGAATTTTGACAAGTCCAGTATTTTGTTCAGCCATGACACTAACTCTCAAGTGCAAGATCAACTTCGAAGGGTTCTTGAAATTAGACATAGGGAGTGGATTAACAGGTATCTCGGACTGCCGTCTCTTCTGGGGAATTCAAAAATTCTTTCCTTTAATTTTCTGGTGGAGCAGGTTTCGGATCGAGTTAAGACGTTAAAGGGGGAGTTTATGTCGAAGGCCGGGCGTGAGACCCTTATTAAGGCAGTCATCTCTACTCTCCCAAATTATGCGATGCAAGTGTTCAAACTTCCAATAAAAGTTATTTCACAGTTGAGAAGCAAGCTTTTAAATTTTTGGTGGAGTGGTCAGTCTCAGTCCACAAAGACAAAGTGGATTAGTTGGGATAAGCTTTGTTCTCATAAGATTAATGGCGGTCTAGGCTTCCGGAACATCGAAGCTTTTAATTTGGCCCTGCTTTCCAAACTTGCTTGGCGTCTTGAGGTCGAGGAGGAGTCCTTATTGGTCAGGATTCTTAAGCAGAAGTATTTTCGTCAATGTTCTTTCCTTGAATCTGAATGCAAGAAAGGTGCTTCTTGGATTTGGAAAGGTCTTTATGCAGCAAAAAAAATTATTGCTGAGGGGGTGAAATGAAGGATTGGTGATGGCCAATCAGTCAATGTTTGGTCGGATTCGTGGCTTCCTGGTAAGTCTGCTGGAAAAATTTTGTCCCGGCCGAGTGATACCGGTATCCATAAGGTTAAAGATCTTATTAATCAAGATCACAAATGCTGGAACATCAACCTGATTCGTGAAAAGTTCAACCCATTTGACTGTGAGAAGATTTTGCAGATCCCGGTTAGAGTTAGTCCCGGAAAGGATGAGAAAATCTGGGGGCTGAATTCTTCCAAAAAATTTTCGGTCAAGAGTGCGTACTTTCTTACTCTATCGCTTCTTAAAGGCTCACACTCAATTGACCAAGTGGCTGAATGCAGCATTAATCAAAAAATAAGAAGGAGTTGGATTGATGTTTGGAAGATTCAGGCATTCCGCAAGGTTCAATTTTTTCTTTGGCAGTCCTTGCATGAGAAAATTCCAATAAACTCTTTGTTGGCTGGGAGAGGAATGTCTCTCAATTCCTTATGTAGGAGGTGCGGGGTTGCGGAGGAAACTGTTGATCATTTGTTGTGCTTATGCCAAGAGTCCCAAGTGGTGTGGAAGCTGAGCCCTTTGCGCCTGGATTTTGGTCATTCCTCTCCGATACCATGGCAGAGAAGATGGTTGAATCTTGTTGATGGTTGGAAGGAGGGTCGGTGTTTTTTGGAGTGTGCAGGTATGGCTTCTTTTCTATGTTGGCATATTTGGAAGAATAGAAATGAATGGAATTTTAATTCTAAAAGGGTGGAGCCTCATGTGGTTGTTAAGAGGGCCACTCGGGATTTTTTTGATGCTCATGAGATTCGCCGGCAGCTTGAGCAATTGGGTTTTCCTTCCCTTGTCTCTAACGTCCCTTCTCAGCAATGGACTCCTCCTTTGGAAGGGAGTTTCAAACTAAATTTTGATGCCACTTTTGATCCGATGATGAAGGAAAGTAAAGGTGTTGTGGTCCTTCGTGATCATAAGGGAGTTATGTTAAAAATTGCATCTTCTGCTTTTTGTTTTGTTTCTTCAGCTATGGTTGCAGAGGGTTTTATCCTTAGGGCAGCTATCCAGTTTTGTTTGGATCGGAATCTATCTCATGTTTTTATTGAAGGAGACTGTCAAGCAGTTTTAAAGCTCGCCCCTGCCGAAGAAGCTCTTTTCCCGATCGTGGAGGATTGTAAGGCTCTTCTCAGCGGCTGCTCTTCGACTCATCTTCAATGGGTTCCAAGGTCCGCGAACAAAGTGGCGCATGAGGCATGCCGTGCAGCTCCTCGTTCTTTTGGCCCTCTTTTGTGTTGGGAGTCAATTCCTGCTGTTGTTTCAAGGGCTCTGTTCTCCGATGCTTGTTTGGGGGTTTAGCTCTGTGTTTTTGGTGTTGTAAAAAAAAAAAAAAAAAAAAAAAACATTATTAATTATCATAGCACCCTATTTTCAACATAGTCAGTCCTAGTCAGACCGTGTCACTAGACTTTGATTATTAATATAAATATATATATTAATTAAGTCTATATTGGAGAAGAAAAGGTACTTATGACAGAACTTATACTTCAATCATAATCTTTGATAAGGTCTCAACGAGGTTGGTATGAAAAAACCCGTAAAAGAACATGTCTAGTACCAAACTACAAAACTCATTTGAAATTAAGGGAGGGGGTATATATGTAATAGAAATATATAAATTTGGGGTGGGTGAGACTTGTTTTTATTAAATTTCAAACCTGTTCCGTATTTGTGACGGTTTATGAACTTTTTTTTTATGCCCGCCCTTATTGAACAAAAAGGTTTTCATACTCTTCTCATTAGAGGAGGATAAAATTGCCATTCTAAATATTTGAAGAGCTGAATGGATAGCATAAACATACCATTTTTCACTTTGTCTACCTCAAAATTTTATTTTATTTTTGGATAAATTGTACTTTTCTTTTTTATTTTATTTTTGGATAAATTGTACTTTTCTTAAACAAAGGGGAAGAAATAGTGCCGACCATGTCTCTTGATTGCAAATGTATATAGGGAGGTTCCAGTAAGAATTCGTGCGGTATGGTACAAAGATGAATCAAAGGTTGGGATGACAATTTGCCCCGCTCCGCCCAGTTTAAAATTCGTTTACGAAACCATTTAAGGAAACGGGGTAGGGATGGGATTAGAGAAAATAACTCGCGTTTAAACGGGGCAGGGGCAGGGACGGGGGTAAGACCCTACCTCGACGGGTACCCGCCCCGTTTAAGTATATATATATTTATACTTATATAAATAATATATAGAGAAAATATTAATAATGTATAAAGAAAATATTAATATTATATATATCATACAACTATACAAGTTTATTATATCAGTAATAGATGACTCAATATTATCCATTGTGTTGCAAGTACCTAAATGTGTGTTTTTGGTGTATATGTATCAAAATATCAGATTTATTATTATAAAAAATTTTGCATTAAAAAAAAATGTATAAACTGGTTGGGGTGGGAAAAGTTAAACGGTTATGGGAATGGGGAAGTCAAAACCCGCCCCGCCCTGCCCTGCCCCGTTTATACACTGTTGCGGGCGCGGGGACGGGACGAGGAAAGTTAAACGGTTTTGGGTATGGGGAAGGCAAAACCCATCTCGCCCCGTCCCGTTGCCATCCCTAATCAAAGGTGGATAAGATGAATTTCGAATTTGCCTTGAGAGAGAAAATTATTTTCAAAAAATTGAATCAAACAAGTCCTAAATTATTTGCCATTACTAAGAGATAGTGCAAAAGAAAAAAACATGGAAGAAATAGAGTTCACAAGGCAAGTCCCAATGAACACATTAAACTGAGAGTTACAATTAAGACAACACCACACATAACATAATCAAGTTTGTAATCTTGATTGAGATATATGTTGTCGTTTTGAGAAACACAATAATCAACATCAAATCTTGCTTCCAATAAGGCGTCCCATAGACTGAAATAACATAGAGTAGTTCCCTCAGCAGTAAATGATATTAGAATTTGGTAGGTATGGACATTAAAGTTGTGGTTGATTGGTCCGGAATTATTTAATAATTTTTCGTATTTTGAGAGAAAGTATTGAATAATTTAGGGTTCTTATATGTAATTATTAAATTTTTTTTTTAATACTAAAAAGATGAAGAGAAAGTATTGAATAATCTAGGGTTCTTATATGTAATTATTAATTTCTTTTTTTTTAATACTAAAAAAGTGAAGAGAAAGTATTGAATAATCTAGGGTTCTTATATGTAATTATTAATTTTTTTTTTAATACTAAAAAAGTGAATAGTTTCTAAGGCTCCGTTTGATCAGATGAAAATTAATAATAGAAAGTAAAAGTGAAAGTAAAAGAAGGTAAAGTAAATTTTTCATTTTATATTTGATTAGTATGAATTTTTTTTAAGAAAATTATTAGAAGTTGTCATTTAATGTTTTGAATTATTGTAAATTCGTAAAACTCTCCCAACAAATCAAAATCTTATTGTATTTTTTGTAGGAATTTTTTTTGAAAAAATTAGGTAGTTATGGAAAGTAATTTTCTCTCAATATTATGATAACCAAACTAATAAAGTGTTGATAAATTTTTTTATTTCCTTTTCTTTCAAGCTATTATCATCTAACCAAATGAAAGCCCAAAAGAAGTGAAGAATTTACATCGACCCGGATACCCATAGTAAATAACCCGGGCCTTTTTCATGAACATATACAGTGAAAATTTTATTAAATTTGTTATTTTTTACTTCCATTTTTTCCTTTTTGGGAAGGAAGTTTTCCTAATTTTTATTTCGCAATCCTCTCATTTCCTTTTTCCTCCCATTCTCTCGAACCAAACTGAATTTACTAGTCCAATAAATACGTGGATGGAACGAAGGACGTTTCAGTATTTTCAGACAATTCTTCGCTCCGCATTTTCTTCTGCATTTCGTCAGAGTCCTTAACCGCCAATTTAGAGAGAGAAAAACTGTAGAGAGACAAAATAGACAAGGTGGAGAGAGAAAATGGAGGATAGCCATGAGCTGAGAGCAAAATCTGCAGCATCCATGTCCACCACAGCAATCCCTAATCTAGAGGCTGAGAACAATTGTTCTAAAAGCAAAGAAGAAGGCGAGCTCTCTTCATCTGACGACGATGTAATTCCTTCCAAAACCCTAATTCATGAAACACTGTCTTTACATTCATGTTGTCATATGATGATATTGATCGTGTACATGCCTGTCTTTGTATCTCTATGTATGTGGAGGCTCTTCACTGTCCTCTGTATTATTGGTATGCTTCTTTTGGTATTCGTTTTAAGGGATTTTTACTTGATGACACTTTTCAATGTTTCTCTCTTTCTGTGTTGGATTGGTTTTTGCTGAATCTGCATTTACAGTTCGGTTAATATTTGGTGTTTAGGGATTTTTAATGATTTCGAAGCCATTTCAATGTACAGAACAGGGTTTGGTCTGTTCTTACTCCATTATGCTTTTCCTTGTATTACGCTAATGGATCTGAATGCGCTTAAACTCCATTTATATTTTCCCTTCTAGTGTGGAATTTTTTTTGGGTATTTCTAAATTCACCTTGTTTAGTCAAAGGATATTGATTTTGATCTGCAATCCTGAGTGACTGAACTTGACTGCAGGAGTTTCCCGCTTCTCAGTTCAACAGTACTACTGCTCCTAGAATAGAGCCTGTTCGAGCTGCTCTAGTGAACAAAAACTCCAAAAGTCTCGAGGCAGGTAAGTATCGTTAGCCATTTTAGCTAATAATATGAGTGTTACCCTAGTGGTTGGATCCTTTGTATTTGAGTGTTACCCATATCCTGCTTTCGCTACAAAACATGCTCAGACACGTTTATAGTTTATCTTGTCTCTGCCTTGCCATTAGTGAATCATGATGATCAGATGATATCTACTGCCTAAAGATCATTAATACATATATGAATTTCAGATATTGGCACAAGAATGATGACATTGCCATATTAATTTATATTTTTCTCATTAAAATTTGGGATTTATTATTCCCATATCTCAATTATGCCCGTGCTTTCTATATCCAAACATCTTCTAGCAGTCTAGCACACTTTGATGCTCTTTTCTATGTCTAGTGTTTCCCTCCACGGCTCCACAATCTAGGTGCTAGTTTCTGGCAAGTAAACAGTGGACATGGTTAGAGTGTGAGATGATCGTATACTCATTCCCCCTAATTCTGAGTTTTGGGTCATTTGCTTTTATGTATCTAGTAAGCTACGCTCAGTGATGTATTGAATTTATTGCTATTATTCTTAGCAATGTTTTCTTTCTTCATTTGTAAAGTAGTTCATATGTTACTGAACTTCCTATAAAAAAAATGGTACTGAATTTATCTTTTGATGGTTACTACCTACTTTGCAGGGAAGCCTATTTCTACAGATAATCCTGCCAGTGCTGTTGATATAACTTCCAGAACTACTGTGCAGCAGAACTATGGTAAGAGTGTTGGGAAGAATCGAGGGCCATTTGTGCCATTTGTGATAAGCTTCTCAGATGAGGACAGCGGCAGTGACTCTGAAGAGTATAGACGAGGGAAAGCTTTACAAATGAAAGGCAACTCTCTTGGAGCGGATGGAAATCGAAGGCCACTCGCTTCATTGATGGAGAAATCGCAAATATTAAGACCAACCACAAGAAATGAGACCACAATGATGCCTAAAAAAGTGTCCTCGAGTCGCACATTTGTCTCCTCAATGACTAAAACTAATAGATCCACTTCCAGCAGTGTTACGGCCTCGTTAGTTGGGCAAAGATCTCGTTTAAGAAATTTCAATACCCTCAACAGAAAATCAGCTGGCTGGGGACATGGAGGTGACCAGAACATGCATTTGAATAACAGTAAACTTCAAGACTTACGCCAACAGATTGCAATTCAGGAGAAAAAATTGAAGCTCAAGTCAGCCCAGCAAAATAAGGAAATATTCTCAGGTTTGTGATGGGGTTTACATTTGAGGTTGCCTTAGGCCTTTGATCTTAGTGTTAATTTCCTCCCCCTGCGAAGAATAAGACCAAAGTCAGTGTTGAAATTAACCTTACTTGTTTAGGCGTTCTTTTTTTTCCTTTTTTTGATTAGTTTTGTAGGCACTTGAATAATGAAAAAGAAGAAGAAGAAGATAAGCAAGGAACATTAAGTATTGTTTACATGATGTAACCTTTGTAATGAATGAGGAAAAAATGAATGCTAGAGCTTTTTTTGGTACTTAGAGAAAAAGAAAAGTTAACTTTGAAAGTTACAGGAAAACAGATCCTAGGACCATAGTAAGCTTCTTTTTTATAGGTTTTTGGATATTTATGATTTAGTTGCTTCATCCATCAACCCTCTCTTGTATAGTTTCTTAAAGTACAAAAGTATGGAAAAACTATACAAGTATAAGAATGTTCAAAGTTTTACTATAAAGTTAATTCTTACATTTCCATAGTTTTTCATACTTTTGTTCTTCAGGAAACAGGTACAAGAGAGGGTTGACGGATGAAGCAACTAAATCATAGAATATCCAAAAACCTTTAAAAAAGAATCTTTTCATGGTCCTAGCTGCTAGGAAGCATGAACACGCCTAAAAGGTCGAAGTGTCTGTATCTGACATGTGTCAGACACATCCGACACGACCCGATACTCGTCGGACATGCTAAAAAACGTGTCTGATTATTTTTCCTTTTTGGACAAGCGACGGGTTAAAATATAAAGTGAAAATTTTGGAAAAAAGGCTTTGTTGTTGTTGATGTGGAATATTTTGAAAAATTTCAACAATATGGAGGTCAAAACATAACAAATAAGAAGTTTTTCCAAATAAAATTTATTAACACATTTTATTTATTTGATTTTTTTTTATGGGCATTACTTGTTTGAAATTGTAAAAGATGACAAAGAGAAAATGGTAAGGATCTTTCTCTCTTTCGCAACTTCTTGAATGGCAGTGAACCTCCTTCTTCTTCACTAAATTCTCTCTCTGTCCATTTTTTTCCTTTTCTTTGTGTCCTCTTCTTCATCTTACAAACCTCTTTCTTCCTCTACATATTCTCTCTTTTATTGTCAACAAAGTGCCATTTTTTTCTCAAGAAAACCTTACTTTTCCTCATTTCTTTATTTGACCGATTCTCTCTCTTTTAATAGAATTCTCTTTCCTTTTTTCGACAATGCCCTAATTTTAGAATGGTTTAAGAAAATTCTATTTCAGCCAATTCTCTCTCTATCTTTTTTTTTTCCTTTTCTTTCATTCTTTATACAACTGTAATATTTTGTTTAGTTATGAAGTTGGATTACAACAAATTGTATTAAAGGAGTTCAGGAATTATACTTCAACGCATTCCTTTTTCCTTTTTCTCATCTTAAATAAGAGAATTGTTGTTGTAGTTCATTAGTTATTGTGATTTGGGATTTTTGGTTATAATTTGATGAAAATTATATTAATGTTATGATTTATTATCACATATAAAACTATAAATTTTTTATTCGCTTGGTCTCCTCCGTGTCTTAATTTTTTAGAATTTGCCATGTCATTAGGTCTGTGTTGTGTTGTGTCGTGTCGTATCCATGTCATGTATTCATATCCGTATCCATGCTTCTTTGAGTTGTAGGACTTGTTTTTTCTGTAAGTTCCCAAGTTACCTTTGCCTTTCTCTAAGTACCTAAAAGAGCTTAGATGTCTAGCATCCAGACCTTTTCTTTTATTTTCTTTAAGCTATTTTAGGATTTTGTGCGTCATTAATCATCCTTCTCATGGATTTACTTTCAATAGCATAAAAAAGTGAAAACAAGTGTACTGAATGAGTTTTTAGTAAAACTCGGAAAACAAGTGCAAATATACAGGCTTCTTTGGATGGGTTTTGGAATTTTTTAGATTTTGGAGCTTCATCTATCAGCCTGGACTTGTTTTCAGGAACATAAAAGTCAACAAAAGTCCCCCAAAAGGTTATAAGAACTTGTTTTTGGACTGTTTCAATTTAAGGATTTTTTTTTGGGGAATGCTTTAGACTAATTTTGCATCATTTCGCAAATACAACACTTCATCTTTTAATGGTCAATTTTTTTGACACAAATTGGGATAGAAGGCAAGGATGATGATGATGAAGTGTTGGTTTGATGCTCTGTCAAAACCAAACCCATGTATTGATGCATTTCAGCTGGTCAACTTTACTAACACTGTAACACAGATCCTAGACATTTATGAGGTGCTTAGGCCCTTGGAGGCTGGGAATGACAGCCTGCCAAAATGAAACAGATGATGCATTTTTTGCATTTCCTGCCAAAAAATGCACATATTGATGCATTGGGGGCATTTTTGTAATCTATGAAAATTTTATGTTTCGACTGTAATTTCTGGATAAATCTGGAGCCAAATTTGAGTGGTAATAAATCTGGGGGCAAAAATGGAACTTGCAAAATGAAGGGACCTCCTGTAAATTTTGGCATTTTATCTTTTCCTTTTGTTTTACTTTCTCTCTTTTTCCTTTTTGAAAGTGGGTGGTGCAAAATGTGGGTGTCTAAAAAGTTCATGCAAGGATTATAACATTATGGAATTGAACATGATGCAGCTAGGAAACGCGAAGGAACTTCTGCTGACTTTGTACAGTTTGAACCAAAAAAGCCGGACAAGAAGCGTCTAAAAGTCGGTGAACCTCGTGCAAGCCAGTCAATTTCAGATGATCAACAAGAAATTCCTGCTATAACATCTGCATTGGCATCTCAGAAGTCTGTGTTGGAGAACTGTGCTCAGCAGAATATAAATGATCATAGCTGCCGCGACAAAGAAGTTCTATTGGGGACAATGCACTCGAACATTGCTCAGTGGCCAAAGCAAGATGTTGACCGGGGCCCTGTTTCTTCAGCAAATATATCAAAGGGGGTGCAAGATGGTGATTTATTTATTTATTTTCTGTTAAATTTATCTTATGCTGACCATCATCTTCTAGCTTCAAGGTATCTCGTCATCCCATAAGGAGGTGCAGGGTTCAAGTCCCAGTTGGGATGTTGGGACATTGGTGTGTCTGTCTTTTTGTCTGTCCCACGCTTTTCAATGTCCTTGAAAAAAATTAGAGAGAAATTTTCTTTTACCTACACTGAGGTGCCTAATAAATGGAGTGTTTGTGGTTGTGCAGGTACGGACATCATCACTAATAGAAGTCAGTGTGACAGGAATACTAAGCTGGCGGAGCCTTGTACTTTGTCACAACAAATTCCATGCCTAGTAAATAGAAACACCGAACCTTTTCCAAAGAAAACAGTGAGTTGGGAAGATCTGTTTTTTGGTTGAAATTTCTTATGTTCTATGGTATGTGGGACACACCTACTGAAAAAAATGGCATGACAGACTCTCACACAGCACTCCTGTCCACCTGTATCCAACACTCAGTTTGTAGGTTTGCAAAAAAGTTGTTTTCAGTTACCCAATAAAGTGTAATGTACAAGGGTGTCACTGAAAGCGGGTTGTGCATTTTTGTCAAGAAGATAAATAAACTGACGAGACCATAGGATTCAAAGTGAATAAATTAGGAAACCTGAGTTACTTTGGAGTTAAATTCAAAACTAATTATTAATTAGTTTTAATATAATTAAAATTTAAAGTTGAATATTATTTCATTGGGAATGAATTTAGAAACATTAATGTTGGTTAGAAAACTTAAATTTTGAGTTTAAGTTGAAAACCAATTTAAAAGTTGATTTTGGTGAGGATTTCAAGTTGTAAAAATTGACCTCTATACCTTTGAAAAATTATTAGACATAACATACTTGAAATTTTGTGATGAGCTTTGTATATTCAGAAACTAGACTCAACAAGCTTTCCAACCCTATATTATATGACTAATTTCAAGTCCCCTTGACCCCTCAACAAAGTGTCCGAAATTAGGCTATATTTAGTCAGGTTTAGTCAATTGAACCTGAATCTCGATCGACCGAAGTTACACCAGAATAATTCGATTGAAAGCTCAATCGGTAGAGAAAAACTCAGAAGCTGTTGATCGATACATCAATCCCTTAGTCGATAAAAACCAGAAAAGAAGAAGAGACACAACTACACAATTGTGAGGAAGATTGAGAGTTACTATTTTTCAATCACAAGTGAGGTTCTTCATAGAATACCTTGTTATATTGTGTGATTGAGTTCGAAATCAAGAAGTTTCATCAAATACTTGAAGATTGGTCGACTATAACACCTACATATCAAAGGATTGGTCCACTGATCATAATCAAATCACGGATTAGAGAAGCGAATTGCATGAGATGCAGATCTATTGGTGGAATGTGTTCCTGGTGACTCTGGGTGCGAGTTTGGTAGACCAGTTTGTGTCAAAAGGTAACTAGGGGTTCTAGGGTTTGGGAGCTCTTAAAGTAAATCTCTCTCTCATAGTGGATTTGATTTATCTGGACTAGGTCCTGTGATTTTTTTCCGTTGAGGTTTTCCATGTAAAAATTGGTGTTCATGCATGTGGATGTTTTATGCTTTATATTTCTGCACTTTACTTATCATTACATGCTTATTGATTGATGATTAAACTTCAGTTGATTGTTAAAATTGAAATTCATTAAAAATTATCAGTGTGCAAGAGATATTTTTGCCCCCCTCTAGGTCTACATGGCATAGCATTATAGCGTTCTGACGTATCAGAGCCTTGCATCACGGTCCCTAAATTTCTCATACATAAATACATATGTTTTATGTAATAACTCAAAGATTTGCAAAAAGATGGCGATATTTGGGTATAGGAATTACTCTATGAATCATAGATTAAACTAGAACTCCTAATATTTAATCTGCATGCAACATTAACATTGGTTTTTGTTAAAAAAAATTCTCTCTCCTGATTAGTTGAGGACTTTAGGGTTGCATTTATGTTTACAGCCTTTTGTTTGTAGGAGCTAAAAGATGTACATTTTGGGTAAAAACATATTTTTTGGTTGGTTTTAAAATATAGTTCTTCTTTTTATTGAACAAACTAGCTATTTATGAAATCTTTGTGGAAAATTATTTTTTCTTTTGCTTTTAATTTTCGCAAACAACAAGGATATAGATAACCCACCGACTCCAACAAGGCTCAAATTTTACAAGCTGCCCTTTCTGTTATTTTTTTTTCTCACTCTACTTACAAGAGGCCCAGATTAATAATGATGCCATAATTCCTTTTCTCAACCCACAGCCTCTTTCTTTTTAAGTATCTGCTGGCTGAGCAAGATCAAGATCACTCCCTTCCCTTCTGTGCGTAAGATATTGTTGTTTGTGCTTGGGCCATTGTCTGATGTAATTTTTCCTTATTTTTTTTCCTTTCTTTTCATCTCTATTTGTGTCAACTGCCCACCATGTGAGTGATTGGTTAAAACATAAGTCATGAGTTTTTTGTTTTTTTTTTCTCAATTTGCAAAAAAGGCAGGCACTAAAGCTTGACCTGTGCTCTCTCACTGACTTGTTATTTTGTTCACTTTGGCCAGTTTATTATGTATTCCACTTCTGTATATGAAATCCCCCTGGGATTAGTAATTCTTTGGTATTCTAATGTTCACATCTGTCTCAGATCTGAGTTAAAACTAGTATCTGTTTCTGGAACTGATGCGAATCTATTATTTGTTCTTTAGTTTCCTTGAGATTTTGTTTTCCTACTGATTTTTCCCTGATCCAGTCATGCACCAGAGGTGTTATTTCGCAAGGGCTAACATGTTGTAGGGTAAAAACTATACTGGGATTTGATTTATTTTGATCAGAAACAGTAAAAATAATACAGTGGTACTCGTTTTTTGAATTTTGGTAATATAATGTTTCTTTGGATTACCTTTTTTATTAAAAAAAATTATTTCACAACCGGATGTGACTACAAATCATGTTTTCTATTTCCCAAAAGCTAAAACAATCAGCCAAGTGCAAACTAGCTTTGAATTTATATTTCTTGTACAACTTTTTGGTAATATAATGTTTCTTTGGATTACCTTTTTTATTAAAAAAAATTATTTTACAACCAGATGTGACTACCAATCATGTTTTCTATCTCCCAAAAGCTAAAACAATCAGCCAAATGCACACTAGCTTTGAATTTATATTTCTTGTACAACTTTGGTGGTGGTATTGTTTTTTCTTGGCATTATACTGATACTTGCTTTGAAAAAAAATTAACATCTGAAATTTCTCATAGTGAATCTTTTAATATCTTGGAAGAGAGACTCTCTTACAATCTCCTCGTGATTTGTGAGAGCTTCAATGCTCTTGCCTGCAGTGCAGTGAAAATTGAAGAATTTTCTATATGCTTAATAAAACTTTTGGATCTCATTATTCATGTATTGGCTAGCTCTGGAGGGTCCTTACAACATTATTATATACTAACATACTTTGCAAAAATTTAGTGTGTGTTGTAAGTGAACTTACAATGCAAATTATTCGAGTATTCAACATTGACCTGTACATATTATTATTATTATTATTTGATAATTGACCTGTACGGCTGTACGTATTATGTTTTCAATTATGTTTGTTACTTTACAGAGAACTGAGGATTTGAAGTCTCCAAACGACCTTAGTTATCATAATACATCCAGTTCTGTCCCAAACAAAGCAACATGCGGACAAAATTTAACAGGAAGTTGTGAGTTTCATGAAATCAGATCTGATGACCAGACAGCTATGCCCACATTGGATGATACACCCCTGGCACGCTCTCTCCATGTTCCAGATAGCAACTTAGAGATGTCAGATGTATGTTCTGGACATATTTTGGTTGCAGTGACTTTTTATTATTATCTTTGGTTATGATTGTGACTGCTTTTTATTTAATTTGTGGAAGGCATCTTTAAACAATGCAAGTCTCTGGAATTGTTTGGGTAAGGTAAACCTCTCTGGGAATAGCAATATGGATATACAGTCATTACTGGATTTTGAGGAATTGCTAGACAAGGAGCTGGAGGAAGCACAAGAGTGTCGGCATAAGTGCGAAGTTGAAGAAACAAATGCTCTTAAAGCTTATCGTAAAGCACAAAGGGCTTTGAGTGAGGCTAATGCTAGATGCTCTTATCTCTATCAAAAAAGGGAACTATATTCAGCCGATTTTCGATCACTTATGATGGCGGATTCGAGTTTGTTCTGGTCCTCTAAGCTGCACAATCATGTTGGAGCTGGGCTGAATTTCTCAAATAAAATGTCTGAAGTTAATGTGCATCTAGCACCCACATCAAGTCATCAAATGCAGGCTGAATCCAATGTTCGTAATCTGTATGATTCAAATATCCATTCTGCTAAGGGATTACTTCAAAATGGGTCTGGCCAGCGCGCGGATGGACAAAATTTGACTGACAATCCGTGCAGTGAGCCTGATGCTAGTACATCAGAGCCTCATAAGGATGGTGGTGTGACAAATGGTGTTTGTTCTCCGTCCAATGATTTAGAAATTTCAGGAGATGAAAGTGAAGATACATTTCCATTTGACCATAGATCTGTTCAATCCAATCTAGATTGTCAGGGAGAGGAGATTTATGAAGAAAGGGAAGACATAAATGATGTGTCAAAAAGAAGATCCTCTTTTGATAACCCTCAGGATTCTTTGCTTCTTGAAGCATCCTTAAGGTCTCAACTGTTCGAAAGACTTGGAATCAAAACTTTGTCGAAGAAGACCGGCTCAACTCATAGCATGGAACCTGCTGTTGGAAAAGAGTCTGAAAATGATGATGGTGGGGAAAAAATGGAGATGAGTATGGGCAATGTACCATTCTCGGATGAAGAGAAAGACTGCCATTTTGATCTTGAAGGTAACTTTCCTTTAAGGACGTTGTGTTTGAGTCAGTTTTTGGTAAGATCTTTCTGTTGTTCCTTATTTAGATTGTTATAACTAATTATATTAAAGTTAAACTTTGTTTAACCATATAGTCCTTTCACTTCCCCCTTTTTTCCATAAGTTTTGGGAGGTCTTCATTGCAATTTGTGTTAAATTATTAATAATTGGTATTTAGTGTTGTTTATTCTTCCTGTTGCTCAAATGAAAGAGAGTAGGAATCTTTAGATTTTAGATATTTGTTGGTTTCGTGTACTCTATTCCTGTTTAATGTTGTTGACATTTACTTCCAGTATGACACTTTTCATATCCTTATTTGTTTTTTTTTTCTTTGACAAATTCTTATTTTCTTTTCTTTCTTTCTTCTTCTTCTTTTTTATTTTTATTTTTTTAAATTTTGTTGTATGGTGGGAGTTCAACAACAATATATGTTTAAGGGAAGTCAGGGGTGGGGGGTATTGGGGTAGGGGTGGGGATTGTGTGTCATTTATTTATTATTTTGTGTTTGGCCTTTTTTCTTTGCTTTCTTTTTTTGGGGGTGGGTTGGGAAAGAAGTTGCAGGCATAGTTCGATAGTCCATTGGTGCTCCAATATCTCTAACATCTTCAATTCTTGCCATGAGGTTTATACTTTACCCATTTTGAAACTAAGGGTTATACTGGGCTATAACAGCTTCCGATAGTTGCAGTTATATGTCTTTACTTGATATGCCTGCCACAAAAAATATTGGTTATTTTATTTATGTATTATGTTCAAAAATTAGGTACCGATAGGGAAGAAAGGAAGTCTGAGCTTCCTATCAACAACCTTTGCCATGATCAGAAAAGTTCTTCTAATTATGCATCTCTTTCTAGTGTTGATCTGTTGGGCTGCTTTTATTCCACAGACGTTCACCAATCAGCAAAATCCCTTACGTTTGCAAGCCCTGTTCTGAGGAGTGCGTTAGGGTCCATGAAGGTGAAGGACTTGAACGGTGTAAATGGATTACAGGCTAGAAATCTGCTGATTCACCCTTATGATATTTACAATGACAAGGGCAATAGTGTTGGCTCTGATGAAGCCCAGCCAAGAATTCTTAGTTTGAACACGATGGAAGATACTTCGATCGATAAATGTTTCAAAAACGTTGGCTCTTACTCCTGCAATCTTGCAATTGACCCCTTTTGGCCACTTTGCATGTACGAGCTCCGAGGGAAATGCAACAATGACAAATGTTCCTGGCAACATGTTAAAGATTATGCTAACATAAATATGAGCCATGATAAATCTGACAGTGCAGGTGGGAATGCCATTTTATGATGTTTAGAAATCTACCTTTCATAGCTGTACACTATTTTTGAATTCTTTCCCTGTGCAGATTGTCAGGTTGGATCGTCATCAAATAGGGGAAGTCATGGTGCAGCAAACCTTTCTAAGTGTATCGATTCCCTTGTTTTGGCTCCACCGACTTATACAGTGTGCTTAGATATTCTAAAAGCTGATTTGCATTCATATCGATCTGTTTTAGATCGAAGCATTGGGCAATGCTGGATAAAGTGTTTCAGCTTTTACTTGGTTCTTTCAAATTTGCTTCCAACAGATTTGGCTTCAGATGAGCGACTCTTGCATGGCATCGAAGCTCGTATTGAAGTCCATGGGACTTGGAATAAGCAATCATTGTATTTTTGCAGTAGAAATGGCGCAGTGGTTTGTCAAAGAATTTTCTTTTTCTTGTTTTTACTTATTTTTTTTTTATTATCTCTTAATGTCTATGTTGCCGTAGTTTCCTCTTTGGTATTTTATTTGCTTTTTCGTTTTTCTCTCTTTCTTTTTTTCCTTTTTTTTCTTTCTATGTTTGTTTTTTGTGCTTTGCAATATTTGCCAGTCAGGTTACAGAGTTATAGGAAATGCTTTGCATTTGCAACTGGAAGCTAATCACGAGTTCTTGTTGTTATTCATGGTGTTCTTTGAATGAAATAATATCTTTGGGTAGTGAAACATAAAAGATTAAGCATACATGTTGTAGCTAATCACTAGTTCCGGTTGTTATTCATGGTGTTCTTTGGATGAAACTATATCTTTGGGCAATGAAACGTGAGGTATTAAGCATACATCCTGTGATTTTCTTAGGGATAGAAATGCTGGTATGTTGTTTCAGTATACTTCAATGTGGATTTTGGATGCATGTTTTGTGTCTGTATAATGTTTTGTGATTTTGTACAGCTCTAATTAACAATGCCTTATTCCCAACTGATTGGGGTTAGCTAGATGATTAATTCTTTATCCATCCAGGTTCATACAGAGTTATAGCTTATGTTCACTTCTAGGCAATATGCTATCTCTCCCACCCTTGACATGTGTTCTCAACTATTTCCCTGACAATCATGTCTTTTTTCTGTTAGATCTGTTGAGTGCTGCATATTTATTTTGCCTCTCCCTCTTAATTCTTTAGAATTAATTGAAGTCGGGGATTTTCAACTTTCTCATGTCTTCTTTATATGCTTGGGTGCAGCAAGTGATTGGAAATTTTTTCTACAGTCATACTGCTAATTAATGTTCTCTAGATTTGTTAAAAAGAAAAAAAAAGGATTTCTTGTTATGTTCTGATGTGAGATCATCATCAATTTGAATCTTATTCTTGCTTGCAAGTTATTATTATCATTTATTATATGGTTCCATGTCAGTGATTTGACCTATTCTTTATATTTGTTCTTTGATTTGGTAGATGTTAATATTTTTCCTTGCTATGATACATCTTTTAGTCCTGTAAGTTTCTTGTTTCGTATTACAGACAAATAACTGTATTATTGTCTTTTAGGAATATTCTCTTATTTGCTCTAACTTTCCTACTTGCATGGCATTTACTTAAGAGTCAATCGGATCAACGTGTGGCTGACAATGATCAATCCCTAGAGATGGCTCTCCTTACTCTGAATCAAGAGGTCAATAAACAAAGGGGTAGAATAGAGGTAAAATTGCTACTTTCCCAGAGATTATTGACAAGTAGCATTGTGATTTTGTTCAGAAACTTTTGTATATATCATCTTTTTCATATTTCGGAAATGTGTAGGCTCTTAAAGTGCTTGCTCGAGCTGTTGAAACCGATCCAGCATCTGCAGCTATCTGGATTGTTTATTTGCATATTTACTATAGCAATGCAAAGTCAGTTGTAAAGGATGACATGTTCTATTATGCGGTATGTTTATGTGTCCTACCCTTATTTAAACTAATACTATGAAAACAGGGAAGCTTCTCCAAATGCAGAGACTTTATTATGCTGTTTTCAACGTTATGTGGACTCTGACAACACCTTAGGGAAGCTACTCTTTTTTTTTTTTATGTTTTATTCTCCAAGAATCTTTTTTAATTAAACAAAATACCCTGAACATCCTTAATAATGATGGCCATTTACATACTATCCCTTTTATTAAGAATTGAACCCTTCTCTAGCACTCTGAGCCAATTTCTCAATAGCTTGGCTTGTTTGACAAATGGGCATAGGTTTAAGGTCAAGGTCAGCTTTGTTTACCTATCAAACAAGCTGTCTAATGAGAGAAGCTTGAGCTCCCGGTCAAGTATGGTTACTTGCCTGCCATTTCTTATATATTTGTACTATATTTTTATGTGTATGAAAACTTAATGGTAAGTAACTCCATGCTTGTTGGAGGTCTAACAAAGAGTAAGGACTAATTTTTATGGATAAATTATTATTAATATTACTGGGATTCCTCATCATATATCATACACGAAGTTGTTTTACTTGATCTTTACAAATTTAACATTAGTTTTGTTCGTACAGAACTGTGTACCTGGTTGTTTGTCATGTTGGGATTTATGTTGGTGGTGTTACTTTTTATTCTCTTTATTTTTTTAATAAAATTCCTTGACAATTCTGAAGATGATATTAAGATATCAATTTATAATAGACTTTCTTTTCTTTTGTCCTGGCAAAGAACTCGCACTCCCACAATGCTCTCAGGAAGATTCAAACCCTCTACCTTTTCCTTTGAAAGGAGAGGAGATACCATTAGGCCAAGGGCCTTAGTAATTTAGAATAGACTGGACATCCACATTATACAGCTGACAATTCCTGTTACTGTCTATTTCCTGCAATATGTTGATGACTGCAATCATACTTTTGCATTTTGTATTACAATATGAATCTTGATCATGGTATATCTTTGGAGTCTGTTTTTTTCCCTGCTAAAAGAAAATTTTAAACTGCAATAAAATCCACATAATTTCCTTCCAATTGAGCTGACATCTTTTAAATTCGACATTCAATTTAAAAACATTCTATCACCGGATGTGATATTTTCATCTGATTCAAGTCCTCCTTGTGTGCATAATGAGGATTGTGCATGGAATAAAAATAAATAAATAAAAGATTCATCTAGTTTACATTACTCTGTTTTATTGTAATTTTGAGAATTAAAGTGTGAACGGTGGTATGTAAACAGTTTTATTCTGTTCTTCAGGTTGAACAGAATGAAGGATCTTATGAGCTCTGGCTTATGTACATCAATAGTCGGACGCAAATCTATGATCGATTGGTTGCGTATGATACTGCACTCTCCGCACTTAGCCGTCATGCATCTTCTTCTGACAGGGACCCATTGCATGCTAGTGCATGCATCTTGGACATTTTTTTGCAGATGATGAATTGTTTGTGCATTTCCGGGAATGTTGGCAAGGCCATTGAGAAAACCTATGGGCTGTTCCCTACTACAAAAAAATCTGATAATCCTGGTCCTCTGTTGCTTTCTGATATCCTTCCATGCCTAACCATTTCTGACAAGTGTATCTTCTGGATCTGTTGTGTGTACCTTGCAATCTACCGGAAACTCCCTAATGCGATAGTTCAACTATTTGAATGTGAAAAAGAACTTTCTGCACTAGAGTGGCCTTCCACTCGTTTAACAATTGATGAGAAACAGCAGGCAGTTACGCTGATGGAAATGGCAGTAGATTCTCTGGCATTGTACATTGATAGTGAATCACTTAAAAGTGAAACTACGCTTAAAGCGGCACACCTGTTTGCTGTCAATCACATTAGATGCATAGCAGTGCTTGAAGGCCTAGAATGTAGTAGGAACTTGTTGGACAAATACACCAAACTGTATCCATCTTGTTTGGAACTTGTCTTGATGTCAGCACGAGCACATGATCATGATTCCGGTGATTTGAATTTTGTAGGGTTTGAAGAGGCTCTTATTAACTGGCCAGAAGAAGTCCCTGGAGTTCAGTGTATCTGGAACCAATATGCCGAGTGTGCTCTCCGGAATGGGAGATTTGATTTTGCGAAAGAACTCCTGGACCGCTGGTTTCACTCTGTTTGGGAAGTTCAGTATTCTCAAAATCAACTTTTGAATACCATGTATTCTGAGAACTTGCTCTGCTCGCCTGAATCAGCTGAAGCATCAGATCCTCACACTTGGATTTCTAATTTTAACCAGACAGATATTTTGTTTGCGCTTCTTAATTTCTCTCTCTATAAATTGTTGAACAATGATCACTTTGAAAGTCGCATAGCCATTGATAGGGCATTGAAGGCTGCTGCTGCCACTCCCGAGTACTATAAACATTGTGTGAGAGAGCATGCTGTGTTTTTGCTTATGGAGGATTCACAATTTAAGATGGATGCTCCAATAAGTGGAATATTGAACATCCTTAACGGTTATCTGGTTGATGCTAGGGTTTTTCGTGCTTGTGAACCATTGTCTAGGATGTTCATTCAGAGTATCAAGAAACTAGTCCGACATCTAATTAGCAAGATTTGGAGTCCAGTGTCATCTGACTTTTCGCTGGTGAACTTGGTTCTTGAAGCATGGTATGGCCCATCTCTCTTACCCCAAGGGTCCAGTAATCTAAAGCAACTTGTGGATTTGGTTGAAGCCATCATGGATATCCTGCCGTCCAACTATCAGCTTGCAATTTCTGTCTGCAAACTATTGAGCAGAGGCTCTAATTCTTCCGATGCACCTTCTGCTGGTATATTGTTCTGGGCAAGTTCACTTTTGGTCAATTCACTTTTTCAGGCTGTTCCGGTAGCACCAGAGTTTGTATGGGTAGAAGCAGCTTGTATTCTACGTGATCTGATTGATATTCAGTCTATCACGGAGGGTTTTCATAAGAGAGCTTTATCCGTATTCCCATTCTCCATTATGCTGTGGAAATCCTATCTCGACTTGTCTAGGGCTACAGGAAATACGAATGCAGTCATAGAAGCCGCAAGAGAGAGAGGAATTGAGCTTGATTGTCATCTCAAGTAATGAAAGATTACTTGGTTGGTTGCATTGGCATCAGCTGCAGCAAATTTTATGTGTCTCTTTTGATTAGAAGTGATTTTAGGAGTTAGGCCAAAGCTCAATTGTAGATGATACCAAATTAATCTGTATATCCTTCTCGAGATAATTTTTGGTGGATAGGATCACTAGTGTTGATGTCAAAATAGGGACCTCAGTATTATAGGTACAGAAAGCAAAAGGAATTGAGGTTTTTTTTGTAGAGTGCTTTTGGAGAACATGTTTTAGAAAATTGTTCTTCTGAAGTGGGAAAAGAACTACATATGATTCTGGTCATGTATTTTCTTTTAAGTGCTAAATTAGGAGTGATTTCTGTACTTCTTAAAGACTACACAAATGTTTTATTACACATGCAGAACCTAATATGTATATATGTGTGCATGAAAGAAGTAGTACAAGTAAAGAAGAGTGGTTGCATACACAAAGTAAGCATTGAAAGAAACTGGTACAAGAAACTAGTTTTACAAATCTTGTTTAACAATGAAAAATAAAAGAATTTGCCTCTGTATTGCTTTCAGCACTCTTTCATCTTTGTTCTTCTTCACTCGAGCTTCCTTCATATTCATTCTTCAATAGTTTTTGGCTTTGGAGTGCTTGATAGTTGATAGGGTTGAGGATAGGTTTTTTTTTTCAACGATGGTGGTGGAGCCTTTTAGAGTACTTCATAATCTACCATCGGATACATGCAGTTCTTCCATCTTATATGCACGCAGTTCTTCCATCTTATATGCACGGGGCAATTATTTAATTTTTTTTTCAAGAGTGGCTCAAAGGAAATTTGAACTCCCAACCTCCATGTTGTGAGCGAGAGAATCTTTGCCATTAGACTATTTTTTATTTGGAAATGTTGAGTTTGTGGTGGAAGAAAGAGGATAATTTTAAATTTTTCTTTATTTGGAAATGTGGTTGAGTTTGTAGTGTAAGAGAGAGGATGATTTTAAATTATTTTGGCCATTTGAAGTGAATTTTGATATAACTTGGACTAGTGTATCAAAATTGTGTTTGGATAATTGTTCCAGGAAGGAAAGGAAAAATAACATCAATTACAAGACAATAGAAAGATAAAGAAAACAAAAATAGTATTAACATAGAAATGCCAATATTTGAAGTGGATGTGGGTGTAACTTGCATTAGTGTCATATTTGTGTTCGGATAATTGTTAAATAAGAAAAGGAAGAATAACATCACTTACAAGACAATAAAAAAAAAACTCCAAAAAGAATAAAGAAAAAAAGTTTTAATTATTTATCGTGTTTGAATAATTAAAGAGTGGTAAAAAATAGAAATGATAGCAGTAATTTTTTCGTCATGTTTGTAAAAAATTATGAAAAGATAAAAAGAGAGTGTTTTATTACTCAGTATTGCTTTTGGTAGCGTAACAAATTTATAAAAAGAATGACAAAATAATAAACTTAAAACTTTTCTATTTTTCTCTCTCATTTTCTTTATATTTTGAAAAGGAGATATGAAGTAGGGTTGATTATTGTTTTACTTCTTTTTTCTTTCCTTTCATTTTCTTCTAATTCCTTGTATTAAAGTAAAAGAAAATAAATGGTGAACTTACGTTAACTTCGTTACTGTTAAACCCTCAAAACCCTAGGACAAAGCTAGACTCTCTCTCTCTCTCTCTCTCTCTCTGACAGTTATTCTTCGAGTATTTTGTTGAGTTGGAGATGAATAATCTGAAGCTATCATGGGAGCTCTCATCAAACATCGAATTGCTTTCAAATGAAGAAGTCCTTCGATTCGCCGCCATCGATATCGAGCAAAACCGCTTGTTCTTCGCTTCTTCAACCAATTGTATATACACCACTCACCTTCCATCAACCCATGTAAGTTCCTTAATTTACGTTTTCATTTTGTAATAATTGTTTCGGATATTAAAGAAATCAATTAGACTGACAATGAAATCGGATTGATACCCAAATCAAACCTGGAAACTGTTTTATTTGGTTCTGATTTCTCTGATACTTACTTGATATTATATCACTGAGTTCACATCAGTATTCTGATAAATAATGTAATGATTTTCTGAAATGGACAAATAATTGGTAGTAGCTGTGGATTGTATAAGCGAATAGAGAGTTCAATATGTTTTTAAGGCTGGGTGTGTCTTCATTTTGCTAGATTTGACTTCTTTAGTTACAGTTACAGTTACAAACTGGGTTTTACTAAAAGGGTTTTGCAAAGGCTTGTGCGATGGGCTCTCCATATGGGTCCTATCAATTCAATTTTTATCTTCAAATATATTTTGCTATTGTCAGTGGTCAAGAATTGAGGTTGGTTAACTAAATTAGAAGGGAGAGAAGTGAGGTTAAAACTGGTAATCCACGATGCAGTTATGTGTTTGTTTCAAATCATGTCTCAGACATAGTGTATAGATTGGGGGAACATTATTGTAAGTCTCACTCTTTATTTGTTATTTATTTATTTTGTTACATATTCAATATGTTCTAGAATGGCATGTGGTACCTTTGCATTAAACATAGGACATGTATTCTGGATTCTCTTACATAATTTTGGAGCATTGGTGTTGCAAGATTGAGTGGAGATTTATATACTTGATAAAGAACTTGGATATAATGTATTGAACATGGAGATAGTTTGACAATTCTTTCACAACAGATACTGTTCATAATACAGTTATTTCATATGTTATAATATTTATTGTCTTTCCTATATGTTACACGGTTTTTCCCTAACACTAATTATGCATGTGCAAGAATGAAAGAGCACGGACCAAAACTTCTTCATGTGTGGCAATTGAGTCTGTCAGTTTAGAACCTGGAGATTTCATTACTTCTATGGATTATCTCATGGAGAAAGAAGCGCTGATATTAGGAACTTCTAGTGGATCTCTATTACTATATACTGTTGATGATAATGCAACAGAAACTGTTGGTAGAGTGGAAGGTGGTGTTAAGTGCATTTCACCTAGTCCAGATGGTGATCTGCTTGGTGTAATTACTGGTTTTGGTCAGATACTGGTAATGACTCATGATTGGGATTTGTTATATGAGATGGCTCTTGAGGATCTTCCTGAAGATGTTGACGTACGTAAGGACTTCTTTCCAATATTCTTCAGCTTTTATATTTTCTAATTAAAAATTCTCTTTTTATTTATATTTGCAGTTTTGTTTAGTTGTTTGTTTGTGGGGAAAAAAAAGTGAACTTCTTTTGTACTTTGCCATTCCACCTAATTTTTTTGTATGCTACATCATCATCATCCTTGCTTTAATCCCATATGAATGGGTTCGGCCACATGAATTCTCTTTTTTCATTATTTTCTATTACAAGCCGTCTCTCCTATAATATTTAACTTTATTAAATCAAATTTTTGTACCCTACATGAATAGTGGAAAATTCAACACTAATTATTTATTTATTTATTTTCCCAACCCCAAACAAAGAAAATAAGAGGGTTCGATCTAACTGAAAATAACATGATATGATTTCTTCACTATAAGTTGTGAACAATTGATAAAAAATTGGGTTTCATATTGTCTATTGAGCTCAATTCAGCAAAACTGACACATAAGGGTAAATTATACAGTGTATAGCAAAATTTAACTGAGCACCAACACTACAGAGAATGTGACATGACTACATTGAACTCTGGTCTAATCAAATCACACAATAGCTTTTCTCAATTTCAGAAAATAGTTTTTAATATGAATTTGATAGGACAGTTGGCAGTTTATTCGGGAAACGAACAAATCTAATTGACAGAATTGGTCTTATAACTGGTGGAACGTTGATTTCATGTTAGGAAGTAAGAATGTCTAGATAGTGTTTCCGGGATTAATTTGATTACAAGTTTGATAATAAAATAGAGACTAAGCACCTTTGATGTAATCCTTCAAAAAATTTGGTTTCATAGATGTTGAATGTAATTTATGCTAAATCAATATACTTTGAAGACATTATTTTGTAAAGTAACATTAAATATCCTAACACTTTCTTTAAGCATAATTTCAAAATATGATAGTATAAATTTTATGCCTCTTCAATTTTTTTCATTTATCATAAGTTTCACAACGAGGAATTTGTCTTCAGTCTATGATATGATTGATTGATTCTTTGAATTAACACTGTGGTTTCAGGTGAACCAGCTTCTTCCAATTATTCATCTGAGTATTCCATTTCTTGGCGAGGTGATGGGAAATACTTTGTGACCCTAAGTGGGATGCACAATTCTGTTTCCCTGCATAAGAAGCTTAAAGTTTGGGAACGGGATTCAGGGGTGCTTCATGCTGTTTCAGAACCAAAAGCTTTCATGGGAGCGGTTTTGGAATGGATGCCCAGTGGAGCAAAAATTGCAGTTATTTATGACCAAAAGGCAGAAAAGAAATGTCCATTAATAGTTTTCTTTGAGAGAAATGGGTTAGAAAGAAGCTCATTTAGTGTCAATGAGGGAATGGAGGCAACCATTGAACTTCTGGGGTGGAATTGTAATTCAGATCTTCTTGCAGCTTTAGTCAGATGCGAAAGATACGACTCCCTCAAGATCTGGTTCTTCAGCAACAATCATTGGTACTTAAAACAAGAAATTAGATACTCGAGGCAGGATGAAGTTAGATTCATGTGGGATCCAACAAAGCCACTACAATTGATTTGCTGGACTCTTGGTGGCCAGATCACAATCTACAACTTTATCTGGATTTCAGCTGTCACTGAGAACTCAACAGCACTAGTCATTGATGACTTCAAAATACTAGTAACCCCCCTTTCCGTGGCCCTAATCCCACCGCCTATGTATTTATTCAAGATAAAATTTCCCAGTGCTGTTCGGGATATGGCTTTCTGTTCCAGGAGTTCTAAGAACCGTTTGGTTGCATCTTTGTCAGATGGCTGTTTGTGTGTTGTAGAGCTTCCTGCACTTGAAACTTGGGAAGACCTAGAAGGAAAAGAATTCATTGTTGAGGTTTCATGTTCTGAAACAGCACTTAGATCCTTTGTACATCTGATATGGTTGGATTCAAATGTGCTTCTCAGTGTTTCTCATTTTGGTTCGAGTCATAGTAGCTGCTCCCTGGAAACCTCATCCAGTAAGGATGGGCCTCCTGGGTATTACTTGCAGGAAATTGAGCTAGTGTGTTCTGAGGATCACATCCTTGGTGCAGTGACCAGCTCCGGCTGGCATGCAACAATTTCCAATCAAATCTCTCTAGAAGGGCTGGTAATTGGTATTGTTCCTAACCCTGCTAAAACATGTTCAGCGTTTATTCAGTTTGATGGTGGAAAAGTTTTTGAGTATATGTCGAAGTTGGGCATCATGGGGGGACCTCCTGATCCTACTCTCCAAATATGTGATGATATGGGATTCTCATCATCTTGCCCATGGATGAGTGTTGTTCCTGTTAGAGACTGTGGGCTGTCAAAGCCTTTGCTTTTTGGGCTCGATGACAGTAGAAGGCTGCATGTTAGTGAAAGGATATTATGCAACAACTGCAGCAGTTTCATATTTTACTCGAGTTCTGCTGATCAAGTGATTACACATTTGATTCTTGCAACTAAACAGGATTTGCTCTTTGTTGTTGACATTGGTGATATTTTGCATGGACAACTACAAGCTCAATATCAGAACTTCATGCCTGTTATCAAGAAGAGAAATGAAGAAGAAAAAATTAAATATATTGATATATGGGAAAGGGGTGCCAAAGTTGTAGGGGTCCTCCATGGAGATGAAGCAGCTGTTATTCTACAAACTACTCGAGGAAATCTCGAATGCATCTATCCAAGAAAGTTGGTCCTGACCGCAATTACTAATGCTTTGGTCCAAGGGCGTTTCAATGATGCACTTCTCATGGTACGGCGGCACAGGATAGATTTCAATGTTATTGTTGACTATTGTGGTTGGCAAGCCTTTCTTCAATCAGCTACTGAGTTTGTCAGACAAGTAAACAATCTGAGTTACATAACTGAGTTTGTTTGTTCGATAAAGAACGAAAATATCATGGAGACTCTGTACAAAAACTATACATCTCTACCTTCCCTAAGGGACGCTAAAGTTGTGGAAGCCAAAGATATCAAGTCGTCTAATCCTAATAGCAAAGTCTGTTCTGTGCTGCTGGCCATAAAGAAAGCTCTTGAGGAGCAAGTAGTAGAAAGTCCTGCAAGAGAGCTTTGCATTTTGACCACACTAGCTCGAAGTGATCCCCCAGCTCTTGAAAAAGCTTTGGAGAGAATTAAAGTTATCCGGGAAATGGAACTGTTGGAATCGGATGACCCAAGAAGAAAATCTTACCCTTCTGCTGAGGAAGCTTTGAAGCATCTCTTGTGGTTATCTGATTCTGAGGCTGTTTATGATGCTGCTTTAGGTCTTTATGATTTGAACCTTGCAGCTATTGTGGCATTGAACTCACAAAGGGACCCAAAGGAATTTCTTCCATTTCTGCAGGAACTTGAACGTATGCCAACATTATTGATGCAATATAATATTGACCTTAAACTGCAAAGGTATGAGAATGCACTCAAACACATTGTTTTGGCTGGAGATGCTTATCGTGCAGATTGGATGAGCCTCATGAAGAATAACCCCGAACTATTTCCTCTGGGACTTCAACTGATCACAGATGCTGCCAAGAGGAGGCAAGTCCTTGAGGCATGGGGGGATCATCTTAGCAACATAAAATACTTTGAGGATGCTGCTACAACGTATATGTGTTGTTCTAGTTTGGAAAAAGCTTTAAAGGCTTATCGTGACTGTGGTAATTGGAGAGAGGTGCTGACAGTTGCTGGTCTCATTAAACTGGGAAAAGACGAGATTTTGCAACTGGCACATGAGCTCTGTGAAGAACTACAAGCCCTTGGTAAACCAGGGGAAGCTGCCAAAATTGCCTTGGAGTACTGCAGAGATGTTAATAGTGGAATCAGTCTATTGGTGAGTGCAAGGGATTGGGAGGAGGCTCTGAGGATTGCTTTTTTGCACAGGAGAGATGATTTAATATCAGAAGTGAAGAATGCATCTCTCGAATGTGCGGGCACACTGATTGGTGAATATGAGGAAGGGTTGGAGAAAGTAGGCAAGTATTTGGCCCGCTATTTAGCAGTTCGACAGCGAAGATTATTACTTGCTGCAAAGCTCCAGTCAGATGAGAGGTCAATAAATGAACTTGATGACGACACTGCTTCAGAAACTAGCAGTAATTTCAGTGGAATGAGTGCTTACACCACAGGGTATGTCTTTTAATCAACTACATGAATTATGTTGCGCCATTATATTAAGGTTTTAGTTCTGGTTAAACCATACATATCATATCTTTAGTCATATTAATTTTGGTCTTCCATTTCCTGTATTAGCAATTTTAATGTATGCCATGCTGCATTGCTCCTCTTTCTCAATGACGCAGGGTATCTTTGTTGTATATGGTCAAACTATTTTAGACTATTTTCTCTCATTTTAGCCCAAATGAGGGCTACTTCCATGGTCTCAATAATTATCCAAGTCTACTTTTATCATTTATTGTCTTGCCATGCATTTATCTTGACATTTATATTTCGGCCATGCTAATTTTATAAACATGCTGTAACCATTCAACGTTATGTGATGTAAAATACAACTGGTCTCATAATTATTTTATAGGTTCTTCATTTAATTTTAGAGTCATATGTCGATCACACGATATGCCAAAAGCATCCCTCCACATAAATTATCTAATTTAATTTTATGTACGTCATCATATTCAGTCTCTCCTTCTATGTGTAAGATTGAGTATCGGTAATGAAACTGTTTGTTTTTTGGTATCTCTTGCCCCTCAATTTTTGCCACATATCCCCTTGTATTTCTATTTTTGACAAAAGTACATTTCATATATTTAGATCTGGTCATACTTGACCCTCTTCATATCATAGCTTCTCCTTAGGCCTATATTTAGCATTTATCCTTTCTTTAGTTTCATCAATGAGAACGATATCATCAACAAATAGTATGCGTCATGGAACCTCATCCTGGTTACTGTCTTTATCAGTCCATCAATGAGAATGGCAAAAAGATATGGACTTAATACTGATTGTTGATGTATGCCTACAGTGATTGAAAATTACTCGTTTCTCCTACAAGTTTCTCTCAATCGCCTTTCGCATATCATTATATCTATTTTCTGATTTCTTTCTTTTCTAAATCCCACCATATTGTATCTATAAGAAGTTTTGTAGTCTTTATTCAAATCTACAAGAACCGTGCTGACAATTTTCTTCTCTCTACATCTTTCAATTAGATTCTATAGGTAAATAGCTTGCATTGTTGTCCTCTTCGACATAAGTTCAAATTGATTTTTGGCACTAATGTCTTAAGTCTTAGGTGATACTCATTCACTGTCTCAAAGTTTCAAAATTTGAAATTAGTTTAATATCTTGAAATCTTTACAACTTTGAGTATCCTCATACTTTTACATATGGTATTAAAATGCTTTTTCATTACAATAGATTGTTATTTAATGATTACTAGCCAAGACATGTTGTCATTCCTCAAACACTTTCAAGTCTCAATATGAATGCCATTTAGTTCTCAAAGCTTTCCTGTTTTCATCTTCCTCAATGTATTGATTACCCTACATGCCTTGACCCTACAAGAATAATGTTTTTCTTCTGTTTTCCCTATTTTGCAATTTCATTCTAAACCTGCCTATATAATTTTTACTTAACAAATTCTCGAATTAGTTTTTGAATCACCTTTCTCTAATTTATCATTTTTTATCAAGACCTCTTAGATTCTCACACTTGAATATGATTAGTTTGCAGTCTTCCTCTTCCTTAATTTAGCAAGTTTTTATATGTTCTTCTCCTCTTCCTTTGTATCTAATTTAAAATGATGATCGTTAAATGCTCGATACATCGTGTTTCGTACTAGATTTTTAGTTTCATTCTTTGTCTATTTGTATCTTTCACAACTTTCTTCATTTTTAATTCTTTTGCTAAAGTTTACAATGCTACTTTTTCTTTTTCTTTTTTAATTTTTAGCATGGTTATTTGTATCTTTCAGAATATATTCATTTCAGTGTTTTGGGGCCAAAATTTTTCATTCTACCACTAAGTTTCTTTAAATAATGGCCTTTACCTTTTCATTCTCCAAGAACCTCTTTTAACATTCTTTTGATATATCCAGTCATCCAATTTCATATTATTTTATCTTGATATTCTTGAAATTCCATTGGATTTTTAGTATTTTTTTTCTTAAATAATTCCACTCTCTCTCTCTTCTTTGAAACTCCAACACTTATTGTTGGGGTTGTAATTTATTTTCTCTTTTTTAATTGTCTTTTAATATATAAATCTAAAATTATTAACTTATGTTGTGATGTTAAGATCTCGTAGAATAACCTTTCAATTTTTATATATTAGTTTATCTATTCCTTTATTTCAAAGAATCATTTTGACCCCTTCTTTATTCACTTTAAAGGTTATTAAATTTTCAGTTCAGTTTTTTTTATAAGATCATATGCTATTGACACCACTTATATCTCCAAATTATCCACCCTGCATTTTCTCATATTCTCAAAGATTTTCTATTACACGACCATTAAAGTTTCATCCCATAAATAATTTCTTTCCTTGACTTATTCCTGGAATTAATTCACTCTCTTTAATTTTTTCATCTAGTCCACTATGGTGGATAATAGTAGCCCTCTCTATTTCTTCCCTCTCATGCATACAAACGCGCGCACACACAAAGGCACACATGCACATGCTTGCACTTGCTAAAGTATGGGCGTGCTATCCTTTCTGTTGAGGAAAATTTTGTTGTCTTTATATACCTTTACACTCTTTTCTATGTTTGAGTGTCTTTCGAGGGCCTATCCTCTTGTATATACCTAGCTAAGATGGTATGCAATACCACATTACCCATGTACTATTGATCCTTTGCTCATTTACATTTTTTACACAATTATAATGGCATTTGGTGAAAAGGGTCATTAACAAGTGTGGTCCCATTAATTGAGGGTGCTGGGAGGGGTATACTAGATGCACACACATAACTTTTGGCGTTATTTGCACAATATGTCTACTCTCAGGATTCGAACCCCCCCGCCTTTTCACGTTTGACAATCCTAGAATTTACCAATGTACCAAGCAATACCCCTATTTTAATGATGTTTGGTGCTATAAGGTATTTGCTTAGTAAAGTGCCTCTGTTGACAATGTAGAATGGTTAGTGCACAGATACTGGATTTGACTGCCTTTATTGTCTTGCCCAAGAAGATAAAGTAGTACTAATTTTTTAATGAGTACTTGGATTGCCATAGCCAGATTACCTTCTAGAATCATGTGCTGGATGTGTTGATGAAGACTGGGGTTTTGTTTTGTTCAGCAAAGGAAATGATGGTTTGACTTATCTAAATCTAGAGCCCTTTTTGATTATTTGTGTTCTTTTTGGAATTTTGAATGCTAGTCCTCAAATATTTTGATGAAGAAAAAAAAAAATTCTTGTGAAAAACTGTTAAAAACAATTCTATTCATATTTGCGAAGACGACGTTCCCTTCTTTTTACTTCTTTTATATCAGTTTAAATCAATGAATTAGAACAAATCAACTGATTGATAGGTCTAGATTTTTTAGACTATGGTTAATAGATACCTTTAGATCATGATTATATTTCGACTATGATTCCATACCATAAGAATTCTCAAATTCCTTTCCAGCTTTAGAGTTCTCAATAACAAAAACAAACCCCTACACCACTCAAATATTTTATATTTCAAAATTATCAAAATTCATGTTTTACTTTCTTTCTTCTTCTTTTTTTTTTTGTCTTTTTTGCTGCAAGACTAAAAGAAATTATAGATTTAAATTTTAGCACTTCCCCACTTCCTTCTAACTCATCACACCTTCACCCTTCCTCTTCATAATTACTCTTTTATATAAGTACCCGCTTCTGTTTTTGGGTTACTTTGACATTTAGCAGTGTCTCCACATTGTTAGTGTCACGATAGACAGCCACAAACCAAGCACAATCACGAAACACGACAAAAAATGAAACTAGCACCACATAGAACACAAATATTAACGTGGTTCGGCAATGTGCCTACGTCCACGGCGAAGATCTGGAGAAACTTTTCACTACGCGAAAATCAGGAGATTACAAGCTTCAATCCCAAACCCTAGCTCTCGCTCTCTTTTTGCATTTTCATTGCTCCCTCTTAATCCCACTCCAAACCCTAGATTCCGTTGTATACCGGGCTACAAGAGAGTCCTAAACAGGGTCCAAAACCCGCAAGCCAAAAACTGGTTATAAAATTTTTCAAGCCCATTTTTCGGGTCAAAACTGGTGTTGCGACCCGGGCTGAGACAACATTCGGGCCACAACCTAACAGTTAGGTTTTTGGAATTCTTAAAGGATAAATTCTTAGGCATTCATCAGTATCCTCATGTCTTGTGGTTAGGCAAGGCTTTGATTCCTCATTATTGTCCTTGTAAAAAGCTGTACATGGAATTTGAATAACTTAAACTACTGTTCATACAGTTAAATGTGGATCTGCGTGTGCTTGTTCACGCTTCTGATTATCAGATCCTTGAAAGTTGTCTCTACTTGTTGCTTATTCTACAAGTCATAAAAGTTCTTGTGATATTCATGGTCTTCTAAACTCAAAAATTAATGTATGTTTTTCTTGTCACCAAATGGAAAAATTAGAATGCTGGGGTATGAAATAATAACATTTATAAAAGATAAAATTCAGCTGATGTGTTGATGCTAAAATTGATAGCAAGGATTTATTAAGAAATAAATGCATAGATGGAAAGTTTAAGATGGTTCTAATTGGGGATAAGAGGATGTTCTGGCCAATTTCAATGAAAACTGTAATATCCATTGGTATGGAATGATTCAATCAAGTTTGAAGGTGGCTGTACAAGACAATAGGGAAGGCAAAAAACTTGAGGGTTCAGGCAATGAAAGAGAATGGCTTGATAGCTTGTGATAGAATAGATGGAAATGGACATAAATAGAGCTTCATGGCAAGAAAAATGTGTGTAGTCAGATGAGGTTTGTAGCTTTTTGAGGTGAGTATATTATCCTCCTTAGGCCCTAACTCCTTGAAAGGAAGGAAAAAGAAGAAAAAAAAAACAGAAACATCAATGCACAGAGAAAAGGAAGAAAAAGAGTGTCGTTGAATCTCTCTCTTTATTGGTACTCACACTTGGCTATCCAATTGGTTGTACATGCATTTGAACATTTGTTTCTCTTATTATTAGAATGCCTCAAGTGAATTATTTTTTTATTATGAGCAGGACAAGAAAGCTCTCTGCTGCTTTTATTATTTAGAATGCCTCAAGTAAATTATATTTTTTATTGTTATTTTTCATGACCAGGACAAGAAAGGGTTCTGCTGCTTCAATCAGCTCATTTACCTCTAGCAAGGCAAGAAACACAAAGCGTCAGCGAAATAAAGGGAAAATCCGTGCTGGCAGGTATATTGGTCATTCAAATTTTAGACATCTTTGTTCTCTTATTCGATTTTCCTATTAGTTCTCATGGACGGTATAATAATCTATCATCTAGTCCGGACGAGGAGATGGCTTTGGTAGAGCATTTGAAAGGGATGTCTCTGACTGCTGGAGCAAAGCATGAGCTTAAATTATTGTTGGTTTCCCTTGTAATGCTCGGCAATGAAGATATTGCAAGGAAGCTGCAGCGCATTGGGGAAAACTTTCAATTGTGTCAAACAGCAGCAATAAAACTAGCTGAAGATACCATGGCCAGTGACAACATAGATGAGCATGCACATTCTTTGGAGCATTACAATCAGAAGATGAGAAAAGAGCTGCTGCATTCAGAGGCTTTCTCTTGGCGACTTAAAGTATTGCTTTCTCTTTAACAGGTAACCTCAGGCAACCTTGGCAAAAGATATATTTTCACTGCAATGGTTCCTATAAGGTGTGCATATATTTGTTTTCCAAAAGTGTGGATATATGTGGAAATCTGCACGATTTTGAGATGTCTAGGCATTTTCTCCGTTATGTGCTTGCTTGTGCTCCACAAATGAGAAGGTTGAATTAAAAATAAAATAGAATGGAAGAACGAAAAAGGGGAACGCAAATAGGGTAACCGAATGCAAGAATACCAGAGGGGAGTGCAATAGGACGTCCCTACGTATGTTTTCATTTATCATCATCATTTTTTTTTTGTGGGTGGGGTGCTGAGCAAACCATCACTCTGCTCGGCTTTGCTGCCCCAATCATCTGATCCATATTAGTGTTTTGAGTAATGAAGATGGAAATTAGGAAAAAGAAAGATATGATGGAAAGAGTCAAGTGAGTGGATTAAAATATCTTCAGCTTGCCCATACCTGTGTGGCATAATGGCTTTCTACGAGAAGTGTGATTTGTAAATTCATAAATTTGGCAGATGCTTGCAAGTATTAGACTGTATGGTGGGTTCAAATGTCTCATTGCAATTGAATGGCTCCATCATATCATACTTGCCATTTTGAAGGTACAGATTCATAGAAGAAATTGTAACCATTTAGAGGTTATTTTGAGAAACTGGATGATCTCATACATTGGTTGTATTTGGCTCCAACATTTTATGGATTATTGACTTCAAATTATATTTGAAACACAACGGAGCAATTTAGTTTCCTTGAGACATATGTACTTAGTTTAATTTCTGCTGGTTTATGACTATAGCTGCATATATATTATTGTACTCTATGTGTCTATATTTGTCTTTTGTTTGGAAACTTCAAATGTGGGATAGGAGATACCAAAACATGTTCCTGTATTGGGTTGTGGTCATTTGTTAAATTTTGCGTCCTATAGTCTTATATATTACCTGTTCTGTAAAGGTGCAATTATTTGCTTGCCTTGTGGTTAACAGGCTGAGATCTGAACCTGATATGCAAATCTACTGTTCCAAAACACTGCTGATGCTAATGAAAGACTGGAGGTAGCTTGAGGACAGAATTTTAGGCTGTACTGGAACTTCTAGTACATTTTAACCCTTCTTGTTTCTGGATTCTGTTTTTCTGGCTGAACGACATTTGTTTAGCAGTACTCACATAGAATTTTGGTTAATTTTCATATTTATTTTATTTTAACATGATAATTCATTGTCTGGATATATATAATTTGGCATGTTATTTCTTTTATAGTGATTTTAATTTGCGAACTTGACTAGAGAAAATATTTCATGACACTGGTGTGAGTCATCTCATATTCTTTCATAATTGTAATTTTCAACTCTCTGACCTTTTTTTGCATCTGTAATAGAGGGAAACAAAAAATTGGAGAAGGAAACTCGAGTAGTATGTATATCAAGCTAATTAGGAAAGATATTTGGTATTGTAAGTTTGTCGGTATGAGAGTGTTCATTGATGCAGACTGTTGATCAACTGGGTCATTCCTTGGTCAATTTCTGAGTAAATGATACCGGAACCAAGCAAAGCCCTCTGCTGCGTAGGTCAAGTTGTTTCTCTCCCGTGTCCTGTGAACAAAACCAGTTTATAGAAACTACATAGTGTATATGCAGCTTTTACATGATGCAGAATCATGCAAATGAGGATCTTGAAGCAATCTCTACCTGTGAATACGGAGTCTTGGTGCTGATATACGAGGTAGTCAACTTCTGAATCAAATTCTGTTTACAAATTAACCCAAAAAAGAAGTCTCTTTAGTAGATGAATGATTATGCTTTGTATTTTAATCCTAGAATTGAAACTTTCATAGCAGGGGAACTTTGATTTTTTATTTTTGGGGGCTTTTTTTAGGCAATTTATTACACTAATGACATGTGTGGTAAGGTGATATGAAGCTGTGTACCTGAATTTGATCCTGAAGTATCTTGATAGAAATGGAAGCCTCTTGAAGTACTGAAGCTGTGTCAGTCTGCAATAAATTCAAACCCCAACTTCATTGGCTAGAGCAATTAAAATACTTCCATTTCCATAACAAAATGAGGTTTTTAGGTAGTCCCGGGACCATGGTCCCGGGCCAATAGGAACGTGCCACATGCGCACGTCCCCTTTTATCCCAGCACTTGTGGTGGTGGCTGTGTTACTATTGGCCCGGGACAAGTGAGTCATAACTTTTCTAAAATAAACCCCAACTTTGCTTGAGATGCTTCATATTTTGCTAGTCATTTCTCATGTATGTCCTGTTATGATAGTGGACATGACTTTGTTTTTGAGAAGAGTGTACTAACCTACACCTCTAGGCTTATTTTGCTACAAGTCTTTTTTTTCTATTTTGTATACATGTTATTCTGTTGTACCCTAAAGAAATTTAATCATTGTCAAATATTACCTTTAATTAATTTGATACAGGTTACAAAATTTTCACGAATAATAAGGGAAATAATATGATTTAGTGATCGTACCTAAGAATAATAAAAGTGACCAAATCATGATCACCATACAGAAAATACAATTTATACAAATTTGCCCAACAAATTAAGTGTTATCCTGAAATATCCTTTGTATTTTCTCCCTTGGGTTTGAGTTTCAATTGCTGACCTTTCCATAAGGAGAAACTAGCTTCTGAAGAGCTGTAATCCTGTCACTTAGCTTTTGGCTTCTCCTCACAGGCACCTGCAATCACAAGAAGAAAGAGGAAAAGGATATATATATATATATATATATATATAACACTACAGATTTGCTCATAATCAGCTAGCAAACTCTAGTGAATTTCTAGTTTTTAGAATTGGGTTCAATCAAAGAAATTCAAAAGTGCAATGAATTGGGAGGGACTGTTTGTCATTTTTGATTTACCGAGGAAAGTGGTGGGAAAAGAAATAGTAAAAATAAAGTTGAAAAAACACATACTGATCTTGGTCTTTGGATCTGCCTTTGCTCTTCCTCTACTTGCCATTGCTTCTCTAGGCACAGAGGCTTCTTTTTGTTTGTTGCCCACTCGTTCAAAGCTGGCTGTTTATTGTCAACCAGATTATTAAATCTCATTTCTGATACGAGATCATCACAAATATCAATGGGGCGTTTTCTTGAACTTTGTTTTGCTCGAGGATCCTGAAAGAAAATCAATTGGTTTAGAAGACTCAAAACTTTAAAAAGATTGCCACCCCCGATCAAATACTTAGGCCTCGTTTGGATAGACATAGAGAGAAAAGAAAGGAGAGGATAACATTAGTAGTGAGAGAAAAGAAATGAGAGGAGAGAATAGTAATAAACTTTATTCATGTTTGGATAAATAGAAGAGAAAATAAATGAGATGATACTATTTTTGTTTGGATAAGATAGGGGAGAGAAATGATAGCGTTCAAATTACTATCATCTCCTTTTATATTTATGGGATATGGATGAAATAACAATTTTTTTTTTAATTGTTGAATGCAGTTTCGGAATTATGAAAGTACTAAGGAGGGATAACTATCGTTTCTTATCCTTTTTTTTCTCTTAATAATGTCTCTCCAAACATATGTCATCTCCTTTCTTTTCTCTCCTTATCCATTCAAATCTTTCAATCCAAACGGAGCCTAAGTGAATTATAGACTCTCCTTCGGTCCTTATATCATTGTAATAAACAATTAATACAAGAAAAAAAAGAAGATAAACTTTACTATCAGTTTTTTTTACTGACTGATGTGGCGATCATTGGAATAAATACTTAGGAGAAGTGAGATTCTACTTTAATTTAATACTCACGAGTCATTGTTGAACACTATTTATTGGAGTCTCACATTTTAATCTAATACACATGAGTCCTTGTTGGACACTATTTATTAGAGTCTCACAAAAAAACCGATTGTTATTTGTAGCATTACTCTTAATATAATGATCACAAATAAGAAAATATATAAGAACCCAGGGTACTCATGACGCGGTATTCTCGGTCAGAGTAAACCTTCCATTTTTTCTTGATAATGGAGAAATTGATAGTTTTCAAGAGAAATAGAGAGCTTATACTAGTTGGAGATACAACTTTATCAATACTCCACGATATTGTATATTTTCTTGTCACCAAACCAATTATATATATAGAGAGAGAAGCTTAGTATAATAAGGCCAAAAGAGGCAATCTACCAGTCAAAAGTGGCTTAAAAAGTAATCATGTGATTTAAAATATTTTTTTGTTATTTACGGTCTAAAATTACTCTATCTAACAATCACGACTGCGAATGCGTGATATATATATATATATATATATATATATATATATATATATATATATATATGACGCATTATATATATATATAAAGCCCACCAAATCAAATGGACATGTGGGTCACCTTTCAAATATATATTTCCATCAAGTCAGAGGTTTTGTAATTAAAAGGTTGATTTTGAGAAGAAAAAAAAAGCCAAGTGATCATGTGAACAAGCCACTTGGCGCTCCCTTAAGAGTTGGCACAGTGGTCTGAATCACCAGTTTCTCTAAGCATAGTGATTACTTGATATATTCCTATGACTTTGGTGGTCTACATACAATTATTGAACCAATTTTGGAACCAAAAGCCTTGCTGCATATGGCACATATATATATATATATATATATATGAGAGAGAGAGAGTTTACATACAGGTTCAAGTTGTGGAACTGGCAGCTTCTTGCTAAAGGACAATGGCTGCTGATCATGAATAGTGTCATAGTTTGATGTGGTAGTTGGATAAGCCCCTACTATACAAGGGCAATCTAGTCTTTTAATTGTCACTGAGGAGGAAGGTCCTGATCAGAATTCAAATATATGCAAGTATATATATATATATACAGCAAAGTAGTTGAAGAAAAAGTTAACAAAATTAGGCAGGGATGGGTAGAAATATTTTACAAAATTAATGACAGATAGGGAGAGATTGATGGAACCTGGTTGATAATCAATTGGTGATTGAAAAGGAAAAGCAATGCCTCCAACTCCAAGCTGGCCTTCATTGTTGTATAACACTTCTGAATCCATACAAAAATTGTTGACATACACATTTCTGTTTGACAGAAAATGAAACAAAATATATTAAAGGCACTGCCAAAATTGGTAAATGCAGCCTTCAAGTTCTTTTTGTTTGAAGGAAAAGAAAAGAAAAGAAAAGAAAAGAAAATCCTATATTGTTAGGTGTTTATTAGTTATTACATACAAACTCAAAAACATTCACACACACCCAAAAGAAAAAAAACTCAAAAACATTCTTTCACTCCTAGAATTTAGGAATATGTTAAAGAAAATAATCTAATAGTAGATTTATCCAGTATTTGTTCTCTTTCCTCTATCTAATGAATTTATGGTTTTAAAATTTAAAATTTGATTCTCCCCAAATCCTCTGTTTGGTTCCAAGGAAAAAGAATAAGAGAACAGAAGGAAAATGCTTGATCCTTCACTTTCTCATCTCATCTCATCATTAGTCTCCAACACTCTTCCCAGAACCAAACACTTGATTAAGTACCCAAAAAATTGCAAAGAGAACAGAACAGAACACATACAATTTGCTGTCCATCTGCACAGGGACATGATCAGAGATGGCCTCATTGTTCCCTGAAATTAACAAGAATCAAAAATGAAACCAGAATTCATTGAAACCAGAAAGTTTGTACAGATTTAAACAACTCTTACCATATATATAAAGCTGTGATGAAACCGGAGGTAGAATCGCGTTCTTCATCTCAGATGAAAATCCTCTTCCTTGGAGACTATTAATTCATTTATATTTTAAAAAAAATAAGTAGATTAAATGGGTTAGTGACATGTTTAACTATGTAAACTTTGCAGAGGACTTCAAATAAATTTAAATTAAATTAATACTGATTAAATCATTTTTCACTTTCATCAATAGACTATCATAGTGAATTTTTTTTTTTTTTAATTTAAATTAGTATCTCAAACAAATCCAAAGAAAGCAGTACTCGTACATAAATTAAAAAGTTCAATATACAAAAAAAGTGATGGTGTACGTGCAAATATGTTATGTGTCGTGTGTGTGTATCAAAAATCCTAGTGTATACTACTGAGAATGCATTGGCTTTACCCTTTTCTTCCTCACCTCTGATATGCACCACAGTGCCTTGTTTACTCACCAATGATGAAAATCTATACATGTGCATAGACATATATATACACACACATTGACGTGCATTAAGGGTTTTCTATATATATATATGTCATTTGAAAGAGAGTCTAATCGAAGGTCACAGCTTATTTAATGCATGGAGGGAGAAAATGAGACGTCCAAAAGAGTAGATGATCATAAAAATAGTATTTCTTACTTGCGAAGGGCGGCTATATTAAGCAAGCTTTTGTTTCATTTCGCTTTCAATTAATTTGACTTGTTTATATAGGTTAAGGAAATTAAAGTATCCCCTTCAAATCAATAAAGACTAAGAAAATGTTAACGTTGACTATGTTGAACCAACTTAAAAAAATGAATTAAAAATTAAAAATCATTTTTAAATCATGGATGTGAACGATCAATTTTGTTACCACATGATACATATCATCTCATCCTTTCGAAAGTCATTTACCTGAGTGGGGTGGTGAATTTCACCACGTCATGTGATGGACTTCTCCACCTAGAAATCTAAATTATTTAATAAATAGCTACAAAATGCATTCGAACATTTTTGAGTACACCGAAAAGAATAGAGATTGATGAATCTTGAAAATCAGGTGCACCGGAGAGAAAGAAATTATTATATAGTCTTCGCCAATCACAATGTTAGATAATATATTTAATATTATGTTACTTTCTTACTATCTCCTAAACCACCTGAGATTTCTTATACCTTTTTTCTAATCCATCTAGGATTCCTAATTCATCTAGGATAATGGTTTCTTATCTCCTAAGTAAACTTGGTCTTTAAGATTATGTGCCTATAAATAGACTTTTATGTATTCTTCATCAACATCAATTTAATATACAATCTTCCTATATTTCTAACATGGTATTAGAGCCTCTTGATCCAAAGTCGTAGTCTTCTCATCATTATCGCACCGCCGGGGATGACACACTTCATCCCCAACAGGCAATCCACATGTGACTAGCTACCAAGACCATGTTGTTGGTCTCGAGACGACCTCTATCGCTTTAGCCGTCAAAGCCAATCTTACTCTTCTTATCATCAGCAAATGTGTTATGATACAACTCCTTATTTTGGAACTCACCATACACGTTATAGCACACTGGGTGGCCTTTTTCGTCGAGCCCTTGCATAAAAGCTACCTTTTCAAGCTTTGTGCCCAATTCTTCTTCCAACAACAATTCAATTTTGAACTCTTTTTGCCATTGGACTATGTTCTTGATCATAGTGAAAGCTTCTTTGACCTTGAAATCTATGCCTCGTAGGAATTTGAGTAGAATTACATCACTTCTCTCGTCTACCAGACTTTCACTTCTTCTTTTGGCTCCTTCGGTGGTAGAGATGCTGCGACGATGATTTCTTCAATCGTTTCCACGGTCTTGGTGTCATTTTTATCAACAGTTGTAACCTCTTCAACCACTTCAGCAACAACCACGACATCTAATGACTTCGCTGCAAGCGGCAGCGGCAACGTCAAATGAGATTTATCTTCTTCCTTGGTTTCAACTAGTGGCGACGCGACCTCTGATTCGGGCTTCAGTGTATCTTCAATAGGGCCCTCTGGTTTCTCTTTGGGTTTTGGTTCCTCTTCAGTAGCGGTGGCGGCGGGTTTCTCCTCTACCGCCGGTGCCTCGACAGGCTTCTCTTCTTCCTTAGAAGGCGGCGGCGCAGTGAATTCGTGCTTGTTAAGGGCTTCTTAGATGAGGTGTTTGAGCTCATCAAGAGCTTTCTTTTGTGGGTTAGGAAGTTCACCGACCATGTTAATTTCCTCCTTCAAAGAAATTGATTCTGCGACCTTCTCTTCCTCTTCTCTCTCTTCAACTCTCTATAGACTCCGTACTTTGTGTATTGTGTTTGAGTTATTTGATCAAATCAAACACCAAAAAAGTCACCGGTGTTAGTCAGCGCAAACCACCAAAGCTACAGTCTTTTTTTGGATCTTCTTCACGTTGCCAAAAAACTCCATTCAAAGCACCACTGTCCTCTACGTTGCCAAATAGTTGTGAGTTGCACCTCACCAGAACTCCATGACTACTGTCTGGGTCTCCTCACTGCCAATGGCCATTGCCAAAAGAAGCATTATCTCCATTGAAGCATCATTACAGCCAAACACCATCGCAGCAACCGTGTGAACCACCACAACTTGCTGCCATGTGTAATCAACCCACTATCATCTCTATACTAGCTTTGCACTATTCACCGCCGACAATCCACTCTCATCATCCATGCAAATGTAACCACGTCGGGTTCGTCGACAACCATTCCACTGGTGAAACAAACTGCATCAGTCGAATCATACACCGTTCTCTGCCAAACCAAATAGATCACTATCACCATCACCATCAACTTCTCTCTTTGCCTAATGTCGTTGGAGTTCCATGACTCTGTCGCAGCAAGGTTCACCTCCACTGTCGTGAGTCACTATTGTGGACTATCATATGGGTCTTTATCTGAGTCTCCACAACTCCCTCACTCACTGAGTCCTCTTCCAGAATAACGTTATTTCTTTCAACTGAAGATATCAACCTTCGACATTGTGCACTGTCGCGGTTCACGCTACCTACATAGCTCAAACCTAGTTCATGTCTCAATCCACCACTCATTGTTATCGCCGGAATATTCTGTAGCTGTCACCTCTCTTAGTCAGCCATCTCCTCGTCATCACAACCACTGCCGACCTCGTCTGCAGTGTACCAAGAAGGATAACCACTAACGAAGCTCCACTGCCAGCAGAAGTATCAACTTCACTTTCGTTCCTGTCAAATCCACCTTCATGTGCTCCAGTAGTCATCTCGCGCTTGCTTCCAAGTGCCTTAATTGTGTTGGATCTTCGTAATTCTGTCACCGCGTCTTCGCATGCTTTTAGTGGTAATCACACCACTTTGTGATTGACCACCACGCTTCCTTGAGCCCTCCTCCGTGGTTGATCACAACACTTGCATGTGTCTCCTGTGGTAATCACATGTTTCAGAAGTCATCACATGCTTCCATGCGCTATTAACGCGCTTCATATACCTTCAGAAGTCATCATGCACTTCCATGCGCCATCAACGCGCTTCTATGTACCTCCAAAAATCATCGCGTGCTTCCGTGCATCAATAATGCACTTCTATGCGCCTCGAGAAGTCATCACGCGCTTCCTTGCGCTGCCAGTAGTAGTCATATTGCACTTCCATGTGTCGTCACCGCGTTTCCAGTAGTAGTCATAATCAACTTCCATGCGCATCCACATGCTGGATCTTCACAACTCTGCCATCGCTTTCATGTATCCAAACTCAAGTTAGTTTTATATAACTAGGGGCGGATCTAACATGGCCCTTGTAGTACCCACTTAATTTTATAATTTTTTTTTATACATTTAGTAAATACAATTTTTTTTGGGGTTTAGAACTGAGAGAACCTTTTAAGGCCCGAGTGACGTATCCACTTAATTTTATAAAAAATAAATGATACTCGGAAAAAAAAATCATTTTACTTAGAGCTCTTATGTTCGTACCGACTTGTTCAAATTCCTGGTTATGCCCCTGCATATAACCCACCTTGAGTTTGAGGGACTGTTAGATAATATATTTAGTATTATATTATTTTTTTACCATCTCTTAAACTACTTGAGATTTCTTATACCTTTTTCCTAATCATTCCTAATTCATTTAGGACAATAATTTTTTTATCTCTTAAATAAAGTTGGTCTTTAAGATTATGTAACTATAAATAAGTCTTTATGTATTCTTCATCAATTAAATTCAATATACAATATTTTTATATTTCTAGCACATAAGTTAACGTGTAAGTAAATTAACTTTCTGTTCGCGTGTCAATTTGTGATCGGTTGAAACCAATAATTCCAAGAGCATGCATTAATTTTTTCCCCACGGGGAACAAGTGGCGTGTTGTACAAAGAGCAAGTAAAGCCTATTGCATTGTAGGTCCTGAAATTAATTGTTGTGTACCTTGCTACATTTTTGTAGACTTTGATAGAAAAGGAAGATATTCCAAATATGGAACATACGTACAAGGAAAATCAACTAGTTATAAAATTATTTTTTTATTTAATGTTTGCATATCTAAGAAAAATATTTTTCAAATGAAAACTGCAAAATCAAAAGATAAAGATCCATTTGACATGCGTTTTATTTTTGTAATTTTATTTCTGTCTAAAACAGAATAAGTGTTTTGTTATGAGTGTGTTTTAAGTTTAAATATTTTTTATTTTTATTTCTTCCGTTACAGTTGCTGAAACACAATAAAAATACCAAAATGGTATTTTCAATTTTGGCCCTAAATTTTGAAACGTTTTAACACTATTCAAACACAACGGGCGATACTAAACATACTTTGTTTTTACAATGTCGAAATAAAGCAGAAAAACAAAAACAAAACGTGTTCCAAACAGACCCAAAGTGACCAGATATTGAAAAAGTCAATTTATGTGTGATTTATGTGAATATATCTCTTAATTTGTTGTTTCAAAGGAGATTATATTGATATTTCTTGCTTTTTATTGCAATTCAATTTTTAGGATGAAATTATTCCTTTATGTTATTCATAACTATTGGAATGAATGATTTTTTTGTCTATATATATATATATATATATATATATAAATGAAATTGGAAGACAATGAAGTTACTATATCACAATCCAATACAATACGTTACATCACAGATGTAACACCCTTTGCAACAATGATACATGGTTGCAATATTCGTGCAATACATTTACATCTAAAATGTAATACACATGTAACATATTATATCATGTTGTAACGATGTAACATTATTAAATCGAGAATTCAACTTTTACATAGCTGTTGAGTTGTTGATTTAAAGTTATTTTACTAATAATCTAAAGTTGTGTTATTGATTTAAACAAACTGAATAACACAAAACCAAAAATTACACATGAGAGAATCCTTGTCCCGCAGAAAGTTAATGAAACACAACTCAAGAAGTCTGTTATATGAAACGAATTTTGAATTCAGAAAATGCATATATATATATATTGAAATACTGTTTCCCTTGTCGTCCTCTCCTGTTTTTGTTTCTTGTCTCTTGCGTATGTCACGGCAGCAAGCTACTTGAAACGTTTATTGTTGTAGTCTAGTAAGTAAAAGAAAAGAATAATATCATGTTTTGAATCGTCCATTATTATATAGGTTCACGAAATTTAAATTTATTGCTATGACTTTAAAGTCAACAAACAAGTTATCTCTGTTTCCTTATATAATTTTTGCAATGGTCTGCTTACTATAATATATATATATATATATATATATATAGAGAGAGAGAGAGAGAGAGAGAGAGAGAGAGAGAGAGAATGTGTGCGTCTAGACAGTCTTTTAAAGGATAAACACGCATATGTAACAATTATTATGTCCTAATCAGCCTACCTAATCATGTCCCCCAGAACTGTTCTTTTCCTCCAATCTCTTATATATATATATATATATATATATATATATATGAGTGAAAGTGTATTTGGGAGTGGGTACTATATAACTGTGTTTGTCTTTGCTAATGCATGTAAATGGAAAGTCAGCCTGTCTTGTATTAAGCAAACACTAAGCCTCAAGAACTATATATATGAAATATGATGACATATTGACATGTGGAGTATGCATAGTAGTTTAGAATCTATCATCAAGACACCAACATAATTAATTTCACTAAGAGACTGAATTAAGTTAATTAACTCATCTAAAATGTCCAACATGTGGAGTAAATTTATGCTTTACCAACTATCAGCAACGAAGGACAATTGAAGAAATGCATGTTGGTTTAATTCAATGGTGATGAAGTTCTAGGCATGGTAATTTAAAGCTGTGTCTTAAATCAACTCACAGTTTCAGCATCTAATGAAAGGAATTATTAGAACACAAGTTGCTGAAGATGAAGATTAATTAGTTTTTACTCGCAGTGGATGGTCGACTTAGATTGAAACTATATTGGGTGTGAAGTTTATTATTTTTTTGTTTATATTGAGATTGAATGACTTACACCATTCAAATATATATATATATATATTATTGGACTTGTGTATCTGCATGAACTGTCAACTATATACATGTCTGTTTGTGTGTGTGTAAGAACGTATATATATGACATAGATTTAAAGGTTGAATGACTTACACTCATACATGCTAATATTATTAGATTTGGTTTTCTAGCTACAAAGGTCTACCATAAGACTTCTCAGAATAGTCAAACTTGTAATCCAATCTTTTTCCTACCCAAATTTTAAAATACAAATAACACACACGTACATATATATATATGATTGAATGTTTTAAAAATTATATATGAATGCAGGCCACTGTATATAATTTTGATTGTTAATGTCACTTCTGGATGAGTTTATATTGGAATGTTACTAGCTATATGGCCCTTATTGGAATCTTACTAGCTATTTGGCCCTTCGAAGTCCATGTGGCCCTCAATATTAGTCTTCTTAATGTTGGAAATTAAACACAAGAAATGGAATCTGAGAATGATTTGAATATAGCAGTAAAATAGTCAAAATTGATTAGTATCTATTATGTGTATGTGTTGTGTGTGTGTGTATATATATATATAGAGAGGGAGAGAGAGAGATTATGCACCTGTAGAATGACACCAGAATTTTGACTTGTACAGAATTTTAGCAAGCTATGAATGCCTAGTAGGGAAATGGCTTTGTAAAAATTATTTTCCCTGTGTTTTATTTTCTTTGCTATTTTTTATTGTAATCAAACAAGCATATATTTTTTACACATTTCTTCTTCTTACTCATTAATCTGTAAATAATCTGTAAACTAACGAAACGGAGGCTAAATGTTTTGGAAAATTCATCTATTTTAATTAAATTGATTTGACTAAAGAAAAAGGTTCGAATTAAAATAATAGGTTGAAAACTCGAATTTGGTGCAAATGAACAGAACCTGGTAAATTGTTCTCTCCCTGAAAGGTTGTAATACATCATTAAGTGCATAAATCCCCTGTACAAAAAATGTGCAAGAAACACATGTTATTTGGTACGTGGATATAAATTTTTATAATTTTAAAATTAAGGGCAAATTGTCCCTGTTACAAATTGATAATGTCATATTTTTTTGAAAACCTAAAAGTATCTTTTTGTCGTTTCATATTTTGCTTTTTTTTTTTTTAAAGCAAAATGTAAAAAAAAAAAAAACCCTGCTATATACAAATTGTTGGCAAAACTTCCATGCAATGTAGTATGTGCATATAATGGCCAAAATTTTGAAAAAATTGTACAAATATGCCCCTCCATCAATTATGATAAAAAAAAAATCATTGAAATTTCTAAAACAACATTTTCAAATGACCAAAATATCCCTCACAACCTTTGACACCCTTGTGCCATGTTTTGGATGTCATATTTCTCATTTTTTATTTTTATATTAACTAAAACTATATTTTATTATTTCGAATGAGTCCAAAAATGGACCCACTAGTTGGGCTTAGTGAACTATAACGAAGGGGGTATTTACACATTTTTTAAATAAATGATAAATTGATAATTTTTCTTATCTTTTTATTAATTAAAAATATATTTTAATTATTTTATTATTTTGGATAGGCCTGAAAATGGATACACTGGTTGGGCTCGGTAAGTGAAAATTAAGGATGTATTCGCACACTTTTTAAATAAATAAGAAATTGATATTCGAATCGGCCGTCTTTTAATATCCAAACATAACACAAGGGTGTGATGGTATTTTAGACATTTTAATTGTTAAATTGACAAATTGTCCATATTTGCACATTTTAAAAAATGGAAAGGAGTTAATTGAATATCAGGGGGTATTTGCACACTTTGTATATACCCTTTTTATTATTTATTTATTTATAAAGTAAGGGTATTTTAGTAATTTTATTGTTCAAATTAAAGATTTGTCCTTAATTGCACAAATTGAAAAATATAGGGGGGTTTTCCAAACATTATGGGGGTATTTGAACACTTTGTATATAGTAGGAGTTTTGTAACGACCCGAATTTATTTTGACCGGTTCCAGATGATTTTTGGACCGGGTTTATTTTTTTCGAATTGATTATTTTCGGAAGAGTGTGAAAATGTATATATATATATATAGATTGGACGTGGACATTTATATATATAGGATTAAATATATATAAGTGGGGGAAGTGCATATATATATATTTATATATATATATATATATATATATAGTGGGTTTATATGTAGTTGTGGAAAAAATAGAGACATATATATCTATTTATATGTATATGTGTGGGGAAATACATGTGAATACATGTATTTAGTGATGTTTTATATATATCATATAATATATAACCATGTGGGTGAGAGTGTGTGATGTTGTGTGGTGTATGAAGATTCAAAATAAAAGAATGAGAGTGACCCACGTGGGTCGGCTAGCTGAGAGAAAAGAGGAAAGGAAGAAACAAAGAAAAGAAGAAAAGGGGAGAAAGAGAGTGAACCGAGAGTGGTTCGTAGAGAGAAAGAGAAACAGCTTTAGAGAGAGAAAGTTAGAGAGAGAGTTGCCGAGAGAGGAGCTCGGATTCCATAGGGATTCAACAGGTGATGGTGGCTGTGTGGTGGCTGGCAAGACACTGTCCGGGAGGACGACACGACGGTAGCTCATGGTGGGTTCGGCTGGTGCTCGGGCCGTGTTGGGTCTGTTCCGGCGTGCTCCGACAGTGGCTAGTTGTGGGTTCTATTCAGACCGATGGATGGTGGGTGATCATGGTGGTTGCTCACAGTCTTCTTGGAGGAGAACAAAGGAGGGAACTGGAGATGATGGCGGGCTGGCCGGCTATAGTTGACGGTGGAACTTGAACGAAGAAGATGGTGAGTGATGGAGGCGTGTTCCGGCAGCAAGGGTGGTTGGAGAAGAAGGTTGGGACGCTGCTGTTTTGGCGTCGCAGTTTCGGATGATCGATATATTTCATCAGTTGATCGAAAGTATCATTTCGGCCAACTGAAACCATTCTTCGGTCGACCGGTAGTATGACCCGTTTGGTGCTCACGGTTGGACGATTCCGGCGAGGGAAGTGGGTCTATTGGAAGTGGCTGGGGTTGCTGGGTATGGCAGCTAGATCTTGGCAGGGTCTTCTCCTCGGGTGTGGCCTTGGTGAGGGTTTGGCTAGAGGCAGCTTGTGGTGGTGGTGGTTGTTGTGGGTCTTCTTGGCTGGGGAGGACTGCAGGTTGTTCACGGGCCTTCTTCATGGGTTGATCATGGGAGAAGTTCGGTTATGCGTGTAGGCTGGTTGGTTGGTGCGCATGGTGAATGTGGGTCTTCAGCTACATGGAAGCAACCATAGTAGTTGGTATTCCATGGATTGGGTTGTTTGGTAGGGAAGCTAACATGTATATATATATAATGGATGATGGATGGTATGTGTGGGCCCTTATTGAGAATGGGCTTGGGCCTTGGATATTGGATCATTAATTTGGGCAACCATGAAATTGGGCTTAGAATGCAAATTGGCCAAAGAGTGGAATTGTTTGGCTAATTATGGATTATTCGGCCAAGCATGGAAACAAAAAGGAAAATAAAATGGTTCAATTGGATTGATTGTGGTCTTTGATACGGGACTGGACCAGACTTGGTATGGACAACTTTGCAGACTCAAATTTATTGGAAAGCTGGACCTAAGGCAAGTTGATTCTTGCCTCTGTCTCGTATATATATTTTACTTACGTTGAGTAATTTACATATGTCTTAATTTGATCATATGTGGTATGTGTATATCTATATATATGTGCTTATATATATGCGTGCACAGGTGGATATTGAGTATACGCAGGATGTGAGGATGTATATATATATGTGTGTGTATATATATATGTGTGTGTGTGGGTTTGGGAACGCGAAAGCATGTTTAAATTTAAATGCTTCTTTGCATTGTGATATGCATGTATGTATAGATTAAAGTCTATGAAAAGTATGCTAAATAATACCTGTTTAGCTATGTGTTGTCTTGTATGCATATGTGGTTCTTATGCATGATGTTCAGTATATATATATATATATATATATATATATATGTGTGTGTGTGTGTGTGCGTGTGTGTGTGTGTGTGATTATATATATGGTTGCAATGATAGAAATGTATGCTAAGTTGAATATAACTTTTGGCAAGCATTTGGAAAGCATGAAATGTGCTAAGTGTTTTATATGTTCTTGATACATATGTGGGTGATGTAATATATATATGTGTATATATATTGTGATTGGAATGCATGTTAGCTACTTGTAGTGAATACATGCATTGAATGAGAGTATGACTGTATTTATGCTAGCGTAGGTGCATATGTGATTTATATGCATGATTTGACATATACGTGATTATATGTGGGTTTACGTGAAGGAAATGCATACTATCTGTATATAGAAAATGCATGCATGGGTGAAGCATGACTAAAATGTGCCTAAGTGAGGTTTATGAGCATATGTGAACTGTATGCTAGATTTTACATGTATAGGTGAATATATATGTGGCTTTGTGGAGGTGAAATGCATGCTTAGTATTTTCATAACTTAATTATGCATTGTTTAGCATGACTCTTAGATGCTTGATCATTATATGTTTGAAATGCATATATGGGTCCGTTGTGAGGAGATGGGGAAGAGTGGTTGAATTGCCTAGAGTAGGTTAATACTCGGTGAGGGCATTGGAGTGGTTGAGTCACCTTGGAGTAGAGCATACTCGGTGACAAATTCTAAAATTTATCTAATCACCTCGGAGTAGAGCATACTCGGTGATGGTTCGATCACCTCGGAGTAGAGAATACTCGGTGACGAATTCAAAAATGATCTAATCACCTCGGAGTAGAGAATACTCGGTGACATATTTTGAAGCGGTCCGATCACCTCGGAGTAGAGAATACTCGGTGGCGGATTCGGTAGCGGTTCAATCACCTCGGAGTAGAGAATACTCGGTGATGGATTCCGCAATTGTGTGGGAAGTGTCTCGGTCACATGGTTGGTTAAGAATCATGTTAGGGTGTCGGGTGGGACCCGAGAGAGAGTGAGACAAGTTGATGGAACTGCTTGCATTTTTTATTGTGAAGCATGCTTTATGTTTAACGCATTCTTATATATGCGTTGTTTGTGACAGAACGTGATATATGTTGGATATCTATTGCTTTTGAGCATGTTATATGGTTTAAATGTATCTTCATTGCAATTGAGATTGCTACTTGATGAGTAGGAGACGTGATGATTGATTTACATTGTTTTATGTAAATAGACATATATGTTCTTTATACATATCGGTGCTGAATGTTTACTGCTTTCAAGCATATTGAAAATGATTTCAAAAATCATGTGTTGTGGATTTTGTACGTTCATATGTGCTAGAGTAGCCATGTACATCATTGGTTCATGCATGCTAGGTAGAGCATGGTCTTAAATATTGTGATATATTTAAGTGCATGTATATTTTTGAGAATATGTGAGGATCGACCTGCTGCAGCGGTGATAGTATGGTTCTACATACCTTGTTGGGCCTTTGAGCTCACCCCCTCCCAGGTTTTGCAAGTGTTACTGGTTTTGGAGTTAGTTAGGAGACTGACAGCACTGGTTGCAGAGGTAGTATCTAGATTCCTTAGAATCTAATGTATGTCCAGGATAGTGGACAGATAGATGCTTTACATTTGGATTAAATGTATGAAGCGATTATGTTGGTTCAGTTCTTTCAATTGTATTTATTCATGTGACGTATGTATTTAATACGGACATTCAAGGACTGAGACATGTATATTTATGATTGAATTATGCATGTTGTAGAAATATTGGGGGGACACGGGCCCAGAAGTGTCCATTTTTATTGTTTAGATATAAATGCTGGGGGACACGTGCCCAGAAGTGTCCATATAAATTGTAAAGCAGGTATATCATGCCAGGAGCTGATTATTTAGAATGGGTCATGCCCAATTTTCGTAAAAATAATAGGAAATTGGGGTTGTATGATCAGGGGATGGTAATAGCGTGAGGGTGATCTCACGGGGTTCACACCTCGGTTTCCGGGCCTCGGGAACCGGGGCGTGACAGGATGGTATCAGAGCATGATACTTTATAAAGGGTCAAAAGGGTCCATTGGGACTAATGGGCGGGTTAACCTCCGGTTTCCCGGGAGTCGGGGATCGGGGCGTTACAAGTTTTTTTGCACTTTATCCTTTTTATTATTTATTTATAAAGTAAAGGTACTTTAGTCATTTCATTGTTCAAATTGAAGATTTGTCCTTAATTGCACAAATTAGAAAATATAAAGGGGGGTTTTTCCGAACAACAGGGGGTATTTGCACATTTTATATATAACGGCCCCAAATCTTTTCAAAACACTTATCTATCGGCTCCAAATAGAGAATTTGAAAATATATTTAGCTTGTGTCCCCTTGAAAATTATATATAAAAAATTGATCTTGGACCTTGTAACCATACTTTTGAATGCCCAAATATTACGGAATAAAAAGTTAAGTTCATTAGCATTGTAGTCCTTATCATAACAAATCATAACATATACAAATGTGCAATATCCATTATATTAATTCAAGAAAGAAATACACTAATATTCCTTCATATTCAATAAAAATGCATAAATCTTTCTTATCAAACATTTTTGTAAATTGATGTTTACAAGAAAATATCTAGAATTATATATTAATCTTCATTTGCTAAATTACAAATTGGAAAGAGGAAAAACAAATGTTATGAGATTGTAAACTTCAACAATAATCGTATATAGTAATACTTTTAATGGTCATTTACTAACAAATAACAAATTGTATGACTACTTTCTCTGTAAGTCACTAAAGTAATAATCTTGTTTTGTTAAAACTTGTGAAATCTTGTTTAGTTAAAATCATAATTTTTTAATCTTTCAGCTAAGTAAAAATAATATATCTTTTCGAAGTGGAATCAAATTACTCAAAATATTTTTTCTAAAAATTGGATATTTGAATAACTGAAACAATTAATTGTTGAAGGAAAATTGGTTCCCTAAAAAATATTTTTCTTTTACCTCTTCAATTTTTAGTTGTAACTTATCATTTCATCTTCTCAATTTTTTTCTTTCTCCCATCAATTTTCTGTCTAATTATTTATGTTGAATTTTTCTCAATTTTTTTTTCTTGAACAATTTTCTCAAGATATGCACTATAACTAATATTTTAAAAAATTATATTACAATTGGTTACTAATATTTTCAAAGTTTAATTACATAATGCAAATTTGGCCGCCCAAAATAAATTTTCTGGCTTCGCCCTTGGGGTTGGGCCCATCATAACGACCGTGAATACCAGAATTTTCAACTTTCCAAAGCCTTATCATTTTTCCTCATTGAATTTTACGAGAATTTTTTATTGTGCTTAATTTTATTTTATTTTTCATGGCAAAATTATTGTTTTTTATTAGTTGATTTCTTTTAGGAAATCATCAAGAGTTATGATGCTATATTACATTTCATTAGATACTTTCTTACTACATATCAACTTCCAAAAACTAGCACAGAAGACATAGCAGTATGATATGGACCTAATTAGCCCAAAAGAAATGAAATGGGCTTATGCAACAAGGTCTGGGACCTACCTTAGAAACTGGGTCTAAAAAAATGAAATGGGCTTATGCAACAACGCCTGAGGCCTACCTTAGGAACTGGGTCTAAAGATAGATAGGGCAAATATGAAATGGGCTAATTACTAAAGGCAAAAGTCATGAACCTTATGGTTAAGCAAGGGTAATTTGGTCATTCAAACTTCGGCTCCCTCCAAATATATACGCTAGGGTTTTCTTCCGTCTCACTTCTCAAAACCCTAGCTCTTGCTCTCTCCACAGCCTCAGAGTAAGAGCCGCTTCCGTAGATCTCACCTCCGTGGTAACTGTTTAATCGAAGTTTTCTGATTCCTGATCATCTTGTTTGTTCTGATGCATACTCTTCGTTTGCACTGTTCGGTTTGATTTGTTCGATCTCACAGTTTCCATTTGTCTGATTATAATTCGTGTTTGTTCTATGAATGAATTGTTATTTTGTTTTATTTGACATACATGTACATATGTATGTGTGAGTATATCGGCTATACAGATGGGTTATGTTGATTATCTCATGTTTTCTTTATCTTTTTTAACTTTCTAAGTCGAACATTAGAATTGATTTTTCTTTTTTCTTCAGCCAACAGTTATATTTGTATGAATTAGTATATGCGCTTTGATCTACAATTTTCTCGAAGTGAATGTTATACTTTTAACCTTTGGAATTTAATTGTAATTGGATGGGAAAAAAGCTACTCTTGTGCTTCATTTGAACGGTTTGCAAGGTTTTATTATTATTTTTTCACTGCTATGGATGTCTGGTAGAAAAAAACTCTACCTCTCCATGTATGAAAACGAGCTGTAGGGTAGGTTGAGCCATTGATGACGAGTTTTCTGAAATTACAATGCTGTGGATGTGTGATGCTGCGAAGGACTTTTTACTTGATTGAAATACATATATTTTATTTAATAACACATTTGTTTTTCTTCTAAATTTGCCAATATCTTATTCTTTGCTTTGTGATTGTTATGATGCTGGTGGTTGAAATGTTTGCCTGTTCAAATGGGTTTGTCTCAGGAGGTGGTGTTGAAAAAAAAGATTTCTCTGCTTGTAATAAATTGTTATGACAGAAACTGGTTTAATAGATAATTGTGGTTTTAACTGGACATTGTTTTGATGCATCAAGTGGATGAGATGGGTCATTTCTTGTTTAGTGCTTCAGCTTTTCTATGTTCCTATTATGCTGAATGTTTAGAACTACATAAATGTGATTTATTACTTGTGTATTTTATAATAAATTGACCAAATTATATGTAGTACAAAATAATGGTAACAAAGATTATGAATAATATACTTTTTTATACGACTGATGCAAGTATGCCATAATTTGTTTGTCTTGTTATATATGTATTTTTTATTATTGCATGACAAATTAAGATCTGCTATTTTTTGGATACCTTTGTTAAATTTTCTGCTGCCTTTTTAGCAAATATGGTGAGAGTTAGTGTCTTGAACGATGCTCTTAAGAGCATGTACAATGCTGAGAAGCGGGGAAAGCGTCAGGTCATGATTAGACCGTCCTCGAAAGTGATAATCAAGTTTCTTCTGGTGATGCAGAAGCATGGTATGGTCCTCTACTCTCCTCAATCTAGTACTGTAGATTATCTCACCTTTTTTTCTGTTGATTTTTTTTTTCTTTTTTTACACAATGCCTGTTAATTGTTAATTGTCTGCGCCATCTTGATTTCTCTCTGTAGGATACATTGGGGAGTTTGAGTATGTTGATGATCACAGATCTGGGAAAATTGTGGTCGAACTAAATGGAAGGCTAAACAAATGTGGTGTTATCAGTCCTCGATTCGATGTGGGTGTCAAAGACATTGAACCATGGACTGCAAGGTTGCTCCCCTCAAGACAGGTGAACACATGAAACTTCTTGTTAGATTGTATTTAAACTACTGGGACAGTGATTACTGAGCAATGAGAAGCTTATCTATTGAATATGTCTTTTAATTAGGAATGTTAAGTATTAGGTGATTATGATTGTCAGACCAAGTTAACCAGATTTTTCACTCGCGCTTGGTCTCATTAGATTGTATTTCTGTGTATTCATGTTTTCTGTCGTTGTTTAGCTGCAATTTAGTAATCAAAATCTAGATTAGATCATTTTTATTTTTTTTGGCTGATGTTATATATGGAAAATCCGCAATGACCACTATTGGTTGAAAATATGCAGTTTGGATACATTGTGCTGACAACTTCTGCTGGTATCATGGACCATGAAGAGGCTAGGAGAAAGAATGTTGGTGGTAAAGTGCTTGGTTTCTTTTACTAAGCTGCTGAGTTTGTCCGGGAACAACTCTGCATTATTCTGCTTGTGAGGTTTTTGGTGTACTTCGGAACTTGTTTTCAATAGGAGGATAGTTCAATGTTTTGTTTGATTCCTGCTTGGCTTTGAATGCGAGCAGAGTTGATTAACTGCTGTTTAAAAAAAACATAAATTATGTTAATTTTGCTGCTTTTTTTTTCAAACATAAATTATGTTTTTAATTTTGCTTACCTTCATCGGAAGAGCAGAGGATATTTGATTTTCCAAGCTGCCTGTTTGATATTTCTCTCCTTGCGTAGCATGTCCTATGACATGTACATGCTTTACTAGGACTCAACCATACAGGGGTAATGCTTGGACTGTTTACTTGATGATGTGACCAGACATAAATTATCCAGTATAAAGCAAGATTATTATTATTTTTTTTTTTTTAGGGTAAACTTCATTGACACCTCCTTAGATTTAAAGTATTATTAGACTTTTGCAATTTTGTTACGAACACTTTTTTTTAGAAATTTTAATTTTTTAACAAGTGAAATGTTCTAATTGCCTTTGATTATTAAATGAATTTTAGTTTAAAAATATTAGAATAGGAAAATGACAATTGTTCTCAATTTTATATGCCACCATTTTTCTCTTGACCTTCAACTATAATCAGAAACCCTAACCACCGCAAGAGCCTCCACCATTGTTTTTTTCTCTCTCATCTCCTCCAAACACTACGGCCACGAATCACACCTACAAGGCTACAACCACTGTCACTAATGACAATCACCGTTACCATCTCCTCCTCCAACCACTATCACCAACAACCACCACCGCTAACCACAACCACCATTCCAAAATTACAGTCACTAAATTCACAACCACAATCCCAACCATAGTCAACACCACCACAATTTCAATCAAAGTCACCAAATCCATCACCACAATTGCCACTAACGACAACCACCATTCCTAAGTCACAGTCACTAAAAGCACATCCACAATCATAGTCACCAAATCCACAACCACCACAATCCCAACCACGTTTTGGCGCCAATCGTTTATTTGAGCGTTGCACTAGGTGCTTGTACACTATCAGTCTCGACGAACCCAACCTCGCCAGAAAATCATACCTCTATTACAATCTCGTCGTCTGCATGTACACCACACACTAGATATATATTTATATATGTATAAAACACCATGTATATAATGTAATAACAGTATGTAATAATAGAGCATAGTTGGGGACATTTTGGTCCATTTGATAAGGTTGAATAGGTAATTTTAGTATTTAAAAAGGTTGAGTTAAAAGTCAAAGGATATCATGGCCTTTTCACCATTAAAAAGTGATCTGACACGACCTACTTTTGGCAGGAGGGGGTGTATGTGAGATACGACACAAATTTCAGGAGGTGTTGGTGACAAAATTACACAAAATTGTAGTCGCATGATAATACCTCAAACCTCAGGGGTGTTAATGAAATTTACCCTTTTTTTATATATGTTATGCATGTTTGGTAATCATTGCGTGTTTAAAGTGCACAATTGAGTACAAATTTTAATATTTGGCAACCCAGGATTCAGTTGGTTCATGAATCATCCGGCATTGGCTTTAGCAATCTGGGGAATGAGGTTTAAATCCTGCCCAACGTAACACAAAATTTGTTGAGCTATTGCTTATTTGGGGATGAGTGGACTCCCCGTCTAGTATTTGGTTTAGACATTTTGTAGTGTCGCAACTTGTATAGTTTAATACCAATGACCATTAGCCCATATGATATAATCTCTTCTTCTAGAAGGGAGGGGAAAGTTTGAGTGTCCAGATTGGGGGAATATTGGAGTGTTTATTTGCTTTTACTTTCGAACCAGAAAAAAACTTTTCCCTCTCCCTCTCCCTCACCCTTTTTGGCTACTTTACCACCGTCTTTTGTGGGGAAGGGAAATTAGTTCCATCAGAGTTTTAAACTCTTTCCCTGTGTGTGTTTAAATTGTCTTTATTTATTTCGTGGTCTCCTGATTTTGATTCCTTCAAAGTTAACAAAAAAAAATTTGAATGTATGAATTCAAAAGTCTTGCAAAAAAAAATAAATCTGAATGTGCATTTGACTCTTTACTGGCATTTAGCAAGATTTGAATTATTTTTCATCATGGGTAATCCAAAGTCTTTCCATCCGTCCTAGCTTTATAACTTCTTCTTTTGCTAATTGATGCTAGAATTCTTAATCTGGATCAAGTTCCTGCATTTAATTCAAGATCAAGGCATTCAACTTAATTTCCTGCATTTAATTCAAGATCAAGGCAAACAACTTAATTAACCCCAACGTCAAAAGGCATTAGTTCTACTGTTGTAGCCTCTAGGAGTGAAAGTGAAGCATCATCCCTTTATTTAAAATAAATAAATAAAATTTATTGTACAAGTAAGCAATATGAATTTATGAATGTAATGTAATGGCATGGGTTGCTTGACGTTGCACTCCTCTTTCGTCTACAACAAAATGTTACGAGAAATGTGATTTTATGTTAAACTCTGCCTTCATTTGTTGAATGAATTGACAAGACGATGTCAAATCACTCTTTTGTATAAAACAAAATGTTACAACAAAGATACTCTCATAAACTCTGCCTTCATCCATTAAATGAACTGCCTTCATCCATTAAATGAATTGACAGAGCGATATTAAATCAATTTAATATCATTTAATGCATTAAAGTGAGACATTCTATCTCATTTGAGGAATGATAAATTTTTTTTTTCCTCTCTCTTATCCTAACACAAGATAATAGGGTGAGAGATTCCAGTTTCACAAATATTATTTCTAATGTGATAAAAATATTGAAGAAAATTCCACTGTTCAACAACCGCCAAGTCCTTAATAAGCTACTGGCTTTAATAAGCTAAGGCGTTACGTGGCAAGATTTAAAAAAAAAAAAAAATCTAAACTGTTCAAGAAACCTATTTGAAAAAAATAAGTAATCAACTGTATTAGGGTGTACGAGCACAAAGACTCCGTCCATTCTCTGTCGTTGGATGCTAATAATGAGTACGGAGATGTAAACACGTATAGGACGCGGAAAGAGCAAACTCTGCGGAGATACTTACTGGGTATCTAATATCTCCTGTCCCGCGTCGCCGACGACTTGGCTAATCCGCTCACGGTAAGGTCTCTCTCTCTCTTTTTCTCTCTCTATAGTCTATATACATATCTGCTCTGGTCTAATCCTGCACATGCATCAATCATATATATATATGCGTGTTTATATATGGATGTATATAAAAATATTACATTTTTGTTTGGCGCAGAGACGGATCGGTTTCGTTTTGCAGTGTTTACATTTGTTCTATATATACGCGATGGCTGCTCCACCAGCTAGGGCTCGTGCGGATTACGATTACCTAATAAAGCTCCTCCTCATTGGCGACAGCGGTTAGATTTCTATTCGATCCTTTTTTTTTTGTCCTATATTTGAGTCCATATTTGGGTTTGCAATGGCAAAAATTTCTACGATTTTTAGATTTGTCCCTTTGTTACATTCGGTGTGCTCATATAGTTATTTGATCTGAAGTAATTGGTTATTGAGATCTGAGTTTGCTATAATTTTCTGGATTTTTTTCATGTTTCCATTAGTACATCAGATTGAGCTTAGGTTCACATTTTGGTTTTGCCAACACAATTTATTTCATAATAATTAAACTTTGTGTGTGATGGGTAATGTTTGTGGTTAGACAGCTTGAATTAGACAACTTTAATCTTCACTTATATAATTAGTAGGAACTACTGTTTGGTGCAATGGTGAAAGGTTTGGGCAGCCTAGCAAGATATTATAGGTTCGAGCATACTAGCAGCCACTTTGAATTACTTGCTTTTCTTCTTTTTGAATTTTACCAAAAACCCTTTAAACAAAATATTTAAATTTTTTTTCCTGGCAGCAAAAAGGCAGATTAATCGCTTTTGTTTTTCTATTAATATGTACTTTAAGACAGCTCAACCAAACAGTGCTAAAATTTCTTTTAAATTTCAAAACGGATATATCGTAGAAAATAGGATGATTGCATGACTAACTGGCATTATGTTTGTGATTGCATCACTCCATTAGAAGCTGCACATGACTTCTGCAAGCTGCTTGATCAGGTGAACTGTTTGATTTGTTATTGACAGGCTTCTAACTTCTAAGTAGTCGTGAATTTTTCATTACTTTATTATATATTTATGACAGTTCACATTAACAAACTTGGTTGCTTATGAACTAATATGAACAGAGTATACCCTATTGAATTGCCTTAGACCAAAGGCTGACTTGTTTAAGAGGAGTCTGGCCAGTTAGCTGATCTATGTATTGACTTATTATATTATTAATTCTCTCTTGTGCGCATCAAAATTTAAACTATGGAATCAATTAAATCTAGCACTCAACTGGTCGCTGAACTTGTTTGGGCTATCAGATATATTCTGAATAGCAACATTTGACTGAAAAATATCAGATCTATGAAGCAAGGATACTTTTATAAGTATGACGTACCTGTACCGTGTCTGTTTCAGATACTGACACTCGAATACTCATGGATACGTATCCAATACTTCTTAAACATGTCCATTATTTTAAATATATATATATATATATATATATATATATATTTTTTTTTTTTTTTTAACATGTTTCCAATATTTTGGAGACACTTTGACCATGTGTCTAATACTTCTCAGAACTTCATAAGACATATTTAAGCAGTTTTGAAAATTAAAATGTAATTTTTCCAAGATACTATCATAGTATAATTGTTAAGATTAGTTCAAATTTATTCAAAAAAAGAAGTATTAAGAGATCTACAGCATGAATAATTTAGTCCAAAATTTATCCATGCAAAATAACTCTCAATCCTCATCTTGTTTGTCATAAACTTTTATAAAGAAATTTTAATAAAATATATATATATATATAGTTTAAACAATTATTATTTGAATTTATCTATAGATACATATATATTTATTTTTATACATATTTAGGTTTATATAATATATATTATTGTTTCCTTGCTGTATCCATATTCTATTTTTTAAGAATTATCTATAGATACATATATATTTACTTTTATACGTATTTAGGTTTATATAATATATATTATTGTTTCCTTGCTGTAGCCATATTCTATTTTTTAAGAATTATCTATAGATACATATATATTTATTTTTATACGTATTTAGGTTTATATAATATATATTATCGTGTCCTTGCCGTATCCATATTCTATTTTTTAAGAATTTTTTGTATCATTGTATCCGTATCTTGTCATGTCTGCATTCCTTGTCAGTGTTCATGCTTCATAGTATCAAATATGTTCTTCTAAAGTTAAGGTATTCGTCATCTAACTAAAACATCAAGGACCAAAGTTTTATACGATTCAGCTAGTAATCCATCAAAACTTTTTGAAAGTTTGTTAAATATAATGAGAGTGGAGTTTAGATCCTCTCGATTGAAGGAACGTAGTATAAATTAATAATACTTCTGGAAAACGCCAAGGAACAAGGCTGAGGTTTGGAATTGTATAGCGATGTCTTCCAATTTAGAATAAATCTTAAGGGTTGACACAAAATTACATGGATGCAGTGCAATAGGAAGTTACGTGGTTTGGATTTTATGTTGCACGATTGGGGCTTTATATTCTGAATTTTACTCAGTGGGGATTATAATCACCATCAAATCTAGTTTGAATCTAGTTTGCAGAGGTTCTCCTCTTTGGTTTGCTTAAATTTTGAAGCAACTACTAGGGTTTTGATCTTTAATTGTTTGTGAGTTGGAATTGACGCAAATTATAACTGGTAACCTCATATTAGTTGTGTTTGGTTTGGAGGCAACATGGTATAGAGGGTTTGATGGCTTAATCCACCGATTATTCAGTTTCTACTTGTTTGTTATGATATGTATATATATATTTTTGATAAGTCTTATGTTATGATATATATTGAGTGCAACTATATTTGTAAGTTATACACTTTTGTGCATTTGAAATATGTATGCATCATGTGTCGTTATATCAGTGCAGTGAATGATGTTATTGTTTTGTTTGAGCATTGTGTGTGGGTGATAGCAAGTTTATTGTTCATTGTTGGTGCTATTTTGCCACTATGGGTCAGTGTAGGTCCTTAAATGAACTGAACCAAGTTTGCCAAAGCTAGGGAGGTGCTCAGGCCCGACTCGTGTTCGAACGAGCTTGGTTCGCTCTTGGGCTCGGTCGGCTCAGCCCGAGCTCATTTGTCCAAACACATGAACAATCTCAAGTTAGAGGCATATACTTTACAAAGGTTTATATAAACTGTACAAAGGTCGTGCGCAGATTGTACACACAGCTTCACCTATATATACAAACAAATTCATATATACAGAATTACAGATGTATATTACATATATACATACTTGAATGTTGGAGGAAATCATCGATGTATAGTCCACCATCCCCCTTCTGTCCATCACATCTTCTCAAGAAAAATACCAGTGGCTGTTGTAAGTGAAGGGAGAGGAGCGAGAGACTGAAGGACTACATGGAGAAGGCGGTAGTCTATGACCAGGGAAACTAAAGATGACAATGATGCTAGGGGCATGAGAGTGCGGCAGATGAGAATGGTATAGATTAGGGTTTCTTAATTGTGGATGCATTTTCAGTGGCTGAGCCAGGAAAGAACTTCAGTGGGGGCAACCTTTGACAATAATATCATAAAAAATTTAAATTAGAATAATAAATATAAAAATTAAAATATTGATGTCAATTAATGTTTCATTACTGTTTAAAAATTGAATTCATATAATCAAATCAACTTAAGAATTCATAATAAAATAACATAGTTTACTTAAATCCAACATAGCAGCAGAATTCCATAATAACATATTTCATTATAAAATATAAGTAAAATAATATATGCATCCATTAATATTTTTATTAGTGAGTTTCCTTTTTTTATTTTTAATTTAATAAAAGTCTCGCAAATTTGCTAAAATAATTCAAATACTAATTAACCTCTCTAATTAGTTCCTGGATAATCAAGTAATAATTGAAGACAATCAAAAAACAAATTAATTGAACAAAAATAAATTTATTAACCTGATTCACACATCTTTTATTATATTGCCGCTAGTTGCCGAAAGCACCTCCTTCTTCTCCTTCTTTCATTCTGGTCTCGCTGATGAGAACTGGACTCCCTCTCTCAAGAAAGGTGGAATGCATAATGATTTTTATTTTTTTAAAATATTGTGGGGGGACAAAAGAGAAAATGAATGGGTCTTTTTGAACTTTGGCTCGGTAAAATGGGTCTTTTTGTAAGTTTTATAAGAACTCGGTGGGAGCATTTATATAATTAATTAAAAGTGTATATACATAACAAAAATAACAAGAAAGTCCAGTGGGGGCAGCTTCCCCCACTGGACCCTATGTGGCTCCGCCACTGTGCATATGGGCTTTAATTGGATTGGCGAAGGAAACATGGGCCATTTTTGTTGGGCTTGTTATTTGGTTTACCTTATATTTTCACATGTGGGCTTATAGTTATGATTGTAACGAGTCTTATTTGTTTAAAATGGGTTTGAACTATTATTTTTATTGGACTAATCTTATAGTAAAATAACACTAATCATGAGTAGATGAGCTCGTTCATGAGTCTAACTAGCCGAGCCTAACATTATTTAGGATCAGCTCAGCCGGTTTATTTAATAATCCAAGTTCAAAAATCGGCTGGTTCAAAAATTGAGTTCGAGCTCAGCTGGTTTATTTAATAAACGAGTCCGAGCGAGATTCTAATGAGCCAAGTTTGGTTCATTTGCAGTCTAGGTCAATGGATCACCTCAATATTGGTTATATTTTTGCTATATCTGCTTCCTGGTCTGTTTCTGTTTTCCTTGGTAAACGCTCTACGTGTTCATAAAAAGGCTAACAGCTTTCGTGTCTCTTGCAAAACTACAATATTATTTATTTGTTTATTTGAATCTAGGTTGAAGTTGTCATATTGTTTAGCATGAATACCAGAGGTATCTCCTGGGTTTATCGCTTTCTAATTAGTCTAATTGTGTCAATTGTCAAAGAAACCTTTATAGTTCCTCTTTGTGCTGCTAGCACTTCTCTCTAATTTTCCATTTGGAAGTGAAATTGTGAATTCATTTGCACTTTTGGGATTTTTTAATTTTTTTGTTGAAGTTTTTTACCTGTATATTGTGGTAATCAACAGTAGTTAGTTCTTTGTCTACCTGAACTTGTGATTTATATCTTTTGACATTCTTATAAAATATCTTTGCAGGTGTGGGGAAGAGTTGCCTGCTTTTGCGATTTTCAGATGGTTCCTTCACAACGAGTTTCATTACCACCATTGGGTTTGTATTGTTGAAAAACCTAGATCCTTCATATCTCATATCTGCTCAGCATGATACTGTGAGGATGTGGATACCAAGAGGACTATAAAGTTACTAATTATTGGGCCTGCCCAATGAAATGTAAAAATGAAGGATGATCAGATGATTATCAGTCATCGATCATCTGGTTTTACTCTTTATATCTACTACTTGAATTGAAGTGATAGATGTTCAAAAGTCAATGGATGCAATCATCCAATCATACTAACACAAAATAATGTATTTGGAAATCTCTTAGGTGGGGCTCTCTTGGTGGCTCCAGAGCTGCAGTTCATATGCACTCATATGCATAGGTTCAAGGACCCATTGATTTTTTGAGGCTCAAGAATTTTGAGGCTGAGTTAATGTTTCTGCCTTTTCAAAATTGTTTCTGATTTTACAGTAATATCTTAATATGGCAGCATTGATTTCAAGATAAGAACTATTGAGCTTGATGGTAAACGGATTAAGTTGCAAATTTGGGATACTGCTGGTCAGGAGCGGTTTCGGACTATCACAACAGGTATGTGGTATGAAACTAGTGAAAATTATGACTAAAACACTGAAGCAATAGTATATTAACTTTGATTGTTAGGATCATATCATCAGGTTGATATGCAGCTGTGGAGAGAAATAAACTTCCAATCTCGTATCAGTTGGTTACTTGTTTCCTAGACGTCCTTACTTGCTGATTTATGGTCATCCAATTTTCAGTCGCTATTGTTTCTTTTTTGGTCCTAAGCTGCATCTTGTATCATCTTAACTTAGTTCAGAAGTTTACTTCAAGTTGCTTGTATATTTTGCAGCTTACTACCGGGGAGCCATGGGTATCTTGCTGGTATATGATGTCACAGACGAGTCATCTTTCAACAGTAACCACTCATCTATCTTATTTTTGTTGTCTGAACTTTGTGTTGCAATGCTTGTTTTGATAGGTTATATAATTTTCCATTTCATTCCACTTGATTCATTGGTCTTTTCTTATTCGAGCATGTACTGCTTGCATTCGTTTTATTTTATTTTATTTGGCTATGGTCAACCAGTAGAACTGGTTTTTCATGATTCAGATCTGTAGTTCCACTGAGCTGGATAGTGTAAGAGTTTCACCTGGCTTTTATGGGGTGGGGCTTCACCCATATCTATCGGACTTGCTGCTACAATAATTTTTTATTTCTTCCACTTCACTGAGCTAAGCTTTTCTTCATGTTCAGACATTAGGAACTGGATTCGCAACATAGAACAACATGCCTCTGATAATGTCAACAAGATTCTGGTGGGTAACAAAGCTGACATGGACGAAAGCAAGAGGGTAGGCTGTTGACTTGTGATTATTTAGTTATGGTCTTATGGGAATTGCTTTCCTTTTTTAATATACTTTTTTTTCTTTTTAAATCTGGTTGGTTCGATAGTGTAGCATATAGTGCTATTTTGTTGTATGGCTTGCATAACTGAAATTTTCAGTTCAAGCCCATATATATGCCCCTCCTCACTAAAGCGAAAAATATTAAAGAAATAAAAATAAGTTGTGCCAGACTCTTTACCTCCTTATTGCCAATCCGTGTGTGCAGGTACTATTATTACTTTGCATTAGCCATCTCCATTACCAGAAAGGTTATTTTTTTCCCTAGCAATTTGTTATATCCGTAACCAGAAAGGTTGTTCTTTTTTCCTTTTCCTAGGCTGTTCCCACCTCCAAGGGTCAAGCTCTTGCCGATGAATATAATATCAAGTTCTTCGAAACAGTGAGTAGAGATTCTTTACCGCTATTGGATCTCTTTAGAAATCATTGGTTTGTGTGTGTTTACTATTGAGATATAATGTGCTGCAGAGTGCAAAGACGAATATGAATGTGGAGGAGGTTTTCTTTTCAATAGCAAGGGATATAAAGAAAAGGCTGGCAGAAACTGATTCCAAGGCTGAGGTAAATTTCAGTTACTTCCACCCTCCTTTTTCTTATCTAGAAAAGGTGTAGCCAGCTTCTGTTTCACACTACAAATGAGATCACTGATATATATTTCTATTTTCAAACGTATATGCATTTTATATATTTGGTTGGTGGTTGCAGCCTCAGACAATTAGGATCAACCAACCAGACCAGGCGGCTAGCAGTGGTCAAGCCCCCCAGAAATCTGCCTGCTGTGGTTCATAATTGGGATCAAAATGTTGGTAGAGGGGAAGGGTCCTGCAAGTGGCATTTCGAGGCCGCAAAAACGAACAGTTGATGGCAAAATGGGTCGTCCATGCATCAATTGCCCTACTTGACTTGCTTTGATCTGTTAAAAAGTTGTTCTTTTGTTTTGATTTGTGGAATTTATTAATGATTTTTCCCTTCACCCCTCTTCTGCTCCCTTTATTTTTCTCCTTGGTTTTTAACCCCTTTAGTTTTTTTTTTTTTACTTTTTAACCCCTTTTGGAACTTGTTATTATGGATTCTTAATAGTGGTTTTGTGGATTTGATGTAAGATAAATAGAAGAATCCTGAATTATCAAGCAATACCTAGGATGTTATTTGTGCTTTTGTTATTGTAATTGGGATTATCAAAGAATAATGCTTATGTATGATTTTTGTCTTCGTTAAAGTAAATAATTTTTTGGTAAAATATTTTTAATGTAAAAACGTTTACAAGTAAAATAATTTTTCTTTAATTATTTTCCGCTTGGTTTCAGTTTTTTTAAATGAAAAAAAGTAGCACATGGCAAAGAGAAGAAAAAAGAGATGAGGTGAAAAATTGTAACTGTTCGATGAGTTTCAAACCAGATTACATGTATGCATTTACTATTGGATAATGCTACTTAGGCAAAATTGTTAGGCAGAATTCATAGGTAGAAACTTTTACATTCATTGTATAGTTAATATTTGTAAGCAAGAAAAAAAAGAAAAAAAAAGGAGAGAAATATGCACTTGAAAAATATAAAATAATCCATTTTATATATCTCTCCTGTAAAATAAATATGTGTACTATGATTCTTTAGGAATATGTGTTTAGGTCAAGAATTACCCAAAAAAAATAAAAAATTGTGTTTAGGCCATTAGTTTATTTGACTGAGTTATCTTGAAGTGTTGGTTTAAAAAAAAATGAAATGAAAACGGGTCAAACTTCTTCAACAAAATACAAAGATACTACACGAAAGTGGTCTCTGTTGTTCCTTTTTTTATTGGAATATTTCGGGTCAAAATAAGTGACTGCCCATGTAAGGCCCATTGAGGATGACCAAAAACAACATTGAGCCAGATGGAATTCACAAGTTTGAATCTCTCCTTTTTCTTTTTCTTCTCTAAAACATAATTTGAGAAAATAAAATAAAATTATCAATTTATGCAAACACAAAAAAAGAAAATAAAAAAAATCCTTGCACTTCACTTTTTTTTCTCTGAAAAGTGCTATTATGTAATGATTTTGTAGTTTTTAAAAGTCATTTATACTGGTGGATCATGATGAGTTCCATCACATCAAATCATCATACTAAATAAAATTTATAAGAAAAATGTGTGTTTTTTTCGAAAATTAGAAGGTTCCCAAAATAATAATTGAAATTTATCATTTGGGCCTGGGCCTTGCCACGTGGCTGCTGACATACAGCAGTTCGGCCCAGCCCAAGAAAGCAGTAGAACTAGAAACTTCCCTTTCTCGAAAGAAAATGAATAAGGAAATATGGGGATGAGAGGGTGGAAAAGCATTTAAGAGACGCCAGTGCAATGGAAGAAAAATCTCCCACAAAGTCATAAACGTCACGGGCCTCGCTTTCCTGCGATTTGGATATGTCGGCGCAAGCTTCACGGTGATGTGTCTGAAACTTTCTCTCTCTAGATTAAGTTTATCTATCAACATAAGCACACATATATATACATGCATAAATGTATATATATGTGTTTTATTGTAATATCTCTATCACCGCAAGTTGATATTCTTTTTAGTTGACTTTTTCTTTCAATTTGGTCATTTTTTTTGGTAAGTCAATTTCATTTTTGTTTGATATGAGTTGTTTGATACTCATTGCGACTTTACTTGATGCATTTTTTTTTTTTTTTGGAAGTTTACTTGATGCATTTTTTTTTTTTTTTGGAAGTTTACTTGATGCATTTTTGTTCTCTTTGATTCGTATGATTTTCAATTGATTAATTTCTATGTAGACTTCTAATTTAGTTCGTTATCGACTTGCTTTCCCCTCCCCTAAAGTGTTCACTTACATTTGTAATGATCGTCAATTTTACTTTCTTTTATACTGCTTATCAATTAGTTAAAATTCTTCACATTTGCATTTTGTTGTAAAGCTTGTTACAATGAAACATGATATAGATTAGTCTCTTAACTTCAGTTAGAGTGTTTGTCCTTCTGAGCTGTTCAGCACCATGTTTGAAGATTTTTGTTAGTGATTTTGATTTTTTTGGTGGATTTGGTAGGTTGGGGTTTGTTAAGGAAGTGTAGAGATGGATTAGGGATTGAAATTGGCTGTGGAAGTACGAAAATTTATCAAATCTGTATTTTTTTTGAGGTTTAGAATAAGTGGCAATGGCGTGGTTTAGAGTGGGGTCCAGTGTCGTGAAACTTGTCATCAGAAGAACTTTGTCGCAGGGTGGATCATATGCAGCAAGAACGAGGATCATTCCGTCACAAAATTGTTATTTTCACACAACAGTTCTTAAATCAAAGGCGCAAGCTGCGCCTGTCCCTCGTCCTGTGCCGCTGTCTAAATTGACTGATAGTTTCTTAGATGGGACAAGTAGTGTCTACCTAGAGGAGCTTCAGAGAGCTTGGGAGGCGGACCCAAATAGTGTTGATGAGTCATGGGACAATTTCTTTAGAAACTTTGTTGGTCAGGCAGCCACTTCTCCTGGAATTTCAGGCCAAACGATTCAAGAGAGTATGAGGTTGTTGCTACTTGTGAGAGCTTACCAGGTTAATGGTCACATGAAAGCAAAGTTGGACCCATTGGGTTTGGAGCAGAGGGAGGTTCCTGATGATTTAGACCCATCCCTGTATGGATTCACTGAAGCTGATCTTGATCGGGAATTTTTCATTGGTGTATGGAGAATGGCTGGGTTTTTATCTGAGAATCGTCCTGTGCAAACCCTTAGAGCAATCTTAACCCGACTTGAGCAGGCTTATTGTGGGACCATTGGTTTTGAGTACATGCACATTCCAGATCGTGATAAGTGTAACTGGTTGAGAGACAAAATTGAGACTCCAACACCAATGCAATACAATCGGCAGCGACGCGAGGTTATCCTTGACAGGCTTATATGGAGTACGCAGTTTGAGAATTTCTTGGCCACTAAGTGGACAGCAGCGAAGAGGTTTGGTCTTGAAGGTGCTGAGACTCTGATTCCTGGCATGAAAGAGATGTTTGACAGGGCTGCAGATCGTGGGGTTGAGAGCATAGTTATTGGAATGTCTCACAGAGGAAGATTGAATGTTTTGGGTAATGTTGTTCGGAAGCCGCTACGTCAAATCTTTAGCGAGTTTAGTGGCGGTACAAAACCCGTGGAGGAAGTTGGCCTTTACACAGGAACGGGTGATGTCAAGTATCACTTGGGAACTTCTTATGATCGGCCAACTAGGGGTGGGAAAAAAATCCATTTGTCTTTGGTTGCGAATCCAAGTCACTTGGAGGCCGTGGATCCTGTTGTGGTTGGAAAAACTAGAGCAAAACAATATTACTCCAATGATGTGGATAGGACAAAGAACGTGGGTGTTTTGATACATGGGGATGGTAGCTTTCCAGGACAAGGTGTAGTCTATGAGACGTTGCATCTTAGTGCACTTCCTAACTATACTACTGGTGGGACTATTCACATTGTGGTGAATAATCAAGTAGCCTTTACTACTGATCCAAGGGCTGGGAGATCTTCACAGTATTGTACTGATGTTGCCAAAGCCTTGAATGCACCCATTTTTCATGTAAATGGTGATGATGTGGAGGCAGTCGTCCATGTCTGTGAACTTGCAGCAGAATGGCGCCAGACTTTCCATTCAGATGTCGTGGTTGATATTGTTTGCTATCGTCGATTTGGGCACAATGAGATTGATGAGCCATCTTTCACACAGCCAAAAATGTATAAGGTTAGCCCTATTGTATTTTTTGGAACTCATCACTTATATTAGATTTCTGCAAAAAACACAATTACTTTTTATTTTTCTAGTTTGTTTCTTGGTATAATTCTGAATACTGTTCTCTATTTGTATAAAGTGGTTTATTTGGTTTTTTTGTATATGTTTGACTGCATCAGTAAAATTGCCTACGTTTCTGATATGTAATGGGTGCTATTAGGTCATCCGGAATCATCCTTCAGCGCTTGAGATTTACCAAAAGAGACTTTTAGAATCTGGTCAGGTGACAAAGGAAGACATTGATAAGATACAGAGCAAGGTCAATTCAATCCTTAGTGAAGAATTCTTAGCCAGCAAAGATTATGTACCACAAAGAAGGGACTGGCTTTCAGCGTTTTGGTCTGGATTTAAGTCCCCTGAACAGCTTTCTCGTGTCCGAAACACTGGGTATGTCTTGTGTGCTTTTCAGTTTCTCTTTATCAGTTTTCAACTGGCATTAACTCAGCTTTTGTAGTGGTCCTTGCTGAGTGCTTCAAGCATCTGGATTTCTTTGCTCAGATTTTTATGCTGTTCTACAGGGTAAAACCAGAGATTCTAAAGAATGTTGGCAAAGCAATCACAACCCTTCCAGAGAATTTTAAGCCTCACAGAGCACTAAAGAAAATTTTTGCAGACCGTGCACGAATGATTGAAACAGGGGAAGGCATTGACTGGGCAGTTGGGGAAGCACTTGCTTTTGCTACACTACTTGTAGAAGGGAATCATGTCAGGTTGAGCGGTCAGGATGTCGAGAGGGGTACTTTTAGTCATCGCCATGCTGTAGTTCATGATCAGGAAACAGGGGAGCAGTACTGTCCTCTGGACCATGTTATCATGAACCAAAATGAGGAGATGTTTACTGTAAGTAACAGGTAAAAGCTGGTGGGATATCTACCCTTGCTTGTATTTAACATTTATTTTTGCTACAGTATTTTTTTATTGTGAATATCATTTACTCTGTTGTTGGACTGTTGGAGAAGTACCATGTGCATTTATTTGGAAGAAAGATTATACATTGGTAACAATTTTAATGTCATCAATTATCACGAAATTATTGCCAGCATCATCATTATAATTATTAGGCGAGAAAAGCACTAAAGAGCTAGAAAGGTGGCTCTACATTACATGATTTTGTGGTTATGGTTGAACTGAACCATCTTCCATTGTCATGTTTAGCTCAATAGTAGAAAGTTTGTTTCCCCTGTTAATAGCCCTCAAGCGAATGCCCAGATTGATTCTTCATGTTCTCTTAGCAAATGTTTTTGTCACTACAATATATGTTTGTTGTGATGTTATTGCAACCTTGAAGGAGTGGCTGGTGTTATATGGCACTATTGACTCCTTATCTTATTGTGTATATAAAAAGAATGGACCTGTGGGTTCTAAAATAGGAATATAAGGAGCTTAGGAGCTGCTTTAGCTAAGTGATGGCTTGCTTAAGCTTGGCTATAGCTTTAATGTGAAGCTCAAACTTGGATCATTTATCTCACAAGAAATCTTGATCAAGCTTGGTGCAGTTCATAATGTTAGAGAGTTTTATTTTATGTACTTTTCTTTATTTGTTTGTGGTAACTTTGTCTTTTCCAGTCTTTTAGTTAGTTAGCCTTTGGGGCATATTTATTATTGTATTCTTGTATAGTATTAAACTTACGATTGAATTATAGATATCTTTTCCATTCTTTTAGTTATTCAGCCTTTGGGGCTTATTTATTATTGTATTCTTGTATAGTATTAAACTTACAATTGAATTATAGAGCAGTAGCTTCTTCAAAGTTTTCACATAAGAAGTTCAAGAAAGAGGAAATTTAAGAAAAGGAATTTTGAATTCAAGATAGAATCGACTTGGGACCTCTTGTTTTATGCTTTCTTCGGATCTCATAGTGGATGGGAATGTCATTTATCTTATATTAAGTTTTTGGAGTCAAATATATTTGGAAAAATTACAATAACCTCCCCTCACGTAAGCAATAATTGCACAGGAGCCTTCCCTATGTTTTTGAAAATTACACTGCACTCCCCTGTTAGAGTTTGTCGACTAAAACTGTTCACGGAAATTGTGAAGTTTCCATTATGCCCTTTTTTTTTCTTAATATTATTTGATTGACAAGTCAACAAAATGTTAAAAAGACTAAAAAGCCGATAAATCATCATCATCATCATCATCACCACCATCACCATCTTTGCCTTAGTCCAATATGAATGGGGTCGGCCACATGAATTCTCTCTCCAATAGTTTCTATTACATGTCATTTACCCTACCAAGTTTAACTTTGTAAAGTCTTTTCTAATAACCTCATCCGATGTTATTTTTGGTCTCCCTCTCTGTCTCTTACCTTCTATTACAACTAGTCCTCCTCACTTCACCGACGCGTCATTAGGTCTTTGATATATGTGTCCAACCATGTCAATCTATTCTCTCTAATTTTTTTACAAATGGCTACTACACCTAATTTTTCTCTCACACTTTCATTAGGAACCTTATCTCTTCTAGTCACTCTAATCATCCTCCTTAGCATTCTCATTTCCGCTACATGAAGACATTGCTCTTGTCCCTTTTTTAGGGCCCAACACTCCGCCCAATACAACATAGTTGGTCTAATAACGGTCTTATCAAAATTTTCTTTTAGCTTATGTGTTATCCTTTTATCACACAATATCCCACTATCTTATCTCCATTTTGTCCAACCTGCACCTATTCTACTAATTATGTCACTATCTATCTCTCCATCATTTTTTATTATCGATCCTGAGTACCAAACTTAGTTGTTTTGAGTAACCTTTTGGTCTTGAAGTGCTATCATTATATTTTCAGTGTCTGAATCTTTGTTAAATTTACATTCTATATACTCGGTTTTAGTTCGACTAATTTTCAATCCTTTCGATTCTAACACATTTCTAGTTTTATTGTTAAGTTCTCTTTAGAGGTATCTAAGAGGAAAGTATCATCGGCAAACATCATACACCATGGAATCTCGTTTTGGAAGTCTTTTATTATCTTATCTAAGATTATTGCAAAAAAATATGGGCTTAGCACTGATCCTTGGTGCAATCCTAAGTTTATAGAGAACTCACTAGTATCACCACATGTGCTACGAACTTTAGTTTTTGTATTCATATGCATATCTTGGATACTTTTTATAATTTGTAAAGGGACTTGTTTTCTTCGTAGGGCCCACCAAATTATATCTCTTGGACCCTATCATACGTTTTTTCTAAGTTAATAAAAATCACATGTAAGTTTTGTTGCTTACTCCTACATGTTTCAACTAATTGCCCAAGTAGGGATATAGCTTCCATTGTTGATCTCCTCGGCATGAATCCGAATTGGTTATCGGATACCATGGACTCCTTTCTTAGTCTTTGTTCTATCACTCTTTCCCATACTTTCATTGTATGGCTCATTAATTTAATCCCTCTATAGTTGCCAAATTTTGTATTTCCCCTTTATTTTTGTAAATGGTGCTATTGTACTTTCTCTCCATTCATTTGGCATCATACCTTGTTTAAATATATTGTTAAACAACTTTGTTAGTCACTCAACTCCTACATTACCTAATATCTGCCACACCTCTATGGGAATATTATTTGGCCCTACTGCTTTATTACTCCCCATCTTCTTAAGCGTGTCCTCTACCTCCTTGTTGGTGATTTTATCTATCATTCCTATGTTCACGTCATTTCCTTCTACTTCTTCCATATGGTATTCCTCATTTAAAAGATTTTGAAAATAATTCTTCCATCTATTTAACATGTCACTTTCTTTGACCAGTAATTTGATTTAGATCTTTAGTTGATCTATCCCTATATTTTCTTTACCATTTCAAAACCTTAAATATGGATATTTATATATATACACACATATAGTTAGATATGCATATACAACTACAGGATCCAATAAATGATTGTGATCTTATGCAAAATAAAGGAAGTAGACTTGGTAGAGAGACAAAGCTCTTCAATCTGGACCTGGAACCAAACAGTTGGTTTATGTTAAAATTTTGTTTAGGATTTTATTTACGTGTCTTGAATGCTAGGTAAAATGTTTCAAATGTCTTTGAACATTTTAAGCATATATGGATAAACCCCTTCTGGTTTTGAGAATTTTCTTAAAAATATTTTAACGCTTCCAATGAAACAAAGACAAATTTATGCTAGCATGGTCGATTTTTTGTGTTTTGCTGAGTTTCTAATAATTTGTTAGTCTCCTTCTTTGTAACCTTGGCGTTGTGACACACTGTCCTCAAGTTCAGTTATTTTTTTCCTCTTCTGGTTTATATGCCATCATATATATATTTTTTTCATTTGTGTTTGCTTGAATAGTATTGGTAATACTCTTGCTAATATTCATGCATTTGCTTAATGGTTATGGTTTACATCCATTAGAAGTCAAAAATTCAAGCCAAGGTGGACGTATGGTTGCTGTTTTGGGCCAGTCCTACCTTAACCTTTTGTTCAATGTTTTTGGTTGGCAATTGATTCTTAAAATGAAAATTAATTGAATTTAGTATTAATAATATGACCCAACACATCTGCGCCATGTACCCTTTGTTTGCATACTGTTGAGGCTGCTCCAATGAACAGTGATGTAGTTTTTCATTACTTAGAGAGAAGGGAGTTTGTTGAAAGAGAGGGGAGAACTATAACGGTAAAATAGTACTTTAGTTGAACGGTAAAATCGTATTAGAAAATAATAATTGAGGAGTATATTGTCTTCTAACCTCTTTCAAGGTTAAAACTGAAAAATCAAAATGTCTAATTGCTGATATCATCTATTTTAGATGGTCAAATTGTTTGACCATCACGGTAAGGGTGCAAGTGTAATGTGAACATAAATGTCAAGGGGTGATGGTTTAATTTTTGAATACACGGGAACACGGTGTAATTAACGCTTTTGTGATGGGTCAGTGTAATTTTCCCAATATATTTTGATAATTTTTTAGGATTTGGATTTGCTGGCGATGGGTTAAGTCAGACTTCATGGGTCATATTTTTAGGTCAAATTATGTTATTAATTTGTTTATGGTCTTTAATTTGCTGAGATAGATTTTATGGGTCAAAGTCCTAAGTTTCTAATTGTAACAAAAGCCTTGTAGTGTAGAAAATCCATCAGCTTATATGTGTCTATGTACTCTTTCATTTCAACGGAGAATAAGTTCTAGAATTTTTAGAAGCTCTTAAAGCTCTTTCTGAATTGTTTGATGCCATTCCAACACTAGGATGATTTCTACAGGATTCTAGGAGCAGGGCTTAGGGGGTGCACGTGCCCCCCCTGCCCAGCCCCGCCCAATATATGTATATATACTCTTTCTTTTTTTCATGTATGTACATATATATGAGAAATATTGCATATTGCCTTCCCCCCCCCCCTCCACCTAAAATTTTTAATTGCTAAAAATATCTCAATTTTTTTCTTATTCTCTCTTTTACTCTTCAAATTCCTTTTGATTCCCTTAAAAAAAAGTTACATTCTCTGTCTTCAATCAGAGCCTAATTTTTTTTCTCATTTTCATTTTCTTTTTCTTCTTCTTATCGTTTTTTTTCCACTTCTTAAAATTCTTCTTTTTGCACTTATGTATGATGTAATCTTTTTTTTCTCTTCTTATTCTTATTTAAATTTATTACTGTAATTTTATGAACTCAATGTGTGTATTTTATATTTTTGAATTTTTCTTTACTATAATTTTTTGCGAATAATGACATACTATTTGAATCTTGATTAATGCACCGTTATTGCACTTCTATTTTTCAGATTACTGTCTTACTGTACTGTTAGACGGTATGTTAGTTGAAAGAAAAGATTGCTTTATCATGTTCAATATGCCTCCCTTGAAATAGATTTTTGGTTCTGTCACTGTTTTTATAAGGTTACCATGCATCTCTAAATCGATTTAATCAATGGAAAATAGAGGGAATCTGCCAAATGGCATTGATAATGAGCCTATCATGCATCGCTTTCAAAATACGAAGACCCGTCGAATATTACCCATCAATTGTTTTTTCTCAAGTTCACTGCACAATCCCTCCTTTAATTACTTTTAAGCCTTTAAACCATATCATTGGATTTGTTTCAAGCCCTTAAAGTTCCTATTTGACAAATGCTAATCCTTCTCCCTTTCAACCATTCAAATGTATAATCGTAAAACTACAAAACAGTTCCTACTTCCTAGTTTCAGTTCATCAGTACTTTTCAAAACCCCTGAACTGCCCCAAACATGTCTTCCCCCCACCACATACCCCTCTAGTTCAAATATTTAGATATGTAAACTCTTCAATTATTAAAGGATAATTTTTTACTTATTTTTCCTAGAGTAATGATAGAGAGTTCAAATCGGACTAGGTCGAGAATAGTTTTATGTGAGTGGAGTGGTGGATCCTATCACATGACATCATATGGTGGGGCCCACCACCCCACTCACATAAAAATAAAATCGGACTAATCCGATCGGCATCCCAATCATTATTCATTTTTCCTATTATGGGTTTAAATTTTTTATAGAAGGAAAGAAGATTAATTATGGACAGCAGAGCTGTCCATTGACAGCCCCCCCCTCAAATTGATGCGAGTTGATCAACAAGCATCAATTTGCTACTTAAGAAACAATGTCCATGGCGAGTAAGAGCTTTGGTGAAGATATCAGCAATTTGTAGTTCAGTGGAAACATGTGGAAGAGTGATAACACGAGCTTCAAATGCTTCACGAATAGAGTGACAGTCGACTTCAATATGCTTTGTGCGCTCATGATAGACAGGATTAGCCGTGATCTGAATAGCACTCGTATTATCAACATGTAGAGGTGTACGATCAGTCTCAGAAAAATCTAACTCAGCAAGCAAACCTCGAAGCCAAATAATTTCAGAACAAGCAAGAGACGTCGCCCGGTACTCAGATTTTGTAGATGACTTAGAGACTCTGTCTTGCTTCTTACTCTTCTAGGAGATCAATGCATCACCTAAGAACACACACCAACTAGTGATGGAGCGACGAGTATCAGCACAATTGGCCTAATCAGCATCGCTATAAGCAGTAAGTCGAGGAGAATTGCTTGCAGGAAAGAATAAGCCACGGACAGAAGTACCCTGAACATAGCGTATGATCCTACAGACAGAAGCCAAATGAAGATGACGAGGGGTTTGAAGAAACTGGCTGACTTGCTGAACTGCAAAAGAAATGTCTAGTCTAGTAATGGTGAGGTAGACAAGACTCTCCACTAGCTTCCGGTATAAAATGGGATCAACAAGTAAATCACCCTCCTCTTTGCGAAGCTTGACATTCAATTCCATGGGAGTATCAACAGATGTAGCCTCCTGTAGGCCAACTGTAGCCACTAGGTCACTAGCATACTTATGTTGATTGAGGGAAATACCAGATGGATTACGATGCACCTCAAGACCGAGAAAATATGTGAGAGATCCAAGATCTTTCATGTGAAAGGACTCAGATAGATGAGTCTTGAGCTGACCAATTAAAATAGAATCGGAACCAGTAATCACAATATCATCAACATAAACTAAAAGAACAACAATACCCATGTCTGATTTTCGAAGAAACAAGGAAGTGTCATACTTGCTCTGCTTGAATGATAAATGTAATAAAGTAGTTCGAAATTTATCAAACCAGGCCCTCGGAGCTTGTTTGAGATCATAAAGGGAGCGACGAAGCTTACACACATGTGAGGTCGGAGAGGGAAACAATCCCGAGGGTGGCTTCATATAAATACACTCTTTAAGATCCCCGTAAAGAAAAGCATTCTTGACGTCCATCTAATGTAGTGGCCAATCATTGGAAGCAACAAGAGCTAGAATCGTACGAACAGTGGTCATTTTAGCCACAGAAGCAAATGTCTCTTCATAATTGACACCATATTCCTGATTATTTCCAAGTGCAACAAGCCGAGCTTTATAATGATCCAAACTTCCATCAGATCGAATCTTGACTGAGTAAACCCATTTGCAACCCAGGGGAACTATGGTGGAAGGACAAGGTGCAATGTCCCAGGTGTGATTGGCCTCTAGAGCAGCAATTTCTTCCTGCATAGCTTGTCGCCAACAATCATGCTTGACAACATGTGAGTAGCATGTGGGAATATCAAAATTGGACAATGTAGCAGTAAGAGCGGAAATAGAGTGGCCAGAAGAAAAACCATACCGATTCGGAGGTACAGACACTCGAGAAGAGCGACGTACCAAGGACGCTAGAGGTGCTACAACTGACTGGTTCTGGAGCATGGTAGGATCAGATATCAATGGAGCCACCTGAAGAGACTGTGGGCGGGAACGTCTCGTATACACAATACCTGGTTCAAAGCGAGAGCTGACTTGATGAAGATCTGAGAACTGCTGCTCAAAGGAGGGGAGGACCACAGTAGAAGAAGAGGGCACAGAAGACACAGGAAAGAAATGTTGATTTTCAAAGAAAATAACATTCTTAGAAATACGTGTACGATGTAAAGTAGGATCATAGCAAACAAATCTCTTTTGACACACATTATATCCCAAGAATGCACATTTAACAGATTGAGCAGATAATTTGTCGCTCATGAGGAGGTAAATGGACAAAACATACACAACCAAAGATACGGAGAGTATCATAACTAGGTTGTTTAGCAAACAAGCGGAAATAAGGAGACTCCATGTGTAAGACTGGGGAAGGTAAACGATTAATCAAGTGAGTAGCAGTTTTTAAAGCCTCGACCCAGAACATGGATGGAACAGAGGATTCTAACAAAAGAGTACGTACCACATCAAGAAGATGTCGATTTTTGCGTTCAACTACTCCATTCTGTTGGGGAGTAGCAGTACATGAACGTTGATGAATAATACTTTTAGAAGCCAAGAATGCCTGAAACTCAGTAGACAAATATTCACCACCAGAATCTGTGCGTAATGTCTTAATAGTCGCAGAAAATTGATTGTCAACATACGCTAAAAACTAAGTGAAAGTACGAAAAACCTCAGATTTAGAACGAAGAAAATAAACCCATGTGAATCTGCTATGATCATCAATGAAAGTCACAAAGTAGTTAAAATTTTCATGTGAACTAACCGGGGAAGGTCCCCAAACATCACTATGGATAAGATCAAAACAGTGAGAAGCTCTACTGGCATGCAAAGGAAAGGGAAGAATTTTGCTTTTACCAAGTTTACAAGAATCATACTCAAGAGATAAAGAAGAACGTTCTTTATTACCAAGAAAATCAGAGTGCAATACATGAGATAAGATCTAAGTATTGGGATGGCCTAAACAACGATGCCACACCATACTCAGATCAGGAACATTATTACAAGCAAAAGACTGAATAGAATAAACTAGAGAAAGTGTTGGAGTAGGTAAAAATAGTGGAAACAAGCGCCCCACTTTAGGTCCCTTCGCGATCAGCTCCCCCGTTATTTGGTCCTGCACAACACAACCATCACCAGAAAAATTAACAGCACAATTGTTATCAACTAATTGACCAACAGAGATGAGACTCGTGGAAAACTGAGTAAGAAACACATCAGTAAATTTAGAAGAGGCATCTCCCGCAGCAGCTATGGGCAAAGAACTGCCATTGGCAGTCTGAATGGCAGATTGACCAGCATAGGGCCGAACATGACACAGAGCAGTGGGAGTATTCGTCATGTGATTAGAAGCTCCCGAGTCTACGTACCAAAGCTTAGTAGAATCTTTACCTTGAAACCCCATTGCAGATAATGCCGAAATTAGCATTTGTTGCACCATTTCTGGTGTGCAGTAATTTGGTGCAGGAGGTGCAAGATCAGAGGAAGCACCTGATTAAGAGCCATGTGCTATAGAAGTCGCTGCGGGAGGAACAATAACAGAAGTGTGAAATGCTTGGGCCTGACGATTTTGGGGACGGAGACGACATTCTTTGATAATGTGACCTTCTTCTTGCAATAAGAACAATATTTCTTAGAACAATTAGCAGCAATATGCTCATATTCCTTGTAGCAGAAACACTGCAAATGTTTAGAAGGCATAGGTGATCCTCGGCCTTGGGTAACATAAGCCATAGGTGCCAGGCCCGAACTGCCATGAGATTGCTCCAGAATAGCTTGAGTACTAAGACGTTGTTCTTCGCGAAGTAACTCACCAAAACAAATATCAAGAGAAGGAACAGGAGATCAGTTCAGTAGAGAGGAGCGAACAGATTCATATTCCGGACGTAATTTCATAAGAAATTGATCACGCCGACTAGTCTCATGAAGAGTCTAGATAGTCGAAAGAGCACCAGCAGGAACATCTGCTATAACCAAATCAATATATTCGTGCCAAAGAGTCAGAAAGGCCGAGTAGTAGTCTTGGATGGAAAGACTACCATGTTGAAACATGGCAATTGCATGTTCCAACTGAAAGCGAAGAGCATCATTAGCTTGATGATAAACCTTCTTGAAGTAATTCCACATGGATTGAGCAGAGCGATGAGGCCGCAAGTTGGTAACAATATGTAGCTCCACTGAACCAAGAAGCCAAGACATAATCTGAGCATCAAGGACAGCCCATGAGGGAGAAGCTCCGAGATCTTTGGATTTGTCAGTAGCGGATTGTGGAGCGACATCCGTGCCATCAATATGACCCCAAAGATCTTTTCCTTTAAGAAAAAGTTCAAACTGAAAAGCCTAAGTAGAGTAGTTTGTGTCCGTAAACTTGATACACACAGGTGCAGAGTCCATCACAAAGAAACTAATTCACCAGAAGGATGCGACTGCCGAGATGAAAACAGAAACTGCCAAGAACTATGGAGACCAGAAATAGACGCGTCAGGAGGCTCACCAGAAGAGAACTCCTGCTGAGACCTGAACAGAGGCTACCAAAAAAAAAAAAACTCAAACCAAGAATCATCCAGAAGTCGCCAACACATGAACACCGAGAGGAGAAAAAAAAAAAATTCACTCGGGCGACAACCAAACCGAGAGGAAAAAAAAATTTCAACTTAGCTCTAATATCATGTCAAAATAAGTTAGAATCTGTTTGAATGGCCGAATCAATTAGCCTTTGAGTGATCTGTTTATTATATAGGACCTTTACAAGAGAGCTATACATGGAGAGAAACTAATTGCCGAGTGATTCTAGCAGTCTAACTTTATATGGAAACTATATATTCAGTCAATATATGCTAACTGAACAAGCCTACGTAAATTAAGTAAAGGTGAAATAAGGAAAGAAGAATAGAAGGAAAGAAGATTAATTATAGACAGCAGAGCTGTCCATTGACAGTATATTATCGAGTTGAAATTCTTTTGAATCTTCTACTAAAAAAAACATATGACACACAAAAGGCTGTGGAACAGGCTTACTGTTATTATATTTAGGCCACAACAATAATATTTTAAATGTAGTCAAAGCCACATGACATTTAAGTGCTGCAGGCTCTGTTCATGTGAAACGTTACTGTTGTGAGGAAATATCTTGTTTTTTGAGGTGAGTAAGAAGCTTATTTTATTGAGGGTGGGCCTTGGCACAACGGTAAAGTTGCTCCATTGTGACCTAGACGTGAGTACGTCATAGGTTCAAATCAAGGAAACAGTCTCTCCACATGTGGAGGTAAGGCTACGTACATCTAACTCTCCCTAGACCCCGCAATGGCGGGAGCCTCATACACTAGGTTAGCCCTTTAAGAAGCTTATTTTACTCTTAAGCAATGTGAGAGTAATTTTATTGTGCAATTGACATCCCTTTATGTTAGACCACATTTTTTGTAGAATGTAAGCCTTCAATGTACAAAGGCACTTTGATAGGTACAAGTCAGTTATTCCTAAAAAAAAAAAAAAAGAGAAGAAGAAGAAAAGATTCTTATATTAGTTAACAGTGATGCAATTATTTGAAACCAACATCAAGTAAAGCATCTGTCTAAACTGGTTATTGTATTCAGCACTTTTCCTTGTGGTGTAATCAAATAATAAAATAATAATACTTATGATTGACGGTAACGATAATGATGTTAATCGAACTATCAACCCCAGCCTCTTGTAGGTTCCTTTTAAATCTGCTACATTCTTGCAATATTCAGGCTTCTATAGTACTTTGAATTGTATTGTACATGCTATATTAATGATCTTGGGCATAGTGTACTGTTGAAATTCGTACTAATTCATGGTGGGTGGTGGTGTCGGTGTATTGTGTCATTTCACCAAAATGTAAACCTTGGTTACCCACTGTAGTTTACATATGAATAAACAATATGGTATAATATAAAAGTAGACAAGTATTACTGTGGTAAAGACCCCAAAATTAAAATAGCTGTTCATAAAACATCAAATGTATTAAGTGCTACATCACAAAATTAAAAGAAATTTAGGAACCTATGGTAGGTTATTGTGGAAAGTTTCTATGATCACTATTATTTACATTTTAGAGTAAGACTTTTAGATTTTATTACTTGTAATTCCTTTTTTTCATCACAAAACAGCTACTTTAAATTGATTATTAAACTGTTGAGTGGAGTGAATTTTCTTCCTTTTTGAGAAGAAGTTGTAGTGGTTTCATTGTCCTCCCTTTTTACATAAATGGCAGGGAATTGCTTTTAGTTTTTAAAAGTACATTTTCTAAACTAGCTATTACTTATACTCTCTCCGTCCCAAAATTCTTGTCCCTTTTTTCATTTTTGGATGCCCCAAAATTCGTCCCCCATTTGAAAAGTCAATGTAGGAAGATTGTATATTTCCCAAAATATCCTGAATTTTTGAAAACTTTTCCCAACCAACAATATGAACTTTAACTTAAATGGGTAGTTTTGGAATTTTAAAAAGGAAAATGCATTAAATGTGTGTCCCTCTAAAGAGTTGGGAGGGACAATTTTTGGGACAGAGGGAGTATTTGTTTGTTGCTTATGTAGGGTGGTCCTTTTGGGATTTACAAACCTCAATTTACTAATATTTTATTTATATAATTTTATGCTTATATATTTGTAATATAATCCAAGGAATGGATTTATCTCAGCTGCACCCTAATTTTTTTCCTGATTCTGCAAAAGCGAGTTATGGAATAGGTTCTTTTCTTCCTGAAACTGAAATAGGAGTGTTTTAACTTAATTCTTGCATCCTTTATCTCTTCCAATGCACATTCATATGGTTTAGAGAATTTTCTTACAATTTATGTGACTCAAAGTACAGTCATCTGCTCATCTCCACTGGTTACACACTAATACTTTGCCATGTAGAATGTTATTCCTCCTAATTTGGGACATACATACTGTAGTGTTAGTATGGTATCTGAGACACATCATGGTACTTGTGAAAATTGGTGCTTCATTGACAAAATTTTATTCCTAATCAATAGAACAATTTTTTTTCTTTTTCTTTCAGCTCTCTTTCAGAGTTTGGTGTGGTGGGATTTGAATTGGGTTATTCAATGGAAAATCCAAATGCGTTGGTAATTTGGGAAGCTCAATTTGGTGATTTTGCTAATGGAGCTCAAGTGATATTCGATCAGTTTTTGAGCAGTGGAGAGGCGAAGTGGCTGCGTCAAACTGGGCTTGTTCTCTTGCTACCTCATGGTTATGATGGCCAGGGCCCTGAACATTCAAGTGCACGATTGGAGCGATTCCTTCAGGTGTTGCCTTATAGTTGATCCTACATATGAATTTATGACTTTGATCTGTTAATATCCCCCTTTGTTTTGGTCTCTCTCTCTCTCACACACACATACAACTGTCATACAACTGTCCATGCTACGAGGGTTAGCTGGGGAATATACTTGCTACTTCTGTGGATCGAACCTAAAATTGTAACCTAAACCCGAGTTCCATTAATTTGGCGATAAAAATATTTTAGTCTCTATAAAATATTATGATTTATGGTAATGCTGATATTTTTTTTACTCTGATTTCCCAAAAAACATCATCAAAAGTTATTTTGGAAAGAAATTCGAAGTATAGAGCTCTTTTAAGTGAATTGGCTTTTTCTAAACCTATCCATTAGGAGTTTTGATACTGAGAACTGTAGTGGGAGCTGAAATCAACCTTACAAGAATCCTCCGAGTCAGATCTGATTCTTGCCTCGTCAAAAACACTTCTTTTCATAGTTTGGTCTTTTGCTTTACTTCCTTTTTACAGTTTCAAATTTCTTGATATAGCTAGTGTTGGATTTTATTTAATTTAATCCTCTGTTCTCCAAGTTAATGTAGTTTTGCTCAGAACTTAGTTAATGCATGCTAGAAATTTTTGATTGCAGATGAGTGATGATAATCCGTTTGTTATACCAGAGATGGATCCAACACTTCGTAAGCAGATCCAGGAATGCAATTGGCAAATTGTGAATGTAACAACTCCCGCAAATTATTTCCATGTTTTGCGGCGTCAAGTGAGTGCAGCTTATTGGTTTATCCATCTCTTAAAGCTTGTGTACCACTTTCTTCATTATCTCATATATTATGCCTTTATTTCCCAGATACACAGGGAATTCCGTAAGCCTCTCATTGTGATGTCTCCGAAGAACTTGCTTCGACATAAGGACTGCAAATCAAATCTATCTGAGTTTGATGATGTTAAAGGCCACCCAGGTTTTGACAAACAAGGGACCAGATTTAAGCGCCTTATAAAGGACCAGAACGACCACTCAGATCTTGAGGAGGGTATTAGACGTCTAATCCTTTGCTCTGGGAAGGTGTGTAACAGTCTGCATTGTATATATATATATATATAATCTACATTTAGTACTTACTCAATAGAATGAGTCTTGACCTAATATCTCATATACCTTATAGACAGTAATTTTTCATTTAAACTCCCACTTAGTGGATGCACACCCATGTAGACTGTAGGTTTTCATTTAAACTCCCGCTTAGTGGATGCACACATGCGCATGCTTATGTGCACACAACACACATACATGCTTGCACAGAGAATTGAAAGGAACATGAGATTATCAAGTCGACCGAAAAAAATAAAAAAAGGAAAACTGAGAGACTACTGCATGTTTTATTGAATTGTGGAGCATCAAAGTTATTGTATGTTATGCAGTTGAATTCTTTTTTCTTTTATTTTTTCCCTCCCTCTGTAGGTTCTGTTACTAAATACAATTTGCCAAATAATACCGCATCCCATTTTGCAGGTTTATTATGAGCTCAATGAAGAGAGGAAGAAAAAAAATGGCAAGGACATTGCAATATGTAGGGTGGAACAGCTTTGTCCCTTCCCATACGACCTCATCCAGCGTGAATTGAAGCGATACCCAAGTATGTATTTTAGATTTGATTTGCAAATAAAGGAGAGGTTACCATAAATGTTCCTCGTCTTTTGGCTCCATGGATCATAAGTAGCCACTTTTTCCAGAGCACATAAAAATTATTTTTATTTCAGTCATCTATTGGTGTACGTAAATAATTTTTGCAGTGCGTGTCTCTAGATCATTTTCTGACATTATGGTCAACATGTCAAGACACCCCTCATCCTCTTTGACATCTGCACCTGTGTGTGTGAAGATGCTGCAATTCTATCTATAACGGGAAAAAAAAAAAAATGAATGGAGGCAGATATGACCTGTCTATTATGATGCCAAAATAAAGCCCGACCTTTAAGAGTCAATGAATCTTAGAGAAAATCAAGAGTTATGGGAAGATCTTTAGAATCTGTATGTTTTCCCCCTTCAAAGGTTTTAGATGACTTGTATGATATTCTGAAGACTAGTTTAGGAGTTCAAAGACTGTTCTGTTTGAGCACATATATGTTTTTGTTGATGTGGTCTTTGGGACTAGTAGTGACCTGTGGGTGAAATTCATTGTTGTTCTTTTAGGTGCTACGATCCTCTTCAAATCGTGGATCCTGTTGAAATCATGTTTTCTGACTTTGTTTTTACAATCTGTGTTGATTCTTTCAGATGCAGAGATTGTTTGGTGCCAGGAAGAGCCAATGAACATGGGTGCATATAATTACATTGCACCCCGACTTTGTACTGCGATGAAAGCACTGGGCCGGGGCAACATGGACGACATCAAATACGTTGGCCGTGCTCCTGCTGCTGCCACAGCCACAGGTTTCTACCAGGCCCATGTGAAAGAGCAGACTGAACTTGTTCAGAAAGCCACCCAATCCGAACCCATCAAACATCCTTGTCCTTGTTGAAGTCTTCCAATCCCAATCAAAACCAATTTTAACAAGACTAAATGATGCACCAATGTTTCTCAATTGGTGCTGTTTTATCTTTGGCTATTCAGCAAAGAAATTGGTGGCTGTTTCTTTGTGTTTGTTCTTGTCACACAAACTGCAAGTGATACAGATCTATACAATCTCAGTGTGTTTAAGAATAAAAGAGTGTCCAAGTGTAGTTCATCTATAAGATACTCGATGACATTTTTCTGTATCACCTACTGGTATATTAGTAAATGGCCTTGCTTATACCTCCTTTTGGCCTGCTTTTATGGTTCGAGGGCTCTATTAAGCTTGTCATTGTGTGCAGTTTTTTCTATTACACTTTTTTTTTGAGATTTTGCGTTTCAATTATATCAAGCATGGTTAGTAAAAATGTGTATTATGTACGTGTGTATAATTTAATAAAATTCAGAGAATAATACTTGCATTTTTTAGTTGAATTGTATAATACATGTATTAAGTATATAATTTCCTTACATATAATATATATACACACTAGCGTATAGGAACTATAAAAAATATAATGTTATTTTAGGTGTGAGGATAGGTGAATGTGCATGTGAATTTAAGTGTTAACGTCATTTTAGGAGTGCGTGTAAATGTAGTGGGTGAATCGTTAGAGTTATTTTAGAACGTAGATAAAAAAAATATTTTGTATCGTAAGTATTTTTGACTGTTTTTTGAAGGAGATTCAAACACCATGCTTGAATGTAATATAGATATTTAAAAATTAATAATCCACTGTCTTTAATCCATGAAGGTGGTTCTGAGCTTTGATGCACAAATTTTTAATATTTCAAGCACAATCAAAATTGATACCTCTTACTTCTAATGGCGAAGAGAAAATAATTTTTTGTCCAAAAACGAGAACAATATTAATGTCTTGATTAAAAAATTAAAGCTAAAATAACAATAACACCATTCCTTTGCCGAACTATCTAGAACTGCAAACTTAAACTTGGCTATGCCCTTTTCAGGTATTAATCAACCTAGCAGGTTTAAAATGGCGATTCTGTTGTCAAGCTGGCATGGTCATTTCATCCTCTCCAAAAATACGCTGAAGTTCACGGGTTGCAGCTTCAAATGATGCTGATGAGAAGAGCAAAAATGAAAAACTAATGTTAGAGAAAACAGAGAACTGCAATCTTTATCTTAGTTGGATTATTAAGAGAATGGTCACAAGACTCGCAACATTGATGTTCTCGTGTTTGTTTTGAGTAAGTTTGTAGAAATCAACAGGAAAAAAAAAAGTGATCACTTCACCTTTCCAGATACTGAAATTCTTCTGATTGATAGGAGAGCCGGTCACATTTTGAATTACTTCAAATAGCCTCTCCTGAGGAGTATTCTTCAGTTCTTGGATCACTTGGTAGATGGACTTTCCATTCTCAAAGTAGACGTGATTATTCGGGTGTTTGGTCTTGCAACCAGCATGATCCTCAAGCTCATAAGCATTAAGAGCCTGCATAAAACAATTTGAATAACCAGTTAGTCATGGGACTCATGAAACTCAAATTGAACATTCCATGGTGGACTTGGCTTTACAAAATTAAAAACAAAAGGAAGCACTTCTTACCTTGGAGAACTTGCAATCACTGCAGCCACACAAATAACTAGTCCCTTCTATAATTCCTCGAAGATTCTTCTGCATGCACAGATAATTTCACCATGCGGTCATAATCAGAAACAATAATTAGAAGGGATGGGAACAGAAGATTCACAACTCACCTCCCGTGACCAGGAAACATACTTCACGGGAACTCCATCAAGAATACCAGTTGATAGTAGGCTTTTGACATTTGATGGGAAGTTGCTTCGAGGTACCTTTTTAGGCATCTTTTGCTTCTTGTTCTTGGGGATGTTATTTTTCCCAGATGTAGCAGCTGGAGTAACACTTGCAATTGGATCATCATTGCGCTCAACTGAATCTTTGTGTCCTGGTGCATTAGAAGTTTGATCTGTGGGTCGACTCGTTAACAAGTTGCAGCTGTTAATGATCCTTCCTGCAGGATTTCTGTCAGGTTGATCCTGAAAGCCACCAAAAGACATTGTACCGCTGTCACCCTTATTGTAATTCTGACCCATAAATAGCATGCTGGAATCCCCCTTGTCATAGGTAGAACACATAGATACACCAATTCTATCTGCCTTGTCAGGGATTGGACCCACTGAAATGATATTATTGTCCCCCTTTACATAAGAGGGGCCCATTGAAATGAAATTTTCATCATTTCTATTATTGGATGGACCCCTCAAAATGAAATTCTCACGACCCTTGTTATGAGCAGGACCAGTTGATATGATATTGTCATCTCGCTTCTCATGGCACTGACCTGTATATAAAAAATTGCCATCTCTCTTGTCAAAGGGCTGAACCATCGGTGAGACACTATTGCCTCCCTTGTTATAATTATGACCCATCAACATGAAATTGCCATCTCCATTGTTGAAGGTGTGACCCATAGAAAAGAAATTGCCGCCTGCTTTAGTAAAGGTGAGGCCCGTTGAAATGCTACTCCCAGTGCCATTATGATAAGTTGGGCCAGATGATATGTTGTTCGCACTCTTGTCATAGGTGGTGTCCACTGAAATTGTATTGTTATCCCCTCTAGTATAGGAGTGTCCCATTGGTACAGGCATCTCATTGTTGGAATACCCAACTTGATTGACTTTAACTTTTCTACTTCCAGCATAATTGAGACATGACGAGGGATCTTTCATAGTATTCCGTATAGATAAGCCAGTCGAGGAATCATTTCCTAATTGATTCTCAAAACCCTTTCTTTCCAGATTCAAATTTCCAGTACCAAGAGATGAAATGTTCCCACCAACAAGATTGAAAGTCCTTCTGGGCTCCGATCCAAATAGGTGGTCACTAAACTCTGCTGGAAATGATTGAAAATTGGAAGTTTTCTCCCATAGAGAAACATTCGCATTAGAAATTCCTGACATTGATCCACTGTTAACAGCTTCGATTGTTTGCTTCTTGTTGCAGAATAATTCAGGTTCAGAAGCATCCATAAGAGAACGTTTAAGTTCTATTCTTGAGGAAGTATTATAACCCATCTCTCCATCAGTTAGGCAACCTGCATCCTTTGGCATCCAAAAGCTCTTGTTCTGGAAAGACTGCAAAAACATGCATTTAAATAGTATTACACAAATTGGGTAACAGAAGTTACTAGATCATACAGCTATGACTAGTTTCAGAAATGAAACAATACATTTGTCTAATCTTTGAATGATAAACACATCCAGAGGAAACAAAAAGGAAAAGAGAGAAAGAGAGAAATATAAGGATAGACAAATCAATCACATATCAAGAGCACTTCAAAAAAGTTAAATAGCTACTTCTGATTGTGGCTCATTGCTGAGAAGTGGCATCATGAAGGATTTCATAATAGATGCCTCGGAGGACATCATGCTGCTAGATTGTTTTGATGGAGGCAGCAAGAACCTTTATGAAAATCCTATCAGCATTTCATATATACAAACCAAAATAGAAATTCAGTCAGTAAAGTTCGATTCATGCTGCCTCAAATGTCAGACAAACTCTCAAGGTAGCACCCAGCGGTAGATTTACTTTAAACAAATGAATGTCTGTCTGAAATGAAATAAAGACCAAGTCGTAGAGACCCTTTCAGATTTTCACCCAAGATGCTTTTCCATAGTCAAACACATTCAGATTTCCAACTATTGTTAAATTTAATTTAAAACTAAAAAAATATTTGGTGAGAAGAATTGGAAAGATTTTGTGCTGACAGGGAGATCTCTTTCTTTCCTGAATTGGAAAGATTTTGTGCTGATAGGGAGATCCCTTTCTTTCCTCTCATAACATTGTCAAAATGAAAAACTTTCCTTAAAGCCTGCACCTATATCCAAACCAGTTTTAGTCATATCCTGGAGCATAAGTTCTTAAGATTGTTTGCACACATTAACAAGGGAACACACATTTGGTAACTAATTTTAACATGACATGAAAGGGAAGCTTCTCTATATAAAACGTATAATGAATATTCCTTGCAAGACAGTAGAATACTAAAATTGCTCAGAGGCCACCTTCATATCATTACAAGGGTAATTTAAGAACTGCCTACTATGCAGTTCCTGATGTGACTGAACAATTCACTAATTGTGGACAGCAAAAAACATAAGTTTTTCATTATAAAGCAAATAAGAATACTGTTTTGGTGCGTAATGGGCAACAAGTTGCTAGATCTAAAGATTTTTGCTGGGAGAATAGGCAATTGATACATGTTAATAAGCTGCATAAGGGATTCTATTGACCAAACAGCCAATCTTGAAACAACTTGGTGCTTAGCACAATCAGATTCCCTGTCATCACATTGTGATCTAAAGATAAACATCCCCTGCAAATTCCATCATACAAAATCAAACCACAACGGATTTCATTCCTTAGAGAAGTATTAGGAACACGGAAACCGAACAATGCACAGTGAAGACAATGGAACATAGACATACTAGTTCTATGATTGAGGATGACTATAAAAAAAAAATCCATCATACAAATCCAACCACAACTAATTCCACACCTTAGAGAAGTATTAGGAACATGGAAACTGAACAATGCACAGTGAAGACAATGGAACCTAGACATACTAGTTCTATGATTGAGGATAACTATAAAAAATATACAGCCCCAAGCATCCTGATCAACAAATGATTTCAATGAAGCACATTCCATGTAATTCCTTAAAATTTAACATTAGATGCCAATTTATATATATGGAATCTAAGTTCTGAACATTTGAACTAAACTGAATCTATCTATGACTTTTTTAGGAGATTCCCAATGTTAATCTTTAGCATTGCTAGACGTATCACTCAAAGTTTTGTTGAGAATGATTCATTGATTCCTTTAGATTGTCAATTTAACTGACAGCTTGCAATGAGATTTGAATAATTCACTCTATATCATTCCTCTGCAAACTTCCCAACTACATTTTTTTGGTAGGTGCATTACTTTGAGTTGTATCTCCACCACCTTCCAAAGAGAAGGTTTAGGGTTTTAGTCCTGGAAGGGATAAAGTAGGTGTGTAACTTTGTCTTAACTCTTACCTATCAAAAAGGGAAAACAAGAAAGAAAAAGAAAACAAAAAATACACATACAGACTTTGTCCTAATTGGGACTTGACCCCTCAACATCCACTACAAAGATAGAGGAGATACCACCAACCAAATGCTTAGTGGTTACGAACTTCCCAACTACATCTAATACTATCACTGTTATGCTAATTTATAAATGGTAATTCACAGCTACTGAAAATAATCCAAATTCAGAGTTTGGATTCCACTAGAAAAACGTTGTACTAAATAACTGTCAAAGTTATTATATAAAAACAAGGAGAGTTCTTGGACCGCTCATTTTTGCATTTCATGATGACAATAATCTTCTTTCTTTGAAACCAAAACAGAAGAGATAGTATTAGTAACGCAAGATGAGAAATCACCTCCTAAAGCCACTAAAGAATGATAATGATACTATCGCTCATCGAATATACCGCTATGGAAATACCTTTACATTAGGCATGGTGTTGGGACGGGTGACTTTGTGTTCTCATGCTTGTCAACCTAAGTTTTTACCATTGCACAATGGCCCCTACCACTATGAAGAAAATACCTAGGGAAAATGAACGATAAGTCCCACTTTTCTCTTTTAAACACTAATAAGTTTTCTCAATAAGATCAGTAAGCCCTACTTTTGAAATCTTCTTCCACAAAAGTTCTAAACATTCAATCTTCTACCAAATTGGATGTCAAATTTTGCAATTATAATTTTTATTCTAGTATGAAACATTGAAACTCAATCTTTTCGTTTATCTCAACATGTTTAAAATTTTCTTATTAGCAAATAACAAAAGTATATTTTAAAAGTACAAATATTTATTCAAAACTTTTAAATAAAGATAAATAATATTTTATTGACTATTTATGTTATTTTTAATCTTTTGTGGCATAATATTTAAAATCATTACGTAATTTCTATGCAAGATTTTCGAAACTAAATTAATTATAATTTAAACTCATAGCACAATATTAATTAATTTACTAAAAACTAAAAAGAATATAATCACAAATAACAAGGGTAAAACTGAAATTTTGAGAGATTTAGAGCTATTACCAAAAGTACGACTTGCTGGTTTAATTGAAATTTGACAAGACTTATTCGTCTTTAAAAGGAAAAGTAGGACTTCTCAGTAATTTTCCCAAATAACTAACCCTAAAAAATAATTTCTCACATGCGCAATGAGTGTGCCATGCGCAAGTATTATGAAAATGAAAAATAGAGAAAATAAAAACTATGTACATAGATATAAGAGATTGTGTACTTCAAAAGCTAAACTAAATAGATATAAGAGGTTGTGTACTTCAAAGGCTAAACTAAAAACAAGGAAATACCATCAGATGAAAAGATAGAGCCTTGTATTATGGAAGTAATTAAGGCATCTGCATTATCTAAATAACTGAAATTATAATTTTTTATAATGAAAATATCATTTCTAAATTGGAATCAACAATATCAATCATCATGGTCAAATGATAATATCAACAATTAATTTGAGGAATTTCTGCTATATATGACATATGGCTACACCAACCATTAAGAATCATTCTTATCTGGTCATACAAAAATGCCAACAAATGAATAAATGTAGCCTTGTATTTACACAAGAAATAAAAGCACCTATGTTTTATTTTGGTAGATGAAATAAAAGCACCTATTTTAAACTAAATAAAGTGAATATAACTTTTCATGAATATATCCATTTTAAGTTGGAATCAACTATATTGATCAACATGTTTTGCATGACATTATCAACAATGCATTTAGGGGAGTTTCACTATATATTATATATGGCTACACCAATCATTGGGGATAGTTCTAGTCTGGTTGTATGCTAACTAGTATGGGGCATTTATTTAAACCATATAGTCTAGAACATGGTTAAGTGGCCTCTTGGATGAGGAAGTATTCTTTCGGTAGGTGATACTGGCTCCCTAAGAAGCACAGATACGGATATGGGACACAGATACGACACGACACGGACACAGCGACACGGCAGATCCTAAAAAACTAGGATACGGACACGGCGGGGACACGCGACTAATAATTATATCTTTTTATATATATGAGATCAACCTAACAATGAAAATTCACAAATCATAATAATTAATGAGCTATAAAAACAACTAGTTTATCGTTTAAAGAACTACACAATTGAATCTACTCCACAATAATGATAATAGTTGTTTTCTAAAAAAAAAATGAAATATTATATGGTATGACTGCTATATTTTATTAAAAAAATTCAAAGAAGTCATCATATTTACATTTTAAAGTTTTAAACTATCTTTCTTTTTAAAACTTTTTAAAAACTCTCTAACGATATGACACGCGTGTCGGACACGTGTCCATGGTGTGTCTATGCCGTGTCCGTGGTGTGTCCAAAAATAAAAAAATTAGGACACGTATTTTGGTGTGTCCGACACATGTCGGGGCGTGTCCGATGCGTGTCGGTGTCCGATACATGTCCGACACGGATTCTTCGACCTTTTAGGTGTGTCCGTGCTTCCTAGCTGGCTCCATTTGAAATATTCCTATCTATAATTCCGAAGACTTGTAATTCTTCCGCCTTGTTTTTTTTTTTTTTTTTTTTTTTTTGGGGAGTGGGGGAGTTATAGCGGAGATACCCCTAAGCCACAAATGCATTTCTGAAATCTTTTTTTTTTTTTTTTGGGGAGTGGGGGAGTTATATCGGAGATACCCCTAAGCCACAAATGCATTTCTGAAATCCCATGTGCTAATTCAATTGTCTGGAGGAAAGAGGTTAAATGGTGCACTAAACTAAGAGGAAAGCTTAGATGCATTGATGAATTTATTACGTACTTATTTCCAACTAATATAAATCTGTCTTATCTAATGCACCTAACTCTATCTAATACTTGAGACAACTCATTTCAGGACATTGCCTTATATTTTTTATTTTTGCTAGGTCATTGCCTTTTATCTTATTCATATATCAAACCACAATAATAGATTCAAACCTTGCCAACACAAATTTGTGTAATTATGCCTTTGTATCAGTTGATATACTGAACAGTATTTTCTTTAGCCACAAAACCAGATAGAAAAATGGAACAAGTAATTCATTTGTTTATATCAAATTTAAGACTATTCTTTTAAGTTTTTCAACAAATACTTACAACATACTTTCTTTCTGTGATCACAAAACAGGAAATATGATGAAGAGAGTCCAAGCAAATCTTCAAAATACCCTTATAAATTCTGAATCAGAACATTGGATTTTTTGTTGTTCTTTCTTATTTGTTATGATCTATTCATATTATCACTTTAGCATATTTAGAAGATTGACTACTCAACATGTGGACTCCTAGAGCACAATTAAATATTCTGTTCATGTCTTTTAAGTCAAAAAGAAACATTGGATCTCTTGACATCTCTCTGACTTTTAGTTATAACGGATGGACAATGTCAACTAATCATGTCATCCACATATTTCTACAGATTTACTCAATAAACTCACTAGCATCCTATATTAGGTGACAACAACAATTTTGTGTGACACCTAAATATAATTGGTGTAAGTGAAGATAATCATAATTAATACGAAACCCCTATGAAGTTCTATATTTTAGAATATCTAAAATTAAGTACAAGTCAGCGTTTTAAAAGTTATATATTTCAGAATATCTAAAATTAAGTACACGACAATATTTTAAAAGGTGTTTACTCTATATCTATATGTCTTCAATTCAAGGGGAGGCTCAACGTAAAATTCAAAAGGGAATGCCCTGGAGACTAAAAAACCTCGATGTTCATGCAAGCATTAGTTTTCTAAGGCCTGTAAAGCCCGTATACTGAATATTTGAAAAGAAACTGGGATTTTGCAGCAGAAACGAAAATAAAAATCTTTCACTAATTTTGGGTGGTTTGTTATAGAGTTTCCATAGAATGAAGACGACTCGTTACACGCCAAATGCATTGACAACACAATGGTCCAGTAGAGTCAGCACCTAAAACTAATTTTCAAAAAGTCACCTGTTTGAAACAAAACTATTTTATATTGTCTACATACAGTGTGGATTGTCCGAAAGCAACAAGTTTCAACTTTCTTTTCGCAATTAGTTGTCACTTATTGCCGAAGAAGCAATCAACATTATAGCAGTGGAATCAAATATAGAGTTATTTTGAGGATTACCTTCAGTGATATAAGTAGCATTTTATAATGTGTGTAGGGGTGGGGTACCACTGCATTGAACATATCGGCAACAATACCTTGTTTGGTTGACATTTTTATCTTTCTTATTCCATCTTTTGAAATATATAGGCTTGAATCTATATTCCCTTACGTTGTGTTCATTTGACAGACGTTAAGGAACAAGAAAGTACATTTCCCATGATTTCAATATTCTAACCCGTTCATTAGCACATTTTCTAGATTTTAGAATCTCTATGGATCCAAAATTACTTGGGTTATGATATGTGAAAAGCTTGATATTGGAAAATCCTACAGGCTTACTTACCGAGTTGAGATAAACCATATAAAGATTAAGAACATTCTTCTGTAATAGCCCATCTCTAACAATCTCTCAACCCACCTATACAAAACCCATTTACATCCTCAGTAAACATAAAAATTATCTACTGCTATCCTCCTTATTCCTCTTCAACCTTTTCCAGACCATATGATCTGTGTGTGTGTGTGTCAGTTTTGAGCTTGGTTTAATAGATTGCCTTATTGCATTAGAATATTATGGATTCATGGGCTATCCATTTAAAATCTCATTGACAGTCTGCAAGGATGATCCAATTAAAAACTCCCTCCTCCTTTCCATTCTAAGATAGAAACAATCATATTTGGCCCGTTTGACACAATTTCTCAAAAAGCTTTTTAGAATTATAAAAAAGTAGAAAACAAGGTAAAAAAAAATTTGTTTGGTTCATTCACTAAAATTGTTTTCAAGAAATTGAGATAGAAAAACTCTCTGTTCTCTTCCCCCATTTTTGTTCTTCACAATCTCTCCACGTGATCCTTGAGTACTGCTTTGTTGCAAGGATATTTCAATATAAACAAAATATTCCATTTCAGATGTTCCCTGAGGGTTTAGTAGGATAGCAATTAAACAATCTAATAATTTAGACAGTGTCTGCATGTCCTAAGATTCGGAGATTAGGCAAATGCAACACTGAAACATTCACCCAAAACTAATACATACACTTCAGTCCATCTAACATTGTCTGAAGTACTGTACAATGAAGCACATCTTTAATTTCAATGCAACAAACTACCATCCAACCTTCCAAATAGAGAAACTTAAAAAAGAAATTAAAGCCCAATAAGCACTAGTTTGCAGGAACACAGAGGACATACACTTACTCGTGCTATTACTATTTACTCGGATGAAAGCTGGTAAATTTATGAGATGTAGGAGTTTCAATTCCATGTCAACAAGCATACCCAAAAATAAAGAAGGCCACTTAAAAGAAAAGAATCTCAAATTAAAATAGACAGGGTTGGACTCCTTTAGATTAGGTAAATCAATTCCAATACATGAAAATGTGTCTTACACATTATAAACAGAAAGGAACTATGATTTATAGTGGATACATAGACAAGCATTATGTTGGTACTTTAACAACAATCTCACAAAAATGTGTCTTATACATTATGGCGTGCTTGAATTAGATTTTGACATCTCAGTGTTACTGTGGCAGTATGGCTTAATTTTTCCCATCAACATAACCCCTTAGTGTTGATTTAATAAAGGATTTTACAATAGCAGTTTGGGAATATAACAGTTCAATTTGTCACATTCACCCTTGACTCTTGGGCGGGCGAACTTCGAAACACATTTCAGTAAATATTTTTAACAGATATAGTGCCTCAAAGCAACCACTTTGTGAAACACCAAAGGCTAGGTCTGTCTCAAGTCCTCCCTCCCCAGGATCTGCTGTAGCAAAACTAGAACTGGGTAATGTCCTAGTTCTCTATCTGCGTGTGTCTGTGTGCGCCCGCACGTGCGCCAAGCTCTCATCATTTGTCCTCATAACTTCCAATTACAGAGTTCTATCGTCAATTATTAATGCCTATGTTACCTTTCAAGAACCTCTCAGCTAAGAATATCCACAAGGTAAGACAACCATCATGACATCATTAAAAATCTATTAGAACAGAAAATATGCCAATAAACAATGTATGAGGAAAATTAATTAGATTAAAAGTATAAGGAAGCTATTGAAACGTCTATATTCTAGATTCTAGTGCTCTAGTATCCAAACGATGTAAAGCAATTATAAAAACAACATATAAAATGGCCATAGGCTGAATTACCATAAACTAATACTTAGGAGCAGATTACTCTTAATTATAGGTTTAAATGGAAACTTTTTTCCAACCCAATCACAAACTAACACTGATGAAACCATTCAACCAAGATCAGGTGTAATCCAATTGTGTTGCAAAGTTCTCTACAATACAAGAAACCCATAAATCTTCCACAGAAGAAAAAGAAAAAAAAAGCTATTACCAATTCAGAACACCAAGAATCTAAAGAACTAAAATGTCAAAATTATACAAACAACACAAACACACAAAGAACATAATTGTTAAAGCAAAAAACCATTAAGAACCCCTTAAAACAACACAGCATTTGCATGGAAACGAAGAAAAAGGAAAAAAAGCTATTACCAATTCAGAACACCAAGAATCTAAAGAACTAAAATGTCAAAATTATACAAACAACACGAACACACAAAGAACATAATTGTTAAAGCAAAAAAACCATTAAGAACCCCTTAAAACAACACAGCATTTGCATGGAAACGCTTCAATCAGAATTTAGAGCCTACCATTTTCTGGCCCCCGAATCCAACTCGTTCTTTTGATCAAAGCAGACTCACAGACTCAGCTCACTCAACGATCGCAATGGCTTCCCTTCTTCACTCCTTGCAATCCGTCAAGCTCTTTCACCACTCTACCGTCTCTAACAATAAACAGCCTTTACGACACCGTTTCGCCTGCAAAATTCAATGCCATCAACCATGCAAAAACCACAAAACAGAGCTCGAAGCTCGTTCAATGGCAAACAACAACAAAACCTAACATCTAAACATTAAACAGTCATCGAAGTTCAAAATTCTATCTGATTCGAATTTTAATTCAGTAAACACACAGATATACATAATTAAAATGCATTGAAGGATCAATCAGTGAAATAAATGGAGACGATCAATGAATTGCGAAATCAACGATGGAGACAACAATGAAGCATTTACTCTAGAAATTGAGACCACTAATAGAGTTTAAAGAGAACGTACATTTGCCGGCGGTTACACGGAGTGTCGGCCGGAAAATCTTTCCGGCGACATGACTCCGGAAAAGAAGAGCTGAAGCTTTGTGTTGTGTGTGTCTCTCTATACTATAATCTGTATACATATATATACGTGTGTATAATTGTGTATATATATGTACATCTGTAAACTATAATGTGCGTGCTTCCAATTGTCCAAATAGCACTGACTCTTTTTAATAATTTTTGTCAAATTCTCTACAGTCGTTGCGTCGAATTTCAAGTCACATGGTTTATTTAAATGAGTATCACTTTCGTTGACTTTGGTCGATTTCTTAGAAAACATATAATTTATCTCGGGACAAATGCAACTACATCACTATCACATACACCAAACAATTATCAGAAATTTTATTAAAAAAATTGAGTGATATTAATTAAGCCACAATGTAAGGATTATGCGAGGTTAAACTGAAGATACTTTGAACTAAATTTGTTCTATAGACTTCTTAATTTGATTCCAAAACTAATGTGAAGGTTTCTTTTACCGAGAGAAATGACTGTTCAGTTTCTTATCAACGAAAAAAAAGTATAAATTATTCTAATCTCTCTTTAGATTTTGTCTAATTATTTTTGGGTTAAAAATTTTAAAATATGATGATCAATTTTTTTTTTAAGTTTGGTTGACTTTATTTCGAATACTGTTAATTGACAGTCAACTCCGTTAAAGTCAATTAATATTAAAAAAAAATTAAAATACCAAAATTACCCCCCGGTGATGGTAATGTTAATGTAATATTGATGAAGAAAATATATATATAAAACATGTTAATCTCGCACAAAGAATTAGAAATTGAGATTATTTTTTTGCGTAAAATCATTAAATGTGATTTTATTTAATGAATGATTAGTTTGACAGGATAAAACTTTAATTTAAGAGTAATTACACTAAATATCACACACAAAAAAAAAAAAAAACTAATGGAAAATTTTTGTAAACATAGTATTACATGACAAGTTTCACCTTTTTACAGGGTCTGCTAGTGCTACCTCTCTTTTTTCTGGACTGGGGAGGGCTCATCTGTTGACTCTCAGTCCTCTATGTCTCCATATCTTGTAGCTAAGTCTGTGGGCACAGAGTTTATTAATAATTTAAATTTAAATATGTTATAAGTAGTAACAGATAAGAAAGCTATTAATTACATTCCACCAACATACCATATGTGGGGGCATTAATTGGACAAATTGAGGTTAAAAAAATAAATAAAACTTTGGCTTTTTATCTCACATATGGAGTATATCACGCACTAATTCACATCATTCTTTTAAATTAATGTCGTTTTCGCATTTTGCCTATGTGTTCTATGAATGGCACAAAACTTGTAGTTTTCGTACACTGCGGTTCCGTGTGACTTAGGTCGTGCATTAATGCGCTGATAGTGATGGTGAGATGTTGTATCATGCATGATCCATACTATCCTCCGTCTTCCACATTCTTGAAATATGTATAATCTGAGAATCCTTATTAATTTCATGCAATGGACTTTTGATGTAATTAATAGTTTCAGTTACCTTTCATTTATAACACAAGGTGGTGTTCTCATGTTCACACTTTACAGAAGAAAATTGATATAAATGTGAATCCGGGTTTTGTACTCGCTAATGTGCCAGCTACTAAGTGAAATATTTAAAGATCACTCTTTATAAAGAAAAATTATATAAATATGGATTCGGGTACAAATAAATGTGGATCGGAGTTTTCATTTGTATACTTAGTGAAATATTTGAAGATTCGAAAGAGTCCGTTCTTATTCTTTGCGGACAAAAAGTCTTTGTTGGATTCTATTCCATCGTAACAAAAAAATTAATAATCCATTTTTGTATAAATGAGCTGTGATCTTTGGAGTGAGGCAGAGGAGTGGACCCCACCAATAACAATCCTTCTAAAAATTGAAGTAAGCGTGTAAATAGATTGAGTGAATTTGATTTCTACGCTTATAACATATGCGATAAGTTTCATTACACATGTAAAACATGCACGATTCAAATTTATTCGATATAAATATATTGAGTGTATTGTAAATCTTCTCCTAAAATTGGACTACGTCTACAATACACAATAAATGATAATAAAAATGATATTTAAGCTGATGAGTTAGACCTAAAATACTAAACGAAAAATTATTTAAATATTTTTTTAAAAATAACTCATATTTATCACTTAAATTTTAAGGGATAAAAGTCTTTGGCTAGTGTTTTAAGTTTAAGTTATCAATAAGATTAGCATTATTATTGTAGAATAATTAACAACTTTGATATTATGATGACTACTCCATGGTCGGTAACAAAACCAATTGATTTGTGTATTATTTTTCTTATAAAATATAGGATTGTTTCTCCCTTTCATGATGTTACAAACATGATGACAATGAGTTGAGTACAATCAATTCTTTATGTTATTTGTCCTTTATAATTCTTCGGTACTAAGGTCACAATAAATTAAAATATATATATAATAAAAAAAAGCTCACAATTAAAATATATATATAATAAAAAAAAGCTCACATTTATTTACGAGATTTTTTAAATATAAAAATTGAGGGCTCAAGAGAGCATTGTTAAAGGAAGTAATAGCCTTAATAGGATAATAATTTTGAAAAAGAAGATTAAAGTCTATTTTCCATTTAAAAGCATTTTATTTGTTCTGGAATAAGAGGTGACACTTGTTGTATGAGTGAATGAATTTAAATATGTAAAATTCTAAAACATTAGAGAAAAAAAAATTAACAATGGAATAACCGATGCTGTAAATGGCAAGGCAAGGTATATTTGTGGTATAAATTTATGTTACATTTGATACGCTGGAATGAAATGGAATGAAATATTTATTCCAATTATTCTTTTGTTTGGTATGAATTTTAAAGTGAGAATGATCATTCCATAGTTAAACTTATAGAATGAGCATTCCATTAACAGTAATATTAAAAAAAAAATTCATATGAACAAAAAACTCTTTACCTCCATCACCACCACTTCCACCACCACACCGGCTCTACCACCACCACCACCACCTCTATCCCCACATTGCCACCTTCCTACTCCACCACACCACCACCTCCTTATCGCCACCTTTCTCCACCACCACTACTGCTACCGCCACCACCATATTGCATCGCCACCACCTCCACCGCCATCTTCCTCCACCACCACACCATCACGACCTCCACATTGCCACCTTCTTCCGCAACCACCACCTCCACCACCACACCTTGCCACCACCTCCAAATCACCACATTCCTCCACCACTACATATTTGTTGGTTTAATTTATTTGTCACTAGAAGGAGTATTTTGGAGAATTTGATTTAAAATATATTTCATTCCCACCTTATTTCATATTTTCAACCAAACAATAGAATGAGAATGATCATTCCATTCCATTCCTAGTTTTATTCCATTTCATTCATGCATACCAAACGCAGCATAGATAAAGTGCTAAACATCCCTATTATACACAATGTGCAAAAACTATTTTGACGTCCAATTAACCTCTTATATTTTCTAAACTGTGCAAATAAGTATATTTCATCAATTTGAAGAATGAAATATCTAAAATGCCCTTTCAAAAAAAAAGTTAAAATAAACACGCAAGGACATTTCACTAAAAATTGTATTCATAATTTGTTAGGGATATTGTGGTCATTAAAAATGGTATTTTGAAGTTTATAGAGTCAAAATTGACAGTTAACGGACGACAGAAGTATTTGCACATAATTTTCAAATGTTAGGGAGGTATATGCACGTACATAAGGTGTGTTTTTTTCACATTTTTTATACAGCGTGAAAGTTTTTGCACTTTACCCATAAATTTATCATAATGCAACTATTATCTTTATTTATTTATTTATTGATAAAGAGAAGAACATTTGTATGAATTACGAGCATCAATCTAATCTTCGCTTTTTCTTATCTCTATTATTTTATGATATATATATATTTTTCCCTTAATTTCCTTTTCTCCCAGGTATCTATTCACACTATTAAGGAACATTTAGCTTAATGAACACAAATAATCAGAGAAGATCTAGCAATTGTAGAATGCAAGCTTACTAATTTTCATCTCATAACCAGTTATGCATATAAGAGGTCATATATATATATATATGCTAACACACTAGTGTATGCTCGTACTTACGAGTTACGACACTATAACGATCATTAGATAGATTAATTTTAGACAGTAGATAGACAAAGACATTTGGGACCAAACTTAAATGTAATATAGACTAGTTGTATTGCCCGTGCCTACGACACTATAAAACAAATTGTTTGACTAAATCATTTTAGGAATTTGAGGGTAGGTGAATGTGTATGAGAATTTAGGTGTGAATGTAGTGGGTGGATTATGACCGTTAAATCGACGATAGAGAGAGTTATTTTAGACCATAGATAGGCATAAATATTTTGAACTGTAAAATTAGTTTTTAAATATTTTTTACCGTTAGATTGTGATTTGAAGGTAGGTGAATGTGTATGTGAATTTAAGTGTAAATGTAGTGGGTGAATCATGACAGTTAGATTATGATTTTTTTTTTAAGGAGATTCAAATACAATGGTTAAATATAATATAGACACGAGTTAGGATATATACCATGTGGCGTGCTTCACCGTTGATATACTTGGGTCTGAATCAGAACAATAATGTTTTTGCGTCTAAGCAAGCAGAAGAGCCCAAACAATCATGAGCCAGGCCCAAGAGGCCTAAAACGAAGACCAGAAAGATTAATTAATTTTGAAGATCTTTCATTTCCCCAACCGGTCCCTCATTTCCATTATTCTAGGATCTCTAATTAGATGAAAAGTTACAAGGAAATAGATACTAAAACGTAGCGATGGCCACAATCGGATTAGATATAAAACCAAATCCAATCCAATTTCAAGATATATAAAGTTTGAATTTAATCCGATTTGATTCAATTATTGGATTGGATCGGATTGAGTTTTTATAAACACTATGATAATTTTTTAATTTTTTTAACCCAATATAAAATTGAGATGAAATAATTCATTAATTAAAACTAAGTGATAAAGAATCATATTAAAGCATCAACCTGGTGGCTGAAATCAAACCAATGTTTATAAATTTTTATTAGAAACACACTCAGTCGGGTGACTAGGTCAAACTACGGATGCAATGTATTAAAAAAAATCAATCCAAATTGCATAGATCGAATTGGATTAAATCAAATTCAAGATAAACACCCCTATTAATATCTTTTCATAGACATTAAAAAACATTTTAATGGCCACACTTATGCTCGTTTTTGTTAGATTAGAGTATCACCAATTTTTATTATTTATTTATTTTTGTATGATTCTAAGGCATCTGATCACTTTGTATATACAGTATGTAATTGAATTTCAATGGTAAGATAGAACAACTAAAATGGAAGTTTAATTATTAATGTGAGTACCTCACTTTGTGAAATCACATCAAAATTGGGGAGATCCTATATGTAGAATCATTCTGTCTAGCCGACTGAAGCTAAGTCGACTCATAGGGCCGACTTAATTTTATGAATCCATGAAACTTATGTAGTGTGATAAAGTGAGATGGGTTGACAATTAAATTTCTGTGATAAAGTTTTAATGATTTTTGACATTTATTTTTGACCTTAAAACTTGGGTAGTTGGAAAAGTTCCACCCACCCAAATCATTTCAATGCCAGTGATATATGTATATGTATGTATATATGTAACATTTTCATCCCTCACGGGTTTCTTGTTGTCTTGGTGACTTAAGCACGAGAGATAATGTATTTAGTTGATTTTCTGAAAATTTATCTGGTATATGATCAGTCTATGCAACCTCTGCGCTTTACTATTTTTAATCTTGAGCAAATAAAGTTAGGCTAAGTGGGTCCTATCACTTCTATGTATAGATAATTTTTTCAGCAAAATGAAGGAGAGGAGATACTGATTTTCTTAAGATTTTTTCTATTATCTGTGTGATATTCATTGTGAAGGGCGTGGGTGAACACTTACTAAAGCTTAAATTGTCGCAACGTTCTTTTAAAAGTCTAAAAACTTAAGTTGTTGAGTAGTGTTACCTACTCGTCTATGTATATTCAATCACTTTAACATTCTCTTTTATCCGAACTCGCAACACCTTTTCAAAAGGTTAAGTTGTGCCTATTTATATCCAATCATTTTTTCATTCGGAGGATGACGCTCTCCCAAAAGCATTCTCTTCCATCTGAACTCGCAACGCCTTTTCAAAAGCTTATATCTAATCACTTTCTCATTTGGATCTGATGTGGGACAAGAGCCTTTAACATTCTCTTCCATCCGAACTTGCAACGTCCTGGTTGTGGTCGGACTATCTTGCTTACCCGTCCCCCTAACAACGAAAGAATCCAGTAATGACGTGGTCCCGGACTCCACCCAGGTGAATGCAAGATGTGGCACCGAATCAAAGACTGAGTTTGACTCTGATATCAACGATAACGGGTGACACTTACAAATGGCTCAAAAGTCTAAGCTGTTGGGTAGTGTTGTCTATTCATTCATTTATACTCAATTACTTTTTCATCTGAATTCGATGTGAGACAAGACATTCTAACAAAAAGATACCACTAGATTATGTACCCTCTTTAATAGTTATGAAAAATGTTTGAAGTTTTTATTTTCGGTATAAAAAATGTTTATCCTACGTTTGATAGTTTGATCAACCAACACAATAATAGAGAGAGTGACATATCATAGATTTAAGCTAATCAAAGTACAAAGGATCGATATACAAAAGATTTAACCATCTATTCCATCCAATCTTGCCTACTCCACCGAGATTTGGATTGTTCATCTTAAAGATAAGTTTGGATCGGTTGAGGCCATTAATACACACACACACATATATTATATATATAAATTTAGCTTGAATTGGCCTTCAACCATACCACCCAGCCCAAATCACTCCCATCCAAGTCATTGATGTCGAAGGACGTCTGCATATCATGAAACATGCCCATTTTATTTTATTTATTTATTTTTTTTAAAGTACATTCAACCTCCGCAATATTTTCTCTAAGTAGGATTCGAACAGTCAAACTCATCGATGGGAGGAAAGATCACACCATGTCCATTGGTAACATGCCCATTTTTCAATTAAAAGAAAACTTATATATACACACACACGTGTGTGTGTGTGTGTTACATATAACTAAATCAATGGTGCATACTGCTGAGCACGATCAACAATATTGGTGTATAGTACTGTTGCTCAATGAACTATTCTGATTTTATTGAAATTTAAAATTAGGAGATTGAATTAGGATCCAAAGAAAAAAATGGAATAATCATTCTGCGATGAAAATAGAATAACCGTCTATATTGTAGTTATGTGTGAACATGATTAACAAAGAATCACTCAAAGGCCAAAATCACACAACACTACTCTCTCTCTCTCTCTATATATATATAGGATAATGATTTAGTGGCAGATCGGAATAACCGTCTATATTGTGTTGTGTGTGAACATGATCAATAAGAGTCACTCAAATGCCAAAATCACACAACACTACTATATATATATATATATATATATATATATATATATGAGATAATGATTTGGTAGCAGATCAAACTAATCCGATTTTATTCTTATGTGAGTATGGTGATGAGTCCCACCACATAATATTTACACTCACATAAAATTATTCTTAGACTGGTCCGATTCAAACTCTATATCATTACTTATATAGATATATTTACACACGCAATTGTGTTTCGCATGCCACGGATCCTATTTTGTTCGGTTTCAAAATTTTGGATTTATTATCATGATTTTTGTCAATACATCTAACATGCCAACTGATTTTTATTATTATTAATAATAATAATAATCATAGCGTGAGGGAAAAAAAAATAATAATAATAGCGTGACATCATCTTTGTATCATATTAGTGTAATAATCAATTTCTTGTGTATAATATATTGCAAGTAAATTTTTACAAACACATAAATCAACCAAATGAATAAGGGTATATCATGATCATGATATTCATATTGTCTAAAAATTAAATAAATCAATAAATCTAAAACCTAACATACAAGATCCAATAAAAAGAAATTTAATAACAACTGTATGGGACTAAGCGATGATTTTGGTGTATATATATATATATATATGTAGATATATACATCATATATAACAATATTGAACCATTGGAGCCATCTTCAAACGATCATTCTCGGACGGAGTCAAGTTCAAATCCAAACACAAAGCGCTCCTACTATTTGATTTCTTCACAACTGGTAGTACATGTGTAGGAAACAAAGATAGAGGAGTCTGGTTCTCATTCATGGCAGCTCTGTGCCTTCTCATGTGACCTCCCAAGGCTTGTCCTATGGCGAACTCTAGCCCACACACCGAGCACTCGTGTCTTTTGGGTTTAGCCGGCAAGCTCAACAACTGGGCTTGTTGGTTCATCCCTCCTTCCATCATCCTCGGCTTCTTGTGACTCGCTCGGTGGCCACCCAACGCTTGAAACGATGAAAATTGACGATTACATGTCTTGCACTCGAAGACACGACTTTCAGAACAACTGTTCATGAACGGCTCGAGCTCAGCTCCACGAGAGAGCAGCATCAAACAGCTAGCCATGGTGGTTATGCTATCACCTTCTCCTTCTCTGCGCCTCTTCATACCTAAACACACCATGAAATGATTAAAGAGAGAATGAAACTAGGTTTTACTAGTGTGAAAATGTGTTTTTATAAATTCAGAAATCAACAATGAAAGTGTGACCTAATGGGGGTTGTATATTTATAGGTTCAAGTTGGTGGGTAGTACTTAGTTGAGTTGTCTTTTGACATTGACAAAAGTGCCCTCACTTTCTTGTGGGATAAGGAAGTAAGGTTGATGGTGATTTGGGTAAAATACAAATTAATATAGTGGGGGTAAACCGGGTAAGTTTGAATAACCATGAACCAACGTAAGCGTGACCACGTAGCTTAGCAAATAAAAGTAAAACACACAAAATGAGTCGTGAGTCGTGACTGGCGAGCTCGACCGAGTCCTTCCTCGAATCTTCGGTCTTCTGGAAGATTCTTAAGACTTATCCCCATCAAAATTCTATCTGGTATATTTTACCTTTCATTTTTTTAAAAAATTTTACGGCTAATTTTATCATTTTAAATAGTAAAATTTTACTAATTTTTAGTGATGAATTTTTATCAATTAAGTATATCTATATAGTTTCTATATATATATATATATATATATATATATATAGATATACACACACACTTCTACTAGAATTTCATCTTTTAAGAGTCGTGACTCGTGTTGCAATAAGAAGATACGTGTTAAGGTACATTTATGTATATAGTTTCTATATATATATAGATATACACACACACACTTCTACTAGAATTTCATCTTTTAAGAGTCGTGACTCGTGTTGCAATAAGAAGATACGTGTTCAGGTACGCTATGTTGTGTCATGTGTGTGTAAAGCAAGTAGTAGTCCAAGACTGCAATTTATATATAAAACAAAAAATACATTCATTACGCGATACACGACCATGGAAAACAATATTTTCTTTTAACTTCTTTGTGTGTGTGAGTGTGCATGTGAATCTGTTATATATATATATATATATATATATATATATATAAGTGGTTAGTCTATATTCTATAAATTAACTTCCTCTGTTCACACTCATAGCAAGTTAGAAGTTCCATTAATTTAGCAAACCCATACATATATATGTATATATGTATGTGTATTTCTCTGTTGACAACAAAATCAACCATGGAGTTGTTGTGAGTGGTGAAATAACTTTTTCGAATTTGTTTGTTAGCTTTGAAATAGAAATTTAGACTGGCAGAAAAATTCTGTGTGTTGAATGTGAACTTGAGATTTAGTTGTACAGTGGATTAACAAGACCAATACCACCACCATAGGGCTAGTCAACTACTATTGTGAAGTTTCGCGTGTGCTCATATATATATATATATATATATATAGGGAGAGAGAGAGAGTGATGTAACATGTAAAATACATAGCGTCTATAGTTGTATCTATCTTAAATTCACACTATTTTTCCAGGTCATGAGTTTTTTTTTCTTTTCTGAATAGGTCACAATTCTAGAACAGTACTAGGAGATTTTTATGACAAATTGCAATGCCGTGCTGTTCACTACGTAATTTATTAATCATATCCAAAGGCTGCGATATATATATGTATATATTGGAACAATGTTTAATTCTTTTAGTCGTTATATTTTGTTCATATACCCTTAATTATTTCTAACTTTGCGTAAAAGTCTTGCGGAAATAGCACGCAATATTGGTAGTTGGAGTCTCTTCTGTTTAGTGTTGACTGGTTAATTAAGTAGATTGATGTGTGTGTGTGTGTGTATATATATATATATATATATGCCTTTCTACATATGTCTCACAAATTGATTCATTAGCTCCAACAAAAAGAAAAAGTCAAACATTGTGGAGACATTGTGCTGTTCAAATTTAAATGCGAAGCTTGAAGTTTTATCTCTACTTAATTACGTGACACTAACAAGATGATACATTTATTGGAGAAACATGTCACATTGACGTGGGACAATTGAACCTATTGTATGAATATATATACTATATATCAAAACAAGAAGCTTTTAAGAAAAATCTCATATAGATGTTCTCACTCATCATTATCATTGTTAGAATCCTTGCAGCTATATATATATATATATATAACCTTATAATTAAGGTATGTAAAATATTTATATTTTCTAATTAACATTGAATTTTCAATATTGGTGGGTGAGGAGGACAATTTTTCTTTATAATTAAAGTCAATATTAGATATTTTGATACAAAATTTTCCATTATGGAATGCCAAATTTTCCAGGATTTGGAAAATGACTATTCTTGTTTGCTGCTGACTTGGGTGTTGTATACATTTAAAATACCGTGCGAGACACTCTCATTATTTAGCTAAGCTTACTTGAATTCTAAGATAATACTAATTAATTATATATAATTAATCCTCTTATTGACTTTGTTGTTGTGTACATACACAATACTTCATTGTCACCAGTACCACCACCTTCATCATCGCTACTGAGTAGCATCATTATCGCTGTCATGGTCACCCTGGTTAATATATACTTCCTAATTTAGCTACTTACGTGACAAAGCTGCCAAATAATTAATATAACTCAATTAGTTTAGCTTGCCATGAATTAAGACTATTAAGTTCAGTGAACTTTGATTAGCTTGGGAGCCACCCACCCAATTTAAGAAGCATAGACACGTACCATGTACCATACATATATGCCCACAAATGACACAATTAATATAAATATAAATATTTATTTATATATCTATTATAAAAGAAATTTAATTAATTTATAATTTCTTTACTAAAGTTAGATAAGTTAAAAGATGAAACTATTCGAATATATATATATATATATAGGTTGTTGATATTTGCCCTCCATTGATGACTTGAGGCGCGCCACTATTTTTTTTATTTAAATAAAATTTACAAAAGAGTCTAAATTACAGAATACTTTACTTTCACATTTTAATACCATAATTATCCTTTTATATTAAAGTCAGAACTCTTGAATTCACTCTCAAGTATTTTCTCTCTTGTATTGAAATTACACACCGTATATATATATACACACACACACTATAAATATATGTAAAATATATTATATAATAATTAAAAATAAATTTAATCACATAATAATATAATTTCTAAAAGTTCCTTCTTAAATCAAACAATCTTTCCTTACTTATTGAACTATACAACAGAGTTTCTATTTAATTAAAAACTAGATTTCCCTCACACTTCAAAAAAAAATACTTGATTTTTCTTTGATTCTCAATTCAATTAAATATTATTATACATCGTAGAGATTGTTTTGCTTTCAATTTAATGTTATAAATAAGTTTTATTCATTGATATAAAATTTACTTTCAATTCAAATATTTTTGTATCCTAATCATATACCTTTCATCCTAATCATCGATACTTTCTCAAGTTATTATTTTCAAAATCAGCTCAAAAAATATATTTTGAACGAAAAAAATCCACCATTATCACGAGAATTAGAAGCATTTAATAATTCATAGATTTGTGTAATTTTTTCATATTGCTTGTCTTAACAAGTTCAATAACTTCCTCTAACTCAGACATTATATAATTACTAAGATATTTCATTTATGCATAGAGAGAAGATAAATGAATTTGTATTTTAGGGCCAAGAGTCCTAACCTTAATGGAAAATGACAGTTATGACATTAAAAGTATAATAACCAAACATTATTTAGTGTAGGAACTCTTTTGTAATTTTATTTTAAAGAAAAGAAGAAAGTGAAGCACTTGAGGATATTGGTGGAGCGCCAATATCATCTCCCTATATATACTGTGTTATATATGATATTACTTCTCCTATTTTATCATTATAGTTATATTTTTGTTCATTACATACTGTGAGACGTGTTTCTTGTCAAATTTAAAATAAAAAAGAAGTTGAACACTTTGAGTGTTCAAAACATGTTGGCCGAAGTGTTCAAGATGTGTCGGCCAAATATTTGAAATAATAAAAAACATGAGATAATTTGATCATTCATACGTTTTGTATTACCAAAAAATAGCCCCACAACGAAATAATACTGAATGGAATTAAGTTGTGGCCTAATCCTTGAAAAAAAAAAAAAAACCAATTTTATCTACATAAAAAAAAGGTGTCATGCTCTATCATCATCCAATTCTTATCTCCCTGTGCTGGATATGATGGAATTAGATAAAGCCATGCAAAGAGGGTCCGGTAAGGGGTGACGTTTTCAGAAACAGTATGATATGGTATATGTATAACCGTGAAGTCATGGCGGTATCCACAACCAATTGCATCTCTCTCTCTTGTACTTTTCTTCTCTCTCTACTTTTATATGTATATGTATATGTGTATGTATATGTGTAAGTATATAATAGTTTACTCTAACCCCAAATATCACGCGTAGCATCTCAATCACGGCAACTTCCACAAACACACGCATGTATATATATATATATATATATATATATATATATATATATATAGAGAGAGAGAGAGAGAGAGAGAGAGAGAGAGAGAGTAATAAAAACGGAATAAGACATTGATGGAGAAGTCAAAAGAAATGCTCTAAAGTCGGCAAAATATCCATCACTGGGCTTATCAGAAAAGGGTCTCGTGGGCAGTTTCTTACACCGCTAATAGAGAATCCTTTTGACTTCTAAGCAAGTGGGTAGGATTGACACATAAGTTGGATGTATGACAAGGAGGAGGAGGTGCCTAGTTTTGTGAAAACTTGCATCTGAACTAATTCCTATGGCACGTTACAACACATCATATTCATTTTCCAACACAGTTTTACTTCGTGGTTCATATATTTTGTTCTATTGACACCACATTTCATGCTAAGTCGGTCCCACATGAAGACATTTCCGCTACTGTTCATCCTGGGCTACCTTACCAACTCTGTGACCTTATACCTACTTCTGGGTGTCCCTCTTAATCAGATCGTAGACTAAAGTATGTTCAGAACAAGAATGTCTATTAACAATTGCTATCAGAACAAGAATGTCTGTTCATGGTTGCCACCTGTGAAAACTCCAAGAGTGTCAAGTATAAATATCGAAGGCATGAATATGGATATGGAATTGTATATGATATACATCCAATAAGCATAACAGTTCATTCAAATTTCAAATTTACTACACAATTAGTCAAATTACACATAACATCAGTTCAATTCTTACATGGTTGCTTCAAATGAATGACCTTCCAATGCTAAAGAGTGTTATTGTAAAATCACCATGTTATTCTAAGAAATAGAAGAATTAACATTAAACAATTCAACTAACACCATGTTCCTGTTTCTTTGAATTGGAGACATAAAACTGAGCTCGTATAACATAGCTGCAACTTAAATGCATAGCTGATCAAGATCAGCATATTACATGAGTGGTGATGAATTACTTTCTTAAAAATGCCCTACTTCGCTATTCGTTTCTAACATGAATCAAAACACCATCACTTGACAAAACCATCTTCTCATTTCATTGAAGAGTAGTAGAGTATGCTGCAGCTGATTATGGCATGCATTATAACAAATAGAACATAATAGCCAATATATTCCCCAAAATTTCATGGAAAAAACTGTTGGTCACTAGCGGTATATTTTTATTCCAGCCATACCTTTATGGTTTCCATGGCAAAGTTACAGTCCAGAGGTCCCGTTGGTATCAAATTTTCATGCAAAATGAGATAAGCACATAACTCAACTTGGTGAAAATAATATAAATGGGCTAGCCCAGTGCAAGAGGCTCCCACCATTGCAGGGTCTAGGAAAGATCAGATGTATGCAACCTTACCTCTGTATGGAGAGGTTGTTTCTGGTTTCGAACCCGTGACCTCCAGAATACAATGATATATATATATATTAGAGGGAGAGAGACAGAGAGAGCTGTATGCTTGTAAATTTATCCTTTTTTTTGTTAATAAATTTATTTCTGAAACAACCTCCTAGTCTGTTTGGCACCCATAGGCAAATCAGTGAAGCTTAGGATCTGTTTGGTTTGAGAGAAATGGGAGGAGAAGAAAAGAAAGGAAATTGAGGGGAAACTTATGTTGAGATTGGAATAAACAAAATTAGAGGAAAATGGAAGGATTTGGAGGGAAAAGGAGGGCTCACTAACCCCTTGCACAGTGATTTTCTTATCCTTCCAAAGGTGCAGAAAAACAATGCATGTTATGCCCCTATTTTTTTTATAACAAGTGCATTACAGTTTTCCTCTTATTTCTCGCAAAATAAAACAATCCTTATCACTAAGATTGTTCCAACAATTTTTAAGTTCCCATTTCCTTCATTAAATATTCAAAGCTCTTTATGAGATACAAATAGCTTGCCAGTAAGGAAAATGATTCCATAGCAATCTCATTTATAAGCATAAAACTAAACTGTTAACAACTTGTGAGGTGAACCTTACAACACTACTTGCACTACTAATTCCATATTATTACTTTTAAAGAATAAAAGATCCAAGAAAAAAACTTGAATCAGATATACTTTAATAAGACTTATGTTGGCGTATTTCATTACAAAAGCTTGAGTCTGTAATTTTATTTAACTTTTAAATAAAATTTTAGAAGTTAGAGTTAATTGGTTACCTCTTCTCCAATGATATATTCAGAAGTCAAAGCTACAATCAAGGGCAAAAAGGTATATGTATTCACCAGTAAGGATCATGCATTCATCAATTAGGGTTTCATATTTACATGATTCATAAAAATCCTTTTTCAATTGCATAAACTTGTTTTAACTACAATCAAGGGCAAAAAGGTATATGAATTCACCAGTAAGGATCATGCATTCATCAATTAGGGTTTCATATTTACATGATTCATAAAAATCCTTTTTGAATTGCAGAAACTTGTTTTAAGTTTATGGAAACTGCCTTATATTAAAATCCTAATGGGAAAAGGACTGGTCTTGTGTCGATCGATTGAGACTTGGCTCAATTGATCGAACCATGAGAAATTCAGTTTCCATATTGAATTGGATCTCTTTCGAACCTAGTCTCTATAGAGTTATAAACTCTATATAATGACCTCACATGTTCAGAAAAATATAGAGAAGTAAACAAGAGCATATATATCAGGAGGTAACTAAGGGTTTCCTAGGGTTTGGGAAACTTGTAACCTAGTTGTATAATATATTTCTCATAGTGAATTTGATATGTCTGGACCGGTCCCGTAGTTTTTTCCCTTGGGGTTTCCACTTAAAAAATCTGCGTGTTCATCGTTTGGTTGCTCTGTTTTCCTTTACTTATTTTATATGTTTTGTAAACATGATGAATGAATTGATTTATATACTTTCTAGTTAGTTTAATTTGTGAATTGTCGTTATTTTAGTTAAAAACAGCTAATTAAACAATCAAGACCTAGTCACCCCCCTCAAGATTTAGATTACAGGTTTTGCACAACTCTACATTAGAGCCTAGGGTTATGGTCCTATACTTCTCACTAAAAATTACTCTGCCTCAGTATAACACACAATAACAATAAAAACGATTAAATTATTTTGGTCATTTTCATGAAACCATTATGTGCGAGACATTGATTATTTGGCCAAAAATCAAATGATCATTATGATTAGTTGTAACATTGTTAAAAAGGTCTTCAAATCATTTGGCCAAGAATCAAATGAACATTATGATTTTTGGCAATAGCTTTCTCTATGGTGGGAATTCTTCTTTTGGAAGAATTTCATTTGGTCCATCTATATTTGTAAGAGTAGCCCTGCATCCCAATGCATTTAAATACCCTCTTCACCCACCTACAAACAAAAGAGACCACCAATCCAATGGTAAGCATCCTCATGGGAATTGACATCTTTGGAATTTTTTTTACTATTCACTCATAAACCACAATTTCTTGACCTAAATAATCAAAAACAGGTCTGGCCTAGAATTATTCTGATTAGGGAAGCATAAAACAATTAGATAAAAGATTCCATATAGCCCTATGAAGTATGAATATGTTATACCCACGGAAGGGAAACAAAGACATTTACTTTTGTAACTAAGTGGTTAAAACAAAATGATGAAGGGAAAAGGAGGCCAAATATGTTCAATTATAAGATTTATCTTAATACATCACAATTACATAAATGCCTTGATTCATAGACAAGACGACCTTCAGAACCACTTAAATTGGGAGGAAAAAGGAACAGAAGAATAAGCAAATAGCACTCCACATTTTCAAAGAAACACCATATCCAGCATCCTCAGCTGACTTTTTATCTTAATCCCTTCACGAGTAGATAAATTCAACCCAATTCTCGATCAGAACAATCTCCTATTCTCCAAATAAACAAGACTACTAATTCAAGGGGGCAAATTATTCATAGTAGAACATTACACTTACGAAGGTATCAAGGATGATTTGCTGGCAGCCACATACATTTCCTTTCTTACTAACCTTTCCATTTAATTGTTATATCGTCAATTTGTCATGAGATCTGCAATTGCAGCGTTGCTACAAAGCCAGAGTAATGTAATAAAAGCTTCATTGAACATGAGATAACCACCCAAGACTTTTCTAATTATTGTCAACAGAGCCAGTGACTCAAATACTAACAGAGCTGATAGGCATAGAAGTTCATGAACATTGTATATCCCAGTTATACATATATCACATGGCTTCTGGCCAACATTCAAGGACATATAAAGGTTCAGTCTATCACATGTCTTGACAATACAAGAGGTGTTATGATGCAGGATATAGCTACCAAGCCATTAACTCTTTGATGAATTGTCAGCTATAATACCTAATTCATCCAGAGTGGGGAAGGGGTTGGAGGGTGGTTGACTAGGAAGGTGAACTTTCCTTCATGAGTGGAGGTTTGGAAATGTATCCAGAAGGGTTGGGATGAGTTTTCCAAATGCATTCGTTTCAGGGTGAAGAGTAGGAGACATGTCAGATTTTGGGAGGATCTTTGGTGTGGGGACACTGCTATGGCCCGTAGGTTTCCTAGGCTCTTCAAGATTGCTACGAACAGACATGCCTTAGTTGTTGACTGTTATCAGCTTGATAGCAGAAGATTGAGTTGGGATATGCATTTTTGGAGGGCGTTCCATGACTGGGAGCTTATAGAGGTGGCAGAATTTTTAGCCTTGTTGTATAGCCAGGTGGTGGAGGGGGAGGGGATGGATGAGATGGTCTGGATAGGCTTTAATTTCTTTAGTTTTGGGGTAAATTAGCAAAATTGTATTTCTGTGGGTCAAATTGTGGATTTTATGGATAGTTTGAGATTATAGTTGGCCGTGATCGGCTTTTTGTGTATTCTCATGGGAGCGCTCCTCTCTTGAGCACCTTTAATGAATTCTTACTTATCCAAAAAATTAGAGGACTGCAAGCAAAATCCTTGCATAATTATAGGTTTCATATTTTCAGTTTTGCAAATTTGACTTAAATCATAAGACGGATTGACATGCTTTAATGGTTTTCAGACTGGTTTACCACTAAACAATAAAAGCTTCCTGTATGGAGAATCAAACACGCGAGACCATTGAGAAACATGTAACTCACAGAAACCACTCAGCTGAAGTTGCTCCTGTGCTTAATTCTCATCTTAAATTAGATCTATAGGGTTATATTTATCGAAATCTAGATATACAACAATATGACATCCCTCATCCACCACACGCGCAAAAAGAAGAGGGCAGTAATGCACACAAAAACCCAAATACATAGGCCTGTAACCACACACACACTAGAACATATAATTTTTCTTCCTCTTTTCTTTTTTTTTTTTCCTTCCTATTCTAAAATGATCATTCTCACTGTGTGTGGTACTATCTTCTTACAGTGAGGTTTTTTGGGCATCTATTTCTTATCTCAGGGTCTGTTCTTTTGGTTGGATTTCAAGGGCAGGAAATTAAGAATCCAGGAACTTGGTGGAGATCTTTTTAGCTGTTCTTTACATCAATTCCTGGGATTTTAGAATTGTACTAGACTCCCAAACACAGTCTCTTGCAGTATATGAAATTACCACATAAAAGATTGGCATTTCTGAATGCCAAAGAATCGTTGATCAACAGAGATTTAAAAACTGAAGAAACAGTTGTGATCCTGCGGCACTAGATGAAAGGTCTCTTTCCCTTCACAAGTCCTCCACTCCACTCTTCTTCAACATCTTATTGTCCACCATACTGGATAACATGATGCTCCCTCTCTCTCTCTCTCAGACACACACACACAGGTGCACACTTAGACACAGCACACTCACAAACACATTATCTCTATTCCATTTTGCAGAAAATAGAGCGTGAAACATTTTAGACATTAATTTATTTCAGTTGCATCAGGTGCTTTTATTGCATTGAATTTGGGGTATATCTGTGAGAAATCCATTTAAAAGGATCAAGCAGTTGTTGGAACTTTAACCCACTATTTCTAATCACACTTTCCTGATTTTCTTTCCAATTCTATTGTTGTCCTTTCAAATTTTCATTTTTATCCCTAACATGATAACCTTGCCAAGCCAGAGAGGACTGATCAAGAACCCATCTCCACAGCTGCCATTTCTTTTCTGAGCAGGGAGGGGAAAAAATGCCTACACAAACTCCAAATTTGATATACAGAGGAAAAAAAAGAAAAGAAAAACTCCAAATTTGATTGAGGAGACGGCAAGAAGTGCAGGCATTTAGATCTTTATAAACAATGTCGGAGCTCTGGAAGAAGATTTATGCAATGTCCCTCACCTTAAAAAGTTGTTCAAGTAATTGACATTATCATTTTGGGACAATGTAAGGGTGTCATATACTTTCATTTTCTGTTCAAAAAATTATTGAAAATTGAAATATTAAACAAGCCAATGATGCATTTATCTGGGGGGAAATCACATCTCAACTGAATGAATCATTTCCAAGCTAATCATCACCATTCATAATATTAAGCAAGCCAATAGAGTAAAAATTTGAGAATATAAAAACTTTCGGTCATTCCAAACAGATACTCCGTATTTACCTTCTTTGAAAAATAACTTCAAATATCAACAATTGAGTTCATAACGCATTACAAAATCAAGTTACTCTTACAAGTTTTTAAACAGTCATCTGAAGTTTGATACTCTGTCAGTCGTTTTGATCCTTATCTTGGTTTAGGGTCCCAAACTTCTCCTTGAAGGAGTCTTGCCTCTGTACCCACATCATGTGCCCCTGCAACCCCAATTCCAAGATATAGAACCAATCATTTCCCATGTTCGATCACGTAATGAAGCTAATATAGATTTCATATTATTTATATATATGCATATATATATATATAGATACAGATATACATATGTGTGTGTAGAATCTATATATATAAGTGTTACCTGGAGAGCAGCTGCCCAAGCTACGAGGAAAGATGCAAACCAGAATTTCTTGTCCTTGATTAGCTTCTTCACATCGAACTTCTTAGTTTCCATTCCCAAACCCATCAAAACTAAAACCCTAAACCACTGCAGTGATCGTTTGTCTATAGTTTATGCGGTTATGACCCTGGAATCTGTCGACTTATATGCGTGTTGGTCATAGAACATGTTTATAAATATGTCCGTCTTTTTTTTTTTTTTGCAATCAAATCGTTCTTTTTTCTTTTTTTTCTTTTTTCTTTTTTTTACAAAAGAAAATAAAATAAAAGTTGTGACATTATTTTAGTCATGGTGATTTCACCATCCAATTTTTTCTTTTTTGTTTTTTTTTCAGTGAGTTACTCCTTATACACAAATTAAAGAGATATGTTTATTTTTAATAAAACTTTTTAAAAAAAAATAAATTAGAAGAAAAGTAAGCATGAAACTAATGTACTTTGTGAATAAAGTCATTTGTATGATTTTTAGCTTTGTTTGGAATCAAATTGTGAAGAGATTTGAATTTGGAAAAGGAATTGAAATTCAATTGAATTTGAAATGAAATTCCATTTGTGTGTTTGGAATAGGATAAAATTTAATTAAATCTTATGTTTCATTAAAAACAAGGGCAAATTGAATAAGTTACAAACTCATTAGTTAAGTAATTTACAAATTTCATCAAATTCCATCATTTTGAATAGGATTTAAGAATACCATATTTTGGAATTTCAAATTCCATCAAACCCTCACAGTGAATTTTTTGTTATTGATGTTGATTCAACATTACAGGGATTTATAATTTTATAAGCACATTGTAGGATTATGTGGCATTCTAGTGTGACATTCTAGTGTCATTGATACAAGGAAAAAGAAAAAAGTTTCTTGTGTCATTGGTACAAGCCACAAGGAAAAAGAAAAAAGTAAATTTCTAAAAATGAAGAAAATGGGAACAAGATTAAACTGAGCTCTGAATTTTTTTTTTTTAAAAATTATTAAGATGATTCATTTTTACAATATATATATAACCATCTTCTCTGTTCCAAATTTTGAATTCATTAGCAAATGGAAAATTTAACAATGACCTTGCATCTTTTCTGAAGTTGGATCACTTTTGAGGTTAGTGAAAGCACTTCTCTCTCTCTCTCTCTCCCATTTTTTTACTTGGGAAGTTGGATCACTTTTCAATGGCTACCAAATTCATCTATTATAACCTATTAAACCAACAGAATAGTTTTTTGTATAGAAGTAAATTTGTTCTAGAAGATATCTTTATAAACTCCCAAAATTGGCAATATTTCAGAATTTGAAGAGAAAAAAGAATTTGACAATAACTGAATTCATAAAAGATAAAAATAAAAAGATGAGACGAGAGTGCTCTAATTGCTACAACACTATATGTACTAAGACTATTTGTTCAACCATGTGCCTAGTGGTATCTCCTCTTCTTTCAAAATGAAAGGTAGATGGTTCAAATCTCCTCGAGAACATGTGAGAGTTTCTTGCCAAGATATAAAAAATAGATAAATAAATAAAAATAAAAAACTATTTGTCCAAAAAAATTAATTCCATCAACAGCCTTCACAGATGGGCTTGTCCTGTCAAATGTGTGAGTTCTTATCTACCAACCAAAAAAAGAAAAATAGAAGAAATAAAAAAATAAAAATAAAAAATAAAAAATCATACTAGAAAGTTGAACTATCTGGTCATGATAGGGGTGGTGGTGAATTTTGGGACCATCAGGGTTTGTGAAAGTATAAACCATCTGGTCATGATAAGCATTTTAAGACTATCAGGGGTTGTTATCTTATATGTGAACTGAAATTTTCTCGAGTTCATACAGCACTAGCTTCTTGCATTCATGACATTACCATATATATTCCACCACTAATAGTACATATCAAGAATAAAAAGCTCTTTGATGCCCACGATTCTCTCTCTTGCCACAAGAAAATGATCATTCAAGCAAGCATATTCTGAAATGGTCAATGTATTTTGCGTTCAACGATATTCACCAATTCCAATTCGGATTCTGAAGTCCCATAATATGTAAGCTGAAGACTGAACGTGAAATAAAGCCAGAAAATTTGAAGAGTTTCATTGATACAAAGTAATCATTAGCTTCTGTGACAACAAATATCCCAACCATTATAATACCCCAATCTAACAAATAGAAAATATTGTTAGTTATCAGATCAATCGATTATAATCATTCATACGATATATAATATATATATATATATATATATATATAGGGAGAGAGAGATGCTTTCAAGGTGGCAATCTTCCAGATAGGTAGAGAGAAAGCTTATCTCTGAGAATAGCGGCAGAATTGTCAGAAGAATCACAAACTTGTTGTCTATAGCCTGAGTCATGATGGTGAGACAAGGGCATCCCATTTTGTACCTCACCCTCCAAATCAATGACAATGTTGTGCAGCAAACAACAAGCAAGAATAATCCTTGGTAACTTATTCTTATCAGGTCTCCACATCACTCCTTGAATAATCCTCCATGTATCCTTCAACTTCAACAATGCCCTTTGTGCCACCACTCGTGTTGCAAAATGCCGCTTATTAAAGTTGACATGAGACTTGGAAAGGTCCTGTCCTTGATAAGGGGTGAGAAGCCATGGCACAAGGGGAAACCCTACGTCGCCGACTATATATTCCCTCAATTCTATGCTTTCTGAGAGCTTAATCTTTGTCCCATTTAGTCTCTTCCCTACTTCAGCATGTGTGAAGAAACTTGAGCTTTTGAGCGCAAGAGAGTCGCTCAAACTTCCTGGCCAGCCTGTGACAATGTCCCGGAATCTCATCTCTGGGTCCACAATTGCCTGCAGGATCATACTGTGATTCTTCTCTCCGTCGCACCAGATATTATTTGATTGGTCAACTGTGGATAGGCACATCAAGATGTGTGTGGTGTCAATGGCACCACAACAATTCGGGAGGCCCCTGATTTTCTCAAATTTGGACTTGATCTCATTCATCTCTGCTTCTGTCGAAGGCCAACAGAGATGGTGGAGCCCTCTTTCTTCCATGGCTTCCACAAACCGCCAGGTTATTTGTGCAACAGTTGATTGGTTTATCCCTAGTGAATCTCCAACAGCTGATAATGACTCGCCGGAACTCAGCCTTCTTAAAGCAACAGCAACTCGATCATTTAAACACAAAAGCTTTCCGTTAATATCAAAAAAGTTTGCAGGCTTAGCCATCATTTCTTCCTTCACAAGGGAAGAGATATAATTAAACGTCTTTCTGGACATCTTGAAAAAAGATTCAAATTTAGCTGAATCCTTTGATTCGGACAAAGGCCCTGAAACACAACAATAAGGAGGAGATAATCATTCATGGCTGAGAAATGTACGAGACAATTATGAGTCAATGTCCCAGTTGAAAAACATTAATACCACCACTTGTGATCCACCTCTGAAGAAATCTGAGTGTTCAAACAGCATAAGAAGTTGGTAATAATCATGTAGACCCCAGATGGCGGGGTGTGAAGTCCACACTAAATACTTAAAAAATGAAAGTCTAAGAAGGTATGATAAACATAATGCTCAAATATTCAATAAGTTGTTCAGAAGAACACAAAATGACAAAGGACACTATACTAATAACTTAAACTAAAACTCCAAACCTTGGTAGGTATAGTATGCCTACTCAATTATTCAAAGGACAGACAAGAAGGAATTACAAGCACATAACTATATGATGTTCAGCTGAGGTAAAGCCTTAGGGAACCGATAACATGACAAGTTTATTAAGAAAGTTAGTCCAAGGCTCCACTTGGTATTCACAGAATCCCCAGGAAATTGTTTTAGAAAGAACCTCTCACCATCACATATTGTCGCAGCACAGGACTTCATTCATTAATATTTACATTCTATTCCAAAATAAAGAAAACAGAATTATACTTTTTAGAATACTTTATGAGGCTGCTTCTTTAGAAAGAGGCTGGTTGTCCACATTTCATTCATCTCATACAATGGAAATGCTTCAATACTACTACACAGGGAAGACCTTATCCAGCAACAGCAGTACCCCTTTGAAGAGTTGCTCTTGGTTGTGAAAACTGGGCGTTAAAACATTATTCTTATGAAATCTGTGAGTGTTGATGAAATCAAATGAGTACCTCTCAGAGTCCAAGTACATAGAATAACATCTCTTGTTTATCACTTCATCCTTCCCTCTAAGATTGACCTTTTCCAGAAGGACACATATAAAGGAGATGTGATCAATGCATTTCATCTCATTCATTCAGGTTTAACTTCTGATATTACTTTTTCATTGTTTGATGGTAAATTTTGGAATCAAGATCTTGACTTTTACAAGTGTAATGTGGGAAAAGGGAACAAATTTGAAGCATAGGCTTCACAATAATTTAGCATGATATAATAGGAAAAAAATCGAACACAGGCCAGTATTTGTGGTACAGAGGGAGTAACAAAATGAACTGCCTAAAGTTAATATACAGAAAAGATGGGACAGAATGCACTATACAAGTAGATAAGGAACTTGAATGTATCCCATGGGCTCCATCTCAAAACTTACAACACTAGTTATTTTGAGGTCAATTTATGCTTCGTCCTTGAAACTATTTAAACATCAAACAGAGGCTTTGGGAGGATAATATTTCGTGAGGACCAAACCCCTGACCACCCATTTAGTTCCTACAGTAATCATAATTGGGAATCAAAACCTAACATTTATAGTGATGCAGGAGCATTCACAATATCATACATATATATAGATATATATATTATATTTTATGCATATGCACACACACACACACACAGAGAGGGAGAGAGGTGTCAGCTCAGCATTAAGCGATAGCTTCTAGCTAGTTCAGCGTAAAAGATGGCTGCGCTCCAGCTCACTCAAGAATGGGTCAGCAGTGGTCTGCTGGCAAGCTCATTCTGATCTTGGAGGCAGTACATTAGAATCCTGAAGCACCACTACCTGCCGTTCGTCCGCCTGCGGCTTGAAGGGCTCCATGGTAAGAGGGGAAGGCAAAAAAAATAGGAAAAAAAAAAGGCCATTAAAGGCTATCACCCAATGCTAGTCTTGTCCATGCAGGGTGTTGTAAGGAAAGATTAGAAACAGACCCAACCATTGGCGTTATTCTGTACAAGTGGTTGTTCTCACACTTGAACCCCCATCCTCATGCTTGTTAGCCCAAAATTTCACGATTACAAAAAAAATGTATTTTCTTTTTTTAGCGTCTCATTTGTGTTTGCTTGCTTTGATACCACTTTGTTAGAACATAGAGGGCTAGAAAACACTAAATCAATTGAAGGGAGAGAAGTGGAGGAACTTCACTTTGAAATCCTTCATTCCACTTGAGAACAAATACCAAGAGCACATAGGTATTGATATGTTTTATAAAACAGGAACCTACCCAAGTACATGTATGTACAACATTTGATACGTTCATGATTAATTCAAATGACTCTTGGAATATGCATGAACTAGTGAACCACCTATAGCATGTACTAACCAATGCTACCCATGTGTCTAGAAAATATTAGGAAAATACTAGAAACTTAAGTAATTAAAATCAAGTTTAATCACCGACAATTTGAACCTTGGGTGGGTCTTACCTTCTTCTGTTTGGCACCCATGTGTCAAATCTTTGGGTATTCTTGGTGTGATACTAGAGAAAATGGAAGGGAGACAAGTGTATGTGGCACAGAGGAAGTAACAAAATGAACTACGAATAAATAATTTAATACACAGATTAGATTGGAAGGATGCATTAGAAAAGGAATTTGGAAGTGTTCCAGGGCTGCATCTCATAACTAACTGACAACCTAGTCCAAGTTTGATGTCAAGATATGCTTACTCCTTGAAAATTATTTAAATATCAAACAGACGCTGCTGAGAATTTTTTTAATGATCCATGAGGACCAAATCGATGCAGACCTAATTGTCCAAGTGAAATGTCCAATTCCCATGGAAATGAGAGAGGAAGGTGGGTGTTGCTCAGCATGGTTGGAAAACCTTCCATGGTATGAGGAAAATGCAAAAAATGAAAAAAGAAATGAAACAAAAACTAAAAGAATACAAGAAATGTCTTTTCTTTTTAAGTTAGTGTCATTTGGTTTGAATTATTGAAACCTTATGTCAAGGATCAACATTTAGTTCATATGTTTCTACATTAGTCATGTATAAACGAATAAGTATGCAAGATGAGATTTCATGGGGTATGTTATTTGTGGGTGACAATAATTAAATTTATGAAAATAGAACAGAGATAAATACTAAATGAGAGGTCTGGAGAGAAGTTCTAAAATCAAGAGTTTTTAAGATAAGTAATGCTATATAATGGAAGGTAATTTTTAGTAAAATTAGAAATACAAGTGGGAATTCATGAAGGACAGTATCAAGAAATACCAAAAGACAAGTATTCCATTACTTAACTGAAGCTATTGCATCATTTAACCCAATGATGGCCTTTCTAATCTCATTTGTATTCCAATGTCGAAATTTAATAAAGAAAGCATCTCGTTCTTTCTAGCCTTACTTAAATGACCTATGCAGGATTGATTGGTGGGTACCTTCAAAAATTATAATGAAAGTATCAGGTTCATTTTTTATGATTTCCATGGCAGAAAAAATAAAGGTAGTGCCTTCCCCCCAAAAAAAAGGGTAGTGCAACTATAATAACACATACTTACCGTGTTGATCATACACACGCAACAATAACACAGAATAACAAAAAGATAAAGAACATACAGATTTAACTTGGTTCGGCGTTACGCCTACTTCACTGGAGAGCCAAAGAAGTAATCCACTATATCCAACGAATCAGGATTACAACTTATATATCTCCAAAACCCTAGTCCATAGAAAATCCCCAATATGTCCATACCGTAGCCCCCGCACCCCCCACCATATTAGTTCGTCCATGCCCTCCCCCCCACCCCCCAAGGGCCTTCGGGCCCTTCCATAAGACCTAGAGCCTAGTGTAACTTCCTCACTTGAATATGAGCCACAACCCAACATATCGAAAAAAAGAACTATAATAACCAATAACCCCCTCAATGCAAGGACAACTAAGCAAGGCCAATAACAGTAGGGATCTTGGCACAAATATCCCTGATGTCAATAATAAACTGATTATTAGGAATCTTTTTTTTTTGTTGATAAATCTGAATATTAGGAATCTTTCATAATAGAGTCAAAAAGCATTCTCCAATAATGTGGTATTTGGTGTCCTATAGACACTAGGACAAGCCCCAGGGTATGTTTACCACCATAACAGCCACCACCAATAAGCACGCGACCACAAGTACACATTACATGTCATAATATAAACATTAACACCATTACAACCCTCACTACCATCGCCACCTCTCTAGTTTTTACTACAGCCATATGCATAATCTCCTCCTTAACCTTAATTACCACCACTAGAGCTGCCACTTCCACAATTATGGACACTAAAGCTAACACTACATTAAAACCACCAATTCCTCTTCCATTACCACTTCTTCTTCACTGTCGAAGTCTCTATCAATGATACCATTCACAGCAATGTTGCCACTAAAAAGGCCATCAGTAACAATAATATTACCACACACGATTTCTTGTTCTCCACTAAAGTACCATTTTTGCATTGCAATTATTAAGATGCTTCCAATATTGTCTTTATAGCAAATATGAAGAAAAGAGTGGGGCAAATAAGTTCCTTTCTTGCTTCTCAAAAGTACTTAGAAGAATTCAAACAAAATGATTTTCTATGGTGTTATTTAGAATAAATTTATGTTGTATAGAGTAGAGTGTTGGCCGTTGAAAAAGAATCAAGAACTCATTCATGTAGCAGAAATGAATGAGGATGTTATGATGGACGATAGGAGTGACTAAAAGTAATAAGATTAGTAATGAATGAGTGAGGGAAAAATTAGGAATAAGTTAATAACTCCTATTAATGATAAAATTAGAGAAAGTGAACTTAGGTGGAATGGTCATGTACAACATGGAACCGAAGATGCACTCGATAGCAGAGGAAAAATTGTTTGCCTAGATGGTAAGCGACAAAAAGGCTGACCAAAACTTACATGGGATGAAGTAATTAGAAAAGATTTTAAAAAATTATATATTAAAGGAGACATGGCATATAGTAGTGAAGAGTGGAAAAAGAGAATTTATATGGCTAACCCTATCCATATGGGACAAAAGCAATGATGATGATGAGGACACGATGATCTTCTGTTGATTTCAGTTGGCTATCCCTCAACATCAACATCAGGAACAAGAATTGCATTATGTACTTCTAAAAGTCAATCACCTTCTTCGAGATCCAAGTTCGTGTTAAGTATGCTGCTCACATATGTAGCCTAATCTTCAGCGAGTTAAAAAGAGGAATGTATGCTGCTCAAATATGTATTATTGAGACACCCACATAAAAGTGTAGTTGACACAAGTCGGATCAAAGTTAGAAACTCATGAGTTGTCTATGACTTCTGATACTTTTTTTGTTAGAAATTGAACAAAACCACCTTTTAGCTAAAACCCATTGTTCCCAAACAATTATATGTTAATCGACTCCCACAAATTTTAGCCAACTGAATCAATTGACAAAAGCACCTACTTTTGCTGTTCTGAGGACCTGCTTCAACAAAATGATCAAATTGTCCCTAAATACTCCAAACTTGCAGCTTTTACATGCATCCAGCCACGTAAACCCTTCTGACCCAATGGAGAATTTTAAATCTCCCCTTTCAACACATATTATAGTGACAAGAGCTAAAACACAAAAAATACCTCTACTCAGCTATGATTTTTACTTTTATTTAGTTTCTCCAAGCACAAGCTAGGATCACTAAGATGGAAGAATTATTTTTTATTTAAATTCTGTTAACCATTGTTTTCTCAGCAACCAACCAGAACATTGAAATTTATGTACAAGAAAACTAAAAATTAAACAGAAACAATTATGAAAAAAATAAATAAAACAGAAACTGGAATATAATAATTAAAAAAAGGGCAGATACCCAAGTGCATTCCATGTCCAAAATCAGCATATTTGAATGAAAGGTACAGAAAGAAATTAACTAATTTACATACAACTGGATTTGACCCAAGTCCTGAAATTCCACCAAACACAGAGAAACCTAACCAATGCCCATAAACACCATTCCAAGCACACCCAGTAAGACCAATAACATTGTACATACACAATCAACAAAAGCTAAACACCACAAATCAAGAAAAGCAAATAAACATATCCGTAGAATAAGATTGTACCAGAAATCCTCTTGGAGAAGTCGTCCCACCAATCCAAGGGCTTGTCTTGGTCAACCTTCTGCTCTACTTTCTTTCTCCTCTTGAACCCTCTAATGGGTGCCATTAAAACTCAGAGACCCACTTGATAAAAATCTTGGAAGACCCACCAAACTCAATCAATAATGGAAAAAGATGGTGTTGATGAGAGAGCACAAAAATGGAGATATTTTAGTTGCAGAGGGTGCTTTTTATGGTTTGGTGTGTATATTTCAGAGCATGCAATGATATGTTTAAGACTTGAGAGGAAACATTTGTGTAAGGAAGCGATATACGTTCCAAACGACGTGCGTTGATATATTTGGTCAAAGGAGAGACAATGTTAAATTGAAATGGAAAGGAAAGTAAATGGGGCAATTTTCTATTTTCGATCTCTCCTTGTTGGACTATTTAACTTCACATCTCTATTTTTTTTACTTTTATTGCTACTCTTTTACTTCTTCTTTTTTTGTGATTGATGCAGAAAGAAAAATTATTATTCAGTTTTCTTGCAATGTTAGGAGGCAAAGGACAGGACAGAGAAATTGACCACTCAAATTCCTTATCCTAAACCAAAAGAGCCTCTGTTTATTTCAACGTAAAATAATTTTTTAAAAGATTCTTTTTTGGTATTTAACACTCAACAGTATATCATTTTTAAAAATTGACTTGCGGTTCCTGAACCCATAAGTTGGTTATGAATAAAAAAAGCACATACACTTTTACGAAGTTGTGTGGTGTTAGACATCACGTTACATTCTCTATACACTTCATGAACATAGGGGTGGAGCTAGGGGCCATGGCTCCACCAATTTTTTTAAAATTTTTTATTATATCTTTAAAAAATAATTAATTTTAAATAGTACCATAAGGTTTATTAAAAAATTTAATTTGGTCCTTCCAAATCTTTTCAAAACATTTATATATTGACCCCAAATAGATAATTTAAAAATAAATTTAGCTTGTGTCCCCTTGAAAATTAAAAAAAAAAAAAAAAATTGAACTTGGACCTTACAACTATACTTCTGTACGCCCAAATATTGTGAAATAAAAACTTAAGTTCATTAACATTGTAATCTTTACCACAACAAATCGTTATTTCATTTACATATACACATGTACAATATCCATTATATTAATTCAAGAGAGAAATACACTAATTTCTCTCATATTCAATAAAAATGCATTAATCCTTCTTATCAAACATTTTTGTAAATTGATGTTTACAAGAAAAACATCTAGAACTATATATCAATCTTCATTTGCTAAATAACAAATTAGAAAGAGGAAAAACAAGTGTTGTGAGATTTTAAACCACAACAATGATGGTATATATTAAAACTTTTAATGGTCATCTACTAACAAATAACAAATTCTATGACTAATTTATGTCTAAGTCACTAAGAAAATAATCTTGTTTTGCTAAAACTTGTAAGATTTTGTTTAGTTAAAATCATTATTTTTTTTAATCTTTCATCTAGGTAAAAATAATATATCTTTTTGAAGTGGAATCAAATCACTCAAATTCTTTTTCTAAAAATTGAATTTTTGAAAAACTGAAACAATTAATTGTTGAAGGAAAATTGGTTCCTAATTTTTTTTTTCTTTACCTCTTCACTTTTTAGTTGTAAATTATCATTTCATCTTCTGAATTTTTTTCTTTTTTACATTAATTTTCCGTCTAATAATTTAAGTTAATTTTTTCTCAATTTTGAATATTTTTTTCCCTGAATAATTTTCTTGAAAACGATACAAATATAGTTCAAAGTATCAACCTGTTTTTCTTTTAAGAGAAAATTGACACTATATATATATATATATATATTTTTGAAGATTACTTAACACGAGATTATTGACCATTATAATTATCCAAAAAAAAAAAAAAAATTGACCATCAATTCATAACTATGTAGCACGAATGCGAACACAAAAACAGATACGATACGATAGAGATATGACAACATATTGAAAAGTGTCATTACATGTTATATATATATTGATGATCAATTTTTTTTTTTTTGGATAATTATAATGGTCAATAATCTCGTGTTAAGTAATCTTCAAAAACTATATTCCGTATCATAGAATTAATACCATGAAATTGAAACTAACGAAATTTAAAAGGACTTTTTCTGCAATTTTCCTTTATATATTCTTTGTTCACTTTAGTGATGGCAATTCAAGTTGGTGATGGTACCATGGAGGACTCTAAGGCTGGTTGAGTGGCCAACTTGGCCTACAATTCAACAAATCGAATCCAAGGCTTTTTTTTCTTTTTCTTTTTATTTTTTTTTTAAAGAAAATGTTATCATAAATCAAGGATGATTACGGTGATAACGATCATAAATCAACATTGACTTCAGGCGTATTTTGATCTTTTACTGAGGGGACATAAAAAAGAAAAACAAGCGTTAATCCTTCAAAGACATGAAAACTTAATATTGAAAGTAAATTCAAAGACATGAAAACTAATATTGAAAGTAAATGTAGAGACCGAACTGGTACAACGACATAAATGAGTTTTACTTATAGTGTTGGAGGATTAAAACCCTTGCTTGGATGAATGTAACCAGTAGAAAAATAGTTTATCCCGTCTGGCACTCACTTCATTCCGTTTAAAATTGATTTTGAAGATCCATTTAATAGTTTTGGATAGGACATATTTAATATTGAAAATGTACGCATTGTGGGGCTGAGACGGGGAAGGTCACCCCATCCTGCCCGGTTTATAATGCGAAAATTATGTTATATACAAAATTACCATTGTTATAGAAAGAATGTTAATGTTTATTTGGTTAATTTGTTATATTTGGAAAAATGTTTATTTGGTGTACATTCCTAAATATTAGTTAATAAAATTTGAAGGAAAAAAAGTTGATTTATAATTTAAACAAGATAGGGCTAATGGAGGACCATGCGGGAATGGGAAAGGGGTCTTGCTCCAAACCCGTTCTGTTGTCATTTCTAAATGAGTAAGAACGCAATGTGTAGAGTTGAGATTAAAATTGACGAAAATAAAATTGGACATGATATACGAGTTTTATGTGAGTTGAGATTAAAATTGACGGAAATAGAATATGACAAGATATACGAGTTTTTTGACATAGAGCTAGCATAACTAGTCTACCCATTTTATGAGACGAGCGATTATGCATTGTCTAATCAAGTTAACTAGGGGACATAATCTCATAGTGATTTAATGAAAATTACTTTAAGACTGGAGATGAAGTAGATCCAAAGGAGTATCTGGTTGAGGTACTCATTGTGGAGCCAAAAATCAGAGCAAAGTAACAGTAACGTGTGTGAGCCGTCACTGAGTATTTAACTAAGTTTTCAAAACAACAAGTTGTTAACAGTCTAAATATAGGTGTAACCCATTCAGAAAAAGGGGAAATTTTTGTTAAATGGGTTAGAGGTAAAGCCTTAGAGATAAAGAAAATATATGGACAACATTAGAATGCTAAATTTAAATTTCATTTATCCGAAGTTGTTGCTGGTATCTCGTGGATCTATATTTTTCACAACAATGCTATTTAGAACGAAAACTCTAACCGAGAAGTCTAGTCGAGAAATCTCTATTCCTTAAATGAAATAGATAAGATCAAAATTATAAAAATCTCTTGCCTAGACTTTTCGATTAGAGTTCTAGGCTAAAGAAGCCTTATCCTATATGCAAAATTTGGTAGTTTCTTAAATAGTAGCAAAATGCTCCATTCGCAGCCTAAAAGAGGGCTACAAACGTGATAGGTTAAGAGTACTATACTCAAATATAGAATAAGCTCAGCTTGAAGTGAAGTGTAATGTGATTGACACTCTGGCCATGGACTGTTTGCTACAAATGTGGTAGGGAGGAGGACTGAAGACTTAGTAGATGGGTACAAAAAATTTCAGATTATATAGCAATCACTTTGGACTGTCCACAACTAAGGTACAGATAGACTTCATGATCCTGAGGCCTTCATGTTCAATAATTTAAGGTAAAGTTGGAACAAGCTGAATCAAGCATTGTCAAACAACACATATATATATAAAGAGAGTCATTGTAAAGGTCGTTCCACGAGGTTTAATATTGTCGGTTTTAAACTTGAGCTTGCACGATTTTATTCTTGAATTTTATTTCAAAATACCTCGTCTCATTTGGAAATAGAATTGCATATGTAAACACTTTATCTTTACCTTCCCTAAGTGATGTGCAATTGCACAACTTGTAGTTCGCTAGTGTGGTAGTGTGTCCGTATCTCTTGCACCCACCCACAACACACTAGCTCATAAAGTCACCAATTATAATCTAATGGAATGACAAAAGCTTGGGTTGTTAAGTGTGACAATGTGAGTTTGAGTCTGAGTCATTTCACTTGATAAAATGCCTTTTTTTTTTTTTAACCAAGATTTAGGAGTTCTGTTTTTTGCAAGGCAAGGAAAATAAGCTCTAAAGAATTCACTCTGATGATCATTAGAAGTCAATGTTCCATGAAATTGCTTCCAAACACAACTTCAATTCTTGTTCAACTCAAGAAAGCATTTTCTGGTTACTGATTTTTGCAGATTGATCCAACAAGCTATCACCATCCAAGCAAATTGTAATGTCACTTGTGGGGTGGAAAACTTGAATCAAACAGTCGGAAATATGCGATAAAATCGTCTCAAAAAGATTAAAATGGAAGACTTCACAAACCGGCCACAAAATCGACAATTTCTGTTTAATGAAGTAGCTTATATCGAAACAGAAATTGTAGCAACATCATGAGTGCGGATCCACAACGAAGGTTGATACAGATCTCTTGGAGTGAAAAGTATTGGTGGAACCCTTGTGCATTGAGCTAGTCATTTTAGATGATCTTAAAGAGTTTAAAATTACATTTTTCTCATATTAATCTATAGATGAAAATTGCATTTGCACTTTTACAAAGCAGAAAATATTGAACTCGAGGTGTTTGAAAAAAAAATAGCATAGCTATTAAATCCACTTAGGTGCTTATAGTTTGACATCATTTCCTATTTTTTTTTTCATTTTTTTTATCTTTAATCTACAACCCCATATGATTAAAATAGTCAAATACTCCAATCAGATTAATTAACCATTTGCACCTAAAGCTTCTCCTAGTAGTGACAGACTGACAGTGAAACAAACAACAATCTCCATTAATTTAACTTCTTCTTTTTTCAGCCCTAATTTAACAACCGAAGAAAGTTATAAAAAAAAAGTACTCTTACACATTCCTAGCAAATAAAAGAAAATCACACAAAAAACACCTACTAAAATCCACAAATTCATTACTTGAACCATCATTGTATTAGCTTCCCAATTTTATTTTCCCCCAAGTCTAGAGAGAGAATTTCTAATAATCTGTGGTGGGGAGTTGCTCATGCGTGCTCGAGCCAATGAAGATGTTGTCGTAGATAATGGCTGCGATGGCTGCACCGATCAGTGGGCCGACCCAGTAGACCCAATGGTAGGTCCAGGTCCAGCTAACGACGGCTGGGCCGAAGGACACCGCCGGGTTCATGGATGCACCATCAAAGGCTCCACCAACCAAAATGTTGGCACCCACAATGAAACCAATTGCAATAGGTGCAATAATGCCCACATTCCCCCTCTTTGGGTCCACTGCTGTGGCATAGACCGTGTAGACCAGCCCAAAAGTCATCACAATCTCGAACACAAGCGCATTCCACACCGAGACATTGGATGACAATGCGAATGCCGATGTTTCCTGCATTAGATAAAGCACCAAGTCATGTGTGTGTGTATATATATATGTAGGATGGGGATTGCATGTGATTGGTGCTGAATTATGAGATGTTTTAAGAGATCCGACACTATCATCCTCATTATATATATATATATATATATATTATTGTGTTACTATTTAGGGAAGTGATTTGCATTTGTTAATTTACTTACTAGTCCTCCTGTGGCGAACTTAAGAAGCAAGCAAGCAACAACTGAGCCTAGCAATTGTGCAATCCAATACAAAATGCCTCTCAACAACGTTATGTTTCCGCCGAGGAAGGCGCCAAACGTCACGGCAGGGTTGACATGACCACCGGAAATGTTGGCGCCGACGGCAACCGCCACGAAAAGGGCAAATGCATGGGCTAGTGATGCAGCTATAAGACCCGATGGTGTGGATGAACCATTATCTGTGAGCTTATCTGCCAAAGTATTACCCAATTAGTCCTCGATTATAATTCACTTTATGCCGTATAAGTATATACTCCTCTAAAAGAAAAACCAGTAGAGAGAGTGATGTAACACAACCATTTTGTGCCCAGCAATGGACAGTCCAGATCACTTGCACTTGTGACCTGAGCCGTCCCTCCAGCACACCAAGTGTTATTATAGCATTGGATCCAAACTTAGAAAGCATGAATAAGAATACGATACAACAAATTAAAAAATAAATAAATAAATACAAGTACGGCATGATCAAGACAATATAAAAATAATAAATTATATTTTTATATATACAAAAAATTGATTTTATGTTATATATATTTTGTTATTAAATTTTTTTTGTAATAATATATCATGATTAACAAATAAAAGAAGAGTTGAGTTATATTGCATAATTTACGAGGATAAATTTTGAACTAAATTATGATATATATCTCAATACTTCATTTTTTAAAAACATTTAAACTTTTCTTAATAATTATATTATGATATTATTGTTGAAAAAGTTATAATTTAATGTTCAAAACTTGTTAAAAATGTGTTGTAAAGTATTGAATATGTAGTTAATGCATCTGAGAAATATTGAATACTTGCTAAAAATTAAAAAATTATATATTTTAAAATTATATATAAAGTATCGAACACATAGCTAGCTAAGAGTATACAAAAAATATCAATTAATTATCTAATAGGTTACCCATATAGAAGGATCCAACTATTCATACTTCTTCTTATAATATTTCACATACACTTCTCCCTTGATTGGTGTTGTGGGATTTTATTTCAAATTCAAAGTCCATCTGTTCTTTTATTATTTACAAAATTGCCATCACACATCGGCTAGGATGTCACAGGACATGTTTTTCACTTTTGAAAAAGAATGTTAATAAGGTGGCTCATGGGTTGTTATGGAAACCAATTGCTCCAATTATTATCATCATATGAAATAAACAAAAATCTCAGTTATTATATTCCTATAGTTTTTTTAAAAAAATTAGTGATTATAGTCAGCAAGAAGTTATAACGTTACATTATCTTATAGGATATCAATTGCTCAAATTGAGCTAAACTAAAACTAGGGTTTTGAGTTGGAAAGCTTACTGAAAGCCATGCCAGACCCTTCTCCGGCGAAAACAAAAATAAGCATGGAGAAGAACTCGGCTACCGCTGCCCTGAGTGCGTCCGGGTGGCTTGCTTCCCTCGGCGTTCCAATGGCAATTTGGTAAATTGGCATTTTCTAATTTTTGGCCTTCACTTCTTCAACTAGGGAGTTTGCAAAACCCTCCTTCCTCGCTTACTTGCTGCTTTCTTTCTCTCTCTCTCTCTTTTTTTTTTTTCTCTCTCTTAATTTGTGCAACTTTTAGTTAATTAGTAGAAGAAGCTCACTATATATATACCTAAAATAGCGGCGATGGAACCGGTATAACCGGTTTCCAGTAATAGACATTCTACAAAGTGCCACTTGTCGGTGTCACTTACAGCTATTGGACGTAGTTATAGTTCGTTGTGGTATTGCCACGTGTGTGGTGGTGATGTAAACTAGGCCCTAATGAATTGGAGATCAGAAGGTTTGAATGACCGACCAAGAGAAGTGGTGGGTCCCCCTTGATTGTAGTACTATTTCAGCATTTGAACCTCATGGAGCTGGAGATGGCCGGCTACTTTTTGGATTGATATAACCGACCATTGAATATTCAACTCCCTATATATGTATATTTATATGTGTATATGTGCAGAGCAGTTTAAGTGGGCTTGTCTTCTCATCATACATATATATATATATATATAATATTTGTGTGTATATTTATATGTCTGTATATATGTGAATGAGAGTTTATATAAGTGAACTTGCATTCTCATCACCGTCGATTTAGTAGTTGATGAGGTCAATTACGTGAAGATCCGAGAATGATGAAGATGCGAAATCACCAAAAACGCCACATGACAGTATTTTCTTATATATATATATGAAACAATACTTGTATAATGTCTACTAATGCTAGATTAATATTTTTTTTTGTTTTGTTTACATTTTATTATATTATACAAAGATACATGGTCCAATTATACCATCACACATCCATTGTAAGAAGGTGATTCTTTTTCAGAAGACACGTATTTTTCTTGTATATATATATATTTATATATTCGAGGTTGGTAGAATTTTTATACTATGTAGAATACATGTAGATAGGGACCACTAAGGTTAGGTTGGGTCGGCTCTATTGGTCCAACAGTGATTGTGATACAACTAATCCTCGTGAACCGTCCATTGGCTAACCAATGACCATCATGATCAAGGCGTCGGTACACAGTGATTGCAATTTGGACCCATGTTTCGAAAATTCTATCCATTTACGATATATCTAGTATTCTAGTTAGGGTTAAATTCGTAAAAATTTTCTCTATTATAAAAAATAAAATAAAAAAAATCTTATAAAATTCTTTAAATTTTCAAAAACTCTCATTTATTATCAATTTATCTCATATAAAAACTTAAACGACTCCGTCAATTTGATTACGAAATTATCAAAATATCTTTCATTTATTTAATAAAATAAATTCATAAAAAAAAATTATTTATAAATGATAGATGTATCCTTTACAAGAATAAAAGGGCAATTTGAAAAAAATTAAAAAGTAGAGGGGAATTTCTTAATTTAGTTAAAATCATAAAATTTCTCTTCTACTATAAAAAATTCTCATAAAATCCCCTTTAGTACAAGGGTATTCTAGTTTTTTTAAAAGGTAATTTAGTTATTTACATATTATCCAATAGTTCATGTGAGATGCACGTGTGACTTCTTTGTTAATTTCAACAAAAAATTAACAAGAGGGGACAAATTGATTAATTTTTTTAGTATAAGAAAATTTTATGAAAAATTTTGATAGGAGAATAAATTTTTATGAATTTAATCCTTCTAGAGTTATCGCAAGTTCATAAAAGTTGAGTTGATCATTAATATCAGATTATAACATGATGAACAAATCAACGGTGATTATTGACGCAGAACATTTTCTGGGTGATGAGAGGAGAGAAGCCCAACCCTGTAATTCTGCAAAATATGAATCATTATGAGAAAATATTCAAATGAATGATTGAGGGAAAGACAAAAAAGTGTCCCATCATACCATCTTTTGATGTTAGGTTTTGTCCTAATGTTGGATAGTATTGATCGACTGTGGAATAGAGTGAAACGAGATCTAGTTAAATCCAAGATTGATTGGATTACAAATGTCTTATTGTAATTCTATTTTGAATTGGACATAGTAGTGGTTGGATATTTAATGGATGCAATTTAATTGAATTTATGTAGTCCAAGACACACGATTAGTTTTTGAAACCGGATATCCAAGACTGTTAGACTAATGCCAGAATATCATGTAAAATGCTTCATTGAATCATTCACAAGGGTCACGGCTTTCGCAGTATAACCCTAAGACTCTGTTTGGTTAAATAAAATCAAGAAGAAAAGAAAAGTGAAGTTAATAAAAGAAATTTTCACGTACATTTGGTTAGCATGAAAAATTTTCAAAAAAATTATGAAAATAATAGTATTTTGTTGATTTGGATATCTTGAAAGTGAAAAGAAAACGATTCTAGTTACCAAAACTATCCTTATAATTTCAAATGCTAAAAAAACAAATGAATTTGTGTGAGATGAATCCTCTTTATGCCCAATTATTTATATTCATTTTTAGCAAAGAATAGTAAAATGATGATTTATTAAAATTAATAAATATAATTATTTATATTTATTTTTAAATTATTTATTTTAAAAATAAGTCTTCATAATATATTTTTTTAGGTGGAACTCATTAGTGATTTAAACTTTTTTTTTTTTTTTGTTAGATGTAGGAAAGGAAGTTTCAAGCTCATGTCATCAAAACTAAATTATAGATATATATAATTCAGTGATAGACTAGGTGGTTGGGTACTACACCAAACTCCTAAAAAATTTAAAAAAAAAAAAAAAATTGTTTTCTTTTCCTGCTACTTCTAGCTAACCAAACGGATTCTAAAAAATTGTTTGCATTCGAAAGAATTCAAACTTGAAACTTTATGCTTCATAAAACACAAGAATCCAGAAATTTTACCACTAAAGCTAACCCCTTGGGATTAAGATACACAAAATTTTGGATAAGCATGGTGAATACTTTTATATACATTAATAATACAGGTAATATAATATATAATTCGAAATTTTATTTAATATACCTTATTATATCATACTCTTGTTCTTACTGCATAATTATTTTGTCCTATGTCCATAGCTTTTTTATGATCAATTCAAATTATATCTCAACATATGTTATAGTGAAAATGATGGACACAGTAAATTAATAAAGAATCAAACCGCTTCTCCAAGTTAATATATGAAGTTGTTTCAGAATGATTGGAATAGCTGAAATTTTAAAACATTTAATTAATTTTCTTAACTAAGCCAATGAATCCTGCGGAGTTCTAATCTCTAAAATAATAGACAGTGACAAATTTATCTTTATAAAATCTATATGGATATACTCTTGCAAACTTGTTTACATCATTTCTCCTCTATTGGACCGACCCACTCTTAGATAATTGATAAGAATTGATCCGACTCAACCACTACCTAACATTGATTGACAGGTATATATATATATATATATATATATATATATATATATATATAGAAGGAAAGTGAATAAGACAAAAAATCTGAATCTAATGGTTCAAATTTGTTAAAAAAGTAATCCTTCGATCCAAAATGTATTTTGCTATCTACGAACTAAAATCACTTCATCTGACGATCACAATTACGAGTACACGATAGTGCCGTATGCACGGGTATATATATATATACTAGTGTATGTCTGTGCTTACGACATTATCATACACCTTTAATCATAACCGTTAGATAAAATTATTTTCATCCGTAAATAAGTAAAGACATTTCAAATCACCAAATTGATTTTTTAATCACTTTTGATAATTATATTATTTTTTTTTTTGCCTGATTATACCGAGCTTAAATATAATATAGAATATACACACGTGTGTATGTGTTATTATTATTATTTTTACGTCATTTGGCTGTGGTTGACTAGTTCTTGGACCTTATTGAGAACACAACACGTTGCAAAAAAAACGAAACACTATTACATTACATCTGGTACAACACCGATGCCAAAGTGTTGATATTTGTGGGTGAGTTGGATTTAGAAAGTTGGTATCAAGAGATGCGTATAGCATCACTCTTCTATTATATTGTATACTGTTAGATGGCCATAGTTATCTAATTGCTTCCCCAATTCAAAATTATCTACTTGCATTTTTGGAATTTGGGTAGGGAAAAGGGTTGGCAACAGGGTATTGTATTTCATGGAGATGTGATGCTTTTCCCTGAAAGCAAACAGTCATATTGTATGTAGAAAAGAATCTTTATATATATACATAGAGGAACAGCTGATAAATTATCTAATCTCTTTATATACAAAAGCAGGTTTTTCACAAAGGGGAGATATACATACATACAGCAAGAAAATGAATTGGGAGAGAGACCAAAAATAAAGATACAGAAACCACCTCAGAGGAATACTACAACTACACCATTCACTCTACAATTAACAAATCAATGTACCATGGAGACACAACACAATCCTAATCCAGTGATGCTTGCCTCCAAAAGAATATGCATCTAACCGAAGAGCCTGTCCTCATAGGATAATTTAATTTCGAACCCTATATGTCAACCCAAATTTGCATAATGCTCATTTGTCAATATAAACATTATTGTGAAGCCCCATCCATTCTCACCCATCTTACCTGGAAACATCCAGCAACTGATAGTCCAGAACTGGCAGGCACCGATATTTCCGGCAATTTGAAAAATTTGCAAGGGCCACAGAGTTACAATCAACAATCACAAACCCCACCTAAATAAGTCTGTGCTGACGCACGCCCTTCCCAAAGTGAGGTTGCATCAAACGAAGGTACAAACCATTCTTCGCTACCAATGAATCATGGGTCCCTTCCTCAACAATTCGCCCTCCATTAAGAACTACAATATTGTCAACATGCCTCATCATGGCTGCTCTATGGGCGATCAGAATGGTTGTTTTGTTCCCCATGACCAATGTATCAAGAGCTTCCTGCACCACTCGGCTTGACTCGGACTCGATGGATGAGCTTGCTTCATCCAATAACAAAATGGGTGCATTCTTAAGCACAACCCGAGCAATTGCAATCCTTTGTTTCTGTCCTGGGGTTAGATCAACGCCCCTCATCCCCACATGTGTGTCATAACCATGAGGCAAGCTGCTGATGAAATGATGAGCATTTGAGATTCTTGCTGCCTCTTTCATCTCAGCTTCGCTTGCATTATGTCTTGCATATATAATGTTTTCCCTGACAGTTGTTGAAAAGATAATTGGTTCCTGCTGAACTAGACCAAGGTGGTTCCTCAACCATCTCAAGTTGTAAAGTTTTAAATCTCGTCCATCCAGCAAAATCTGACCAGCAACTGGGTCATAAAATCTCTCCATCAAAGATATTATACTGCTCTTCCCAGACCCTGACACTCCCACCACAGCTACAGTTTGTCCCCCGTTGACTTTAAGACTGAAATTGTTCAATACCAACATTTCTGGACGAGTTGGGTAAGAAAAATCGACACTTTTTAACTCAATACTTCCATAAACATTAGGGGGTTTCATTGCTGAGTTATCATCTGGGTCAATCTTAGGCACTCGATCTATGATTTCAAATACTGAAGTAAGAGAATTTCGTCGTTTAAGTATATAGGGTGCCAACCCAAAAGGCTCCACAAGTGCAAATGTTGCAAAAGAGAACACCATGTATTCCTTAAGAGCCGTCGGTAGATCCATATAATCATTTTTAACAGAAAGTGCAGTGTACCAGAGAAGAAGAGCATTGCAGGCAAAAAGAAGAAACTGCGAGAAGCCAAAGCCAAAACCAATAGCCATTCCATGAAGGAAGCTCTGTTTGAATATTTTCTGTAATTGCAATCTGTACAGCTCCATGACTTTGTTACCAGCACAGAATGCTACAACAGTGTATATGTTTCTAACTGAATCCTCAAGGACCAAAGCTGCCTTCCTGTGCATCTCCTGTATGCCTTTGGAGAATCCACCAAGCCACAATTTCTGTAAAGTTAAAAGTGGTAGCTACTCAGGATTTGCTGATTTAGAGAGCAAAGGATCACAGATTATGGTGATTCATTCTCAGTTTTAGAATTTGAAAGCAAAACATAGAAATAAAGCTTCGTCATGGAGGAATTCTTAAATAGAGGAATATTAAAATATCTAAATGGCAGATATTTCCTAAAACCAGGGAACCGTACAGGCTTAGAAACAATGAAGATATCCAAGTTGATGAATTAGCTGACTAAAAGTTTATATAGAAGTAGGCTTCGTTCAGGAAAATAAACTCAGTTCGCATACTTCCTAATGAGGCCAAGAGAGAACAACAATCCTCCAATAATTCTGATACAATAAGAATTATATAAAAATTCTTTGTACACTTCCATATAATCTTTGCACAAGTCCCCTAGGAGTTTTGTGGAGTAAATTGAAAGTATTTAGGGCTCCTTCATTATAGATAATATAAAGCACTCCTCCAAGGTAAAAGACGCAATTGTCCTTATTAGTCCATTAAATTTTTTTAAAAAAAAAAATTGAAGTTTTGAGGATATCTTCGACAGTAGTATTGGAAATTTTGTCCTTCCACATAGGTCAAGTATGTTGATTATCAACTAAGTGAACCCCAAACTATTTCTTCAAAAGATAAGAGATGAATGGAAGCCAAAAAGGTGTGCAATAAGGCATAAAATTCATAGTGCTGATTATCTCATTCTTGGCCCTTCAAAGGTGAGAATTAACTCGCCATGTATAAAAGGAAAGGGGCAGAGCTAATACTTTTGTGAATCAAGCATTTATTTTTTTTGATAAATAAAGATTCATTAGAAAGCGTCCAAACGGGGGACACATCCCAAAACAACAGTGAATCAAGCATTTTAATCTTTATAAATCCCCTTCAATGTTCTATTTTTCATTAAAGAATAACCCAGTAAACCTAACTGCACTACAATGTAGTTTTTCAAACCATATGCAAAAACAAAGAAGAAGAACCTAAAGCAAGAGTTGCGTCCCCCCACGGAAATCAAGAACTGCTTTTGATCCAAATTTATATTTTTTATAAGTTAGTATGCTACTTGTCATTTTAATTTAGTTTTGTTTATTTTAGGAGTCGGAGGTACTTCAGTTTTTAAAAATTTAGTGGGCATGGGATGTAGGCTGGTCAAACTATATTATTGGATCTTTAAAAGTGGTCTTCAATAGGTTTCCAGACAATTCTCAGTCATAATCCTTGTAGCTTTCAATTCAATAAACACTGAATCACAAGAATTTGAAATTGTGTTTTGTGATGCAACCTTAGGGAGGTAGGTTTAATTGTGGTCATTCTTTTCATGCTTGTGCAATTAGACCTAGCCTCAAAACACACTGTATATGATGATTCCTACTCTTTATGGCATACCGATTATTCTTGTTCTTTTAAAGATTTTCTTTATGGCATAGCAGAACACACTTTCTGTATTACTTTTATTACCTAGAAGAGCAGAGCTATCAACAGGTCAAAAACAAAAAGGCATCTATCTACAAAGAGAGCCTGAGCATGATCTCATGGCATAGATGATTGGTTCTAGATTATTATACCAAAAGAAATGGTAGAGAAAATTAAGACGTGATAGAATAAAAGAACTTGGTTTAAAAAAAATGTAATATATTGAAGTAAGAATAGAAGGATTTGAAAAAGAAACAATTCTTATGTTGAATTAAATAGTAAACAGTATTAAATTAGTTTTAAAATAAAGTTCTTGAAGATTCTATGTTAAAAGAGTCATCTTCTAAAAAAAAACTCCTTAAATGATAATTTCAAGGTGGAACTTCTAACAAAGGGAAAATGTAACAAATAACAAAATATTTTTGAAGGTACAATGGTCTGCAATGAAAATAACAGACTTGTCATCTGATTGATATTCAGGATCATACATGTTTGTGTACAGTAATAGCATCCCCATTTAAAGCCTTTGAAAAGGGTGAAGTGTCAGAAACTTGGAGTACATAGCACAAGATGCTATTTCAATTGAAGCTTATAGTTGCATTATATCTGCATATCTTGGTTAATGTTTCATCTAGATTATAATGGCGAAGATGCCAAAAACATGGAAGAAATCAAGAAAAGCATCAAATGATTATAATATGATTTTTTCTCCTTTTCAGTTAAGCTTATCAACTTTTCCTCCTCCTTCTATTTTCTTTTATTATGTAAAAAACGAATCAAGAAGTTCAATTTTATCTCCTTTATTACAGCGACGAAGAATCAAATTATCAGCAAATTTATGCCTTTTTTCAACTTCTTGCAGGATAACTAGGGCCCTCCTTCACCACCCACATGAGAAATAAATACTACTATACTTAAGGATGCTTACCTAGCCAGCAGATCTAATCAGAGTTCAATTAGAAGTGTGGCATCAAACATACAGGCCATGCCATATTTCTCTAGGATGTGGTGATTATGCAAAAGTAAATATTAAAACCATGAATGTCAATATATCAGAATTGTCTTTTTCTTTCTTTTCCTGTTCTTGGGTATATTCAATATACTTATGATATACAGGATCCTCACAATAAAGAACTCCTTACTCAGACAACTAATGCAAAGGTTTATCTAGAAATCTGGAGAAAATCATGTCTATTGTAACGGGTCGGGCGCTTAGCAATGACCCAAAAACCTAAGTTATTGGGTAGTGTTGTCTACCCGCCCACTTATACCCATTCCCTTTCCCATTCGGATCCGATGTGAGACAAAGAAGACCCCTCTAACATTCTCCCACCCGAACTCACAATACCCTCGTTGCGGTTGGACCACCCTTGCCTACCCGTCCTCCCTAATTACGGGAGGACCCAATAACGACCTAGACCCAGACTCAACCCGGGTGGCGCTAGGCATGGCACCGAATCAAGAATTAGGTCTGACTCTGATATCAACGGTAACGGGTCGGGCGCTTACCAATGACCCAAAAGCCTAAGCTATTAGGTAGTGTTGCCTATCCACCCATTTATACCCATTCTCTTTTCCATTCGAATCCGATGTGGTACAAGACCTTCTAACATCTATCTGCTAGGAGTTAAAATATGGCAGAGATCAAAAAGAGAATTTATGGTAAATTTTAGAGAAGAATTAAACATTAATTTCATATACTGACGTGAATGATGGTATGAACACCTAAACTCTAAAAAGGTTGAGGGCAAATGGCTTGCAAACAGATGAGTTTCATTCTACAATAGACTTGAATCAACAGTTGATACGGTCCATTTTACCCATGGATAAAAAGATTGAACATATATAGGATGGAGTCCAATGACTTTCCTCTTCCCTCTACCAAACCTTGAAGAGTCCGATGACTTCGTTTGCTAAAGGCAGCATTTCAACTGGTGAGGCTACCACAAGGCATAAACACACATTGTGGAAAGATGATTTAGAATCCAAACCTTTAAAGATATGCTAAACGAGGGAGAATACAAGGGAGAATATATGAAATATAATCATAGAAAACTTTGGAGTAGAAGCAAGGAGTATAGTTAAGATGATGACCAAGAGATATCAAAGGAAGATGTTATACAAATTTTTTTATAATTATAAAAATGCGCCCACTGAACCCCAAAAAAATTCACAAAAAACCTTTAGAAAACTTCCAAAATTCAAAAAGACCTCTCATTTTCTAATTCATTAGCCCAACATAATTTTCAAAATTCAGAAAAAAAAACCCATGTCTTTCTCTTCCATCAAGTCTCAAAAAACTTCTAAGAAGCAAAATTCAGAAAAAACCCCTCTTTTGCTATTTATTATTTTGGTTCAAAATTTGTTATCATATACTCGTTAAGGGTTGCCCCCTCTGAATGAAATTTCTGGCTCTGCCACTGCAGATCCCACAAGTTATTGCAAATTAGTTATGATTTAGAAGTCTTTTTACTACAGCTTCACCAAGAAGACAAAATCTTAAATGATTCAGTAATGTTCACAGTGATCATCGAATTCTATTCATCCATTCATTTTAGTTTTACTATAAATTTTAGGGCCTGGAATCTTCCTTGGGAACTAAGTTGAGAAGTCCAGTGAAATGGTAGATTTCAGGCTGCAAGTATACATTAATTTTTAGAGTTGTCCCATTTCTCTTCTGTTGCACATTGCAAATGAAATAAACAGAAGAGCTTGAGCACAAAATTTGATTTTAGACTTTAGGAGAAAAAAATAATTGCATTGATAGATTTTTTTTGGATAAGTAAGCTGTATTATAAACAAAGGCTCAAGGTAAGAGGCCATACAAATCTATCAATTGCATTGATAGATTTGTGAGTGCTTAGATCATTTCTTAATCATTGGTACAATATATTTCAAAGACCTCTCAAATAATTCTTAACAGGAACATAAAAACTCTTGGTCACCAATTGTTTGACAGAGAATGGGCATTATAAATGAAATAAAATGAGTATTTATCCATATATGTTCACTAAGTTCAGTAGTGAATTGAGAAAGCAAATGGGAGTTGATCATTGAATATATCTTGGAAACAAGTAGATATGGTGCAAACCTGAGCAATAGCAGAAACAGTAAGAATGGGTAGGGTTGCCAAAGCCACTAGTGCCAATTGCCACTGTAGTAACATCCCAATAAGAACAGCCACAACAACAGCTGCACTGTCTTGTATAAATATAGAAAGCCGGTTGCTAAAAGCAGCTCTCACAAATGTAGCATCATTTGCTAAACGCATGGATAAAGTGTCAGCACCATTCTCATCTTCATCAAACCATCCAACTTCACTGCGCAACATTGCTGTTAACAGTAAATGGATTAGAAAAAATCATGGTTAAGACAGCTTATGCACTCACAACAAGGTAGCCGTACATATGCAGAACACACTGAAATTGGAATGGAGACGGCTTATTATTTGCCATGAGTTAGAAGTACATACAAAGGATAACCTAAACTAATATATATATATATATATATATATATATATATATATATATTCCAGGAAAGAGTAATTGTACCTGAGAACATCATTCTCCTTACTCGTTCTGTCATTTTCTCCCCCATTATACCAAAGTAAAAGTGCTGCAAAAAATTGGCAACCACTGTCACAATACCCATGCAGGTAATGATTAAGCACCATTTGTCTACTTCCTGCCATAGGTTACGATGATTTTCTTTCTCTCTATAATATGCTGTAACTATTAGTGCAATAACATAAGCAAGAAGCGGATTAAAAGACCCAAAGATAGCGGCACCTATGCTTCCTAAAACAGCATAAAGCCACTCTGCAAAGCTAAGCTCTACGAGCCTCCAAAATGATGGCGCTTCCTGACATTGTGTATCCTTCGCTTCCTTCATTTTCATTGGCATGTCATCAGATTGGTTATATGGTCGACTAAAAGTTTGTGAATGAGAACGTTCATTTTTTGGATCAGATGTCAGTAGTGGTGAGACGGGGGATTCGGGATCTAAACCATTGGATGTTTGTCTGTGCGCAGACTGAACATCAATCTTTGGTAACTCTGGCAGCCTCATCTCAAAACTATCCTGCTTTCTTATAGATGGTTCCTTATCCGTCACACCCAAGTGCACACCATTTCCCACCTTTTGTTCTGATGGTGGGCTATGAAGTCTTGGTGATTCTTGTGAGTTGAATGTAACATCCATAGGTCGAAATCCATGGAGGGAGGAAACTCTCTGGAGAGATGGTGATTTGATTAGTTTAGGAGATGATGGTTCTTGGAAGCTGTGACCTGCAGATGAATCTTTTTCAATTTGGAAAGCAGAAGTTTCCTTATAGTTCCTCATTGGCAACCTGGACAGACATTAGGACATAAAAGAGAAAAAAAAAATCAATTTATAGTACTTAAAAAAATTAAATTTCAATTATTGGTAAATGACTAATTGTGTGATAAGAATGGTCATCTTGAAGACACTGCACCTGAAGGAGAACCTTGATAAGATTGGAAAACCCAGTGTCAGTAGTCCCTCCTCCTATGCAGGGATGGGAGGGGGCAACAGGGGAGATAGATAGATCTAACCTTTGGCATTATATTGGGCAATTATACAAAATAATTTACCATGTTCAACAGAAGCATAAGTTTGCTCTTGTACAGTACCTCCTTGGAAGTTTTGCTGCTTCTTCACATCTAAGAAGCTCTGCATATAAACCATCCGTGGTTATTAATTCCTCATGTGTACCTATTTCAACTAGTTGACCTTCCTCCATCACCGCAATGTAATCAGCATTTCTTATAAGACTAAGCCGTCGAGCAATAATTATAGTTGATCTTCCTAACATCAGGAGATCTAGAGACTCCTGAACAGATATTTCAGCTTCAATGTCAAGTCCACCAGTAACCTCATCAAGAAGAAGAATTGATGGACTGGAAAGAACTGCCCTTGCCACAGAAAGTTTTATTTTCTGTTCTTCTGTCAATAGTAAACCAGCCCTACCCACCTGCAGGTTGAAAGAACTATAAGAGAAGATAATTGCCAATGGCAAAAGAAATAATCAAGAGAACTCCCAGTAAATAAAAATGGTTAAGGTAAATATTTAGTCTTTCAGATTTTACCTGTGTCTCATATCCGTCCTCAAGTAAGCTGATAAATGTATGTGCATGCGCTATTTTAGCAGCTTCTTCAATCTGATCCAAAGTAGCATCTGACCGCCCATAAGCAATATTGTCTCTAATACTCAAACTTAGCAAGGCAGGTTCCTGGGTGACCAAACCAATTTGGCTTCTTAGCCATTCCAGTTTCAAGTTCTTAATATTTTCTCCATCTAAAAGGACTTCACCTGCACCACATAACAGAAAAACAATTGGAATCTGCAAAAAGACAGCATCACTTATGGTTTGGGTGAAAGCTTAAATTAGAAAATATGTGCAACAATTGTCATGACAACTTAATTTGGTCAAAATACCTAATGTAGGGTCATAAAACCGTTCCATGAGTGGTATAATACTGCTTTTTCCGGAGCCATTTCTGCCAACAAGTGCCACAGCCTTTTTAGCAGGTACAGTGAAGTAAAACCCACTCAAGATCGGAATTTCAGGACGGGATAGATAGCTGAAATATACATTTCGAAACTCAATGGTTCCTTGTACAGAAACTAGAGTAGTTCCATCATGATTAACAGTAGAGGATGAATTGCTTATCATCTCAAAAAGTCTATAAGCAGCAATTCTCCCTTGCTCAAATGAATAGAAGTTTGTCGCCGCTTGATTCAGCCCACTATGAAGGCACAAGAAATCATATATAAGGAACACATTAAAAATGAGAGGCAGGAAAAGGAAGCAATAAGTTGCTTACAGGCCACTTAAAATAACAGCAAATAGGGCTGTTATAATTTCACCACCATGAGCTTTTCCATGTGTAATCAGGAACCTTCCAACCCAAAGTTGTAAGGCACAAGAACAAATTGCAAGCCCATACGTAAATCCAAGTCCAAGTCCTTGCACAAGACTTATCATTATACCATATCTCAGTGTCACTTGTAGCGAAGTTGCATAAGAATATTTGGCCAATGTTTCGTTTGTAAATGCATATAAGGTTCTAATATTAGAGATTGCCTGCAAAATTAGAAAGATAATGTTTTACGTCATAGAATCACTAGAAATTTAAAAACTACATAATGACAACTAGCAAACCAAGCACCTATCAACACGAAACTTATGTTTACCATGTACAACACTCGTTTGAACATTTAAAAAGCAGCCCATTATCACGTAACTAAACGAATACGGGGTATGAGGGTTTTGTGCCTTTCTGTTCAACAAGAAACCTTATCATTTGCTTACTACATCCGCAAATGTTACACTCGATGTTTCTTCTGCATTAATGCATACACTCAAGAGTCTAATAATCTATAAATACTAAAATTCAACAAATCAAATCAAAACACACATATCCAAGTTCCCATGGGTAAATTTTAAAAGTGAGTCTAAACTTTTATGTATTGGCTCAATTATACACAAGTTTACACGGGTTCTCCTTATAGGAGGGAATACAAGCACAAAATCAGGAAACTGATTACAACAGCTAGTTGGCCTAACTAATTTCCTATTTTACAGCATTGACTAATATTCTATTTACAACAAATAATCACAGCTAATAAAACTCCTAATATTCTGTAATATTACTACCAAATCTTCCCTTTTTCCAACACTCCCCCTCAAGCAGGTTTGAAGATATCCTCCATAACTAGCTTGCCAATTAGCCTGTCAAATTGTCTTCTAGGAAGTCCCTTTGTAAGCACACCTGCAACTTGCTCGGTAGTAGGAATGTACGGCATACAGATCAAACTGTTTTCAAGTTTTTCCTTGATGAAGTGTTTATCTACCTCCACGTGCTTTGTTCTGTCATAAAGCACTGGTTTGTGAGCGATTGAAATAGCAGCTTTATTATCACAGTATACTTTCATAGGTAGCGGATTAGAGATCTTCAATTATTCCAATAGTCTCTTAATCCACAACACCTCACAAATTCCATGAGCAACTGATCTAAACTCAGCCTCTGCGCTGCTTCTTGGTACCACATTCTGTTTTTTACTCCGCCAAGTGATAAGATCACCTCCAACAAAGGTGCAGTAACCAGAAGTTGACCATCTATCAATAGCACTTTCAGCCCAATCCGCATCAATATAGGCTTCAACCTGCAAATACCCATGGTCTCTGAACAATAGACCTCTTCCAGGGGTCCCCTTTAGGTATCTGAGAATTCTATAGACTGCATCAAAGTGTTCTCGTCCAAGTGAATGCATAAACTGGCTAACCATGCTAGCTGCAAAAGCTATATCTGGACGTGTATGTGACAAGTAGATCAGTCTTCCAACAAGTCTTTGATACTGCTCTCTATTTAGAACTTCTTCGGCTTTAGAAGGTTGTAGCTTAAGGTTGGGCTCAATGGGTGTCTCAGCTGGTTTACACCCTAGCAGACCTGTCTCACCAAGTAAATCAAGAACATATTTACGTTGATTTAGAAATATACCTTCTTTGGATCTAGCAAACTCCATTCCAAGAAAGTATTTCAATGCACCCAAATCCTTGATCTCGAAGTCAGCTTCAAGTCTTTTTTTTCAGTCTCTCCAGTTCTTCATTGTCATCACTTGTCAAGATTATATCATCTACATAGACAATTAAGACTGCAACCTTGCCTTCTCTACTGTGTTTGTAGAACATAGTATGGTCAACTTGGCTCTCGCAGTAGCCACAATTATTCACAGCTCTCCCAAATCTCTCAAACCAAGCTCTAGGGGACTGTTTGAGACCATATAAGGATTTTTTCAGTTTACAAACTTTGTTTGGTCCCAATTTTCCCTCAAACCCAGGTGGTAGATTCATAAAGACCTCCTCAAGATCTCCATTTAAAAAAGCATTTTTTACATCTAACTGGTGTAATGGCTAGTTGAAATTCACAGCCAAAGATAACAAGATTTTGATTGAGTTTATCTTGGCTACAAGAGCATAGGTTTCCTGATAATCAATTCCATAGGTCTAGGTGAACCCTTTTGCTACTAGTCTTGTCTTGTACCTCTCTATGCTACCATCAGCTTTACATTTCACAGTAAAGACCCACTTGCAGCCTACTGTTCTTTTCTCCTTAGGTAAATCAACTATTTCCCAAGTACCACTTCTTCTAAGAGCATTCATCTCTTCCATCACTGCTAATTTCCAATTCGGATCATCTGAATGTTTCTCGGGACAAACAATTGTGAGATTTTTGAGGTAAAAGCCCTATGATTCTTAGAGAGTTTTTTATAAGAAAGGTACTTGGCAATGGGATATTTGGAATTTTTGGTACAAGTTCGGGTACCTTTTCTAACAGCTATAGGAATATCAAGGTCTGATGGTTCTTGGTTAGGAGAAGCATCAGGAACTGAAGATGAGTTAGGAACAAAGCTACCTGTGATATCTGGAGGTCCAATTCCCGAAGGTCGAGATTGATCATTTCCAAGAGGAATAGGCTAACTTTGACTCTTTTGATGAGGTCTTCTTCGAGTATAAACCAGAGGCTCAATATTGGGAACATTCGTGCCTGGTTGTAGTGATTCTCCCTCTGTTTCTAATACAATAATGTTTGGCACTATATAACTAGGATTCCATTAATTGTTTTCATTGGTTTTATCACATTGTTCCTGACTTTGAAATTCGGAAATAACAGTGGGATGAGAAGGATGAGATGAAGTAGTCAAAATCATATTTGGTAAAGGAGTAAGAGATAAATCCCAAAAAATTTCTTCCATCACCTCATTCTCCCCCTGAAGAGAATTTTTGTGAAAGTATGGTCTATGTTCATAGAAAAAGACATCCATACTCACATAAATTTTTCTTGTTTGGGGATTATAACACTTAGATTCCTTTTTATTAGAAGCATACCCTATGAAAACACATTTTTCAGCCCGAGGATCAAGTTTGGACCGAGTATTATTGGGTATATAAACAAAAACTATGCAGCCAAAAACCTTTAGAGGTAAATCCGAGTATATCCTTGATAAGGGAAAAAAAAATTTAAACATTCTAATGGCGTGCTATATTTTAAAACACGTGTAGGTATTCTGTTAATCAAATAAGAGGCTGTTAAAATAGCTTCCCCCAAAAAATATTTTGGAATATTCATTGAAAACATTATAGCACGAGCCACTTCAAGTAAATGTTTATTTTTTTCTTTTAGTAATTATGTTTTGTTGAGAGTCTCCACACAAGTAGATTGATGATGGATAACCTTTTCCTTCAAAAAAAACTCCCCAAAAATTTATTAAAATACTCGGTTCCATTATCGATGTGTAAAATGCTAATTTTTGTTTGAAACTAAGTTTCAACCATCGTGTAAAAATTCTTAAAAAGTTTTTCAACCTCAGTCTTTTCATTCAAACCCAACATAAACGGGTATAATCATCTATAAAGGTAACAAACCATTTTTTCCTAGAGATGGTAGTGACTCGTGAAGGCCCCATACATCACTATGTATTAAATAAAATGGTTTTGAAGAAATATAAAGTTTTGGCAAATAAGTTGTACAATGACTTTTAGATAAGCAACAACTTTCAAAATAGAACGATGAACAACCCAAACCCTTAAATAAAGTAGGAAACAAATGTTTAAGATATGGAAAGCTAGGATGTCCTAGTCTTAAATGCCAAAGCATTATTTGTTCATAAACAAAATTAGAACTAACACTACTAAGGCCCTGAGCCTTTTTATTACTGAAAAAGTCACCATCAAAGTAGTAAAGTCCATCTATTATCTTAGCACTGCCAATCTTCTTTCCCGAGCTCCAGTCCTGAAATTCACAGTAAAAATCATAGAAAATGACACGGCAATTATATTCTTTGGTTAGTTTACTCACAGACAGAAGGTTACTGGCTAGTTTAGGGACATGGAGAACATATTTAAGATCTATATTCTCAGATAATTTTATCAAACCTTTTTCTACAATAGGTTTTCAAGGCCAGAACATGGTGAGTAAGTGATAAAAAAATTGGAAAGGCTGGTCATATGATCAAAGGCTCCAGAATTGATGATCCATGGAGTAGAATTTAAACAACAAGAAAGGGCATTCAGTGCACTACCTGTTTGTGCAAGAGAAACAGTAGGAATACCAAATGAGGAATTAGATTTCAGCAGCTTCAGAAGGTGATCCACCTGCTCTCTTTGCTGAAGGGACTTGTCTCAGCTTCATTGGCAGTAGGAACCGCATGGCTGTTTCTGTCACCAGGTTTGCTACTCTTCCAATTCGCTGGTTTTCGTGGATTTTCCAGTAGTTCTCTCGAGTATGGCACGGTTTGTTGCAGTAGTCGCACCAGACCCTTGGCTTCTCTTCAGGTTTTCGCTGAAAAGTGACTGCCTTATTAGCAGCAGTCTCAGCAACAACAAGGGCAGAACTCTCAACAGGTCCACTTGTAGTCTTCTTCCCCAACATTACATATATGTGGCTCTCTTCTCTTCGAACCTCAGCAAACACCTCACTAATTGGAGGAAGTGGAGTCCTGCCAATAATCCATCCCCGTACTTCATCAAATTCCACGTGGAGCCCCGAAAGGAATTTGTAAATGCGATGAGGCTCCACGGTCCGTTTGTAGTGATTGGCATCGTTAGTGGATTTCCATTTATAATCATTGAACAAATCCAACTCCTGCCAAAGGCGCTTCAATGAATTGAAATACTTGGTGACCGAGTCTTCTCCTGCCGAATCTCACCAAGTTTCAGAGTCAATTTGAAAACCTAAGACTGATTTCCCAAATCATAGAACATCTAACTCATGTTGTCCTAGAGCTCCTTGGCTGTGGAGTAGCACATATAGTTGGAGCTAATATCCTCGTCCATGGAGTTCACAAGCCATGTCATCACCATTGAATTTTCTGCATCCCAGGTCGCGTACGTTGGGTTCTCCGGTGCTGGTGCCTTCTTGTCTCCCGTCAAGAACCCAATCTTTCCCCGCCCTCTGATGTACATCCGAACGGACTGGGACCACCATAAATAATTGTCACCATTAAGGCAAATAGTGGTGATCTGAACAAAGTAAGAATCGGTATTGGGGGCTTGGGTTGTAGGATTGGTTGGCTGGGTTGTGACAGGCTGGTTTGACTCGGAGGAAGCGTTAGACATGGCTGATCAGCGAAGAAATTGACCAAAAAGAGAATATTCGGTAGTAATATTACAAAACATTAGGAGTTTATTAGCTATGATTATTTGTTGTAAATAGAATATTAGTCAATGCTGTAAAATAGGAAATTAGTTAGGCCAGCTAGCTATTGTAATCAGTTTCCTAATTTTGTGCTTATATTCTCTCATATAAGGAGAACCCGTGTAAACTTGTGTGTAATTGAGCCAATACAGAAAAATTTAGATGGTATCAAAGCCAAAGATCTCGTGTTCAAATCTAGCCGTCACCCTTATAATTAAAATTGAAACACGTGTTGGACCAAAAGAAGGTCACACGTGAGGGGGCGTGTTGAAGGATTTATATATTTAAGTTACATCCTCTCTAACAGCTTAAACTTTTGGAGTAGATGGTTGTTAACAGTGAGGTAATAAATATGAAAAAGGAAAATGAACATTGGAGGACACGGACATGGCAGTATCCCTCTAAACAATACTTACATAGATTAGAAAACAACTAAAGACACATGTAATATAATTCTCAAACAAGCACATATGCACATAAATGGCACAATTACCAAATAATTCAAACACAGGCACCCAAATCTTTCATTAATATAAAATACACAGCCACAAACAAACATATTAAAGCAACCATTTAGCACATTGAATTCTAAACTCTATGCTTCTACAAGAAGCCAAATTTTGCATGTGATCCTGTGAGAAATCTCAGCCAAATTACCAAAAAAATAACCCAAGTCAATGGTGAGAATAAATAAAAGAGGAGGGGGGTTGAGGGGGACCTGTTCAGCAATGCTTGCTGCTTCAGCATATGCATCTTGAATATTCTCGGCAAGCCTATGAAGAAATATATTTGATACTCCTCCTGCAGCAACAATAAATGGGCCTGTGGCTAAAGTTATCAAGGCAATCTGCCAACAGTTGACAAATCCAATCACCAGGCCACTGAAAAAGGTAGCCATGTTATGAATATAATTTCCAACCTGTCATGTAAAGAGCCCATCAAGAGATTAAACAAGACATTTTTATCAAGAAAACCAACTTAGAAAGCAGCCAACTTATGTAAAAAATATATATAAATTCTTTTTTTAAGACAACATTTTAGATCTAAACATACTTTTTCACTAAGAGCAGACTGGATGAGCAGCACATCACCTAATACTTGGCTCACAATATCTCCATTGTTCCCATAGGTGTCAAAAAAGCTCATGTCCTGATTAAGTAAAACTTGAACATATTTTGACCTGATCACGGCAGTCTGTCGTTCTCCAGTAAGAATCCAACATGACACCTCTAACATAAAAATGAGTTAGTATTGATAGCTACAAAGGAGCGTCATCCATGAGACAAGATTAGAACTGAAAAATATAATTATTTAATAAAAATTTTGCTTACCAATCCAACCAAATGCAAAAACACCCCCAGCAATATAAACAATGGACAAAGTAAGCTGCAGAAATAAAAAAATATCGTTAATAGACAATCTACTTCTACACATAAAAAACAAAAAAGAAAAGCAAATCTCTTTCTTTTCTTTGCTTCAGCTTGAAATTTCTTTTTAACAGAGAAAAAGCACAATGCATCAAAGAAGTCCCTTATGCAGATTAGATCTTTTCCAAATGACTAAAATCAAGGAAACTTAGCATTAGCATTCGTACTTAATTTTCTTTCACGTTTTTTACTTCAATATTTGTGTAAGAAGAGAGTGGCAAGAAAGGAGGGGGATGTTGGAGTTAATTTGTGTTCTCAAGGCAAGAACATTTAACATACTGCAGAAGAGAAAAGGCAGATTGAATTCTTCCCACCTGATATCAATAAATCAAGCTCCAAAAGGATTGCCCAAATATGAGAACAACAAAATAAAAACATATACAACAAACCTTTTCCCAAAATCTGGAGATTATCTGGCAACACTGCCAGAGCATAGAAACATTTGGATCTAGAATGGATCCAAATCAAAATTCTAGCAAAAACTTAGCCCAAAGACCTGTGTTTGTACAGGGCAAAGAAAGTTTGTTAAAAGATGATTATCTAGTTCAGTGTTCTGCATTGAAGTACCAAGTTTCTTGAATCATACGACAAACATAGAAGTCGTGACTACACCAATATGGCTTTCGAGAGGATAAGGTTTTGAAAGATGCTTGGTTTGTGTATTTTTTTGATGGAGCAATTTACAGTCTGGATAACTAAAGTATACATTGTCATCCTACTTATATTAATTGTTTCATAACTAGGAGACTGAAACAGTTACTTTATTCCTTCAGATGTTGTACGACACTAAACTTCTTAGTGAAGGTGAAAATGCTATTCTTTCAAGGAGGACGTCTAGTGGTTTCCCTCTGGTTGCTTCCAAATACAAGTATTTTCGAACTTAGACATTCAATAAGCTTCACTTCAGTCCAATCATTTTCCACTCACCTCAAAAATAAATACTAGGAAGTCCACCCGCTTCTGTTTTCTTCTCTCTTTTTTTCTCCTTTTTACAGTAGGTTAGACCAACCTATGTTAGGGACACTTCAATATGGGTAGAATAACTGAGCCAGACAAAACATGACTTGGTATGCTACCATCAGACAGTTTCACAATAGTAGCACCCAATGTAAGAATTAAGGTATGTACCTCGTCTGGTCAAACTTTTATTGGATACTTTCTAATTTTTTTTTTAATCATTACATGAAAATTTCAGATATTACTTGGTGAAATTGTAAAATGCTCAGAGGCTAGCAAGCATAAGGACCTAAGTTTAAGTTTGAAAGCATCCACTTTGTGAAAAATTATACCAAAGGTTAGGCCCGTCTCCAATCTTATCCTCCTAGCACCATGCATGAGTAATAGTAACAACAATAATGGACATGAAAATTTCAAAATGAGTGCATAACCATTCTATACCAAAATATCAGTTGATCCTAAGTTTAAGATGATTAAAAGAGGTCTATCGCAATTCAGCCAAATCCCAGGCCCTAAAATTTAAGAATTAGACAAATCTCACACCAAGACAAGCATCAATATGGAGCATGTGCAGTCGAGTCCATGTAACATAGACACCACTTGAACAGTAAGTTGACTAACAAACACCACCTTTATTCTAATAACTAGATCTGTACGTCTCACATCCTTCAAGTTATTCAAAAAGCCAAGACCCAATGATCATGAGCCATTACTGAGCTCAGGTAGTCAAACTAGTACCCCTTATTATTTCTGGCAAACATACTAGTAGCGTTCTGAGATTATCTGCTATTTCTGGAGGATCCTCTTGAAAGTTCAACGGTTCAACCTCAATTCACTTTCAAAAGGAGCAAAAAAAAAAATCAACCTCAATTTTCAGACGCGACAATAACTTTGATCCAACTATGTAAAATTTCACCTAAAGAGTAAGTCACTTGTGCTAACAAGTTGCCTCACATCTTTCCCAATCAAACAAAATTTTCAGAAATTATGAAAATTATGCTTATTCTGAATTATGCAAGATGTAATAAGTTCTACATAAAAAGTCTAATAATCTGAAGCAACAAACTGATAGAACTCTCAATTCTCCACAAGCCACGGAAAGACTCAACTCCAGAATTCTGATAAAGGTATCTCTGTTAACTTCACTCTTTAATTTCCTAATTACTACCCAAAATGCTTCTAATTATAGAAAAAACGAGTCTACCTAACACAAAACGAATAGAAAAGTTCTAAATATTTACTATAACAACCCAATCATGTTGACAAATAGAGTATACATACTATGAAAATGTCATTGAAAAGAAAATTTTACCTCCGTAAACTTGTGAAACAGCAGTTCCCGTTCCTCCGGTCGATGATGCCCTAACAAATGAATAATTTTCGCGAAGTAATGCAAGTAAACAACTAGTGCAGTCCCGTGAGCTGCCGCCGCCAGCGATCCGAACACCATCAAGACCCAATCCAAGCGATCGGCGCAGGCAAAGAGCCGCGAGAACGGCGCGGCCGCAGGCGGTGGCTCGATCTCCTCGGCCTCCTCGATCTCCTCCTCCTCCTCCACCGGCATCGCCTCAGTGCTCGACTCAAGATACGGCGATGGAGACTCCGGCGGCTCCGAGACCTCCGAGACCGGCGTCAGCGGCTGTATGTGCGGCGGCGACCACCCGAACAAGCCTCTCGAAACCATCATCTTGTGGATAATACAGATTACACTAAAACCACTCTCAAAACCCTAAACAATCAAAAGAGTGAAGATAGACTTGGCAGATAAGTAGATTACTAGATTCAAATGTGCTTTGATTGTGCGAGTGAGCAAATTGAGGCGTGGTAGCAACTCGGTGTAGTCGATGACTCGGTCAAGGATGAAGGAAAGAAGAAAGAGCTGACTCGGAAACGAAGGAGGAGGAGGTGGTGGTGGTGGTTGTAGTAGTTGTTAGGTTAATAAAAGGCGTAACGGACGGGGACGTCTTCAGGGGTTGCTTTCTCTCTCAACTCTTTCTCTCTCTCTATACTTTTCAACGGTCGTCGGGGTTTAAAGCAAAAGAAATGGAAATATTTCCACAAGCGTATCGCTCATGTAGATGAATTGTTCGTGCAGTCGTCGTACAGCTGTGTATTGTTCAGAGTTGGTGACAGGTGGCAGTTAAAGAGAGGTGAGTTGGTATCGGTAATGTCTACATACATATATATACACATATGTATATACAGAGAGAGAGAGAGAGAGGGGGGGTAGGAGCTTGCTCACATTACAAAAAAAAAACTATGGAAGACCGTTCTGAGAAAAAGATTTTTCAAACAAACTCGATTTTTAAGACACAATTTTGGTAAGGGTAAATTTTCCAATCGTCTTGAAGTTTGTCTCTATTACTCTTAGATTAAATATATAAAGAAAATTTTACTAACCTCTTTTAAGATTTGTTTAACTCTAATCATAATTGACGGTCAATTCAATTAAATAATAATTTTAAAATTACCCTTATACAAATTAAAGTGACAAATATTTTTATTAATCATGTAAAATGACATTTTTAAACCATAAAATTTCATATCAAAATACCCTTGCACACTTAATTAATATAATATATATATCTAAAATTTATTTTTTCATCAAGCAAGCTTTAAAGTATACATAATTTTATTTTTAAATGTAAAATTTTCAATTACTAATTAACAACTTTGTAAATAAAGTAATATTTATAGCAATTAAGTTTGAAAAAAAAAGCTATATATAATTAAAATTTTATACATTCAATATATAAATTTCATTAAATTAAATTTCAAAATTAATGTGTATAGAATTGAAAATTTATAAATTCATTAAATATACAATCCTTTACCAACCCCCACTGTCACTGACGCAGCTCTTTTTACCTCTATCAATCATCTCCTTCCTCAAATGTAACATTTAACACACTATATCTCTAATCTCTCTCAGCGGCTGATCATGTCACTATATTTTCTATCCCACGCGAATCTATTTCAAGTCCTAATTTATCAAATAGCAACTCCATCGCTCCCCACCGCCTCTAATTCACCATCATTTCCATCAACCACCACCGTCTCCACTCTCTCTGTAAAGTTCTAAATAAATCCATTGTATCATATAAGTAATGCATTTAAGTATATATATAAACACACCCAAACCTACCTGAATTTGGATTCTACAATACCTATATGTTACTACCACCACGACAACCAAATTCAAACCCAAACCCCGTATAGACGAGAAAATGATCGAAGAGCCTAATCGATGTAAAGAGATAAAATTTTTGCTGTAAAATTTTGAGTTTTTTCACAGCATTTAGCTTTTGGTTATGGGTAAATGGATCTCGATTGTTCTTTCTATTCTTGATTTTATTGATGAATTTGGTTATTGTGACTAATATGCCCAACAAGAGATTTGAACCTGGTATTAAATTCCTAACAGAACATCATGGTGGTCATGTGGTGTTCAAGTTGTTTATTTCTAACAGTATACATATGTGAGTGTGTATATATATATGTGTGTGTGTGTGTGTGTGGGCATTGTTAGTTCGTATTTGGGTACTGTGGTTATGGCGTGCGACAATAGTGGTTGTGGCGGGCGATGGTAATGGTGGTGAGTGTGGCACACAATGGTGGCTGTGACGAAGAAGAGAGAGAGAAATGATGAGGGAAGGGGAGGGAATAGGTAGAGTTTAGATGGGGTAAATTAATAATTTTATTGTCCATGGCTTGCATTAGGACAATAGATAGTTTTAATAAAGTCAAGGATATGCTGGTAATTTTACTAAAAACGTTTAATAAAATAATGGTGGTAACTTTGACCGAAGTGTCAAAGTTATATTTTCAAAACTTTAATCTGATGGTAATTAAAGCAAATTTCAAGGGAGGTTGGAGTAATTTACCCCTTTTGAAAATTTTATATATATAGGGAGGCGATGTTCGAACTCTCATTTTCTATGTTTGCATTCCTATCTTAGGAGAATATCACTTCTAATCTTTACTTTACATGTGACTAATTAACTTTTTTTTTTTTAAATACGGAGTACTAAACTATCATTTCAAACATCTTCTTTGTTTCTTATTTTTAATGTTTTTGGTCTCTTTTGATCAGATCCAAAAAAAATACTCAAAAAAAAATAATCCAAAAAAAAATATTCTCTTTTTATGAGACCCGAAAAAAGTTATTTATGTTAATAAATTATTTCTTTTGGCAAGACCAAAATATATATAAATATATATCTATTGAAAAAATTATATCTTTTGTAGTGAGATAAAAAAAATATCTCTGTTAAATAAATTATTTCTTTTGATAGGAATTAAAAATTAAAAAGTACCTAAAAAATAGTTATCCATGTTAAATAAATTATCTCTTGACACGACCCAAAAAAAAGGATATAATTTTTTTTATTCTTGTTGAATAAACTATCTACATTGAGAGTACCAAAAAAAATTTATCGTTATTAAATAAATTATATCTTTTGATAAGTTCAAAAAAAGAAATTATCTCTATTGGAAGAAACCAAAAAAAAAATTTATTTTTGTTGAATAAATTATCCATTTTGAGAAGACAAAAAAAACTATAAACAAGTTATCTCTTTTGACAAGATTAAAAAAAAAAGGTAGTAAATAAAGTAAAAAAGGTAAAAAAAATTTATCTCTTTTGATAAATCCCCCCAAAAAAAAACATAATAAAAAAACTAAAGAAGGTAAAAAAGAGTTTAACTCTATAGTATAAAGGGTAGTTGTGATATTATAAAATAAGGGATCTTGTATTAATTAGTTTATGGACCTTCTTGTCATTTTCTTTAAAAGAAAAAAGTAAGTGGTTTGCAATGGTAAAAAAGGGGAGTGCAAATATCGCCTCCATATATATATATATGGGTTAAATTCATAAACCCCCCTCTACTATAAAAAAATCTCATAAAATCTCTTGAATTTTCAAAAACCCCATCTATTATCAATTTCTCTCATATAAGGATAAAATTAAAAGGCTTCGTCAATTTGATAACAAAATTACCAAAATATCCTTCCTTTATTTAATAAAATAAATTCATAAAAAAAATTATTTATAAATGACAGATGTACCCTTTACGAATGGGCCATTTGAGAAAATTAGAAAGTAGAGGGGGGTTTTATGATTTTAACTGAATCAAGAAACCCCCCTCTACTATAAAAAATTCTCATAAAACCCCTTCTACTATAAAAAATTATCATAAAACCTCATACTATGAGGGTATTTTAGTTCTTTTATTTTTAAGAGATGCGTTAAGGGTAATTTAGTCATTTACACATCACTTAACAGCTCATGTGAGATGTACGTGCGACTTCTCCGTTAATTTTAACAAAAAACTAATGGGAGGGGGCAAATTGATTGATTTTTTTTAGTATATGGGGGGTTTTATGAGAATTTTTTATAACTGAGGGGGTTTTTATGAATTTAACCCTATATATATATATTGGATAAAATACACTAACCTTTCTTCAAATTTGACATAATTACACACGAGAATGTTTGACGTTTATTACACTATGTTCTCCTGAGATTAGACACTTGTCATCAACCTCCTTCTCCTATGTAATGAAATTTCAAAAATGACTTGATTGTCATTGCCTGCAATAAAATGACAAAAATATCATTAAAAATTTGACAAAATTACCCTTGACATATGTATAAAATACTTCAAAGTATTAATATATATATACAATGGGCAAGATAAGTTTCACATTAAAAGATTTTCTATTTAAAAGTACTAAATATTAAGGGTAAAAAATACATTTCATAATATTTAAGGTACACAGTGTAATAAATATCAAATATGGTTGCTCGTGTGTAATTAAGTCAAGTCTCAGAAAAGGTCAGTATATTTTATACTTTTTTTTTCTTTACAGCATTCTAATTTTCAATGCTCAAAAAATACAAAACTATTCTTAAAAAACTAAACCAAATAGTTTTCATAAAAATCTTGCAAGGACCATACTTATAATGATGGCAAATCTTACTATATATTCCTTTTTGTCTTCAATTGAATTCCAATATTAAGAATCCAATTCCACTTTATTTTGAGTTTAACCTAAAAAGCATGGACACAGACAAGGTATGACATGACATGAATACGACGACACGAAATTTTTAAAAAAAAGGGATACAGACACGACGATAATATGGCTATAAAATATTAATATATATTCTTTATTAAACAAAAAAAATCACATTACAGAAATAGTTCAATTCATCGTCAAACAATTAAAACCCAAACAAACTTATAAACAAATAGATTAAAGAACGATAATTATTCAGGTATGATACTTCAATTTTTTGTTCATTTTTTAGTCCTCTAATACCTAGGAAGCATGAATACGGATACGGGACACGGGTACGGCGATACGACAAACCTAAAAAAAAAGGATACAAGTACGACATGATATGACAACATAAAAATAACAAATTATATTTTTATATATACAAAAAATAGATTTATTTACATTCTTTATAAAATATTTTGATTAACAAACAAACTAAGAGTTAAGAATCATATTGCATAATTTGCATGAATAATTTTTGTACTAAATTATGATATATATATCAACACTTCTTTCTTAAATAAATATAAACTTTTTTTAACAATTATACTATGATATTATTGTTAGAAACATGTTTTGAAATATTCGAGAAGTATCAGATACATAGTTGAAGTATCTAAGAAGTATCAGATACATGTAAAAAATAAAAATATATATTTTAAAATTATGGATACGTTTAGGAAGTATCGGACACTTGTCCGCAAGTATCCGAGAAGTATCAGTATCCATGTTAAAAATAAAAATATATATTTTAAAATTATGGATACGTTTAGGAAGTATCGGACACTTGTCCGCAAGTATCCGAGAAGTATCAGTATCCGATATGGTTACATTACTCTTATAAAAGTACCTCTGCTTCCTAGTCCTCTATATATATTTAACTTAGATTGTTCATTATAACTCAATTGCATATAAATTTCTTTCAAAATACTTGAATAACGGTTACGAAGTATCCAAGAAGTGTTAAAAAAATAAAATTTTTAAAACACTTCTACGAAGTATCTAACATGTGTTCGAGGAGTGTCCAAGTGTCTTACACGGATACGACACCCTCGCTGAAGTGTCTGTGCTTCCTAGGTTCAAACTAGTTTTAGATGGAAGATTGTAAACACATTATTTTTTTAAGGGTAAAGTGCAAAAAATATCCCTGTCATACACAGAATGTGCAAAAAGCCCCCTAGCGTTCAATTAACCTCCAACATTTTTTAAATTGTGCAAATAAATCCATTTCATCAATTTGAAGAATGAAATGTCTAAAATACTCTTTTAAAAATAAAAAATAAAAAATAAAATTAAAACAAATATATAAAAATGGACATTTCAATTAAACGTCGTGTGTATAAATAAGATTTCACCCTCTCTCCTCTCTTCGATCTCTCGTGTCATCCTCTCTTTGTATAAGCCATTAACAATCAATTTGCCCCAAATTCAGCCTCCTTTAATTTTCAATTTTAGGTTTCTCATTATGTACACCAATTATCTAATCTCTTACAAATTGAATTCCAAATCAACAAACACCAACTAACTATTTCAACATATAAGCTCCGCTTTTTTCTAGAAAAATACCTAAACTCGATTTACAAACGTTTCTTTATTAATTTTCCTAATTCTTTTTGTTGTAAAAATTTAGATGAGTATGTATGTGATTTTTGTTGGGCTTGGTGGTTGAGTGTTTTGTTACATAGTTTGCCCGGGTTTGGATTGAATTCCCATGGTCGCCGACGAGGCAGGAGAGTGGTGCGGATGAGGTTGAGCATGTGGATGAAGAGAGCATGGATAGTTGAGAAGAGGCCAATTGAACTCAGTAGGAGTCATTCGAGGCCATTGTGGATTATTGAAGTATTAGATGCTTTTTACAATAGTTTTATTTTGGAGTTGCTTGTGATCTTGTTCTGTATTGGAACAAAAGGTTCTGAGCATGTTGGAGGATCAGAATATCAGATCAATTGCTTCCAATAAATTACAAAAAACATTGAATTTTCATATATTGATAGAGTAATAGATCCAAAAGAAAACTCTAATTAAAGTTCAAATTCAAAATACAAAGCTCTGTGATTACTGGATTTGAGTCAAAATAACTAAAATTAAAACAGGGTTGTGTGATTTACGCAAACAATTAATGAATAACTTGGAAGCATATCCATTGAAATTCAAAATGAGAAAACAAAGAGATTTGTGTGTGTATATATACATGTACATATATTGTAAAAGGACTCTGTTTTTTTTCGGGACAAAAGGAGTCTGTGTTTCCTTTCACAAAACAATGGTCACCCATGGCTTTAGATGCTGCTGTGGACACCAAAACCAACCGATAAGAGAGTGTGTGCGTGGAGAGAGAGAAATAGATACTGTTAAGAGAGACAGAGAGCTCGTAGATGTTGTAGAGAGAAAAAATGGTAATTCATGAAGGGAGAAAGGAGAAACATCCAAACATGACAATTACAGTTATGAAGTACCAAATATATTTTGAGAAAGTTCCCAAAATATACATATTTTTTGAGACAGAAGTAATATTAAAATATATAAAAATTTGTAAGAGTATTAATGTCATTTAAAAAGGATATTTTGGAAGTTTTAAAGTCAAAGTTGACAATTAATGGATAGACGGAGTTATTTGCACATAATTTATAAATATTAAGAAGTTATATGTACGTACATAATTGAATGGGTATTTTTTTGTATATTTTTTGTATAATAGAGTGTTTTTTGCATTTTACCCTTCTTTATGAATAAACAAAAATGTGAAATAATGCAAAGATCATGTCTTTTTATAACGGAATGACTTAAACAATAAAAAAATAGTCATGGTATATAATAATACGACAACAATAATAGTCATGTTTGATTGTCTAACACATCTATCAATTATTGAGGTCGAATAAAAACTTTTCAAGCCAAACCTAAATAATAATAATAGATGTCAAAAAAATTCGCTTAAACTTGATTCGTTAATATGGCATACAAGTTGTACAACTCTCCCACAAAGAAAAAGAAAAAAAAAATCAATTTTAAAGCTCTAATCACAAAAAAAAAAAAATGTTGATGGCTACTCCATCCTACATATGGATTACTGTTATCGCGAAACCAGAAATATTAATTTGGGTCAAATTAATATTCTCAAATTAAATAATACGAGGAGAAAAAAATTGGAGAGAAGAACAATTGACAACAACCGATAAATGAGGTTGTCAAGTGTTGAGTATTCTTAATTTCAAATGGTTGACTTAAGTGGATAAAGAAACGAGCACTCTTAGGTACAAACAATTCTTTGAAAGTGGGTGTGCACCAACTAATTTTTTTATCTCTTCAATTCATAGCAAATAATATATATTTATATGTATCTATATATGTAATATAGTATTAATATGTTATAGCAAGAATTACAATTGAAAAGAATTAACACTTTTTATTTTCTTGATTTGAATTTTTAAAAGCAAAACAATAAATGGTAATTGGACTTCAAAGGGGCCACAAGTAATTTTCTTTACAAACCACTATAATAACCATAAATAAGTGACCATAAATAAAATTTTGAAAAAATTAGATTTTAGTGACCAAATTTTTTAAAAAATGCTTTCCACTTACCTTAAATTCAAGAAAAGGTAAATAGTGTCCAAACTTTAAAAATAATATCTAATGAGTAACCATTTAACTTTAATGTCCATAATACCATTCTCTCTCCATAAATTCCTCATTCTTTCTTCGTCTTCTCCGCACGAGCGCGCGCACACACACATATATTATATTTCCTTAATGAAATAAATTAAGTTTCAACAATTTTTCTTGTTTCCTTGATGAAATATAGATTCGTTTGGGTTGTTTATGCTAGAAATATATTAGCCTTCCTTGATTGAAAGTTGAGGCAAGGGGTCACCAACCCAAGTAGGGGTGTACAAAGAACCGATGGAACCAGAACCGTAAGGAATCATAGCTGAACTGAATCAAACCGTTCACTATGGTTCCAGTTTCGATTTCAAATTTTACGAACCGTTAGAAATATATATGATGAGGCAAAAATCATCGCACGATCCAGTTAAATGTCGACCTGTAAAAAAGGATAAGAGAATGGTAATCGAAGGGGGACCGATGCAGTACCGGCCGACTATTCTCCAATGATCAAGTCAGATATCGGAAAGACTTTTTAAAGTTGTATGAGAATTCAGAGGGTATTAATTGCGTACCTTGGTATATGGACTATCTCTGTATTTATAATGGTCAAATGAGACTGTGTCCTAGTAGGAGACTGGCTCTTCAGTTCCTTAAACTCATCTAAAGATAGAGAAGTCATGGTCAAAGTAGACTTCTTATCCACGTCACCTTGAACTCAACCTCCATGTTGTACGTTTCATAATTGGAGTCAAATACTCTATCAGATGCCCCCTGTTCATGAGGGTCGCTCGTCGGGCCTCAGGAACACTTTGGCTGGCCCGTTGGGTTGTAGAAACGAACTCCCATTTTAAGAAATTTCGCTAACCTTCCATTTTGGCCCATGGATTTCGAACCTGAACCTGTTAAGCTCCTAAGCTAGCCAGCTTGGGTTAGTCTTTGGGGACTGGCTCGGGCCTAGCCTAGTGGTCGGACTTGGCTGGCTTTTAGGGGCCGACCTTGGCTGGCCTACTTTTTGTGAGACTTCTCTCTATTTGAGGTGTCCTCTAATTTTTTAAGAAAAAAACCTTTATGGTATAATCTTGCAAAAGAACTTACATAATGGACTCACCTTGTTATTGGGTAAAATTCCCTTCGGCGGGTTGTGCTCTAAAGGGTCAATTGACCATGTTCTCAGAATTTACTTATTTCATCTTTTTCATTAAAGATCTCCTTTAGAGGTGTTCCTCTGTGGGGTTCCTTGACAATGCTCTCAGGATTAATTCACTGCACCTTTTTTTATTAAAGGCCTTCTTTAGAGGTGTGCCCTTGTAGGGTTGTGCCCCCATAGGACTGTTTGATAATGTTCTCAAAATTAATTCATTCCGCCTTTTTCATTAAAGGCTCTCTGTTACAGGTGTGTCCCTGTAGGATTGTGCCCCCGTAAGACTATTTGACAATATTTTCAGAATTAATTCATCCCACATTTTTTATTAAAGACCCTCTGTTAAAGGTGTGTCCCGGTAGGGCTGTGCCCCCGTATGACTGTTTGACAATGTTCTCGGAATTAATTCATCCCACCTTTTCCATTAAAGGCCCTCTGTTAGAGGTGTGTCCCCGTAGGGTTGTGCCCCCGTAGGGCAGTTTGACAATGTTCTCGGAATTAATTCATCCCGCCTTTTTCATTAAATGCCCTCTGTTAGAGGTGTGTCCCCGTAGGGCTGTGCCCCCCGTAGGGCTGTTTGACAATGTTCTTGGAATTAATTCATCTCGCCTTTTTCATTAAAGGCCCTCTTTAGAGGTGTACCCTCGTGGGGTTGTTTGACAATGTTCTCGAAATTAATTCATCCCGCCTTTTTCATTAAAGGTCGTCTGTTAGAGGTGTACCCTCATGGGATTTAATAGTTTATAGCTTCGTGAGCTTACTTCTTTGAGAATGAGATTTATAAATCACTGTTGTTGATTTCCCTTTAATAAGGGAGAGTTTGTGGCTCGACCCTTTAATAAAGGAAGGTGTTGGTTCGACCTTTTAGGAAGGGGAGGAATTGATGGCTTGACCTTTTAATAAGGGGAGACTCTGGCTTGACCCTTTAAGAAGGGGAGGAATAGGCTTAACCCTTTAATAATGGAATGTCTATGTCAATCCGATGTTACACGAGGAAGATATGATTGTTTTAGTGATGGTATATCATGCAGAAATATTTTTGTGAATTTTAATTTTCAAACTTTCTTCAATGTTGCTTTGTCAACCAATTCATGAAGATTTGTGTGACGATAATATATATCAATATGATAGTAAATAGCATTCTTGAATGCTCATGTGAGTAATGTTTTATGCTTGTGCAACTATATATACATATGTACAATTTCACACATGCATATATATCAACGGGTTTTTAACAAATAATTATCATATGCAAAGACTGAAAAAATAAACATTTCAGTGCCAGAAATATGTTCGGTCTTTCGAGCATCATAATTTGAGTATTGAATGCGATAAAATATAGATTCATGAGCGTATATATTTATTGTACACAATTTGGACTATAATCCAATATAAAAGGAAGAAAACCAAATCATTCATCATCCAATACAACAACTTTTATATGCAGCAGGTCCAGCATCTAAAATCATAACATCTATATATATCTTATGTATGGTTCACCATGTAAACAAGTGGGCATTAACTTGCAAGTTTTTTGATATCATCTAAAACCATGACATGCATATATGTTCAAGTTCTCATATGTATCAGGTACATGCAAATGGGATTCATTGACATGTGGCGGGTCATCAAATGCTAAAGGAATTATGTATAATTTTGGTGCTTATTTTGCTAATGTTCATTGTCATTTACATGAGTGAAAGTTGTCAAACACCACATTTGACAAATGGCAGCTTAATAGGCATGAGAAATCGACACATCAGATTGTGCTCATATGTTTAATAGGTTTCCTTTCTAATATTGACACATGACCATTAATGGATATTGGGTTGCAGGAGCTTGTAAGATTAGACCATGGACATTATTAAGTCTCCTTATTGGCGTGTTGATCCAATAGCAACTATGATGAATCCAGTAGCGTTGTAATGTGATAATGTATAAACCCAGCAACGCTGGTTCTCACGACCAATGTGGTGCACCTCGTTGCCACTGTAGGCAGCGACGGGTTGGTTTTTCCTTGGGTCGATTGGGACCTTGGGTTGACTGATGAGGTTGAAAACAAACACATATATGCCCAATATGTTGAAGTCTACTACTAATAGAATGAATCATTGAACTGATATCCATATATGTATATATATATATATATATATATATATATATATATATAAGCGTACCAAATTGAGAGTCGAGATATGTATTTCTGCGCACTCCCGTGGCTTCCCCCTTCATTTCGGCAACGGAATGCCCAGATCAAATGTTAAAGCAGCAACCGAATGGTTTTGCTCTGACTTGAGCTTCAAACGATTGTTTAAATCTTCATGCTCGATTACCACAGACTTCACCACCGTCTCTCAACCGGATGGCATCAAAGATTAACTGTGGCTGTGCTACATGCCCAATTGTGTATACCACAACAACCAGAAAGAGAATTTTCCAGCAGTCGAGATTGTCGGGGCTTTGTAGCCCATGAAATTAGCGTAATCAACTACCCTAGCAGCCTAATCACTGATGGCAGCGGGGTTGAGGCCGTTGCTGGCTGTGGCAAGGCATGAATTTTTTAGAAATTACTCGATTCCCACATACGGCGCCAACTGATGAGGCATATCAGAAAGACTTTTTAAAGTTGTATGAGAACTCAAAGGGTATTAATTGCGTACCTTGGTATATGGACTATCTCTGTATTTATAATGGTCAAATGGAACTGTGTCCTAGTAGGAGACTGGCTCTTCAGTTCCTTAAACTCATCTGGAGATAGAGAAGTCATGGTCAAAGTAGACTTCTTATCCACGTCACCTTGAACTCAACCTCCATGTTATACGTTTCATAATTGGAGTCAAATACTCTATCAATATATATATATAAAGTATAAAATATATAATATATAAATAAATATTAATACTTTCTAAATTCTAGTGTTATATTTTTCTTAAAAGTATAAAATATTTAATATATAGATAAATACTAATAGCTTCTAAATTCTATATATTTATATAATATAAGATATATAAATAAATAATAATAACTTCTAATATATTGTTATAACTAGGGGTGCACAAATATGAGTGTGTATTTTGCCAATGTTAAAAAAAATATTAAATACAATGACTTCTCCTGAGGTTTAACTTAATTACACTTAGCTGAAATTTTAAAAATTTTTGCATTGACCTCCCTGTAACGGAATTAGTCTACGGGCGTTAAATTTTGTGATGATTTTACCTTAATACCCCTAATATTTTAATGTTAGAAAAACCAAAATATATGCTCCATTGAAATGACCAAATTACCCCAATATTCTTTCTCATCCTAAAAAATCTCAACCATCTGCAAATCTTCGAATTTCTGTCTAAAAATCTCAACCATCAAACCACCACAAGCATTCGTATCAAGCTTTTCCTCACAATTATCAAACCACCACAGAATCCGGCAAGCCATCCACCGTATGCGGTGGCGTTATCTCTCGGTGTTTCATACCACTCGCTACCGCTGTTGATGATGGTGTGTCCGATGTCCATGTGCTCGGAAAGGGCGACGATGGTTTGGTCGATAGATGAGTAGACCTTGATAAGGATGATGATCCCGGCTATGGTCGTAGCCTCCTCTGTCCTCTCTTGCTCGATCTAGGTTTCGTCGCTATGGACAAGGATGATGCCTTTGTAGTGGGCTCCGATTTAGGGTTTCGTCGATCTTGGAGATGGTCCTATTGTAGACGGATACACACACACACGATGTATGCATATATTGGTTTATTTGTGGTGATTAACTAAGATATGATTGGAGTGGCGGTGGCTATGGTGCGCGCGCGCACACACACACGATGTATGTATATATTAGTTTATTTATGATGATTAACTGAGATATGATTGGAGTGGCGGTGGAAAGGTGGTGGATCTGGTGGTGGTGAAATGGAGGAGGTGCTGGGTTTAGGGTTGGCTGGCGATGGTGGTGGCAAAAATGGAGGAGGTGTTGGGGTTGGGGTTGGCTGGCGATGGTGGTGGTTGGCGGTGGCGAAAATGGAGGTGGTGCTAGGTTTGGGGTTGACTGGCGATAGTGGTGGTTAGCGGTGGATCTGGTGGTGGCAAAAATGAAGGAGGTGCTGGGTTTGGGGTTGACTAATGATGTTGGTGGTTGGCGATGGTTATGCCAGAGTGCTTCTACTTTTTCTTTCCCAAATCCTAACCCTAAAATAAAATTGTAATTTATTTAAATTAATTAATCTAAATAATAATCATCAATTCATTATTCATTTATTTTTGCCTAAAATTAAAATGTAATTTATTTAAATTAATTAATCTGAATAATAATTATCAATTCATTATTCATTTATTTTTGAGGTATACATTATTCTTAGTTATACACCGACATATTTAATTGAAATGTAATTAATACAAAAATTAAAGTATAAACTGAATTCATAAGCATCTATATAACCATACCTCTACCCTTTAATCAATCTGTCGGCTTCTTTCTTTGATTTATTCAAATGGAAAACCCAAATGCACATTATATATATATATAGCCCTACAGATTGAGTTCTTATGCATTTAATGTTCATTTTGATTAAATTTAAGGGTAAATTTGGCATGAAATATAAGATTTTTTTGTAAATAAGTAACTTTGTAAATGTTAAGAAAGATATTTCATTTGGAGTGAGGGTATTTTGGTCAATTCATGCATATTTTTTTTTGATAGATTTCACGAAAATTTGGACAGAGGGGTGCACTTGTAAAATGTGCACAAACCTCAAGGGAGGTAAGTGCAAGAATTTTAAAAAGTTTTACTCGAGTGTAAATAGATCAAACTTCAGGAGAGATCATTGTATTTAATCTTAAAAAAAAAAAATTAACAAAGAATCTTTGGAGAATCGAAACTAAAGGAACCGTTAGAAACGGTTTCGGTTCCGAAAAGGGTGGTTCCTAATTGAAGGTTTAAGTTATTGTCACTTCTTCTTATAGTTCTTTTTCTCATATGAGCTCCATCTTCTCGCAAAACAAACCCCCCACCCCACCCCAACTAAAAATCAGAATTTTTTTTTTCAGACAGTTAAATGTATCGCACAACATAACTTAATATTATGGCTTTTGATATTTGGAGGGTGGGGTCGAAAAAGATGAAACAACTAAATCGTGAAGCCAACAACAAGGCAAAATGTCTTTTTCTAAAAATATTTAACTCAATCTAGACACTCAGACACAACAAAAAAGACCACTTAATCGAGAGGCAATTTGTCAGATCCTCTGTTTGATCAACCTACGATAAATAGTTCTGTCTTCAGCAATAATTCCACTATAGAAACATCTGAAGAGGAAAATGCAACACATTCAAGAAGCTAAATGCAAAAGTGCCTCACATTTCCAGAGTTGAATATTCAAATCTAGCAAATCAAATAAAACAGCAACGCTATTCAAAAGACCAACACAATTAACAAAACTGTCGCTTAGAAATAAACAAAACGTCTTTTACAAGGACAAGATGATAATTAAATCTCTCTTAGATAATGCCAATCTTGTTTGCCACATCTAAGGCATCATAGTCTGGAGTCAATCGAACATAAGCCTTCTTGGTTCCATCAGGCCTGCATCACAAGAATACGATGAGGGTTTTTCAGGTTCAGAAAAATGCCAAATAAAAACAAGATAGCAAATATAAGGAAGAATGCACCATATAACTGCACTGGCAAACAGTAGACAGAAAGAGAACTACATTTTCAGATAATTAAAGGTTATTGGTATTTTAATCAATACCATTGTCACGATTACTCAGACTGAGCAAGTGTTTTGTCTAGATTGCACAAAGTGATCTACCAAAAGATTCATACCCCATATAAACAATTCCAATGTGTAATGGCAAAAGTATGAACAAAAGAATAATACCACCCATCTCCAAAATTCCTACAAGGGACAACTATTAACAGTTCTAGGACCATACTATGTATGCTGTAGAGTGTGTGTTGAAGTACTTCTAGACCAGATAAAATCCTTGTCTGTGGACAAGTGTGTAAATATGATGACTACCTGATCAAAGTGTTCACTTTCTTGGTCTGAATGTCATACATCTTCTTCACTGCATCTTTAATCTTTTTCTTGTCAGCACGGATGTCAACAATGAAGACTAGGGTGTTGTTATCCTCAATCTTCTTCATTGCAGATTCAGTGGTCAGTGGATATTTGAGTATTTGATAATGATCCAACTTGTTTCTAGGAGGAGCACTGATGCGAGGATATTTGGGGTTCCTGTCCTTTTTCAATGTCCTCGGTCGGTGAAAGGTAACTGATGTTCGGATCTTCTTAACTTTCTTCTTGATAGTTGAACCCGATTTCACAGCCTTGGCAGTCTTCAAGGCCTGTGCCTTTGGATCAGCCTTTTTTGTACTGTCAACTGTAACAAATAAAAGCTCAATGGTATGTAAAACAGTAAGACAAAAGCAAGGAAACCATGTATAAAATAATTGGGGGCAAAAGAGGTTTCACTCCTAAAAAGTAACCAAAGGGTCAATCAATGGAAGTAAAACTGTTAATTCATGCATATTGAAAGCTGACTTGAGCCATCTTTTTTGACAGAAACACTATGACCTTGAAAGCAGCAACCAGCAAACAATAAAAAAAGGTAAACCCAAACAGTAACCTGAAAGAGGATTTGCTTATACAAGGATTTCAATCAGAACCTGATTTCATTATAGACAATCATGGCAGTAAACATGCCTTTGATTGTCCCAATGTCCATCTAAATAACGCAAGTCCTTGTTAAACATTAAGATCTAAATTAAAGCAAAGTACGTTCACATATTACTTATCTAACATGGTACAAATATACAGCAAATACAAATCATGCAAAAACTAGGATACAAACACGGACACAGAGACTTGTATAAAAAAGCATGTAAATGCATACATATGTGTATTTATACATACTTTTATGCTTGAAGTAGTTTCAAAGAGAAGGGTATGCTTGTTAATAAAAGAGTTCGTGAACATTGCAACCCTTGTCCTGGCCATATATTCTCATGTCAAACGAAGAGACCTGCTAAAGGCATGTCCATGTTCTCTAGTTCTAAATACTCCTCATTGGGGCATGTAAATGTTCTCTAGTTTTAAATAATCCTGGGGGCATGTCACATTCACTAGGGCTACATACTTCACAAAATCCATAAAATTGCTACTATGTGCATATACTCCCAAATCAATTATTCGATATGTTTAGCATTTTACCACTTTCTTTTCTTTCTTTTTCTTTTTTTTTTTTAAAAAAAGGTCAAATTGTGGGTGCTTCTGACAGGTCTTGTCTAACATGGTACAAATATACAGCAAATACAAATCATGCAAAACTAGGATACAAACACGGACACAGAGACTTGTATAAAAAACATGTAAATGCATACATATGTGTATTTATACAAACTTTTATGCTTGAAGTAGTTCCAAAGAGAAGGGTATGCTTGTTAATAAAAGAGTTCGTGAACATTGCAACCCTTGTCCTGGCCATATATTCTCATGTCAAACGAAGAGACCTGCTAAAGGCATGTCCATGTTCTCTAGTTCTAAATACTCCTCCTTGGGGCATGTAAATGTTCTCTAGTTCTAAATAATCCTGGGGGCATGTCACATTCTCTAGGTCTACATACTTCACAAAATCCACAAAATTGCTACTACGTGCATATACTCCCAAATCAATTATTCGAGATGTTTAGCATTTTACCACATCATATTTTCAACAAAGAAATACCTGGCCCTAGATTATCACGTCACTCCTATCCCACATCTCTCAGTGTGTCCACTTTCTTTTTTAAAAAAAAGGTCAAATTGTGGGTGCTTCTGACAGGTCTTGTCCAGTGCAATTCATGCTCATTCTTACTCAGACGAACAGAAACTGTACAAGGATTGGGGTCTACGGCATCTGTATAGCATTTAACCACATCCTTCTTTTTCCTCTTACATAGTACATCTTGTGTCAGTCGTGTGTCCAAGTCTCTCTTCTATAACAAATTTTTAAAAACAAAATGGTTGCTATGAAGATTATTGACACAACTCATGAGTTTCCTATTTTCCTCCACAAAATTATTGAAATGGGAGTCTAAGCACTTGTGCAAATTACAAACTAACAACTGTTTTACTCTATAATATCTCTGCACAAGCTAAAGCTTCTTAATCCTTAAGCACGACGTCAACAAGAAGTTACTGCAGAACATATATAATTTTTTTTTTTGATAAATACAGAACATATATAATTCAAGACAAACGCTTGCCTGAACATATTATATATTAAACAGTAAATAGGCGTACAAAATATGACCCACACACAAAACAAGTTACAGAAAAACATTCAAGCACAAGAAAACCACATCACCTACAATCCGTGAACTCTTAAAATTACAAATATGTAACAATAAATAACAATTATCTCTACCCTTACATCTTACAAACTAAGATAACATAAGAATAGGAAATTATTTTCCATACATACCTTTAGCAGGAGCCATTGATGATCACTGCTAAACAAGCCCAACCTAACCTAATTAAACCAGTCAAATCACAACCACAAAAATGAACATTGTTAGTACTTGAAATTGAAAATGGATTCAATATCCATTCAATTACAACATCTCCAAAAAAATTCTGAATCATTTTCGAACCAAGCATACGAGAAATCAGACCAATATGTACTACAGATCTACAATACACATATCAAGATACATACACGTACAACATATATATATATATATATATATATATATATATATATTGAGATTGATCCGTAGCTTAGAACGAAATTCTAAATCAAATCGAAATCGAAGAACAAAGGACACCAACCTGAATTGCTGCGGCTGTAGAGTAGGGTTCTGACGAAATAAACTCCAGTTATATATTCGCTTAGTTACCGAAATAGCCTTATTTATTTTTAAGTATTGTGAAATAGCCTTAATTTGGGTCAGGTATATCTTTGTACCGGCCCATTACAAAATGCAAAGAAGTTGGATCAACTTGTATTTTTGATATATTGGGCTTGGCAGGTATATTCTTGGAACTTATGCTTGATAAAACTACAAGTAAGTGGAGTTGCTGACATTAAATTAAAAAGATTTTTTTTTTTTTAACAAAAATAAAGTCAAGAAAAGTATTTAAGGTGAAAAAATATTGTTCACTTTTACTCTGGATTTGAAGTAAAATGATAAAAAAATGTCTGTCTTAGTGTCACTATTAAAGTTGACTAGTACATCAATTACGATGTTAAATTTTGAGAGAAGAAATATCCCTTGGTGCACCTATTATCACTCTTACTGACAAAAAGTTGCGCTTCCTTGTAAATTATGTACCACTGCTAACCGTGAAAAAAATAAATAAATAAATTGGAACATTGTGATTATTTTACTTCAAATTTCGAAGAACAACACAGAAAAAAATATATCTTAACAGAATTTTAAAAAAAAATCACTGACAAATATTTTTCATTATTCCACTCTTACAACCTTAATATAGGTTTATTCTTAACTGAATTTTTTTAAAAAAAATCACTGATAAATATTTTTCATTATTCCACTCTTACAACCTTAATATAGATTTTTCTAAGATATAGTAATTAAACAACATGAACCAATGGACGAATGGTGGGTCAGTATTACATTAAGTTTATCCATAGTGTTTGTCTCTTCCAATTAGTGAATGGTTGCTCTCTTACATTTGCGTGACAATCAAAATATTTGAACATTTTGATTCTACAGAAAAAAAAAAAAAATTTAAAAATTAAAAGTTTTCATTTTTCTTCCGGAAAGAAAGCAACTCATCTCACGATTTTATGATTTTTCTAAAATCTAAATTTCACAACTATGATATTGACTGACATATAATTTGTGATAGAATCTATCACACATTTAACATGAATCTCATGAATGAAAATCTTTTTTCACATGGTTGATGTGTATAAAATGAACTTAATAACAAACTTAATTCTATTACAAGAAAATCAATTCTAATGTCTTTTTTTTTTGTTTGATACCTCTAAAATCAACTTAGTAAACGAGAAAGTCAATCCTCTATTTTTTATTGTTTTATTGATTCTTTGTTATATAAATCTATAATGCTTTGATAAATTGAATTATGGGAGGAAATTAAATATTGATTTTGTTAGAATTTTATCTGATTGGATTTTGAATAAAATTCCTTCATTTTTATTATAGATGTTTTAGTTGGAAAAATTTAGCATAAGTGATAACGAAGTTACTACACTGACGGACTGATGGGTTGAACCTATAACAGACTGGATCAAAATAATCTCTAGTTATCTCACCCTTTCTCATAAACAACAATAACGACATGAAGCTACCTACACTAATTTATATGTAAATATGTGTGATTGAAGAAAAATTATTAAATACTACGTAATTTCATGTATGATAATGCATCACTAGTAAATATTATTTAATTTTATGTCTTAAATTACTATGAAATATGGAATAGAGGTTTATTGTTGTTAGAACTTTCATACATATGGAATCTCCGGACTATCCAATAGTTACTTGAAAGAGAATTAGGAATTTATTATAAATCGAGTTGTTATTTACCCGATACTTTTTAAATTTGTTATATTTAATTCATTTATTGTAACATGTATGACCTTATTTTTGCATCGCACCAGTAGTATGTAGGAAGTTTCTACTCACGGTGTGTAGACAAATATTGTCACAAGGAATTTGTTAGTAAGGTTGACATTTTGGTACGCAAGGATGGAATGAAATGAAATATTCATTCTGCTCATTATTTTGTTTAATAGAAAAATTAAAGTGAGAATGATTATTTCAAGTCAAACCTTGAAATGAAAAATAATGAAAATTCATTCCACATCTTAACATATGAAATAGTCATTCTATTTCAAAATAAGTTTTTTTTAAAAATCAAGTTGTAAAAAAACTTCACATTTCAAGTCCAAAAATCACCACCACCTAATTCCATCACCTTCTTCGTAGTACTGATTTTTGAATTCAGTTGGTAAGAGGAATGACATTCAAAAGCAGCTTACAGAAATTTTTTACTAGAATAATCTTGTTGAAGCAACCAAAGATCCATAGATAGTATGTTCCCTTTTACTTTCTATAACATGTTTCGAAAAGGAAAAATGAAAAAAGAAAATAAAAGTTCTTCTGAATAAATTATGCCAAGACACAATTTTACTCATTTGGTGCAAAAACTAAGTGATCTGAGTTTCTACCACTGTAAATATTACTAACTAATTGATTTTGGAACCATCAACACTCACCAATAACAGTTTTGGACAGACATACCTATTGACACCCACCATGACGAGGATAGTGGTTGCTAATTAATCAGTTTAAACTGATATTTCCAACTGTCATATAGAGAAAATTATCTATAGAGAGAATTAGCATAGCGGCTGCTAATTAATCAGTTTAAACTGAAATATCCAATTGTCAGGCCACATATCATAGACATTGGCGTCACAGACAAATCATCTGTCACCATGTAGGTTTCCATTTTTTCTTCTAGAAAGAAAGCAGCTCATGTTTTATATCTTCCCTAGAATCTAAATTTCACAACTATGATATTGACATGCATATAATTTGTGATAGAATCGGTCATACATCTACCATGAATCTAATAAATGATTTTTTTTTTTCACATGATTTATGTCTATAAAATGAGGTTAATAACAAACTTAATTCTATTACAACAAAGTCAATCATACGGTAAACTATTTGTTTTCGTATTTTTAACATCAATATATGTCTAACTCGTTTTATTGATTCTATTATGCAATGCTTTGATAAATTGAAATATTGGAGGAAATTAAAAAATAATTTCTTAACTAATCTTTTACTAGAGTTTGGAGTATTGTTAATTCAAATTGTTTTCTGTAATTGAGATTGTTGTGCGGTCAATTTTAATCCCCATATTTCTCTTCTACCTTTAAAACATACCATCTTACCAAAGAAGGAAGGAAACTCTTAGCTACTTGCTCCCTATGTTGCTGTACTTAAAATTTGTAAACATCCAATCAAGTTAAACACTGAGAGAACGGCTAGTTATTAGAGATAAGATATTATTAGCTCCATACAAAGAGGAAGAATTTAAGCTTGATTATTGAAGGGAGCTGATGTTGGGCTCCACTAATATATTCAGGCGCTCCACTCTTTTTCTCTCTTTAAAATCAAATTACAAAAGAGTCCTTACACTATAGAATATTTGGTTGTTTTATGTTTAATGATATAATTGCCATTTTCTTTAACACTTAACATATTAGTAGTTGCATAATATAGGAAACTTACCATAAAAAAAGTATATGATTAAGATAAAAAATATTTGAGTGGGAAGCAAATTTTATATCAATGTATTTGACGGAGAACATAGAAAATTCTAGTTTTATTTAAATAGAAATTATGTAGTATAGTTCAGTAAGCAAGCCAAAAAAAGGTTGGTTGATTGAAAAAGGGAATTTTAGAAATTACATTATTATGTGATTAATTAACCACTTTTAAGTAAAATATATAATATATTGTACATATATTTACGTTGTGTATATATAATATATAAATTTGTGAAGCTGAGACTCAAAAAAAAAAAACTTATTTTTCCAAAAATTCCTCTTCATTCATAGAGCAGGGAATTGTGTTGTTCACGAGTTGAGAATTTTAGTGCTAAATGAGACAATCGAGGTGTTTTAATGAAGATTTGTTTTTTCGTGATTTGTTATTTATAATATTATCTTTTCTTGTCATGAAGAAAAAAAAACTATAATCTAAACTAAAATGATGGTTTAATATAGAAGGACAATTATGGTATAAAAAATGTATAAATTAATCAAGTAATATGTGATTTAGAGACTCTTTCGTAATTTCATTTTAAACAAAAAAGAGAATGGAGTGCCTAAAAAGATTAGTGGAGCGCGAATATCAGCGGCGTTATTGAAAGACTCCTATTTTGTTTTTGTTTATTTGCATCCATGTAACTATATCAGCTCTCCTAATACATTAATTACCAAACAATATTAAATTTTGAGAATAAATTTATGCATCGGCCCTATTATCATTATTACTAACAAAAAGTTGTATATTTTTTTTTTAATTATCTACCTTACTAGTGGCGAAAAAAATTAAATTGAGCATTTTAATCATTTTGCTTCAAAGCTCAAACAAGAAGATTTTTTTTTAAAAAAAATTAAAAAAATCAACCCTTCTATGAAGTTTTTCCTAAGATAAAGTAATTAAAATTGATGAAATGAGCACCAATGAACTTGGGGTCAGTCCGTATCACATCCAAGTTTATCCTTCAACAATGTCTACTCCAAATCTCGCACCATCTCAACCACTGCAACCAAAACATTTTCTTCTCTTGATGTACCCGACTAGTGAGTGGTGTTGTCTAATTTATTGGGTGAATACTCTGGCCTCTCTTTAGAAGAAAACCCAATGTCCCTCCCTTATAACACATAATTGAATATATCTATATATATATGAGGCTGTGACAGCCCTCAAAGTGAGATAGCTAAAAGTCTAATTTGGTGTCTACCTAATCTCCAAAGTTGCAAGTACACTGAACAAGAATGTTGTAGACTTGTTGCGCTTGTTGTTCCTTTGAACTACTTGAATTTGGGAGTCGAGGTTCTTGTAAAAGATGTTTTTAGCATAGTATACATTGGTATACAGTATGTTGAATTCTGGACAAGTCAAAACCATCATTTTTCCCCCTTTATTGTTTAAACTACTGCATAATGTATACTCATTTTTTCTTTCAATCATGCATGTACAATAACATAAAAGCTATGTTTAGTTTGAACTAAATTTTCTTCAATTTTAATTTCAAAGCGCTGATTCAATATTCTCTAACATAACAAAACTGTAATTAACAGGCTCTATGTTTTTTTTTTTTTGAAACAAATAGATTATTTAACTCATATAATTTAGTTTTGTTGCCAAAAAATGCATTTGTTATGAGTGATATTGATGGGCTGATGGATCATTTATTGATTTAATTTCACATAATTTTTAACTAGGCCTCTGATGACTGATTTTGCAGAGCAAATTATTTAGGATTATGTGTATAGATTATATTCATTTCTATTTAATTGGTGTATAATACTATAATGTAGTTTCACTAACTCCAATGAGAGCTTAACCTAAACAGTTCACTAAATTTAGGCGAAAAAGAAATTCTGATGCATGAATGCATTTCAGATAGGGTATTGGAATGAAAGATTGAAGACCAAATTGACTTCAAAAACACAGAAACAGAATCACAGCAAACACCTCCATAATGTCCAGAAATGAAATTCTTGTTCTGAGCCATAAAACATAGATCCAGCCAAGAAAAATAAAATTAAACCTAAATTGATGTATGTAATTATCAAACTACCTCCAAAAAGTTCAAATCTATCAGAACTCCATATCAGCTTTACTTCAATTAGCTCCTTCAGCATCCTTGACCCCCTTCTTCCCAAGGAAGACATAAGTGAGGACCGCCTTTGACTGTAAAGAACCCTTCAACAATTTCAAACCCTAAAAATGAAAAAAAGAAAAAAAAATTAAAAAAATAGGAATGTTATAGATCTCACATGACATGGAAGAAAGAATTTTGTTGTAGTGTTCAATCAATATAAGATCCTTACCATGATAAAACTATTGAATAATTTGTTCATAATGGTAAGAGTAATGACAGAACTGTTTTGGATGTTTATATGGCGATTTAAATGAAGCTAACGGGAATTTTTTACTAGAATAACCCTATTGAAGCAACCAAAGCTCCAGAGTTGGTACAATTCTGTTGGTTTCTATAACATGCGGATAATCTTCTGAATGAATTGTGCCAAGACAAAATATATAATCAATAGGTGCAAAAACTAAAACATTTTCTTCTGTTGAGTTACCCGACTAGCGAGTGGTATTGTCTAATTCACTGGCTAAATACTCCGGCCTCTCTTTTGGAGTTGAGGTTCTTGTAAAAGATGTTTTGAGCATATTATATATGCAATTAGATAACATGTTTTGAGCATATTATACATTGATATACAAATTCTGGACAAATCAAAACCACCATTTTTGCCCCTCTATTGTTTAAACTAAGGCCAAATCTATACTCATTTTTTCTTTCAAATTAATGATTTTAAAACCATTAATATTCAATTATAGCAGTCTTGGACAGACACTATTGACACTCACCATGACAAGGGTAAGGGCTGCTAACCAATTTGAAATGAAGTTTGTAACTATAGAGAGAATTTGAATTGCCTACCTCATCTATGCCAAACTTAACCACCTTCTCTTCGAGCGCGTCAAAATCCTTAACATTGCACTTGTTGAGCATGGACATGCCAGATATCATAGACATTGGTGTCACAGACAAATCATCTGTCACCATGTAGGTAACTAAGCCCTTAACATAATCCCCCTCACCACTTGAAGTCACACTATCATCAACTGGACCGACAAATGACACTTCTGCTGCCATGAAGAGGGTACACAAGGGACATCTTGTACCTGCTTTGATAGTCACAAACCTGTGATTATTCATACAAATGTAGAACTTTCTGGCCGCTATGGATACACAATCATTAGGTAACAGGAGAGGAACATTTGCTACGTAAATTGGTGCATTGGGTTTGAAGAGAGAGTCCTTATTTTGGTTGGGCTGCATGTAAGCTTGATTCAGGTTTTGAACACTTTGGTACAGGTTTCCAATGCAGCCAACCATGGTTTCATTAGTGAGGAGCTTGATAACGGATCCAACTGGCAGTGAGAGTAGGTTGAAGAGGAAATCAACAAAGTCTTTCCCAGCTTCTGCAAAGAGGACTTTGTGGGCTTTAGGATCAATGAGAAGCTTCAAGCTAACCTTTGTGGCTGCCATGGCTGTAACAGTTTAATAAAAAGTACTGTCCCAAGTCAATCATGTGGTCTTTCTCCAAATAAATGAATAATTTATTTAAGATTGAGCTGCAAACTTCAAGAATTAAAATTATAATATTGCCAAATGGTTCCAGAAAAAATCTCCAAAAGAGGAAGGTATAGATGAGGTATGAAAATCTTGGTGAGGTCATTCCTCAAAAATATATTTTCCACTGAAACAGTCACATCCACCTAATAAAGAGGAAGGTATAGATGCACATGCATTCGAACATGGGAATATACTTAACACAAACAGACAATATATATATATGTGTGTGTGTGTATAAAAAAATATGTATGAAAGATCACATTCAAAGAGAAGCTCTATTAAACATGACAAGTTCAGTAATATAATACATAACTGTGTTTATAGTTTATCGTTTAAAACTTGAACAAGAAAAAGTGTAAGGATGAGAGAGAATATAATCACACATGATCACTGATCTCTCTGTCAAACTCAAGTCTCCGTGCTGTTGTTTTCCTAGTGCAAATGGGGTTTGTGCACTTTTAAATGTGAAAAAAGATAGGGGAAGATTAAGAATCACAAATAGATGAATAGTCCACTGAACTTAAATTAATTGTTCATTAGTGTCCATTTAAGTGCAACTGAGTCAATACAATGAATTGCATTGCTATTACAACCTCTTAAAAACACTGATTCAAATACTCGTATGAAAATTTAATATTCTTGAAAACTCTTAGGCAAGTGTTGTTCATTAAATATTAGGTTATATAAATGCCATCTGTTGTACCTATATGAACTATTCTTTTAACAATCTCATTCTCATCAACCTTAATTATATGAACCCATGGTGATCCATTGTGAAGCTTGCAAGTTATCTACATTGTCACAGATTTTGTGTTATATGATTTATAATTTGCCAATTTTTTTATTTTATTTTATATTTTTGTCAAGATGGTCTCCGAAAGAATATGCACATTCGTAAATATCTTCTATTTTCTTCCTTTCTATGCATGTTAATGCACATTATGAGATATAATTATAACAGACGAAATCAATTCTTTTGTAGCTAGCATGAAACAGTGAGCAAAGGGTAATTATTCGACGGCACAAATTAGTTTATAAGTTTTTTTTCTTAGGAATTATTCAACTGTAAAATAAATTTGCATTCAAATGAAAACACTCAGGTTTGCTTTTCTTTAGACCACAACCACAACAAGAAAATGAAAAAAAAAAAAAAAAATCCCAAAAGCATTAAATCTTAGATTTCATTTTGAAGAAAGATTATGTCACTTCCTTTTTTATAAAAAATCGATTGAATTGTGAGGATACATATGAAGAATTCGAATATCACTTACCTAATTGAACTCTGTTACGTTTTAAATGGAGACTACTATAATGCGGCAATATGCTGTTACAAAGCAGGTGTTTAGAGGCCAAATCCAAGAAGAGCTTTTAGCTATGTGATATGATTTCTTTTCATTTTCCTTACAAATCAATCCCAAATCAAGGAAAAAATACACACATATATGGTTTCAACCATTTAAAGTCCATTTGGAACAACAAAATAAATAAGAAAAATGATACGAGTCTCCATTGTTGTTTCTGATTGGTGTCATGCATTGAGATAAATGCCAATGAGAGAGAGTCTACCTTATCTATGAATGGCAAAGAGTCCTGTAGGCCCATCGAGTCAAATGGGCCGATCCACCAACAAATGACACATGGCATGCCATCTTCACACTTGAGATGAAATCAAGTCCAACAAAAGATCTTGCAAAAAGTTCACGCTTAACCGGATAAGACCCGCCAAGATCTTAAACAAACTAATGATTGCACCGGCCCACTTGACACAAAAAAGAACAAAGCCCATGAAGATATTTGGGAAGCATGATGAAAACAAGCCAAAAAAAAAAGACCAAGACGCGAAGAGGGAGAGAGACTATATAAGAGCAAGAAAAAAGAGAAACAAGGGAGAGTTTTTGTTTTTGACATGTAAGACAATCTTGTGCCAAATAAAACAAATCTGTTTTCAATACAATTCTTCTGATGAAACACAACTGTGCGTAGGAAATTTTCCATTGAGCAAGAGCTTGAATTTCAATAAAAGAATAGAAATTTTAGTATCTACAAGTCCTTATTGGACAAATTAGTTAGGATCAACAGAGAATTGAATTAGAAAAGGCAAGAAGTGTAGGAAACAAAAGATGGTTCGAAAGGGGTTAAGAAAATAGATAATAAGTAATGGCTCCAAAGGGTTTTTTCTTTTTTTTCTTTTCTAATTGGTACACACGAGACATACACCCTTAAAGAATTGTTTACATCCAAAAAAAACTTGATGTTTATGCCTAATGTTTGCTAGGCACTAGGCCAAATTCTATATCCACTTGGGATAGAAGAAAAGTAATTTCATTTTTCCTAAAATTATTCAATGAAAGAAAAATTAAATAAATGGATAAAATAAGACACAAACAAGCAGAGATGGTCATTCAATGGATAAAACCATCCATTGAATAAATAGATAAGTGTTTCTTCATATTTTTTATTATTATTTTTTTTCATAAGTTGTTTCTTCATTCTTTTTCTATTCGTGATTTTATATTCAGAGTATCTTTCTCTCCTTTATTTTTCATAATGTTTGCTAGGCGTCAGGTCAACTTTGCATATGTTATGGAAATGATGCAAAGTTGTAACTCTATTCATTCCTTGTTATGATTATGGCTTTTTAATAATAGCAAATTAATGATAATTAGAGTAAGAATTTTTATAGGCGATTATATATTAAGTAGGGCTATTGTAAAAGCTTTTTATTTTTTTATCTTTCTATCTAACACATTTAAATTCCGTGTGTAAAACAAAGCAAACTTAAACCACGTACCCCATAAATCCACGGTTAGAATTTGACTATGTAAAATAAATTTCAACATGTCTCTTATCAAACTAGCCAACCATTACCTGCGGGAGTTGTTGCATTGCGTTTGAAAAGTGAAGTCCTTCTCTTAAGCTTCATTTTTCTTTTCTTTCAATATCATGCATATAGAAGAACAAAAAATGTAATTAAGGCTCCATGATTTTGTTTTGAAACAAATAGATTACTCACAAGTTTAATGTAGTGTTGTTGGAAATAAATTAATAATGCATGTGTTATGAGAGATCACATATTCAATCTTTAACTAGGCCTTTGATGACTATGATATTGAAGAGCAAATTATTTAGGTTTATTTTAATTTCTATTTAAATTAGTGCATAACATAGTTTTAGCTAATTTGTATGAGACCCAAACCCAAACCCAAACAGAAGGCCACTAAATTTAGCCCAAGAAGACATCCTGATGCATGAATGCCAATAACAGAGTTCATAAACTTGCGTACATTTTTTAAATGTAGCCGAGTTGGGTGTTGAACAATCAGACTCATTCATATTGTTAGAAATAAAGTTAATCTAACACATAATTATATCCGACTCAATAATCCGAATTCAGGTCAAATCACATCTGACAAGAGAATTTTGACCCCATTTAGAAAAACTTAAAAACTTCCCCACTACTGCCATTTATCATCTACAATTTAAATATTATATTAAATAAAAGAACAAAATATGAAAAACCTTTATTTTCTTTTTTTAAAATCTCATTGTGACAACATGCATTTATATACATGTATATCAATAAATATTAAACAAATATATACAAGTCTGGATTACTTCTTTTTAGCAATCAAGGGATGAATTTGAGCAAGCTGCAAAGTATAAATCATCAGTATAAAAACATGAAAATTCCATCCTATGGAAGATCGAACAAAATTCTAATGTTTGTTTATTAAACGAGTTGAGATCAAATGTCCGTGGATATGATCTGAAATATATATATTGGTAAAGTGCATAAAATACACCGCTATATAAAAAATGTGCAAAGACTCTCACCTGTTTGCAAAACCTTACATATTTAAATTTGGACAAATAAGGACAACTCTTAAATTTGAACAATAAAATGACTAAAATAACCTTACCTTATAAATAAATAAATAACCAAAACATGAAATGATAAAAAAGTTACTTTTGAATTTTAAAAAAAAGTGTGACATCATCAATTTGCAACGGGGGGCAATTTGTTGTGATTTTAAAATTATACCCGGTATATGTGTGTTATAGATATAATATGTTAGACCCATTAAGCCAATATATCTTATAATTAAAGGCCCATCAAATAGCTTTCTCTTTCGTTTTAATATGTTAGGCCCATTAAACAAGCCTATTTTATAATCTTGTATCCAAGAAACCCAACATGGCCTGCGTACATTTATATTTAGGATCAGGATCCCTCATGTGAAGAGATGGTGTGCCTCAAACACATCAAACCCCTATCCCCCTCTCTATATAGATATATAAGAATATATATATATATATCACTTTCTATCTCTATAATTAATATATAACATTAAATAATATAACATGAAATGACATAAAAAATTATATGTAAATTATAAATAATATTATATAATTAAATAACATTATATAATTACAAATAATAACATTACATATTATTATATAATTATAATTAATAACATTAAATTAAAGGAATGAGAAGAAGTAAAGAAATTGCACATATATATTTCTCGCCAGTGTTAAATAGATTATAATTTAAATTATTAATTAGTTGTACATTAATTAATAAAATTTAACACAATATAACAAATAAAAATACTTAAATTTTTTGCTTAGATTTGATCTCTATTTGCTTAATTTTTTTGAAACACTTACTTGGAATAAAAGGTATTATTTTATTTATACAAAATCAATTGGTTTGACATTTTAATTAAAGAATAGTTATTTAAAAGTTACAAAACTGTGGCGTTTTATGCCATAGGACATACCACAGGATCTCCTCCCACAGGGATCCTGATCCTATATCTAGCCCCATCTACTCTCTCTCTCTCTTTCTATAATCTAATAACTAACATCTCTCTCCCAGTTTCTCTCTTCATTTGAGACGAATCATCCTCTAAAAACAAGCAGCGACAAAGCTAGTGGCCACAGCACCACTGACAACCATGACACAATAAAGAAGCTAGGGTTTATATATATTTGGGTGGCTAGGGTTTGTAACAATAAAGAAGCTAGGGTTTATATTTGGGTGGCTAGGGTTTGTATTTGTGAGTTTGAGAGAGCAAAGAAGATACAGAGAGTCACGAGGTTTTTGGGTAACTTTGAGAGAGCCAAGAAGAGAGAGAGTCGTATTGGGTCTCTTGTGTTTGGGCAACCTAGCTTTTAAAAAAACAAGTTATGTTTAGAGTGATCCATTCTTGTGTTTGGGCAACCTTTTAAAAAAACAAGTTATGTTTAGAGTAATCCATTCTTTACTCCACCACATGGTATGATATTGCCTGAGTCTGCATGATTTTTTGTTGGGTTTTACTCCAAAAAGTCTTGTACCATTTGGAGAGAACACATCACATACAAGTATATCCCCTTCACCATACCTAGACGATGTGGGATGTCACAATCAAAACCAAAGGAGAGAATAAAAAATTATAGCAAATCATATACACATATATATCCTATCTATTTGCGCCGACCAAAAGTTCACTAGGTTTCGCGACGTTCCAGCGTATGGCCATGGCATTGCGAACTACCACTATTTTCACAAGGTGTACATGAGGTTGTGGAAGTACCAGCAAGAGGAGACCAGAGTTAATTGGACAAAAAATAGGATTGTCTTAATATAATTGATTAAAAAGGATATAATTGATTGATATTATAAGAGACCAAAGATAATTGGACAAACCTCAAGGGAGGTTAATTGTGTTTTTTTCAAAAGTTTTATCGAAAGGATAATTTGGCAACCTTAGGAGAGGTCCGAAGCAATAACCCTTATTAAAATCATTTCCAAAATTCATTAATTAGTGGACAGATTTGGGTGGGATGAGCGGCTAAAGCAGAATTTGCCACCACTAGGTAAGAGTAATGATGAAGCTGTTTTGGATGCTTATATCGGCATTTAAAAGCAGCTAACAGAAAAAAGAAAGGAAAAAAGAAAATAAAATTTCTTCTGAATAAATTATGCCAATACAATTAAAACCATTAGGTGCAAAAACTAGTGATCTATATTTCTAGCACTGTAAATATTTCTAGCACACGTTAAAAGCATAAACCCATAAAGAGAATTTGCTTACCTCATCTCTGTCAAACTCAACCACCTTCTCTTCAAGCACATCAATTTTCATAACATTGCACTTGTTCAGCATGGAAATGCCAGATATCATAGACATTGGCGTCACACAGGTCACCATGTAGGTAACTAAGCCCTTAACATAACCCCCTCACCAGTTGAAGTCGCATTCTCATGTTTTTTTTCACCTGGCAAAAAACTAAAAAAAACAAACAACTAAACAACCAAATCCATCTCCGCTACTTCAAGTAGCCACGAGGGAAGATACAATCAAAATAGCACCCCTCTTCAGCTACCGCATTTCATACCCCTCGGACCCAAGTGTCTAAAAGAAGCCTGCTCACATCATTCATAATCACCGCAACTGATTCCATCTCATGAGAGAAATTTTAGTCCCTTCGGGGTTGAAAATACTGCATCCACGTTAATTATTAATTTCAATGATCGAACCCTTCCCTTCCTCTTCGAAGGTGGGGAGATTAAATCATTGAGATACAAGCAGGGGCCCCTCAAAATTTTTAAAATTTTTTATTATACCATTAAAAAAAATAATTAATTTTAAATAGTACACTAAAATTTATTAAAAATTTCAATTTGACCCCCAAATCATTTCAAAACACTCATATATTGATCATAAATAAAGAATTTGAAAATAAATTTAACTTGTGTTCCGTTGAAAACTATATAAAAAAACTAAACTTAAACCTTATAGCCATACTTTTGAACATCTAAATATTGTGAAATAGAAATTTTAGTTTATTAACACTGTAATCCTTATCACAACAAATCATTATTTCATTTACATATACACATGTACAATATCTATTATATTAATTCATAAGAGAAATACACTAATGTCCCTCATATTCAATAAAAATGCATGAACCTTTCTTATCAAATATTTTTGTAAATTGATGTTTACAAGAAAAACATCTAGAAATATATCAAATATTTTTGTAAATTGATGTTTACAAGAAAAACATCTAGAAATATATCAATCTTCATTTGCTAAATGACAAATTAAAAGGAGGAAAAACAAGTGTTGTGAGATTGTAAACTACAACAATGATCATATATACTAAAACGTTTAATGGTTATTTACTAACAAATAACAAATTCTATGACTAATTTATGTAGAAGTCATTAAAAAAATAATCTTGTTTTTATTAAAACTTGTGAGATTTTGTTTAGTTAAAATCATTATTTTTTTTAATCAAATATATCTTTCCGAAGTGGAATCAAATTACTCAAAATCTTTGTCTAAAAATTGAATTTTTGAAAATTGAAACAATTAATTGTTGAAGAAAAATTGGTTCCCTAATTTTTTTTTCTTTATCTCTTCACTTTTTAGTTGTAACTTATCAATTCATCTTCTCAATTTTTTTCTTTCTCACATCAATTTTTTGTCTAATTATTTAAGTTGCATTTTTCTCAATTTTGAAAAAAAATTTCCTGAACAAAATTTTCAAGATATATAACACTATAACTAAAATTTTAAAAAATTATATTACAATTGGTTACTAATATTTTCAAATTTTAATTACATAATGTAAATTTGGTTCTCCCAGACTAAATTTTCTAGCTCCGCCCCTAGATAGAAGTTCTTTGATTATTATATTAACTCATGTTTAATAAATTGATAATTCATCTATTAGGCCGTGGCGAAGAAAAAAAATTATTAGACTACTTAGAAAAGTCTAATTCATAGAACAAATCCGATATTTTAGAGACGACCTCAGCCCTCAGGTACATAGTTAATACCATTCAATGTAACAGGATGGTGTGTCAAATAAGGCATGCAGGGGGAATAGGAAGCGAGAGTCGAGTGGACTGAGCGGCCAGGATATGCCTTTTTAGTGGGGGCGGCAGTAGTAGGATTTCTCATCCATATAGAGAAGTTTCCATATTTATATCTTTTGTGTTAAACCAAAAGCATGTAGCAATTCTGCTGAGGCAACAACCTGCTAGCTTCAATCTATCATCAAACCTTGGGCATTCAGAAAGAAAGAACTTTACCGATAAGTAATACGGATCGAATCAAATTAAAGCTTTCCAAGGATAATGGAATTCAATTTTCATCCATTCGTAGGGATCGAATTGGTTTAGATTTAATGTCTAAATCGATCCCATATGATTCACTCCGCAGAACCAATCCAATATTTTACAGATTGGATCGAATTAAAGTTTCCCCGAATCGGATGTGATTCAATTTTCATCCATATGTAGAGATCAGATTGGTTTATGGTTAATGTCTAAACCAATCCGATTGAATCTGATCCATGATCACCCTTAATTGGTGCATCTATGACCACTTCTACTAACAAAAAGTTACACTAACTTAGTAAATTATGTAACACTGCTAATAGTGCAAAAAATGAAATTGGACCATTTATTAATCATTTTGCTTCAACGCTCAGAAAGAAAATATCTTAACAGTTGTTTTTTTTTTTAAAATAAAGATATTTTTCATTATTCCACCCTTGCAACTTGTATATATATTTTTTTTTCTAACATCTAGCTAGTAATTAAAAATGATGAAATGTTCACTTCTATTACATACAACAACTAGCCAAGGGTTGGTGAGTATCACATTGAAGTTTATTCATCAAGTACTTATGTGTTCCAAATCTCTCACCATCGAAGCACCACAACCAAAACACTTTTTTCTCTAGATGTATCCCAACTAGTGAATAGTTGCTTTCTTACATTTCCGTGACCACCAAAATATTTTAACATTTTTTCTCCTTGAAAGAAAGCAGCTCATCTCATGTTTTATGACTTCCCTAAATTCACAACTATCATGTTGACAGACATATAATTTGTGATAGAACCTCTCACACATTTACCATGAATTGACGGACATATAATTTGTGATAGAACCTCTCACAAATTTATCATGAATTCACATAGTAGATGTCTATAAAATGGGATTGATATTGATAACAAATTTAATTATGTTATATAGAAGTCAATACTATTCTCAATTATTTGTTTTTTTTTTCGTTAATTTTTTTAACATCGTTACATATCTAACTCGTTTTATTGATTCTGTGTTCTATAATACTTTGATAAATTGAAATATTGGAGAAAATTAAATATAGATTTTGTTAGAATTTTGTATTGCTGAATTTTGGATATAATTTGGATATAATTTCTGAACACGAATGATAAAATTTCGTAGCGTGCTCGGAGATGGATGCTAAAATTTCTGATTGGATTTTGAATTAATATGTGAATGACAAAACATGTAATATTTGAATAATTCTGAATTTGTAGATAGAATGACTTTTTCCTTTACCCAATGTTAAACGGATATCACTTTTACTCCCAAAAAGTTTGCATACATTTGTAAATTATATACCATTGCGAATAGAAAAAAAAAATTAAATAATCTTAATCATTTTGCTTGAAAGATCAAACAACAAGATGGAAAGAGAACTTTTTGATAGTGTTTGATATTTTTTTAAAAATTTGACGTGTATAATATATTCCACCTTTAAAACATTTTTTCACAAGATATATCCGTAGTAATTAAAAGTGATGAAATCAGCTATTTTTCTATTCCAAATCACTAACCCACAACCACAACATTTTCTTACCGTGACTGGTGGCCTGGTGGGTGGGTGCTTCTTCACTCTGAACTCTTAACGTAGATTTTGTAATTAATGGTCTCTTCAGATGTGTGTTTTCTCTTCACCAGAGACTAGAGCTCTAAAGCATAGATTCGATCATTCGAGCATTCATCCAAATGATAAGACACATCGTAAATTGAAGTTGATGATATGACACTTAATTACAACATGGTATTGTCTCAATTGCTAATTGAATATTCGAGCCTTTCCTTAGATGAAAAATCTAACTAACTCCCTCAAATCACATAATTGAACGTAAATGAAGCCTGTGAGAAGCTTCAGAGTGAGATGTGCATCTTTTTCTTGAATTTGAGAATTGAGGGTTACTTCTGGTAAAAGATGTTTCAATAGCTTTTGGTTGCCGAAGGTTTTTTAGAGCAAAAATTATTCCCACTCTATTATATTAAAAAGTTCGTACTCATTGCAGAATGCTCTCCCTTGAGCAGGATTTGAGAGAGATGGATATTGACTGGTCTTACCTCTATTTTTTGAAAGTCCGCTCTAGTTTTGAACCCGCAATACATAACTTTGGGACCAAGGTGTATACTCATTGCATATACAAATTGATTTCTTTTCCTGTCCTCCCACCCAACAGGTTGTGAATAGAAAATCTTTAGACTGCTAAATCAAATCACAACTTGATGCATTCATGTGTTCCATCAAGCTACATCCAAAAGATCCCTAAATACTAATATAGTACTTACAAAGAAGAAACTGTTCACTATTTCCATCTTCACAACTCACAGAGAATGTAACCTATAGCAGCCAATAAAACAACATCCAGAAAAATAAATCAACTTAAATTGATGTCCATTATCAAACTACATCCAGAAAGCCCAAAAACTAGCTCTGCATCACTTAGCTTCACCAGCATCCTTGACCCCCTTCTTCCCAAGGAAGACACAAGTGAGGGCTGCCTTTGACTGTAAAGAACCCTTCAACAATTTCAAACCCTAAAAACAAAAGAAGAAAAAAAAATACACAATGAAGGAAAAATACAATTAGGATTATTACAAATCTCACATGACAGAGGATAAAGAATTTTTTTGTTAGTGTTCCTCCAATCAATATAAGATACTTATCATGATAAAATTATTAAACAGTTTCTTCACAATACTAATTTCTGAATTCAGTTGGTAAGATTAATGACATTCAAAAGCAGCTTACAGATTTTTTTTACTGGAATAACCCTGTTGAAACAACCAAAGATCCATAGATAGTATAGTTCCCTTTTACTTTCTATAACATGCTTAGAAAAGGAAAAATAAAAAAATAAAATAAAAGTTCTACTGAATAAATTATGCCAAGACACAACTATACTCATTTGGTGCAAAAACTAGTGATCTGTGTTTCTAGCACTGTAAATATTGCTGACTAATTGATTTTGGAATCATCAATACTCACCAATAGCAGTTTTGGACAGACATGCCCCTATTGACACCCACCATGACAATTGACAAGGATGGTGGCTGCTAATTAACCAGTTTAAACTGAAATTTCCAACTATCATATAGAGAGAATTTGCTTACCTCATCTATGCCAAACTCAACCACCTTCTCTTCAAGCGCGTCAAAATTCTTAATATTGCACTCGTTCAGCATGGACATACCAGATATCATAGACATTGGCGTCACAGACAAATCATCGGTCACCATGTAGGTAACTAAGCCCTTCACATAACCCCCCTCAGAAGTTGAAGCTGCATCCTTTTTAACTTTAGCAAGGTATGTCAGTTCTCTTGTCATTTTGGATCCGCATGAAGGACAAATAGTACCTAGTTCGTTCGTCACATAAGAATAACAATTGCTGAAATTTCTACAACGGTAAAACTCTCTAGCCGTGGAGGGTACACAATCGTTGGGCAACAAGAGAGGAACATTAGCCACTGGAGTTGCTGCATTGGGTTTCAAGAGCAAGTCCTTGTCTTGGTTGGGCTGCATGTAAGCTTCATTCAGGTTTTCAATACTTTGGTACAGGTTTCCAATGCAGCCAACCATGGTTTCCTTTGTGAGAAGCCGGATAACATTTCCAACTGGCAGAGAAAGTAAGTTGAAGAGGAAATCAACAAAGTCTTTTCCAGCTTCTGCAAAGAGGACTTTGTGGGCTTTCGCGTCGATGAGAAGCTTCAAGCTAACCTTTGTGGCTGCCATAGCTGTAAATTTTTAGAAAAGAAGTGTCCAAGTCAATCATGAGCACTTCCACTAATAATTTTTTTTTATTATAAAATTTACTTAGGAATTGGGAGCTTAAAACTTAGCTACCAATTATATGTAATTTTCAGACATCAAGAATTAAAATTAAAATGCCTATAATAATTGTAATCAAAATTGTTCGTTCTTGATTAAACTCTCCAAAGTTCCACATTGTATAACAAAAAATGTTTTAGGGAGTACTTTCCCCAACAAATAAGAAATGAGGTCTGAAAATCTTGTCCCCATCCCTCCCCCTCCCAACTGCAACCGAACCGCAAGCTAAATGAGAAAACATCATAAATCATAAGCAAATCTTTCCAAGTTTTGGAATAAATGATTCATCAAGATATATGGAACCTCAATGAATAAATGATTCATCAAGATCTAGCAACATTTCCATCCGAATAAGAGGTTCTAAGATGGCTAATTGACCATAAAGCAATGTTATATTCATTAACATCTGAGAACATTCCTCAAAAATATTTTCCATCAGAGAAAATAATCCAATCACATCCACCTAATATTGTTTTATTGTATTAGTGAAATGAAGAACATGATTCAAAGAAAACCTTGAGTATGGAATCAGAATTCAGTAGAAGAGATTTAGGCTACATTTTCTGCATTTAAAACTCTATTTTTCCACAAGACTCCGAACCCACAAAACCAATTACAGTGCCAAACAAAACACAATTCTTGTCAACTAGGCAAAGCTTCAGTTTGCATATAAATATATATATTATCCAAATTAAATTATTAAATGACTAAAGTTTAAGTGAAGACTTGGCTCAAGAATGACTTAGGACAGCAAAATAGGATTTTTGTAACGAAACCCGATGAGGTGATTTTTCATGCGGTCATACCCCACACACATATACAGATCAAACATTTAAATACACGTATATACAGAGAGACACAGTAGCTATGCATATAAAATATGTAAGGGAATGAGATCACAGACAAAAGCGTTATTGTATATGACATGTTAGTAATCTAATGTGTATAATGAAGATAACAGGACTTTGAAAACTTTAAAATCAGAGTTCAGTAATCTAATCTGCATAATTTATACGCATAAAAAACAAGTTTAATACTTCAGCAAGAAAAAAAAAAAAATCAAAAGGATGAGAGAGAACATGATCATACTTGATCAGTGATCTCCTTCTTCCAGCTCTCTCTCTATGTCAAAGTCAAGTTTCTTTCGTCTAGGGCAAATGAGGTTTGGGCGGGAGGTGAAAAGGTTAGTATGACTCTTCGAAAAATAATTGATTAATTCTATTTTTTAAAAAGCTATAATAGGTGTAATTGATGAAGATATATTATACCCCGATATAAATACATAAGAAGAATTTGGATCGTGTGTGAACAACAGAGTGAGATCCCATCACATGAGTAGAACATACAAGACCCGATGTATTTACACTGGATGTATTGTAGGCGTCCTCGTAATTGACACGCTTCAGTCCAACTTTACATTCTTCTTTTTTTCATCTTTATTTTTATTTTTATTAAATTTGACCAAATTATGGAACCCGTTGGGCTAGAAAACGCTTTTATTTTTAAAAATTGTGTTTAAATATATTTGGTAATCATTGTAAGCGCTTTTAATAGTTACCAATTTTAGCTCAACATAATTTTTGAGTGCAGTAAATTTGTAACTTTTAAAACTATAGAGGTTTTATATATTAGGTAATTTTTTTAAAAATAATTTCATTCTTTCTTTTATAATCAAATATAGTAATATTCTATTAAAGGGTATTATTGTAAAATATACAATATAATTTTTTTTTTCTTAAATCTTGTTACCAAACATATTAAAAATAGAAAATTACTTTATATAATGTATCACCAAATACTTAAGATTTTGTTTAGGAAAAATTAGATTTTGGTGACCAAAATTAAAAAAATTTGCTTTATAGTAACCTTAAACTCAATAAAAGGTAAATAGAGACTAATCTTGAAATATAATTACCAATTATTTAGCTTTAATGTCCAAAATACCCTATTTTATCCCTTTTTTATCTTCTCCAATCGTACTCCCAAATAGCAAAGTTTCAAAAGGATTCTAGGAAAGAAAGTATATATATATATATATATATATATATATATATATATATATATATATATATATATGGAGAGAGAGAACTTTTGTGAACTTTGAAAAGGTGCCTCTCTCTCTCTCTATCTATATATATATATAGACATATATGTACGTTCGTCTTACAATTAATGCATGTGCATATATGTATTTTTTTTTATTTGGTGGGTTTGAAAATTTCACTTATGAGAAGGTGAAGTTGATAATAAGTCTTCAGGGCTGTAGGCAACATGTTTATAAACCAAGTCTATTTCCTCTCCTCAATTCCTTATTAATAAACCAATTGCACAATTTGTCTCAAGTATGTGTTAGGTTTAGTAATTTAATCCTAATTCCAATGTAAAAAATGAACAGTACATTTTTCAATCTATCCTAGGTGTTCAATCTATCGTTGGGTTATTAATACTAAATGTGAGGTTTGTAATTAATTGCACCTAAATTAAATTTTTTTGTATGAAGAGTATTTTGAGCATTAAGATTAAATGGTCACTTATTAGTAATTAGTTTTTAAGTTTGGTCACTATCAAGCTTTTATTAAGTTTAAGGTCACCAAAAAACAATTTTTTTACAATTCTGATCACTAAAATCTAATTTTCCCTTTTGTTTATGATGGTAATTTTTTGTCAACTCTACTAACAACAACATTTCCCTTGTTGTTGAGGGACTTGCTTGCATGATACGAATTTTCCTGTAAATCCTTCTCTCTTTTTTTTTTTTTTGGGTGGAAGGTTATATCCTTAATTTTCTGAATAGCTGAAAGGAGAGTTTACTTATCAAAATACCAGTACAAAAATCCCAAAATAAAAAAAACAAAGAATGAGCAGTGGGCGAATGTGTATCAAATTCAAGTTTATGCATCCAAGTAATTTTATTTCCAAAAAAAAAAACCCAATATACTTGAAGGTGTTTATCTTGTTCAATAGCACAAAAAAAATAGTCTATAAATAGTTTTATTAACAATTATTTAAATGGAAACAAAATTTGCATTCCACAACATTATTCTCGCACACAATACTCTTACATTCAATTTTTTTAAAGGAAATTTTATCAATTCTTTTTTTAAAAAAAGAAAAAAAACTAAACAAGGAAAGTGTGAGAAGTTGTGTGATACGTTCTACTCTCAGACCGTCAGATTGAGCTGAATGCAAGAATATTCTTATAAAACACTATGATCACCGGAATGTGAGAAGTTCTTGCAACGTTTCAAGAATGCAAATCTCTGTTTTGTTATTTATTTGAGTTGTGGGTCTATGTGTCTAATATTTTTTAAAATATCTCATTTACAACCTTTTAAAAAAAAAAAGAAATGAAGTGTGAGAATACATCTTAAGAAATAAAATATCACTTTTCATAGTCAAATTCCAAAGAGGGCTCTGTTAGATAATTAGATTGGAAAATTGCGATAACGAATCAATATTTTGTTATCAAGCATATGTTTAGAGGCCAAAGTCTTTCTTTTGATTTTATTTAACTAAATTAAACTATCACATTTGACTGTCTTTTATAATTTTATTTTATATTATTATTATTTTATAGTAAGATCGTTTTAATATTGAGTACGAAATGAAAGAAATTTGAATCTACCAAAATTGACAAATGATTAAAATACCTTTACAAAATATATATAAAATAATAATAAAATAAGGAGGCCGCACTCCTCTTTTCTACAATTGCACTCCACCTACCTTTTTCTTTTAAAGAAAATGACAAGATGGTCCATAAACTAATTAATACATCATCCCTTATTTTATAATACCACAACTACCCTTAATACTATCAAGTTAAACTCTTTTTTACCTTCTTTAGTTTCTTTATTTTGTTTTCTTGGGTCCTATCAAAAAAAATTATTTTTGTTGAATAATTAATTCTTTACTAACATATATAAAGAGAGAGCTGCTTTAATATATATATATATATATATATATATATATATATATATATATATATCAATGGCCATGATTACCTCCTGCAAGCCCTTGATTTCTTGTCGGAGGCGTTCGTCAGTGCGTTTGTGGTTTGGTTGGAGAGTTCAAGAGGTTAGTTTAGGGGTTTGAGGTCAATGTCGAACCATAAATGATCGCAGTTACCGAAGAGGATTATGATACTGAACTCACTATTTTTAATATTTTTTGTCCGATTAATTGAAACCTAGTTGAGGAATTTGGAAACTAAAAATTTCTAAGTTGGGAACTTTTGATTTAGGCAATGGTTGAGTGGAATTCTTATTTCAATATCTAGATTTTTTTTGGATAAATATTTCAATATCTAGGTTAGAGAAAAAGAGTTGATTGATGTGAAATTTGGATCAAATGAAGGATCCCAGAAAAAAGGGTAATGTTACTCAGGCAGAATTTTTAGGCAGAATTCATAAACAGAAACTTTTATATCTATTAAATGCATGTGAACCCATAAGCAGAAACTTTTATATCAATTAGATGCATGTGGTTCACATTCATTTAATGGATATAAAAGTTTCTGTCTATGAATTCTGCCTGAGTAACATTATCCCAGAAAAAATGACGGATGCAAGCTGCGGTTGTGCAAGATGAAGAAAATTATTTAGGGTCCTTTTTTTTTTTAATGCTTGTACTGTCTTCATTCAAATAAATTGGACATACTGTTGATATGGAACAAAAGATGAGAAACCGATCTTCAACTTTTGAGACTATCTAGTGACTATTTTCATATTCAAACATGCATGCGTTCGTATACTTAACAACATGAAATTTTTATAGATGAATCAGAACATACTATATATTGATATGTTTTTCAAATTTCAAGTTACATTAATGACAAGCCATGAGAAAGAACCTTTATTTGTTTCACTAAATTATGTTTAATTACTTTGTTTTCTCAAATGTAAGAAAAGGTGAATGGAAAACGAAGGTATAAAGTTGAAGACTTGAAGTTAATGCGATGAAAATCATTATGGTCACACATAGTACTCCTTGTGACTCCAAAGAATGCACCCGGCAGAAGAAAATTTGTATATATGCAACTTGGTTATTATATATATATATATATATATATAACTAAATTTATAGAAACTTATAAATACTTTTAAGCACTCTCTATTAATTGGAATTTCAAATTTAAGATATACATTTAATTCTCTTTTTATAATTTCTTCAATTTTCTTAGCAACCAAACGAAGGGTTGTTAGGCCAGCTGAGGGCTTCTATTTTGGACTAGTCAAGACGGATTATTGTTTGAGTTGGATTATTGAGAAATTATTAGGTACTTCTGGGATCACTTGTTTCATGCCAATAATAACACACCAAGTGTTGGGATAAAGAAGAACACATATGCGCATCTGGTACGATGTTATTAGTTCGGAACCATGGTCGAGGGAGTACCTAATAATCTCTCTAGAATTCTTTATCCCACATCGAATTTGGATAAATAAGGACTTGGGCATATAAGGGTGGGTATACGGTAGTAGGTAATAATTTAGATTTTTGGATCATTGGTAAGTTCTTGACCCATTACAATTGTTTAAAATGAACGAACATGGGCTCTCTTGCTAAGATGTTGGGCCGGCACAGAGTTTTTTTTCCGGAAGGTTAAGCAAATGTATATTGATTTGTATGGAATATTTACAAAGCCCATTTAATGGGAGGCCATCGTCCAAAAGTTTAAAGCCCAAACATCTAAACCAGAAGTCCAAGTTAATTAACTGGATTACAAAATTATCCAATGAGCAAAACAAGTCCACTTGATGGGTCCATGACTCAAGCCCACTTAAAAAGCACCGATTGCTCATTAGTCATCAGCCTTTTTTTCCCAAGATTTATAGGAGCGGCCCAATTTATTGACTAAACCACACAGAAGACCCAAAAATGTTTACTGTAGTCCCAAGTTTCGCTTAATAGAATCAGCATCCTCTCTTGTGTCTGTGTCAAGATCTTACATAACACACACTATATTGTTTACACAATACAATATATTTAAGAATCAATGTAACAAAATTAAGTGGAGCCTAAGGCTCCACTTAATTTTGGTTAACCATTCGGCTCGAGAGAGACTAAAGAGCATTTGTCCATGGACTACAAACAACACCTAAACATTCAAAATTGTGTCTTTTAGTCGGAGCATAATTTCATGGCCTTCCTCTATTATTATTAGATACCAAATGCAAACTCTGACGTTGAAACTTATGTTTAGGCCTGCACTCTCTTTATATATTTCCACACAAACTCTTGCATTTCGTGTCTTTCATATTTGTCCTGAATTGTTAGCCCTATGTACCTAATCATAATATGAAATAACATTTTGGACAGACTATATGTTATAATCAACAAGTCAAAATAAGAACCTTGGCCGTTTTGTTCACAATGCCAAGAGCATTAATCAAATAGCAGAAGAAGAAAATTTTGTGACATAAAAAGAAAGGAAATTGAAAAACAAAATTGTGTTTATAAAGGACTTTAGCTATAACAAAGTTTGCCTATCAAACCATAATGGCAGAAGAAGTGAAGCTTTTCAGGACATGGTCAAGTCCATTTGCTTTGAGGATTGTTTGGGCACTCAAACTTAAGGGCATAGAATATGAAACCATATTTGAAGATCTTGCCAACAAGACCGCTTTACTGCTCCAATACAATCCTGTTCACAAGAAGGTGCCAGTGCTTGTGCACAATGGAAAACCCATCTCAGAATCGCTCGTAATTCTTGAATACATAGACGAGACATGGAAGCAATCTCCCAGATTATTGCCAGAAGATCCTCATGAGAAATCCATGGCACGTTTCTGGGCTAAATTCGGTGACGATAAGGCAAGTAATTAACCACTGTCTCATCATACATGTCCTGATTGACTGTCCTTGTATCAAAATAGCAGTAATGTTTCAATATACCTATACTAATTTCACTTTACTCCAAACAACTTACAAACATAAACAACTTTCATATATTAATCAGTACATGTAACATTTCTAGCTGATTCACTATGTATGTATGTAATACTTAGTGGTATAGTTAGAACATCTATTAAACAAGCATCTACTGTTTTTTTTTCCCTCTCCAATGCAGCTTTTGCCATCAATGTGGGGTGTTTTTCTAAAGCAAGGGAAAGAGCAAGAGGAAGGTATTGCAGCAGCCATGGAGAACCTGAAATTCATAGAAGAAGAGCTGAAGGGAAAGAAGTTCTTTGGAGGAGAGAGTATTGGACTCGTAGATATTGCAATGGGTTATATGGCTAACTTAGTAAGTGTACTAGAAGAGGTGACTGGTCTAAAATTGATAGATGAAGAGAAGTTTCCATTGTTATCATCATGGATGGAGAACTTTTCAGACCATCCAATTATAAAGGAAAACTGGCCTCCTCATGACAAGCTAGTCACCAAGTTCCAAGCCATTCTTGAGGCGTACCTATCAGGGCCAGTGCTTAAATGAAACCAGTTTTCGAATCCTCATGTTGTGTGTGATCAACCTTCAAAGTTTATACAATCTTGTCAATTAAGATCAAATGGAGTACCTCAGAAAAACAAGTGAAGTTTTTCTTTTCCGCTTCAAAGTTAATTTTGTTCTAAAACAATGTGATCGAATCAAAGGTGGCTAAATTATCAAATATTCAAATGTGTCGGGTTAGAACTAGAACTTTGAACCCACTATTGGTTAATATCTGGCTTATTTTTGTACTACTTTCACTAATTTTTTTAACCATACGATATAAATAGCTAAATTTCATCAATACTTTTTTAAGCTTATGTACTTTGCAATAGCTACCATGAAATTCATCTGTACCAAGTGAAAATGGAACGTTTCGAGCTGGGGCAAAAAGCCAAGTACGCAGACACTTCACTAGTCCAGCAAGTTTTGTTCTGAGTCCCATAGTTTTGAAACAGGACAATCTTATATCCACACCATCCAATGGTAGGATGGTGAAGTTAGCGTTGAAGAATTTATATATTTAAGTTATGTTCTCTCTAATATTTTAAAATTTTAAAGCAGATAGTTATTAATATAGTATCAGAGTCAAATGTTTCAAAATTTTGAAAATTTGCAACAAATACTATGTTATGTTGTAAACAGCAATACAGAGAGCCAAAAACGAATGGAATAGCGATATCACTGTTGGTCACAACTAGTAGGCTTAAAGGACACCGTCTTCTTTTGGAGGTCATAACCTACCAAGAAATTCATCTATGCCAAGTTACCCAAAACGGCACCATTGTTTCGGGACTGGCCAAAAGCAAATCACACAACGCTTTTGCTAAGTTTAACAGAAGTGTTCAATGGATTCAACTTCACATCTGAACCTTTGAAATGTGCTGTGATAATGGGAGGATCCATATCTTCGTCAGTCATGTAGCACAAGTTTAATGGCTGAGGGCTGTCGACACGTTCCAGAGGAATTGCCTTTTCCACTGCTGATTCTAACCGAAGGTAAAGATTAGGTGGAAGAATTATCAATGTTGTTCCTGAGTCTATGATGATGTTAACCTCCTCAGAAGAACCGGAAGAATTTGAAGGCAATGAAGAATTGTAGAAATCCAACCTTTCATTTCCCACAGAAATTGCTTCCAATGTTAAGTGGTAGAAGGTGACTGGGGGTTTCGGAACTATTGGAGTAGAAACAACCCCAGTACCTGAAACCACCCCATTGCCACCAAAATTCAATTTGCCAGACTTTGACGATTGAGAAACGAAAGGAACCAAACAGTACGAAAATTTGCCATCAATAGTCTTATCTAATTGAGAAATAAGGGAAACTTTTCCACCTACAAGGCCAACTATGCCGCCAGAACCATCCATACTGAATGTACCATCACTGTCATGTCCACACCCAAAAAGTATTTTGGGGAGTGACATAGGCCGGCCTGTGGTGGAACCTAAGGTGACAGTATCAGTGGCAAGAACGCCATGAGAGTAGGACATATCGGCATAATACATTGAATACCGGCAACTTCCATCTGCTTGGCTAGAGGTACCTTCAGAGATTGGCATGTATTTGAATAACAAGGAACCTCTTTCATTTAGAACGTTGCAAGTTAAGAATGAGGGTTATTAAAGGATCTTACAGGATTTCTGTTAAAAAACCACAATTGATCAAAAACCATGCTTCAATTAATTGCAGATCTTCGATTAATCGAAGATAGCATTATGATTGATCGAAATTATAAGACAAAATGGAGGTCAGATTTTAGTGTGTTTCGATGGATCTTATGATACATCTACGATTGATTGCAACTTCGATTGATTGTAATCTTAATTACGATTAATCGTAAAGAAAGTTACGATTAATTGAAGGGTAAGGTTTGATTAATTGCATTGAGTAACCATTGTGTATTGAAGTTGGAATCTGAGTACACATATACCTTAACGACGGATCCACTTGCATGAGTTTTTACATATATATATATATATACATACATTTGTATACACACTATGTGTATGATTACGATTATGTTTCCGCGATTATGAGCTTTTGATTTAAGAATTTAGATGACAGTTTCTTCATGATACTCACCCATTTTCTTAGTTCTTAATCGGGTGTCGAAAATTGGGGTGTAACATTTCGTGTGTGTGCTTTGAAAAATAAATTCAAAAAAGAGTCTCTCATAAAACTTATTCAAACTTCCAAAAATATTTTTCTTCTCATGAATTCTCTCTCAAAAAGCATATATTAAAAGCATAAAGAGATCTTTTTAGTTTGAAACACAAAAAAAATTATTTATAAACATAGAGAGTCCTAATATTGTTTGAAAAATGAGTTTAAAAATATTTTAGAATCTCATAAAGTTTAGGACGGATATAGAAATAAAATTGGGATAAAAATGAGTTCGTTCACACATATCAGCAAAAGACAACCGGTTGTAGAAACAAAGCAACTAGTTGTGATGATTACCTTTTCTAAAGGAAGTTGGTTTTGAGAACGAAACAACTGGTTCACTGTAGCCAATTTTCAAAATTGAAGAAACCAAGAGTACTTGGACAGTTGTGGGGATAAAGGAACCAGTCCAACTTGAAAAATTCTCAAAAATTGCATTTCAAACCCTAATTTTCAAAGTTGGAAATCATATTTTCAAAACTACGTGTCCTCACCAACTTAGCTAGACTAAATGATGCTCTGATCAACTTCCATGGTATCGAGACACTTTAACACTTCATGTGGTCAAGTTCTAGATCATTGATAGCTTGATTATATGTCTATATTGGTGAAACCATTATAATGCTCTTGGTCTTCAAACTCTATGATCAATTACAAGAATTGAAATGAAATTACAACTCGATCATCATTAGTTTTGATACCAAAATTTGTCAATTAAAAATCCATCTTTCATCAATCTCTTTTGGAAAGAGATCAATCGGTAAATATTTTGACTTATATTTCTACTCATGTAAAAGGACAAAAAGATTAACTTGTAACTTATGTTTATCTCTATCTCACAATAAGCCAGGAAATTAATAAAGGATAAATTAATAAAGGATAGAAGTATCTTGTTATTGCTAGTGACAAACTTTTTCAACTAAAACTTATTTTCAAAAACAAGTCAAGCTCATACAAATAAAATAAAAACTTATTCAAAACACCACCCACCTATTTTCAAACAGAAAATGTTTCATTCAAGCATTTCACCAAAAGTAATATCACTTGATACTAATATCATCTCTGCTATCATTGCGTTTCATTTAAGCATTTTACCAAAAGTAATATCACTCGATCCATACTAATTAATATCATCTCCACTCTCCAATACTAATCCCCGCATATCATCTCCACTATCATGGGAGTACAAGCAATCAACTTTTTCATAATGTAACGTGGTGAGGGTTGCAACTTTTTCTCGCAAACTAATAATAGCAGTTGAATTTGGGTTGAAGGAACAAAAACTATTGAAGGAATAAAAAGATAAGCAAGATGAAGAATAGGGATAGGGAGAGAGCAAGAGCATTTAACTTTAATTTCCTTCCATATTTCAATTTATCAAAGCATTATAGAAGAAATAATCAATAATAACACGAGTAGATATATATTGATGTTAAAAAAAAAAAGAAAAAAAATAATTCCTTGTAATAGAATTACGTTTGTTATTTAGCTCATTTTATAACCATCAACAATGTGTAAAAAGATTTCATTCATGAGATTCATAGAAAATGTGTGACAGATCTCATTTTATTACAAATTATATGTCTGTCAATATTATAGTTGTGAAATTTAGATTCAAGGGGGATCAAAACACAAGATGAGCTAATTTATTTCTGGAAGGAAAAATTAAATCCTCTAATAGTTTATTATTATTATTATTATTTTGTGAAAATTAGAATCAAAATGTTTAAATATTTTGGTTACCATCGAAATGTAAGAAATGTCGAGAAGCCCGTGATCTGAGAGAGAAAAAGAGCATTTGAGCGAACAATTTGTGAATGTAAAATCATGGGTAGGGAATGAATGAAGAAATACCCACTCATTAATCAACCTTTACCAAAGGAAGAAAATGCCTTGCGGGATGGTATTTATTATACATGAAATCTGTAATATTCTCAAAATTTGAAGATAGATTTTAAAAATATTTTGAAGGTTAGATGAGTAATTTTTAATATATTTATATGTAATGTATGTATATATATACATACATACATCTGTACTTGACTAACAAGATTAGGAATTTAAATTTGAATAGGATCCTAACTAAATAGACTCTATATAAATTATACGGCTAGCTTTTTATATCATTTATGTATAAATATGACCATAAAATTATAGAAGCCCGAAGAAAGAGGACCGCGACGAAGAGAGTTACTTGGAAGGAAGAAAAGTATTGAATTGAAGAGATAACCCAGACAAGTTCATCTTGCTTCGTATTTTTATATAGATTAATTAGTAATTTGATTATTAAGATTGTTAGAAAAATTTTATAGTAAGCTTTGGTAAATTATAGAAAATTATTCTGATAAAAATTAGGAATACTTCTCTGAATTTAACATATGTGCTTCAGAACAATTTGTGGTTGTATGTGAAACTGGTTAGGGATTAATCATTATTTAGTGTTGCATGGTTATAAATTCGATTAAGGATTATGAACAAATATGGAATGAATAGTATATGTAGATTTTTCATATATTTGGTCCCTCTATGGTAAGATTGTGTAGATTCTGATATTTTTGATTACTTTTTGATATTTATATATATGTTCAATAATTGACACTATTTGTAGGGATTCGATCTATGTCTAATCTATTATATGTAAATTTGTGGGTATATATTTGTGCATAACCTGTAAACATTATATATGAACTTGTGATACAATGCAATTGACGAGGGAACCGAGGCATGAAGAAACCCAAAAGTGTACTGAACTTCTAGATGTGGTATATAGAGAAATATATATATTGATGAAGCAAAAATTCACCCCGAACTGATCAAACGCCAACCTGTAAAAAAGGACAAGAGAAGGGTAATCGAGAGGGCACTGGCGTGGTGCCGGCCGACTACACTCCGACGATCAAGTCAGAAATTGAAAGAGCTTTTTTAGCTATAAAGGAACTCAGGGGGTATTAATTGCGTACCTAGTATACGGACCGTCTCTGTATTTATAGCGGTCAAGTGAGGCTACATCCTACTAGGAGACTGGCTCTTGGAGACAAAGAAGTCCTCTTAACGTAGACTTCTTATCCACGTCAGCTTGAACCCAATCCCCACGTAGTACGTTTCATAATTGGACTCAAATACTCTATCAGATGTCCCCTGTTCGTGAGGGTCAATTACTGGGCCTTATGAACATTTTGGACTGCTTACCGAGCTTCATCTGTTATACAAATAAACACCTTCTTTTTTTTCTTTTCTTTCCTTTCCTTTCCTTCCCTTTCTTTCCTTTCTTTTCCTTCCCTTTCTTTCCGCGCGTGGGCCGGGTGGGCCCGGCCGCGCCCGGCCACAGGCTGGCCAGGCAGCCCCCGGCCGGGGCAGCACCTGGCCAAGGCCGGCCAGGCAGCGCCCCGGCCGGGGTAGCGCCCGACCGCGCCCGGCCCGGCCAGGCGGGCCCGGCCACGCCCGTCGCCCGGCCAGGCGGGCCCGGCCCGGCGCTTAGCCTGGCCGGCCCGGTCGCGTCTAGTCCGGTGGGCCCGTCCTTAGTCGGGCCGATTTTTTTTTGGGCTTGGTTTTTGGTCGGGCGGTTTATTCTTGGGTCCGGCCTTTGGCCGGTATATAAGAATCCGGTTTATATATATATATATAAAATGATTGTCAGTTTGAAGAATCGAACCTTAGCTAATAAGCTTTGATGGTCTCACCCTAACCATTATGCCAATAACTCACTTGGTTAATAAAATCTAATTAATAAGCTTAATAGCGCGGCTCTTGATAAAGCCATGTGACCACCTTGGTGGGACTTACCTGCCTTTTGCTAGAATCTCTTTTAACAGGTTGTGCCCCCGTAGGGTAGGTTAACAATATTTTTGGACTAAAAGGCCCTTGAAAAAGTGTGGTCGTGTCTCCTTAGTAAGGCTAGGCCCCTGTAGGGCTGAGTTTGTGCCCCCGTAAGGCTGTCTGGATTCATCCATCCCGCCTTTTTAGTTAAAGGCCCTCCTCTGAGGTGTATCCCCGTAGGCTGCGACCCCGTAGGGCTGTGACCCCGTAGGGCTGTGCCCCCGTAAGGCTGTGACCCCGTAGGGCTGTTTAAACAATGTTCTCGGGATTCATCCATCCCGCATTTTTCATTAAAGGCCCTCCTTTGAGGTGTATCCCCGTAGGGTGGCCCTCGTAGGGCTGTGCCCCCGTAGGGCTGTGACCCCGTAGGGCTGTGCCCCCGTAGGGCTGCGACCCCGTAGGGCTGTTTAAACAATGTTCTCGGGATTCATCCATCCCGCCTTTTTCATTAAAGGCCCTCCTTGGAGGTGTATCCCCGTAGGGTGGCCCTCGTAGGGCTGTGACCCCGTAGGGCTGTGCCCCCGTAGGGCTGCGACCCCGTAGGGCTGTTTAAACAATGTTCTCGGGATTCATCCATCCCGCCTTTTTCATTAAAGGCCCTCCTTGGAGGTGTATCCCCGTAGGGTGGCCCTCGTAGGGCTGTGCCCCCGTAGGGCTATGACCCCGCAGGGCTGGGACCCCGCAGGGCTGTGCCCCCGTAGGCTGTGACCCCGCAGGGCTGTGCCCCCGTAGGCTGTGACCCCGCAGGGCTTGGACCCCGTAGGGCTGTGCCCCCGTAGGGCTGTGACCCCGTAGGGCTGTGATCCCGTAAGGCTGTTTAAACAATGTTCTCGGGATTCATCCATCCCGCCTTTTTCATTAAAGGCCCTCCTTGGAGGTGTATCCCCGTAGGGTGGCCCTCGTAGGGCTGTGACCCCGTAGGGCTGTGCCCCCGTAGGGCTATGACCCCGCAGGGCTAGGACCCCGTAGGGCTGTGACCCCGCAGGGCTGTGCCCCCATAGGCTGTGCCCCCGTAGGGCTATGACCCCGCAGAGCTGGGACCCCGTAGGGCTGTGACCCCGTAAGGCTGTGACCCCGTAGGGCTGTTTAAACAATGTTCTCGGGATTCATCCATCCCGCATTTTTCATTAAAGGCCCTCCTTGGAGGTGTATCCCCGTAGGGTGGCCCTCGTAGGGCTGTGCCCCCGTAGGGCTATGACCCCGCAGGGCTGGGACCCCGTAGGGCTGTGCCCCCGTAGGGCTGTGACCCCGCGGGGCTGTGCCCCCGTAGGCTGTGACCCCATCAAGGCTGGGACCCCGTAAGGCTGTGACCCCGTAAGGCTGTTTAAACAATGTTCTCGGGATTCATCCATCCCGCCTTTTTCATTAAAGGCCCTCCTTGGAGGTGTATCCCCGTAGGGTGGCCCTCGTAGGGCTGTGCCCCCGTAGGGCTGTGCCCCCGTAGGGCTATGACCCCGCAGGGCTGGGACCCCGTAAGGCTGTGCCCCCGTAGGGCTGTGACCCCGCAGGGCTGTGCCCCCGTAGGCTGTGCCCCCGTAGGGCTATGACCCCGCAGGGCTGGGACCCCGTAAGGCTGTGACCCCGTAAGGCTGTGCCCCCGTAGGGCTGTTTAAACAATGTTCTCGGGATTCATCCATCCCGCCTTTTTCATTAAAGGCCCTCCTTGGAGGTGTACTTTTTGTTTTAGTTATAACAACAAATTTTGAAACAAAAGGATTGCTATTGATATTTGAGTAACAAACAGAGAATTATTCGTGCAAAAACTTCGGAGCTATCGCCCTGAGGCTCGATATTAAATTGAGCTTCAACTAGAATAATTAAAGTAGATGTAACTTTTAAAAGAAAGTCTTACTGGTGGCGCTTCCACAAACGCTCAGCAATCCAAGGATGGGCCAACTGCCTCCACTTTTAATGTCTCTAGTCAATATGCCACATGCCTCCCTGCTCATGACGTGATGCTTTACCGGTCTGCCCCGGTGACATTTTGCCATGCTTGGGGTCTCTATCTTCCTCACTGGAATGTCCCCCCTTTTCCTGTCTGCCTTTCTTGCATCAAGGACATCCTCTGCGTTCATGTACTTTTGGGCTTTCATAAGTAGCTCGGACATACTTTTTGGATGGTGCTTGGAAATTGAGTACAAAAATTTTGAAGGCAGTTGCCCCCCCATAAATGCGGTAATTGCCACCTTATCGTCCAGAGAATCGACCTGCAACATCTCCCTGTTAAACCGGTAAATGTAGTCTCGCAATGACTCCCCTCTATTCTGTCTTACGTTCAGGAGATAGGTGGCTGGCTTTCTGTGCCTTTGGGCGGTAATAAAATTGCCTACGAACCATTGACTCAGTTCTTTGAAGGAACGTATAGATGTCGGTTTCAGGTTGTTGAACCATGACCGGGCAGAACCCTTCAATGTAGTAGGAAAAGCTCTACATAGGATTTCATCTGGTATTCCTTGGAGGTGCATCAGAGCTTTGTAGGTCTCCAGATGATCTAGCGGGTCATTGGTCCCATCAAAGCTTTCAAGGGTGGGCATCTTGAACTTGTTGGGCAAAGGACAACTCATTATCCCCGCGGAGAAAGGGAGGTTGGTTTGCTGGACCAGCTCCTTTACTGTAGCAGGGCCCTTCCCCCTTATGGAGTGGGCCATGCTTTCTACCCTAGCTCTGAGGTCCTGCATCTCCATGTCATAATAGATAGTTTTCCCTGGGTGCCCTGAGTCTCCATGGGGTTGGTTTTTTCCGAGTGGGACTAGGTAACTGGGATTCGTCCCACCTCTTACTCGGTTCTGAGCTGCGTCGTCCGTTGGGACTTCACTGTCTCGTCCAACACCATCCCCTTCTGGATCAATAGGGTGACCCGGCGATGGTACTGGCTCCATAGGAGGGAGGCGCTGCAGAATTGCCGCATTCTGTTGGAGTATCTGGGCCAGACTTTGATTCAAGTTTCGGACTTGGCATTCCAACGCTGCGATCCATCCTTGGTCGTTTGGGATTTCGGGGTGTGCCCCAGGGAAGTCCATCTGTCCAGGGGGTTGCATGCCTCCTTGTCCAATTGGAGGGCCCTGTCCGCCAGGAAGGTCATGGCCTACAGGAGGATCCTGGGCGGCTGGAGGATTGTGACCGGCAGGAAGGTCCTGCGCTGGGGGATTATGGCAGGCAGGAGGGCCCTACGCTGGAGGGTCCTGTACAGTGGTAGTCTCTAACCCAGATCGTAGGTGCATCATGCTTTGTATATGATTCGTGTAGAACAATCAAGTTTGTGATTGTTCCCACAGACGGCGCCAACTGATGAAGCAAAAATCCACCCCGAACTGATCAAACGCCAACCTGTAAAAAAGGACAAGAGAAGGGTAATCGAGAGGGCATCGGCGTGGTGCCGGCCGACTACGCTCCGACGATCAAGTCAGAAATCGAAAGAGCTTTTTTAGCTATAAAGGAACTCAGGGGGTATTAATTGCGTACCTGGTATACGGACCGTCTCTGTATTTATAGCGGTCAAGTGAGGCTACATCCTACTAGGAGACTGGCTCTTGGAGACAAAGAAGTCCTCTTAACGTAGACTTCTTATCCATGTTAGCTTGAACCCAATCCCTACGTAATACGTTTCATAATTGGACTCAAATACTCTATCATATATAAATCCTGTACTTGATGTTAGACACCGACTCATATTAAAATTAGTTGTTTTATTGGATTATTTGGTCAGACGGCAACTGCTGTGATTGATTCCAGGTACAAATATTCCTTTCACATGAAATTGATGATTTAGTTGATAGGTGAGCACTAATCTTGAACATTAAGGTTCGAAATTCATGATTAATATTAACCTCAAGTTTAATTGGAGATTTGTGGCTTTAAGGGTTCAATTTTAAGAGAGAGAAAGCTTGGAATCTTTAACAATGGAGGAAATCAGTGTATTGTACGTGAATGGGAAGAAGACCCACTTTGGGGTCTTTTGTGTAAGCCCACTCTCGTCGGCGGAGAGTGGGGGAGAGTGAGAGGAGAGTGAGAGGTCGTGGGGGTGGCGGCTTGGTTGTTAGAAAATATTATTGGTGTCCACTCACCGAGCCAGTCTGTTGGGCTGGTCCAACCGAAATAAAATAATATATTTAATTAAATTTTAAGTGATTTTATGATATGAAGAATTAGGAAAAGTATTAAATAAAATTTGAAAATTTTTAGAAAAATAGAATTTCGTGTAATGAACCTAAATTGTATTGAAATACGGATATTAGATGATGTCTAAGTAGTTTAATCTAATTAAAATCCGAAAAGTAGTACTTTGTTGCACTTAATTGGAGAGTACAGAGAAATGATAAAGAGTTAGGTTTTGAAATTTTACTGAGACTTGTAATTGATGTTAAGAAATTTTCACAAATTTTGTACTCTCACTGATTGAGTCTTGAATGTCTTGGATGATAATTAAAGTGTATGAGAACACATTTATTATTGACTAAAATTGTTTAATGTTACGCATGTTTAATAAACCAGTATAATTGGTAATTAATGGATGTTATCTAATTACTCGGAGAATAGTCCAGGACTAATTCTATGAGAATTTTGTTAGGCATGGTCTGGGACTAGCCTATTTGGAAGTGCACTATCCTTTTGTTATGGCCATTGGGTTGAACGTACCCTTATTATGTGGATGTGATCTAGGACCATTTGAGTGAGTAGACGTACAAACCCAACCACATGTGTGACCTTCGATAGTCCGGGACTATACAATGCACACCACTTTGTTGGCTGAACTAGCCATTTATTGTAGGGGAGCTCGGAGCTCATATGAAAAATGTGAGAACTTATTAATCAAGATGATTAATTAATTTATGGTTCATAATTAAGAAAATTGTGACATAGATTAAATTGTGAAAATTTTGAGTCTTGATATAGTAATTAGCGTGGTATTAAATATTATATGATACTAACGATGTTAACTTATTAAAATCATAAAATGATTTGAGATGAGTTATATGTGATCAATGCATTTTATATGAGATTGTGTATTTACATATGATTAATTAATGTTGATTTAATAAGCTAATGTTAAGGTAATAAAAATTGCTAATATGAGTTACTTTATATATGAGAATATAAGGTGAGGTCAATTTGTTGAGCAATGATTGTATTTAACGATACTCTTGTTGAGCTTGTGAGCTCACCCCTTTTAACAACTTTCAAGTACTCGACGATTTGTTCATGATGGAGAGACGTGATGGAAATAGAGATCAACTAGTTTTAGTTTCTTATTTTTAGTTAGTTTAGTATTTTTGTTGTTGAGACTCATGTAATGAGAGAGATATTAGTTGGTGGAATTTATATACATAGAATAGGTTTAAGAATTTGTTGGATTAATTGAATTATTGAATGGAGATGAATTCATTTAATATTTTGAAGTTGATTATGGATCTTCTATATAAGACATGCACTAGATTTAGGTATGGGACGAGGGTTTCTTGTATTTAAAATTGGGGGGTGTTACTATCTAAATATTATAGGCAAAAACTAAGAATTTTTTTTTTTTAATCAAGTACTCATTTGAACCCTCATTAGTTCCCTAATTGTCATCGGCCTCTTGGACTTCCTACATGATGATTGACTGCCCTCAATCTTCTTCGAACCCGAATTAGACTAGATCAGAGCCCTAAAGCCTTCTTTACCTTGGAATCGGTGGAGGAAGTGAGTGATTGTTGTATTGACGGTGATCACAATGGAGAGGGAGATAGAGATCAGTCAGAATTCAAGGAATGGGAAGGAATGTAGGTGAGGGGCTTTTCGGTGGAGGTGCGGCAAATGGCGATGAAGACCTCATAGGCAATGTCATGGAGGTCGATGGTGGAGAGTGTAGGTGTGAGATTAGTGTTGATAACAGTACCGCAAGTGCATGATTGTTAATTAAGACCATCGGCAAGTACGGGTCGAATCCACAAGGATTTTAATATTAATTTCTTTAAAGATTATCCGACTGGATAAACTAGTGATTTGAGTGGAAGAATTAATTTTAAACTAGTAATAATATGTATTGAAGAAAGTAATGAATCGAATTTAGGATTTCAGATTCAGGCCCTGTTTGGCAGAGCTTTTGCTTCGGCTTTTACGCAGAAGAAAAAGAGAAGCAGAAGCTAAATCAGGAAACTAGTATCCCACAGCTTCCTTTAAAAGCTCTTTTTGGACTCCGAAACTCTTCCGCCTTGCCAATCCAAACACTCTCCAAAACGGCTTTTGAGCTTAAAAAGCTGAAAGCCACTTTTCAAAAGTCAATTCAAATAGGGCCTCAGTCTTCCTAGTGTACTATAATCTTTAAATTTTGAAAAATATTTTTTTTGAACACAAATTTATTTCACAAATTGTATAATTCCCTTTGCCTAAAGGTAATTATTTTAAATATTATTTATCATCCAATAAGCATATACCATTAAAGAATTTAACCTGAATACGATATATCAAATTTTTGTACAAATAACAAAAGAAATAATTTTAACAATAAAAATAAATCTTATGACATAAATCACGTGAAGGAAAATTAATTAAGAAATAAGAGACATGGAGAGAATAAATCTATAATTTTGGAATCATAAACTTAGATCATATGTACACTACTTCAACATCTATTATGGTTATGGAGCCTGAGGACGATTGTTTTTGGAAGGTTGACTGTTGGAAGATTTGTTTCCTATTATTATTGGACTTGTTTAGGAATTTAATTCCTAATTTAACTTTTCTTTTGACACCTGAAGACTTGGTGACCAAGACAACTTGGTGATCAAGATATCTCTCTTTATAAATAGGGGTTTGTGTAACCCTAAAATTGTGTATCAAATTGTGAGAATAATTGTGAGCCGAAGAAATCCAATTTTGTGAAATTGGTGAGATCAAGAAAGGAGAGTTTGAGTGATTGTAATTCTTTATCATATTTTTCATAGTGAAATTGTTCGGTATGCTCCTTGGACGTAACCCATTGTTACGGTGAACCAAGTAAATCTCTTGTGTTTTTGTATGTTTGTTTTATCTTTTGATTACGTTTTCGCATATATTCCTAACAACTGGTATCAGAGCCTTGGTTTGCGTATCAAGGGCACAACAGGTGGTTGACGAAATTTCGACGAAGTTTTTTTTATCACAGATCTGTTCGTTTGAATGTGAGTATGACGTCAGAAGATAGAGCATCAAGGATTGAGAAGTTTGATGGCACAAATACCACTGGGTCTCGTTTTAAAAAAATAAAAAATTATTATCTATGGTCCATTTAACCAAACCCAATACTATTGGGCCTGATTTTTTAAAAAAAAATTACCAATTGAATGTCCAATTAGCCTCTTTAGGTTTGATTTGCGTTTTCTCTTCTTTTTTTTTTTCCTTCTTCTTTCTTCACAGCTCTCTCTTTCTCATTTTCTTCTTCTTTCTTCATGGCCATAGCAGCAAGCAACGACTATTTCTTGTGGAGGTTATGGTCCACCAAAGTCCAATTCGTATCCTTGGTAAGTTTCTCTCTCATTTTTAGTTCTATACTTCTCGTCTTCGATGCATCATCTGTTTCACTTTCACCCCAAAATTGAAAGCCTCTTGATGTATCATACCCCATGGGAAAAAAATATTTTTGTGGTAAAAAATCGTTTGTTTCACTTCATTGGTAATTGCAATTTTTTAAAAAGGAAAAAAATTAAATTATATTGTTTAGGCACTAGTGATTGAAAAATTAGAAATAAAATTATTATGTTCGATTTTTCGTAATGGTATATATCACCTTTTGTGGAAACTCTTCTTTCCAAACCATACCCTGGCAAATTTTTATAATTTCAAAGAGCAAAATTAAAATTAATAATAATCTTGCATTCAAATTAATTTTTAAAAATGAACAAATTAACGAAATATTGTAATTTTTCTACAAAAGTATATGAGTATTAAATATTATATTCATAAGCTTCTCGTGTTACGTTCATGATTCATCTTTTGTCCTAACTAGTACGCAACTAAACATTATTTTTCTTTCTTTCTTTTTTCATCTTGTACAATCTCTGCTCAACATTCAATGATTGAACATAATTAATTATTTAAGTGTTGCCATCAAAGCTTTGACATTTATTCTTTTTCTTTTTTTGGTTCTTTTATTAGGTCGTTAGTTGTTTATATGTTGATAGTGAGATTAGATGATTGTCTCGGTTAGTTGGCTTGTGCCTTCATGGGTTAGTAATTGAAAGCATAACTATTTAAATGTATGTTTTTAGTTATTTGTTGTTTCTCATGTAACCTATGTTTTTTTTTTTTTCGGCCCTTGATATTTTTAATTTATTATTATACTGAAATTCTCTTATAAAATATTATATAGGTGCATATTTACTCTCTTAGCATACTTGTCCTAGTTGTGAAAAGAAAATTTGAGTTATGTCTACTAGAAATATGAATCTGGCCATGAAAAAGGAAAAAAAAATTAATGAATGAATTTCAACATAAATATAATTTATAGGATTATTGCCTCATTTTAATAAAAAAATTGTGCTATTATAAAATTTATGTGCGCATAAAACCTTAGGTATAAGGGGCCTCACATTTGAAAGTTCGCCTAAGGCCTTTCAAAATTTTGTAAATCTCAGGGCCGGCCCTGATTGTGAATAGTATGAAACAACATCGTTGAATATAAGGGCTCGTTTGGTAACCGTTCATGTTTAGTGTTTATTGTTTATGTGTTTATATAAATAGTATTTATATTACGGTTTTGTTTATTCATAAACATGAATGTTGTTTGATAACGAAAAAACGTTTGATATATTTTAAAAATCATAAACAGAAAAATATGTTTGTTAATTTTAAACTGTTTTTTTTTTATTATTTAAAATCAACACAATAAATTGCATAAAAAGTCAAGTTTAGGCTACAACAAATATATACAGCAATAACAGAGCAAGAAATATGCATAAAAAAGAAATAAATAATATTGGGTTATATATATATCTACACAGCAAATGATACTGTAAAAGTAGAACGACCCACAACTGTAAAAGTAGAATGACTCACAACCCAGAAGGCCCTAACAAGTAAGGAGATACACACGATTCGATTTTTTACGATTATTGGGAGAACCGGAACCAGAACCATTCTCAACGGTTCTTTAATTTTGAAACCGAAATAAATGAGTTCGGTTCAATTCGGTTATTATAAGAGTTGTATTTAACCTTATAATAATTATAATAACTTCATTATTTAAAATTTTTTACATAACAAAATGTTATTATAAATATATAATCATTTTATCGACATGAGTGTTCTATACCAAAAAAATATTTATTTTGAATCCATCTCTGTATTAACATAATGGTAGAAAAAGTACCATTCTTATTTCTTTGACAAGAAGATGGTTGAGACTTCTTTGTTTTTTCTTTGAATAAGGTTTTTTTTTTTTTTTTTAGCATAGGTGCCCCTAAGTAACTATTTCTTATTATCAAGTATATTAGTAATTATTCATATTGTACCCAATATTTTTTTCTCAAGGCAATTGATGCTCTTTAATTCTGTCCACACTTGATAATTCTAATATTTTTATCGTTGTATCAAACAATAGCTTTTTATAATTTTTTTTTCTTTTCATTTTCTCACTTTTAGTTTCAATTTTTAATTAAAATAATATAATCACCATTTTAGATAAAAAAAGAAAAAAAGTTTTTTTTTTAATAAACATAAATAATAAACATCATTTTGGTGTTTATGATTTGAAGGCTTAGCTATAGTGTTGTTTTAAAAACATTTTGACAATTTATAAATAAAACAAAAATTATCAAACATGTTTATCGTAAAAATTTGTTTTGATAAACAATAAACACTAAACATAAACAGTTACCAAACGTGCCCTAAGTTATTGGTGGTAGAGGTAGAGAAGAGTAGGAATAAAAGAAAGCGAGAAAATCTAAAGTCGAGGACAAGCTTGATAAGGCAGTATAGGCCGTGAAAAAATAGCCAGAAGACAGTTGGTGGCTATGTATAGATCTAAAAATATGTACATATATATGCATTATATATATGAAAATATATGTGTACCTATCGGCAATTTGTATATATATATATATATCATGAAATGCAAGAGGGAAGAGAGAGAATCTAAGTGGAATGTTTTTTAAATATTTTCCTATAAAATATTCTTTCATTTTAGAATTATTGAAATATAGAAGGCATTACTGACTTTTCACACTGAATTTTAACGTTCATCCGCTAGCTAACAAGTTTTGGGGAGGTCAAAGTAATCAACGTCAAATTCTTTATCCGTATGTAATTTGACAAAATTTCAGAAGAGTTCAATCTAATTTACCATCTATATAAATAGAAAAATGATAAAAGATTCGATATTCTTACCGACTGATGTCCATCATTGATTGTATTGTACACTTTCTCCATTGGTTGAAACACTTTCAATGAGAGAGAATCTATCTTTATTCATTAAGAATATGTGGGCCCCAAGGGTTACAAGTGTCGTGTGTATCAATTATTTGGGTGGGCTTGACAATGATTGAGACCGGTGACTGGAACTGAAAATTTTCATTGATAATTTTGTTGAGGACATTTTCAATGTCAATGTCACAGGAAAATAAACTAACAAATGTACATTGTTTTTTTTTTTTTGTTTTAACTATATTTTTTGTCAAATTACCAATCTCTTTTAAGCTTTCAAACTCGATACTAGAGTGTGCATTCACATTATAAGTATTAAATTGATCATCAAAGTTTTATGATAACAACTGAAAACATTTCTTTTGGAAAAAAAAAGAGCAAGAAAAAATAATTTTTGCTCCTCAAAAAAGCAGAGAATAAATCATCCAAATACAAGCATGTAATACAAAGTAACAACTCAGTATTCGCTTCAATAAAACAATCTTGCATATTTATAATAACATAAAACAACGCAACATGATAATAGAAAAAGAGATCAGAGTAAAAAATTTCAATGAGCGCATATTTTTATAATGGAACTTTTTCATAATTTTAGTGTACGGATGTTTGAAATTCTAACAAGGGTAATGCTACTCAGGCAGAATTCTTAGGCAGAATTTATAGGCAGAATCATTTACATCCATTAGATGTATGTGGTAAGCCCCACCACATACACTCACCACATGCATCCAATGAATGTAAATGATTCTGCCCATGAATTCTCCTTATGAATTCTGTCTGAGTAGCATTACCCTTCTAACAAATATATGGGGTATAATAGAATTAAGAAAAAATCCAGTGGTGGGCATCTTTGTGCGTCTGTCCCTGGTTGAGATCTGTCACTTGGCAGCTGAGTGAATATGACATCAACATGTAAAAACTAAAAAGCCACGGGTATGTTTTTCCTACTTCACTGAATAACCTGAAAAGCTGAACACTTTCTCGGGTAAAACAATTTTTTTGATATCAAATACTAGTACTTTTCTATACAATCCTTTGTCTATACTTTTCTATATGTAAAAGGAACCATCATTTTTACTGAAAAATGCGTCTGTTTTGTCCACTTTCTCCGTCCCCTCTATCAAGAACTTCGACTCCACCTGAATAAAGTTTTTGTCAAGTAACTCCTGATCAATTAAACATTTTGATTAATCACACAACATTATGCTAAAGAAATCACAAAATTTATCTTTGTTTTGTTGTTTATAAATAAAAGGTATAAATTACTGTTTTTTTAAATGCCAAAAGGCCCCTAATTAATGCAGTATCATTGTGATGAAACGTATTCATTTGTTTTCGTCTCCTAACCATTTGAAAATAGGTTTATCAATCTCTGATCTCTGCAAAAGAAATGTGAGCTGGAGGTTTTGTTTCTCCTAAACTGTCACCCCATGACACTGTATTGTGAAGATTTGGACTTAGTAAAAAGACAATTTATTATACGAGATTCTCAGAGATTTGGAGATAATTAAATGAATGTAGTCTTAGAAAACTCCTTTTTTTTCCACTCTTTACCCCTTGAAAAACTCTTTTTTTAAAAAAAACTCATTAAATTTGGGTCTTTTTGAACCTATAGCTCAATAGTATAATCTCTCTGTGAGTTGCGTAGTGCGGAAGTGACTACGAAAGTTTGTATAATACTTAGAGGGGATGAATAGTTTACTCGCTCGTTTGCTTAATTTATTAAATTATTTTAATTTTAAGTCCAATTAAAAATTTAAGTAATAAGTGAAACTTGTAGCCCCGAAGAACCAAATTCACTATCGCCGAAGCAAAGTACAATAGACTCTGTCCTAGACTCATACCCACTCCACTCTAACAAAAACTTGATACGGAACGCCTCAGGCATATTCTTGCGACTCCCTCGTCTAATTGCTACTGTCACTCTTTGAAATTCGGACCACCGGAATACCCCCGGTCTTAGCCCAAACTATGGATTGTGAGGTGTCATGACTGCCCATTCGTTGTCCCAAAGTCCGGACAACCATGAAAATTACCATTTATTTCCCTCGGCTCCATCATGGACCGTAAAGCCTAACTCGCGGAAGCTTAATTATTTCATGTTAAATTCCTATGTGGTATACTTGGACTCTAAACCCAACATTTAACACCATGCTCATCTACATGATTATCGCAGTGTTATGGTACGTCCTCTAGGCTCTAGTGTGCTTGGCCCTAACTCCTAATGTACGAGAGCATCTAATTAACTCATCCCCCAGATTTCAGTCAACTGATGGATATCCCACCAGTCGGTTAAAACTTGGGAAATCCATCATTCGACTGTTTAATTCCTTCGGTCGGCTGATGGTTGCCTTTCGGTCGGCTGGAGGCAAGTTTCGGTCAATCGAAATACGTTTCTGCAAAACTTGCAATTACAAACTCTCGGGATCTCCCAGTTTCGATCAGCTAAAATGATGGTTCAGCTGGTTGAAACCTCTCTGAACCTACTACTACCTATTTTAAACTTCAACACACACCACATAGCATTCATGGCTCAATGGAACCTCCCAACTCACCATCTCCTCATCTCCACTACTTCTACAATGATCATTAATGCATAAATGAAAATGGTTCATTGTATACTATGTTCTCACACATAAATACATAAATGAAAGATTGCTCATAAATGTATCAAAAGAGCATTCCAATACATTCATACATTTCTAAATCCTTACAACCATATAATCAAAAGGCATATTCATCCATAAGTGTTTTTTAATCATCAAAATATTATATACATGGCTAAAAGATACATTTAGTCCACATCCCGGACATGCATATCAAAATAAGCACTAAAGTTCTCAAAAAAAAAAATCTAGTTACACTCCACACCAACTCATTGTTATGGAGACTCCATTATCTCCTTGCCATGTCTTGAACATAATTAATATACGAATATGAGCTCCTGTATGCTCAGTAGAAATGTCTAAAACACAATTCTTAAAGTTTTGTGAATACCACGTACCACATAATCATGTTACACGCATATACCACACAATCATGTTGGGCACAAATTCACATTCTAATGTCCATGTCATGCACTATGTATTGGTATGAATAGTGTCATGTCCCTCCCATGTGTCCTACACACACACAAACAACCTAGAATTCAGACTCCAGTGATGGACCATCTGATATTCCATTCCTCTTACTTGAACATCCAAACTCCATAGTCGGTCTATCCGATTTTATAATCGAACTCCTTAGTCAGTCCATTCGGTGTTCCTACTCCCCTCATATACATCCTCATAGTCATATATGTGCAATGCATGGGCAATTCATATTTTCATACTCATGTCCATGTCTCCTCATGTCAAAACATTTATCTCAACAATAAAACATAACTTACAATAATTCATACTCATTAAGCTAATTAATCAAACACGTAGGTGTCACATTCGCATATAGACATAGAACATATATAATTCTTTCACATTTTCCACACAACCTGCTATATAACCACATATAAAATTTTTAAGCACATAACTACATCTATTCATGGTAGAAATTTATTCTATTTCATAATGTAACATGCATTAACTTTGAAAATTATACAAATGTACACATAAAATCAATTGGTTGCTATAGACAACCAATATACTCTCGAATTTCATGGTTTAGACATCCCTACTTTAGTTTAGAAGAGTTTCTAAACAAATTAATCCCCAAATCTCACCAAACTTAAGATCACCCAAAATCAACTTTGCTCCAATCAAACTTGAGCCCTTGTCGCGTAAAATAACTTTCTTTTCTTCAGCGTCTTCCAAATCAAGTTCCAAGTCCCTCAAATCTAAGAGAGAATGAAGAAAAAGTGTAGAGAGAATGGTCTTTTGGTCGGCTACTATAGAGAGAGAGAATGAGTGGCTAAAATGTTTTCTCTCCTATTTATAGCCCTAGCCTTATCAAATTACCAAAATACCCCTAGTCATTTAACGTACCTTCCCGACCTCCGTTTTCACTTCTGAAAGCTCTTACAATCACAAAATCAATTCCTTACCTCTTCTAACATTTCAATTAGTCTAATCTCAAAAATAATTATTTTTTCAGAGAATATTTGATTTTTCGGACCCACCCGACCCGCGTCCCGAGCCCAACGACCCGAAAATCTCAAATTGAATCAAATATTTTTAAAACTTTCCCGGACCTTCATACAAGTCCCCAAACATGCATTTCACATTTAAAACATGCATATAATCATTTAAAACACATATATGTCAATAAATGATATAAAAAGAAAAACTGGCCAAAAATAGTCATGGTCTTTACAACCTCCCCAACTTAAACGAATTTTGTCCTCGAAATCAGGCCATATCTGAAAAAAATAAGTTCGATACTTATAACGAACCTCCTGTTCTCTCTCTCAAGTAGCCTCCTCAATGTTGTGGTGATGCCACAACACTTTGACCAAAGGAATGGTCTTACCTATCAAAACTTGCTCTCGAGTATCAAATGGTGTCATCTCAATATTGGCCTGATAGCTGTTGTTGTATGCAAACTCCACAAGTGACAAATGGTATTCCCAACCAAAATCTAGAATGCAAGCACGAAGCATATCCTCCAATATCTGAATGGTACACTTTAACTGTCTGTCAGTCTGAGGATGGAATGTCGTAGCACCGTCTGAAACCTTTGTCAAAACCTAGAGGTAAATCGTGGATCCCTATCCGATACGATGGATACCGAAACTCCATGTAACCTCATAATTTGCTCCACATATTTCCTACAAAGTCTCCTCACATCATCAGATAACCTCATAGGCAAGAAATGTGTTGTCTTGGTCGGTCTATCCACAATAGTCCAATTTATATTATTACCCTTGCTTGACCTTGGAAGCCCTGTAACGAAGTCCAAAATGATGTGCTCCCACTTCCACTTTGCCACTGGTAATGGTTGTAATAATCCGGCTGGTTTCTGATGTTCTGCCTTCACTTGTTGACAAAATTCCCAAATCTTTCACGTAGGTGTCACATTTGCATATACGCATAGAACATATATAATTCATTCACATTTTTCACACAGCATGTTATATAACTACATATAACATTTCTAAGCAGATAACTACATCTATTCATGGTAGAAATTCATTCTATTTTATAATGTAACATGTATTAATTTGCAAATTATACAAATATACACATATAAGCAATTAGATGCCATAGGCAACCAATATACTCACACAAATTCTGAATTTTATGGTTTAGGCATCCCTACCTTCGTTTAGAAGAGCTTTTAAACAAAATCCCCAAATCTCATCGTACTCAATATCACCCAAAATCAACTTAGCTCCGATCAAACTCGAGCCCTCGTCTTGTAGGACAACTTTCTCTTCTTCGACGTCTTCTAAATCAAGTTCCAAGTCTCTCAAATCTAAGAATGAATGAAGAAAGAGTGCAGAGAGAAGAGTCTCTTGGTCAGCTACTATAGAGAGAGGAGAATGAGTGGCTGAAATTTTTTTCTCTCCTATATATAACCCTAGCCTTACCAAATTACCAAAATGCCCCTAGTCACTTCACGTACCTTCCCGACCTCTGTTTTCACTTCTAAAAGTTCCTACGGTCCCAAAATCGATTCCTTACCTCTTCTAATATTTCAATTAGTCTAATCTCAAAAATAATTATTTTTTTAGAAAATATCCAATTTTTCAGGCCCACTTGACCCGCATCCCGGGCCCCACCGACCTGAAAATCTCAAATTGAACCAAATGTTCCCAAAATTTTGCTGGACCTTCATACAAGTCCTCAAACATGAATTTCACATTTAAAACATGCATATAATTATTTAAATCACATATATGTCAATAAATGAGATAAAAGAAAAATTAGCCAAAAATTGTCAATGTCTTTACAGCTACAGACCCCCGAATAACGTCACAAATCTTTCAAAAGGGTAACTGGAAGAGAGAGACACAACCTAAATCACTCATCGTGTATATATGTGTGTGTGATCTCTCAAAAAAATATAAACAAAGAATTAATGAAGAATTCTCTGTCCTAAAAATATCTCAATGTTTTCTCTCTCTAAAAATATTAAGTTTGATATGTATCGAAAGCTTCTTAAAAGTACAATAAGAGAGAAATCATATGAGATTTTTATAAATGTTAAAAATCCTAATTTTTTTTTAAAAACAAGTTCAAAATTACTAGGAAACGAATTATGATGTTTAAGGAAAATTCAGAGTCAAATTCGGGTCAAAAGAAGTCAAAACAGGTCTGTCTAGAGACTTGGATGGGTCTAACTCAAACTTGGACCAGGTTGGACCAGTCCATACCTACCTAGAAAACCATCTGAGGTACTGAGACCTCATTGACCAGTCTAGCTCATTCTTGGACCGGTCCAACCTTAAAAAATGTTAATTTTGTGTCCAAAAATCTTAGTTTTCAAGGTCGGAACCTCCCGTTTCAAAGTATATGTGTTCTCACCACTTTACCTGGACTATGTGACTTTCATACTTGATCAATGATATCCACATGCCATTGAAATCACTCGAAAACTTCAAACGATCAAAACCTTGCTCAATGTCTTCTTCTGAAGTGGCAAGCTTCATGTATTTGAAAATATTACAACTCGGTCATGTCTAGTTTTGACACCAAAGATTGTCAATTACAAAAATATACGTCACACTCCTTATTCTCAGAGAGAAGGAAAGAGAGGGATTCGACCTGACATGGTCAATTTGTGTGTGAGTACTTGTGTAATAAAAAAATGTTTTTCTAGAGTTTTTGCCTATAATATTAGATAGATTTCATCTGTAATAAATACCATCCCGCAAAGCCTTTTCTTCATTTGGGGAAACTTGACTAATGAGTGGGTATTTCTTCATTCTTTCTGATCACAGGCTTCCCGACCTTTCTTATGGCAACCAAAATATTTGAACATCTTGATTCTAATTTCTAAAAAATAGAAAGAATAAAAAACTAATAAAAAACTATTAGAGGATTTCATTTTTCCCTCTAAAAAGAAAGCAACTCATCTTGTGTTTTATGACTTCCTGGCATCTAAATTTCACAATTATAACATTTGGCACATAATTTGTGATAGAACCAAATCTGTCACACATTAACCAAGAATCTCATGAATGAAATATTTTTTCACATGGTTGATGTTTATAAAATGAGCTAAATAACAAACGTAATTAAAAAGTTTAGTAGCACAAACAGATGGATGAGCGGAGGTTGATCTTATTAGTAACGCTTAGAAACTACTATTGTTTATTAATTTCATTATAAGCATATATCAGGTTAACAATTAGAAATTCAACTTAACTCCTTTTCTTTCTTTAAATATAAACGAGAATATGGCTTGAATCCAATAAAAACTATACCTAATCGTAGGCTGGTGGAGGCAGAGGATAGTATTTTCTAACCGTATATATAATTATAGAGTAATATAGTTTTATGTGAGTGGAGTGGTAGGTCTCACCACATGATATCACCATGACATTATGTGATGAGGTCCACTACCTCACTCACATAAAAATAAAATTATATTAATCCTCATGTGATAAGACCTACCACTGCACTCACATAAAATTATTCTCTAGTTCGATTCGAACTCTCTATCATTACTCTATATATATAATTCTACCAGGCGTATCGGCCAAGTACGATGGTGTGGCTACCGCATCGCCTAACTATGCCAATGGTGGATTTGGAGGCTGATCTCATCGTGTATATAATATGTCATAACACAGGCTACAGTATTTAGAATTCATTACTTTGATCTACCTTGAGGTTTGACACGTGTGCTAAACAACACTTTTCTCATTTTTTATTGGTAAGAACCATTAAATAAATTTTATAAAATGACTACATAACTCATTCGTCATGTGATGAGATCCATCACCGATGTTCAGAATACAGCCAACTTAAATTAAAGTGTATTGATATGAAGAAATTTGCAGCTCAAAAAAGGGATTATATTTGAAACCCCAAGCATCTACAAACACGCATCTAATGATTCTAAATACATCACATCATTGTTTTGTTAGGACAAATATGTTCACAAAACAATGACATAATGCATAGTTAACCTAGACATGTTTCTAATCATGGAATTTAGGGTTGGAGAGGATTTGTTTTCCTAAAATATGTGCAACCTGATTTAATTTAGAGACTTGCTAAATATCCTACTCCTACACCTATGAATTAATCAAAGTGATTCATGCTCGATCAATGCTTTTTTAACTGAGATAATAAAACCCAGCAACTCACTAGGGGAAAATAATCCCATCTTTTGGGTCTATTATTTCAGTCTTGTTATACAGCTTTTAGCGGCAAATGATATTAATTTCCATAGGTTAAAACATCCACAAGAAAATGAACAGAGACCATTAGTGAAAGATAATAATAATAATAATAATAATTATTATTATTATTATCCACCATTTTAGAAAATGTAAATTAATTTTACAAAACTATTGTTTATTTATATGAAAAATATAAGAATTTAGAATCTGAGTTAGGTACTTCTTTTATAGTTTAGACAGCGAATATAAAAAATAAAAACTTGTTCACTTGAATATATATATATATATACACACACACACCATTACCATAGGTATTAGAAGCGTTAAATGATTTATAAATTTCCGCCATTTTTTTCAATATTGCATATATGTCTTAATAAGTTCAATAACTTTCTCTAAATAAGATATGGTATCATTAGTGAAATATTTTATTTTCACGTCAAGAGTTCTAACATTGTATGGTGTAGGACCCTTTCCTAATACCATCCCACAAAACCTTTTCTTTTTTTTCTTTTTCACAAAGCCTTTTCTTTTCTTTTCTTTTTTTTCACAGACCCTATTCTTTATTTGGTGTAGTTTGATTAAGGAGTAGGTGTTTCTTTGGTGTAGTTTGATTAAGGAGTAGGTGTTTCTTCGAAAAAGTATTGGGTACTTGGGTACCATACTCTCAATCAATGGTGAATTGTTATTTTTTATCATCAACGAAAATGAAAAGTTTTCATTGGCACTACCTATGATATTGAAGTCCGTGTTTCTTCATTCTTTCTGTACACATGATTTTACATTCACACATCACATGGTCTTTTTCTCATTCTTGATCAATGGCTTCTCGACCTTTCTTACATTTTCATGGCAACCAAAATGTTTGAACATTTTTATTCTACCAAAGAAATATTGGAAATTTCATTTTTCCTTCTAGAAAGAAAGCACTCATCTCATGTTTTATGACTTTTCTAGAATCTAAATTTCACAAGTGTGATATTGACAGACATATAATTTGTGATAGAACGAAATATGTCACACATTTAACATGAATCTTATGAATAAAATATTATTTTCACATGTTGATGTTTATAAAATGAGCTAAATAACAAATTGAATACTATTATAAGGAAGTTGATTCAAATGTCAATTATTTGTTTTGTTTTATTTTTCTTTTTTCTTAATAGCAATATATATAGATTGATTTTTTGTTCTATAATAAATTGAAATATTGGAGGAAATTAAAGATAAACCCTTATCCTTGATCTCTCTATTCACTCTTCATCTTTCCCTCGTTTTTTTTGTCCATTTAACAGAATTGCAGTGCCAGTAGTAGTTTGTGGAAAAAAAAAGTTGAAATCCAAATGGTTATGCCGAGAAGTTGAGCAACTTCTACCTAGTAGCTGAGTGAAAACTTTCTCCATCCCTTCTATTAAGAAACTTTTACAATTAAAACCACACCGTTATGCTATATGAAATCTTATGCTATAAGAAATCACAAAATATAATCTTTCTTTTTGTTGGTTATAAATAAAAAGTAAATATTATTATTTTTTGAAATACTGAAAGGCGGTAATTAATGCATGCAGTATAATTGTGATGAAACTTTGAGCTGCATTATTGGCAAACAGACTCTTGCTGGGGCTGACTTCGAGGGTTTTGGTTAGGATTGCTTGCTTTGTTTGACTTGTGGCTTCTTCACCAGTTAAAAATAATAATAATAATTAACACAAGGCTTGCCAGTCTCTTTCGTTCAGGGCCCAGCCTTCTCAATTGAATGTAGACGCTCCAAAAGCGTTAGAACAGCCCATGACTAAAATGGTTGTCTAGTGTGTTTAATTATATCCCATCTTCATTCTTCCAACTAAATCGAGTTGCTCGCAAATAGGTTCGGGCTCGTTTGTTAAGCAAACGAATCACGGTTGAGCAATATTGGGTTCGCCTCGTGAATATAAACTTATTTTAAAATCGTTTATGTTCGTAAACAAACCTCGTATAAAACTCGTAACCTCGTCAACATGTTAATAAACATAAGTTTGTGTAAACTTATTTACGTTCATAACAAGTTAAAACGATCTTAAATGAGTGCAAATCAAATCCAAACGAATTTTTTTATTAAATGAGTTGAGTCCAAACTTCTTAAAATAATAACGAGCCGAGCCCGATCTCAACTTTTGGAACTCATTACGAGTCCAAACCAAATTCACAAACAAACAAATCCGAAACTGAACAAACTCAAAATTAACCTGCCTCGGTTACTTTGCAACCCTACCTCCAACTTTACTTGTGAAGCTGCTACACCCGTATTGGCTTTGTTCCCCCCGAAATCCCTTTTCTTTACTGCACTTTGATTTTATAATCATTTTTTTTTTCTATTTGACTGACAAATCATGCATTGGCACTTCAGATTTGGGCAAATTAATCACTTGCTCTGACTCAATTTTTGTCAGACACAAATATATATATATATATACACACACACACATATAAGACACGTATTTTAACTTATAATTGGTGTATGAAGATGTATTCTTTTCTTAAACACACTAATATATATATATATATATATACGTACATTTATATTTATACATTTAAGAAATATGATTAACTTATAATTGGTTTCTGAAAATGTATTTTTTTTTTAAATACGTTAAAATTTATCTCTTTGTCAATTAATCTACTGAATTGTTTATATTTACCATTTTCTTTTTGTTATTTTTAGTAGGTATGCTTTTATCATGCTTCCTGTAGAGAATTCAAGAATTCAAGAATATGCAGAAAACAGATCCTTTCCAAGCTTCTACAGAGTTTAATTCAACAAATTAAAAACATGTCATGCGATCACTTGTTCATCACCCACTGCCATTGTTTCATAAACAATCCTATAATGATGACTTCTAGAAACTCAGAAAATCTTGAAAAAGAAAAGGATCCGAAAGCATGCCACATGATAGCAATTTAGAACCCTTCTAAAGTATGGACATGGATTCTTCTCCCGAATTCGACAAAAGTGAATTTTGGAAGTGGGTTAAGTAAATTTTTGGGGTGAGGTCGCCATGTGGTGGGGTCCACCACAGCCGAATTCGGCCTTTCTATCATATTTTTTTTTTTATTTATCTGAAACCATATAATGAATAGTAAACCAAAAAATGAACATAGACTATGCAAGAAAACGGAACTTTCAATTCATCTATTTCGCCTGGAATGGCCTTCTGAAATCTGTTTCTAGTCATACCAAATATACAAAGAGGTTCAGTCAGCAGAGCAAATGTATTTTAGGCTACGAGGGTGTCATGGGCACTGTACAACCAGGCGAATTGCCACCGAGAACTTAACAGAGCCGCGTCCTGTAGAAGATCATATGCAAGAGATTACAATATGAAGAAAAAAAATTTGCTCATAAAGCATAAAAAAGATACATGCGACAGATAAAAAAATTATTATTATTATCTGTCATTTTAGAAAATGTAAATTACTTTTTTAAAACTATTGCTCAAATTCTCTAATTATTTATATGAAAAGATTTTATTATAAAAAATAAAAACTTGTTCACTTGACACCATCCTTTAATTTCTCATCTTCTTCCCCCCACCCCACTTTAATCCCGCTTCTTTTTTCCTTGATAATGTCCTCTATTCTCATTCCTTCTTTGAGGTCTCAGAACAACTAAAAGAAAAAAAATTTCCCTAGTTGTAACACCCGCCCCCACCCCCCCCCCCCAAATTGCTGGGCAATAGGGCCAAGTTCTTTATCCGCTTAAGTCAACCCCTTGACACGAACAACTAAAAGAATTTCATTACTACCAAAACTGAATTAGTAAACTTCTATATTATTTCACCAAGGGTTGCATCACTTCCAGGGTAATATTTTCTATATTTCAAGTAAAGAAAATCCCGTCTAACTTTTTCATGTGTTGGAAAGTAAAATTCTGATTTGAAATTTAGTGGAAAGTCAGATTGCTAATTTACTACAAAGGATTGAGCTAAAATTAGGATGGAACTTGAATGGAGTGACTAATGTTACGAGAGGGAAGGGTAGTGGAGAATAATTAACAAAACTAATTAGGAGAACTTGTTTGGGCAAAGATGGGCGGGCAATTATACATAAATATACATAACACACAACACAAGTGCGCCCTTTATTAGAAAGCTCATGGTTTAATGTGACAATACAGGACAAGAATGTCATAACAAATTATAGACTACGATCCATCAACTAATGACATGCTGCCACATCACAGATAATCACATAATATAAGTTCTAAATAATCACATTTTATTCAATAAAGTTAGCAGATAGTCCATTACCTTCATGGTTCTGTCAGAAGAGTCCCTTAAATCGCCAGACAAAGCTACAGAGAAAATTGAAGAAATGGGGAAGAACCAGAGCCTCTGACACTACAGAATTTGTACTTGCTGGTGTTGCAAAGAGCTCAACAATGCAAGGAATTCTGCAGGTTCTTCATTTTCCTTTACAATCTGTTTCACATCCATTCAAGATGCTTGATCAGAATGCCTATAATTGGTTACAAACATCAAGTTCAACTTGGAAATGAAGTAGGTGACAGAAAAAATAATGTTCTCTAGCATCTCTCCTGCAGCTTGAAAATGGAGATAATGTCCATCTCCTGATAACCATGCCTAAGACAAAAGTTATAAGCTCTAACCCACTAAAGATTTTACCAGTTATGATCCTGCCAGCCCAGATTTTCCCAATTCAATAATAAACTTCTATTTGTTCATCAGTATGGATGAGCCAAAAATGCTGGAGGTGGCCACATATTCGAACTCCTTTAACATAGCAATACAACTTTTGTGCAGCATGAATCATTCAAAATAAAATTGATAGTGTTGATTTGTAAAATAAACTACTTAAATTAATTCATATTTACTTTTATTTTTTTGGACAATCCAGATTTCTGGATTGGTCAAGGTAAACCAGTCTATAGGCACTTCAACAATAAAACCAACAGAAACTAGATTTTTTAGTTTTAATTAACAAATCCAGCATACTCTTGAATCTTCTTGCTTTAGTAGTTTATATTGGATGTGTTTGCGCAACTATACTGAAAGAAACTAGGTTTATTTGGGGTACAAGAACTGGTTTAAGAGAATATAAGCAATTATCTATAATAGGATAAGAGAAATAAACAAGGTAGTGGCTGAGTCACGCACTCCAAGATCCTCAGTCTCACCATAAACTCAAATTTAGGTCAGTGTGTGTTTCCCATCAAGAAAGTAACAAGGGGTCTCACCATGGGTACAGCACAAAAGCAGTAAATTGCAACACAAAAGAGTTAATTATTTATATAAAATGGATGTGTAATTAAAAAATAAAATGGATGTGTGATTAAATAATAAATATGGATTTTTCTTGAACCTAAAGTCTACTAAAAAGTTATTTGTGCCTGATTGAAGTAGTCATTGAATAAGACACTATAGCCGACCTGGCCTAGGCACGCCTCCAACAACTATGTTTCAACTTTTAAAGCATTGTTCACGACACCATTCACTCTCCTTCCAACATCGTGATCTAAACCAAAGGCTCAAAATACATTCTTTACGAACCCTGACCTGAATTTTCTCATTTTAGTTGCTTAACCCACCACTAATCCTTTTATTATGCAGCCTCAATATCTCAGATGTCCTACATTATAACAACCCTCCATAATCAAGTGCAACGAGGAAACCATCTACTCCAAGGTTAATGAGAACAAAAAGAAGCATGAGTTACCAACCTGACCATGAGATAGGCACAACTATCTCAACTCAAGTTCAAGTTGAAGCACCTCCCTTAGAAAAAGAATTAAGTTTTTTAACACCAGGAAAACAAAGAGTTTAGGAACTAATAGACATAAATAAAGGATACAGAGTAAGGTAGCAAAACTGTGGTCCAACTATCCTAATTTGCTTTAATATTTCTTGATGTGATGTCCCCTCTAGTTTAAACAGGCATGCCACCATACACCCATTCCAATCCATACACCCATTCCAATTTTACTCATCAAGGGATCAATGATTAACATAAGATGTGTATATATTTTTATGAAATAGGGATAATACATTGATCATAGCATCCCTTAACTTCATCCAAAATTTGAATTTCATTATGAGTAAGGATGTTATAAGAAATTCTTCTTGGAAAAGAACTTTCTGGATTTTGTCCAATTGCCATATTGTTTTGTTATTGCACAAATCTTTTCATGTCATCTTCAAAAATTTGTGAGGCTTCAAATGGAGGTTAATTATTCCATTTGACTAGATCTATGTTACAAGGACTTGGGTATGTGTCGAGTGAGGATGTGTCAAATCTCCAAACAAAAAGACACATGGACACTGCTAAAAATTTATATTATTTTCTAGGTAAAATAATGTCTTTATGTAACATAGTGTGCAATATTGGCATTCCACTCATTTTGAAGCAATAATATAATAAAATCAATTCATTGGACATGGTTTTTAGGTGGTGCTTGTCCAACCAAAAGTGTTGGACACATATCCCATAACCATGTCCAAGCAATGTGTGTCGGAAACAAGTACTACACCAACTATTGAAGAGTTCATGTAACATAGGACTCAATGTTCTGATTTTCATTCAGCTTGATTTCTACAGAAATGACAAGGATTTGCCAATGGAAAATATGGAAGTTTAACAAATTTCCCAGGTCTTAAAGGAACACATTACTTTAAAATCTTGGTTTCAAAGATAGCAGGTCAGTTTCACGACCGTACAACCTCATCCAAATTACAATGTGGACACGCCAGGACGTTGACAACTTGATGATAGTTTTTTTCCAAGTTAATCTTCTATAATATCCTTCAATTGCATCATGAAGCAAAGTATACCTGACAATATACTGGTACCCTCCACCATAAACTTGTACATATAGCAGAGAAGTAAGAAAACAACACAAAATTAGGAAGAAAATGCTCAAACATAATCGTACCTTAATGTTAGTGCCCGCTGGTAGATCCATTTTAGTAAGAACATCGTAACTAACTTGATTCCAATCAACCTCTTCTAGATCACCAGTTTTTTTGTTGCTAACTAAGTGAATCTTGTTTTCATCACGATTGAAAGACTTTCCTACCCAGAAATATAGAACCCCATCCTCAATTTTGCCTGCATCTGAACTTGGAAAACTGAGAATAAATGCAGCTTTGGAATCCAAATCACCTGCACCAAACATCACAACCTTATCCAAACTGGGCCAGCGAAATACTATTGGTTGCATTCCTTTGCAACATGATCGGCCGTTGGCCACTTTTCCAGTGGAGACAGTTGACTCATTCCCTCTTGAAGGATGATTTCTCCATGGTTCATCAGAAATCCTGATGAAAGAACCTTCCTCATGGCATGAAACACTAGCTATTCTGCCAGATGATCCCTGCAACTCATTTTCTTGATCAGTATTTGGAGGTTCATGTAAAGAAAATGCATTTCTATTTATCCTCACACCATCTTGTTGACTGTCAGGATAACTTGAGGGGGCGTCCTTATCCCTGGAATCATTGGTCAGTAATGGCAGCTTGAGACATTTTGACAAGCTACCTCTGCGCTCCATAATAGAACGTTGAAATCTTTTAGATGGTGATTGGAGTGATTGAGAACAAGGCTGTCTGGTAAAGTTAACATCAATGAAATCAGAATTTTTAGATATGGACTGAGGAGAAAATTTCGATGACAGAAGGGTCAAATTAGAAAAACTAGATAGAGTTGAAGATAGTGGTTGGGAACATGAAGCTGTTGAAGGAGACGTCACGGGGGAATCCGAGAGATACTTTGAACTACCACTCAAATCAGAAGAGATAGAGTCTGGAGAGAGATAAGGAGGTGAAGAGGACAAAGACAACGATGATGAGGATGACGACGTTGATGATGGTGATGATGATGACAAAGTTGCAGAAGAATGCAATGCTTTGGTTGCAGAACGATCTACACCTACTATCAACATGGAATCTGGGTAGACTCTGGAGAGAGCCGACTTCGAAGCTGAGACAAATTCTTTCATATTGCCAGAAGCTAACTTACGCCTTAGCACACTCCAAATGCTCTCTCTTGCAGGAAGGTGGGTTTCATGTGCAGTCTCAGATGATGGGAATGGAGGCACAAAACCTCCCATGATTGCTTTTTGAAAAACCTCAAAGTCAACATTATATGAATTCACTTTTCTCTCGCCTGGGCAAATCTTACTAGACAATTCGACAGAGTTGACTCCACTGCCAGATTTATCCATCAAAGGTAGGAGATTAGAAAAGGCATCCCAGAAGTATGGTGGTTCTTCACCTTCATCAATCATTACTATCGGCACCTGCAGTCTCTCATACCGAACAATTTGGCAAACAGCTCCTCTAGCATCCCTTTCCATGATGGCTTCACATTTCTTACCAATCCAAACATAGATTGCAGAAGGAATATGAATGATAAAGGCAACTCTAGAGTCTAGGGCAGATGGAGAAGGATCATTTAACATTTTCGGGACAAGATGCAGAGGATCATATGGGGAGTGTGGGGCAATTCTATACATCCTCAATAACGAACTGGGACTCATAGGGAAAGCATGCACTCTTTTCTGGCACTGTAACAACTGGCATGCAAAACCCATGTTTGGGTCTGCAATTCCTCTTGCTGCTTTCACATACTGAAATGCATCGTCGAAGCTTTGCCCTTCTCTCCACATACGATAAGCAATTACCAATGACGTGGACCGAGAAACACCTTGACAACAATGAACAAAAACTCTACCACCTTGTTCCCTGACATCTTCAAAGTAGTCAAAAACATCATATAAAATGCTAGTAATATCTTCAGATGGACTATCCTGCAGCCACAAAGTTCTGTATACAAAATCGTCTTTGAAATATTCCGGGCAAACAAAACCCACACAATTAAGAATATGGGTAATTCCATTCTGTTTGAGTATATCCCTATCTCTTGCCACTGCATCCCCACCAAGATAAATGTGTTCAGCCACCTTGGAACACTTTTTATCAAAGAATGCAATCTTTTCTCTCTTCACAAGTCCACCATTACTGTCTGAGTTACTCTGAATAGTCGACAAATCGAGTTTCAACCTTTCCACATGCTTGCTCAAATCTCTCCCACCAGGTGTGGTAGGAAGCGGCCACTCCCCAACATCATCAGGCCCTGCTTTTGGCCACTCATCCAAGCTCCGGCGAGCAATAGCCAGTGGTTGTAAGGGTGGCAAACACGACCGAGCCTTACAATTCTGTTGGGATCTAGGGGTTAATGGAGCAGGAAACCGTCTGCTTTGTCCACCATTATTCCCATTTGCATCCACACCATCTCTATCGTTGTCAGGGTTAAGCGGTGGCAGTGTGGAACGAGATGAAGACCATGATGCTGACCGCCAGAAGGTTCTCCGGGCGCCAGAAACCTGGCACGACCCGCTTGAACCACCACCAGCACCTGAAGACCCATCCTCCTCCCCCAACATGCCCACTTCAAATCCCCAAATTAATAACAATAAGAACAACTAATCATATATATACAACCCTAATTTTTCTGCTCAAAGGGTAGACGATAGTGGACACAACCAAAATTTAAGAAATCGGAGCCCACGTCTGGTAAAGCAGAAGCTACAGAAAGTGAAGCAAGCTTACCTGATCTTCAGTTCATAGATTTTCAACTGCGTGGCCAATAATTAATCAACTAATTAACAGAATACAAAGTAAAATTACGAAAAACGATAACAGTACTAAGCGTAAATCAGTGGTTTCACATCTGAGATTTGGTGTAAGAGAAAAACCAAGCTACTAAGCATAAAATATAAAATCTAAGATCTCACAGTAAAAGAAAGACTAAATAACTAAGTTAGAGGGCGAAAAAACATATATATGTGTGTGTGTGACTGTAAGCTTTTTCTAGGGTTTCTTCAAGTCATGCGTTAGTGTAGAGAGAAAGTAGATTTGAGAGAGAGAGAGAGTAGAAAGAGTAGATTCGCGACTTACAGAGGATTACACGCACAGGAAACCAAGAGAAAGTGGGAGAGAGAGAGTTGAGCGGTTGTGGAGGCAAGGTGAGAAGTACTCGCCGAGAAAAAACGAGAAGCGAAATCACAAAAAGGGAACAATAGCAGTCATTTTTCAATAGTATGTTTCTATTTTTCTACACAAAGTTGAACTGAACGCCTCTCTCTCTCTCTCTCTCTCTCTCTATTTATATATTTATACAGTACTATACAAACTCAGAAGTCATGTGAAACGGTCCCATTTCATATATCTATATCTATATCTATATATATATACGTGTGTATATATCAATGGGTCGCAGTCGCGTTGCGGACGGTGTAGCCCACTGTGTAACGGAAGCGGGTCTGGGTGTAACCGACTGTGTAACGGAAGCAGGTCTGGGCGTTCTGTAACCGAATTGTTAGGACTCGAATTTTTTCAAACTCAAAAATATACCCATATGCTACCAACTTACTACAATATAATTCACTAAAAGTAATATTTTACTGGTTTTTTTTAAGAGCAGATAGGCTACTTATTAAAACATAATTCAATAAAAATAAATTCTTTTAAGACTAACACAAGTAGTGACTTATTTATTATTTTTTACTAAATTAATTAACAATATATAAATAAAAATTCATACTATATATAATATTTTACAGCTAGAAATTAAAAATACATATATAATACAAGGGAGAAGTACAAAAAAAATTATGAATCATAACATTTATATTATATAATATGCATATGTATAATTACTAGTTAATAGTTTATGTTTGTTGTGTTTCCAAAAAGAATGGAAATTTTATTTAGATTAAATAAAAACTATTGTTAAGTAAAATAAAGATGAAATGTGAAAGATTCAATCCATATTCCCTATACAAGGCATTATAAAATAAAAGTATGATTTTATAAATAAATAAGGGATGACATGTTTACACTCTCTCTTTTCAATTGCACTTCACTTGCTTCATTTAAAAATAATGACAAAAAGATTCCTAAAATTACTAATAGAGCGTCCCTTATTTTATTCTTATACCATAACAACACTTAATATATATATATATATATATTATAAACTTTAACTTTTTTACCTTATTTACTTCCTTTTGTAATTTTTTTTTTTTTGGGCCTTGTCGACAGTGATAACTTTTTTCTTAGGTCCTTTTTGCTTTGGGTATTTCTTTTTAGTCTTATCCAAAAAATTATTTAACATAGGTAACCTTTTTTTTTTGGATACTTTTCTTTCAGTCTTGTCAAAAGAAAATTTATTTGACAAATATTTCTTTTGCTCCTATCAATGAAGATAATTTATTTAATAAAGATAACTTTTTTTTATGGATCTTGTCAAAAGAGATAATTTATTCAATAATGACAACATTTTATTTTTTATTTTTTGCGTAGTATACTTTATTTTTTTTAATCCTGTCAAAAGAGATAATTTATTAAAGAGAACTTTTTTTTTTGGTGTATATATATATTTTTTTGAATCTTGTCAAAAGAGAGAAAAAAAAACATTAAAGATTTGAGACGGAGAGGGGGATATATGAAAAAGTAGTTGTGTGATTTAAAAAAAAAATAACCATTCACTTGTGAAGTTAGGGTTAGAAGTGTCATTTCTTTTAAAACGATAGTACAAACGTAAAAAATGAAAGTGCGAATATCGCCTCCCATAAATAATATTGGACTATATTTAACAAAAAAAAAAATTGGTGCTAGTGGATACATTGCTCGAGAAAATATTACATGGTCCGAGATCATGTGGTCCCTGCCAATCACTAATTGACATGTAAGCAAAAAATTGAATAAAACTAACACATTTTCTTATGTGCCAGCTAGTGATTGGTCAGATCACATGGTTCTAGACTGAAAAATACGGATACTTTTACAAGAGTAACATATCCGTATCTGATATCGATACTCCTCAGAGACTCTCGGATTTTTATTTCTAACACGTATCCGATACTTCTTAGATATTTCGACCATGTATCTAAAACTTCTCGAATACTTCAAAACACATTTTTAACGAGTTTTGAATATGAAAATGTAATTTTTTCAACAATAATATCATATTATAATTGTTAGAAAAAGTTTAAAATTCATTTTAAAAAAGAAGTGTTAGGATACATATCATGATTTAGTACAAAATTCATCCATCCTAATTATATAATGACTCTTAACTCTTATTTTGTTTGTTAATGATAATATTTTATAATGAAATATTAATAACTTATTTTTTGCATATATAAAAATATAATTTATTATTTTTATATTGTCATATTCTGTTTGTACACGTATTCTAATTTTTTGAGATTTGCCGTATTACTGTATCTATATAGTGTTATATCCGTATTCTGTATCCGTATTCATGCTTCCTAGATTCTCTTAAATGCCTTCACTTCTTGTACGGTGGATTCGACTCCCCAACACCCATCTCTTTATACATATACACACTCACCATCTCAATTGGAAGGTGGTTGCTCGAGTCGGTCAAAATATAATTTTACTTTATACACATATGTGTCTGCATGTATGTATGTAATATTTGATGCAATTGTTGAAACAATAGTAAAGTGGCTTCATTATGATTTGAAGGTCACAAATGTGAAACAGAGGACAACATATAGGTTATTTATTAGTTGTTTAATACAGGTGTGTAGGCTGCAATTCAGGTGGATTGAGTGAGTTAGAAGTACAATTGGGGTTCAATCCTATGTATGAAATGTTCAACCCTAATTCAACTCTAACTTTATTTACAACCCTAACTACTTAACCCTAGCCTAACTCATTCTTAAAGTTTACAACTCGGGTTTACAACTCGGGTTGAAATTTCGGATTAAAAAATCAAGTTAATTCGAGTTATCTATATCACCAATCTTTATGTTGAAAATTTAAAGTGATATTTAATAAGTTTTACATTACATTACTTCTAAACACACAAAAAATTAAGAACTTCATTCAAATTTATAAGAAATTATAAACAAATTTTTAAGAAATTAATTATTCAAAGTGTTAAATACAATAAATTAAGATTTAAATAAAGGAAGTTGAAATGAAAAAGGTTATCATAATTTGAATATTATATATAATATATTTAAAATAAAAAATATGTATAAAAATAATATTACAATTCGGATTTAGGTTGGACTCGGGTTGTTGACACCTTAACCCAAGTTCAACCCTAATTAAGTTTCGGTTAAGGTTTTTCAACCTAAATTCAACTCTAATTGTAAAAATAGTTGTCCAAACCTGTAAAAAAGTAAGCTAAACTCGAATTGAATTCGGGTTACCTAGCCCAAGTTGAACACCTACACATGGGTCATATTTTTTACCAAATCACCGCTGCAGCTAATAATTTCCCCTCTTAAACCAAGCAAATGAAATGGTTTCGGCATGCATTTAAACGGGGGAGAAATTACTATAACTAGGAAGTGGGAGAGCACAAAGAAAAAAAGAAAGTAGAGTAGCCGTGCGGATTCATTTGGGCAATTATATGTTTCAAGACTTTCTAGTTGTTCCAAGTTGCAACTCCCCAAGCAAGTCCTTCATTGACTTGATTTCTATATTTAGTGGGAGACCCCTAAATTTAGCTTTGCTTCAGGAATTTGGGAAGACCCCACATATGGCAAAACATTCCCTCAGCAACCCATTAATTCAACGCCAATGTTTTGAATTCAAGATCAAAAGAATTGAATTGAAGGGTTCAACCTGTCTTGCCAATAATATCTAATGGTTTAATAGTTCAACAAGACATTCTTCACATTACAGTATTTGACAAGTTAAACCAGGATTGAATTAAAATTGAACCGAATTGACCAAACAATGAAGAAACTAATAATTGTATATCTTGACTAACCCAAAGAAATAGAATTAAATACATTTGTACGTCTTTAATAGCTGCAGCAACAAGAATGACACTCAAAAAATAAAATAAAACAAACAACAACAACAACCACCACCACCACCAGGTACCAGATAGCAAACCATCACAACAGAAATTTTGATCTACTGGGAAGTTTTAATAATTTATTATACATAAGAGTTTCAGATACATGAAGCTATAAGAATTATTGCTCATATCAAAACCCGGGAACACTTGGAGGACTTCGTGCATACTAAACAGGAGAAGTTTGAACCCCGCTGGTCTGAAGTAACGGAAAATTTGATCTGCTGGTACGCTTGAATGTTTTGTTATTCATAAAGTATTGAATGCAGCTTCAAATGTATGAAACTAGGAAGAATCATTGGTCATAGCAGGACCCAGGACCGCTTGGAGGACTTCGAGCATACTTATTTGTGACAGGAGCAGCTTGAACCCCGCGCCTAGTCAAGAGGCATCTGAAGTATTGCAACCTGGGTAATGCAGTTAACGTAATATTTCCGGAAGATATGGCATCTCTATTGCTCCACAAGCGCTCTACAGAGAAAACAAAATGTAAGCGTGAATAGCATGCTTAACATCAACAGGGGGGAAAAATAGCAAAAAGAAAAGAGTTAGAGAAAGCACAAGGGATTTGCATGTCCATAATATTCCTGATTAACATACTAGCTAAAGTCGACTACATGGATTCATTCTCCAGTCCTCAGGTCCACTACATATAAACTATATCAAACTGAAAGCAGTATCATTCCTTATTCGTGTATTATATAATAAGGAAAATATCCACATATGGTGACAATTCAAGCACTTCACTACATGAGATGCACAATCTCAAGGCTCTGCCTGCAAGTGGAAACTGAATCATTCCACGAACAGGAAGTTAAAGCCATGGAAAAGGAAAGAAGAAAACAAAGAACAAGGTAAAACACAATATCTGAACTTTTTATTTTTGACGAGTGATGATCGAGCTAAAAAGATAGTAGGGTTTGAAGCCATTTCAATGGAATATTCCCTCAATATCAAACAAAGATTCAAGTCATCTCATGTCATTACACCATCACTTAAGATGTCATAAATAAATAATTGAAGTGTGGTGAGAAATGAAGATTGTGGAAATATTCTCTCCAGACAATTTGAAGCTTGGCTCCGCATGTCCACCTCTAAATAACAATACTGAATGTCCTAGTGAAAGTCAAATTTCCAGCAAAAAAGCATGCTTCTCGCACATCCAAAGTTTCTTCAAACTGAGTATTTAAATTGTTTTAAGGTCATGTATATCTGTTATTTTACTGACTAGCTCCTCCAGCATTTCTAGATCAAGAACACCTACAGCTGATTTTCTCTTACAATTAGCATACCTGCAGCTGCTGCAGCTCGAGGCCATATAGTTTGTTGAACATTCGAGGCATCAGCTACCTCAGCCCACATACAAACTTCTCCCCCAAGCACCAATTGCTGCTCAGAAGCATCAGTTATTCCTTCCAGTGGCTCAGCATTATAAGAACTATCCCAAGGAACATCTACGTGGTCAAGGTACCAAACACCTTGATTGCTGAAAATACATCTGAATCCTTTTGCAACAGCCTTTGGACAAACACCAGGGCCCAACCTACAACAATACATCAAATTCATTATGCACAAACCATATAACACCTGTGGACTGAGACCATCGTGAACTGAACCCGGGAACCCGACCAGAAACTCACCAGTTATGCACCACAGTTTGCGGGCTGAGTTTCGCAGCAAATGTGTTGAATGTTTCTTCCCTAAGAAAGAGAATTCATATCTTGTCATGTCTAGCCATGGATATTTTAAAATAATTGTGAAAAATATAAATAGAAACTCACATTCTTTCTCTTGCATGCTAAATATCACAAGAAATCCTCTTCTTAATCATGTATCCTATATTTAACTTACGACTACTTGCAGAAAAAAATTGTATTCAGAGATTACCTAATACAGGAAAAAAAATTAGAATTTCATTATGCATCATCCTTTCTATAATTTCTATTGACCTCCCAAAACTTTTTAAAATCCCAAAAGATACTGAGAACTCTCCTAAAACTTGTATTGCAGAAAAATTGTGGCACAACCTACTTTAGATATTTTAACTGGAATTATCTTGGTACGAAATCAGGGCATACCAATTGACAGGGTTCCAGCTTTTTGATATTGCTATTTCTTGAGCTCTGAGTACAAAGTATTGATATGCATCTTTAGTAGTCATGTTGTGATCTTGAAGCCTGCATAAGGAATTGCACATAACAAACATGATTCATATAAAACTAAATAATGACGTTAGACTCATAGGATATTAGGATGTCATGACTGCAAAAACACTGCACTATTTTAGTTATAAGAAAGATAAAACCTAGCATACTCGAGGTTTCCAATATACAAGTTAAAGATACAACAGTCACTCTGAGGAAAGGTTATCACAAATTCCCAGGCCCATACCATTACACTTGAGACAGACCTAACCTTTGGTCTTTCTGCTACGAGGCTCGAAATCGCGCCAGTGGCGCTGATGCTCAAGCGTTTTACCCGCTGCACCAGACAACGACCCTCAAGTAGTAAGTCAGATATATAGTATACACATATGGCCCATGTTTTTTCAATCCTATGTGATCTTCAAGTGCAAATTGATGAGCCATAAATGCATTAATGCTTACCACTCTTGGGCATTATGTTACCATGCTTTCTCAAAATAAAATTCTAAATCATGACAGCATAACTTGCATGACATAATTAATCTCACTAAAGAACTAATCTTTCATAGAACAAGTTTTCTGCCTTGTCATTATTCTAATATAATTTAATATTCTATTAACATCCCTACACTGCTTGATAAATACAAAAGTTTAAATGAAATAATAGTAAGTGTTTACACAACAAGGAAGGGAACAATTACCCAGGAAAAAAAAAACAAACGAAGGGAACATTATAAATAAAAGGCAAGAATGTACCATTGCTTCACATGCGGAGTAAAGTTCCAACAATCTGTAAAATAAACCATATCAAAGTAAAAGAAAAAAAGAAAATTAGAACATGAAGAGGCAAAATGTTTAGAAGCATTAATATCTAATACGCACACGCGCGCAGAGTCAAAATGCCAAAATTCACAATTTAGAACCAATTACTGCACAAACAAGTGTTGATCGTGTTTTCAGAAAGCATTTTTGGTTTTACCAAAGTTTTTCATAATCAATTCAATTTTATTGGCAGGTGCATTCATTGGTAATTTGACTTAACACAGTTACCATATATTCATGGGTTCAATGGGTAAAACGCTTCCAAAATGATATTAAGATAGAATAATGAAAATTTCTAGCAAAACATGTAAACATTGTAATCCCAATTTTTTTTTAAATGCTTCTGCTTTTAAAATTTCACAATGTCATTCAGAGATCATATAGAGTCTTTGTTAGATTCATAACAATTATGGTGTTTTGCAAAAGAAACACATGTATCACAAAGCATAAGTGCATTTGATATTCTTTTCTGCTATAATGTAGGCTATTCATAAAAACACCTTGCTTCTCTCTCTTGAAGGCTCCATCATACTTAAGCTGAATCTAATTGGCATAACTGACTCTATCCTCTTCAATAACATTTCAAGCTAGACATGAAATAGCAGAAATTTTAAATTCATTTACATTTTGTAAGGTAAGGAGGTACGCTATAATTTGCTATTAGTGATCTTTGAATTTAACACGATTCCTCAAGCTGAAGAGAAAAACTGTAACATTTTTATGCTCTAAAACATCACAGCAAGAAAATGATCAGAAGCAAACTTATATGAAGAGAAGTACAGGTTAATTCAGCAAATTCAAAACTGCATTAACTTGTGAGAAATGGTACAACACTCTCAACTTAAAAGTACCATTTCTTAGGTTTTCACCTTTTCTTTTTCTCGTTCTATCCATACTATTTCTGGAAGTATATGCGTTAAGCACTTGAGCATTTATTTCTTATTTTTATTACTTTCCTTCCATTATAGATTGACAGTAGAATTTCAGATTGCAACAAATATACCACTTCATTTTTTTAAATGAAGTTTCAGAGAAGAAAAGAGGTATAATAGAGGAAGAGGTTCCTCAATAAGAAACTACTTGTACTTACCTGTATTGACCTCATCACCACCCAGGTGGAAGAGCTCAAATGGAAAAATTTTCCTCATGTCTGCAAAATGAGAAATTAAAATAAAAAATCTATAGAGAAAGAGAGAGAACACCTGCCTTATAACCTATAACACAAAAAGTTCTCGCAAAAACTAAAGCATTTGGTCTTTAGGGCTATAAAATAACATCCTAGGTAGGTAATGATTCAAGTCATTACAAGTTTCATATTCCAAAAAATGGTTGAAAACTTACGGTTTTTATATCTTTCAACCTGCGAAAACCAATTTTGTTTGTTACTTAATCTTAAAGAAAATAGTTTATTAAAATGTACACCACAGTGACAATCATCTAACAAATAAAACAGGAATTGGACAAAAATGGCTTGGATGGGTCAGTAAGATGTGCTCACCACACAAGTAAATAATTGAGCAGCATGACTTTAGCAGTATAAACATGTATACTTGGTCAACTGCTAGGGTCTCATATATGATAGAGCACTTTTCTACATGGTATAGCTGAGAAAGTCATGGCCCTTGGATGCAGCAAAGTGGGTCATTCAAAACTGTTCTGGTGAAGATAGCAATACAGACATCATCTTTTCATTCAATGCATTAGACATGTTATGCGTTACTACATTTCAAAAATTCAAATTCATTTGAACATTATTATATACTTGATTTTATGCATGTATCATGATCATATGGTAGTCTATTTTGTATCTATGAAAATGTGGCTCCAACGGGAGAGAGCAGCTGGTAATGTTATGCATTCGAAGATCTTAGTTATATAGCAGATATAAAAAAAAATGAATACTTGGCTTATCCAAAATCTTCCGACGAAGGCTACAAAACCAACTAAATCTGGCCAGCTTATTATTGTTCTATGAAACATAACATCCATGTCCTATATACTGTAAAAGTCAGAGCTTCAAATGCATCATATATTACTAGTACAAGTTATTGTATGCAAAGAAAAAAAAGATCAACAAAACATTAAGTATACATACATATATAAATATATATGTTGGTAGAAGTTTGGTGTCCATACAAAAGCAGCAACTGCAGAAATGCAGGGAAAAGGAAAACACTGCTGGAGAGAACATATCAATAGAGGTTAACCTGTTAGAATGCCAGACACTACATCAAAAGTAAAGTTTTTTGTAACATCCAGGGGCTCTCTACAGGAAGGTGAAGGCCATAGATCAGGATACCCAGCACCCCTGCACAGAAAGCAGGCCAACAGTTCAAAATTTATTCGTGAATGAACCTGAAAAATCTTCATAACACTTCTTAACAATCTAAAACTGATCTGTCAAGGCAACTCAATTTGTTCAATGGCCCTATTTTACAGAAGGAGCAGGCATTTGTTGAATAAAAATGTTTTGGGCCAATATGAAAAATATGAACTTCTAAAATATTCAAATTATATTTGCACCACAAACCTGCTGGTTAAAGGTATCATTCATGCACAGTTGGAATTTGAGAAAAAGGCACTGAGAAAGAGTGCGCATGCTTATTTTTGTGATTGGGAAAGCATGTCCACAGATGCATTTGTAAACATAATCCTCTAGAAGTCAAGCTCCTGACATCATTATCATCTCTGGTACAAACATATACACACATGCATATAAACAAGTGCGTATGCTTATTTTTGTGATTGGGAAAGCATGTCCACAGATGCATGCATTTGTAAACATAATCCTCTAGAAGTCAAGCTCCTGACATCATTATCATCTCTGGTACAAACATATACACACATGCATATAAACAAGTGCGTTTGTATGTAGGTATTCAGAGGAGGCCTATGAAGGATGTTTTTCCACAGGAGCATAAACTGAAAGAGGGTTCTCAGAATTGAACCCTTAATGAAACCCACTATACACCTTACACCTTAACCCTCCAATGTAAACTTTCTTTTCAAGCATTTTAGAAATTACATGGAAACTTTAGTTATTATATAGAATAACAAGGACTCTGATAAGAAGAAGAAAATTTTTCCGTCCGATAGTAATTTACCATGATTCTGCATGACCAGGAATGTCTATTTCCGCCATAACATTGATACCTGCCATGAATTATTCAATATAATCAAGACAAACACTCACTTGAACCCAAGGGATAATTTAACTTCAATGAAACTTGGTAAAGCGTAAACTTATCAACCAATTAAGGAAAAATTGGGCCATGTTAACGCAGTAACGCCAAATCAAGCAATGTAACATTTCTAGCATACAACTTCTATTAGAAAGACAAGAAGGAAAATGTGAGACTACTGATTTATATATATATGTATTGTTTTAAAAAACTTCGAAGATAACACTCACCTCTCATTTTGGCGAAGCTTCAAGTTATTCCACATAAATGAGACATGAAAGGGAAAACACAGTATTAGCATATTACATAACAAAAAGAAAAGAATAAAATGCAAAAGTAATGAGAAAAACATAAAATATGAATAAAGCCAAATATTCAAGGGACCAAAAACAAAAAATCAATAATCTTGTGGTCATAGCGGAGCATTTTTATGTCAATCAAACCAAAACAAAGTGACCCTAAGTATGTTAAAGAAAACAAGAAGAAAAAGACTTAATTATCACAGGTGTAGCCAGCTCAGGCAATAAACTACGGCATTCCATTAATAAACAATATATTGGTTTAACCCCCACAACCATCCCACCCTCCTTAGAGAGCAATGTATTTACCAGTGTACCACGATGAGAATAGAAGAGCAGATTTATAACAGGGGATGAAAATACACAATCACATTATCCAGGACCAATCTCTCACTTGGCCACCACAAAAATTTCAAGAGCCACAATGACACCATCTCCTCCCCTACCCCCTGCAAAGAGAGGGGGTGGAGATAAACACCAGGCATGACATAGATGGATTTTAACCCAAAATTACGGAAAGTACAAAGAAACCTTCACTTCAACTATAATTAAATAGTTCATATACAATTTTGATTGCTGTATATGTATGCAGTATATTGTTTAAGTGAAGAAACACTGCTCACCTTATGAGAAAAGCTTGAAACTATTAAGAGTAAGTCTCTCATGAGGGCATTCTCACCATGAGCTCATGCCCTCACAGCCCGGGAGAGTGCCCTAATGATAGCTTTTTCCCAACTACTATAATCTGATTTTATAAGAACACTTTTGAAAAAAAACATTTGGCACAGTCACTTAGACCCGAACTCATTACTTTTAGAGCCTTGTGAAGTGGTTATAAACTAGAATGAGGACATATAACAGAATGTACCTTTTGTCTACTGAAAGCATCCTTCACAATTTTCACTCCTATTTGATGTTGAAACTGTTACTATCCCTACCTTCTTTAAAGTACTCCTTTACTATAGTGTCATTAATGTAACATGTAATTAGCTGCAACACTGATGACAGTAAATTGTTTCATTGAGTGGTTGCATCCAGAACATTTTAGATTGTAATTTGTTTATAAAAAAAAGTTAAACTGATTTCAATCATTTCATGACAAAAACTAGTTAAACTATATCGGAGATAAGTTGGAAAGAGATTCTTAGAAGTATTAAAAGTTCATGAACTATCTGAGGGTTGAAAAGATACAGAAATCTTACTTAACAATTTCATAAGCATCCTCAACGGTGTACCTCTCCGACTTTGTATATGCCCCTTTCCATAAGTTTGGATATGAAGGTACTTCTAGAGGAAATGACTGCTCATCTATGATGTGCCAATGAAGGACATTCTACTGAATGCAATTCTCAAAATTAGAATTACATGCAGGTTTAAAGGAGAAGCGAATGGAATAATAATCAGATGAGTTCTGGCAATGAATTTCAATTGTAAGCAGGAAAGAAATGGCTGGTAGCAAATCTTACAAGCTTGGCATATGACATAGATTCAATTACTTGCTTAATTACGTCAATTGGCAAGTAGTGCCTCGAAGTATCTGCAAAATAATGTAATATGATAGATATCAAGAAACATTTCAAGCCAGGATGACAACAAACACAGCCATCTTAATTTCCAGTCAACAAAAGACTTACCAAGCAGAAGTCCACGATATAAAAATCTTGGTTTGTCTTGAATATACCATGGTGCCTTGTACACTTGTACAGTTTTAGTTCCATAATCAAAAATGCATAATTGGCTGAATGTCTGGAATATAGAATAAAAAGAAAAAGAAATTAAGGAATTATTTTATATACCATAATATAAGCTACATAAGGGAAACGGCATCTTATTATTGGAGGACAAAAGTGTTTGAGAAGCTTGCATCACTTGTATCTGGAAGCCTATTCTCTGAGAGTAAGAGCATATCTATTTAAATATTTAATTATGATACATCTTATGCTTGAACCTAATATGTAGAACATGGGTCAATAAGCAGTATAACCAGAAAAGTAAAGTTGTGCAGGGCTCATCAACAAAAGGTTTTGATGTTGAAATAAGCACGGTAGGACGATTTTGGGAATAGTCATTCAGGTAGCTCTTATTTGTAAAAAATTCATATCTGAGTAAAAACGAATGGCCTTTTTAAGTTCATCTGATTTCCATTAGTAACATTGCTCCTAAGAAGGCCATACCCATTTTAGGATCGCCATCGTAGATACATGCTCACTCTACAAGGCGCTTAAGGCAGTCTGAATACTCGGACAGCAAATTTTGAATTTTCACTTATCTTTTTATCTATTTCTCTGAATACTTGTATAAACACCAGTGTTAAGTAATACAATAAACACCTGTGAGACGTAAACAGTTCAATTCACTAAATATATACTTAAATACAATATTGAGCCTTCCAGTCACACATTAAATCCACCGAGGAGATATAGCGAGAACGAGACCAACAAATCGAGGAGAATCAACAAGATAGCAGTGGTTGTTCAATTTTCATTACATCCTCTTGAAACACTAGGATGGCAATACCAGAATTCATGTGGCAAAAAAAAAAACTCAATAGCTAGGATAACGCCCTCTCAGTAATTACCCTTATCTATTTTCCATAATAATTAGGGATAATTACACTGAAGAAATGCATATTTACAGCCATCTCCCCCGTGTTTTAAAAAATAACACTAATCTCCCTTGTCAATGATGGTTTGTAACACTGCCCTCCCCTGTCATAACACCACTAACAATGATGGATGGAATCTGAAGATGTCATGGTTAGTAAAAATTGAAAACACAATTTTACCCTTATGACGTTTGAAAAGACATTACTGTCCTTACATAGCAACAGTAAATGATCAAAATACCCCAATTTGCAAAAAATAAGTGGACAAAAGTACGCTTCGCTCAATGTATACAAATTGTTATTTGTACCCATCATCACCATTATTAAACATGGGCATAAGACCATGAATAAACATTTCTAAATCATACAGAACATTATAACTAAACCCACCGTCACTGTTATTAAACATAAGACCATAAGAAACCCAAAATCCCTAATCAGGGATGTAAAGGACTACAAGAAGAAGAAGAATTTGGGGAGATGGGATTGGTGGGTGTCACTGGATGGGGATAAAATTTGGAGGAGAAGAAGAGTTGGGCCTAGCACCAACATGCGATGACCATAATAGTGAACATTGACTGCCAAGGGTTGAGGATTTTTATTTTTTTTTTCCCTGGTAAATTAAAGGATTTTTATGTTGATAGAAGGAAAACGAAGAAGAGTTGGGTTAGTGAAGACTCGTTCAAGTCCCAAAAGAAGTGGTAGTGAGTTTATTATTTATATTGTTTGGTGCCAATATTGAAATCCAGAATAAAATTTAGTGGAGCAAAAGATTTCAATTTCATTGAATACTTAATTATAGAAGTTAAACTAAAAAGAAAAAAAATTCCAAAACTACTAACCATATTTTGACGTTCATCAATGGGTTTCACAGTAGCTGACCTAGTCCAAACCATCACACTAACAAATGCATCAGATTTCCAAGTCGATTATGTGCCAAAATTTGAGTTTAGAACGAATCCAAAGAAGGTTCAAGCAATAATCAAATCGGGTTCATATTCTTCAGTTCATATTGAATTTTAACAGTGCTTGATGGTGGATATATAGTCGCTGGTGCCGAACCATGAAGAGCCACCATATCCAAAGAGGGAATAGCCGGCAGAGATGGAGCCATGGTGGGCGGAGGAGGAGGCATAGAAGAGGGAGTTGGAATTGAAGAGATTAGGGTTGTGTAGGTGGCATCCGAAGAGCTTTGAATTGAGTGAGGAAAGAGAGTGCGGCCACCGCTCTTCACTGGAAACTGCCACTCCCCACCTCTATCTCCTCTTTTATCTTCTTCAAACTCTTCTTCTTTATCTTCATCTTGTAGTACTTCTTCGACCAAACAAGTGACCCTACAACCCAACAGCTTCAACTATAACCTTTGATCAAACAAATCCTTTGATAATAATTTAAGTCGAGTCCACTTGTAATTGTATGTCTGAGTGCTTACCATTGCTGCAAATTTTTTCAAGTGCTAAAAACTCAGAATAATATTTCAAAGGAGTTCTATTGTCCTATTGTGGGTATCTGTAACCATCACAATTGCTCATTATGTTCCACTGCAACAAGTGCTCACACACTCCTCTGCCTGTCTCTTTCACTCTCTCTTACACATGGACAACATCACTTTTTCCACCTCAAAATTGTTTGCTTTCTTTTAGTTTGTTTTGTTTCCACCTCAAAATTGTGCAGTGACTAGACATTGAAAGTACAAAATTACCATATTGCCCATGTACTTTTATATATTATTTAATCAAAAAAATATTGCAATGTAAAAAGACTAAGTTGCCCTTTCACATTTGACGATGCATTTTCACCTTTTTTTCCCACGTCAAGTCATCTTTTCACTTTTCATTTTCTCATCTTCTTAGAAATACCAACTTAGAGATAGAACACTTGGGGAGAGAAAACCTATTACAGAGAAATCTATTGGAAACCTGTTAGCAAGAAATCCCTGCTTGGTTCAGTTCTCTGAAAACAGTTCTCAATAACTCGGATAATAAAAAACTGTTTTCACAGAACTATAAAAGACAGTTTGTCTTAAAGCAGTTTTTTTTTTAATTGATTTTTCAGAAAACAGTTTTCTGAAACTATCAACCAAACAGATTTTCTTATATTTTTTTTTATTTTCAGTTCTCAGAAAACTGCTTTCAAAAAACTGAATCAAGCAGGCCCTTATAACTCGGAGACACTAGAAAGTCAACTAAATAAAAACTCAAACTCAAATCAAAGATGCATTAGAAGATAAAAGACAGCTGACAATCCTGTTACTCCACATAAAGACTCTATGAATCCCAGAGAAGCCAGAGCTGATCTATAAATCGAAAATATCCTCTTAACCCCTCTCCCATCTATGATTTGGTTCCCTCCAGCAAAAAGAAGATTTGGATTTTAATGCAGCTATTCATAAGGGTAGCATGGCAGTGATGGCGAGGGATGAAAACATAAAGATCATCTCTCAGGACTGCAGAACAGCTTGTGTCGCCGGCCTTTGGGCTCATGAAGAAGGTTGGGACAATGTCATTTTGGGAAAAACTGCTCGGACAGTATCGATTGATGTGTTGAATGTTTGTTCTTCTCCTCATTGGTCTATCTCAACCTTTATCATGGACCTGAAGTCAGCGTTAAAGATTCACTCAAGCTGGAGCATTACTAACTTTTTGAAGCTTAGCAACAGAACAGCTCATGAATTACACCAATGGCTACTTGATGTTAGCGGAGCTCCCTTGGTAATCACCATGGCCACAGGTAGAGATCGATCAACAGCAAGGCTTCTTTAGGCCATTTTTTCTCTTGATTGGTTTTTTTTTTTTATATTCCATATTCTTAACGTGTGTATATATATATATCTACTTTGATCTTCCATCTAATGGCCACAAAAGCATCATTACATACCTCTAACCCACGTAATGCACCATAAACAGAATTTGCCTGCAGTAAACAGAATGCAAACAACTCTTAGTAAAACTATATAGCATGACATATATATTTGCACACATGTAGCATTCTTAAATGCATGGATTGAAATTGAGACATTACCCTATATAACACTCAACTGCAAATTTCAATAATTTGAACAAAGAAGACTCAATAAAATCTTATACAAGAGATCTTTAACTTGAGATCGATGATGCATGCCATCAATTGAAGTGTTAAGGATGGACATGTAATAATTTTATTATTTAATCATTGCCCTTATTCATTCAGCTGAAAAATGTAGCAACATTAATGAAAGTGAAACGATGATCTTAACCGATTGGTTGAGGCAATGAATACTCAACATCATATAACTCCAGACTTCAAATGCAAATGAATTTTGAGAATGAATCAATAAGTGCACGCCACAGCCTCGTAGCACTTAGAAATGTTCATATTCTTATTACAATATCATTACTCTGACAAATTTGACACATTGAGCGGAGAGAATAAACATAGAATGAACCAATGTAAACATGAAATGGAAATGCATAACTAATGAGAAACTAAAGCACTCTGAGGGAGATAAGGAAAAATATATGAGTATATATTCAACTATTTGGGGGCTTAATGAGATGCAACACTGTGTAGTAATGGCTGGTGCTAGATCAATACGAAAATTAGTCTCATGTGATTTCTTCTTCAGTTCCTCGGCAAGGTATTATCATTATCTCTGTGTCAAACCAGTAACTATTGTGAAAAACAGCCGCAAACCAAGCACAATCACGAAACACGATACAAAATGAATCAAGCACAATGCTCAGAACACAAGAATTTACGTGGTTCAGCAATGTGCCTACGTCCACGGCAAAGATCCGGCAATAGATTTCACTATGCGAAAATCAGGAGATTACAAGTTTCAACCCAAACCCTAGCTCTCGCTTTCTGCGTTTTCAGTGTTTTCTCTCGTTAGTCCTCCAAATCTTTAGATGCCCTTATATATCGGGCTATAAGAGAGTCCTAACCCGGGTCCAAAACCCGCAAGCGAAAAAACGGGTCATAAAAATTTTCAGATCAATCGGGTCGCGTTATTCGAGCCATAACATAACATAAGCAAATTAAGAAGCAATTAGATGCTCAAGGCATACTGAAGGATTTAAAAGTTCTTGTTACTAGCTATCAGCTTGAGGGTCAGGCAGATAGGTGGTGGGAGATGGTGAAAAGTCTCATGGAGATGAAGTCATGGAGTGGACTGTCTTCGAATAAGTTTTTCTTGAAAAGTATTTTCCAGAGGTAGGTAGCATGTGATGCAAAGGTTAAAGAATTTATAGAGCTCATACAAAAAGAAAAAACGATGACACATGAAGCAAAATTTGAGAAACTATAACGTTTTGCTCCACACCTCATAGCAAATGAGGCCTCCAAGGACAATTAGGGGGTGTCCGTACATATAAGTCTCAACAACTTCTCCCCCCAGGCAATGTGAGACGTCACAAAGCAAAAGATAACTAACTCCATATGTTTTTTTTTTTCTTTATTATATAAATTAATGTGACTGTGCATGTTCTTAAAATATGAACAATTTATAAGCTTAGGACGCAAGTTGAGAAATACAAGCTGCTTCATAAGCCAAAATAATTCAAAACTGGAATGGAGACCTACAATATGCAATATGACCATCGAGATCCCCGATGTGAGACAAAAAGGTGCAGCTAATGACACGGAGGAGTGCACTACATCTATTTCAGTGTCTAGTCACTGCACACATTTGTCCCACTTGTCTGATTTCATCTAGTTCTAATTCTCCTCCCTCGTACAGTAACATTAAAAATTAAAACACAATCAAAGGTGAACTCATATAAGGAGGAAAACGTTTCAGCACAAATAATAAATAGTCACCATCCAATAATCAAACTAGGCACAAAATCATAAATCAATGTTTTCCTGTCAATGGATTCATGTTTGGGACACCATATATGCTGAAATTAAGAGCTCCAGTCTCAAATAACCTCAATCGTAGCTTCGCCAATAATCGAATGGCCATTCTTCTTCGCCACTAATAAAGAATAGCTCTCATCCGTACCAAGTTGAAGCTGTTCCAAAAAAATAATAATAATAAAATAAAATTCAAAATCATCAAAATTCAATGACCAACTCAATCCACTCAAACTCCCAAAAAATTCCGGACTCACCTCTTCATTATCGGAACGCACGATAATCCTAAGCCTGCTGATATCATAAGACTTCCTAATTGACCTAAATTTCAAAAACCTAGAGCTGTGCTTGAATATAATCCCTCTGTATCTTTCAAACGCATCCCTAACAATGGCGGAATCACCGCCACTGCTACCGACCTCGAGCGAGAGATCGGGATCAACCGCGAGCGTGTCGTTGCCAGAAGTGAATTCGGAGGGCAAAGGCCACAGATACGCAAGAGATCCATCGATCTCCGATGCTGAATCGAGACGGAGAGTTCGAGAACTACCTAGGGCACACGAAATCGCAGAGAAGACATAGATAGCTGTGACGAGTGATTTAGGGTATGGTTTTCTGTAATCGGTGACCATTTTTGGAGAATCAGGGTTTGTTGGATCAGTGTTGACTCGTCATGCGTGATTGATAGAGAAGAGGTTGGTAAAGACAATGATTTGCTGGGGACAAGAGCAGTAGTAGTACGTGTCATGGATTGGTAGTTATGGCTTACAGTGGTTTTTTCAGTTTGAATATTTTTCATACTTAACTACCGCGACAGCTTTTGGTAAACGACATCGTTCCGAAGCTTTCATGGAACGGAATTATCTAAATTCAAATCTGAATCCGATCGGGTTACATATCCGGACCCGACCTAATCTTGAGGCTCGAATCCAAAGTATATATATGTAACATTTTATTGTCTATCAAAAGAATTTGTCACACACATGAATACACTTTTTTATTATCATTAGGAAGCGCCAAAATGGGAGGCGACACCCATAACAAACTACACAAACATCAAATATAGGGCCCTAAATTGTGAGTATGTCCTAACTCTCCCACAAAACTCAGCAAAAAAGATGAATAATAATCGAGAATTTGAGCGCTTCAATTGAAGTTTTCTCGCCTTCAAAGGATCTTATATTACATTCTCTCCCTAAACCTCTCCACACACATAAGGGCGTCACCCTTCAACAATCACAGATTTTAAACTCACTAAACAATCTCTCCAAACCTCAATCATACCTCTAGACAAGCGAGTCATCACCCACTAAACCCAAACAAATCCAACATCAGACTCTAGATATCTCAGACCACTAAAACCAGTTGACAATAACATGTCTCTTTATTCTTCTCAAGTTATCAAGCATAAGATTCCTCCCTAACACAACATTTTCATATTTTACTGTTTGAGATTTTATTTTTATTTTTGGATAAATATCACAAGCTTTCTTTGAGTTATTACTTTTATTTTTGAATAAATATCACAAGCTTTCTTTGAGTTATTACATTATTACACACACTTTTTCCAAGTATTCAAATATTACACCACCCTTTCTTAAGGTATACTCCATCATTACACTTTGCTCCTCTGTCGGGCCTCATCAACCACAAATTTTGATGATGTCACTAACTTTTTAACATTAAATTCTAAGTGTCTGTTTGGGAGAGTTTTCTGGCCCCTTAAAAAGTCATTTGAAAAAAAAAATGTCACGTTTGGTTACACATATGTAAAGGTCTTTTCGAAAAAGTCGGTGGTCAGGAAGCCCATTTTAGAAAGGTAAAAAAATGATGCTTTTAGAACCTACTTTTAGGAAGCCAAATTTTCTTTTGAAGTAAATTTGTTATTTTACTAATTTGTCTATGCAATTTTTATTTATTAACAAGATTGTGATATATTCTCTTTCGGTCTCTTGTTCTTTCACTGCCATCGCTACCGCCACCTTCCACCACCACCACTACCGCCACTGCCATCTCCATTGTCATCACCAACACCATCGTAACCACCATCACATCCCCATCGTCATTGCTGCTTTCTATCACCACCACCATCACCATCGCTACCATCATCACCACCACTACTGCGTACTACCACTGCCATCATTGTCACCGCCTTCCACCACCACCACATTACTACAACCACCACTGTTACCTCCACTTCCACCTCCACCATCGCCTCCCACCACCACTACCTCCACTAACACTCTCACTTCCATTGCCGCCTTCCAATACGACTTCGCACTCTCTAAGGATTGTAATCGTTGTTAAAGATAAGAGATAATATTGTAAAGTAAAAAATAATTTAAAAGTTAAAAAATGTACTACCCAAACATCTTTTTTCTCCTAAATTCCTTCTAACAAAATTTCTTTTACAAATGTTTTGTCAATAAAGTCCTTTTGATATTAGAAAGCTCTCCCAAATAAGGCCTAAGATTGTCTGTTGCAAACACATTTACACCACTCATTATTTGATAATAAGGCACCCATCATGTTTTGTCACAATCCTTCACTTAGGAAGGTACCAATTCAAGCTTAAAGTTGGTGGTCAACAACATGAGATTTTAAAGTATAGAAGTGTAGAACAAGTAATAAGCCCTAATGGGACTGAGTGGTGGTCAGAAATTAATATATCATTATGCCATGAGTTTGACTTCCTGTTTAGCTAAGGCAGCAAGTAGTCATATTTAAGTACTAGTAAGTATTCCTACATTCGAATCGTTCCTCCAAAACTTTTTTTTACAGGGCACTGCAACTTGCATAGTTTTAGTGATGTAGAGAGGATTTTTGTTTTAATTATTCTTTTGACTGCAATATACATTTCATCATATTTACTTTGATATCACCACCATACATGCATAATACATACATACATATATATATAAAATTCAAATATACACAGAAAATCTACTAAGATGACTGATAAATAGACAAAGCTCATTTTCCCATGTTGATCACCTCTACGGGTTAGAATGCAACATTGATATGACAATTCAAATTCAATTCAAACCCTAACTCAATTTTTGATAAGTTTCCAGTATTTTTTATAATTCACATTTATATATATATATATATATATATATATATATATATTGGTTGAAAATCCCAATTTGAATTCTAAGCCATCTTTATATAAATGTGTATATATATATATAATTACATATTATTACTAAACACTAACTGGTTAAAACATTTTCTTAGCAGGTAAAATGTTTAATTATTCATTATCTATTTGGAACTTTTAAAATTTCTATCTTCTTTTTTTATTTTCTCCTTTACTTTTATGATGGAAGTTTCTTTCTTAAAAAGAAAAAACAAAATGGAGGTTGGACAATTAACACAAACCAAATCAAATCAAATCTTAATCCATTTTTTTCTCACAACTTGAACTTTGTTATGGAAACTAATATTTTATAGGCTACTAACTTGAATGGAAATTACACTAATTTTAATAATAATAGAATTGACAAAAAAGTAAATTTTGCATAAATGAAATCAAAGGAAATATTTTAGTTTTATATGTATATATTCACATGCAGATACAGAGGCACTTATATAATATATTTGTTACAAGTGATAAAAAGAGAAAGGGAGTTGATATTGGCACTCCACCAATATCCTCTGACACTCCACTCACATTTTTTTGTAAAGTAAAATTACAAAAGTGGTCATATGTTATACCATCTTAGATTCTTATATTTTTAGTACCCTAATTGCCCTTCTAAATCAAGACTAAATTCTAATTTGATTTTATTTTTCTTAAAAAAAAAGTTTTTTGAACTGCATCCTTGTTATCCCAAGTAATTTGTGATTAATTTTATTTTTGCTTTAAATTTACAATATAACAATCCATTTATTAACACCCATATACTATAGTTAAGAAAATTTTCAATTGAAACTTGTTGTTCGTGTCCCTATCCTATATAACTCAAAGAATCCAAAATTTGACATATTGTATTTTTACTCACCAAACATGTAATTTATTTTCTATATGTTTTATTTATAAAATAACATAAATTAAAAATTAGAAACATACCATTAATTAATTTGTAAACAAACAAAATAGAAAGGAAGGGAGGAAAATAAAAGGCAAAGGAAGAAAAATATCATATTAATTTTTTTTAAAAATTTTTTGGTGTAAATGCTCCTTAGCTAAATTAAGACAACTACAATTAGAAAATGATTTCATAGAGTCATGTTTTTCTCTTTTCATCTTTTAATTTCTAAAAGTTCTCTATAAAAATAAAAAGGCTTATTTAAGTAAAATTAAACTTTCTTTAATTTTAAATATAATTGATTTTTTTCAAATAAGTTTTATTCATTGATATAATGTTTGTTTCCAACTCAAATACTTTTTTAATATTTCTCTAGGCAATCTAGTATTAACAAATTATTCTCAACTTATTTAATCACGTAACTTTTATTATCCTAATCACATGCATTTGATTGATACTCTCTAAATCATTATATTGAATCCTAAACTTTTCTACTTCTAAAATAAATATTGATAAATTGATTTAACAAGAAGAAATAATATTTTAAAAATCAACGAACAAGTATTTTCACGCCAAAAAAGAGAGGGAACGTGAGAGATAAGTTGCAATATGGAGTCAAGAATTTTAACCTTATCAAATAAGGGCAATTAGAGTATTAAAAATATAAGAATCAAAGATTGTATAGTAAAATGACACCTTTATAATTTTACTTTACAAAAATATGAGAGTGAAGTGTCATAGGATATTGGTGGAGTGCCAATATCAGTTCCCAAAGGGAAATAATAAAATAAAATAAAACAAAACAACTATTAAAATAAAGTATTCCATTCATCCCATATGAAATTAATCATTAAACAATATATAATATCATAATAAAAAATCAGATGCAATATTCACACCCCACTTTAAACGCGCTACACTGTATTTTCTTTAAAGTAAATGACAGAAGTGTCGCTAATGCTTTTTTCTTAATAATGAAATTATGGGCAACAAGTCATTTCCTTATTAAAAAAAAAATACATTATTAGACATTTTCCATCCAAATTTGTAAGCCAAAAGTTGGCTTCCCTTCTACAATAGTGTAATAATGATGATGTTCTACTTCTTACATTGTCATTCATTGAATCTACGCGTGACGAACTCAGATAAAAACTTCATTACTGCAACATCTTTCGTTGTCAAATAATTCTTGAATGGATGTGAAGATATGATAACTGCGAGGATGAAGGCAATGCTAGTGGTGGTGGTGGGAGTGCAAGTGGGTTGGTAGTTTTCAATGACACCATGACCAAGTCCACAAGAAAATGCTTCCCATTATAATTTTGTTGGTCCTTCGTGTAGGCCAAAATATGATCTTCATTGTATTAATTAGTATAGAACTTTCTTAAAGTCAGATTGGAATGGAAATAAGTAACTATAAAACAAAAAAAGAATGCTCACACTTCTCTACCCACTAATTATTAGTGGGTAGAAAGTCATTAAACATGAATTGATGAAGATTAAAAAAAAGAATGCATTCATTTTATGTGATTAGCCCCCACAAAATCCCACTAATAATCCACTCCATTGAATATGTCCAAATTGTCTACGTGTTTAGCATATATTGTAAGAACATGATATATATAAACACCTAATTGAAAAAGAACTTGATATAAACATTAACTTAAATATTTACCTTTTTCATGATTTAATACTATTTGATAGACAATACCAAAGCTCAATAAACTATTGTGTGTTTTTTCTTCTATTTTCTTTTGTCAATTTATATGAATTGGTTACTTGAAATTACATTTTGTATGAGCTTTTTTTTTTTTTTTTTTTTGGTGGTGGGTAAGCATGCAATATATATATTATCAAACCTTATAATTTGACAAATTATTTGATAACCGTTTCTTGTCCATTACAAGACATGTAAATGTATTTTGTTTTACATTAAAATGATGTCGTTTCGAGAATGCAACATTATTATTGCAAGAACTACAAAATATTATTAAAATAATCTTCTCATATTTTTTTGTTGGCTTATTTCTAGATCAAAAACAAAAATAAAATAAATTCTATTTATTTCACCTTTTTTCTTTCAGCTCTTCCTCAAACTCTTCTTATTTAAAATGAGTTACGTGCTGTGTTTATAAAACTGAAAAATAAGTATAAAAAATTTTAAGAGTTGAATGGTAATCTTAAATTAAAAAATTATTTGATACACTTTTTAAATTTTCAACTTTCAAGTGTTGAGTGTTAAATGATAAAAAGTGAACAATTTTTTACTTAAAATTTAGGGAAAAATACACTGACCTTTCCTATAGTTTGCCCTAATTACACACATATTAGGTTTGTAAAAAAGTTATGCTCACCTCCCTTTTATCCAAATATTGATTAAAATACCCCTCAATCCATTGAAATAGTAAGAATAATTATTTTTAAATAATGAGAACATAATAATTGTTTCAACGTGTTAAAGGAAGGTAAGTATAACTATTTTACAAATATAACACTTATGTGTAATTAGACTAAATATAAAGGAGATCAATATATTTTACCCTAAAATTTATCACATAAAGGAGGTTCACGTATTTTACCCCTAAAATTTACCGCATTGAAGTGATACTTAAGTGCTTTTGATAATTGAATGGTGTTAATTTTTGGCTGACTAGTGGATTGACAATCGAATATGAGAATCATGTGGCGCATATCATTCACAGTCTAATTTGACTTGGTACACCTCAGATTCCACTTGTCATCTTACGACTCCTTTCATTTTCTTCACGAAGTTGATACTCTATCCGAGAATGCTCCTATCACCACCGTACACGTCTCACTCATCAAACACGTCATGACACCAACATCCCGCCCACGTCATCACCGGGTCCCTACTATTGTGGGTCCCACATTACTCTAAACTGAGCAATGAAAAATTGTATATTATTTGTAGTCTCTCCCACTTCCTGGTTCGAAAAATTCCACTTCCATAGACTATAAACCACAACAAACCTGATTCTTTATTCTCGAAAAAGCCCTTCGCAGTCTGTTAAATTTCCATTCTGTACCTCTGATGACTACTGCCTACACTTTCGCACTTCTCTAGGGTTTTTCTCTCACTGCAAAGCCAACCGGAAAATGGTGGAACCGGTGGTTCTCGACGCCGATCACGACCGCTCGGAGGAGAAACTTCTGTTGCCGGAGACCAACAACAATGCTGATCTCTCATGGCGTCTGAACTTCGACGGCCTTTATATATCGGAGCGAAAGGAGAAGCCTCCTCGTGGCCTCCATGACTGTCTTGGGGTTTTAGGTAATTCTATCAGTTATTTTATTTTATTTTATTATATTTTTTATAATGGATTTATATTTTGTTGTCTGTTTTTGTTCTTGAATTGTTAAGCTGTGTCTAAAATAAGCAATATTCTCTGCTAGCTAGAATTTTTTCTCCTCGTGGCAATGCTATATACGTTTTGTAAAGTCACTTTGTTTATTCCAAACTTTATTTGTAGTTCTTAGATGCTGAAGCTTTTCTGGAAATTTTAACATTTTGATGCTTTTTTATTGTTATCTAGAATATATGCTTTTCTGGTTAAATAATTCTGTGGAGCAAAGGGTTTCATGTGCATCAATGTTAGTCTTGGTGGTTCATTGATAATTTAATATGTATACATATATAAGCTTATGTACACAGATCTATATATGTGTGTGTGCGCGTATATATGACGCAAAGGGTTTTGTGGGTTAAGCCCATGTGCTTGATGTACTTACTATTGATTGCTTTAAAAGAATATGAAATGAATATAAACACTCCAAAGGCAAAATATGGGTTTTCCACTGCAAGCTTAGCACAAAACATTAGCAATTGAAGTGTTGAAGGAAGTCTTAGATGGAAATTCTGTGGTCGTAGCTGATTGGTTGAAGGGGTGTACTTGATTCATGGGTGGTAGGTAGGCATAGCTTCCATTTTGAAGTTTTTATTGGAAACATTTGGCAAAATTCGACTCAGGATCATAACTTCTAAGCAGTTTTTTGTCAATTCTTCGTATTGGTGAAAGTTGAGATCGTAAGTTTGTTTCATTTGAATACATGCATACATTAAGCTGCAATTTCGTGCAAGTATGCAAACAGTTTCACCTTTCTGCTCTGTTTGGTTGATGACAAAACTGAGGAAAAATAACAGGTATTAAATTTGAAGTCTCTTCATTGTTATCCAGTCCCTGATAAACTGATATTTTCTGATTAGTGAGCCAAATGAGTGTACAAAGTTTAGTTAACTGAATTTATTTGTTTTTTTAAACCAAAACAAAGGACAGTTTAAAGTTGCAAATTTCTCTCTCTTTAAATTTTCATTTGGTTTCACAGCAACAAATTGTCAGCAATTAGTCCAAGAAGAGGTATCATTTTGTATTTGAAATTGTCTATCTTTAATAATTAATGCCAAAACATTGGCTCTCTGTTTAAAAGGTTCAGTAAAATGTTTTCTTCCAAATATTTACTCTTTAAAAGTTGCCAAATGTTATTTTGCATTCCTAGTGCATTAATGTGTGGTGACTGCATGAATCTTATTATTTTTTCTGCTCTGTGGCTTCAGTTCCAGAAGATAACGTGGCTGAGTATTATCAGCAGCAGGTAGAAATGCTGGAGGGCTTCAATGAAATGGATGTCTTGGCAGAGCGTGGTTTTGTTCCTGGGATGTCAAAGGTTTTTATCCCCATCTACCACTCTTTTCTCTGTCAAAGAGGACTTGTGCCTTTTTTCAGCTTTTTTTTTTTTTTTATAGAAAAAAATGAAGTAATAGAGAAAGAAAGAGAAAAGTTTGGGCTAAAATGGTATTTGTTTTTGGTTCCAGGAAGAGAGAGAAAAGTTGGCTAGAAGTGAAACAGCTGCTATTAGAATATCAAATGTTGCAAACATGGTCCTTTTTGCTGCTAAAGTTTATGCATCCATCAGGAGTGGTTCATTGGCCATTATTGCATCTACATTGGACTCACTTCTTGATCTTCTGTCTGGCTTTATCTTGTGGTTTACTGCATTCTCCATGCAGACACCAAACCCATATCAATATCCTATTGGAAAGAAGCGTATGCAGCCGTTGGTAAGTCTGCCTGCAATTTGTCACTTTGGTATCCAGATGCATGCATCCAATTTGGTAATTGATGCTTATTTTTTTAAAAAAAAATCAGTTGTAGTAGTCGCATATAGCCTCCTTGTCTGTCTTTTTGTTACAATTTGCTCATACTACTATGTTCTTGTCTTAAAGCTTTGCGAATGGATCTTCGTTAGTCAGTCAATGACCAGCCATCCAAGCCTGCTCCTATTTACTTGTCAGATCCATTTTAACTAATTGATTAGAGGCATCTATATTTAGACCTACATTTTTCAGTGTTCCCCTTGGGAGACAACTGTTTGGATAGAAGTCACAGACTGTTACTGCAGCTATTCTTAATCTAACTTCTTAACCTATTCTGCCTTTAAAATGCATTATAATTAAATGATTCAAGATTATGGGTAATTGTTAAAGAGGATTGAGAATATAAATTCAAATTAATGCTCTATATTATAACTGAATATATCACAAGACATAATGTGTCTGTAAAGGCCGAACATTCATGATGATAGATTCTTTCATATTTTTATGATCTATTTATTTTATTTTATTTATTTTTGTATTTGACTGGGGAAATGAAAGAAATTTTGTGTGAGATATGCTAAAGCATGTCCTACATTGGCACATCACACATGCAATTGCTTTTCTCATTGAATGTTAGAAAAATATATTATACCATTGTCTTGTATTTTGTCTCATTTACTTTGATACTTTAAGCATGATAGTTGTTTCTGCTTGCATTTAGCCTGGCCATGGGCAATTGCATGGCTTAATTTGTTAGTTGTTTCGCTTTGTGATGTAACAAGCACATGTTAGCCTTAAATGTATTTTGTGTGTGAGTTGCACGTCTTAGGTATGTGGTAGAATAACACTGGATGGATATGGTTTTAGTCATGTCGATGGATGTTTGATTACTGGTTAGAGCTTTACTTGCGTGTGGTACTTATGTGGTACTGTGGATGTTGTGAGGATTTCTTTTGAGATTCACATTGATGCTCTTTATCGGGGATAGGACTCAAAGGATTCCTTACCTAGCCATTTCAGGAAGATATCATGGTCAAGTAAAATAGCTTAAATCTTATCACGAGAAAAGTAATATTGCTCAAATGAGTTCCCCTCTCTCTCTCTCTACTTTTCTTTTGTTGGAGGAAAGCAATCTGATTCTAAGATCGACGTGGTGTTCCATAGTTCCAAAGTACCTAGGCTGAACACCTTTTTAGACACTTTACTAAAGGTGAATATGCTTTTAGTTACTGTTGCCTTACTGCCTGTCCAACCCACATGGACCAGTAAAAATCTAGTAATTGTTGAACTGATCTATCAAAAAAACTGTTTCAATCAAGCAGACATTTTTTTTTTTATCAAAATCGATGCTAGATATATGCAAAAAACACTAACAAGGCTACCCATATATCAGCATAATGGGGATTATTTATTACAAGTTTGTTTTTTAAAATAGATAGATCTGATTTTTGTTGTAGATCGAAATGCCGAAGGTAACTTTTCTTTATTTGGTATACTGTGGTTGGAGTCCAATTCATTTGCCTTCCTTTTCTTTCCTTTGAGTTACAATATCTGTTTTTTTTCCCCTACCTGTTATTGCAGACTCTCTCTGTTTATTTTTTTATTTAAACTACTACTACTATAAGAACTGCTCCTGTTTCTGATTTCATATGATTCATTGTTCTTTATGCGATCTTCTGATTCATTGCATAGTTGATTCTATTTTTTTTTTGTTGACAATTCTAGAAGGACAAAGAGTACATTCGTAATTTATTATATACATAGTTGATACTATTTCCTCTGGCATAGATTTCCCTTCGTCATAATCTTCATGGTTAACAGGCAGGACAGGGATACAAATAAATTTCTTTTCGAACCATGTCTTACTCAAATTGTAAATTTAACTGTTTATACATGATGTTTTGTTGGCTATGGCATATGTTTCTGCTGCAAATATGGATTATTGAGTCCATTAAATATTGAAAAATACCTGGTGCAATGTGGAATAGTGTCTACAACTCTATATTGCCTTTGAAACTCAAGTCCTACATTGCAAAATTATGTGTAGGGAATTCTTGTTTTTGCCTCTGTCATGGCTACTCTGGGACTGCAGATAATTTTGGAGTCACTGCGCACGCTAATATCTGATGTAAGTGGAAATTTCATTCCAAACTTTTCATGCTAAAGTTCCATTTCCATTGTTGATGTTCGCATTTTTTTGTTGGGATGATGGTGTACTAACGGCGATTCTTGAAAATATTAACCATTGTCATGTTCATTCTTAATATTCTTGTGGTCATAATAAAAACAAACTACTATTACCCATCCCAGGATGAAGAGTTTAACTTGACCAAGAAACAAGAGCGATGGGTTGTTGGTATAATGCTCTCTGTGACAATGGTAAAACTCGTTCTGGCTGTGTATTGTCGCTCTTTTACCAACGAGATTGTCAAAGCTTATGCCCAGGATCACTTTTTTGATGTCATAACCAACATCATTGGCCTTATTGCTGTGCTTCTTGCTAACTACATCAGTGATTGGATGGACCCTGTTGGAGCAATTATTGTGAGTGAAAATTATCTCTATCCTCCTATTCGTTCCTTTTCTTTCCCTTTTTTAAAATAATAATAATAATAATAATAATAATAATAATAATTTCGTTGCCAAGAGGAACTAATATTCTTATACTCTCCATAGACATAGTAAGATGAGCAGAAAGATCAATAGATATCTCTCCATCACTTGAGATCTACCATTGAGTTCTCTGAATGTTCCACAACATTCTAGTATTCCCATTGAAACATTAGGGCCGTTTGTTATGTACTCAAAGTGAATGCACTGGTGCCTTGGACTCTTAAAAAGTATGGGGGATTTAAATTCCCTTCTATTGGAACCCCATCATAACTTTTATGTTGTTAAATGATTGCAAGTTTGTACCTGTCAAAAGAAAAGGCAAAACAGATATTTGTATGTTTGCAACAGCACATCATGTAGCTCTTTTTTGTAGTGATCACTAAGCAATGATCAGACACTGGATCTTTTTCCTGTTTGATGTAAAAAAAATTGCGGCAGTTGCATGGTTACATAATGTAATTTGCATGAATAATTTTGAGAGTGGGGCCCTTTATATAAAGTTTGGTAGTTTTTCTATAAATCTTGGTTGCAGAAGACAGCTTTCCTCTTCCTTCTTAACTTTTTGACATTCACATCTACTTACACATGAAAGCTTGTACACTCTGCAGTTGGCCTTGTACACCATCCGCACGTGGTCGTTAACAGTGTTGGAGAATGTGAACTCCCTTGTTGGAAGATCAGCTGCGCCAGAGTACTTGCAGAAGCTCACATACCTCTGTTGGAACCACCATAAGGCCGTAAAGCACATTGACACTGTCCGGGCTTACACCTTTGGGTCTCACTACTTCGTTGAGGTTGACATAGTCCTGCCAGCTGACATGCCCTTGCAAGAGGCACACGACATAGGGGAAAACTTGCAGGAGAAGCTTGAGCACCTACCAGAGATTGAGCGTGCCTTTGTGCATCTTGATTATGAGTACAGTCACAAACCTGAACATGCACAGGCACATCTTTAGTTGAAAGACATTGTAAAGTTTTTACTGCGACAGACAGTTATCTTTTTTTCCCACTTCACAGCTTTAACTTTCTACTTACTCTATTGAGAATTAATGAATATTGAGATTTGCTTTTAACTGGTCAATATAGTGTGCAAATTTCTTATGGTAGCCCTGTCACCTGTGCTCGATACATTCTGGGATTTCAAATTTTGCAGCTGAAAATGAAACATGGTTGTCACATGTGTTTGTGCTCTACGCTGTCAAACTACTTATGCGAGCTCTCTTGGGAGTAAATCAGAAATTGAAAATACAAGCGAAAGATAAACAATCATACAAGACACAAATTTACATGGTTCGGCAAAAACCCTTTGCCTACATCCATAGAGTGCACTGAAAAATTCATTATCAACAATAATGAGAGTTTACAATGAAGAACTCTAAAAGAATTGGCTGCCTCTCTCCCTATATATGAAACCTATATGTTTATATATATAGGGTACTAAACATTCTAAAATTGGACTTAAAAGTTCATAGAACAATATTTGGGTCACAACAATCTCCGGAAAAAAATTTCTTCCTTTGGGCACTACCCCCGACTAGAGTTCACAAAGTGGCAACATAAACTAGACTTGTGATTCAAGCTCGACAACCTCAACAAGCCCAGGTCTGGACTCCGAACTATGATGCTCCAAAAGATGATTATTGAACTCTCATCATGCTTGAAATCTTATGGTTGATCTGGCTATGGAGTACCGAGAGGCAAAAGACCATTTGGTTCCTTTAGGAACCTTTTCCTTGCATTCTGATGAAAGAAAAGGGAACCCTTTGGTTCATGGAATTGACCGTGGCCCATTTTTGTAATCGGCCACTTGAATTCTTGGAAGCTCTGATCGTGAACTGAACAGGAAAGCTGGCTTTGATCTCAAATCCAAATAACAACATAACAGAAATGTGTTTAATTTAAGAATATTCTTTTGTTTCAGCAAGGTGGTTTTGAATCTCGTTTTTCTCATCATAGTGAAAATCCCGCAACACTAAAGACGTAGCCCTAAATTTTACTTACGTGTTTGATGTTCTTTTTTTATTAATTTTCGCAACACTTTTAACATGAGATACAATGCCACTGTGCCAGTGTCCTCTTTACAAAAATAGTATGCCACAACTAGTGGAAAAGTTGCCCTTTACCCACGGATGTGGAATATATGTTTTTGCCTTTCCCTAATTATTTTTATCTCCCAATGTGACATTTGATTTTATGAAGATGGTGAAGAAAATAAAAAAAAAAAAACCACAGTCCCAATGCCCTATATATGAAAGTAATTTTGTTCTGTCTCTAATTTGCATTTATCTTAATAATGTCAAAAAATATCTGCAGAGTTTTTGGCTGAGCTCGCAGTAGAATGCAAAGTTTGTATCTCAAGTATTATCCATGCTTTGAATATCAGTCCTTCAGACATACTCTGTTTGATCTAGAAGAACAATCTCTAAAATGCACTATAGATATGATCATATGGAGATTATAATTCTTTAATTTTCCTTTTTTTCTCCTTTTAATTCTTGAAAATTCTATAATTTAGAAAGAAATTTATGGTATTTCAGGAGAAGTAATGATACGGTGGAAAGTAACGTCATTGAGGCTCTGTTTATTGTGATAAAAACCATTCCTTGAGAAACCCAAAAATGGTGTCAACCATGTTTTTAGTTATTAATAGTTACAATGATACACATGCTTCTTGAAGGTGTTTGGAAAATTGGTTGAAACAACATCCCTTGATATTTCCTTCATATCAATTAAGGTTTTTCATGCAGAACATGTTTAGGTTCTAGCAGAAGGACCTACATTTGAGAGTGTAAGTGAATAAGTTTCCTATCATAAAGTGGTTTCATTGGAGAATATCTTCTTTAGAGAATTCCATGTTAGAAATATTTTTTAGAGAAAGCAAACTACCTTCTTAACTACCGGGTCAGAAGTAACTAAAAGGCGACTAGTCTAGTGCACGAGACTCCTGTCATTGCGAGATTTGGATAAAGGTGAGATGTTCGCAACTTTACCTCCGCATAAAGAGGCTATATTCGAACTCGTGACTCCTAAGTCATAATGGAACAACTCAACCATGGTAATAGTTACCAGATCATAGCAGTCTCTATTATTTACCTTGATCTGCATTGGAACTGATATTGATCCCGTCTTATTCACCAAAAAAAAAAAAACTGATATTGATCCTATAAGGCCTTTCAGAATTTTGTTGGTTGGCATCGACACACAAGTCATAGTCAGTTCTTCCAATCCATATTTATGGTATGATGTTGATTGATCAGAATGCTTGTGGTGCATAAACTTTGGCCTTGCGCTATGCATCTATTATTGTATGTACCATTCTGCGAGTGGCGACAAGGCAAGCTTCAGGAAATTGAGCTTGACAACATGCCAAAACTAATTGGATTGAAAAGATGAAAATGGGTGGTAATAGAATTCTTGGCCAATCTACATGTGACATGTCGTCGTTTTGTGCTACTATCTTTCTCAGCTTGACCCAGAGGTTCTGTTGGCCATTTGGTCATCTCCTTGAAGACCCATGACTGAATATTGTGCTGGAGTTGCATGTGTTGGTTCTCATAACTAAAGTTTAAATATGAAAACAGCAAATAAAGGTAAAGTTGTGTACATCTAACTCTCAAAGATTTTGTAGTGGACTCCGTTTAAATAGACATGAGAGAAAAAAAAGAAAAGAAGAGAATAACATTAATTATGAAAGTAAAGAAAAGAGAGAAGAGATAACAACAAGCTTTATTCATGTTTAGATAAATAGGAGAAAAAAGAAAGGAGATGATAACATTCTTCTTTGGATAAAGATATGGGAGAGAAAGGATAATAACTAAATTACTATCATATCATTTTATATTTATGAGACATGAGTGAAATAATAATTTTATCTTTCTAATTGTTGAGCAAAGTACTACTCAAACCCAATTATTTCCCTCCTAATCTTTTCATTTTTGGGAGGATGATATATGAGAGATAAGGAGGATAGTTATCCCTTCTTATCATTTCTTTTCTTTTAATGATGTTTATCCAAACACAAATCACGGGCCGGGCCCAAACCCAAATTAATTTTGGGTAAGGCCCGGGCTACTATGAATTTCAACCTGGACCCAACCCGTATTGCGAACCCGAGTAACCCGAGACTCTAACCATAATGCCAACACCTTCTTTTATGTAATATTAGACCAATAAATATATTTATTTAATTTATCTTGAAAAGCTAATCACTACAAAAATACTAGTATAAGCTTCTATTTTTTTTTTTTAGTAATACCTTAGTGTTAATATTTATTAATTTATTTTCAAATGTATAAGATTACTTTATTTTCCAACATGTTATATATTGTATAAATGCCCGTTTACAAAGAGCAATAGTGTATGAGATTAATTAACAATAAATCAATTTTAAGACAAAATAAAGTTGAATTGAAGATTAATACAACACTTACAATTCAAATCATTAGTACAACCAAAGATCTACACTAGCTTGCATTATTTATACATCAATTAATAAAAATCCCCAATTGAAATGTAAATAATTTACATAACATACTTATACACATTTTATTCCTAACTTTACAGTACATACGTATATCTATTTTACAAATCCGGAAGATAACCAAATGGAACTGATTAATGATCACCTAAAAGTGCAGATCTCGCTTTCGACAATTCGAGCAACTTTTTACCTTTTCAGGATTTTTTTCTTCTTGCCGTCAATATATATATATATATATATATATATATATATATATATATCTTGTATCTCCCTTCTAATGTCCTCTTTCTATTTCTTATTCACTCTATGTAAATACAAAATGTCTAATTGTGCCGACTTTGTCCATAAAAGTAATAAGTAATAACTTATCATATAAGAGTTATAGTATCCTAAGATATATATTATATTATTCTAATTAGTTAGTCATGTGTCTAAAAACTCAATTAGATTAATTGACGAGTTTAAACCATTTAATCTGAATAATTAATTTTTTTTTTAGTGTCCCGAGAAATATAGTATAGCATCTTAGTTAAAGTAATATAAGTTATACCACTCCTTTATTTTTTGTTAATAATACTTCAACATTAATATATATTAGAATGTTAATATTGTATTAATGTCGAGAGATATTAACGAGAATCTAAAAAATATGATAATTTAATGAGATGTATACTTAATATTTGTTCTCGATGATCTATTATTTGAGTGAGATTATTGTTTTTATTTGATTTTAAGATATAGTGAAAATTGTGTTATTGATTTAATTAATAATATAATTTATAACGTTTTTTTGTTATATTTAAAGGGAGAAAATATTATTGTAATTTAAGTAATGTTTTAAATTTATTTTAATAAATGGTCTAAACTTTCAGTTTTATATATTAAATATTGTTGTTGCGTCTTATATAAACAAGAGGGAGTGTTGGAAATGTGGCAGTATATAATTTATAATTAAAACCAAAGTTTTGCGAGCTCGGGTTCGAACCGAATTTGGATTGATCAATTTATACTTAGAGTTGAACCCGAATTGAGCCTCCAACTTGCTCGAGTTGCAACCCTAATTATAATGACACCAAAATCCTTCTCTTATTGTTTCTAATGGAGCATTTAGTTTTTGAGCTTTTCTAAAGCATATGGTATGTCTGTCGCTGACAATAGTGTTAAAGAGTGTGGAGGGGCAGAGGGGAGTTATTAGGTTCTTGATTATATGTCTTCAGATAATACTTTTGAGTATCTGAAATAAGAAATCAAATTCATATATTATTTGGACACATTCTATTGTTAGTTGTTATTTTGTGACATGAGAAACTGATTGCTCATTTATTTTTTGCAGGGCACTTCATTATCAACAAAAAGATATAAAGAGAAACTCATCAAGATTTCTAAGATGGCACAAGTCTTCTTGCATACTAAGAAACATCAAATGGACTTTAAATTCCCAACTATCAGATATGGAATTATATTGCATTGCTCTCTCAATAGATTTTTATATACTTAAAAAAAGACAGTGATCTAGATTATAAATGAGAGGTCAGCTATTACTTCTATATTGTAATGATTGCATAGCTGATATGATATATGCTACAGGGAATAAAGGAAGGAGGTGCAACAATGCAGTGGTCGGATGACTGGTTTGTATGTTGAAAGAGAGGTGGTCCACTGCAGTGCCCGAGCGAGAAATTTAGTTTCGAGGGCACAATTATTAACAATAATATGATAAGAAAAAAAAAGTTTGAACCAAAATCGTTTTTTTTAATTTTGAAATTTTTATTGGGCAAACGATTTAGAAAATGAAGGCTGTTTTTGAATTTTGAAAGTTTTTCTTGAAGTCTATTGAATTTTTTAGGAGTTATAATTATCAAAATTTGTGTATAAAAAATACAAATTGCAGAAGATTCAATAGCAAATGAGGGGTCTTTTTTTTTATTTTTGATTCTTAAAAATTTAATGAGACATACTCGAAGAGAAAAGACTCGACATGAGTTTTTCTGAAATTCTTATTGAGCGAATGGGTTAGATGGGTTAGAAAATGAGGAGTCATTTTGAATTTTGGAAGTTTTTCTTAAGATCTTTTGTGAATATTTTAATAGTTCAGGCACTTTTATAATTGTTGAAATTTGTGTATAAAAAGGCATAAATAATAGAAAATTCCAGAATTGCCCCCACTGGTCCACTGTCCAGCTTTTTTATTGGTGTTGGGCAAGTGATATCTTTAAAAGGTATTGACTGCTTGTTAGTTGATTGAATTGGAAAGTCCAAAGTACCAGATCAATAATATTCTAGAAATGGTTAAATTGTCCCTCACAAGGGAGTGATAGTGAACTAACTGAAAGTTTTGGAAAAAAGATATCGTCTCGTTCTCGAGAAATCTGTTGATGGATCACTAATCAGAGTGTACTGCATCACAATGTGGTCAATATATATATATATATATATATATATATATATATATATATATATATTTGCCAAGAAGCTGATTTAGTGTTTTTACTGAAAATAAAATGAAACTGATTTAGTGAAGTGCCAATATACCCGTGCATGTTCACTGAAATGATGGCTCGTAATGACAGGTATTTTGATTTGAATTGTGGAGAATAGCTCGAGAGAAAAATTGGAGAAAGTCTTTAATGCTCCGGAGACATCATATGCACCGTTCGTTTCATTTTAAATCTCTCTTTTTTTAAATCTACACTAACAATTATGTATGTAGGTTTTCGAAAAGAACATTTAAAATAGGACAGAGGGAGTATATCTTATCATATAAGAATAAATATATTTAACAGAAGTGGGAGTGAGAGTATTCTTGAGAGCGGGAGCATCTTTAGAGCTGTTAAGCAGAAATTTATCCCGAGCTGGTCAAACGCTAGCCTGTAAAAGGACAAGAAAAGAGTAATTAAAAAGATACCGACGTGGTGCAGGTCAAATGTTCTCCAACGTTTAAGTCAGATATCAAAAAGGTTTTCTGAAGTTAAAAAGACACTTAGAGGGTATTGATTGCGTAACTTGATATATGGACCATCTCTATATTTATAGCAGCAACATGAAAATGTGTCCTAGTAGAAGACTGACTCTTCAGTTCCTCAGATTTATCTGGAGATAGAAAAGTCTTAGTCAAAACATACTTCTTGTCCATGTCACCTTGTTCTCAACCTCCACATCATACGTCTCACGATTGGAGTCAAATACTCTATCAGATGCCCCATGTTCATGAGGGTCGCTAGTCGGGCCTTAGGAACACCTTGGCAGAATTGTCGGACTATGAAAAACGGACATTTGGCTTATCAGCCCATTGTTAGCGGCCCACAATATTTTTTTTTTTTTTTTTTTTGCGGATCCAACTTGGCCAGATCCTTAGGACCGGTTACTTAGGATTAGGCCTTTGGCCAAATTCTTAGGATTAGGCCTTTAATCGGTTGCTGAATCTTGACTTGCTTTCTTTTTGAGGTGTCCTCTAGTCTTTTAACTAATGTAAAGTTGTTGCATAGGGGGCACAGAATTCCGTGTCATAGGAAGTGATTCTGATTTTTAGATATAAATACTCCTTATCGAATACATAATCCTTAAAAATATTAATAATGTTTTTCATATACATATATTACTATAAGGAGGTATGCCATGTTCGCATCGTATGCATGTTGGATTCATGAATCTCTAAAAATAATGTTTGTAAGGTTACATGTATTGACAGATATTTTGAAACACATGTTCGTAAGATGAACCTATTCCAGGACTAAGAGGGCCCAACACCCCCAAAATTTTGAAAAACCATAACAGTTAGCCTCCATATGAGCAAGTAGGGGTGCACACGGTACGGTTCCTCACGGTTCTTGGCGGAACCGGAACCGGAACCGTTACCAACGGTTCCTGATTTTCGGAACCGGAACCGGAACCGTTAAGGGTTGGAACCGTGAGGAACCGTACCGCGGTTCTCGGTACGGTTCCGGTTCCGAACCGCGGTTCCTTAGGATTTTTTTTTTTTTTTTTTAATGAAGCTTGAAAATAAAATATATATATATATATATATATATATATATATATATTCATTAACTAAATGTGATACCTACAATCTAAAAATGGCACCCTATATATATATAATTATTATATTATATTATAGATATATATACATTACATATAATGTATATATATTATGTATAGTAATTATATTATAATATAATTATTATATATAATATATGATAATATAATTATTATACATAATATATATACATTATATATAATTATTATATGTAATGTATATATATATATATATATATTATATATAGTTATTATATTATATATATATATATACACATATTTAATATAAAACGGTTCCGGTTCCGGTTCCAAGAAACCGTTACCCCCAACGGTTCCGGTTCCGGTACGGTTCTACTGGTCCTGGAACCGGAACCGGAACCGTTGGTAACGGTTCCTAATTTTAGGAACCGGAACCGGAACCGTAGCCACGGTTCGGTACGGTTCCGGTACGGTTCCCCTCGGTTCCGGTTCCGGTTCCGACGGTTCTTTGTGCACCCCTATGAGCAAGGCATGTGGTCCCTCTATTCAACTTTATAATGATAACGAGTATACTATAACTCATTATAAAAAAGAAGAAGCCAAATATATTACTTATTCATTTTATGCACTTAATGGGTTATGCAACATTTTAAGTTTATATATTGGATGATGATATTGGCAGATCACTTTTCACTACTTGCACTCCACTTATTTTTTTTTTTTAATGAATTGACATAATTAACTTCAAGTATTGATTCACACTACACAATTATGATAAAAAGTAATAATTGCACTCCACCTTTGAGAGATAATTTTTTCATTTCAATTATTATGAGTTTTGGGTCAAGTAACAACTGTATTTTTGAGTCCTATTGTGCTATTCTCTTTCTTTTCCCTCTGTTTTTTTTCCTCTCTTTTGAGATAGACTAGTTCATCAATCATCAATTCCTATGAGTTGCAGAAAGACATGAACCTATTTTAAGTGACATATCAGAATCAACGTACTGAATTCGGAGATTTGATACTCATTCTTGGACGTTTTTATATGGGAAATCAAAGGTCTTGCTGTATGGAACCAAAGGAGGATTACAAGCTAGATTGATGCATTTGTTTTTAATTCAACCAGTCACAAGGATTTGGGATCAGTCCCATAGTTTACTACAAGCTAAGTAGTTTGTCCTTATTTGCTTGTTTGCTGGAAAACATTGTTCTTAGTTGTTCCTGCCAGCTGCATTTTCAAGTCCTTTTACTGTTTTCACTTTTTGGGCCTCAGTGGGATGAGTTTAAAAATTCCATCAGTTCTGAGAACATTAGGTTGAAAAAAAATCCACTTGATACTTCCAACTCAGGTTTCATGTAAAACATGTTTAGATCCTATGATCAGGACCTACATTTTGAGAATATAATTAAGTGAATGAGTTTCCTATTATAAGGTGGTTTCATCATGACAAACAGACCATGAAAATTCTATGTTAAGATATCAATCATATCATCTTTGGAGAAGGAACACTGACTGGTGCCTGATTGTTAACTACTGGAGCCAGAGGTAAATGATGTTGAATTTTCTACCTTAGTTATGATGTTTATTTGATTGCTTAGAATTGAGGAACAAGGAAGATAATTTTTAATTTTTGATTATTTGGGGCTGGAATGAATTTTATTAGGTTACTATTTTTTCCTATAACATGCAGCCAAACATATTCAGTACAAATCCCAGCCATGGTACATCATAATTTTGTTTCTTCTTGATGATGCCTGTGCTGTCTTAACAGTTACCAGATCATAGCAGTCTCTAATATTTACCTTGATCTGCAATGGAACTGATACTGATCCCATCTTCTTGAGGCCTTCCAGATTTTTGTTGATGGGCATTGATTGAAACACAAGTCATAGTCAGTTCCATGTGTCTGCTCCAGAATAATATTCTACTGAAGCACATCAATAATGACTCTTTTTTCAATCCATCTGGCTTCTATGGTATGATGTTGATTGATCGTCGGAATGCTTATGGTGCACAAACAATTTGGCCTTCAGCCTTCTGTTGCTGTAAGGGGTATATGTCGTGGTATGTTATCAAATATATATATATATATATATATATATATATATATATATATATATATATATATATATCATTCTGCACATGAGTGGTGATGAGGCGAGCTTCAGAAAATTGACCTTGACCACATGCCAAAGTAATTGGAACAGAATTCTAAATTAATCTACATCTGACATTTATTACAGGGAACAAAGGAAGGAGGTGCAACAATGCAATAATAGTCGGACGACTGGTTTGTATATATGTTGAAAGAGAGGTGGTCCAGCCATATGATTGGTGTTGTGTAAGTGATCAATGAGCCAGAAGATCGATATCTTAAAAGATATTGACAGCTTGTTAGTTGATTGAATTGGAAAGTCCAGAGTAGCAGAATAACATCCTAGAAGGGATTAAATTATATCCCTCATGATCACAAGGGAGTGAATATTTTGGGGTTATATGCCATAAATAATTACTTTTGGGGGGCCATAAATGAAAATTTTGAAATATTTTTGGGGGATCCTAGCCCCCCTATCCTCCAAGTGCTGTGATTTGAATGGCAGTGGAGGATAGCTGAAGTGGATAATTTAGCTAGCTTGCTTGTATATGTGGATCACCTTCAGATATTGCTTATTTAATGTGTCATTTTGGCGGATGTCTTGGGACCTATTCATCACGTGAGAGGGGGTGCATGATGACAATATATTCTACAAGAGAAACGGATGGGTCATTTGCAAATTAATCTACACCCCCACCAACTATATATGATCTTTCTCTCTCACTTGGGACTCCTGGCCCTAACCCACCATTATTGTTATTTTGTTAAGTCACACTCCCTAGGTCATTCATTGTTTGTCCATTATCATACTCACCAACTCTCATATGTATTAATATATAATTTCTCTTCTTTCTGATTGAAGTGCAGTGCATGTGTTGGTGACAATTATCAGATATATATACATATATATATATACATATACATATATATATATAGTATCATGGGAGATTCTTCTGCTTCATACATACACATGGTAATTGAAATAGGATTTTTGTATCAATGGCTGATCATATATTTAGGTCTGGTTTTGTTATGGATTTCTTTTTATTATTATTATTATTATTATTGATGTTAATTAATGTGTCTGATTACCTGTTTTGTAGATGCAGCACCTGATAGAGAAGTGTCTGACCTTCGGCATGACAAAAGAAGAGTGCATGGAAGCCCTTCTGAAACATGCGGACATCCAACCAGTCATCACTTCCACTGGTTAATTAGTTCCTCCTTTTCAGTCTCTCATGCATTTCTAGTTACCATCTGCGCGCTTAGGTGCGCACACATGCACAGATACCACACAAATGAAACACTAGTGTAGCATATGATCGATCTGTCAACTTGTATAGAAAGTTGTATGAACTGATTTGGTTAACCGCATGTTAAAGCTGCACAAGTGAAATCTTTCCTATACAGGCAGTATTTTCTTTAGAATTCTGTTTATGAATAATTATATGGTTTTTCAATACTAGCTTCAGTAATATTAGAAATTTGAAATTATACAAAATTCCCAACCAACTAATGTCTTTTTAGATGACATGTATACACACACCCCTATGTTCTATTTTTTTAATCCTTAAAGTTTGTATCAAGTATATCTCTATATAAATTGCATTCATACTATCTTAGTGATTAGTTTTTTTTCCAGGGCCGCCATGACACAATTGGAGGCCTAAGACGAAAACTTTAGTGAACGCCTCAAACACTACAACCTTCATTACTATTTTTCATTACTACTTTTGTCATCATTTTTTTTTCCTTTTATTTTAGGTAAGTTCACATTTACCACTACACCAGCGTAGTTTTTTTCCTTTTATTTTAGGTAAGTTCACATTTACCACTACACGAGCGTAGTTCATTCGACTCCAAAGACTTAACTCATCGTATACGCTCTTATTACACTCAAACACATTTTTATCACTCCCTCCACATATTTGCACTCACTCCCGTCTAGTCAAACACAGGGGCAGAGCCAGCTCTTGGGCCCATGTTGGCCCATTAATCTTTTATATATATTTATGATTTTATGCTTGTAATTTATAAGATTTTAAACAAAAAAATGCCCCCTCTAAAATTATATTTTTATGAAAATCTCTATTTTTTTTTATTTCTTTTCCTTCTTCTTCAATTTTTTTGTTACTATTCAAAAAAAAAATATTTGCATTCACTTCATTCAAACACTCTCCTTCAAAGTTCTCTCATATATTTTTTTTTTTTGTTTTATTGTCTTCTTCATATGAAATTGAAGATGTAAAGTAAAAATTATTGCCAAAAGTAACCTTAATAAGGGACTGAGGGAGTACTAGACTACACAACCTTTCACAATAGAAGATCCTAGGAACGTAGTCTTTGACTTTTTGAGAAAATAATAATAATTAATATGATCAAGTGTTTTTATTTTTTGAGGAGCATAATTTTAGAATTGTCAAGAGAGATGATATTAGTTATGTAGAGGAGACATTAAGTGCACAGCTGTATGGCATTGAGTGTACAACTGGAAGGTAGTTATATGTATTAACTATAGTTGGTTAATTAGTTTAGCCTTGGATATAGTTGTTTAACTATAGTTGGTTAAATATATATCCTGTATGCAATTTTGGATTTGATTCAATAGGAGGGATCAAAATTTCTTCATTTCATTTTCTATTTTCTCTCTACCTTTCATACTTTCTGTTATGGTATCATAGCATCTCTAAATCTTCAGAGTTATGGCTTCTTCTCATTCTACAGATTCTTCTTTTTCTATTGTTGATGTTTCTCATCCCTTCTACCTCCACCATGGTGATAGTCATTGTATGATTCTTGTTTCCAAACCCTTAGTTGGAAACAAGTACAATACTTGGACTCGATCCATAATAGTGGCACTCTCTGCCAAGAACAAAATTGAATTTATTGATGGATCTATTCAAAAGTCGACTATTTCGAGTGCAGAAATTTCTGCTTGGATTCGCTACAATGATATGGTGCTTTCATGGATTATCAATTCTCTTTCATCTAAGATTTCTGCTAGCATTATCTACATCAACAATGTTGCTAATATTTGGAATGACCTAAAGGATAGGTGTTCTCAAAGCAATGGCTCGAGAGTCTTCCAACTACAAAAGGCAATTTTTGCTCTTAATCAGGATAATCAATTTGTTAGTAGTTATTTCACTTCTTTGAGGGTACTTTGGGATGAATTAAACAATTATCGCCTAATTCCTTCTTATTCATCTTCATCCTCAAGAATATGTTTTTTAGTTTTTAATGGGCTTAATGAGTCTTTCTCCCATGTTCGGGGTCAAATCTTGTTAATGGATCCTCTGCCGCCAATTAACAAGGTTTTCTCTTTGGTGCTACAAGAAAAATATCAACGAGAACTTTCCTCTTCACTCAATTCCTCTTCTCATGATACAGCAACGCTACTACTAAGCAAATCTGTTGCTCCAATCTCTCAAGAAAAATTCTCCAAATCTTTTCGCAAGGATCAACAACATACAGTCATTGTGATATCATAGGTCAATCCACTTAGTTTCAAGTTTACAAAAGGCAAGAATGTGAATCACTCATCCAATCAAGTGTCTGAAATTGACAATCCACAATTAAGCATTACACAGGAGCAATGCCAACAACTTCTTGCTCTTCTACACTCTCAACAATCTCAATCCAATGATGTTTTTGTCAATTATGTTGCTAGCAATATGGCCTCTTCAGAACATATTGCTGCAAACATGACAAGTGGTATTTTCTTAAACTTGAATCCAAAACTGTAGTAACCCTTGTGGGCGGGTGTGATGTGGGTAGGTGCAAGAAGAGACACTGGGTTGAGCTACCACACTGGCAGGCTACAGGGTGCTCAATCCCATATCACCTGGGTGTGGAGAAGGGGATGTGATTATATGTAGTATGTTTCTCTCCAAATGGTATGAGGCCTTTTGGGGTAAAACCCAAGAACAAAACCGTGAGGGCTTAGGCCCAAAACGGATAATATCATACCATGTGTTGGAGCGAAGTGTTACAAAAATATTTCATTTTTTATTCTATTTTTGCTTTTCAAATTGCTCAAAATTTCACTCATAACCTCTGGATCATTGATACAGGAGCTATTGACCATATGGTTATTTCTGTTTCATTTTATACTTCTATCACTTCTATAATTTTGAGACATGTTAAATTGCCTAATGGACAATTTGCTCAAGTCACTCACATAGGTATAGTTCAAATTTCTTCAAATTTAATCTTAACTGATGTCTTATGTGTTCCCTCTTTTTCTTTCAATCTTGTCTCAGCCAGTAAACTCCTAAAGTCCATGCATTGTATGTTGTCTCATTTTTCTTGCAAATATTTGCTTCATACAACATCTATCAACTTCGAAGACAATTGGATTGGGTAAAAAAAATGGTGGCTTATTTTACATGCTGCAAATCACTCCCTCTGCTTAATCTACTTCAGCTCAAGTTTTTTTCATTAAATCTCCCTCTGATGACACATGGCATTATCATTTAGGCCATTTATCATATTCTAGAATAAAACTCTTAACCCAATCTCGTTATCAAATTACTTGTAAACTACATAAATGTTGTCCCATCTATCCATTAGCTAAGCAACACCGATTACCCTTTCCTATAAGTACTACTATATCAATAAATACATTTGATTTGATCCATTGTAACAATTGGGGACCATTTTTTATTGAATCTCTTACTGGTGCAAAGTATTTTCTTACAATTGTAGATGATTGCCATCATTTTACTTGGGTTCATTTGATGAATAACAAATCACAAGCATAGTCTTTTATTCATTCTTTCTTCAAGTTGGTTGAAACTCAATTCAACAAAATGATTAAGTGTTTGAGATCTGATAATGGGTGTAATACCCCGCTCCACCTGATGATATGATATTGTCTATTTTGAGCCTAAACCTGCACGATTTTGCTCTTAGATTTTACCCCAAAATGCCTCATACCATTTGGAGAAAACACACTACATATAAGCACATCCCCTTCTCCACACCTAGGTGATATGGGATTAAGCACCATGTAACTTGCTAGGGTGGTAGCTCAATCCAATGTCTCTTCTTGCACCCGCCCACATCACACTCGCCCACAAGGGTCACTACAATCCACCCCCCTACGAGGCCCAACGTCCTCGTCAGCACACTTCTGGCTGGGTTTAGGCTCTGATGCCAACGTAATGGCCCACTCCACCTGATAGTATGATATTGTCCGCTTTGGGCCTAAGCCCGCACGATTTTGCTCTTAGATTTTATCCCAAAAGGCCTCATACCATTTAGAAAGAACCCACTACATATAAGCACATCCGCTTCTCCACATCCAGGTGATATGGGATTGAGCACCCTGTAGCTTACCAGTATGGTAGCTCAATCCAGTGTCTCTTTTTGCACCCGCCCACATCACACCCGCCCACAAGGGTCACTACAATCCACTCCCTACGAGGCCCGACATCCTCGTTGGCACACTTTCAGCTAAGTTTAGGTTTTGACACCAACTGTAACACCCCGCTCCAACTAATGGTATGATATTGTCCGCTTTGGACCTAAGCCCGCACAGTTTTGCTCTTAGATTTTACTCCAAAAGGCCTCATACCATTTGGAGATAATACACTACATATAAGCACATCCCTTTCTCCACACCCAAGTAATGTGGGATTAAGCACCCTATAGCCTACGAGTGTGGTAGCTCAGCCCAATGTCTCCTCTTGCACCCGCCCACAAGGGTCACTATAATGGGGCTGAATTTCATATGCCTGATTTTTATTCCTCAAACGGAACCATACATCAATTGAGTTGTGTAAAAACACCTCAGCAAAATGTAATTATAGAAAGAAAGCACCAGCACTTGCTTAATGTTGCTAAAGCCCTCAAATTTCAATCTAATGTTTCTCTCAAGTTTTAGGGAGATTGTATCTTAACAGCAGCACACTTTATCAATTGGATTCCTTCTCCCATTTTATCAAATAAATCTCTTTATGATATCTTATTTTCTACGCAACCTTCTTATTCTCACCTTCGTATTTTTGGTTGTCTTTGTTATGTTTCTAACTACATAGACACAGAACCAAATTTGCTACCTGTGCCTCTCCATGCATTTTCATTGGTTATCCTTATGAAGTTAAAGGATGGAAATTTTTTGATTTAACATCACATAAAATTGTTCTTTGTAATATCCGGCTCTAACACATGGTATGATATTATCCATTTTGGGCCAAAGCCCACACGATTTTTGCTCCTGGGTTTGACCCCAAAAAGTCTTATACCATTTGAAGAGAACACATTACATATTAGCACATCTCTTTTTCCACACCCAGGCTATATGGGATTGAACACCCTGTACTCTGTCAGTGTGGTAGCTCAGCCCAGTGTCTATCTTCGCACCTGCCCACTCACACTCATCCACAAGGGTTACTACAATCCACCTCCTACGAGGCCCGACATCCTCATTGGCACACTTCCGGTTGGGTTCAGGCTCTAATACCAACTGTAATACTCCGCTCCAACACATGGTATGATATTGTCCGCTTTGGGCAAAAGTTCGCACGATTTTTGCTCTTGGGTTTGACCCCAAAAGGCCTCATACCATTTGAAGAGAACACACTACATATAAGCACATCCCCTTTTTCATACTCAGGCGATGTGGGATTGAGCACCCTGTACCCTGTCAGTGTGGTAGCTTAGCCTAGTGTCTGTCTTCGCACCCACCCACTCACACATGTCCACAAGGGTTACTACATTCTTTCTCGAGATGTTATATTTCATGAATTCATTTTTTTATATCATTCTCATTCCCAATCTCCATCTCCATCTGATTTTGTTCAACATCCCACTGTCTTACCTAAAGAACTACTTAATACTGAATTTTCTTTCACACCTTCAGCCCCAACATTCCCACTTATTCTACACAGCTTGCATCTCTTATTTCTTTTTATTCTACTCAGCCTTTAAGAATGTCTTCTAGGTTTAGACAACCTCCCAGTTATTTGCAGCAATATCACTGCCAATTGGCAGCCTCTACTTTCTCTCATTCTCCTAAATTTTTAATAGATGAATTTTTCTCATCAAATCCTCTTTACAGCATATCATCATGTTTATCATATGATAACTTGTCATCTTCATATAAACATTTTATTTTGTCTGTATCATCACACTTTGAGCCCAAATTCTTACATCAAGTCGTGCCTCATGCACATTGGAAAGAAGCCATAAAACAAGAGATTCTTGCTCTTGAAGAGAATAATACCTAGACCATCACTGATTTTCCTCCCCTCAAAACTCTCATTGGCTGCAAATGGGTTTACAAAATCAAGTATAAATCCAATAGTTCAATAGAACGATATAAAGCTGGATTGGTTGCAAAGGGCTACATATAATGTGAAGGCATTGATTACTTTGAAACATTCTCTCCAGTGTCTAAACTTACCACTATCCGCTGTTTACTTGCGTTGGCTGCTATGAAGAATTGGCATTTACATCAACTTAATGTAAATAATACATTTCTTCATGGATATTTACATGAAGAGGTGTCCATGACATTACTATCGAGTTTTGATAAATAAAAAAAAAAAAAAGGGAGTCTAAGGTGTGTCGTTTGAATAAGTCATTTTATGGCCTTAAGCAAGCCTCGAGACAATGGTTTGACAAGTTCTCAACTACCTTAATTCGACATGGTTTTACTCAATCTACTGCAGATTACTCTCTCTTTACTAGATTAAAGGGAACTTCTTATATAGCATTAATACTAGTTTATGTCGATGATATTGTGTTGGCCAGTAATGATCCTTGAGCCATTACTGATCTTACCACATTTCTCAATGCTCAATTTAAGCTTAAAAATCTTGGTTCTCTCAAATTTTTCCTTAGTTTAAAGATTGCCCAAAATAATAGTGGTATCTCGATTTGTCAAAGAAAATATGCACTAGAGATCTTTGAAGATGTAGATCTACTTGCAGCCAAGTCTTCCCTTTTTCCTATGGAGCAAAATATTAAACTTTCTCAATCAGATGGTGCCTTGCTACAAGATCTTACGAGCTATGGATGATTGATTGGTAGATTAGTTTATCTCACAATAACATGACCTGACTTGGCTTTTTCAGTGCAAAAGTTGAGTCAATACATGGACAAACCTCGTGAGCCTCATTTAGCTGCATCCAACCGAGTCCTTCGTTACATTAAATCTTCACCTAGGCTGGGTTTATTCTTTCCTACTTCATCTTCTTTACATTTGAAGGCTTTTGTGATTTTGATTGGGCTTCTTATCCAAACACACGACGATCAGTTTCAAGTTTTTGTTTGTTCTTAGGTGATTATCTTATTTCTTAGAAGTCCAAGAAACAAGATCCAGTTTCTCGCTCTTCTGCTGAAGCTGAGTATCGTGCCATGGTTGCTTCTTGTTGTGAACTTGTCTGGATCCTTTCTTTATTACGTGATTTTCATGTTCTTCATTCTCAGCCTGCTTTGCAACAGTAAAGCAGCTTTTCATATAACTGTCAATCCGATTTTTCATGAACGCACAAAGCATATCGAAATAGATTGTCACTTCATTCGTGATAAGACCAAGCTTGGTATTATTCGAACATTTCATGTTTCATCATCTAATCAGTTAGCTGATCTATTAACTAAACCTCTTGGTTCTGTTCTTTTTCATCACTTACTATCCAAGATGAATGTTATAAATTTATACCATTCAGCTTAAGAGGAAGTATTAGTTATGTAGAGAAGACATTAAGTGTATAGCTGTATGGCATTGAGTGTACAGCTAGAAGGCAATTATATGTATTAACTATAGTTGGTTCATTAGTTTAGCCTTGGATATAGTTGTTTTAACTATAGTTGGTTAAATATATATCCTGTATGTAATTTTGGATTTGATTCAATACGATAGATCAAAATTTTTTCATTTTGTTTTCTGTTTTGTCTCTATCTTTCATACTTTCTGTTAGATAAGCTTAAGTTTTATATTGAATGTTTCATGCAGTGTGGAATGAGCTAGAGAAAGAGAACAAGGAATTCTTTGAGGCATACCATCAATCCCAGAGCAACAAAGATGACCGAATGTCCGAGAAGAAGACAACCAAAATGATCAAGGAGATGATATCAAAATCTTCCAAGAAGTCTGCTGACTGAGAAGCTATATATATATAAAAGGTCTAGGTTGTGGTTGGTATGGCAGTTGGTTACCTTAACAGCTTTTCATATATCCAGCAGCCAAACTCAAAAATAATGAGTAGTACTACTAGATAAGTATGCGATCCTTATATATTGAACTTATCCTAAGAATTGACTAACTTTAGAATAGAGTACTTTATGGTCAACTTTTTATTTATTTATTTTTTTAATCATGTAGTCATCACTCACACACACATTGCCCGGAAACATCGACTTTATGGTGAAGTTGAATCTATGTAATCATTGTGTCAGTATCGTGTGTTATGTTGGACTGTAATTAACTATGTTTTATAAAAAAAATAATAAGTAAAACTGGGGATTGTTTACCTGTCTACATACACATAGCAGGTGCACTTTCTTCTTCCATTACAACGAAGAAAACGAGGTTTGGGTTCCTTAAAATTGTTTTGCAATGAGACTCGGATTTTCTTCCGTACAAATTTGTGTGTTATATCCTGTTGTGCAACACTTTTATTTCAAAAGTGTAATATTTTTATTTTGAAAATACAACACTTCTATTTTGAGAAAACAATACTCACTACAAAATAATGGTGTTGCATTCTCAAAATAATTGATATTACTTTGTTGAGGCAACGGAAGCGTATAAACATGAAGATCCAATGAAAGAAAATAAAAGCAATTACATACAAAACACATAATATACGTTGTTCGACCAAGATCAGCTCACATTCACGACTGAGAAGAGATTGCGATGAATATATAGAGATATTACAATGGTAGAGAATTTTTTATACGGAACCATGTACACAAATTCTAGTCCCAAATTTTTTTTCCGTATACTCCACGAGACTCCCTCTCGCAATCAGAGTTCACTCCACCCATAACTCCCTCTACTCATCAACTCTCTCATGAAGCTGCATTTCTTCCAATCTCACAAGTCTCAAACCATAACCTAGGTCTATTTATAGAGTACAAAACACATAATTTTTGGATGGACAAAGATTACGATTTCTTAAAGCCTAAGACTTGCCTAAAAAAAATTACCAAATACAATATTACTCTAAAATAGAAATCTAATTATACTGGAATTTGAGACAATACATAACAACTTCTTCAATGTAATAATGTTGCATATGCACTGAAAAATATTTGTGCGGAAAGGATTCTATTTATTTGCATGAACCAATATTATGAAATGAACAATATTTGTCTCTTTACTTAGAAGGAGGGGACCTTTTTTATACAGTTGATGGGTCATGGTATGATTGGATTAAGAAAAAATTGGTTAACCAATTTGGATCGATTTGACTAAAGTATAAATAGGTTAATGTAATTATTTTTTTCTAGTTTGTTTTTAATATTATAAAGGACACGTGGTGAAATGAAATAGATACATGGGGGCTTAAGGGGAAAAGTGTTCCCTTCAAAAAATTTATATTTTCATTTTGTATTTATAGAATTTAAAATTCTAAAGCTGCCCTTTCAAATTTGTTCTATTTTCGTTTTGTACCAATAGAATTTTAAAACTATCCTACACTTAATCTTTAGCCTTGGATAGCAATAAATCAAAGATCCTATTCCTAATTGAGCAACTAGTAGAATCTATCCACATCTCTAGACAAAATATCTTGAGTCTAAACTTGTCAATGGATTGAATTTTGATCTCCAAAAAAGCTAGGATCCTGATCGAGCAACTAGTAATCCTATATATCCACATCTCCAGACAAAATATCTTGAGTCTAAACCTGTCAATGGATTGAATTTTGATCTCCAAAAAAGTTAGAATCCTCATCGAGCAACTAGTAGTCCTATCTATCTACGTTTCCAGAAAAAATATTTGAATCTAAACTTGTCAATGGATTGAATTTTGATCCAAATTTGAGCCGCAATAATTAAGATATGAATAAAACATTCAATTCCATAATCCGTTAGCTAAATAAATCGGATATAAATTATGGTCGATTTGGTCCAATAATAATATGATCCGATATAATATAGTATATAATATGTACATATTATTAAAATATTTTTCTCACTCTATTGTCTCTTTTTATTGTTTTTTTTTCTTTAATAAAAAGTCAAATACTTACTTTTTTATTAATTTTTTGTTTATATTTTATTTTCTTCTCCAGCTTCTTTATTTTTTTTCCAATCATTGTTTGTTAATCTCTTTTGACATTATTTTTTCTTTAAAATAAATTATATCATTTTTGAATTAGATTATCAGATTGAATATCTAATTAATAACAAACTTGATATAAATTCAATCATAAATAATTTCGAAATCATTTACCGCCCTACTTGAGTACATGTGATGACGACCGCATCCACTGGAATGTGATGTTTGGACATAGATTCGAGTCCTTTCAATTATATTTTTTTTTGTTAAACAAAGCATTATTGTCTATTTCTCTTTTATTATATACAATACATGAAAATCATGTATATATACTCACTAAAAAAAGGTGAAGACCCGCATTGTAAAGCAAGGAATTCCCTTATTTATTATAGAAACCAAGGGAATATATCAAGGTTTTTGTCCTGTTGTAAAACTAGAGTCCTGGAGAAAGTCTTGAATATTCGAGGTAATTTGAATGTAATAACTCAAACAATGTAAACTCTCAATTTATCTTGTAAACTATTTATTTTTCTTTTATCAAAAAAAATATAAGAAACTTACACTAATCGAGATATCATATAGCAAGTACTATGATATTCCAGGCTTTCTAGTAGTATTATCTTTCTACCTCTCCTGACACAATATCTCCCGTGTGTATATATATATATGATAGTGACCGGTTAACATTTGATTTCTTTTAAAATACAAAATATTGAGAGAGGGAAAAAAATCCTTAAATAGAACATATATTTGAAAATACTTTTTATTTTGAAAATTCGAAAATCTGGTGGTGCTAGCCTAATTTTCAACCCATTCTATATCAAAATTTGCCGTCTGTCACTTCCCCAACTGAAGCACTATAAGAGAAATAATTACATAGTCCGGAACCACGTGACGTAATAATTTCTCGTGGATTTTGGGGTCCAAATATTCGGCCCAAGAGTGAGACGCTTCCACTAATGGGCCCCCAAAATCCAGATAAATCAAGAGTGAGACGCTTCCGCCTCACAGAAACATAGTACTAGGATTCACCTCTTAAAACGATCACATGATGGTTCTACTGAGTAGTTCTCTTTTGTTGGTGTTTCTAATTCTATGCTGCTCATGTTGCATCAAATGGTTTGTACATTCTCTAGTTTCACTTCTTGTTTCTCGTTTAGCACTCTAGGGTTCTCTATTTTCTCTATTTTGTACTAGAGTTATAGATAGCACCAAATTATAATTCTGAATTGTAAAATCTCTCTGTTAGTGGTATAGTTGTTCACAGAGAACAAAATTTTAAGCTTCCATCTTATTTTTTCCTCAATTCATTTATTTTTGCAGGCCAAGTGGAGAGGGGACAATGAGAACTATGTGATGTCTTCACAATGTGGGGATCACTCTTCAACTAAAAGCTTTTCGATGAATCTTTTCGGATGGTAAAGTTTGTCTCTGATTTAAGTTTCTCATTTTATGCACTTAATGGGTTATGAACATTTTAAGTTTATATATTGGATGATGATATTGGCAGTCCACTTTTCACTATTTTGCACTCCACTTGTTTTTTTTTTTTTTTTAATGAATTGACATAATAAACCTTTATATATTGATTCACACTACACAATTATTATAAAAAGTAGCAATTGCACTCAACCTTTGAGAGTTAATTTTTTCATTTCAATTATTCCTAGTTTTGGGTCAAGTAACATCTGCATTTTTTGAGTCCTGTTGTGTTATTCTCTTTCATTTCTCTCTGTTTTTTTTCCTCTCTCTTTTGAGATAGACTAGTTCATCAATATTCAATTCCTATGAGTTGCAGAAAGGCATGAACATATTTTAAGTGACATATTAGAATCAGCAAGAAGTTTTGAGGACATACTTGGTTACGTACTGAATTTGGAGATTTGATACTCATTCTTGGAAGTTTTATATGGGAATTCAAGGTCTTGCTGCTATATGGAACCTGTTGGAGAATATATTATTAGAGTAATTTATGGGATTGATTTTAGGAATCTTTAATTAAAATATTTTTCATATTTGTCACTATATTCTTTCACCTATAAACAGAGGTGGTCATTGGAAACAAAACTAAAAGAGAATACAATAAAAGTGATGGAGCTCTTTGGACTTTGTATGCTGTGGATGTAGGCTGTAGTGGCTGAACCACGTTATATTCTTATGTTCTTATTGTTTAATTTCTCTCTTCAATTATATTTTATTTTATCAACATAGTATCAAAGCAGGTTATCATGCTCTACTCTAGATTCATCTCGGATCTTCAAATCAACTATTAACTCGTCTCGGATCTTCAGATCAACTTATCTCGGATCTTAGGATCAACTCATCTTGGATCTCCAAATCAACTTATCTCGGATCTTAGGATCAACTCATCTTGGATCTCCAAATCAACTTATCTCGGATCTTCAGATCAACTAGTCTTGGATCTCCGGATCAACTCGTCTCGGATCTCCATATCAACTCGTCTCGAATCTTAGGATCAACTCGACTCGGATCTCCCGAAACTTCGTAGTTAATTTCAAGTTGGTCACTTAAATTAAAATCTCCGTGTACCAACTTGAGGGGGGTGTTGGAGAATATATTATTGGAGTAATTTATGGGATTGATTTTAGGAATCTTCCATTAATGTATTTTTCATATTTATCACGTATATTCTTTCACCTATAAATAGTGGTGGTCATTGTCAACAAAATTTAGAGAGAATACAATAAAAGTGATGTAATCCTTTGGACTTTGTGTACTGTGGATGTAGGTTGTAGACTTGTAGTGGCTAAACCACGTTATATTTTTATGTTCTTGTTTAATTTCTCTCTTCAATTCTATTTTATTTTATCAACAAAATCCAAGGAGGATTAGAAGCTAGGTTGATGCCTTTGATTTTAATTGAACCAATAATAAGGATTTAGGATCGGTCCCATTGTTTACTACAACCTAAGTAGTTTGTCTTGACTTGCTTGTTTGCTTGAATACATTTTCTCAGATGCTCCTGGCAGCTGTATTTCAACTTGTTTTACTGTTTTTGGGCCTCAGTGGCATGAGTTTAAAAATTTCATCAGTTATAAGAACATTATATGAATTAAAAAGAATATTACGAAAATATGACATACTTTTAACATGAGATATAGTGCCAGTGTCCTCTTTACAAAAATAGTGTGCCACAACTAGTGGAAAAGTGTCCTTGCACCCACTGGTTGTTGAATATATGTTTTTTTGCCTTTTCCCTAATTACTTTTATGTCCTAGTGTGACATTTGATATTATGAAGATGGTGAAGAAAATAAATGGAAGCCACAATCCTAGTTAGTGCCCTATATATGAAAGTATCCAAGTTCTCTCTCTAATTTACCTTTATCTTAATAATGTCAAAAAATATCTGCAGAACTTTTGGCTAAGCTCACAGTAAAATGGGAAGTTGGCATCTCAAATATTATCCATGCTTTGAATATCAGCCCTTCAGATATACTCTGATTGATTGATGTAGAAGAACAATGTTTAAAATGTACCATAGATATGGAGCTTATAAGTTATTTATTTTTCCTTTTCTCCTCTGTCTAGTTCTTGAAAATTCTATTATTTAGAAACAAATTTATGGGATTTCAGGAGAAGTAATGATATGGTGGAAAGTTCTGTCATTCAGGCTCTGTCTGTGTCTCTGGGTACTAATAGCTACAACGGTACACGTGCTTCTTGAAGTGTTTGGAAATTTGGTTGAAACAGAATCCACTTGATACTATTTACTGGGAAAAATAAATCCACTTGATACTTCCTTCAGATCAATTCAGGTTTCATGTAAAACATGTTTAGATCCTAGCAGCAGGACTTACATTTTGAGAATGTTTAATGATTTCCATTTTCTACCTTTTTATGATTTTTGTTTGATTGTTTAGGAGATTGAGGAATAAGGAAAAGAATTTTTAATTTTCTTATTATTTGGGGGTGGAATGAGTTTTATTACGTTCCTATTTTTTTTTTTCCCTTCATCTTTATAACAGCCAAACTTAGTAGTACTCTTTTTTGGGGACCTATACAAATCCCAGCCATGGTACCAGTTACCAGATCATAGCAGTCTCTATTATATACCTTGATCTGCAGTGGAACTGATACTGATCCCATCTTCTTGAGGCCTTCCAGATTTTTGTTGATGGGCATTGATTGAAACACAAGTCATATTCAGTTCTATGTATCTGCTCGAGGAATAAGTGTTGGGTACCCTGGAGATACCGTAAAAATAAGAATCCCACAAATACAACTATCCATTTATAAGTTTTCCCTCTTATCATGGAAAAACTAGTGTTTGTATTGGGTGGGATTCCCCAATACACGGTAGCCCGGTGGTATTAAATAATTTTTCCTGCTCCAAAATAATATTCTACTGAAGCACTTGAATAATTACTCTTTTTTCAATCATTCTGACTTTTATGGTATGATGTTGATTGATCGGAATGCTTCTGGTGCATAAACAATTTGGCAATCTGTTGCTGTAAAGGGTATATGTCATGGTGTGCTATCAAATATATATCATTCTGTACGTGAGTGGTGATGAGGCGAGCTTCAGCAAATTGAGCTTGACCGCATGCCAAAAGTAATTGGATTGAATAGGTGAAAAAGAGTGGTAACGGAAATTCTAAATTAATCTACATCTAACATGTCCTCGAGCTGAAACAAAGCTGCCATGCAACCATGGATTTGCCACTGATATCTATCAACCTGGCAATAATGATTGAGACATTAGTGTCGTCATCAGGTGCTTCTATCTTTCCCTGCCTCACTATGAGGTTCTGTTGGCTGTTTGATAACCTCCTTGAAGACCCATGACTAAAGATTGTGTTGGACTTGCACATGTTGATTCTCATAACTCAGTTTAAAACTGAAAAGAACAAATGAAAAAAGGAAAAACATAGAATTATTTCAATTAAGAACATGCACTATAATGGCACCAGAATCCTTCTCTTATTGTTTCTCATGTAGCATTTAGTTTTTGAGCTTTTCAAAAGCTTGTGGTATGTAAAGAATGGGGAGGGGCAGAGGGAGTTATTAGGTCCTTGATTAATTATATGTCTTGAGATTATAATTTTGAGTGAGAATCTGAGATAAGAAATCAAATTCATATTATTTGGACACATCTATTGTTAGTTACATGAGAAACTGATTGCTCGTTTATTTTTTGCAGGGCACTTGATGATCAGCAAAAAGATATAAAGAGAAACTCGTCAAGATTTCTAAGATGGCACAAGTTTTTTTGCATCACCAAGAAACATCAAACATTAAATGGACTTTAAATTCCCAACTATCAGATATATATGGAATTATATTGAATTGATCTCTTCATAGACTCTTATATACTTAAAAAGACAGTGATCTAGATTATAAATGAGAGGTCAGCTATTACTTCTATACTGTAGTGATGGCACAGTTGACATGTACTGCAGGGAACAAAGGAACAAGGTGCAATAATGCAATGTTTGGATGACTGGATTGTATGTTGAAAGAGAGGTGGTCCAGCCGTATGATTGGTGTTGTGTAAGTGATCAATGAACCAGAAGATGCTTAAAAGATATTGACAGCTTGTCGGTTGCTTGAATTGGAAATTCTAGAGTAGCAGAATAATATCCTAGAAATGGTTAAATTATCCCTCACAAGGGAGTGAATAATTACTTTTGGGGGATGCCATAAATAATTACTTTTGGGGGGCCATAAATAAATTTTTTGAAATATTTTGTGGGAACCCTAGCTCCCCTAATTCCTCCACACTGCCTGTTAGGCCAAGTGCTGTGATTTGAATGGCACTGGAGGATAGCTGAAGAGGATAATATCCTAGTATAGGTGGAGTCCCTTTGGATGTTGCTCGTTTGTCATTTTGGAGGATGTCTAAATAGGGTTTGGGACCCATTCATCACGTGGGGGTGGTTCATGATGGCAATCCTACAAGAGAAACAAATGGGTCATTTTCAAATTAATCTACACCCCCCACCAACTATGATCTCTCACTCACTTGGGACTCTTGGCCCTAACCCACCATTATTATTATTTTGTTATTTCACACTTCTTAGGTCATTCATTGTTTGTCCATTAGCATTACTCATCAACTCTTATATTTTATAATATATACTTTCTCTTCCTTCTGAAGTGTAGTGTGTTGGTGGCAATCAGATATAGTATCATGGGAGATTCTTCTGCTTCATACATACACATGGTAATTGAAATTGGTTTTTATTATCAATGTTTGGTCATTTATGTCTGTTTCGAAGTTGTTCTATTATGGATTTCTGTTTAACTGTTTTTATTGTTGTTAATGTGTCTTACCTGTGTTATAGTTGCAGCACCTGATAGAGAAGTGTCTGATCTTCCGCATGACAAAAGAACAGTGCATGGAAGCCCTTCTTAAACATGCGGACATCAAACCGATCATCACTTCTACTGGTTAAGTAGTTCCTTATCACCTCTCCTTTTCAGTTTCTCATGCATTTCTAGTTACCATTTTCTTATGCGCACACACATGCACTGTGACGTCTCACATCGCCCCGGGAAGAGAAGTTTCTGGCACTTATAAGGGGTCATCTCTTACCCGTGTTGATACGTTTTGAAAATCGTGAACCCTAAGAGAGTGCAAAGCAGACAATATTACACATTGTGGGATGAGTCCGGACAGTAACTACACTAATGAAACACAGTTGATCTGTCAACTTGTATAAAAATTTGTATGAACTGTAACACTAACACTAGTGTAGCATATGAACTGTCAACTTGTATAAAAAGTTGTAAAAACTGATTTGGCAGCCAAGCATATGATCTGTCAACTTGTATAAAAAGTTATATGAAGTATGAACTGATTGCACAATTGAAATTTCGTATAGAAAGTAAACTATATACTGGGATTTTGTGAAATGCCTAACCCGAGTACACTTCTTTTATTGTTTTCTCGAGTACTAGATTACTCTCCTTTACCGTCTCATAATTGTATATATACGACTTATGTTGAATGCTTCATGCAGTGTGGAACGAGCTAGAGAAAGAAAACAAGGAATTCTTTGAGACATACAATCTATCCCAGAGCAGCAAAGATGACCGAATGTCCGAAGAGGAGACGACTGAAATGATCAAGAAGATGATATTGGAATCTTCCAAGAAGTCCGATGACTGATAAGCTATATATATATATACATGTACATGTATATATATATATATCTAAGGTCTAGGTTCTGGTTGGTATGTCAGTTTGTTACCTTAACAACCTCTCATCCAGCAGCCAACTCAGAAGTAGTACTAAACAAGTATGTGGTCCTTACTGATCCTAAGAATAGAGTATCACCTTGAATCTATGTGGTCCATATTAAGGAAATTGATTATCTTTTAGTGTTGCATATATATATGTACATATATATATATGTATGTATATATATATATCTAAGGTCTAGGTTCTGGTTGGTATGTTAGTTTGTTACCTTAACAACTTCTCATCCAGCAGCCAACTCAGAAGTATTACTAAACAAGTATGTGGTCCTTACTGATCCTAAGAATAGAGCATCACCTTGAATCTATGTGGTCCATATTAAGGAAATTGATTATCTTTTAGTGTTGTGTTTTATTGGACTAAAGAGGATGTATGTCAATAGTAACTATGTCTTGATTATCTTTTAGTGTGGTGTTTTATTGGACTAAAGAGGATGTATGTCAATAGTAACTATGTCTTGTATATGAAAAGTCTAAGACTGCTGAGAGTGACAGACTCAGCAGTTTTAGACTGTGGGCAGGTGTATCATAACTCTTGATATATAATAATGATTAAAAGTTGGGACTGCTTATCTGTCTACATCGCAATGGTGCACTACTTTCTTCTTCTTCTTCTTCTTCTTCCATTTCAATGAAGAAAAAGGAGGTTTGGGTTCCTTAGCTGATTTACACTGGTATTTGGATTCTCTTTGATACAAATTTTTGTGTTGTATATATCTTTGTTGTGCGTATGCAACACTTTTATTTCGGAGTATAACATCTTTATATCAAGAATGGAACAACTTTGTTATGACAATGCAAAGAAGTCTGCATCTAACAACAAACTTTATCTTGTGTAGAGTGTTTGTTCCTAAACATTATGTTGTTCTGCTCCTTCCTCCCAAATGTGGTACGGACGATACTATAAGTATAAAGTATGGATACGGACGATACTATATATATGTATAAAGTTTGGATACGGACGATACTATATGGATGTTGACAGGACAAGTTTACACACTAGGGAGTGGATGTTTGATCTCGAGTTGCTCCAGTGGACCGAAGCCCAGATGATAAAAGCTGCACAATTGAAAACTTAGAAAGCACGGACACTTCACCGAGGGTGCCGTATTCAGGTCGGACACTTCTCAGATACGTGTCAGGCATTTCATAGAAGTGTCCTGACATTTTTTTTTTAGACACGTGTTAGACACTTCGTAACAATAATGTATATTCTATTATTTCAAAAGAAATTTATATGTGATTGAGTTATTATTAACAATATAAGCTAAATATATGTAGAGGATTAAATAAGTCTGTTATTTAATCTATTTGTCTATTTTTGTTTATAAGTTTGTTTGGTTATTAATTGTTTGACGATGAATTGAAGTATTTATGTAATGTAATCTTTTTTTAGTTGAATAATGAATATATATTAATATATTATATTATTATTTTATAGCCATATTTTTGTTGTGTTTGTGTTCTGTCTTTTTAGAATTTTTCATATCACCGTGTTCGTATCGTATCATACTCATGTCCGTGTTCATTTCCATACTTCCAAGCTCAAAACTCTTACAGAAAGTAAACTATACAGGGATTTTGTGAAATGCCTAGCCGGATCAATACACTTCCGTTTTTGGTTTCTCTAGTACTAGATTACTCTACTTGCGGTCTCCTAATAGTATATATATGAATTGTATACGTTGAACGTTTCATGCAGTGTGCAACGAGCTAGAGAAAGAAAACAAGGTTTCTTCTAGACATACAATCAATCACAGAACAAAGAAGTCTGATGACTGAGAAGCAAGGTTTCTTCTGGACATACAATCAATCACAGAACAAAGAAGACTGATGACTGAGAAGCATATACAGGGCTAAGTGCAAAAATATATACAAAATGTGCAAAAATCACTTCTGTAATTTAATATGATCATATAACTCTCCACTAATTGTCTTCGATGAAGAAATACCCTCCTCTGACGAATTTTCGTTCAAAAATAGCCGTTTACCGTCATGTTTGACTTAATTTCTTTTTTCAATTCCGAGATTATTCTTTGCACTTTAGGATAAAGTGCAAAAAATCTCTCGCTATATAGAAAATGTGCAAAAAAACCTCTCGTTATATCGAGAATATGCAAATACCCCCCATGTTCAATTAACCCCTACAGTTTTCAAATTGTGCAAATAAGGACAAATTATCAATTTGCATGTACAAAAATTAAAAATAACAAAAATACCCTTATAGTATTAAAATATATATATATATATATATATATATAATGGACAAAGGGTTTTTTGAACAACAAGAAAGCTATTTGCACATTTTCTATATAGCAGGGAATTTTTTTTGCACTTCACTCTATAATGTGCAAAGGGTAATCTCAAAATTTTAAAAAAAAATTAAGTCAAACATGACGATCAACGGTTATTTTTGAACGAGAATTCGCCGGAGGGGATATTTGTTCATCGAATACAACTAGTGGGGGATTCTACGAGCATACTAAACTGCAGGGGTATTTTTTGCACATTCTGTATATAGCGAGAGTATTTTTTACACTTACATCTTCTCTTTTTTTTTATTTTTTTTTTAATACTGTAAAGATATTTTTGTCATTTTTTAATTTCAGTACCGATAAATTGACGATTTGTCCTTATTTACGCAATTTGAAAATTGTAGGGTTTATTTGAACATCATGGAAGAATATTTGCACATTCCGTGTATAGCAAGGTGATTTTTTGCACTTATCCTATATATATATATATATATATATATATATAAGGTCTCGGTTTAGTTTTGGTTCGTCAGTTTGTTGAGCTTGGATTCTCTGTAATGATTCTCTGCGGTAGTGGAGAGGTAATTTTTTCATACATCAAATTTGTTTTTTAACATATTTAAATTTGTTTTTAAATACAATTGTTCTATTTTTTCACAAGATAGGTCTTTTAGATATTAAATTTATTTTTCAACGCATTAAATTTGATTTGAAATAAATAAATTTACATGCTCCTCGTCCACCAGCCGAACTTGGATGTAGTACTGTCACATATTAAATTTGTTTTTCAAAGCATTAAATTTGATTTGAAATAAATAAATTTACATGCTCCTTCCCAAACTTAGAAGTAGTACTGGATAAGTATGTGGTCCATAAAACAACCCCATTAGAAAAAAAAAAAAATATATATATATATATATATATATATATATATATATGTGTGTGTGTGTGTGTGTGGGGTCCATACTAGACTTAATCCCAAGAATAGTGCATCTTTTTATCGTGCTTGCTGAACTTGAATCCATGTGGCCCATGCTAAGGAAATTGGCTGTTTATTAGTGTCGTTTGTTTTAACTTTTATTGGAGTGAAGAACAGGGTTGATAAAATTTGATACGACTTCCCAAAGTGACTCCAACTGTACATGAAATAAGTTAGTTTTAGTTTACCTTAACCGTATTCGTTTCAATATATTTAACTCATTTAACTAATGTGTTGGTTCGTGTTTTAGAATTCAATTATTTGTCTGTTTAATTAATTATGTGTCAAGTGAACACGTATATCTGTTTTAACCTAATTATTATAATTATTTTTATTATTTCAATATAAATTTAATATGAATACTATTTTTGGCTTTTTTTTTGTAACAATATTGTCTCAATTATGCTTTTTTTTCAAAAATTTAATCATCTAATATTTCAATTTTTTCAACATATTTGTATTTTACATTACTCATTCAAGTTAAACTAGTTAGACAGGTCAACCTATTTAACCCATATAATAAACAGGTCATGTTCATATCAAGAGTTCCTAACACGATTATTAAACGGGTCATGTTTGAATTAATTTATTTATTAGAATATTCACAGATCGACATGACACGACTATGACCCGTCAACACTAATTGTCACCCCTACTGAAGATGATGTATGTCAACTTTGGTTGACCAAGGCTGTTACGAACGCAGATGTGGTGTAATCGATCGTATCGGCATAACATAAAGGAATCAGTTATCATGATTGCGAACTTTTTCAATCTCGCACATAAGTTAAAAATATACACTGATATGTTAGTTTTTACAACGTAATTCGATAAAAATGAGTTTTTTTTGGGTGATTTTTATTATTTTTTTAAGGCCATTTAACACAAGTAATAACCTGTTTATAAATTCTAAGTTCCTGTTTATAAATTCTAAGTTGTTGTCCTAATTAAAAAGCTCAGTAATTATATTTTTATTACATTAATGAATAATAATATATTTAAGCATGAAATAAAAAAAATTAGAAAATTATAATACAAGTCAAAAGTAAAAAATATATATATATAAAAATCAACATATATATAATATATGATCATATTAATTATTTATGTGACTTTTTGGTTTATTTTCAGCAATATACTGTGCATGTCTTTGTTGTTCAAATGAAAGGTTTTATATTGACAGAGAAAAAAATAAACTTAGATGAAATTCTAAATAATCCAATATATAATATAGTGTATGTTGTGCTATTGTTGTATAATTAATTACTTAGTTAATATAATTAATACTTTCTGTTTGGTATGTTAAAAAAATAAAAATAAAAATTATTTAGATTAAATAAAAAATTATTGTTGAATATAATAATATTCAGAAAGTAATGTTCCCATTCTAAACTTGCTTGCATACACACAAAGATGTATTGAAAAGTCACGGAAATATATATATATATATATATATATATATATATATATATATATATATAAGACCAACAGAACTGCATAATATTTGGCATTGATACCACAGATATTTCAGACAAGCACAAGTCACCTCATGAACATCAACAGTATAAAACCACAATTTCTAGGAAGTGAAAAATGTGCTACCATGACAGGAATAAAAAAAAACTAAACAAATATATAACTTTTGGTGCATCTCCATGTATGCAGTGAATATCAGCTGGCCCATATTTTCTAGTCATGTCATTGAAGATCATGTTTCCCTAAAAGTAAAGAAGATCGTGGCGTATTAGGTTTGAAATGTCAACCAGTATTAAGTTTGGATGTAAACATATTTTGCTCCCTAAAATAAAAGCTCATGTCCAAAGACTGCCTAATAGTGGGTATTTTAGGCTATGTTTGGTAGGATGGAAAGGAAAAGAAAAGAAATTATATTATTACTAATGAGAGAAAAGAAAAAAAAAAAAAGAAAGGAAATGATAGTGTTAAACTTTTATCGTATTTGATTGATTAGTAAAAAAAAAAAATAGTTAACATGTTTGGAGAAAGAAAGGAAAGAAAACAATTTAAAAATTTTACCATTATACCTTTTAATATTTAAAAGAACAAATTTTTGCTTTTATCAAAATAAGGGCAAAGTTGGTATTAACAAAATTCTATTAAAAAATGTAGTCTTTTCTTCCCTTTCCCTCCATTTCTTTTCATTTTTGGAAAGATAACAAAAGCTGCTATTCATTCTTAATTTATCCCTCCAAATCCTTCCATTTTCTTTTCTTTTCATTAAAAATTTTATACCAAACACATAAAATCATATCTTTCTATAACCTTTCTTTTCTTTTATTTTCCTTCTATTTCTTTCCTACCAAACTGACCCTTAATGATTTTGATACTGTGCAAACAGTACTTTGATAAATCGCCTCCTCCTTATACTTGAGGGGGATTTTTTGAGAAAAAAAATTCAAAAAGAGGGTTTATTGATAAATAATATAAATTATTACTGAAGTATTGTAATGAGTTGGTCAACTCTTACAATAAATACATTTTATTTGATATTATATTAAACTGGAAGGAACGATAAAGAGTATAAATCTGATTGTTGTATTATTATTTTCATTTTCCATTTCAACGACGAAAATGAGGTTAGGGTTCCATACCTGATTTGCACAACCAGAATTTGGATTCTCTTTGATACAAATTTTTGCGTTGTATCTTGTTGTGCACACTGCACATACAAAACATTGTATTTTGGAGTACAACATATTTATTTCAAGAAAAGAACACCCAATACAATAGGTCGCATTATTTTCTATGGAAAGAACTGTCTCAAATACTCAAAAAAAAAAATTAAGATTGTTCGATTGGTTCTGTAACCCTGTGATTGCATCGTATTTAGTTGAGAATGCAACACTCGTTGCTTCAAATTAATAGTGTTGTATTTTAGAAGTAAAGACTTTACACGAGTGTTAAATAATGCAACACCTCCTCTTTATTTGCATAAACTAATATTCTAAAATAAATAATATTTGTCTGCTTAGCATAAGTAAGAACTAAGAATCTCCTCCTCATAGGTGATGAGTTGTCATATGATTGAATCAAGTTAGACTGATTTGGGATTAATTTTTAGGCAAGTAAGAACGAATTAACTATTTTGTTATTTTGTGATTTGTTTTAATATTATAAAAGACATGTGATCCAAATATATTGTGACACATCATTTGTGAGATAGACGTTCTTTCTTACGAGAAAATATTCAGTGAACCGAGCATACCAAGTCGTTGGTATGCCTAGCCAATGAAAATACATTGTTTTAAGTAGTTGAGAGTAGTTTTTATATGTATATGGTACCATTTTCACTAAATAATGCATTTTCATTAGTTAGGCATACCAACTAAATAAGTTTTTTATATAATGGAATGTCAATGGTTTAATTAATAAAAAATTGAGTTTTTAAAGTATGGCTCCCTTGAGAAAACCAAAAACCACCTCTTCAAATTTTAGTGTTTTCGTCCAATGTGGCTAAAATTTTTGAAGAAGATGAAAGTCAAAAGGCTTAGCATGAATTGTTGTTAGATGATTTATGGGTGCATAAAAATTGAAGAAAATCAGGCACTAGAGTAACTTTATATTGGCATAATGTCACTCTTCCAGTAGTTATATCGGCCAGTATGGCACTATATAATAACTTGATCCCGGTCGATCACAATCATGCCATGATAAAGTTAGATGGTGAGATTCTTCTTGGATCTATAGATTGTCGATATATACTTTGAAGGGTATCAACCAACTTTAGTCATCAGTCAAGCCTATAAGGCTGATATATAATAAAGATCATCTTTTTAGTGGTCCAAAATAAGTAAATTTGTGATAGTTTTAAAGTTTTTTTGTTTATTCTTTTACTCTAAGAGGTTAGTACGGATGAGCCATGTTTGGTGTTTAAAAATCCTACGACTTTTATTCGTTGATTGATAAGCCTCTTAGGATTTGGGAGGCATTGTTGACACCCAGAGATGGTCCTCAGCTGGGGGACACGTGGCTGATCAAAAATGGGCTGTAAAGCTAGTCGATTATGACTGGTCAATACTAACCGATTGTGCATGTTGGATGAGTGACACTAGCTGATGGCTGAACTGTAATGTGAATCACTAGATAACTTGGCCACATTTTTGAATTTTAGATTTCAAAGGAAGATATAAAAGACACATGGCACCACATGGACTCAATTAGATGGGATATGGTTGATTTAAATTTAAATAGAGATTTTCTTGCTTGATTCTAGGAGTTAGTTGCTAAATAAGAGACACTTGACGATTTCTAGAGCTCTCAGAGACCAATTCAAACTTATTTCAAATTAAAAGGAAGATTTAAAGCTAATTTGTTGAAAATTTATAGCTAATCTATTGTAGATAATAGATTTTTGGCTAATTCTGTTTTCTAGCTAATGTGGTTAATTACAGATTTTCTGGTTAATCTCTGTTGACTAGTTGATGTTGTTGTAGATTTCAAATGTACGATTTTAGGAGATCTCTTTCATTGTAAACTTTATAAATAATTCACTTGTAAGATCATACAAAAGGTCTCTGACCATCAACAAATCGCATTACATTTATCTTTTATTTTCAGTGCATTTACTTTTCAAGTTACTATTCTAGCGTAGAAACTTCTTTTCTCATCTCATATTCTGTTTCTCACCCCAAAAATTTGAATTTATTTCGGACTTTGTTTTCTCTTCTCATCTCATATTCTATTTCTTTTAATCACAATTTTTGAAAGCCTTCTAAATTGAAGCAAAAAAGAACCTTACAAATGAGTTGTCAATATTCTCTCTCCTCTAGGGGTCAATCAAATTGTCCAAAAAAGATATTTGTGTTCGACTGATTTCTATCCTAGTCGATTGCACGGCTCTGGCACGCCCGCGACAAATATAGCTACATTAGTTAACTAAGCCGATTTAGCATGCGAACACAAATATATACATGAATATATATATTTTATTTTCACAAAAACCACTTGCCAAAAAGGAAACGGCCACTAAAACCTTGCTGTTAAAGGTAGAACAAACAAGAAAAGTTTATCAATATAACCTCTTGCCATTAGTTGTCAAATGTTTACAAATTACAAATTAAGTTCTTACATCCCCAAAATTCATACTTGTGTATTTGCAGAACTAGTAATTATTAATAATGATTATACTTCATTACTTAACCTAAATATAGTTTATACGGTATACTAGTATTACTTAATATATTTCTTATATTATCTAATCATGCTAACACATAAGTATTGTTGAACTTGTCGCTTGTACGTTTGAATAATGATACATGTAAACTTGGATTTTTATTTCAACAAAAGAATCGCATCTTTTTTCTCAATTTTTTGAGCTTTGGTGGGCCGAGCCTATTGGGTTGTAATCAGTCCAAATATGCCACGCCAATCAAACCGTACAATTGGGACTGTAATCAGGCCTCATGGGCTGCACTTTCAGATCGATTCGTCCGTATACCTAAGAGACAATACCCAACCCAAACCATCACCACCACCTTCATGGGCTGGGCCACACTGCATCTAAGCCTTGTCGTGTTCGCATCCTATCTTATTTTTTTAATTAAAATTTGCCCTTATCACATTATCGTATCATACCCGTGACATAAAATACAGCCATACTGATATTAATAAGGCTACTCTCAAATCCAAATCCATTTTCCCTTTTTGGTAAGTAAAGTATAAAGAAAATTCAAACCCATTGTCAACCAATAACTTAACCTTGCATCAAAAAAAATTCTTAGAACAGATGCTAACAATACTGGGTTCTAGATAATCAATGAATACAAGTACCATAGGGTGCAGAAGAATGGTTAACCAAAATAACAACCAACAATTATATCAGAGCAGACGGAATAAGATTTCCTATTGAGCTCCAAATATACACTATTGAGATGGTATGACTGTTACAAGATCTCCACCCCTGAGAACCACAAATGCGAGTATACATGCAATTAACACACAAAGGTCGCGACTCGCGACCACTCGGATCCTCCAATTTACTTTAGATCCCATGTAGGGTTCACAAATGTCAAATCACATTAACAGCACAAGGCAACTGAACAATTTAGCAGAACATTGCCATCTCTAACAGACCCTTACATATTGATTGCAAATACCATACAGCAAATAGATTCATATGTAGACAGATACATTTATTAAATATAGGAAGATAGGATCATCCCAGTCCATTCTAGTCCTAGAAAGCATGATAACATCTAAAGTCATAATTTAGACAAAATTCATGCATTGACCTTTGGCTCCCATCCTGCAATTACATGCTCTTTCGCAGCCTTGGTTTTCTGAAATGACTCTCGAGAGAAAAGCAGCTGTTGAACAAGAACATAAACGTCAATTAGACAACTTGAACGCTTGTTTTTCCAACTCCAACTGTGGAAGAAGTTTTAAATGTAACACAAACTATATTCACTTATAACCAAAAAAATGTTCTTCCTTAATTAATAAAGGGAAATGAAAAGGCATAACAAATTCTTGAGTTTATTACCATGTGAAGACTGCAGATGTCTCATAGAAATTGATGGCTCCCTTATAACTATTACTTAAACATCAGTTTTCAAAGGTAGAAGTTGTTCATCACAGGAAGAGAGATTGTGGAAAATGACAGCAATCTTGTAAATCACATGAGAACTTGAAAATTTGACATTCCTCAATCAGAGTGATAATGGATCCCAACTTTTAGATTGCCCTGTTCTAAATGTTGAACTTTATCTTCAAAAACTATTATGTAAACATTAAAAATCAACCCACTATCAAAGGTTGCCCCAGTAACAATCATGCATGTCTACAACAACCACCAAGCCTCTTCCGAACTACTTGGGGTCAGCTAAAAGAGGGGAAAATGATCATATTAAGCCAACATCCACTTTGGTCCTTTTGGTGTCTGGTGTGGTTGGTATATTTTTTCTTTACGATAAAGCTAGTGTGGGAGTGCGAGAGAAGTTTTGCTCCTAAGAAATAACTGAATGGAGAATGGACTCACCACAAGTAAGAAGTAATATTATGAAGAGAGCGACACATGGATAACACGTGTTCCCAATCTATCTAATGAAGAGAGGAAAATAGAAAACCAAAAAACAAAAACAAAAGAACTCCACTTCCAAGTAGTACATGCCAACATCGCATGTGAACAAAAAGCTCCAATGATTAAACATGTGTTTTGATACCAATCTACATCCAAAAATTAAAGATAATTTTGACAAACAAGATTGCAATAATTTTAATGGTCATTTATTCATTTAGTCAAATTTGGATCCCAAAAAAATAAATAAATAAATTAGGAATAAACAACTCTATACAAATAGCAAACATTCTCTCCCTCCCTCCCCCTCCCAACAACCACACACACACACACACAAAGCACACCAAAAGAAATGTCACTTCAGCTGAAATCAGAACCTAAACATTTCTGAACATAAATCCAAAGACGCAAGTTACTAATGGTTTAATGAACAATCTAATACCCACAACAAATCATCAAACCAACAGAACTACTTATGCTAAAAAGCAGTGGACCATAACAATCCAGCTGCAGAAGAAATATAAGATCATGTAAGACAAGAACTTGAAAATTCATAAAAGTTCTGAGAAAAGATAATTTAGGAAGTATTGAAGCACACAAAAAATTATGCAAGTATATCCATAACTTGTGTACACAGTTCCTAAGAAAACAGTCTCATAGATCAAATCTGTTAACAAACAATCTGGCTTATACTAAACGCTCTTGTATATATATAAAATTAAACATATAATATCGCATTACCTTAAATGCAATAAAGAATACCACGGCATATTCTTACTATGTATTAAAGTCCAAAGAATTAATATTACTAAAAGTATGGTTTTGACTTCTATTATTCTTTCCAGCAACATGTACTGCATTGAAAAAGACTCAAAGTAAAATTACCATAATATATGCCACAACTGAGTGTATCTACAACATATTTCCCGCTTTTTTAACAGATAGCAGAGACAGAAACCAGCTCATGTTTCAACAACTAAAAGTACCGGAATCCTAGAAGGTCACTCAAATGCTCCACCTACCACCATTAAGGAGCATGGAGATCCCTAAAAAAGAGTCATCTTAACGGCACACATATCTTGTATATTGACACCTTAAGACACAACACGTTCTATCTAGAAAGGTCTATAATTTAAAATATCTACAAATTATGGACATGTAGCAAACAGGTACTTAAACTATATAAAAGAAGTAGTTGGAAGGTGACATGTAGGAAACAGAAAGAGCGTTTATAGAAAATACCAAAAAATTGGAACACTTTTAATCAGCAAGTGAAGCTAAAAGGATTCTAAAGGAGGAAAAATTGTAGATGGAAGGCATCAGAGAGGTATAACTTGTCGCAGTTAGGTATGTGCACAACCACACACACAATTCAACAAGCGTTAATTCCTAGTTAACTGGGATCGGATGCACACACAAAGACATATATTTGTATCTGTGAGGATTAGAACTTATTGCTGGCAACTTTCATAATAAAAGTCGGAGTCTGTAATTGCTATTTTATTTTCAGAAGTCATTTTAGTTCGTCAGTTAGTGGTGGTACCAATGTCCAAGGGAAGATACATCAAAGGGCAAAACTGTAAAATCACCTCTCAAATAACTAACTCACCAATTAGAGTTCATAATCAAGCATTCTTATTTTAGAGCACAATGCACACACTTTTTATTCACGAAAAAAATGTTTTGAATGCATTTTTCAGATCGAATAAATATAAACAATTTTTTTTTTCAAAAACATTAGGCCACTATCAATGTGCAAGTCGATTGAAAATTTACAAAAATTTTATCAAAGTCCAAAATGCTTTGATTGAAGTCTCAACTGATCGAAGTGGTGACTGCGTGCTTCCATTAATAGCTTGATTGATCAAGGTATGCACGAACTGTTATGAAAACTTTCTTAAATCAGAATTCTAAAAGGTTTAGGTCATTTTCTAATTACAACTAAGAAAACCTAATTCCTTCGGATTCAAAACACTATATACACACACCTAGGCTCTCATAACACATATACATAGATAAAAAGATCTCTCTATATATTATTGAGAGATCACATACATGTCATCTAGATATATTTTTATAAAGAGCATCTAGGCACATAGAATATATATTTTTCTTTTTATAACCTAACATGTTGCATTAGATGATGAATCAAATCAAGTTTGATTTTATTATATTTTGACTTGATGATACAAGGAAATAACTCGTAATATGAAGAAGATTAACAGATTAACAGGTTTCTCTTGAGAATGGTTTGAGGTGTTATTGTCACTTTCGGGGAGCAGGGTGTGACATTACCTCACAAGGAAAAAGGAATAAAGAAAAAAGGTCGAACAAAGTCTAGAAAAAGGAAACAAATTTCCCAGCTGATGAAGAGCCTAGAGGTACAGCCACAACCCTGCCTGCCATTAGGGGCCAATCCCGAAATGCACAAGAGCAGTGGCATTGACCATATTTTGCACAGATAACTGCAGATCACTAGAAAATTGACACACAACAGTGATCTGAACTGAAAGTGGCCATTATACACTTTCAAAATGCTCGTTTGAGATGGCAAGTACGACCAGCCATGGGTGGCTACCCCAGATAGTACCATGTGACATAACACTGACAGAAGCATGCAATGGTGCCTACTAGGAAAGTGTTCATGCATATGCTAGATGTGTATGTGTGAGAGGGGAAAAGGGAGGGAGGGAGGGAGGGGGTGGAGAGAGAGAGAATATTATATACCATACATAAAACCTAGCATAAGCCAAAAACAGAGAGTAAACAGCACTTCTATAGCATCAGTTTAGAGGGGCCGCAGGGGAGAGGGGTACATTCGCATCTTTAATGCACGTGTTGCAAAAGAAAGAGTTGAGTATGTTCCTACTTCAAATAAGCAGTCCAAATCCTAAATTGCACTCACAAACTTAAAAGAATGCAAATTACAGAAAATTAAATTCTATCCAAGATATCCCATTCCAAAAAAGGAACGACATCATTATCCCGTTGAATTATTTAGCAAGCAAAGTCTAGGAGCACCTTTTACCAATGTAGTAGCAATTTCTTTACCACTAATCTATTGTATAACAGTATAAGCAAATCATTACATAATACCTAATTTTTTAATGCCACAAGGTATAATTCTAGCATGGAGACAACAATTTTTAGCTTCAATAAAAACACAAGTTCCTAAACTGATGTTTCTCCACCTTATCATCACATACTCCCACACAGTTTATTGAACTAAAGTTCTGTTCAGTGAAAAGTTCATATTCTTTTATTTTATATATTATTATTATTGGTTGGAACCGTTGGATGAATTTCAGTAAGAAAGTTCTCCAAACACCCATGTGCATGCACATGCACACACACAAAAGAAGTAGAAAAAATTGCAATGACAAGAAACTAACTGCATACCTTCTTGTAATTATGGACATGAGTCAAGCTTTCAGGGATAGTCCAGTTCTTGAAATGGCCAAGAGCCACCTCGAGATGGTACAGCTTCGGTGCCAAACTCAAATCAACAGCGGAAATATTTTCCCCATTTATGTAGGGTCCCTGATTATATCCACTAATTAAAAAAATGCTGATTTCTAAAGCAAAGATGGAGTTCAAATTCTGACTCCTTTGTATACGATGTTTAAATGCTTTTGTCTACATACTTACATGTGCCTTGAGATGATCATCCAAGGCTTTCAACTCATCAAGCAAAGCCTGCTCTGACCCATCTCTGGGATCTTTGCTCTTCAAGAACTTGACAAAAGCTGGGAATATTTTGGACCCTCTACAATCTCGTAGTAGTCAGATAAAAAAAATCAGTAAAAGAGCATTCGAAATTCAGATCAAGCCCAAAAAAATAGAAATTATGAAAAGAAAATATGGGGCCTCTTTGATGGCAGTTTCCGAAAACAGTTTTTTATTCTTCAAGAAATATAGAAAGAAAAAGTCAGAAAGTTATTTGGCTCATTGTTTTTCAAATTTTATTATTATTATTATTATTATTATTATTAGACTGATTAAGAAGGAGAGGGGGTGAATCAGGTTCCTGGAACATTAACGAAATTCCTGTTCTCTGCCTTCTGTTTTCCAGTTAAGAGTATTAAAATGGATAAAATTCAAAATTCCCTGAGCCAAACAGGATTTCAATTTCCATACAGACCATTAAGCTCTTTTTGCTGACACCAAAAAGAAAAGTAACTTTATAAAAGAATAAACAAATGCAGGATCAAAAGATATCCTAAAGCATAAACCTCTAATTTCCAAATATGGACTCTCCATGACAATTTATAAAGAAGTAAACAAAAAGAAATAGCATTAAGAATGTACTTGGAAGGCTAAAAGACGAACGTATAAACACGGAGAAAAAGACATCAAAACACCAGGCCATTCTACCAAGCAGGACTAAACAAAACAAACATATTTGTTTTGAAAAACCCATTTTCATCACTGAAAATCCTGAGAATGAGAAGCATTAGAAGTTTTTAAACATGACATTTTCTGCTTCTTGTCAGGTTAGTGTTGAAAGCTAATAGAAATGTTATACATAGTTGCCAGGAAATGGTCTATTTTTGCAACAATTTTAAGAAACGGATTTCAAAAACATTACCAGGCATGTTTTCTGATCTGATTTTTTACTTTTCCATTTTTGAGAACAGTGAACTGTTTCCAGAAACAACATCAGACTTAATTTTTGCTAGATCCACCAATACACAAATAAAATTAAAATTATGAACTAAGAAGATTATGTATAAGAACTATACAATGACACTATGGTTTATTTGACATACAACTCCTCAGGAAATGGTCTGAGATTATGTGTGTGTTTGTGTGTGTATAGAAAGAGTGAGTGTGTGTGAGAGAGAGAAGATGCATACACAGAGGAGACTTCTGGGGGAGGAGAGAGAGGAGGGTTCGGGTGTTTTTCTTCAATAATTCCAATAATGGCATCAGAATCAGGAACCCATTTGTCCTCGGATTTGATCACTGGCACTTTCCCTTCTGGGTTGACCTCCAAAAACCTAACAATCATCACAACAGAAATAACACAAACCCAATTGTTTAATACACACAAACAAACATGTTTTCAGAAAACAAAAAAACACTCATATTTACATTGCTCTTACCACTGGGGTTTATCGCTGGTATTGATCAAATGAATCTTGTAAGGGATTTTCTTCTCCTCCAAAGTCAGAAGTACCCTTTGGCTAAATGGACCTGAAAACCCCAGAAACCATCACATCACACACAAGATCACAGATATCCAACCACAAGCAATGAGACAATTGATTGTTTGTGTGTGCGTGCGTGTGTGTGTGTGTGTGTGTGTGTGGATTATAGAGAGAGGAAGCTGGGTGAGAGATTACAGTCTCCGAGAACATCAGGGTCACCAGCTGCAGCCTTAACACAGAGCTCCCAAACCATTGTTGAGAGTGTTGTTTGTTGTTGAAGTCTCAGGCAACAGAAGAGGATAATATGTATCACTACAAGCTGTGTTTATATATAGGTATAGATTGATAATGTGATGGCGTAGGTTGCATGATTGCATCAATAATTTTTTTTTTTTTTTAATTTCTTTTTTTGGCCCTTTTCCCTGCTAGAAGGTTCCAGTATTTCCTGCTAAACACATTACAAAAAAAAAAATCTCACACATCAGTAAAATACATCTATATTTTATGTAATTAAATATCTTTGTAAATATACATTTTATGACTATAAATAATAAAGCTTAATATAAATGAAAAGAAAAGAAAAGAAAATTGAAGAAATGAGTTGGCATTTCTATTCTGAAGTGACCCCTTTTTAAAAAAAATTGTTCAATTAATAAACATGTTTTTTTTGTATTGAACTTTTAAAAAAAAAATGTTTTTTTGTATTGAAATCTCTTTTCTAATAGTGATAAAAAATAAGAAAATGTATATAAAATTTAAAATGTTATTAACATAAAATAGTAGTAGCATAGATATAGTTATAAGCACTTTTCTCTTTCTTTTTCACAACCAAATCATCTTTATATATATATATATATATATATATATATATATATATATATATATATATATATTAACTTAGTAAAATTGATATATCAGCATAAATCAATGTGCAAAACAAATGAAATGTGTGAGTCTAAAAAATATTGAATTAGAAAGGTTTGAATCATGAGCCATTTTCTAGTCAAGTTTACTACTAGAAGGAGTTTATACAGTTCTATCTTTATTTTTTAATTAAATGTGATTTTTATTTTATTTTTACTATGTGTGAAACTCTTCATCCTTATATAACGGATGTAAATGCCTAAAAAAAAAATTCTTGTGGGCATCGACTGAAATTATTAATCGTGCATATCGAATACATATAATAAAATTTACGTGCTTCACCATTGTTTAAACTCCTGCATTCTCCTATTAATAAAATAAAGTGAAACGTTTCATATATTCTACTGACTTTATGGTTCACATAAATTTTGGGGTCACCTAATTGTCAACTTGTGTGAGAAAATCAGTTTATTTGTGTGCATTTTTTTATCACTCAATTATATTATATTCCCCACTATTAAAGGAAAAAGTATGAGAGTGACATGGAAAATATTTCCCACTCATTGTGTTGTCACTTGTCATGCTCTCAATACCTTGCCTTTTTCATTATTTTTTCCCTTTCATTGATTGTAAGATATTTGAACACTTTTTACTTGCTAGTCTTTTTGTCCATGGAATCTCTCTTACCTGCATTCAAAAGTCAAAATAGAAAGTTTGTTAAACAAAGGATATGTGGACTTCTCTCAAGTCCAATCCATTAATAATCATATACAACTACTGTGCTTATGCACAATGCATGAAAACAAGGGATGATTCATTTAGAGTATACCCTCCCATCCATTAAGAATCATATTTAACCACTATGCTTATGCACAATGCATGAAAATAGGGGCGGATTCATTTGGGAGGATCAAACTAGTAATATAAAATTAAATGAAATTGGTAAGATCAAACTAGTTATATAAAATTAAATTTTAAACATAAAATAAAATAAAATAAAATTATTATGGGTGACCTCCTAGAAAATTTCTAGTTCAGGAGAATCAAAAATGAATAATATTGTATCGGGTAGGGTGAACGATTACAAATGATATCAGAACTAGAGTCCAGCCAGATGTGTGATAGCGGGAAGTTGATCCTCCAAGGTGGATTGTGGCGACCTTTGTAGACGGGTGCGAAGCACTAGACAAGCTAACATACTGGTAAGTTATGACTGTCATGGTCGCACATCGTGTGAGAAAAAAAAAGTGAAAGTAAAGTGCTTATATATATGTTTGCACCCTTTTATAATACAACGCGTTTTAAAACTGTAATGATCTTGAACTCATCAGAACTTTACAGTTAAGCGTGCTTATATTTGAAGTTTTATTTTTTTTTTAAAAAAGAGTAAATATCACTGATACTCCATGAAGTTTGATGTATTGTCACGTGACTACAACTTCGTGATTTTTCATCACTAACACCCCATGTAGTTTGTGTTGTATATCACAAACATCCCCTTTTGCCAAAAATACATTATCTCATAACACTTTTTCACGGTGAAATGACTCTACTGCCCTTTGAGTTTTGACCTAACTCTTTTGAATACTAAAATTACCCATTTAACCTTGTATTATGAACCCAAATATCCCTTTTAACCCTCTTCTTTCTGTAAATCTTCAATTAGTAACTCTAAATTGTAATCATAGATATAGTCACTATTCATCTTCTTTTCCAAAACAACCTCATTCGGCCATCATCAATTCCACCGTCCAACCTCCATTGCCAGACCTTCACAAAGACCTAACATTCAACAATCACCACTGTTCTTCCCCGTCATAGACCATCGCTGGCAAACCCCATTGTAGACCCAGTTTTGGATCTATTTAAACCGAAGACCCACCATGGTCGGAGCTACCATGACCCCAGCACCACTATCGAGTCTTCTTCACCGACCATCATCATCATCACCGATATATCCAAACCAAAGAACTACCATGGATGGAGCTACCATGACCACCAACACCACTGTCGGGTCTTCTTCACCGACCATCATCATCACCACCAATCTAGCCAAACCAAAGAACCATTATGGCCGGAGCTACCATAACCACTAACACCACTACCGGGTCTTCTTCACCAGCCATAATCATTATCACTAATCTATCCAACCAAAGAACCACCATGGTTGGAGCTGCCATAACCACCAATACCACTGTCGGGTTTTCTTCACCGAACATCATCATCATCGACCCAAGCTCATGCCTACTCGCTGGCATTGTTAACTCCATAGCCAATCTTGGAAGCCATCACCATCACCTATAATCATATTCGATCATCTTCATCACCATCTGAAACAGTAGGTGAGCACCAACCCAAAGCCATCACCCACGGTCTCCACTGTTCATCGGCTATCATTATCACCTACCCAGGCTCATGCTTACTCGCCGGCACTATCAACTACACAGCCAACCTTGAAAGCCATCATTTTCGGCCATTACCATCACTTGTAATCATATCTAATCATCTTTATCACCATCGAAAATAGTAGGCAAACACCAACCAAAAGCCATCATCCATGGTCTCCACTCTTCATAGACCCATCAAGCATGAACCATTGTATCCATTAAAAGCCCATCTTCATCTTTAATCGAGAGCTTCAAAGAAGAAAGAGAGAAAACCAAGAGGTGAAGAGAAAAAAATAAAAGGAAAGGAAAGTTAGGGGTACTTTTGTCATTTTGATTGTAACATATTTTTATATTAAAAAATAATTTATAAGGGGTAATTTAGACATTTCACATAATTTTAAAATGAAAAAGCTAATAGAAAGTGTTAGTGACGAAAAATCACAAAATTGTAACTGCGTTATAAAACGTCAAATTTCAGAGATGTCAGTAAGACTTTTTCCAAAGAAAAAAAAGAATATAACTTAACCCCCAATCCATCGTGTACTTTTAAAAAAAGAGCTTTTTTGATACAACAAAGAATAGTGGTAAGGATTTTTCTTTCTGTTTAATGTAAACTTTTAAGAGCACTAGTAAAATGTATGTGCCAAAATATTTATAAAAAAATGTAATTTTTTATGACTACAAATAATAAATAATACCATAAAAGAAAAAATAATAAAATCAAATGACATGAATAAAATAATTACTGAATATTTTAGATATGGAGAGAAAATAATTGACAGTAATCATTCCATTAACAATAGAGAATACGAATTGGACTAGGTCTAGATCGATAATAGTTTTATGTGAGTGGAGTGGTGGGTCCCACACATGATATCATGTGGTGGGACCCACCATTCCACTTTCATAAAAATAAAATCGAATTAATCCGATCGGCTTTCAAATCATTATTCTTAATAATATTTGATAAGATGTGAAAAACTCAATTCATACTATATGACTTGCTTAAATTAGAAAAATATTTAATGAATTTTGGTTTCACCAAAAATGTATTCTCAATAGAATTGAAATTGAGTTAGATAAAATTATTTAGAGAAAACTCATAAACTAATTTGGTTCATATATTTTATAATGAACATATATATAATTCTTAGAAGAAAAAAAATAGTGAATATAAGTGGAATTCTAAATTCAAAAGAAATATATAAAAATGTAATTTATGTTTTGTGACTATAAGAAAAAGTAAATAATTAGTCATTTAAAAAAAAAAGTAATTAAGTTTAAAAGTCAAACTTTAATACCACCATCAATTGAGGCTACTTTTTCTTCCTCTTCACTAAAACCAAGTTAACGAACTCTCCTCGTTCAAAAAGCCATCTTTCGAATCCTTCTTTTTTTCTCCAATCCCAATATTCTGGATTGATTCAAAATGGTATTTAAATAAAATGACGTGCAAAACGAGTTGTAAAGAAAATCCATTGTTAAATAATTAATTTTTCTTCAACAATTGTTCACAATCGGAATGATATATCATTATTATCTGAAGGAAGATTAAGAAGAAAAAAAATAATCATTTTAACTAAATAAAATATCACAAGTTTTAACGAAAACACGATTATGGAAAAAAAAATATATACTTTAATAATTTATACAAGGAATAATTATACAATTTGTCATTTAACAAGTGAGATCTAAAACTATTAGCATATATGATATCATTTTTGTCATCTTGGTCTCATAATACTTTAGTTTTTTCTCCTTTTTCGGTGCTCTCAAAACACGTCAATGAAGATAAACAAATAATTCAAGATATTTTTCTTGTAAACACAATATAACAAAATGTTTGGCAAGGAAGGTTTGTGTATTTTTTTTAAACATGAATTTTTTTTTTCTCTTTTGAACTCATATATGCATATTATACATGTATATATGAAAATATAAATGTAATAAATAATATGTTATATTAAGAGGGTAAATTGCATAAAACCCTTCCTGTAGTTTGAAAAGCGTGCAAAAAATGTCTTTCATGTTCACTTTTCTTCCCTGTAATTTGTCTTTGGTGCAAATAAATCATTCTAAGCTAAAAACACTCTTTAATGTCAATTTTACCCTTCTACCATAATTTTTTATTTACTTTCCAACAATAGCATTTTTATTCTTTTTATATACACTTTTTTTGTAAAATATTAATTTAATTATAACTTAAATATTCTTGTTTATTATTATTTTGTGGCCCAGCCAAAAAATAAATAAATCTTCAAAATATACTTTCGCAAGATTTGAACTTCAAAAGTAAGGCTATAAAAACTCAAGGTGATTTTTTTAGGAGTTTCAGGGAGACAAGTTATTTCCATTTCCAATCTTACTATTTGGGGCCAATTAATAAGTGTTTGAAAAAAAAAATTATGGGGCCGATTGAGACTGAATAATTAAAATAAAATAAAATTGAAGGCTTCACAAGATTCAGATTGGAATGTCTTCCAAGCTCATTGTCAGGATTCGAACCCAAGCTATCATGAGTTGCAATGGGCCGAAAGAGTCAAGGACCAGCCCAGCTCGATCAAGGCCCAAGCCGTATCAAAGCATTGCGCTGACCGCACGTGAATCACGTGAAGGTGATTTGCCGCGCGTGTCGATTTGTACGCTAAATAAAGAAACATTCTTATATCCACACCCAACTTTCTACATCCAATCTTCAATATTCTCTGTGTACCCTTTTCTTTTCCAGTAATTATAGAAAATTTTAATTCATTAACCAAATATATAAAAAAGATTGTTAGGCAGAATTATATATCAAAAAATTTAAGATCGTGTGGTATGAGAATAAAAATAAAAAGTTTGTTAAAGAATTTATATAGAATTGTCAAAAGAAAGTTTTCTTACTTTTAATATATATATATATTATTTTTTTTTTGTTATAGATGGATCGTATGATAGAAGAAATTATTATATACCACGGAAATTCCGTGTATTGAGGGAATCACACCACTAATAAGACTCAATCTTTTGTAATTTTCTGTAATAATGAAAAATGGAGTTTTATGAAATTACTCGTGTGATAGGAGAAATATGAAAAATACTTGTCTCAGATCATATAAGAAGGAATTTCTTTCTGTAAGGTAATGTGACCGTCAAGATACAATACATGTCCTAAAAAAATAAAAAATTGATAAAACTTATTTCAATGTGATTCTCCCTCTCCTCTCTCCATACATACTGGCATACTGCAACTTCTCAAGTATTATTTTATCATACATTTTTGAAAGAATAGATACCATAAAAGAAATAAAGAGATTTAAATAAATGGGTTCTTCAAACCCAATTCATTCATTCAAAATGAATGTGCTCGTGTGTGTATATATACACATAAAAGATATTTGGAAAGAGATGTATATATATATATTTATATGTATAAATGTATAAGAGATGGATATTTATTGGAATATATATGTATATATGTATGGGAAATGGAGATATAGATTCGCTGGTGTGTATATACATATATATCTATTTGTGTGTGTATATATCTATCTATCTATACTACTATTAAAAGTACGAAGGGATTTTTTTAGTTTCAGAGCACTATTTTTTTATTTTTAAATTAAAAAATAGAATTACCCAACCAAAACTCTTTTCTTTTTTATTTAAATTATTTCTCAAACAAAACCCTTTCCTTTTTTATTAACCCTTTCTTTTTCTTTCTAATTTCTAAATTTACTTTTTTATTTAAATTATTTTTCAAACAAAACCCTTTCTTATATATATATAAATAAACAAATAATTTCGTCGTGTATTATTGCAATACAAGAGATTCAATAATTTGAAGCAAGTGATTTCTTCGCAAAGTTACCATACATGCATGTTCATCTTAGTTCAAGATTTTTTAGTTTCAGTACACAAATTTTTTTATTTTTTCTAAACTACTATTAAAAGTACAAATGGGTCTTTTAGTTTTAGTACACAATTTTTTATTTTTAAATTAAAAAATAGAATTATGCAAGCAAAACTCTTTCCCTTTTTATTTAAACTATTTCTCTAACAGAACATGATTGGATTTTATCTGCATAATGCACTTAGAGATATATAATTGATAATGATTATGTAGTAAATAATATTATATTTTAAGATTTTGTGTTAGGGATGAAGTTAGAGGGTGAAGAAATAAAACTAGAAAAAAAAATATTTATTTAAATAATATTATATTTTAGGAGTATGTGTTAAGAATGAAGTTATTGAGAGAATAAATAGAATTAGAAAAAATATCAATATATAAGAATTCTAATATCTATATTTTTATTTTTTTTATTTTTAAAAATAAAAAGATGGTGTGTTGGGGATGAAGTGTGAGAGAAAGAATGAATAGAATTATAAAAGTTATAAAAATAAGAATTATAATTTTATTTCTATTTTTTATGAAATAGGAAGAATTTATGTTAGGGATGAAGTGTGAACTAAATTGGAATTCTAACATAATTAAGTCATATTTGGTGTAGATTTTTTGTGTTTAGCTCGAAATATTAATTCTAACGAAAAATGATTGAATTTTATATGCATAATGCACTTAGAGATATATAATTAATAATGATTGTGTAATAAAGAATATTATATTTTAGAAGTTTGTGTTAGGGATAAAGTTAGAGAGTGAAGAAATGGAATTAAAAAAAAACTTATTTAAATAATATTATATTTTTGGAGTTTGTGTTAGGAATGAAGTTAGTGAGAGAATAAATAGAATTAAAAAAAATATCAATATATAAGAATTGTAATATATATATTTTTATTTTTTTTAATTTTAAAAATAAAAAGATGATGTGTTGGGAATGAAGTGTGAGAGAAATAATAAATAAAATTAGAAAAGTTATCAAAATAAGAATTATAATTTTTTTTTTATTTTTTTCTGAAATAGGAAGAATTTGTGTTAAGGATGAAGTGTGAATTAAATTGGAATTCTAACCTAATTAAGCCACTCTAAATGAATTTGAAATTCTTTAGACATTTAAGAAAAAAAAGAATTCTAATTCAATTAAATGATTTGAAACTCCGTAAATTATTTTTTCTAATTAAATTATTTAAATTTAGTTAACTTATATTACCAAGATTACATAATGGAAATAGTTTTTAGTGTTTTAATTAATGTGTTTGGATGTGTTATAATTGTTTTGACTGTTTTGAGTGTCATAATAAAATTTTAATTTATTTTTAATCAACGTGTATCGCACGTACTTTAAACTAGTATATATATATATATATATATGAGAGATGATTATGGACATGAAGATTAGTTGAAAAATAGAGACAAAATCTAAAAATAGGTTATTGAAACATAGTTTATCCCTTAAAATTGATTTATATCTTTATTTTTTTATTATTTATATATTTGAGACATGTGTTAGCACTTGGTTGAGCCACATCGACTTTGAGAAGAAGCTTCTTCTTCGAGAGCTTGAGGCAAGCATTGTCCATAAAAAATAAATTAAAAATTGATTTGTTATCAAATATAAATTATAAATTATAAATAGGTTTGCCATGCTTAAATTTGCATCCAAGTGCATTTTAATTGCGGTACATACCAATAACATGATATGAGTGGGTCACCCAATATTTTCTTACTGTTTAGAGATAAAATAAGAAAAGAATAGAGAAAAAAACCATATTATATAATGATAACACTAATAAAAAAGCATGATCGAAACTAAAATAAAATTGATAAATTAAAATAAGAGTGGTGCTACTCATGCTGAATCGAATTGAATTGGGTCAACCATTCATAAATTTACAAATCTGACATGATATCTTATTCCGGATAACATCACTCACAAATCTGTAAAATATATGTGGCTCACATAATGTTTGTGGTTTTTTTTACACAACGAAGAAGTAAAATCTGTGGCTACATGACGAAAACTTGAATTTATGAAATTAGAAATAATAAAATCACAATGTTGAATTTACCACAAATATTTTTGAAGTTAAAACAAGTAATATGAAAAATATCAAAATTTTATGAATTATTAAACACTTTTAATTCTCGTGGTAATGTTGAATTTTTTTTTTAAATATATTTTTTGAGCTGATTTTAAAAATAATGACTTGAAAAAGTATCTATGATTAAGATGAAAAGTTATCTAATTAGTATAAAAAATATTTGAATTGAAAATAAATTTTATATCAATGAATAAAAACCTATTTATAACATTAAATTGAAAGCAAAACAACTTTTACGATGCATAGTAATATTTAATTGCATTAAAAATCAAAAGAAAATCTGGTTTTTTTTTTTTTTTTTAAGGGTGGGGGAAACCTAGTTTTACTTAAATAGAAACTCTATTGTATAGTTCAATAAGCAAGTTAAAGAAATATTGTTTGATTTAAGAAGGGAACTTTTAGAAATTATATTATTATGTGATTAAATTTATGGTTAATTTAATTTTTGACCATTTTTGGTGACCTAATTACAAATATGTCAAGTTTTAAATATTATTAGCTCAAAAAATAACTTATACAAAGTATTTACGTATTTAACATTTTTTACTGTTCCTCAATACACATGAATAAATTACTCCTATACAGTAATGTTTTGTGCAGTAAAATTATAACATCATGCAGTTAAAGTATTACATAAATGCAGTAAAACTATTACATTGTGTACTAAAAGTTTTAGTAAACTACACTGTGCAGTAAAATTATAATATCATACAGTTAAAGTATTACATAAATACAGTAAAACTATTACATTATGTATTAAAAGTTTTAGTAAACTGATATGTAAAGGGTTTTAAGGACAATGTGAACCTAAATAGTATAAATTGTCGTATTTGTAATTACTTCTTGAAAAGTTATTTTTGACCATATACTATTTGAAAGTTGGTGTATTTGTAATTAGGCTCTCAAAAGTTATCATAAATTAAATTAACTCTTAAATTTACTTTTAATTATTATATAATATATTATATATATATTTATAGTGTGTGTATATATATATACCGTATGTAAACTTGAGAAGAAATTCAAGAGGTCTAAATTTAATTAAAAAAAGAATAATTATGGTCTTAAAAATCTGACAACCATGTGTTCTATAGTTTAGGGACTTTCATTTAAAAAAAAAAAAAAAAAAGGATAGTTACACTCGGGCTGTAACTTTTGAAAATTTTTTCACTCACCTTTCCTCTAGCACAAACTAGTTGATAGATGTTGCCTTTCAAGGTAATTTTAAATTAATACCCTTAATATTTTAACATAAAAAATAACAAAATATCTGCCGGTGAAATGACCAAATTGCCCATCTACACCTTTTCATCTCTCTCCTCCGTGTTCTCTCTTTTTACTCTCTCTTCGCTCTCTACTTTTCACTCCCTTTTGCCGCCCCCACCATCAGCACCACCCCTCTTCTCTCTCTTCTCCACCTTATCCAACTATTCACCTACCTCCCACCACCACCTTCTCTTTTCTCTCTTCACTCTTCTCTCATCTGTTATACCTCCATGTACATATACATAAATTCATACTTTATTAACTACTCTCCAGAATTGGAAATAATCAATCGCTAATGGGTTGCTAATTGCAATTGCATATTAGAGTTGTAATTGACAAGTGGCAGCAAGGGGTATATGATAATGATGGGTAATGGGTTCATCGTTTGGAGAATGCAATGACACTTTTTTGGATGGTTAGGTTGATATATATTAGGTGGGCAAAGGCATTTGTATGATAATGATGGGTAATGGTTGTAAATAAAGGTTAAACATGAGAACAACGGAGGATAAAGGATATGGGAAGAGGAGAGTGAGCTAAGGGAATAAAAAGCCAGCCAGCACTAGGAGCCTTACGCGGGGCCACCTTTCCCGTGTATGGGTTAGGACCGCGGGGGACAGGCACCCGCGTGGTTAACCCATGCGCGGGCAGGCTCTCCCCGCGCAGGGTCATCCCTTCCCCGCGTAGGGACAGTTCTTCCCCGCGTAGGGATTTTTTCATCTGAAAGGAATGTTCAATCCCTCTGGAGGGGTTAGCAAAGCATACAGAAGCACAGGGAGTGAGAAGATTGGGGGCAATCCTCTCTGACGGGCATGTTATGTTTGGTAATTAGATTGTGTTTTCTGGGACCAACTCTAAAAGGAGTATGATTCTATAAAACACTTCTAAATTAACAAACATGGCATACTCTCAAGGGTTATAAGGAACCATGGATGAATGGGCCATTGTGTGGCTTAATCAGCTCACAATCCCGAGTGGTTATCCTTGTAACAGGGGCTATGTAGAAGACTATTAATTCCTCTCTTCAATATGGAAAGTAACTAGTCGCGACGTTACTTCCAGCATTGAGAAGTAGGAATTAGTATAAGGCTACGGTGTCCCACAGACCATTTTAGGCACAGGTACAGGCTGTGATATGGTCTGGGCGATCATGGTGTCATAATGAAGCATATGGCATCATGGTCCCAGGCGGGAAGGTGGGTTAAGTGTGGTATGGAGGATTGGGAGAAAGGCTTGTTGGGTCATGAGCATCTAAAAGTTATGCTAGTGTGACTCTACGCGGGCACTATCACAACGTTTCTCACAGGTATGACCAAGCCCGCGAGGGGTATAGGCTCATGGTTACAACCGGGAGTGATGAAGGAAGGGATACGCGGCCAAGTGCCACGTAGGATGGCAGCTGTCATAAGCCCCATGCCTGAGGTCTATAAATACCCCATGGCGTGGTGACATGTGGATCATTCTGGTGCCCCCTCCCTCTCCGAATCACTCCTGCTTTCTCTCTCTCCCACCTAGCATCCAGCTCACACTCCTATTACTATTACTCGGTTACTTCATCAGCTTGATCTTTCACATTCCAGTCCTGTGATAGTCATTCCTCATAGCATAACTCATTCTACCTATTTACAATGGTTAGCTTTAGTTTTTACTAGTTCACATAAAACCTAGGAGAGAGAAAGTAAGAGCCAATTTTAGATTTTACTTCTATTTTTTAAAGAAAAATTTTGATTTCAGTATTCTAAAGTTTTAGTTTTCATTTTATTGTCGACTACGATTAATGACTATGAATGATATGATTAGAAGTGCTCTGATGTTGTATGTATATAATGTGTATGTGAAACTCATTTGCATTTGTATTTGATTTTCATTTCATTCTAATTATAACATATACATAATCAATGAGAGAATTAATCTTGGCGACTAGGGTTTTAACTTTTAAGTGAAATTACTTTGTATATGCAGATGTACAGTGTGTGTATATGCACACAATCGTAAATATACCCAGTTGCTTTCCTCTCCCTTTTGCTTTTTTTTATTAATCTTCAATTCGTAAACATGTTTTCCTTTTACATATGTATATATGTAAATATATAATATAATTTGTAAAAAATGTATTAAATATGTAAATCAATATATATTGTATAAGTTTTAATTTTTTTTACATTAATATACTTGATTCATTTGGATTGAACATAGACTATAGATAAACAGAACCCGATCAAATTCATTTAGGTTATTTGATATTGGTTGAATTTCGTTTAAGGGCAATTTTGTACTAAATAATAAGGTTATCTCGTAAATAAGTGTAATTTGAAAGGGTAGTAAGGATATTTTATACAAAAGAGGGTAATTTTGTCAATTCATTTTTTTTTATCGAGATAATGGTATTTTAGACGAAATGAAGTTTTTGTAATAAATTTTCAAACGTCAAAGAAATACAGTGTAAAAAATTACAAAGTCTTTACCTCATGTTCAGTCCATTTCATCTTCGAGTTCTGAGTCATCTAGTTCTGAACCCGAGTCTAGTTCCAATTTTGAGTTCGATGATTCTGAACTTCCCATTGCTGTTTGGAAGGGTGTGAGGTCTTGCACCCAGCATCCATTGTCCAATTATGTGTCATATGAAAATCTCTCACCAATTTTTTGTGTTTTTACCTCACAGTTGTTTCGTATGGAGATTCCTAATACTGTGCAGGATGCTTTGAAAGTTCCTGAGTGGAATGAGGCTGTATTCGAGAAGATGAAATCTCTTTAAAAAAATGGCACGTGGGACTTAGTTGATCTACCAAGAGGAAAGACAACTATAGGGAGCAAATGGGTGTTTACAATTAAGTATAAATTTGATGGCTCTCTAGAATGGTATAAAGCTCGACTGGTTACCAAGGGATTCACTCAAACTTATGACATTGTTTACTTGGAGACATTCGCCCCAGTTGCAAAGCTAAACTCTATAAGAGTTCTTTTATCATTTACAGCTAATCGTGACTGGCCTCTGCAACAGCTGGACGCAAAAAATGCATTTCTCAATGGAGATCTAGAGGAAGAAGTGTATATGAATGCACTTCCAGAATTTTGTGAAAAGTTTGGCACAAAGGTGTGTAAACTAAAGAAGTCCTTATATGGGTTAAAACAATCACCAAGAGCTTGGTTTGAGAAATTCACTCAATTTGTTAAAAGTCAGGGGTATACTCAAGGGCTTATGGGTGATCATACTATGTTTATAAGACATTCACAGCATGGGAAGATAGCGATACTAATTGTGTATGTAGACGATATAATTCTCATTGGAGATGACTTACTTGAGATGAACCGATTGAAGACTTCTCTCTCATCAACATTTGAGATCAAGGACTTAGGATCTCTGAGGTATTTCCTTAGAATGGAGGTTGCTTGGTTGAAGAAAGGGATTGTTGTCTCCCAACGAAAGTATATTCTTGACCTCCTTAAGGAGACTGGAATGAGTGGGTGTATGCCAATAGACACTCTAATCGATCCCAATCAGAAACTTGGAGATGACAAGGAAGGTGATCTAGTGAATACAACACGGTATTAAAGGTTGGTGGGAAAGTTAATTTACTTATCACATACACGACCCAATATTGCTTTTGCTGTGAGTTTGGTAAGCCAGTTTATGCACTCACCCTATGAGAAACATCTTGAAGTAGTTTATCGGATTCTCATATACTTGAAAAGTACACCAGGTAAGGGTGTTCTCTTCTAGAAGACTACGCAACAAAACATAGAGGTATACACTGATGCAAATTGGGCAGACTCAGTTATTGACAGGAGATCCACGTCAGGATACTGTACTTATGTCTAGGGAAATATGGTCACATGGTGAAGTAAGAAATATAATGTGGTTGCTAGGAGCAGTGTTGAGGCAGAATATAGGGCCATGGCTAATGGAGTTTGTGAGATGCCATGGCTGAAGAGAATTCTTAACGAGCTGCGGATATCGGTGAACATGCCAATAAAATTGTTTTGTGACAACAAAGCTACCATAGTATTGCTCAAAATCCAGTACAACATGATCGCACGAAGCATGTAGAGATTGATAGACACTTCATAAAAAAGAAGATTGATAGTGGAGTTGTTTGCATGCCTTTTGTCCCTACTACTCAACAAATAGTCGATATCTTTAGCATAGAACTTTTCGGACCTAGTTTTGAGTTCTTTGTAAGCAAGTTGGGCATGATAGATATCTACGCTCCAACTTCGGGGGGGGGGGGGGGATGTCAGATTTCTAGGAAAAAAATTAGAAAATTCTATTTTGTGCAAGTCTGAAATTACTATTTATGATTTTATTTTGTTTCTTATTTTCTAGCCTAGAGTTTTGCTGATTTTGTGGGGAAAAAATAGATTTCAGTGACCAAAATTAAAAAAATATTGCTATTTAGTGACCTTAAACTCAATAAAAGGTAAATAATGACCAAACTTAAAAAATAATTGCTAATAAGTGACCATTTAATCTTAAAGTCCAAAATACCCTTCATTCTGTTCATAAATCCCCATCTTTTCTTCATTTTTTTCAAACCCAAATATCAAAAAGTTTAAAGAATCCAATGACTTGTATGTAATATATGAACATATATACATTCTAAAGAAGATATAATATATATATATATATATATATATATATTCTTGTATATTAATATCTCATTAACAAAAAAAAAACCCTAATTTGGGTGTAATTAATTATTAATAAGGAATATTGGAGGATATGAATAGACTTGGCTAATAAACATATTACCTACTGCCTCATATCTTTCTTTTTTTTATGTCAGGTATCCCATAATTAATTCATTTTAAGTTATAACTCTTGCTGTATCTTTGGAGCCCTAAAATCTACCAAAAAAAAAATCTATATATGCACATGCATTAATTGTAAGATGAACATATATGTATAAATAAATATATATAGAGAGAGAGAGAGATTCTCTCTCTATACATACTTTCTTTTCTAGAATATTTGTATGTCTTTTGAAGATTTGATATTTAGAATTGAGATTGGAGAAGACAAATAAGGGATTGAGAATTTCTAAATAAAAAGGAGGGTATTTTGGACATTAAAGTTAAATGGTTACTCAACGGCAATTACTTTTCAAGATTGGTCACTATTTACCTTTTATTGAATTTAAGGTCACTGCAAACTAATTTTTTTTAATTTTGGACACCAAAATCTAATTTTCCCATTTTGTGCCTTCCTAATTCGAGACTCTGTGTATGGAGGGAATCCCACTAATACTAACTCACCATTTAATTTTATCTCATAAAATAATAAAAAATAATAATAAAAAATAAAAATTTATTATAAGTGAAATTCTTATAAATATAAAATTGTTACCTGTCACATCATTCGTGATACAAAATTATAAAATAATTTTATACTGTGTATCATTGCTCATTTAACCTAAGAAAAAGAGTGAGTGTCTGGTGGAAGGTGAATATCAAGCTAATATTTATGGCAAAAGATTGGAGCGGAAGAAGCAAAAAAGTTATTTTTGATTTGGGTAAAATGCTCTAACACCCCCTCAGGTTTGGATTTATTACCCACATATTAAACTTGTGTCAAAAAAAGCTCTAACACCCCCTCAGGTTTGGTTAAATTAGCCTTAACACCCACTGTTGTCAAAAATATCCTCAGATTTTCTCTCTTAATTAGATATTTGTTGAATAAATTACTATTTATGAAACATAGTTCATTATTAGTTAAATTAATTTTTAATTACATAGTTTGTTAAATTAATTATTATTTATGTTACATATTTTATAATTCAAAATAAATTATTATTTATGCAACATAATTTATTGTTAATTAGACATTTGTTGAATAAATTGTTATTTATGCTACATAGTTTATTTTTAGTTGTATAATTTGTTAAACAAATTACTACTTATGTAATAAAGTTTATTATTATTTACATAGTTTGTTACATAAATTATTATTTATGCTATATAGTTTATTATTAATTAGATATTTGTTAAATAAATTGTTATTTATGTTATATAGTTTATTATTAAATATATTATTTTTTAAATAAATTATTATTTATGATACATAGTTTATATTTAATAATAAATTATTATTTAAGCTACATAATATATAGAGAAAGAATTTAAGGGTATTTTTGGCAACGGGAGTATTAAGGCTAATTTAACTGAACCGAGCCTAATTTAATCAAATCTGAGTAATAAATCCAAATCAGTGTTTGAGCATTTTAGTCTCTTGATTAATACACTGTACAAATTGGGGGCGCAAAATGTGCGTAGACGACATTAACATCGGTCGGCGCGTAAATAGATTCAAAAGGACAAAACCAAACTAAACAATCCCCACTCTCTCTCTATCTCTCTATGTTTTTTCATCTCTTCACGGTATATATAATACATATATATATATATATGTAAGTATATACATTTATATATCATTTTCAATTCTTCATTCTATGTATACGTTTCTATATATAGTGGTATTTGACCATACATATCATCGATCAATTAAGCCATGTTGTCGGTGACCAAATAAGTCAAGATTGAAGATTTTCTGATTTATGGTTTCTTGGGTTCTTCCTACCATGTTGGGCGGGTATGTCTTTGCTTGAATTTCAATCCCTACCCATTTAAGATCATTACTCTAGTAGTCTTTATTGAAAATTATATAGATTTTGACCCAAGAAGACGATTCGCCATGTAACGACGAATTTGAATCGCGGTTTTACCAGCAAGGCTGATCATAAACCCAGTTTTGCTTTTGCAATTGAAGAAGAAGGTTCGTATTTTTTGTCTTGTGATTGAAATCTATTAAGTTTGTTTTGTGGGGATTATGATTGAGTTCAATTTTGGGTTTTGAGATTGGCGTGTGTTTTTGTTATGGATGTTCCTTGTCATAGTACAATTTTTGTTTTTAATGATGTTCTGTAATGGTGGAATTGCTATGATGGTGTATAATGATTATGTTCTGTTATTATAATTGTTATTATAACTAGAAATAATGGTGGGTTGTTGGATGCTTACTTTTTGAATTTTTGATTTCAATGATGCTCTGTTTAGCATTCTCTTTCTACTTGTTCTCTAACTTCTCGACATATTGATTTTTGCTTTTGATGATTTTTTATAAAATAAATTTACTCTGTTTCACTTGCAAGTCTTCGATATCATTCATTTTCGCGCATGCCTATTGTCTTCTCTCATTGGTTGTGTAGTTGTAATGGAGTTTTAACTCTGTGTATATATATATATTACTTGAAAGATGGTATAAATAATTTTATCTATATGGTCCTATACTCCTATCCTATATTATCTATACAGAATAAACTGATTCTAGACGTGTAATGCTCACTTTCAGTTATTATGTTTTTTGCTCCTTATTTCCTTTAAAGATAATGGAAACTGGCCTTGACATTTCCATTAAAGTAGAAGAAGTTAAAATATTGTTTATGCATTATATCTATAGAATTTTCTAAGTTGATTTCATAGCATTATATCTATAGAATTTTCTAAGTTGATTTCATATTCAGCTTTAAAGGGGTCAATATATTTACTGTCTTGTTGATTAATCATCACAGTGTAATACATACATTTGCAGAACACAGTGAACTCCGAAAAAAGAAGTGGCTTTGGGTTTTTGTATCACATTCTGGCTCTTGCTGTAGTTTTGGTGGAGATATAAACAAGGTAAGTGGACTCTTTTAATTTATGTTTGTGGGTTAATAATGTAATGTGTTTGGAGTCTTATGACCTACCAAAGTACCAAGTAATGCTAAGAATAGTGGAAAGGCAACACAATTGTCTGTCATGCAGGCACAAGATAGTTGACATTGTACTATTGTAGTCCTTTGTAAATTCTCAGTGAACTGGCATGTCCCTGGACTGATCTATCTCACTTAAGTAGGCTTTAGGGTCCGTTAGATGGATGCAATCAGGCTTACTCTTCATTTACATGTATTACATTATATCTGACTTCGTACGAATGTGTTTACGTGTTTCCAGGAAGGTTCTTGGAGTTTCAGTGGATTTCTCATAATTTAGCTGGAGAGAAAGAGATGGAATCCAAACAGCATACACCAAGTGTTATTGCAAAATTGATGGGTCTAGATGAATCTCCACCACAGCAGCCTATTGTTTATAAACAGCAAAGAGTGCTCTCTGAGAATTATCTCCGGAAAACTGCTTCTATAGGTTTACGAGAGAAGCGGTCATGCTATGAAGGCCATCCATCTAAGATAAAACTTGAAAAACAGCAAGAATTTAAGGATGCCTTTGAAGTGCCTGAGATACCACATTGTATCCAATCAGTTAAAAAGGGGGAAGCAAATTTAAGCATTACTGAAGCGGAGATGGCATTTATAAGGCAGAAGTTCACAGATGCTAAATGTCTTTCAGTGGACGAGAAGCTTCCGCATTCTAAGGAATCTGATGATGCGCTAGAAGAGCTAGACTCTGATAAGGATCTTTTGCTGAGATATCTTCAGCAACCAGATTCTATGTTTACAAAGCATCTCCATGATCTACAAGTTGTCCAGCCACACTCCCAGTCTAGTGGCATAACCATTTTGAACTCTTCAAATGCTTCCAACAGTAGAAAGAAAACATACAGGGAATTAGAGAGGACAGCTACACAAGGGACTGCTATGAAATCGCGTGAGAACCTTGAGACAGATTCCTTTGGAGAACTTGGTAACAGTAATTCGCATAAGTTGTTGGAATCTCGATTGGAGTTGAAGGATGCGACATGCTTTCCCCTTACAAGGATTGTTGTCCTAAAACCAAGTATTGGCAAACCACAGAATGCTGTAAGATCTTTGTTTTCGCCTAGTCCTCATAAGGGTTTTCAGCTGTGTGGCAGAAAGCATAAAGAGTTCTTTAAACCAAAAAATGGGGGATCATGTGATGAAGTAAGAAAGAGAGAGAGCCTGGCCGATGATGCTGAACCTTCTAGGAATAGGTTTAGAGTTTCTAGGGAATTTGCAAAGGAAATTACAGGACAAATAAGTCATAGTGTTAGCAGCAGTTCTAAGGCGGTATCAAGATCAGAATTTAGAGTTGACGACCCTTTTGCAAATGAGTCTGATGCAGTGATGCCTTCTTGCCCAAGTTTATTTGATTGGAAGAACAGATACCGAACATCATGTACCTCTTTAAACGATTCATCTTTGGCCAGGGAAACCAAGAAACGATTGTCAGAACGATGGAAAATGACCAATAGGTCTCAAGAAGTTGGAGTGTCTAGCAGGAGCAATACCCTCGGCAAAATGCTTGCTATGCCTGATCAAGAAACAAGGCCCATAAATTCGAATTACAAGTTTGATAAACATGGGCTGAACAATCAATTTAGTTTGGATGGTGGAGATGCAGGTTTGGACAGCCCTTTAGGTATTAGTAGCAGGGATGGCTGGAAGGATGTGTGTGTCAGAAGCTTGCCAAGATTCAGAGCTCTTCCTGCTACTTGTAGTACTAAATCTAAGACCAGGAAAGGAGTTTTTCATAATGACTTCTCTTTGAAGCTAGAAGAAGCTGTTACTCGGGAAAAGAATGAGCCAAGGAAGCCAAACTTTTCCTGGAAAGATAGTTCGAAACCAAGAGACTCAAGTTTTAGCTATGAGAAATCTCAGTCCTTTCCTTGTTTAGATTCAGAGGATGATAACACCATACAAGGAACTCGCTTGATCCTGGATGAGCTGCAAAACAAACTTGTCAAGGAAGATCTATCTGGTGAAAATCCTCTGGTTTCTAAGTTACCTATTTGCAGTGTTCCATGTTCGGATTTAGGCAGTCACATGGTACAAGGAACTCAGGTGATTCCTGAGGATAAGCTGAAAAATAGTGTTGAGGAGAACAATCTGTCTGAAAACTCTGTGGTTCCTAACTTTTCAATCAATACTGTTGCCTCTGCAAATATGGCTGCAGCAGTAGTGGCAATTGAAGAAACTGAAAATGTGCGATTGTCTTCTGGAACCCATGAGGAACAACAGTCAGAATCATCAGCCTGCATCTCGGTAGTAAAAGATGGACATTCTTCTCCTCATGCCTTGGATGCTTCAGTTGGACAGGTTTGCTTCTTCTTTCAATTCTTCGAATGCTTTAGACTCAATTATTTGCTAGCATATGTATATAATGCAAGAAAGACAATGCAACTGTTTCGGCTTGTTGCTTAATGATGATATCTTATATATTTGTTCCCATAGAACACTTGAAGCTTGCCTTATGGTTGAGTAGCTCTTGCATAACTGAATCTTAGCTGGTTATCTTTAGGTGTGGTTCGTATGATAAGCTCGTCTTAGATTTTGTTCTCCTTGTCGAGTTCACCTTTTTGAGAAAGTAACTTCTATGCATTTGAAATGTTTGTGTACATCATTTACTGAGAGACTGTATTAGAGAACCTCAAAAAGGGTAACAGGAATCAAAGTTAAATTTACTTTCAATTATTATATGGCACTGACAATATACTATTTCTTATATGAATTTTCATTCATGTTTAAACCAAAGTTACCTAGAATGTGGATGTTCTGATACACAAAATAAGAATGGGGATACAATATGCTACTTATCATGACAGTTACACTATGTGGCATGGACACTTCTCTAAAGGATTTATGCCTAGACACTGTCAGATATGACGCTCCTCTAGCTTGATTGGTCAATCCAGTTTAAGAAAAATGAAAAAGAAAGAAAGAAAAAGAGTTGAAACCATGCGCATAGCCAAAGTAGTTTAAGCATGTTGTATAAACTTCTATAATGAGAAAAATATTATGTTCGTAAATCAAATTTTTTATATTAGTAGTTAATAGAGTAGTTATTTAATGTAATTATGTACTTTATATATGTTAAGCTTCATTTTCAAAGTGATGTGATTGTTAAAACAGAAATTAAGATAATTAAATACTATGTATCTTCTTTTATGTGGGTCTTTGAGTGAGATATATATTTGTTGTGTTCTCACTTGTTTGTTTCCTTTTTATGATTCTTTCTTGTGTATTCGTGTTGTATACTTGTATCATGGCACGTACATGTATGTGTTTGTGCTATTTAGGATGGGAGTCGGCATATTTATATCTGTTTAGGTTATAAAGAAAAAAAAAGTGATTTTTTTCCTACTAATATAACCAGATAAAGAAATGGTAAATGTCAAATTCACAATTTATTTTTGCTTCTAGACACCTGTTAAGGCTGTTAGATATGAATTAATCATGTTATAAGTCTTTTTTTTTTTGGTGGGGGGGTGGGGGGGGGGGGGGGGGGGGGAGGTGTGGGTATAAATCAATTTTTTTTTTCTATTTTGCCCTCCTGGGAAAAAAAATATGGATTACAAAAAAAGTGTTTGTTGGAACTTTGCGTACAATGCATTTAGTCATGCCACTATGATTGCAAAGGTAATGTTTACTACCGCATCGTGGAAAGTTGGTTTAACTCAGGCTGTTTCAAGTGCTGCTCCCTAGGTTTATCTGAAGAAGTTAGCAAGTCCTTTATTTCAACTTCAGTTTGTTATTTTAAGGGCTCAAATACGTTGGTAGAACAGAGATGCTCAAGCTGTTGAGGAGCACTCTGATTCATTTATTGCCTGACTATTATTGTCCACTTTCTACCACAGTACCATGTGTTTTTGGCTGCAAAGTGATGCATATATCCAAGAGAAGTCAGCTAATTTTTTTTCTTCTTTTTAATGCTTTTTTGCTGTTGTAAGACAATTCAATACACCCTTGCCTATGGGGTGAGCAATCTGTATTTGGTATGTTTCTCTGCCAAAGATTTCCAATAGATAATGAGTGCTTTTTAAATTGTAGTTCTTATACCTGGCTTTTTGTCTGCTTATTTTTTCTCATAAAGATGATTTCACCAAACTTTTGTTGTTTGTTTTGAGATTCTTCTCATATTTCTTCAATACTAATGTGTTGTTTTTATTTTAAATACTCAATATTGTGGGTTACATTCCCTTATTTAGCTCTGCCATTATAATGCAGGAATCATCAATTAGATCCCCTAAAGAAGCTTTGGCTTCTTCAAACTGCCCCAAAATTGAACCAGAATTTCATATGAGCTTGGGGGAAGGTTATTCGCCTAGTCCCAATTCTGTCCTTGAACCTCCTTTTCGAGAAGAAGTATCATATGGCTCTGAATGCTTTGAGGGTGTCAGCGCTGATCTCCATGGTTTGTGAACTAAAGAATTACTTTTCCTCACTATTTGATTCTATTTTTTGTTGATGTAAGGTCTCTAAGACTCGTGAATAATTATAGGTTTACGGATGCAACTTCAACTTCTGAAATCAGAGACAGATGAAGCAAACTCAGAAGGACATGGAATGGCTGTGTCAAGTGATGAAGATAATGAAGAAGGACCTGTTGATCTTTCCGAAGAAAATAGTAAATTAGTGGGAATGTTCATAGCTGAAGAGAGTAGGGATTTTTCCTACATAATTGATGTGTTGGATGAGGCAGGTTTTCATGGTGGGAACTTGGAAATGGACTTTGAAGCATGGCACTCTCCAGAATGCCTGTTAAGCCCCTCTGTGTTTGAGATGCTAGAAAAGAAATACGGTGAGCAAACATCTTGGAAGAAGTCAGAAAGGAGGCTTCTGTTTGACCGTTTAAACATGGGGTTTATGGAGATTCTTCGGTCATGCATGGACATGAACCTGTGGGCAAAACCCTTGAGAAAGAAGTTTAACCTCTCACGGACTCGTGAGGTGGTTGAGGAAGAGCTATGGACGTTACTGGTCAGCGAGGAAAAAGAAGTGTACAAAGACTTGTCTGATAAGGTTCTAGGAGGAGAATTCATGTCTATCAGGTTAGGGGATCATATTGAGGTAATTGGTAGAGACATAGAAAGATTTTTGTTTGATGAGTTGGTAGCAGAGTTAGCTATTATGAATTTTTGAGTGGGTGTTTTGTTTTTTGCACATATATGGAATGTTAATAAAACAACAATTTTGTCATATGTATCTGATGTGTGTATAGAAACAATTTTGGTATTGAATAAGGTTTGAAAGTCAGTATAAAGATCAAGTATGTTTATTTTCTGAAATTTATTGGAAGGGTTATAAATTGTGGGAATAGTCCTCAACTTATTTGACTTATTTCTGTATTCACACCAAGGTGAGATATCAAATTGTTTGTGGAACACTGTTTAGGTTGGTGTTTGATAAACACGGATTCAAAGCTTTTGCTCGCGAGTAGACTTGTCAACCACAGTGATCAAGCCAAACATGAGCTGCTGAAGGGTTGTACCTGATTGAAGCTGCCCTGCGGTGACAAATGGTAAGTTGTTGCCATCACTAACTTCATTATTGTTACCACTGTTTTGTATGACAATGGAGGTTGGTGAACCATTGAGACCTGCAAGGAATGGGACATTGTTATTGTTGATGACACTATTGGCATCGTTGACAAGTGGCACCCCACCGTTGATTGGGAAGACCTGACTATTGGGTTTAGAGAAAGGGAGACCATTGATTTCAGAGTTGGCCACAATCCCAGTTACCACCCTGCCTGATGGGTGTGATCCACCTAGGATGTCATGCATGAAGAAGGACAATGCAGGGTCTTGTGGTCCATTTTTTGCCATGGTGGCACCAGCGGTGGCCATCGTAGTGGTCCCACCAGCTGATGTGGCAGCATGAGTTGCCGCTGGTGCCACGTTAGTGACAGGAGCTGCCACAACGTCGGGCAGGTGCCACCACTAGAGCTGGTTCACTTGGCAATGTGGTGGAAGGGGCAGATTCGGGTGCCACGTCAGCAATGGGTGCTGTTGATGTGGCACCAGCGGCAGTGGCTGGGATTTGGCCACATGGCAATGAAACCTGCCACGGGTGCCACATCCGGAACATCTGTTGCCGTTGGATCTGATTTTTCCGGTGGATCAGCTATGATTGGAGGTTGTGGCTCAACTTCATCAAGGATCCTAGCTGAGTTTGTACATTTGAGGGTGATGGCTAGCAACAAGTGAGAGATAAATTACTTCATGATTTATCTATTAATCGAAAGTCATCATATAAAAGGGGCAACAGAATGAATGTGTAGTTTGGTTCAAATTTCAGGCATTTCAACTAATTAGAAATTTTTACACACCAGAAAGAAAAGGCCATCAGGAACTTTCATAACTGGACTTAAAATTTAAGTGTCAAAGCCATTTAGAAGATAGTAGCCAGAAGAGCTCATGTGAGCTTTAGATTTAATGAAGAATAGATTACTTTAAAATCACATATGTTTTCTCTCTCTATCTCTCCTCAGGCTTTTCCTGATTCAAATGTATCACAACTGAAAAGTTTGCAAGGTATTCAAACATGGGAAGTTTGCAAGGTGTTGACACCGGACAAAATAGTGATTATTCTGTAAGCTAGTGTCAACAGGTAATTCACAGGGAAGAACACAAGAGAATCATCCAAAACACAGAGAAAACCCTCTGGTATTCAATTCAATATTATCAAAATCAAAGTCACCTCAATATCAGCCCACAAGCCGGGCTATATAGCTAAAAAAAAAGGTCATTATCGGAATTTTATCAAAAATAGCAAAATCCCAATAATCATGCCAAAAGGAAATAAGTAATAAAAGAAGTACTCTGCTAAAAATCTGGCCCAAATCGGGTTCAGAATCACTTCTTAAATAACAAAAGAAATATTACCATAAACGGAAAAGAATAACTAAAAATGGGAATTTGAAAGGAAAAATAGTGGATTTTGACATTGAAAAAGACATGCACCGAGCGTAGCTGGGTGGCCACGTCATGCACGCCGAAGAGAGCTTTCCGAATTGTGGTCATAATAGCAATTCTGATACCTGTAGCCAAAGTTATGGCCAAAATACCGAAACGCACCCAAAAACTGCCCCAATTAGGAAAAAGATCACGATTTTCTGCCATCTTTACGCTAATCTGCCAACTCATAGTAACTCAGCGCCATCAACATGCTATCTGACAACTCAGCATCCTCTGACTCGGATCCTCCTGCATCAGGTATTCAAACATGGGATTTGTTTTTGCAACTTATGGGATTTGTTTTTGCAACTTATTAGTATTGCAACCTTTGATAAGTTGTGAGCACTCATCCAATTCAGTACACACACACTCACACATATCACACTTAATTTAATATAAAATAGAAAATTTGGAAAAGTTAACCTTCATTAATTAAGGCTGTGTTAGAATATATACAAATCTAAAAATGTTGCTTAATTTGATGTTATCATTATTTCATTATATATATTATGTCTATGAAAATATTTGTTAGTTGTATAACATGAAAACTAACAATATCTAAATTCTTTACAGAAAAAATTTACATGTTATGTTTATTTTTATAAGAAGTATTAAAGTATAAAACTATAACTTTTAAAATATAAACCTTCAATTAGTGTAAGTACTTCAAAGTTATGAAAGGGTTACAACCTCATTCCACTGGTTATAATTTTCACCAAATCTACCGAGAGTTCCTTATTAAATAATCTAACAAATCATAACTTTTAAAAAATCAACTTTAGCTAACCATTTGGCATTTTCATGTGTCAAACAAATATATCTTTATATTTTACTTTAAACTTTAATGTAACTAGCACAATGCAAAAAAGTAGATGACACCCATTGTGACCACAACTCTATTTTTCTAATTATAATTCTCAACCATTCAACTTTATTGCTCACTATTATTGGTAGTATTATAAACTTAAATTTCAATATTGAAATCATAACTTTTTTGCACATTTTCTTTCCAAGAAATTACTTGTCTTCTAATAGTGTCTGGCCTGCTACAATTCATGGCATGAATTATAGAACTACCTTTTGCACTACCACTATGCAATTTTTATGCCATAACTTGAATTAACATTTGTCGCCAATAGCTTTAGGCCTTTAGCCTGTAACTTACAATCATGATTATCGTTGTAACTTTAAGAAATTACTCATTACCTCCGCACAACAAGACTTTTTTTTTTTTAATACTAATAGGAGGTACAAAAGTCACATAAATTTACAAATAATGATTTTTAACAATTGTTGGAACTAATATTCATAAACAAGTGAATTATATCTCTTTGATATATATTATGAGAAACTTAATTTTTAATTGACAAATTTCATTGTCAAAACTTGACTGGGTCGAGTAATAATTTTATTTTATTAATTTTGGGTCCCGACAAGTAGATGGATATTGTTGATTTCGATGAGAATATCATAGAAGTGTGCAAGCACACAATTCAGCCCAAATACCAGTGCTTCTCTTCGGCTTCAAATTAGAAGAGCTTTGGGAATTGTTTTGGAAGGATGGAAGAATGTTTACCTTGGATTGCCCTGCTATGTCAAGGTCTAAGGTGGAAGATTTTGGATTTTTAAAGGAGAGAGTTGCAGCCAAAACTAGATCTTTGAAAGAGGAACTAATGTCCAAGGTAGGAAGAGAAATTTTTATTCGCACTGTCTTATCTTCTTTACCAGTCTATTCCCTCCAATGTTTTAAAATTCCTTTGACTATATGTGATAATATCTATAAGATATTTGCTAACTTTATGTGGAGCATAGAAGATAAATCAACTAAAATCAACTGGATAAGCTAGCAAAGAATGTGTGAGCCAAAGAAATTTGGGGGATTGTGCTTTAGAAATATCGAAGCATTTAACAAAGTGGCTTGGAGATTGGCAAATTAAGATAACTCTCTTTTCTTTAAAATTTTCAAGGTGAAATACTTTGTTGACTCTAATTTCATGGATTCATATTGTGGCCAGCAAGCCTCCTGTGTGTGAGTGATTGCAAAAGGGATGGGTTGGAAAGTTTCAAATGGGCAGAAGGTTAATATTTGGACATATAACTAGCTTCCAGATCATCTTAATCAAAAGTTAACAACGGTGAAACTGGCGTCTAGCTGTAATTGGGTGGCAAATCTAATTGATCAAAATAATCACAAGTGAAAAACTGAGTTGGTGAGAGGAATGTTCAACACTTGAGACTGCAAATTAATTTTGCAAATACCTCCATGTCAGTTTGGAAGAGAGGATTGCAAAATTTGGAGGCACGCTAATGATAACCGCTTCTCCGTCAAATCAGCTTATAGGGTGGCGTTGCAAATTTGTAAAGAAGGAACGAACACTTCAACTCTCTCTAACTTTTGTCAAGCAAGTTCTAGCAATCAGCCTAGCACAAATTTGGAGGTTACCTACCGTAAGCAAAATTCAACTTTTCTTATGGCAATGCTGCTATGAACTTCTTCCTATTTTGTCAAATTTAAAGCGACGTCACTTATTTCCTCAAACTTTCTGTGCAATATGTGAAGTGAAGGAGGAAACTTTAGGTCATATGATTTTTGATTGGCCCCGTGCTCATTTGGTTTGGAAGCTAAGTTCGTTACGTCTTCATTTTGCCGATTCAAGTCGATCATGGTTTTCCAGATGATGTGAAATGCAATTTATTTGAAAAGATTCACAAGAATTTTATCAACTTTTGAGTTTGGCATCCTTTATTTGTTCGCATATTTGGAAAGGAAGAAATGATTTTGTTTTCAATAAATGTGAATGGGACCCAAAGTTTATCATGGAAAAAGCAGTTTTTGCTTTCCATGAGTTCCATGGACTTTGTTAGGAAATGCTCCCATTGTTCCTGATATTCGTAATGATTGCCCACGCCCAAGGTCTTGGATGAAATCTGCTATCGAAAGATTTAAACTTAATACAGATGCTGCATTTTGTAAGATCTTAGATTTTTACGGCGGAGGTTTGGCTCTTTGAAATCAGCACGGCGAAGCTATGAAGGTGGCTACTGTTTTCTATCATAATGTGAATAGTGCTGAAGTGGCGAAGGCTCTTGTCCTCAGGGATGGTTTAAAGCTTTTATCTACTTGGGGCTATTCAAATGTAGACATTGAATGTGATTGTCAATCTGTAGCTAACCTCAAGCCTTCTAATTCTTTATGCCTTGTAATCATTCAAGATATCATGTTCTGCCTCAAACAGAATTTAGGTCTTAAGTTAGTTTGGTCCAGACAATGTAACAAAGTGGCTCATCTTTTAAGTAAATGGGCCGTTAGACAGAAGGAATCTTGTTCTTCTCCTTAATCTAGTTTCATGTTGAAAAAAAAAAATTTATTGTTGTAACTTTAAGAAATTACACATTACCTCCACACAACAAGACTTTTTTTTAATACTCATAAGAGGTATAAAAGTCACATAAATTTGTAAATAATGATTTTTAACAATTGTTGGAACTAATATTCATAAACAAGTGAATTATATCACTTTGATAAATATTATGAGAAACTTCATTTTTAATTGACAAATTTCAGTGTCAAAACTTAACTGGGTCGAGTTATAATTTTATTTTATTTATTTTGGGTCTCGATTATGGAAGTTGAATAATAAGTGGGTGGATATTGTTGATTTCGATGAGAAAATCGTGTAAGTGTGCAAGCACACAATTCACTGTAGTTTGGTTGTAAAAGGTTTGGAAAAATAGTCAAAGAGATTTTTAATTTAGTTTCTTAAAGTTGGTTGAGACAAATTTGGAAAATAGGTGTTATGCAATTTTATTTGAGTTTTCCTAATAAGTCCAACAGTTGAGACCGGTCTAACTATGTTCGGTAGTTGGAACCACTCATGGAGCCAACAAGGGACTAGTGAGGGCAGGTGCCACCACTGAATTCTTTTTTCTTTGTATTTATGTACCCTGAATTTTATAAAATTTCAAACATGCCTCCATTAAAATTCTTAAAATACCCCACTAAATATTTATATGCCCCCCACTAAAATTCTTAAAATAACCCACTAATTTTTTTTATTTGTATTATATACTCTGATTTTTTATTTATTTTTTTTAAATTTTGTTGTTAAAGACGGCACCCTCTCACTTAGTTTTCTGGCTCCATCCGTTGGAACCTATAAAGTTGGGTCAGAATTTTACTGATCGGTTGGTCTTCTTCATATTCAGGTAGGACTTTTAATCCTTTTGAATCAAATTTGGGGAGATGTCATATAATGTTTTTAAAACTCTTTTTCAACCAATTTTAGGACTCTCTTTCATTTATATATATATATATATATATACCACTCTTTGCTTTATAACAAGATAAATACATACATATCATTATTTTAAGAGTGAGAGAGCTTTTCTAATAGTTTTACATAGTAAAATCTAGTTGTTTTTATTTGTTTTGAAAGCACGCGTTATTTCATGATGTTTTCAGTTTGATCGGCGTAATGGAGTCATCACAAATTATATTGACCAGAATAGCAAAAATTGTTTTTCTCATATCAAACTTGTGTTCGAAGGTGGATTCGATCTCACTATGAAGGGATGTTCATGGAGCATTCGTGTTCTTCCGATAGCACTTCTACAAGGATTAAAGGCACACTACGAAGGGACAGAGTGTTCGTGTTCTAGAGTGGGTGGCGAGATTGAAAGAGTGAATTTTTATATGTTAGTATGTCATGTTGTTCACTGAATATCTACCCTAACTTCTGACAAGAGAGATCAAAGTAACTTTTTAAAAGAACTAATCTGATTGTTTTATATGAGTGATGAATAATGTCATCATGATGTCAGCTATCACATAAATGCAATTAAACGTTTCCTATTTTCGAATTATGTATCACTAACTCTTTTTGAAAATTAAGGAATTTGAAAATAAGGGATAACTTGCGTAAAAGAGGTAGTGTAATTTACCCAAAATATATCTCTTCTGCATGCGAGTCGGTCGGCTGCGGAGTGAGGAACTTAAAAGCCAAACACCTCATTTTGGAGGATTTCTCCATCCCCCTCCCCCTTCTCTCTCTCCTATTTTTTTTAATAGGAAAAACTACACAAGTTATGTTAAGACTCTTGAATAACAAATTAAAACTTCACTTTTCACTTATAGGTAGAATTAGGCAAACGAATTACAATTTCATTGAGAATAACTATTGAATAGCATCTAATGTCTAAAATGTCTTCCAAATCTTTATCATTACGTTGACAATTTGTTCTTATTAAACTAATCCGTAACCCCACTAAACATATCTGTATTAATGCTTGTGCGTTTGGATGTATATGTTTTTAAATTTTTGTTTATTTTCTTCATGGATGAACAAAAGTTTTGGATGTAATAATCTTCTTCGTGTTTGTCTTCTTCTTTTTCTTTTTCCATCTTCTTAAAAAGAAACAAAATGAAAATGTAATAATCAAAATTCTACATTATTTTATTTCTTTGGCTTTTGTTTACTAATTTAGTGTTGGTAACAACTAAAAACTTTCAAGCATATAAGTTATTCGATTCAATGCCTAAACAAACATGTTTTTGATCTTCAATATTACATGTACCCATTCATTTGATCATCAATTATGAGACTTTATAAGAAGTGTATAGAAGTATTGAAATTTTATTAGTTTAAGAGATTGGTGTCCTATGCTGGATTCTATAGCAATCGAATTAGATGAAGAAGAGAAATATGGTTTACAAAAAGATAAATCATTAGGTGATCGTGTGCAAGAGTGAGGGATGAGAGGGAGAAAATGAGTTATGAAGCTTATGAAAACCTATAAAGTAACTCATAAAAAAAAATACAAAATTAAGTATTTGATTTAATAAAGATAGTTTCTAATTTTAAGATAAAAGTTTGGAGGATATTTTAAACATGGAATAAACACTAATTTTCAATGTATGAGTAATTAGTGTGCATAAATCAAATTGAATGAAAAATACATGATTTTGTTATTTAGGGCTACATATCCCACACCAAAAACACACACTTCCCTTCCACACAACCCCCAACCCCCTCTCTCTCTCTCTCTATATATATATACACACACACACACACACACACACGCATGTATCACTCTTCTCGGCAAATCCTACACCGAAACACACACACTTCTGTTACACCCCAACCCGCCTTTTATCTCTCTTGAGGTGGTGGGGTTTATTACTAATTCTCTTATTCTCGAGTGTAGGGTAGAAGCATACCCTATAAGTATGTTCTGAGCACCACCCAAATAAGGGGTTTTCTTTATTTTCTTGCTTAAATCTCAAATCTCTCTGGTACGCTTTTGAGTTCTAGGGTTTAGCTATGTATCTCTACAGTCTCACTCTACAACAAGCCACTGGCATAGTTTGTGCCATCAACGGTAGCTTCTCTGGTGGAAAGTCCCAAGAAATCGTCGTCGCTCGCGGCAAAGTTCTCGATCTCTTGCGTCCTGATGACAACGGTAAGATCCAAACGTTACTATCTGTTGAAGTTTTTGGTGCTATTAGGTCTTTAGCTCAGTTTAGGTTAACTGGTTCTCAAAAAGACTACATTGTTGTTGGGTCTGATTCGGGTCGAATCGTAATTCTTGAATACAACAAGGAAAAGAATGTTTTTGATAAAATTCACCAAGAAACTTTCGGCAAGTCGGGGTGTCGCCGGATTGTTCCGGGGCAGTATCTGGCGATTGACCCGAAAGGTCGTGCCGTGATGATTGGGGCTTGTGAGAAGCAGAAGCTTGTTTATGTGTTGAATAGGGATACGGCGGCGAGGTTGACGATTTCGTCGCCTTTGGAGGCACACAAGTCTCACACGATTGTGTATTCGGTTGTGGGGGTTGATTGTGGGTTTGATAATCCCATTTTTGCTGCTATTGAGTTGGATTATTCGGAGGCCGATCAAGATTCGACTGGCCAGGCGGCGAGTGAGGCCCAGAAAGTCCTTACGTTTTATGAGCTAGATCTTGGGCTCAATCATGTTTCCAGGAAGTGGTCTGAACAGGTTGATAATGGTGCTAACATGCTTGTTAATGTTCCTGGTGGTGGGGACGGACCGAGTGGTGTCCTTGTTTGTGCGGAAAATTTTGTGATTTATAAGAATCAGGGTCACCCAGATATTCGGGGTGTCATTCCTAGGCGAGCAGACTTACCTGCGGAACGTGGGGTTCTTATAGTTTCGGCTGCCATGCACAAGCAGAAATCCATGTTTTTTTTCCTTCTGCAAACAGAGTATGGGGACATTTTTAAGGTTACACTAGATCATGACAACGACCGGGTTACAGAGTTGAGGATTAAGTATTTTGATACAATTCCTGTTACGTCTTCCTTGTGTGTTTTGAAGTCAGGGTTTTTATTTGCTGCTTCAGAGTTTGGGAATCATGCATTGTATCAGTTTCAGGCAATAGGGGACGATCCTGATGTGGAGTCTTCATCGTCTACATTGATGGAAACTGAAGAAGGTTACCAGCCCGTGTTTTTCCATCCTAGAAAACTTAAAAACCTTGTTAGGATTGACCAAGTTGAGAGTTTGATGCCAATAATGGACATGAAAGTATCAAATCTGTTTGAGGAAGAAACTCCTCAAATTTTTACACTTTGTGGGAGGGGTTCTCGTTCATCCCTACGGATACTAAGACCGGGTTTGGCTATCAGCGAGATGGCTGTATCTAAGCTTCCTGGTGTTCCAAGTGCAGTTTGGACGGTGAAAAAGAATGTCAATGATGAGTTTGATGCGTACATTGTTGTTTCTTTTGCAAATGCGACTCTTGTGCTCTCTATTGGTGAAACAGTTGAAGAAGTTAGTGATAGTGGGTTTCTTGATACTACCCCTTCACTTGCAGTTTCTTTGATAGGCGATGATTCTCTGATGCAAGTTCATCCAAGTGGTATTAGGCATATAAGGGAAGATGGACGTATTAATGAGTGGAGAACTCCCGGAAAGAGGTCAATTGTTAAGGTTGGGTCTAATAGACTTCAAGTAGTTATTGCACTGAGTGGAGGGGAGCTTATATACTTTGAGGTGGATATGACTGGCCAGTTGATGGAAGTTGAGAAGCATGAAATGTCTGGGGATGTGGCTTGTTTAGATATTGCACCTGTTCCTGAAGGAAGACAACGATCCCGTTTCCTTGCGGTTGGATCATACGACAACACTATTCGTATCTTGTCTTTGGATCCCGATGACTGTATGCAGATCTTGAGCTTGCAGAGCGTCTCTTCGCCTCCAGAATCTCTCCTCTTTCTTGAAGTTCAGGCTTCTGTTGGTGGAGAGGATGGTGCAGATCACCCAGCTAGCCTTTTCCTTAATGCCGGTTTACAGAATGGGGTTTTGTTTAGAACGGTGGTGGATATGGTGACAGGTCAGCTTTCAGATGCCCGTTCCAGGTTCTTAGGATTGAGAGCCCCAAAACTATTTTCTGTGATCGTGAGAGGACGCCGTGCTATGCTTTGCTTGTCAAGTAGACCGTGGCTTGGTTACATACACCAAGGACATTTCCTATTAACACCTTTATCATATGAGACTCTTGAATATGCAGCCTCGTTTTCATCCGATCAGTGTTCAGAAGGTGTAGTTTCTGTTGCCGGGGATGCATTGAGGGTTTTTACTATTGAGAGATTGGGAGAAACATTTAACGAAACTGTGATTCCTTTGCGGTACACCCCAAGAAAGTTTGTGCTTCAACCCAAGCGGAAACTGCTAGTAATTATTGAGAGTGATCAGGGAGCATTCACAGCAGAAGAGCGCGAAGCTGCGAGAAAGGAGTGCTTTGAGACTGCTGGAATGGGGGAAAATGGAAATGTGGAGCAGATGGAGAATGGTGGTGATGATGAAGAGGATCCCCTATCTGACGAGCAGTATGGTTATCCAAAGGCTGAGTCGGACAAGTGGGTTTCTTGCATTAGGGTTCTTGACCCAAAGACACCAGAGACGACTTGCCTGCTGGAACTTCAGGATAATGAGGCTGCATTCAGCATATGCACAGTTAATTTCCATGATAAGGAGTATGGAACTCTTCTAGCAGTTGGTACAGCAAAGGGCCTGCAATTTTTGCCCAAAAGAACCTTTGTTGCTGGTTATATTCATATTTACCGATTTCTGGAAGAAGGGAAATCCCTTGAACTTTTGCACAAAACGAAAGTGGATGGTGTTCCTCTTGCATTGTGCCAGTTCCAGGGAAGATTACTGGCCGGAATTGGACCTGTTCTTAGATTATATGATTTGGGGAAAAGGAGATTGCTTAGGAAATGTGAGAATAAGCTGTTCCCCAACATGATCACTTCTATCCATACATATCGTGATCGGATTTATGTAGGTGACGTTCAAGAGGTATGTTCTCCATACAATATTTATGATTTTCTCTATAGTTTTTTGAGATTGAGTTAGATGATTTAACATATTATGCTAAAAGTATATATGGAGACGATAATATGTCCCTTCTGTCAACTTTGATCACGTAGAAACATGCATTTGTTTATAGGGATCACTGTAATATGTGTGAAGAAATAACATGCACAAATTGTCATATTTTTTAATTAAAATTTTGGCAGATATGTGTCATACACATGAAAAATTGTATTACATTTAACATGTAACGTGCCAATTTTTTCAGTATCGTATTTAACTATGATGAATATTTAGGGATATGATATATATAAATAAGCTTATGTAGATTTTTATATATCAATGAATTAGACACACACACACGTGTATACATGCTCATATGTGCAAAACTGCAAATTTTTGTGTTTGTTTGTACATGTGATTATGATGAGGGCATAGTTGTCAAAGGTGCGCCTCAGGCTCAAGGCTTCTCAAGGTTCAGTAGTTGCGCCTGGACTAAGGTCATTCAGGCCCCTACAATCAGGCGCTTGCCTTTGCATCTGAAGCCCCAGGCACAAGTCACGCCTCAAGCTCGCCTAATATAAAACACTTATTTTTCCCCCTTATTGTTAGCATGTGATGTATTTTTGTGTTACGGTGCAATCAGTTGATTTAAGGCTTTCTGGAAGCTAATACATAGTGGGACGAGTTCTCCGACAACTTTTTTTTAATTATCACAAAAAACATAGAAAATCTTGAAATCGGAATATTGTGTATTCGATCGACACAATCAATCGATTTAAGACTTTCTGGAAGTTAATACACAGTGGGACGAGTTCTCCGACAACTTCTTTTTTTTAATTATCACAAAAAATATAGGAAATCTTGAAATTGGAATATTATGTATTCTCGTTTTGTAGTTAGAGACTCTTGAGCAACTGTTGCCGCTAGCTTTGTATTATTGGCTACAAATTTTATTTTATTTTCAACTTGCGCCTTGCTTTAGTTAGGCCCGCGCCTCAGGCTCTAGGAGGCCTTAGCGCCTTTGTGCCTCTTGAGCCTTTAACAACTATGGATGAGGGGAGGAGGGTGAGACCACCAGACAAATAGAGTATTATCTTGTGAAAGCAAAATGCAATTTCATTTTTTCCACTTTTTAGAAAGTACATTTTAGGTGTAGACCAAGCAGGGTGTCTAGTCAATATTTTGGACTCACCAATTAGTGGAGCACCAACTCCACGGGGCTTATAAAGCTCTTATAAAATATAAAATCAATCAACTATACTATTTGTTATTTTATTTTGGAATATTCCATGTTTATTGTCGAGCACAAAACTAATCAAAAAAATAGTGGAGCACAAACCTAGTCCATATTTATAAACTAAGTGAGAACAAATCCATTATGAACCAGCCCTTAGTAATTAGCCACCCTTAGAAACTAGGCATTGTAGGTTAACCCTTAAAAGCTAGGTGACAAATGGATTGAATTTCTTCCCACAATACTCACTATTGTTTTTTATATTCGCTGAGTGGGAATACTATTTTTTCTGTGGTTTGCAGTAAGGAGAGTTCTGCACACTAAGTGTGGTTGAAACAGAGAGGGTTCTTGGAATTGTTTTTTTCATTCAATGGCATTATTATTAGGACAAAATCTTGTTTCTTCTATATAATTTACAGTGTTTTTTGGCTCTTTATCTTTTCCACCAGAAATGTGAAAATCAGATTTTTTGACTCCATCCTGTTCGGTGCTATTTTTGCAACCATCCACTCAGACTGACCGGAGTGCAAGCATGCACTTTGTACCTTAGCTTTTAAAGATTATTCTTTGCGAACTGCTTGGTGATTGGTAGTTTCCATTGCTGAAACACCTAATTTTTACTACTGCATTGCCTCTTATATGATTTATGATGAGTATCCTTTACTTTATTTTTTATGCCATGAACTTGCCTAAAAATATGTTCAACTTGTCTACAAATAAGGCATTGTAACTTGTGATCTGGTTGTCATCAATATACAGAAATAACCAAGGCTCTTTCATTTGCTTCTATTGTTTAATTGATTGGAACGCTACTAGCACACCCGACATTTTTTGTTGAAGGGTTGTGAATTTGTTAAACTAAGATATTGCATTATACTTAGAATTACCTTTTAACTTTCATATTTTCTAAGATTCTCCTTTGCAGTGGCTCCTAGACACATTACAAAGAGATTCCCTTCAGGCTGATAAAGTTTTTTTTTACTTGGCCAGATTATACTGGCCTACTTTTCAACTGTCACTTTATTCTTTTATCCTCTTTTATTTATTTATTTCTTCTTCTTATTATTTTTCTTGAACTCATAGCAAGCATATGAATTAAGGATTTATCTTAAACAAGTCATTAATTCATGACTCTTGCATTGTGTGCTGTTCCTGGGCTTCCATTACTTCTTTTGCTTCTTCTTCTTCTTCTTACGGCCGCACAGGCTAGAGATATATGGATTATGGATATATGTCAGTATGTCACTATAATACTGTTTTTTCTTGTTTTTTATTAAGTAGTAGATGACAAGGTGGGGTATTATAAGTACATAGGGGTGGACCCCACTTTTATTTATTTTGGGCTAAATGTTGAAAATGGGACCTTTCTCTCTCCCCCTCTTTATCTCTCCATCGGCTTGAAGGGTGGAGGTGCAAAACGTGCGAGCCAGGCCAATTCCAACTTAATCCGTGTCCATTAGAATTTTTCACAAGCTTGGGCAACAGTTTTTACAATTAGGATTGAGTTTGGGGTTTTAAACCTAATTATTTATGCATATAATATATATATAAATAAGCTTATGTAGGTGCATATCTATCAATGAATTGTATATATGTGTATTCATGCTCATATGTGCAAATTTTTGTGTTTGTTTGTACATGTGATTATGATGAGGGGAAGAGGGTAAGCAAAATGCAATTTCATTTTTTCCACTTTTTAGAAACTACATTTTAGGTGTAGACCAAGCACCACGCTACCTTTTTGTCCTTTTTTTTTGCAGGCTTAAATTAGAAAAATAGTGCTAATAAAAAGTGCAACCATATGGTACCAAGATTTCAAATGTCTTTCCTTAATTACTGTTTTGCCAAATTCCTAGTCAACAATTTCTCTTTCCGATTTATCTATAATGCGATCTATCCAACTTCAGTGTCTAATCTTACTTTCGTCCCGAATATAATAATAATGATACAAGTTGTAGTTTCTTTGGTATTTCAACAATGATTCTGAAGTTGTAACTTCTGTCTTTTATTTGTAAGTGTATAGACCATTTCTTTTTTGAGTTTGGTTTATGAATTACTGTATTGACCAACTATGCTCTGTTGTTTCTCTTTTCAGTCATTCCATTATTGCAAGTATAGACGTGATGAAAATCAACTATATATATTTGCTGATGACTCCGTTCCAAGATGGCTTACTGCATCATACCACATAGATTTCGACACCATGGCAGGTGCAGACAAGTTTGGCAATTTCTATTTTGTGCGGTTACCACAGGATGTGTCGGATGAGATTGAAGAAGATCCAACTGGTGGGAAGATAAAGTGGGAGCAGGGGAAGCTGAATGGAGCCCCAAACAAGGTAGAGGAAATAGTGCAGTTTCATGTTGGTGATGTGGTTACTTGTCTGCAGAAGGCATCTCTAATTCCAGGTGGTGGAGAGTGCATCATTTACGGGACTGTAATGGGGAGCTTGGGGGCATTGCTTGCATTCACGTCTCGGGATGATGTTGACTTCTTTTCTCATTTGGAGATGCATATGAGGCAAGAACACCCACCTTTGTGCGGAAGAGATCACATGGCCTATAGATCTGCCTATTTTCCTGTCAAGGTAAGCCTTGCGTCTCCTTATTTACTAATATGAATCCATCAGTACACATTGAAAGCATCTTCTGGTCCCATCTGTAAAGGAAAATTTTGCATTGATCCGTCAAAAATATTATGAATTCCTTTGGAATCAATCAAGTTTTCTGGGTTAACTTCATGGATGCACATACTTTTGATTTTACTTTATGGGGTTTCTAGGTAGTAAGATTTAGCGTTTGGCTGTTTCAGTTATAGGTGCTAATCTCATGTGTAAAGTAGCAACACACTCCTGAGGTTATAGTGATGTAGGTTGAATGGGTGAAAACATTTCACTACAAACTCTTATACCAATTTTTGGTTATATGCAGTTTTGGGAATGGAAAAGGAGAGTTCTGGGGTTGTTAAAATGCAATAGTGTGTTCTTAGTAACTTTGGTTCTTTATGGCTTTTGGGATTGCCAGGGTTGAATTTTTGATGGAGGGATTGATTAGCTTATCACGTTTTAGAGTTGAAACGAGTAATTAACAAGATCTGGTTGTGAGTGTAGATGTGCAGAAAATTAAAAAAAATAAAAATAAATAAGAACAAAAAGTATCTGGGAATTATTTCAAAACCAGTGGGCATCACACGTTGGGTTCAAATTAATCACATAATACTAGAGGCTTCAAATGCCCTAAAAATTCTTTAATCGGATCTTTGTTGAATTGAAAGAGTACATAGATAAGATGCATTTAATTGGAGTTCTTCTACTCCTACTAGGACTTCGATGTGAAAACTAAATATAACTCATAAAATCTATCTGAACTAACTAAACCATAAAAAATTGTCTAGTAAAGGAACTTCATAGATGGACCCTGTTTCAACTTTATGTCCAGCAAATATTAAAATTATCAGAATACCCATGACTTTTAAAACTTAATAAAACATGAATAAAACTATACCTGACAACTCCTACCTTGAAATCTAACTAGTTTTGAAAATCTTTCTTGTCCTTTTTCTTGAGCTTCTTATGGATTGTATCATTAGGTTTACTTTATTTCTTAATTTTATGGAAGGGTGAATTAAATAGTTGTAATATGAGACTTGTCCTAATTAATTAATTGTTTGTAATGATTTATCATTGCAATAAGCTCTTTTAACCTATCGGATACTTAAGTTTCTAATTTATAATTAATTTAAGATGGAGATAATGTGCATTATGTTCTACGGAAATTGACTTGCGACTTAATTAGAGATGATATAGCATCATCATATCCCAATTCTTTTTCTTTAAAACATGGTCCAATTATTTGAAACCTTTTTAAGGTCTTAATGGACAATTATACTATAATGCTACTAGAAGTCTGCTTATCAATGTTAAAGGCGTGTTTTGACTTGGGTTTTGAATTATTAAAGAACTATTAAATATGTGTTTACAATCAAAAACATTTGTTCTCAAAATATTGATGCATTGAAGAAGTATTGGACACCTATACGCAAGTTTTAGTATCGACAACTAATACACTATGGAAATGACTCCTTTGCAAAAGCTTTTGTGCTTCATAGGTCACTGTAGTATCTGTCAATAGCACAGGTAGATTTGTGTCTTCAAACAGAAAAAGAGAAGAAACGACTGTGTTTATTATTATTATTATTATTTTGGAATATTTGGCACCTTTTCATTGTGTTTAGTTGGGTGTTAGAATGCCAAACTTGAACTTAAACTAGTTCAAGTTTTAGTTGGGTTTTTAAATTATTAATTGGTTTTTTTCTTGGAATGATTTGGCACCTTTTCATTGTGTTTAGTTGGGTGTTAGAATGCCAAACTTGAACTAAAACAATTCCAGTTTGAGGTATTGGCCAGTTCTTAGAACAGCTACTAATACAACAACAACTACTACTACTGCTACTGCTGCTGCTGTTAGTAATAGTTTATTACATTTAATGCTTGGGTTGGCAACATATTACTGTTTTTTTTTAAAGTGGTAACATGTGTCTTAGTAATACTGCATCTTAATTTTCTGAATGTTGAGAAAATTTGGCAGATTCTATCCTTCCTGCTCGGCCTTTCCAATTAATGTAGGAATAAAACTTGAATTTTGAAATGGTTTTGTAGGATGTGATCGATGGAGATTTGTGTGAGCAGTTCCCAACATTGCCTCTGGATTTGCAGCGAAAAATTGCAGATGAATTGGACAGAACTCCAGCAGAGATACTGAAGAAACTTGAAGAAGTTCGGAATAAGATCATTTGAGTATTATTAGTACTAAGGTACATCAATCCTCTACTCACCAGCTTAGACATGTCCTTTTAGCATGGATATGTATTTATATATATGTGAACGTAATTTTTATGTTTGTGTTATACTACACTGAAAACTGGTGGTAATAGTTTACAGTTGGTCATGCATTTGTATTTTCTTGATATGTCTTTCTTGTTATGTGTTTTTTGATCTATAATAGTTATCCAAGTTTTTCCATAGCAAATGCTACCAGTGTGGCCACAACGTGAATGGGCCAGGGTGTTTCTTTGGGAGTATTGGTCTGAGTACTCGAAATGCTAGGAGAAGCCAATAAAAATGAATAAGAAAAAAAGACAAGAAAAAATAAATGATAGGAACTTGAATGAGAAGCGGCAGAGCAGAGAACATACTGTCATGGTTGCGTAATATGTAGCTTTATATAGATGTTGAAGGAATTGTAGAATTAGAGAGGGGAATACATGGAAGAGGGGTATGGTTGATGCTGTAATCATTGATTCACTGCAGAAAGAAAAGGGCTTGGATTGGGATGGAATACAGAGTAACAACGGCAAAATGTAATTTATTCATGTATATATATTTGTTTTTGGGTGGGGGAGGAACTAGCAGGATCCTTGTTAGCACTGCGTTCCCATTTCATAAGAAAATATTAGGGTTAGACAGGTTGGACTCCTCTAGTCCTCTGCACTACATGCTTGCTCAACTTATGTTACATTGGGTAACAAATTGTACGAAAAGGCAGTGGTGGAGACCTCCATGCCCTCCTTAAACTCAGATTATTGCACGGTTCTCGGACTCTACCATGTAATAGGTAGGGTGTTCTCATATGGATTCTCTCTACATTTTTTTGTACTAAGGGCTCCACGCACTATCTAATGATGTAAATCATCTCTCTGCCCCTAGGAAGCATGGATACTCCGAAAAAACTCCCGTGGCCGTATCGGACACGTATCCCTAGATACGGATACGCCCAGGATACACCCAGATACGTGTCCGATACTCCGAGAAAGTATCCCTTTTTTAAAAATATTTTTTGAATATCGGATATGTCTGGGATATGCGGATACATCTGGGATACGCGAGGATACTTTTAGGATACGTCTTAGATGCGTTTAGGATACTTTTAGGGGCAAATTTGTTCAGATTGTAATATTAAAAACTTTTTAGGTTAAAAAATGAGGGGCAGATTCTAATAAAACAAAACTGTTTGTCATTGTAAAGAATATTAGAAAAGAAAAGAAAGGAAATTTTTAGATTTTAACTTCTTATATTTTGCATAATTGTTTTAAGTATATTTATTATATGGTTGAAGAATAAAAGTTAATTTTTTATGTATAATGTTATATTTTTATTTATTTATTTGACGTATCATTGCCGTGTCTGTATCCAATTTTTTTGAAATTTTCCGTATTGCCGTATCGTGTCTTGTCCGTGTCCGTGCGTCCTAGCTCTGCCCACACACCTCCCTTCCTCCTTGTCCATCCTGCATCAATCGGTCTCCTTTCTGAATCATCATATGTTGAACAAAGGCAGTGTTGTTTCTGGACTTCATTAGTGCCGAGACCTTCCATAACTGATCTGAATCCTTTTCTTTTTCACTTAATTATCGTTGATTACTGGCAGAATGATCCTTGAAGTTTGACTTTGATCTGTTTTGATAAAGTAAATTCAGCGTAAAAGAGAAGGATAAAGCAACCCCCCTTTCCAGGGGAACTAATAGATGTGAGTTGTACAAGGAATGTACCTTACTTGATTTAGATTTAATGCATCTTTTATACAGTTTCTTTATATTTAACTTCAATACCAATCTTGTGAAGTATTCCTCTCTTTATTCACGTTTTTCCCAAGCATCTGTTTTCCTTGTCATTGTCTACATTATCTTTAGTAAAACAAACAAAATATCATTTCTGGACAGTACTGGCTGACTGAAATTTTTGATTTTGTCTTTCTGTTAACAGTTGCTAAAAAAATTCAAACTTGGTTTTGCATTTGTAGTTATGGTTACAAGGTGAGCATGCCGGGGGTTGGTTCATGGATCGGCAGAGGGGCAGCGAATTCTCTCATCTGATTCAAGTATGAGACATGGGTAGAAATTCACTTGGGGAAACTGAGAGCGCATTGGACAAAAACATAAAGCAGTACTTGCACCTCCCAGTTGGCTTCTTTAATTCCTCAGTCTTTTCTTGTAATTAGGCAGTAACAGATTCTTAATGGAGTTTTTTAGTGGATGTAATCTTTAGATTTGATGTTACACTCTCTCCCTCATATACTGTACGTTGATCGTCTTGCAGTAAGAGTAGATTAGTTTTATACCATTCTTGATATCCTAGTTCATATGCATCAATAGAGATGGTTATCAAACATATTCAATTTAAATTTGTGGTAAGGTTTTTTTTGGTTCTTGATGTGATAGAAGCACAACTCTTGAATGAAATCATCTCACCATTCGAGTTGTTATATTTAAATATTTGATTAATTTCCCAACTGTTGAGGTGGTAACGCAACGATAAAAGCAAAATCATGTTATACATGAGCTTTTTATATTTTTGGTCCAATTATTTTCAAATATTGAGACTCCTATGTGACTATTCTATAGGTGATCTCATATTATTGAAATTTTATATCATATTTCATCTAGAATAGATTGTAAATTCTAGTCTTTTTTCTTGGCTTTGAACAAATTGTTCCAAGCTAAATTGTCAAGTCTGAGAAATTTTAGTCTTTTTCTTGGCTTTGAACAAATTTTTCCAAGCTCATTTTAAGATATAAACTATTTTGATATGATATTTTCATGGATGGACTTTGGTTGGAATTTAGATTGTTGTTATTCCATTAAAATATAAGTTCTCAAGTATCATTGTTTCTTTTCAATTCTGTAATAATGTTGGTATATGACCATAATTACTATTACTAATCATACAGAGACATAAACACACACACACACAGTTATATTTTCCAGTCAATGCAGATATCAAAGCCATACAATAATAATACAGTCAACACTGAATCACATTATATAGCTCTTGAAGATAACATTATATGATTTTATTAAGCTCATAAAATTAAATGAATTACTTTTCTTTGTACATGATTTTCAATGCTATCACCAATTCACCAACATCCCCTTCACTACTACAGTAATAAGCTCACTCCAATCTAACACTCTTTTTTCCTACCTCCATTATTTCCTTTTTTATGATTAGATTGGAGCCAACAGAGATTGTGGTAGGTTTACGAGTTCTTTCCTGCTAGAGTTAACCTCGAGGCCATTGTCGTGTTTGTGTTTCTGTTCTCTCTCCAACCTAGAATTTCCTAGCTCCGCTTTCTCATCCAACCAACTAATAATGTCTGAGAACACGGCGTGGGTGTTCTCCGGTAACTCTCCGTAGGTGAGAGCGTGCCACATTCCGGGATACAACTTGAAGGTTTTGTCAGAGCTTGTAGCCGTCTCGTACAGAAGTTTGCTGACATTTGGATCAGTAACTTTGTCATCTCCTCCATGGACAATCAGAAATGGTAAAGAAACCTGATTAAGACACCCAATACATAAAAATGTATTAGTATTTGTAGTTGTGACTTGGTCCATAACACATTTTATACTATGGTAGTAGGTTGAACACATCACAACACAATTAAGTAATCAAAAAATAAAAATGCAATTAAAAAAAATGAAAAAAACTAACTGAATGGACTAATTAAAAATTATTAACGAACCTCTTGAAGTCTTTTCTCAAGATCTAAGCTGATTGTCAAAAGTTGTTGGCCGGTTTGTAAGCGTGGCCGTCCTTTGTAGCAGTAAGGGTTGGATCGAATCTGCCACCGGAAAATAAAAATTACATGTCAAATAAAACAAGGGAAATATATATAATATAGCCCTATTTTTTTTAATTTTTGAATTCTTGATGATTAATTATTAAGGAAATGAAGAAAATATAAAGAAGGGTATTTAATTTACCATCCAACAAGTAATAACTATTATTGTTACTCTGTCATCCAACTTAATTTCTTTCCACTTAAAGATGGATGATGATTTTTTTTCTTAATTTGAATTTTTTAAAATATGTATATTGTGAATGACATGACGTCATGATAATGGGACTCACCACCCTATTTACATAAATAACTTTTGAAAATTGCCGGACATCAATATCATCCACGTAATGAAGTGAGGGGAGGAAAAATTATACCTCATTTCTGATTTGAGGATCTCTAAATGCAATATCAATAATATCTTGTGTTGGAACAATTTTCCATGTTGGAATGATCCGGCAAAGCTTAGTCAACACAGTGATCACCAGAGGATTTGGGCTTACATTATCTGCAATCTGTATTATACAAAACAAGATCATGTCAAAACCCACACACACGCACATATATATATATATATACATACAAAACTCACTAATTTTTCTTTGCTTATTTCATTATCATGAACCAAATCACTAATTTAAAAATAAAAGTTAAAATTTTGTTTTTTTAAAACATATATATATATATATATTATTTTTTCTAATTAATTATTTTAAATTACATTAGAATCACATTATTCTAAAAATATAATTACAAAACTACTCTTAGCCATGTTCATGTCCTATTTTTTTTTCAAATTTTATGATACTTTTAATCATGACTAACACACATCAATGTGTCTGACACCCCCACAAACATTTTTAGAAGATCTATTAGATTATCCCGGATGAATTACAAGTGGACACACAAGAAATTATATCAATTTTTTTCCTACATTCCTATGAGACGAATGTAGTAATTTCTCGTAATGTAGACAAACACACCTACCCATCTTTTATACGCATCCAACCTAAGATCCAGTCATACATACATACAAAACTCACTATTTTTTTTCTCATTTCATTATCATGAATGAAATAACTAATTGAGAGATATAAGTTAAAATTTTGTTTGTTTTTTAAAGATTTGATATTATTTTTTCTAATTAATTCTTTTAAACATGCTCTAAACTTTTAATCATGACACACCACATTTCTACAAAAAAAAATTTTGAGAAATTATTAAATGATTACAGTCCGGGCCAATCACAACTTCGTTTTTTAACTTTTTTTTTTTTTCTGGCGTATCTATTTTGATCCGTCGGTCTGAAACCATATAATAATTTCTCTGACCCACCTCTCTGTTTTGTACACGTCCAACCTAAGCTCCAGCTATACAGAAACTAGGAAGTGTTTTATAAATATACAAATACATGAACAGAGCAGTCCGTATATGGCACGTCCAACCAAATTGGACAACCCTACCCAGATTGCTATTTTAACATGTTTTGCATGTATATATATATATATATATATAGAGAGAGAGAGAGAGAGAGAGAGATGAACACACCTTACACATGGGTGCAACCAAGACGGCACCATCCCAGAATTCCGGTTTTTTCCTGTGTAGGAGAAGAACCACTGCTCCTCCCATGGATTCTCCCATTAAAATTCTCATCTTTTTCATGTTTTCCTTCTTCTCTGAATACATTCAAATTAAACCCACAATACATAATTAATTTCATTCTAATATTATAATAATTGCTAATCAATCAAATCAAATCAAAAATCATGATTTGCCAGTTTGTTTATTGAGAAACTAAAAAGAATAAAACATCTTATGAAATAATTATCAGCTGTTAAAAATTAAAAGATTTGTTTGGTTCAGTTATAAAAAAAAACACTGAAATTTGAGAAGATATTTCTTTTTAGAAGTGTCAGTGAAACCCAAATTTTGAACTATTTTATTAAAAATTGAATCTTGCAAGTTGGAGAAATTTACTTGGTTTTTCCTACATTTTCTTGACTACCAAACAATCAAAATTAAAAAAACTTTACCACAAACAGTTGAGAAATGATGAGAACAGTCGGAGACAAGATCATCGAAGCAGGGGACAAAGCCTTGAAGCCCAGATGATTTTCCATGGCCTTCATAGTCCATCCCATAAACTGCGAATCCGGCGAGCGCTAGTCGGATTCCAGTGCCTGTTCAATCACCCACTATTAATATTTCATCCTCCATGAATTGCTAAATATATATATATATATATATATATATACCTTTCATTGAGAGACTGCACTCCATGCCATATCCATGGCACAAGAAGATTAAAGCTTTTGGTTCACAATTTTCAGGCACCCATCTGCACGTGAAAAGCTTCATTCCTCTTGAGTTCAATATGAATTCCTGTAAAATTTATAGGATTGAATGAAAAAAATATATAGAAAATGTTATATGGGTCATGCATCATTTATTAAGAAATATATATATGCATACATATATTATATGAAATAACCTAACCTCTTCATATTTGACACTAGTGACTTCGCAGGCCTGTAAAAAGGAAAAGGAAAAGGAAAAGAAAGGAGGTGAGAGAGAGATACAGGGAGATATATATATATATATATATATATATATATATATATATATATATTCATCAATCTAAGACATAGACACAGAGAGAGAAAGAGATACCATGATTAAGGAAACTCAGAAACAAGTTGAAGATTGTTGTTCTTGATCAGAAGAAGAAAGGGGAGAGAGAAACTAGTGGGTTGAAGCTGAAAAGGAAAGAAATTGAGAGGGATATGTGAATCGTAAGCAATAATAACTCTTAGGATTCAATAACTCTTGTATTCTTGGATACAAGAGTTATTGAAACAGTGAGAAGCAGAGGAGGTGGGAATGACAAAAGCCTGAGGACTCAATCTCTACTTATATGGACGACTCCGACTTGGCTGCTAAGAAATTACGACCCAATTTAACTTTTTTTTTTTTCAAAAATGTTATTAGACTTTTTTTTATTTAAAATTATTGGAGTGGACCACATGGTTATCTTATTAATTCTTTTAGATCCACTTGTTTAGTCGAAGAGTTTTGATGGGAGTGAACATGGTCAACCTTTTAATGAATTAAATTTTCATTCGAATTATATTGATTATGGTAGATCCGATTAGATAATAATTCGATTCTATATAATAAAATATATATTATACTATAAATAAATTATCTAATGGTATATAATATATAATATTTATAAATTACTAAAATATTTTTATTATTATTTTTTTCTCATTCTTTCCTCTCTTTATTTTATCTCTCTTTACTGTTTTTTTCTTTAATAAAAATTCAAATACCTACTCTTCTCAGCGTACCAATTAGACTTTTAAGTTTTAAAATCACGTTTTGTGTTGCTTCAGACATCTATTGAATTTGATAATTCCTTAACTAAACAAATCAAATATGAATTATGGTCGATTCGGTTTGAATCTAATCTATTTAGAGGCCTATTGTTAGAGGGATTTTCTTTGTCCCATATTCAAATCAAATATGAATTATGATTGATTTGGTCTGAATCTGATTCGTTTAGAGACCTATTGTTAGAGGGGTTTTTTTGCTTTATATAGGATCCAAATGAAAAAGATAATGAATATAAATGGGTAGACAGGTAACACTACCCAATAGCTTAGGTTTTTGGGTTATTGGTAAGCGCATGACTTGTTATAATTGGTATCAAAGCCAAACTTAATTCATAATCTGATGTCACGCCAAGTGCTCAGTCCGTAGGTCCGGGTGGCAGAGTAGTCACTTTTATATATTTTTTTTTTATAGAATTTTATTTAATTTGTTTGCTCCACTTTTCTTGGTCAGAGAGTTTTAATTAAGACGAAATGATTCACCATCTTAATTTTTCCAGCCTTAGGTACTCACTTCCCCCTTTTAAGGGTCAGTGACCACAATTAGCTGTGCAGTTATGTTTTATCCCTTTTTCATCTGCGTGAGAAGAGATCATAGCAGTCGGTTCACTATTTTGAGGAGAAATTTATGCAGGATCACTGGATCATGTCATATATCCTTCTGTGTCAAGTTGTATTTAGTTGGACTCTCAACTAAACCCAATTCCGGCAGCTCAGATCACCTTTTATATATATATATATATATAGTAGGGGGGTTAAATTAAATAAATAAAGTTAAAATAGTGATATATAGCATTTCATAAAGTAGTACTTTGTAAGACACTGGTTGAGAAGTAAAAAAAAAAGTCCTATTGGTTGTGCCCTTAAATTGGTGGTTAAAGTGGGATGAGATTTTGTTCTCTCTTTTTTGTCATATAAAGGGTATTTACTTGAAAAGGGTTTAATATGTTCTTATGAAAAATTGAAAAAATATAAATATATGAAACAAGGTGGATGGTTATGTCATTTTTTCATTAATTGAGAGGCTTTCCTTTTTATGTTAGAAAAAGAGAGTTTTGAATTTAGGTGCTTTTTGGGTTTTAAATTTATTTGTTATCATGTTTAACAACATTATTCTTTTATTTTATTTGCTCTTTTGAATTTAAAAGTTATGTCTTGAATAAAATAAAAAAATTTGTTACCAATATTAAGATAGAAAATCTATAATGTTTGTTGTGACTGAGAGAGAATCTCCAAACAGATTTTATATTGCTGTGTTTGGAAATTTTCTAATAACTAATATCATTAATTTTCAGAGAGAAAACTCAAAAACCTATTGTATTCAAGTTTGACTATAACCATTTGCTTAATGAACCATTTTAGATGGTATCAAAGCAGCATAAACCCTAACGAAGAGTTTAGTCCAACGGTTTCTATTAATTTGATGCATTAGGAGAAGATTTACAATATATTCGATATAAACGCATTGGATGAATCTGGTCAGTGAATCCCATCACACGCATACAACATCTAAAATTTAAATTCATCCAAAGTATTGTAAACGTAATCATGTATTAAATAAGATAAATCCAGTGTAATTTGACTAGACTCCGCGGCTAAAATTTTAGGACTATATAGCATGGTCCCTTGAATAATACCCCATTTAATATCTAGAACTTTTAGAATTATGTTATGTCTAAATCAAATAATTTGACTCTATTATAAAAAATAAACTTGCTACATTATTAGATCCCAAATCATTGATTTTGTGCAACTATTCACTCATTTGAGATCATGATGACCTTAACTTGCAAGTTGCACCTTTGCCTTTGGAATATTATAAAATCCTTATCAAGTTCAATTAAGTATATATCTTATATTATATTTGCAAAAAATAAATAAATAAATAAGTATATTACATGCTCCGTGGTCAACTGTGTGAATGGTATGCATCTTTTTACACATTAGCCAAGACGTAGAGTGCTGGCAATTAATTATTAGGATATCTTCAATTTTTCACTTGGCGAATATATAAATACATGTATGCATGCATGTATATATAAGAATTAAGGACCAAAAAGAAAAGAAAATCAGTCACAGTTGCTATATTGATATACTTGTATATTATTATTATTATTTTTAGAATAGAAATCTCTTTTTTTTACATGACCGGTGATCCCGGTCTCTCAAAACACTCCATAATTTGATAAATAATAATAAATTAAAAATATTCCATAATTCATCACTATGCGCATATATTTTACCCATTCTACATGCATCGAATAACTATGGAAAAAAATTTGCACCAAAAGTGACTCGAAAATTCTAAATAAATGTAAAAGTTTTACATCACTCCTTGTTAAAAATTGAGAGAGTTCTCTCTCTCGGACTGTTGACCCCATCTCATGAGAGTCCATATCTATCTAATCCAAAAATTAAATGGGTTTGGATAGGAATGCTAAACGGTTAAACATGTGCTTATCCTTCTAGTTCTAGGGTTTTGAATTTTAGAATTTGCGAGTTGGTCGGTGGGCCTAGCTAGAGAGCGCCACTAGACGGCACTTTTGACTGGCCATGCGCATCATGTGAATTGTGATATATTCGTGGGTGTGGGTGTGCGTGTATGTATATGTGTGTGTAATTTTGTGTGTATGTGTGTGTGTGTGGATATATTTATGATATTCAGAAACGCGGCTCTTTTATTGGACTGTGACTAGACCTTTAGATTCTAGAAAGGCCAAGTCAATCGGATTGCTTCGTTTTACGTCATGATCTTTGCAACTGTGTATTGAAATTAAAAACCCATATTTTACGGTACGGGTCAAAAATGTCATACATGTGACTAGGGATGGCAACGGGGCGGGACTGGGCGGATTTTGCATTCCCCATAACCGAAATCGTTTAACTTTTCCCACTCCGTCCCCGCCCCGCAATCGTGTATAAACGGGGCGGGGCGGGGCGGGTTTTGATTTCTCTATTCCTATAACCGTTTAACTTACCCCGCCCCGCCCCGTTTATACATTTTTTTTTTAATGCAATATTTTTTATAGTAATAAATATGATATTTTGATACATATACACCAAAAACACACATTTAGGAACTTGCAACACAATGGATAATATTGAGTCATATATAACAAACTTGTATAGTTGTATGATATATATAATATTAATATTTTCTTTATACATTATTAATATTTTCTCTATATATTATATATATAAAGTATAAATATATATATACTTAAACGGGGCGGGTATCCGTCGGGGTAGGGTCTTACCCCCGTCCCTGCCCTGTTTAAACGCGGATTATTTTCTTTAACCCCATCCCCACCCCGTTTCCTTAAACGGTTCTATAAACGGGTTTTAAACAGGACAGAGCAGGGCGGGTACCCTACGGAACGGGGCAAATTGCCATCCCTACATGTGACATGATTATGGATAGCCAAACGGGTCAAAAACGTCATACATGATTATGGATAGTCAAACTCACTCGCTTTGTCTACTGCATAACATTATTACCACCACTTTGCGGTTGATTCAAAAATGGACGTGCGTGATTTACATATAAAATAATAAATAAATAAATAAAAACGCAAATGTGATGGAAAATTCACTTCAAAAATCATAAACGATGGAAATAGTCTAATAGAGACTAAAATATAACAAAACATCCTAGAATTCTTTTTCATTCTCTCCTTCGAAGTAGCCTTCCATGCAATTCGCATTTCACCAAAATTTTAGAACAATGCTTAGTGTGTGCCATACGATGAAATGCAATGCTCATTCTATTTATTTCTTTATTTGGTATAAATTTTAAGATGAAAATGATAATTCATTCTCATAAATTAAAATTCATTCTATAATTTAAACTTATGGAATGAACATTTTATTCTTAGTAAGATTAAAAAAAATTTATCATATTACAAAAAAAACTCTTCATCTCCACCACCGCCACTACACTGACTCTGCCACCATCGCTGTCCTCCTCCACATCGCGACCTTCCTCCACCACCATCATCGTTGTCACATCGCATCACACTGCCCGCACAGTGTCACCTTCCTCCGCCACCGCATCTTTGTTAGTTTAATTTATTTGTCATTAGAAGAGGTATTTTGGATTATTTAATTTAAAATTTATTTCATTGCTACCTCATTTTATATTTGTGATCAAACAATAAAATGAAAATGACCATTCCATTCCCAATTGCATTCCATTCACGCATACCAAACGCAACGACAAATCCTAATGCAAAGCAATGAATTTATTTTAAAAATTGTGTGATTAATACTTTCAATGTTTTTGTGCAAACACAAGAATCTTAGTAAAATCCAACACCAGATTCTTCTAGAGAAAAACTTACATAATCTTATAATAGATGATTTTTAAAATCATAACTATGTTCCGATACATGGAATTGGAGCCTTAAAATTGAAATCGGAAAAATTTGTGCATGAAAATTTCTCAAACTATGAATAATTTTTTTTTCAATTTCAGGACTTCAATTCCATGCAGAATATAGGCAAAGCACAAAGGAGACACAACCCATTTGATTCTTCCATTTCTCTCTCTCTCTCTCTGTGTATATATATATATATGAACAAATTATTACCTCCAGTTCAGCCTCCAAAACACAAAATTAGGGGGTCTAATAATTCTAACTCTTATTCCACTTCAAAAACCCCATATAGCAATACCTCAAAAACAATCTAGTTTCTCATCTGTTTCGTTCAAAAACTGAAAGCCCACAAAAGAAAAACACAATTCATAGATCAGATAACACGGGTTTTCAATGGCCTCTACGAATTAATAACTCAAAAAAGTACTGTAGCATAACATGGCTGATTAGCAAAGCAGAATGATGAAGATTGATTAGGGTTTTTGAATAAAGGTTGGGTCACAGAATAAGGATCGAGATGAGAGAGAGAAGCTACGTTAGCCAGAAGGATTAAATTTGTCCTTACAAGGTCTGACCCAAGTATTAGATGAAAGTAGATGAACTCTACTGATTACAAATGTGGTTCAATAAAAAATGAATGCATTAGTCTCAATTACCGAATCAAAAAAATAGTAACATGAACCTATCAACCCCGTTCTATTGAGTAGTTGACTCTTTAATTCTCTATTTTACATGCTCCATCTGCTTTCCTTCTCTTTCAACTTTTCTCGCATTCATACCCTCTCCACTTTTCTTCTTCCTCTCACTCTCCACGAGCAAGCTTAATCACTCAACAGAATATAAGTGCTCGGTCAAATTGTGATTATTGACTAAATTGATAACAAAAAAATATAAACTGACAATTAAAGAAACTTAGGTCACTAATGGAGATCCAATGAATTTACAACATTATATTGTGGGTCTCACTATAGTATTACAACTAAGAGCAATGCTACACATTTCGAATAAATATCATGAACTTTAACTCTAATCTATGTGGCAAGTGATATAATCCATTATTTTAGGAAATAAAATTAAATGGTAAGTTATTATTGGTGGGATTCCCTCCATACACGGAGTCCCTATGGTATTATCACCTGCTACATAGATTCGAGTTAAAATTTGTGAAATAAAATTGTGACGTTTAGTATTTCTCTTACAACTAATATAACTCAACTTTTTGGCCGGCCATTTTATTGCCAATCTTTTTCCTTCTTATTTTATTTTTTATTTTTGGTAATTCAAACCTTTAGATGATTTGCGGAGGTACTGAAATTTGATTCAAGGAAGGAAACTAATTAAGTTGCTACCTAGGAGATGAGATTTTTTATTTTTTTAACACAGTTTTTAAGAATGGGATGAAGAAAAATGAAAAATTAAGGGACTGTTTGGAAAAGCTGTCGGATTCTATTTTCTGATTTCAGAAAAATATAATCTCGAAACCAGATGTGCTGTCATTTCTGTCAAAAGTAGAATCTGTTTGATAATGTCATCTGCTGTCAAAAAAGCTTAAATATGAAAATATGTTTGATAACCCAAAATAATTTTTTTTAAAATAATAGTAGTATCTTTGGTTATAAATTGTGTTTGAGTAATATAGTTCCAACTCATATATATTTATATATATATATATATATATATATATATATATATATTTTATTTATTGTATTTTATAAAAAAAATTATTCTTATTGACTTATAATTTTGTATATATTATATTATATATAATTATATTTATATGTAGCTCTTATTTTATTATATTTTCTTCTTATATAATCTCTTTATATATATTATATTTATTTTTTATTATATATATATATATATCTTTATATTTATATATATATATTTATTTATTTATTGTATTTTATAAAATAATTTTATTCTTATTGACTTATAAATTTGTATTTATTGTATTTTATTTATATTTATATTTTTTATTTATTGTATTTTATTTTGTTATATTTATATTTTTTGAGTAACCAATTTTTTTTTGTATTTTCTAATTTTTGTATTCTTGCTTTTTATAAAATTTTAGTTTATTGTATTATATTATATTATATTTTTGAGCAAGCAAAAATTTTTATTTATTGCATTTTATAAAAAAATCAGAAATGAAAACTTGAACTGAAAAATGAAATCTGAAACTGAAAGCTTCGTTATGAAGCTTTCAAATTATGCCTAAGGATTGTCAAAATTTTGACATTACTTTCATTTTTTAGAAATGAAAATTACTTTACCAAACACGATTTCTACTATGACTTTCAAAAAAATAAAAATGAAAGCTGAAATCTGGAATTGGAAGTGTTACCAAACAGAGCCTAAACAATTAATAACTTTTTTTATTGGACCGCACCAACTGTCGGTAATGCTTACCCACTTACCGTTGAGTAGGTAAATATTGCCCTAATCCATTTACTATGTTGATTAGTCACGTCTTTTTTTAAAAGTTCAAGCAAATCGGTAGACATCCACAAAGTACATCCAAATACCTTACATCTACGGGTGCACAAAAAATTAGTGGAATCGGATTATAACTGAACCGAATCATTCACTACGGCTTCGATTCTAAATTTTAAGAACTGTTCACTACGATTCAGGTAACCAGAACCGTTAAAAAGTATATATATATATAATATATAATATATAAATGACTAATAATAGCTTCTAAGTTCTAGTATTCTATATAATATATATATATATATATAAAGTATAAAATATATAATATATAAATAAATACTAATACCTTCTAAATTTTAATATTCTATTTATATATAAAGCATAAAATATATAATATATAGATAAATACTAATAATTTCTAAGTTCTATACATTTATATAACTAGAGGTGTACAAGTATAAATGTATATCTTGACAATGTTAAAAAAAAAAATTACAAAGAATAGTTGGGGAACTGGAACTGCAAAGAACCAGAACTGAACTCAACAATTTCAATTTCGGTTTCAAAATTAAGGAACGGTTGTAGTTCCACTAAGAACCGTAAAAAACTGAATCGTGTGCACCTCTAGTTACATCTATACGAATTGGTTTAGCTATAGCCAATCCAATTGTCCAGTTGGAATTTTCAATATATATATATACACACACTTGCTCAATACCAATCCTCTCCAATAATCCTCCCATGAATTGGTAAGATCCAATAACTCCAACATTGATTTCTTCACGTGTATCAATTACGCCCATAGTGACTAAGATGGAAATCTGGTATTCGAAAATTAGCGGTTCGCTCTGTTAATCTTTCAGGACTCAAATAACTCAATTTTTTCCTATGAACTAATTGTGTTAATGAATTAGTTTGATCTAAAACTTAAGATAATGGGTGTAAGGTATAAAATAAAAAATAAAAAATAAAGAAAAAAGATTCCCATGTAGTTGTTAAAAAAAAGAAGAGAAGATTCTCATGTAATTGTTAACCGAGTTGAAGTTACTAAATTCTGAGGATAAAGTGTTAATGGAGTTAAAGTTGTTAATGGTGAAAGAGAATCACGTACCATTGTGACTCATTGTAGCAAACAAAAGAATAAAGTGAAAGACTCTTGTCCATGATTACTTGTCTTGGTGTCACATTTTGATGCATGATTTGCTTGGATGATATGGTTGTGAACAATCTGGTCTAAACTCACACGACATTATCACACATCCAAGTCAGAAAGGCCTACAGAAAAAACTAAGTGCCTTGTTTGGTAGTGCATAGTAGCATTATAACCTCACACTATCAAATATCATACCAACATTAAAGACAAATAGTTATCTGAAGTACTAAATATCTCGTAGTATTGTTTAGTAGCATTACAACCTCATACGTACTATCATATATATATATATATATATATATATATATATATATATATATATCAGTCCAATGTATATTGTTACATCAAAGACAATAGTAATATGACACAGACATCACAATCCATTTAATACCCAAAATGTTGTGTATCCACCACCGTCCATGTTTTTGTTGTACAAGTTTGATTTTACCATTCATTCTAGTAGGATGTGACAAACTTGTTGTTTGGATTGGATTGTTGGGTTGATGAGCCAATTACTCAACTGTACCAAAACTTGTTTCTCTGATTGCTCAATTATTCTGCTTGTCTTATTTCATGATTTCCAAATTTAATAGCCTGCAGAGACAACCAAGGTGTGTGTGAATATTTTAATTTATTTAGTATTTATGTTTTGATTGAAGGAAGTGACTATTTATATACCGAAAAGACTCTGTCCATGTTGACTAATGAAAAACACAAATATATATATTTTTAATGTTCTATGTACTTCTCGTTTTCACTTCTTTGCCAACATTTTTTAAAGATACAATTTGAATGTTTTAATTTTAACCCTACCTAGAATAAATGAAGTTCTTAATTGATTTGAGCAGTTTGTCTGAGAAACTATATATTACAATCGTTATATTGTAACGATGACATGGTATGATAAATGTTTAGAAACACACTATAAAAAGTAAATTGGTTTGATTTTATTTTATAATAAATATGTAAGATCACTTTATTTTTGTGGTGTGTTTTTAATTGTTAATTGTATCACGTTATCATTAGAATGGTTGTAACGGCTGTAATGTATAGTTTCTTAATTTTTCTTGGGGGTGTGATTAAAATCTGCAATTTTATTTCAATTGGAGTTGAAAATGAGTTGAGATATAAACAATTGAAACTCAACTTGGATGGACCAACATTATTAAAATAGTGATACTCAGTAAAATTCAAGCCTTATCTAGCGAAAAATAAGCTCGGGTTAAGCTTGGGCTAGGTTTAGAGTTTTAACATGGGTTCAACTCGTGTTTTATTTTTTGGAAACGAACAATCCTTCCAAACCATCGACCCTTGGGACTTATGGTTGCAAGATAAATCTTGAATATGTGCAATCATCCGCAAACTACACATATCATTTTATGAGCTTGGGTTAGATTTGGACTAGGTTGAGAATTTTAACATGAGTTCAACTCGGTTTTTTTTTTGGAAACGAGGAACTCTTCCAATCACCAACCCTTCGAACTTATGGCTACAAGTAAACTTTGGATATGTGCAATCACCCGCAAACTACACATATCATTTAATAAGCTCGGGTTGAGGATTTTAACACGAGTTCAACGAATATTTATTTATTTTACATTTTTTTGCAAAATAAATCTCAAATATGTTCAATCACTCGCAAATCATACATATCATTTAAATTCGAATGTTTTTGCATCTTGAACCAACCACTTCGAGTAATATCTTAGTTTGTCTCTGTCACTCTTCCAGTTTAAAAATAAAGAACAAAAAGTAAGGTTTGTTTCTGTCCATAATCACCAAAGTTAACTTACTGTGATAATTGACAAAGAAACCTTCGATTAAATGCTTTCATAAATGATAAAATTTATGTTCTTCACCATAATGAAATATAAACTTTGCCTCCCGGCTAATGAGGATAGAGAATTAGGGATGTAGCTGGATTTATTAACATATTGGTAATTGAAGTGCATTATATCGAAAAAGCATAGTTATGCATTATATTCAAAAGCAAATAATTCAATCAAACAATTAATCACATTCAAAAAATTCAATATCTTTCCTTCCTCCTTGTGACACTTGATTAAGAAGATGGTTTTGCAAAAGAAATTAAAAAGCAATCAATTGTTGAATTAAGAAGATGGTTTCTTTCCTTGTATATCTTCTTCTTTTTTTTTTTCCCGGTAAATTACAATTCATGTACATCCACATTCAAAGAAACATACAATTTTTATTTACCGAACACTTTTTTTTTTCAAAATTTAAATTTTGGGCCGACACTAGAAATTCTTGAATGTCTCTGGATACAATACCCCGCACTAGCTCTGACCAATCATGTATTATATTTTATTATCGAGACAAATGAAAAATTTTATTGATAGGGGTGGTTGGATGTGATATTCTAAAGTATTCAATACTTTCTTGACATATAAACCTATAATGTTTGATTTTTACTCACGAAGACAAGAAGAGCAGGTACAACCCTTTCGATCCTCCTTGTGAAGTCATAAATTCCCAAGAGTCAAAGAACGATAATTGCTTTCTCTACCCTACTCCTATTTGAACACTGTCCATTCATGTCCCAATAAGAGCCATACCATTAAATTTTGATTTTTACCAGATATGTTAGTCCTAAAATAACATACTTGGAATCTATCAATTTTCACTTCTGCTCTGGATACCATGGATCCTTTGATTAGATGGAAATTTACGGTGGAAAGTATAAGTGAGAGTCAAAGAAAGTAAAGAAAAGAAAAATTAAGGTTTTAATGTTCATTTGATTAGGACAAAAAAATTTCAAAAAAGTTGTGAAAAAATATTATTATGATAATTTGAATAGCATGAAACTAAAAAGAAAATGATGTATTTACCAAAACTACCCTTATAATTTCAAATGCTAAAAAAAATAAATGAATTTGTGAAGCTGAATCCTCTTTATACTCACTTGTTTATATCCATTTTTAGCGAATAAATAGAAAAATGATGGATTATTGAAAATAATAAATATAATATTTATATCTATTTTTAAATTATTTATATTTAAAATAAAGCTTTATAATATTTTTCTTAGGTAGTACTCTAATTTAAATTTTTTTTTTTTTTGTTAGATGTATCCCGTAGGCAGAGGAAGCTTCAAGTTTATGTCATAAAGTTGGTTAGGTACCACGTATATACCATAATCAAATAAAAAAAATAAAGTAGAAATAAGAGAGAGTTTTAGAGTTGAATAATAAAAAGAAGAAAGATGTTAGATTTGTATTATTGCCTTTCAAGTAACATGACCTTAATTTTTTTTTTTTTTTTGGAGTAAGAGAGATGGTGTTATAATAGAAACCTACAATGAAGAAGAGTGTTATAATAACTCGTATTCGGTGATGTGGATACAGAAGAGTGAAAAGAAGTAACTAATGGGCTATATTAGAAAAGTAACATACAAAGTAAAGGAAACTAAAATTTTCGTGTGTTTTATGAAGGAAACATTTTGGAGAAAATCAAGTCGTTGGAAAATCCTAAAAAATTAGTCTTTCCTGTTTCTTTTCCTTTTCTACTTGTAATTAACCAAACCGACCATAAAAGAAACCAATATAATTGAGTTTTTATATTGTACTTTGTAATGAGATTTTTACTTACTTTTTGGACAAACATGTGAATTTATATTTGCAATTTTGAATGCATTATTTTTCTTTGGACAATGTTTGCATACTTGCTGATGAGTAAGAATCTACTACTCTTTACCGACATGCGTCATTCTATTGTTGTGTCAGATCGTTAGCAATGAATATGTTTTTATTCACTGGTGAATAAGCAAGTATATTTTTTTTTCAAGTACACTGTAACTTTAAATGCCAAATATTTAAAGCGAGTTGAGATTACAAAAAGAAGTAAGCATGATGATAAAAGTAACAAAATTAGTAAAAATGTGACGGTATTGTTTCAAACTTTAAATTGTATGTAATTGTAATTCAATGCAACAAATTCTTTGTTGAGATAGTCAATGGGTGAATTTAATTTTCAAAAGAGAGAAACTTTGGCCCATATATTAATTCAAACGATGTAACAGGTAATCGTAAAGTGGCCTCTTGATTTCTTAGAGGTTGGGGTAGCAATCAGCCATTAGTCAAGCTAATTCATATAATTGGGTGGTGATATATAATAATATAGTAGATATTAGATATAGATACATAATCAAAATTGTTAGTCAAATTGAAAATCAACTAATAATTTATTCAAATCTCACCTACGACTCGTTTAGGTCTTTGGAATAAAATATAAAGAAATAGTGATGTGACTTTGTGAGGTGATTAGTTTCAACCAAGGCAAGAAACAGTTAGGGATGTGACTTTTATGTGAAGTGAGGTTATGATGATGTAAGGATGTTTTTTTTTTGGAGGAAAAAAAAGAGAAAAAGAAAATAAAAATTCATTTTATAAATAGATGATGGAGAAAATAGTCTAAGTCTGGAAGGCCTCCTTTTTGAATTTTAGAGATTAATTGTAGCGAAGTCTCAAGTACATTGATTAATTTAAAATAGAAAGAATAAAAAATCATGCAAGTCTGATTAAAAAAAATTGTTTGCTAATGTGAATATAATATGATATGGATACGACAATATAATAATTTTAAAAAAAGAAATTAATCCAAGAAAAATACATAAAAATAATAAAATATTTTTTATTTAAAAGAATTGATTTTCATTCATTTTAGGGTAAAATGTAAAAAAAACTCATATACTTTTACCGGGAATGTAAAAAAAAAAAACTCTCAAACTTTTTTTTTGTGCAAATAACTATTTAACAATCACATTTTGTCCAAAAGTCCCCTTTCCATCAATGAAAAAATAAAAATTTCAAAAATACCATTTGTTCCTAAGATTTGAGTAAAATTGTATACATTATTTATACATTTTAACACCTTTATAGATATAAAAGTAAATTATTAATATTCTCTAAACTACATGATTGCTTTACATTTATATTCAAACGCCTCTTCTACCAAATTTCTCTAAACTACATGATTGTTGACAAATAATTACATTTATATTCAAACGCCTCTTCTACCAAATTTTACTTATACTTCATAATAAATTAACGGCTAATACATTGACAATAAATTACGTGTTTTTTTATTTTTAAAAACAAATAAATGAATCTATACTATATATGTTATAATCCTAAATTGTTTACATCTAATTCTTGAACTTATATATGTTTATTGCTTGATTTCACAATAATACCATTTTTATTCTTTTTATATACATTTTTTTTTATAAAATCTTAATCTAATTATAAATTAAATATATCAAAAGATTTACCAAAAATCATATCTAAGATATGTTTAGTGAAGATTAAAATATTACATTTAACTCCGAAAGTTACGTTTATTGGTAGTTCATATGTTTATTATTGGTACATTAAAATTCATTATCTACAAAATTATTAGATTAAAATGCAAAAAGAAAAAAAAAATTGACAATTTTAATTAATGGATAGTTTTGTAATTTTCATTTCTGATTGCATTTGCTGCCAATTTTATAAAGCTTAGGAGTTTTTTTTTTTGCATTCTACTCTTCATTTTATCCCCAAGTCGTGAATGTAATCACCAATTTGAAAACCCAGATGTGAATCTCTTAAAAAATTTAGTACATTTATAGATGCATAGTAGACTCATGTAATATTACGAAAAAAAAGAAATAAAAAAATAAAGATCATGAAAATTTTCCAAAATTGCAGAGTTTCGTGTATATGTAATTTTTTCAAGAAGGGATGGCATTTAACTAGTTGATGAAATCCAAAAGGTAGAGCTATTGACTGAATGATTAGGTTTACAAGGCACATTCTCTAAGTTCCACTCTTATTCCTTCAAGTCAATTCCATGATCATCCAGTTTAGTCTAACGCACAATATTGAGCTTCACCTACATGTAAAGAGGGATTAGTCTCATTAGAATGCTAGAAAACCCCTTCCATGGTTTTCTTTTCTTAAAAAAAAGGTTAATTGGATGAAAACCCCCATTAATCAACTTCACCTTTTATTCTTTTATATATATATATATATATAGAGTGTGCGTGTGTGTAGGGATATATAACACATTTTAATCAGTCTTTGTTAGAATTAATCAGTCACTTCATTAATCAACTTCACCTTTTACATAATTTTTGAAAAAAAAAATCAATCATTTTAATCGGTCTTTGTTAGAATATAACACAATTTATAAAAAAATTATTATCCCTACACACACGCACACTCTATATATATATATATATATAAAAATTATTATCCCTAAATTATTTAAAAATTATTTTTTAATATATATATATATAAAATTATATATATAGAGTGTGCGTGTGTGTAGGGATAATAATTTTTTATTTGAATTTGGCTGTTTTTGAATGTGTTTTGTGACTTAGGGACTAAACCCCTATCACATAACATTGATGTAAACGTCAAATTTTACCGTTTTCAAAATTTATTTATGCAAGTGAAGTGGTGGACTCACCACATGACGTCGATTTGTATCATTACTCATGTACAGACGTGTGTTGTGTGTTATATTCTAACAAAGACGGATTAAAATGATTGAATTTTTTTTTTCAAAAATTATGATTAAATTTTCGAAGTAGCAATAAACCAATAACTATTATTGCAATCTACAGCATATTGCAATTTGGGGACAGACTCATGTTTGTGTGTGTATATATGTGTGTCTATAATATTATCATGCATATCTTTAATCATGGGATGATAGTTAGACAACCTCTTATATATATATATATACATGACAGACATCACAATCCATGTAATAGCCAAAATGTTGTGTATCCACCACCGTCCATGTTTTTGTTGTACAAGTTTGATTTTACCATTCATTCTAGTAGAGGATGTGACAAACTTGTTGTCCGGATTATTGGGTTGATGAGCCAATTACTCAACTGTACCAAAGCTTTTTTCTCTGATTGATCAATTATTCTGCCTGTCTTATTTCATGATTTCCAAATTTAATAGCCTGCAGAGACAACCAAGAAGGTGTGTGTGAATATTTTAATTTATTTAATATTTATGTTTTGACTGAAAGAAGTGACTATTTATACACCCAAAAGACTCTGTCCACGTTGACTAATGAAAAACACAAATATATATATTTTTAATTGGATATTTGTTCTATGTACTTCTCGTTTTCACTTCGTTGCCAAGATTTTTTAAAGATACAATTTGGATGGATTAATTTTAACCCAATTTAGAATTAGTGGAGTTTTTAATTCATTAGAGTAGTTTGTTTGAGAAATTGTATATTACAACCGGTATATTGTCAGGATGACATTGATTAGAAACACACCACACAAAAGCAAATAAGTTTGATTTTATAATAAATATGTGAAATCTCATTATTTCTGTGATGTGTTTCTAATTGTTGATTGTATTACGTTATCGTTACAATGGTTGTAACATAAAATTTCTCAGTTTTTTTTGGGAGTGTGAGTAAAATCTTCAATATCATTTTAATTGGAGTTCAAAACGAGTTGATGTATAAACAACTGAAACTCAACTTGGACGGACCAACATTATTAAAATAGTAATACTCGACCTTCACCGAATAAAATTCAAGCCTTATCTAGCGAAAAATAAGCTCGGATTAAGCTTGGGATGGGTTGAGAGTTTTAACATGGGTTCAACTCGTGTTTTATATATATTTTGGAAATGAAGAATCCTTCCAAATCACCGACCATTTGGACTTATGGCTGTAAGGTAAATCTTGGATATGTGCAATCGCTCGCAAACTATACATCATTTTATAAGCTCGGGTTAGATTTGGATTAGGTTGAAGATTTTAACATGGGTTCAACTCGTTTTTTTTTTTTTTTTTTTGAAAACGAGGAACTCTTCCAACCACCGGCCCATTGAACTTATGGCTACAAGTAAACTTCAAATATGTGCAATTATCTGCAAACTACACATATCTTTTAATAAGCTTTGATTGAGGATTTTAACATGGGTTCAACTAATGTTTATTTATTTTATCTTTTTTTGCAAAGTAAATCTCGGATATGTTTAATCACTTGTAAATCATACATATCATTTAAATTCGGATGCTTTTGTGTCTTGAATGTCTTGCGAAACATTTGATTAAATGCTTTCATAAATAATAAAATTTATATTCATCTTGGTTTTACTTGTTTGGCTTCCTTCACCATAATGAAATATAAACTTTGCCTGCCTATGTCTCAACTGAATTTAGCTTGCCGGCGGCTAATGAGGATAGAGAATTAGGGATGTAACCTTTTTGCAGTTGGATTTATTAACATATTGCTAATTGAAGTGCATTATATCGAAAAAGCATAGTTATGCATTATATTGAAAAGAAAACAATTCAATAAAAAAATTAATCACATTCAAAAAATTCAAAGATCTTTCTTTCCTCCATGTGACACTTGATTAAGAAGATGGTTTTGCAAAAGAAATTAAAAAGCAATCAATTTTTGAATTAAGAAGATGATTTCTTTACTTGCATATCTTCTTATTCTTTTTCTTTTTTTCGGGTAAATTACAATTCATGTACATCCACATTCAAAGAAACATACAATTTTTACTTACCAAACACTTTTTTTTTTTCAGAATTTAATTTTCAGGCCTCACATTGACACGAGAAATTCTTGAATGTCTCCGGATACCATACCCCAACTACCACTGACCAATTATGTATTATATTTTATTATCGATACAAATTAAAAATTTTATTGATAGAGGTGATTGAATATGATACTTTAAAATATTCAATACTTTCTCGTGATTTTTACTCACAAAGATAGGAAGAGCAAATACAACCTTATCTATCCACCTTGTGAAGTCATAAATTCCCAAGATTCGAAGAACAATAATTGCTTTATCTGCCCTACTCATATTTGAACACTGTCCATTCATGTCCCAATGAAAGCCATACCATTAAATTTTGATTTTGACTAGATATGTTAGTCCTAAAATAACATACTTGGAATCCTGTTAATTTTCACTTCTATTCACCCTTTGGTTAGACGGAAATTTATGGTGTAAACTATAAGTGAGAGTCAAAGAAAGTAAAGGAAAGAAAAATTAAGGTTTTAACGTTTATTTGATTAGCATGAATTTTTTAAAAAAAAGTTGTGAAAAAATATTATTATGATAGTTTGAATAGCATGAAACTGGAAAGAAAATGATGTATTTATCAAAACTACCCTTATGATTTCAAATGCTAAAAAAAGTAAATGAATTTGTGGAGCTGAATCCTCTTTATAGTCACTTGTTTATTTCCATTTTTAGCGAAGAAATAGAGAAATGATGTATTATTAAAAATAATAAATATAATATTTATATCTATTTTTAAATTATTTATATTTAAAAAAAAAGCTTTATAATATTTTTCTTAGGTGGTGCTCTAATTTAAACTTTGTTTTTTTGGTTAGATGTATCCCGTAGGCAAAGGAAGCTTCAAGTTTATGTCATAAAATTTATGGATATAACTCAATGATAGAGCAGTTGGTTGGGTACCACATATATACCATAATCAAATAAAAAAAATAAAGTAGAAATAAGAGAGAGTTTTAGAGTCGAATAATAAAAGAAGAAAGACGTTAGATTTGTATTATTGCCTTTTAAGTTACATTACATTACTATTTTTTTGGAGTAAGAGAGATAGTGTTATAATAGAAACCTAAAATGAATAAGAGTGTTATAATAACTCATATTCAGTGATGTGGATACAAAAGAGTGAAGAGAAGCAACTAATGGGCTACATTAGAAAAGTAACATACAAAGTAAAGGAAAACTAAAATTTTCGCGTGTTTTATGGAAGAAACATTTTGGAGAAAATCAAGCCGTTGGAAAATCCAAAAAAAATAGTTTTTCTTGTTTCTTTTCCTTTCCTATTACTTGTAATTAACCAAACCGACCATAAAAGAAGCCAATATAATTGAGTTTTTATATTGTACTTTGTAATGAGTTTTTTACTTAATTTTTGGACAAACATGTGAATTTATTTATATTTGCAATTTTGCATGCATTATTTTCTTTTGGACAATGCTTGCATACTTGCCGGTAAGTAAAAACCTACTCCTCTCTATTGACACGTGTCATTCTATTGATGTGTCACTTCGTTAGTAATGAGTATGTTCTTATCGGTGAATAAGCAAGTATGTTTTTTTTCAAGTACATTGTAACTTTAAATGCCAAATATTTAAAGTGAGTTGAGATTACAAAATGAAGCAAGCATGATGATAAAAGTAACAAAATTAGTAAAAATGTGACTGTATTGTTTCAAACTTTAAACTAGACTATATCTAATTGTAATTCAATGCAACAAATTCTTTGTTGAGATAGTCAATGGGTGAATTTAATTTCCAAAAAAGAGAAACTTTGGCTCATATATTACTTCAAATGATGTAACAGGTAATCGTATAGTCGCCTCTTGGTTTCCTAGAGGTTAGGGTAGCAATCAGCCACTAGTCAAGCTAATTCATATAATTGGGTGGTGATATAATAGAATAATATAGTAGATATTATATATATAATCAAAATTGTTAGTCAATTTGAGAAACGACTAACAATTTCATCAAATCTCACCTAGGACTCATTTAGGTCTTTGGAATAAAATATAAAGAAATAGTGATGTGACTTAGTTTCAACCAAGACAAGGAATAGTCACCATGCGCACTCAAAATCTACTCCAGTAAGGGATGTGACTTTTATGTGAGGTGAAGGTGAGATTATGATGATGTAAGGATGTTTTTCTTTTGGAGGGAAAAAAAAAATAAAAAATCATTTTATAAATAGATGATGGAGAAAATAGTGTAAGCCTCGGAGGCGTCCTTTTTGAATTCTAAGAATTAGTTGGGGTGAAGTTTTGGATACCTTGATTAATCTAAAATAAAATAAAAAATTCGTGCAAGCCTGTTAAAAAAAAAAAGTTGTTTACTAATGTGAATATAATATGATATGGACACGACAATATGATAATTTTTTTTTAAAAGAAGAAGAAATGAAATGAAAAAACAAGAATACATAAAAAAAATATTATATTTTTTATTTTAAAATTTTGATTTTCATTCATTTTAGGGTAAAATGCAAAAAAAAACCTATACTTTTACCGGGAATGTAAAAAAAAACTCTCAGCTTTTTTTTGTGCAAATAACTATTTAACTATCATATTTTGTGCAAAAGTCCCCTCTTCATCAATGAAAAAATAAAATTTTCAAAAATATCCTTTGTCCCTAAGATTTGAGTAAAATTGTATACATTTTTTTATACATTTTAACACCTTTATAAATTAAAAAATAAATTACTAATATTTTCTAAACTACATAATTGTTGACAAAGAATTACATTTATATGCAAACACGTCTTCTACCAAATTTCTCTTATACTTCATAATAATTTAACGGTTAACACATTGTCGGTAAATTACATTTTTTTTAAATAAAAAAAATAGATAAATGAATCTATACTATATAAGTTATAATCCTAGAGTTTTACATCTAATTCTTGAACTTATATATGTTTATTGCTTGATTTTCCAACAATGGCATTTTTTATTCTTTTTATATACGAGTACATTTTTTTTGTAAAATCTTGATTTAATTATAAATTAAATATATCAAAATATTTACCAAAAATCACATCGAAAATATGTTTAGTGAAGTTTAAAAAATTACATTTAACTCCAAAAATTACATTTATTGATGGTTCATATGTTTATTATTGGTACATTAAAATTCATTGTCTACAAAATTATTAGATTAAAACGCAAAAAGAAAAAAAAAGAAATTTGATAATTTTCACGGTGGATAGTTTTGTAAATTTTCATTTCTGATTGCATTTGCGGCACATTTTATAAAGTTAAGGATTTTTTTTCTGCAATCTAGGAAAAGTGTAGGGTTTTTTTGAATTTTACTCTTCATTTTATCCCCCAAATCGTGAATGTAATCGCTAATTTGAAAACTCAGTTGTGAATCTCTTAAAAAATTTAGTACATTTATAGATGCATACTAGACTCGTGTAATATTGCGAAAAAAAGAAATAAAAAAATCAAGATCATGAATTTTTTCCAAAATTGCATAATTTCTTGTTTATGTAATTTCTTTCCAATTTTCATGTCTGTTATTTAACAAATTTGACTTTACATATGACTGTAATTTATTTCCAGTCATGAAATTATGTTATTGATCCATGTTTTAAAATTGAATAATGATAAGGAAACTGAAATATTACCCCCGAATGAGCACCGAACCTGACGCGGCTTGGCCACGCTAGATTCTTTAACATCTTTTAAACGTGAGAATAAAAACCAGATCAAAACAAGGATGACCGATGTACGGTAATTCCATGAGGCTGATTTAACTCCACTCCGACGACAGTCAGTTGGTGATCCGGTAGAGCGTGGTTGACCTACTCCGATTCTTGTTAATATATATCAGTCCAAACATTGATTTCCTGAGAGCGCGACCACGGGACCCATCACCATGATCAAAGGTGGGTGGTTGCTCATTGTGGGTCAATTTTCGTCTGAAGAATAGAGCATTTCACCCCAACATTTCTTGGTTTTCTTGATCTTCTTGGACTCCTCCTTCGGCATGGATAAGTTTCACACACAAAAACACACATATGCATACATGAGGGAGACCTTAAATAATCACTTTCTGGTAAGACATTGTGTTCACAAAAATATAGAAAATGGGTCGGGAGATTTATATTTATACATATATTATATATTTGTGTGTCAATGTGTGAGATGAGACCATGTAATAATTGATTTGAGGGTGAAAGATGTAGTAATTACTGAAGTGTTGAGGTTCTAGCTTTGGAAATATTAGGGACTGGTTTGCCATTTTTTTTTCTCTTCGGAGTCTCTTTGATCTCTTCAAGTTGGGTGAAGCCAACGCGCAACTCGGTACAGTTTGTGAAGCTTTTTTGTGTGTTTAAGATTGAGAGGAGAGAGAGTGTGTATTCATTTTTATTTTTGTTTTATCGCATGAGAGGATGCATTTTAGAGAGTATGACATGGCCAAGCCATGTCACATTCGGTAATTTATTCGCGTTTTCGCTTCAATTTCATTCGAATTTGGCTGTTTTCGGATGTGTGTTTTGTGAGTCGCGAGATAGTGAACCCTCGTCACATGATATCGACGTAAATATGCAATTTTTGAAACTCATTTATGTAAGTGAGGTGGTGAACCTACCACATGACATTGATATGTATTATTTACTCATATACATGTGTTGTATACTAATGAAAACTAATTTAAAATAATTATTTTTTTTCCGGAAATTATGATTGAGTTTTCGAAGTAGCAATAAGGCAATAACTATTAACTTTTGTTGCAAATCTACAGCATATTGCAATTTGTGGATAGGCTCATGTGTGTGTGTGTGTGTGTATATATATATATTTATACACACACACACGAACAGTTCCAGTCCTACAAACGCAATGTCAAGCATGAGAGAATCCCTCACTAAATTTGCAAATTAAACAAAACCTTAATTCTACATTATTGGAGAATTGTAGCGTCAAACCTTTACTCTTTAACGTGACTTGATTCTGATTATGATTTATGATGATGAAAGGAATTTCTTGTAGAACTAAACTGCTAGTGAAGTTACGTTCAGTTAGTGGATAAGGAATCAAATTCCTTGTTCGGGTAGCGACTTACCCAAACCCATAGTGTAGGATTGATAATTGATTGTGGGTAACCAAAGTGAAACGGGCTACTTCTTTTTTATGATGATTTTCTTTTTGGGCCAACAAATTATAGGTTCAAAGTCTAAGCTCATTTTCTCGTATTTAGATGTAGGGATGTCAACCATACGATATACGAGTTTTGGGAGGAGGACTCTAACTCTATTCTTGTCTCTGTTTAGAAGAGTTCCCTCTATTTCCGTTCAAAACTGTTATTACGTTACAGAGATAGGACATGATGAAAAATAATTTAAGAGAGCTTTTGTAATTGTATTAAGAATATAATGAATGTAAATAATGAAACAAATTTTCAACTATGATAATAATTCATTTTCTCTTATGAGGAGGATAATAATAAGTTTTAAATTCTCAATCGAAATTTGAGATTTAATATTATTGTGAGAACATCGTAATAATACATAGATGTTCTCAAATAATAATAATACAAAAAAATGTTAAAATCGACAATATTCTTAATATTGCGAACAAAGATGTGTTATGAGAAGAGAGAGATGTGATCTAAGAGAGGTGGGTTGAGCAGCGAAAGTCTCTAGTGATTGAAATTGAATAACCTAGGATTTATTTAATATATACCTAATATTTTTTTTAAATATATTATAAAGACAAAATTGTAATTTTGCAATATGAAGAGGGCAAGGTGGGGTGATCTTTTCCCAACCCGTCCCACAACCACGTAGGTTTTCAAAGATAACCTCATTTTTGCCCAAAACCATTTAACCACCCCCGTAACAGTTTTAAATGGGATGAGACTTTTTTTCATTCAAATTCACATGTCAAGCCACTACTTGTACCAGTATGTAATGCTACGAAAGAGGAATAGATAAACTGAAGTATAAAACCGAACAATTTGCAATCCTTGGAAGTTATAATACAGAGTTTGAATTCGAACTCATTCAAATATAGTAATGTGAGTGGAAGTGTGGGCTCCACCACACCGCGAATCCGGGTGATGTATCATTTTTCATGCAAATTGTTAGGCTCATCACTTACTTACACTTGTTCGGGCTTAAAATAATTATTCTATGAATATTGTAAGCTTTGCTCAAGTCTTTGGACAATCTAACCTTGCCAACGATTTGAGTTCAAAGTATATGCTTAGCATTGTATGGACTTGGGCTTACTAAGGCCCTGTTGAGTCTGAGCTATGCTTTCTGTTGGGTCTGCTTGTCCAATAATATGTAAATGGCCTAAACCCAATCTTAATCTAGCCTAACCAAATTCACAGCCCGTCATCTATATATGCAGTGTGATGAAATGAAACCCTAACCAATCCCATTTCTAGGGTTTCGCTGAGAGCAAAGTAGCAGCCTTCGTAGCTATTCTTCAGTCACAGACATGGGTAAGTCCCGAAATTTTAACTCATTATGAATTATAATTTCTACAAGTTCATGTTTTGTTGGTTGTGTGTGTATATATATATATATGATTCGATTGTTGATGCATATTTGTTGTCTGGTATGTGAATTGGGGGTACAATGAATGCTGAACAGCCAGGATTAAGGTTCATGAGCTGAGAGGGAAAACGAAGACAGAGTTGTTGAGTCAGTTGAAGGATCTCAAAGCTGAACTCGCCCTTCTCCGTGTCGCCAAGGTCACCGGTGGTGCTCCTAACAAGCTCTCCAAAATGTACACACACTCTCTCTCTCTAGATCTAATTTTGCTATTGAGTTGATATATATATATATATATATATATATATATATATATAGTGTTTGTCTTCCATTAGTTCCAGTTGTGCTCTATGTATGTGTGTCCGTACATACGCATTGGTATGCGTTTGTGTTTATATACCTGCATCTCCTCATATCTAATTAAGCTCCTTCTTATAGTGAGGGGTATTGGTACTTGCATACTCTGAATTTCTGTTTTATTTTTTTATGGAATTGGTTGATACTGGTGTGTCTATATATATATATATGTTACACTTGGTTCTTCCTCTGTGCATATGATGTAATTATTGAATTTTGTAATAGAAATGGATTGGCTCCAATGTAGCCTATTCTACTGTGCAAGACCATCATTTATTACCGACATCCAGAGTAAATTGTAAATTAGAGCTATCAACGGACTGATGGCATGAAATGCGATTTTCAAATTTTTGTTATCATTAGTGTTGATAGCTACCATTTGCTATAACGGTCTCATCCATAATCAGTATCATTGTACGCATTTCATGATATGGTAAATCCATTTCATACCATCAGTTGCGGTGATGGTTCCAATTTACTCTGGATGCCCGTTATAAATGATGGTCTTGAATAGTTGAACGTTCGATAGGCTACAATGGAGTCAGTCCATTTCTATTACTCAACGTACTGAAAATTCAATGATTAAATCAAGAGGAAAGCTAATCACAGTCGGCAATCGACTGTGGTTGTTCAGTCACTGTGACACATGGTGTTCTCCTTTGTAAGAGTTTCTTTTTTTTTTTACCGAAAGTTTACTTTGTAAGAGTTCAGCAGCAGCAGTAATTAATTCACATGGGTCTTCTACTAATAAAATTACTTCAATACCCTTTCTGTACTTGTTCTATAGTCTCCTCAGATAAGTTAGAACTGACGTGACCGTGACCCACTTTTATTAAAATGAAACTAATATGTACCAAAAAAAAGAGTTGGTGTTTAATGACAATTCTGTCTATAGGAGAGTTTGTTAAATAAAATAGAAGGATTTTTGTTTAATGAAAACTTGAATTGAAAACTTTTTACTTGTTAATAAATAAATAATTGGCAAGCAGAAAGTTATTATTGCTAATTAATTGGCAAACAAAAAGTTATGAAAAAAATAAATAAAGAACTTAAGAGGAAAGCTATTCACAGTCGAGAAACGATTGTGATTGCATAGTCGCTACCCTACATCGGTGACATGTGGAATTCTATTTTCTAAGAGTTTAGCAGCCACAATACTTGATTCACGTGGATTTTTTACTTATAAAATTACTTCAATACCTTTTTTATACTTGTTCTTGTGATTAGCTTTCCTCTTAAATCAAATGCACAAAGCAAGAACCAAAGGTAATATAACAGCATATATATATACACACACATCCTTGTCCGGTGCGAAAAAATAAATATATAATGAAATAAAAGCATCAACCAATTTCATAGAAAATTAAACACAAATTCCGAAGCAAATTAAGAGTATATAAGCACCAATATCTCTGAACATTAAAACAAGCTTAAGTAGTAATAAGGAAATGCATGTATATAAACACAAACATATATCTATGTGTATATCTATTACATAATGATGAATTATTATTATACATAAAGCGCAATGGGCAAGTCATTTTCAATTGGGAATATTGATAATAGAAGACAAACTTGTTTGTTTTTATGCTTTTAGTCTGCTTATGTATCTCTATCGCATCATGTTTTGGATTAGATGCCTTTAGACATTTTATGTATTGAGTGTTGTTTTATGCAATTTGATGGTGTGCTTGGTGTTTTTGTGGATGCAGAAAAGTGGTGAGGTTGTCAATTGCACAGGTGTTAACAGTGATCTCACAGAAACAGAAGGCTGCTCTTAGGGAAGCCTACAAGAACAAGAAGTACTTGCCACTTGATCTGCGTCCCAAGAAAACCAGAGCCATCCGCAGACGTCTCACCAAACACCAGGTATAATTTTACTTATAATCTGCTGCTATTTCATCCCATTTTTATTTTTTTTTCTAGTTTAGTGTACAAAGCTGGACGCTGTTCCTTTCTCAAATTATGCTTATTACTGTTGTTAATTTCCTGCATATTATGTTATAAGAGTTTTTTCCCTCTTCGACTAGGTAAGCAATTCACACGTTGAAGTGTCTGTGTTGGACACGTGTCTGAAACGGCCCGACATGTCCGGATATTTTTCATTTTTTGACATGCTGCAAACACGTGTTTGTTTAAAAGTGATTTTTTTTTTTAAAGATTTCGAAGAAAGATTGGTTAAATTATAAAGTATGTGAATATTTTTAAACAGTTTCAAAAATATGGAGGTCAAAACTTTAAAAAATTAATTTTTTTTAAGTAATTTATCAAGCAATTTTATTAACTCAATCTTTTTACACTTATTATTTTTTGAATTTGTAAAAGATCACAAAGAGAAAATGAGAAGAATTTTGTTCTCTTTCATATCATCGGAGCTTGACTGCCAGTCTTCTTCTTTTTTAATTAATTCTCTCTTTATTTTTTTCTTTTTTTGAGTCCTCTTTTTCCTAGCACAAATTCCTTTCTTCCTCTGTAGCTTCTCTCTTTTGTTATCAACAAACTGCTTTTTTTAAAAAAAAAAAACCTTAATTTTCTTTATTTCTTTATTTTTTTCTTTAACTAATTCTCTCTCTTCTAACAGAATTCTCTTTCCCTTTCTTCGACATAGCCCTAATTTTAAAAGGGTTTAGAAATTCTATTTCAGCCAACTCTCTCTCTCTCTCTCTCTCGTCTTATCTTTCATTCTTTATGCAATTGTAATTTTTTGTTCAGTTATGGATTTAGATTACAAAAATTTTTAGAAAGGGACTTGGCCCAATCACTTTCTTTTTTCTCTTCTTAAACGCGAGAATTGTTGTTGTAGTTGATTAGTTATTGTTATCTGAGATTTTTTATTTTTTGTTGATGAAAAGTAATTATTAGCCTTATAATATATTATTGCACATATACAAATATATATTTATTATTCACTGTGTCCGTGTCTTAATTTTATAGGATCTGCTGTGTCCGTTTCATGTTGTATCCATATCCATGCTTCTTAATCCTACATTGAAAATATTGCTAAAACAATCGTGACCAGGTTGTATTTTGATGGATCAATGGATTTGAAAATTCAAAAATATATAGAAGGATTGACATTTGAAATTTGATTGGGAGCATTAAGGGCGGCGATAATGGAATATTCTTTTAGGATCCTCGTGCAAGTAGTTTGTGCACTAGGAGATATTTTATTAGGATACTTGTTTACCTGGTATATTGTTTGTAGTTTTTTTTGAGTTGTATAGTGTCTTTATTCTAAAATTGTGTATATAGCCGATCTAATTACCTCCAGCGCCTATTCATTTTTGATTGCTTTGTTTGTGCAGGCATCATTGAAGACAGAACGAGAGAAGAAAAAGGAGATGTACTTTCCCATGAGGAAATATGCCATTAAGGTGTAAGTTGGGATCTATTTATGGAGGAGATTTTGGTACTCAGTATATAAATCTCAATCCAATGATGAATTTTAAATTTTGTTTACTTCTACTCTCATATTGGAGTTGAGTTTGACTGTTTTTATTTAAATTAATGGCTAGAAAACTTCAGAGCTTGTCTCTCTTCAATGCAGTGGTAGGCGAGAGATTGATATTTATGTATGTTTTGGTGGTTGCTTTGACAAATTATGTTTTGTTCATATGCCTTCTTGCTTGTTTCATTTTCTTCTTTATTTGTTTTAAGGCTATTACAGTTTTAAGATTAGAAGGTTTTGGGGGTGCAAAAAAAGAATCAACATCCTCACATTGATCGCAGAATGAAGAAGGGTATTCGTAAGTTTCTCTTTCTAGACGAAGGCCATTATGGATTTTAATTTGCATGTCAATCATGAAAAACTTCGTTTCATGTCTTGTATTCGTGGCAAGTATTTAGGCGCTAGTGTATTTGTATATTATACACACAGTCACACACACAGGAATTCCTGAGACAGCTTTTTTGTCTTTTGAATGATTTGACCAGTTGTTTTAGGATCAATGTAATACAATATATAGGGGTCTAGATGCTGCAAGTATCATTCAGTTTAGTATATATATATAATGAGAGGGGGTCATTTGGACATGATGCTGTTTGGAAAGTGTAAAGACTTAGGGTTCGCTGGCTTTAGCCCTTACTCAACCAGTATTGTTTGACAACACGAGCCAAACTCAGTGCGAGTTGTGGTAGACTAGTCTAGGTGGCCGAGGGCCAAGTAGCAAGCAACGAGTAGCCCGGTCTTGGCTGGGGGTTCATTGATCGTGAAGCCCTTCGTGTGTCATTTTCCTCCAATCTCCTCCATGTACAGGCCTAGGATTAAGTCTTGGTTTTCTTTGGTTCTCGTGTTCAGGGAATTAAACATGATTTGAAATTTGCAGCCTGAAATTATGATTTAATTTGAAGGGTTCTGATGCTCTTCCACATTTGTGGGTAGTCCTGCATCTGAAATGGATCCCCCATCCAATACCAGCCTTTGATCACTAATTTTTTTTTCACAACTTGATTTTATTTTTTGTTTTTCTATTTATTGATAATGCCATATGATGAGTAATGATACAATACAGATATTTGATCGATAATTACTAAATTAAGAGCAATGTTATACAAGCTGATTGGCTTTGGCTTGTGTTATTGTTGATGTAATACAATGAGGAATCTAAGGGCTTGTCTGCATCTGAAATTTGTGTTTTTGTTGCTTGTAGTGTACTCTAGCGAAGCAAAAAACCAAAACGTGCTTAGTAACTTTTGTTGTGATTTGAATAGTACCGAGTTTGTTCTCGAAAAAAATTGCTGTTTTCAAATGTTTTTAAACTCAAAAAAATAACTCTGGCTAACTTTTTTAACTAGTCATTTTGTTTATTAATCTTGCATTACTTTATTACCAAACACAATCTACAACAAAAATGCAGTATGGAAATAGGCTCGCTCACAAGGCAAATAGTCATCCTTAAAGATGCCAATTCTAGTATCCTTGAATTGCTATATATATATATATATATATATATATAGGAAAAAGTACAAAAAAAATCCTATTTTTTATTTACGAGTTCATCAAATCCGGTCAATAATATAATGGGTTTGTGCATTGACAGGACTTGATGATCCAACAAAACGTAGAATTTTTTTGTAATTCTTTGTTGTATATATATCAACTTGTAAACGCAAACAATGAAATCCTTTGAAATCCGCATTACACGTGTTTTATTATTATATATATATATTGAAAGCAAGATGATACAAGAGTACAAGCCAAGGCCAGAGCATCAACAAGCAACACTGAATAAGCCAGTTAGGTCAAGGAGGACCATGAACATAAACTCCACGAGACTTTAGAGCCAAGTAATGTATTCTCTCCATACAACAATATTAAGACAATCGCTCGTACATATGACCAATTAACAAACTCGTGAAAAATAATAATAATAATATTAATATTGGTGAGTACGTGTTCTCATTATCACAAAAAAAAAAAATCTAAGCTGAACAAATCAATTACATCTACATCAATTAAGTATTTGGAAACACTAGTTCAAAGCTGATCAAATGGAGAGAACAAACCCAATTGTGATTATATATGTTTGCATTATATCAGCTCCCAACTTCAACTTGTTACAGATAAGCAGAATCCACTAGATAATGATGGTGTTTTCTATTCTATCTTCTGTAGGGCAAGTAGATTTGTTTGGCTCCTAAGAAAATAAATATAATCTAAAAAAGAAAAGAAGAGAGTTTGACTTTCTTGTTTATCTTGACTTTTTCAACTTCTATTTATATATACATATAATCCCTGTAAAACAGGGATCTAACAGGTAGTTATACATGATTTCATTGTTTATATATCTCAAATTTCTTATAGATACAATCCAAATAGTCAAATAATTCTGTCTATATCATGCACATGATGCATATAGTTATAGTAGTATATAATATTGGATTGACCATTTCTTAAGTGATAGCTTCAATCATTTCTATTTCTTTCTTTCTCTCTCCTGTTTTTCACTAATACTATAAAATTTTCATATCCTTAGTTCGATCATGTCATACTCTCAGAGTCTCTTCTTTTCATTAATTTATCACATTCTACTTGTTTACTCAACTCTTATTTTTATCTTCAAATTATAATAAATACATAACAAAGTCAAGTATAACATCATCTAAACCTCTTTTCTTAGTGTATTATCATAATTTTCCAATGGTGATTTTGAAGACCGGCACTGCTGTATATATATATACTATTAATTATGACCGATACTACGTATTAATCTTATTTTGTGTATTATATTTTTACTATAACTATGATCTTATTTGTCAATAAGATATATATATATATATATATATATATATATATATATATATATATATCAACAAATGCGGCTTGAAATAATTTCAAGATCTAGAAACGAAGGACATTTTTCTAAAAAAAAGTAATAATCAAATGGGAATATGAACAATGTTAACATGCAGCATGAAGTGATTATGTCGGATCTTAATTATAATGGTAATTAGTAACAACCTCATTTTGTATAAATACATCATATGTAAGACATTTAAGTGATGGATTGTGTATATAATTAAGTACATGCATTATATAGTCATTGATTGGGATAATGGTAAAGCTCGATCATATGAATATATCATAGGATTATTACATAAACACTCCGAACAAATATATATAGTCTACATAGATGGATAAACGTGTAGACTTGTAATAAAGAAAAATGATTTAGAGACCGTAAAAATAATTTAGAATTCCACAGTCGGACAACTGATGTGAGTGAAATTGAGGCCATGATGACCACAGTGATACACTGATGTCATCAAGATGTTAGTTCTCACTCATATAAAATAAGTCGAAATTGTTCGACTCTTGGACTCTTTGTGTCATGACTCTAAAATGATAGTTAGTTAATTTGCTACTAAGTATTTTGAGAGCATGTTCTTGAAGAAAATATTGGTTTACTTTTTCACTCCAAAATTACTAACTGAAATATATATTAATGTTATCACCTTTAGGGTTGTGCTACATGCATCTAAAAGTCATTATTGAATGGTTTGTCTCTAATTATATTCAATAGAACTTTCTAATCATAATTTGCAATCATTTTCTAATATGAATGAGGTTCAGATTCAGCCAGGTAATAGGTGATTCAAGTTTTGCGTTTTACTCAATTGAGGCCTCTAGTTCAACTAGTTTGACTAATTTAAATTTTAGATTAATATTGATGCTGAATTATGAGCAAACAATATTGTATAACTATTATCTGACCACTAGTGTTTACAATGATGATCGTGTATAAATTCTATATATATATATATCAGAGACGTTTATGCTCCATGCATGTGTTGTAATACATGGAGCAAGTACCCTCTCTCTCTATCACACACACACACACAAACACAGACACACATACACACAGAGATTGGGTCATAATGCTCTTAATTCTATGTGTTTGTGAAGTCTCTCATTCAACACCTACCCTCCATTTACTTTGATCTCTCTCACCTTCTTAACTATTAACACATTCTAATAATTGGTGACTGTGTACATAACTAGTGAAGAATCTATCTGCATAAATAGGGTCTTGAGAAAATGATGTTTATCACTAATTGCCAAGTCAATAATCAAACATTGCAAGCATATCAAAATTCTTAGGATTCACATTATTGGTAGTTTGAAAATTCCCCAAAATTTGATAAATGACATGTTAGACGTACGTATATACAGCTCATGTAGCTACTAATTGATAGCTATACTAAGAGTTTCTTTTCAAGTTACTTGCAAGTAAACTTTTCTTTTGATAAATTTTTAAATGGTTCGAGACTATACGATTCTGGCCAATCACAGATAAACACATCATCAAAAAGTTAAATAAAGTTGACACATTTGGTGATGTGTCTTCGGTTGTTCGATTTTTTGATAGTAAACTCTTAATTCTATGAAGAGTAAAGGGTGGTAAATTCAGTGCACGAGACTTCTGTTATTGCGGAATTTAAAAAAAACGTCAGATATATACAGTTTTAATTTCGCACGTGGAGAGACTATCTCCTTATTTTGAATCTGTAACCTGTTGATCACAATAACGCAACCTTATCGTTGCGCCAAGGTTCGCCCTCCTTAATTCTATGAAGAGTGCGGGACCTTTTTTCTTTTTCCTTTGGCAAGAAATTCACACACTTTGTTCTTATAAAAACTTGAAAGGTGAAAAAGTATCACTAGTAGATTATAATCCTTGTTGTTGAATAATGTTAGATTTAAGGAGACTCAACTACAGACTCTACCACATCGAGTGCGTCACAAATTCACAATTCTTAGTGTTTTTTTTGGAAGCTATTTCTAAATAAATTTTCTGGTAATTATCAAGCGCATGTAGAACGGAAAATTGCATGTATCCGATGAGGAATTATAGAGTGTTTTAGAGGGTCAGACAAAACCATTGTCTACAAAATCATACACGGACTCTTCTCACACTATCTTATTAGTAATAAAATGAATCATTGTTCCACTGATTAAGCTTAAAAGGGGTTCAATGAATCATATACTCTCTAGAACCACCCATTTACCATTCACTCAAAAATCACATACAATTGAGTCGGATGACCAGACTGCAATATAGTGGCCTCCGAATGGTGGTTTGATGACGGGACCATTGGAACACGTCAAAGTCGTTTTGTTCGTTTAAGTTAGACCACAATTCTGTTGTTTACTCAACAACCCTAACCCCCGGGTCAGTCAAACTATATTATATATATATATATATATATATATATATATATATATATATATATATTGTGCATGCACAAACCCACCACCCCTTCAAGAAAGACTTTTCAGATTATGACAACTACAATTTTTCTCAGAGCCCTTTTCACCGAAGTAACATGTAAGGAATTCATGGGTCTACCACCTTGGCACGTGATGTTATAAGTAGGGGTGCAATTTAGACGGCTTGAAGGGATCAACGTGAGAATGACCTTTGATAAAGGGTAATAATACTCGAAATTGACACGACGATTTTGACGGATCAATATGAGAATGCCCTTCAACAAAGGATTACAGTAGAGTGCACACCAACCGGTTTTTTATAATTTTTTAGTAGAATCAGAATTGAAATCTTTTTCAATGATTTCTTAATTTTAAAATTGGAATCGGAACCGTCGAGTACGATTTAGTTCGATTCCGATTTCTTGCAGTTCTAATTCTCCAACAATTTTTATCAATTTTTTTTTTAAACATTGATAAAATACACACTCATACTTGTGCATCCCTAGTTATACCAATAGATTAGAAACTATTAATATTTATTTATATATCTTATATTATATAAATATATAGAATATTAAAACTTAGAATCTATTAATATTTATCTTTATATTATATATTTTATACTTTATATATAAATAAAACACTAGAATTTAGAAGGTATTAGTATTTATTTATATATTATATATTTTATACTTTATATATATATATATATATATATATTTATATTTCTAAAGGTTCCGGTTCCTTGACTTGGAACTGAAACAGTAATGAACAGTTCAGTTCGATTTTGATTTCGGTTTCGGTTTCGATTTTACCGATTCTTTGTGCACCCCTAGGTAATAGTACTCGAAAGTGACACAAGTGTAAATGTCCAGTGCATGTGAAACGGAGAGACTATATATATCCAGTGATGAATCATAGAGTGCTTTAAGAGGGCTAACACCACCATATATCATAGACAAAAATAAATAAATAAATATAAAATACAAAGTTGAAGCTCAACTAGACTTCCTTGATCGGATTAGTCTGATGAGTCGAATTAGACTTTAGTTAAAGAATGAGCTCAAATTACCTAAACTTCTAATAAAAATAATATTGTTATTAAAATAAAATGAAATTTTGGTACTAGTTGCCTCAATTAGCATATTTTTGCTTATATTAAAAATAAAAATAAAAAACATATTTTTCCTCAATTCCAATCTAAATTGATCTCGGGTTAAAAAAAGAAAAAGTAAATAAAATAAAAATAAAAACCATTAAAATAAAAATAAAAGAAGAAGTTGTCTGTGTCTATAAAAAATCAGATTAAAGTGGATTTGAATTAGTCTGTCCAAAGTTGTACCCCTAGTGCCTATCACTCATCACAACTCACAAGGATTAGTTACAAGAATATTCACTCCCTCTTGGTACTAGCCTGTACTAAATTTCAATTGGACCAACACAATACTAAAAATGAGAAACAATAAGATAATTTGATGGTGTCCAATGAATCAAGCTCTTGGGTTATAGAAGACTCGGAAAAGTACGTGGATGAAAATGACAGGCCGATTTCGTAGACTATAGGAAGATATATATATATATATATATATATATATATGTATATGGGTTGGAAGAAATAGTCTTTACCAATAACATTCCATTCCTCCCAAGAACTTCCCTATTGTTTCCTATCAGACCCAGACTTTGTTTTCTCCTTCCAAACACACAAAAAGACTTCAACAAAAATATTTTACAAATTGGAAATAAAAATGTCAGTACTTAGGATCCAGTTTCTGCCTGCGTGTCTAAATATGTTTGTATTTGTATATATAAAAGTCGAAGTGTGGTATATATTAATATATATATATATATATATATATATATATATGTGTGTGTGTGTGTGTGTGTGTGTGTGTGTGTGTGTCTGAACTCCTTCAAGTTCACTAGTGTGTGCGCGCTCGCATTTCAACTGTATTGTTTGCTTGACTGAACAAATTAGTCTAGGAATTCCAGAATAGATTTGAGAATTGGTTGGCCCGCTATACGGTGTAGAATATTTATTTAAGCATTTAAAAGTATTTATTAACCATAATAATAAATTACAATTTAAAGATTTCTTCTTCCTCAATAATATTCTAAATTTGTGCTACAACTAGAAGCTACACCAAAACCTGAGCGTGTTTTCGAGGCTGAGCCATACTACCAAAAGTCCTTTTTCTTGACTTGGGAACCAAATTATCTGCATTGACTTCCATTCAGAGTCACACACACATACATCAAATTATACTTGCTGTAATAATGACTCATTTTATATCCTTCAATAACATCATGTAATGACGTTTTTTCTTTTTTTAATTCTTTTTTGGGTCAATTTGACTATTGGATCATATATTTTTATTGTATTTGTTGTCCTAGGCAAATATCAAGTCAATTGAATATGAACATGAGTTCATATCCAGATACTCATATATCTCTATAAAATTTTAGTTTAAAACACGAATTATAGTTTATTTCTAAAGCCGAGTTCAAAGTCATTATTAAATTCAAAGTTTTCGAATGAGATAATGTGAATGGAGATAATGTCATCATGATGTGACATCACTAACATGATAAGATCAAATTCAAGAAATTATAAGGTTTAATCAGAATATTCTTTTCTAATGTGAAGAAAATGAAGAATAAATAAAAGACTAAAATTTTTTGGAGTTCTAACTTATCAAATACATAAGCCTGCAGGATATCTCAACTGATCAAATTTTGAGTTTGTTCCATAATGGTCAACAGTTCGAGTCTCCTCAGTGCCACTAGAGACTTGCCCGTTAATTGACTTTAGGACTTTGTGTGATTAGTCGAGGTCCGGACAAGGGAAAAAAAAAAACTTACCAAATATATGGCATAAAACCTTTAAAATGGGCTCTAACCCAATCAGAAATGGACACTTGTCGGGTGACTGATTTATCAGCAACCTTGTAATATTGTTTGTGATTTTCAATCTTCCGTAATTACACGTAATCATCCATTTAACCTTACTAGTGACTAGTGTACAGCAAACTGAGTCAGTCAGTCAGTCAGTCAATCACCGTAGGGTCCCACATGCCAAGACAACCTCTTCCCCAAATGGAAACTATGGCTTTCCCTCCTCTATTTAAACTCATCCCCCACAGACTCTCACCAAATCAACATCACACACAAGATTCAGAGGATATAGAGAGAGAGCCTTGAATTCTTTTTGAGTCCTCTTTGTACATCTGATACTCAAAATGGGAGTCATTCAAAACCCAAAAGGAGAGATATCGCCGATGACCCACCAACGAGAAGCCACTCTCTTCTCTTTCTCTAAAACCTCCTCTTCACTCTCTTCCCTCTCTTCGTTTCCAGTACCTAATCTTCCTTCCTCACCTCTCCACACCTTATCCGCAGCAATGATGGAAGAGAACATCAAAAACGCCGAGACCCTGATCATGAAATGGGATCCCAACGCTTCTTCATACACTAAATTCGCTTATCTTTTCCAAGATAACCGAAAAGAAGCCAAAGGGTTCCTCAAATGCATCAAGGACTTGAGCCGGACCATGCATTTCTTGATTGCGGAGAAGTCAGCTTCTGACAAGCTTGTGCTCCCGCAAACGTTGATGCAAATAGCCATGAAACGTCTCGAGAAGGAGTTTTATCAAATCTTGACGGCCAATCGTCAGTACTTGGATCCTGAATCAGTTTCTAGCCGATCATCATGCATGTCACTACGGTCACGATCAAGTAATTCTGATGATGAACATGAAGTTGGATCAGATGAGGAGGTTCAGATAGCAGGTGAACCGATATCTGAGGTTGCACGGCTCTCAGAGCTTGCCATGTCTGATCTTAAATCAATTGCTGATTGTATGATCAGTTCTGGTTATGGAAAAGAGTGTGTGAAGATATATAAAATCATTCGAAAGTCGATTGTAGATGAAGCACTGTACCGTATCGGGATTGAACGGTGTAGTTCTTCCAAGGTCAACAACATGAACTCAGAAGTTTTGGAGAATCACATCAATAATTGGCTGAATGCAGTGAAGATTGCCGTGAAAACACTCTTCCACGGCGAAAAGTTTCTCTGTGATCATGTGTTTTCTGCGTCTGGCTTGATCAGAGAATCTTGTTTCACCCACATACTGAAAGAAGGAGCTATCAATTTATTCAAGTTTCCAGAACTTGTATCAAAGAGTAAGAGATCGCCAGAGAAACTTTTCAGGCTTGTAGACCTGTACGAGTCAATCTCTGATCTCTGGCTGGAGATTGAATCAGTCTTCTCATCTGAATCGATCTCAGCAGTTATATTACAAGCTAACAACTCACTCCTCAAACTCGGCGATGCGGTCAGAACAATTCTATTGGAATTTGAGTCATCGATCCAAAAGAACTCATTGAAAACACCAATTCCAGGTGGCGGAATTCATCCACTGACCGTATCTGTGATGAATTACGCATCTTTACTTGCCAATTGTAGTGGGGTCCTCACTGACATTATCGCCGATTCAACATCACTGACACAATCACCGCTGCCAGAGTTGTATTTCAACACCCCAAACTGCGATGAGAATCCAACATCATCCGTGTCCATACGTCTCGCCTGGATCATACTTGCTCTTCTATGCAAACTTGACAGCAAAGCTGATCTCTACAACGACATAGCTTTGTCATATCTCTTTCTCGCCAACAATCTTCAATTCATAATTGAGAAGGTCCGTACAACCAACCTCAAGTACCTGCTTGGCGATTACTGGGTTATAAAGCATGAAAACAAGGTGAAGCTGTATGCAGCAAATTACGAAACAATGGCTTGGACTAAGGTATATCAGTCCCTGCCAGAAAATTCAACTACAGCAATGTCACCGGAGACAGTGAAGATGTGTTTTAGGGAATTCAATTCAGCTTTTGAAGAGGTATACCGGAAACAGACATCATGGGTTGTACCAGAGAGGAAGCTAAGGGATGAGATAAAAGTATCAATTGCAAATAAGCTTGTGCCTGCATATAGTGAGTTTTATGACACATACTTGATGACTTTGAGCCGGGAGAAGAATATTGGAGTGTTGGTGAGGTTTTTACCAGATAATTTGGGGAATTATTTGTCAGATTTGTTCCATGGGACTTCCATTTCAGGGAGTTTGTCATCATCTTTTTCGTCACCACATTCGCGTGTATCACGATGTCTTCCCCAGGTGTAACAATACAATCTGACACCGAAGTTTACAGTTTTCATGGGCAGTACTTCAGCTATGTTTCAACTTTCTATGTACTCCTTTTCTTTTGGAATTAATTTCATCTTTCTGTACAGAAGCCAGTGGGCTGTTATGCAGGAAAGGAAAACAACAGTAATTATTTAAAACAGTTATCTATCATCAGCATGGTTCATTGTTTTACTTAGCCTAGTTTGGGTTGCTATGCAGGAAAGGAAAATGACAGTAATTGTTTCAACCTGTTATCTATCATCAGCATGGTTCAATGTTTTCCTTAGCCTAGTTTTAAACCTCAGAAAATAATTTAAAGGAGTAACCGCTTAATTTGAATTAACTTAGGCCTATAAGAGTGGGATCGGAAAATTTGTGCAATCCACTTTCCCCTGAAACTTCATTAGCTTAAAAAGAAAGTTGGTCGTAACTAGATAAAAGGACAACTAAAGAAGAAAAATACTCATTTTATATATTAAGGAACTGAGAGACAAAAATATAGTATGTCATAATTGATATACATCAAGAAAGCTCCAAATTTCATAGATCATGTGCTATAATAATATTAATATCAGCAGCATATTGTTGGAGACATGAGATCATAAGATCCAAAGAATGAACTTATACCATCAGAAGCGGTGAGAACAAATTAAAAATATCATGCCCATCTGGTGTCCAAACACCACCTTGATTTCTGCCATAACATTAAATATTACGTGGAAACAGGATACCGTCTGCATCTAACCTTTTTCAAGTCTGGAGGACAGTTATGAGCCGAGAGATGTACATCGTAGGATGTGTATGACCAGGAGGTGTTATTGTTAAGACTTGAGAGTGCTATGCAACCATTATCTGCTCTGCTGGTCTTGGTATGGATTGCCAACCCGTACAGATCTGGAGAACAGTTCTGAGAGAATCGGAGGCAGCTTCAACTGTCCATGTTGGATAAAATTCACTGGGATGGAACATGCATTCTTCACCAGTCCCTGTTAACAAGCGTGCTTGGGCTCCAGTCAGGAACAAGTCCCCTTCAGACCTTATCAAGCCAGACTTTGCCTCTTCCTTATCTGCTGCCTAGAAACCATCATGACAACCAGCAATAGTAACAATTTATGTCAACAGTCAGTAAGATTGGAGTACCATTGAACTGTACCCATAATACAATATAAGCAGCATATACTTCAGCATTAGAAAATTTAGAGAGGCCAAGTAATCAGAAAATAACACCAGCTTTTACCCCTCTGAAAATTATCCATAGGAAGCACTTATGTAATAAGCATATATGATCGACAAGCTACCTGATGATGTGGTGGTCCAACAAAGAACTATACTTAGTGGACCAAAAGACTAGATGATTTATATATTTTTTATTCATCAAACACCGTCAACTTGAAACTTCATGTCATCTGGTTGCTACATTTTTCTGGTCACCGCTTGAGGCTACATGAACTAACACCAGGCTATGATGGATCCACCATTTGGTAGTTTTAGCACTACAAATAATAAATAAATAAATAAAATTTAAAAAATGTAGCTGGCAGATGATCCAGCTTTCCTTCTTACGGTCTTGCCACTACTCAAAACTACCCTACAGCATTTTCTGGAACACACTAAGGGTATTAGCTGTAGAGGAAAATTTTATGGGTTTATCCACAACCTACTTTTGTAGAAGATGCCTAAATGTTCTTTTCCATATCAAATTTTTTTTAAGGCTCTACGAAGTTAGGAACCAACTGGTAGCTTCCCTACTTGAGAAAATATCTAATTATGGTAGTGACAAAGGCTTAAAATTGAAAATAGGACATCACCAACTATATGGATAAACTAGAGAGAAACTTTGCAGTGTTATAAAATAATAGATTTAACTGAAGAAAGAATTTTCAAAAAGAATTGAAATTATTAACTTTATCATTTAAATTGAAAATATTAAAACAAACAAAAAGCACTATGTAAGACACAAATGTAGGTGAAATAAAAATGATGTGATGGATATTAGTAGGGAAGAAAAGGTAATGAAAAATTCTTGTTTATGTAAATAGATACTGATAGGTAGTACCACTTGGGACAACTGTGCAAGATGAAAGAAAGTAGCAAAGATGGCACGCTGAGAACAACAAAAACTAAAAAAAACAAAAAATCCTGTGCCACTGAAAAGAAATGTGATTTACATTGAAGGCTCTAGAACAACAAGGGAGAAACCCCAAAAATCGTAGGTTGGAGAAGTAAAAGAACATGAGTCCTCATCATTAAATTGAGATGATAAGGTGTTATGAACAAAATAAATGTTTTTGCAGCCAACTCATACAGCTGGGAGCACGTTTAGTCTATTTTTTAAGTCATTTACATCCAAATTAGACTCTGATTCAATGCTCATTTGTAGCTGAGATGGACACATAGTTGTTAAAGGCTCAAGGCGCACAAAGGGGCTAAGGCCTCCTGGAGCCTGAGGCGCAAGGCGCAAAGCGAGGCGCGGGCCTGACTAGAGCAAGGCATAAATTGAAAATAAAATAAAATTTGTAGCCAATAATACAAAGCTAGCAGCAACAGTTGCTCAACAATCTCAAATTACTGTTTAGCCAAAAGCATGAGAGCATCAAACCACAAAATGAGAATACATAATATTCCAATTTCAAGATTTCCTATGTTTTTTTGTGATAATTAAAAAAAAAAAGTTGTCGGAGAACTCGTCCCACTGTGTATTAACTTCCAAAAAGTCTTAAATCAACTAATTGTGTCGATCAAATACATAATATTCTAATTTCAAGATTTCCTATGTTTTTTGTGATAATTAAAAAAAAGTTGTCGGAGAACTCTTACCACTGTGTATTAACTTCCCAAAAGTCTTAATCGAACTGATTGTATCGATCTATCGATCGACCCTTTTTAATTCTTTTACTGGGACTGTATTGTATGGTTAGAGTTCACCGTAACACAAAAATACATCACATGCTAACAATAGGGGAAAAAATAAGTGTTTTATATTAGGTGCGCCTGAGGCTTCAGATGCAAAGGCACTCGCCTGATTGAAGGGGTCTGGCCTGACCTTGGTCCAGACGCAACTACTGAGAATGAGAAGCCTTGAGCCTGAGGCACGCCTGGGGCGCGCCTTTGACAACTATGGATGGACAATCAAGTGACAGAATTTCCCAATGTGAAATTACATTCACTCATATAGAGCACAGAATAACCAAATGAAGTATACGGTAAATGCATCATGTTTTACATCATAGGTCCAATATGTTGTGTAAATTATGGTTCTTGTCCTGTCTAGAAATGGGATTCAGCTGAGACAATGACAAGATTGAATATGAAATTTTGTTCACGTAAGTTTTTTTTATCACATCTACAGTCTGCAAGTCTAAAACAAAAGACAGAGAATGATCACGCAAATCTTGAGCTATGCAACAAAAAGTAGAAGTCAATTTACCTTTTCTGTGTAATATTCAAAAGTTTTTTTCTTCTGTCCTGCTTCATAGATGTTGCATTGAGAATATATCTAATAGAAACAAATGGAAAAAGATATCCTGTGGTTAGAATCACAGCTTTATTCTTTGCAAAATTTTAGAAGCACAATTGTCCATCCCCATAAGAAAGAACCAAATCATCATTTACCTGTGACTCTACACTAGCACAGATGGCATATATGCCCCAGTTTCTGGTGTAATTGTTGTACAGATGAACTTTTCCAAATCTAACACGAGGATGTCTCTGACGTGTACCATTGAAGAAACAATGGTGGATGGTCACTCTTATGCATCTGTCGCCAATGTGAGAGGGGTCTGCTCCAATGAGCATGGTCTTGTCATGTTGTGTAAAGCAACACCTGGTGCAAAAAGTGAAAGAAATCATCATGAACCAGTATTTACTCGCAATATTCAATTAAATTGTGGAATGTGTGAGCATTGACCAACCTAGAAACTGTAATATCCGTGCTCTGTCTTGTTATATCTATAAGTCCATCATCATAATCACGCAGGCTACAACGGTCTATCCATATGTGCCTAGAATTTGGTTTGATTTGAATGCCATCAACATCATGTCCTCTACCACCTTCAAACTCCAGGTTGCATACAATTATGTGTTCGCAGTCCTTCAGTCTTAAGCCTTTGTCCATGAGTTTTATCCGCTGGCCACGACCATCAATTGTCTTATAAGATGACACATTCAAGTAAGATGACAAATGAATTGTGCCTGAAACTTCAAACACAATCCAGAGTGGTTCTTTCTTACGACATCCATCCCGAAGTGAACCTGGCCCATCATCTACAAACAGAAACATGGGCATTGAATATATCACACAAACATAACACAGGATTCTGAAAACCTTCTTAAAGCCATGCAATATTCCACCAGAACCAACACATAAGCTTCCCACATTATCACTATCAGGATTGACCGTAATAGATGCCTATAGCATAATGGCAATCCAAAAAAACAGATTTGACTACAAAAGCAGCCCACTTCCGATTCTTCCCAATTACCATAAATAATTGTTAATTGTTAATTGTTAAAAGCTATCAAAACAGTCACAAAATTGCATTTTGACAAGAATGAATATACTTAGAAAATTTTCATATTTCCGTTAAACTGTGGATATACTTAGATAATAGTATACTAGCACATTTATTTGCCAAAAGAGAAAAAGAGCACTTCTTATGAGGACCTCAGTAAATGGAAAATCATATATATATATATATATATATATATATATATATATATATATTTTGTGCATCCACAAAAATCTTCTTCTTTTTTTTCCCGCATAAACACGTCCACAACATTTACTCTAGGTGTCAATATGTTACACGCATATACAGGGGCGGAGCCAGGATTTTAGTTCAGGAGGGGCGTAGTGTATTTTGATGGAGAAAAAAAACAATGACAAATATAAATTTTTCACGTAAAAGACAAACAAAAAATGAAAAATCACAACAAAATCACTATTTTTATAATGAATAGTATAATATTCTTAATTTATTGTGTCCAAACCATTTGACAGGTTTAACAAATTTGCACAACAAAAAAAATTTGTGTTGACTCAATTATCTAAAAAAATAAATTTAGTCAATTTTGTTTCTTTGTTAGATATAATGATTATCAATGAGAAAACGGAAAACCAATACAATGGATCAGGGGCAACGTAGTTTGATGTTATTGAAAGAAAATTAGAAATAAAATCCTTAGAGAGTTAAAGTATCAAAGCTTAAAAAAAATTTAAATGTAAAGAAAGATTTACGTCCAACTGTTTAGGATTTTTATATTCTATGAAAAATAAATGTATTTTACTGCAAAAGAAACGAATAATCAAACTTGCATTGAGTTGGTGATATGGTGATAGAAAAACAGAATTACAGAAGGTTGATTTGTTCTCTCTATCTCTCATTCAGAGAGGAAGCTGTAGAGCATTCATGAATAGGTCGCTGGAGTGAAATCACGAATAGAGAGAATGAGCTATTTCTAACTTTGAAGGTTTTTTTTTTCTTCAGAAATTAAAAGGTATAACTACGCTTTGATACCACGTTGTCATGCCCCGGATTTCTAAACCCGGTGTGATAAAAAGAATTAAATCAAAAGTCGAAACTCAATTGTTAATGATCTTGAAACTTGGTCAAATTATTTTTTTTTCTTCAAATAAAAGAAATTCATTTTTCTCAAGATTTAAATAACTAGGCTCTATGTACTTAGAATTTGTTCCGGAAGCTATTTTCATTGAAAAAACTTCGAAATACTCAATTTAGGCTCAAGTTTTGCCAATTAGTTATCAATTTTCAAGTTTAAAAAGAATATATAAAACAAATTTAAGAAAATAATTACACACAATACACCCCATTTTTCACTCTTCCTCAACGTATAACACACAAGTGAGTGTATATATATATTTTTCTTCCTTTATCTCACTTCAAGTCTCATAACTCTCACTGTACATAAAATCTTTTGATGAAACGAAATCTATTGAATAGAGAATTTTGAGAGCTTCCTTTTGAGTACTACTTTCACTATGTTTTGACCGGGGACAAAAATGTTACAAATTATTAAAATATAAAAAAAATTCAAATATTCATATATACATGTTTTATTACTTGTCTCTTGTATTTTCATAATTGGGTCCTGTATGTACCTTTTAACACATTAAAAGACTAAATGACCAATAATTTGTCTTGAATCTTTACCTAATTTATTAGAGTAAAAAAAAATTGAGGGGTGGGGGGGCATTTTTGAGATTTACAAAAAATATGTATATAGTAATAAATAAATAAAAATATTTCAGGGCCCTGGGCACACACTGGCTCCGCCAGTGCGCATATACATACATATATATACACTAATACACAGACATATATATACTGTAACATTGAAATGGAAAGCTAACCCTAGCCCTAAAAGCAAACAAGGACAAAAACAAGTAAAGACAGAGAGAGAGGGGTAAGAACCGGCCAAAGTAGTGACGTAATAGAGCGGTCCGTGTAGGCCGCCGATGGAAAAGCGGCCGAAGCCCTCGGCCCGACCGGCCAGAGCTCTCAAGCTGAAATCGACGTCGGCGTACGGTAACGACTCCATGTTCGGTATTAGTATTTTTCACTGCACTGCCCAGATCTGATTTTTTCCGAGTCCACGAACTATATATATATATATATATATGGCGGGTCGCTGAAGCGGGAAAAAAACCCGTAAGGAGGCTCTGACCGGATAAAGGGATGGTCTAACCGGTCTGGTTCGTCCAACTATCGGATGATCTGTTAGTTCGAGGAGAGTCCAAAGGTGACGTTTGGATTCTGCTTTAGGAGATGATTTAAAGTCCTAAAAAATTTTAGTTAAAACAATTAAGTAATACTTTTAACTTATGCTTTCAATTAAGTTGATAATTCCATTCACATTAGTTTTCTTTTAATAGTAATTTTTTTTATAAAAATATCATTAATGTAATTGTTATATAAAATTATTCAAAAAAATATTTATACCATCTTGATAAACTTTAAATATATATGTGTGTAATTGTCTTAAATTTACATAAAATTACCTTTAATTTTTGAAATTACATTTTTTTTCTATTGAAATTACATATTTGTAAAACAATATAAATAGAAAAAAAATAAATAATTCATTAATTGTACATATATACACCTCATTGAAAAAAATTGTGAAACTATTTGGTTTGTTTTAATATTTATTTGGATAAACTTCACTGACACTCCTTGAGATTTGAAGTATTGTCACGCGGTTACAATTTTGTGTAATTTTGTTACTAACATCCCCTATAGTTTGTGCCGTATATCACATATACTTCCTCTGCCAAAAGTACACCGTGTCAGACCACTTTTTGATGGTGAAAAGACCATGCTACCCACTTCTGATTTAACCCATTTGAATACTAAATTTAATCTTTTAACCATGTCTAATGGACCAAAATGGCCCTTTCATATATATATATATATATATATATATATGTAACAAACAATTTTTATTGGAAACATTCCTCTAATGAATTCCTTGGAAACTTCTATAGTAAATAGAATATACAGAATTGTAATCAATCAAATATTGCAAAGCCCCGATATTTATTAACCGTCAGAATTGGACCATAACGGAATTTTGGTCTATAACGGCACCATAATATCAAATTGGAGAGAAAGATCAGAATTAGAGATTAATAGAAAGGCAAGGATATGGGCTCGTGTGAGTAGGAAACAAAAAATATTTATTCTAGTTCTATCATCAACTATGGGTTCAAATCTAAGAGAAATTCTAGAGAACGTTTGCCATCCTGAAACTTTTTTGTCTTTTCTGAATGATAAGGAGAAAAAAAAATCGGGTCAAAAGAAAATGCAATTTTGGAGTTTTATTAACAATTTGCTTATGTAGGCAGGGATCCGGTATTTTCTGACTCCTAATGTAAGGAATTACAAAAAAAAAAAAAATTCAACAAAGATGTGAATTAGGGAGGATTGGTCGACGAAATATGAACCGGAGGCTGAACATTGATATACCTTAGAACAATACATTTTTGTTACCGCGAAACATATTGGCAGCCGCAGATCATTTTATTGGAATGAAATTTGGAATGGGTACACTTGACGATATGAATCATTTGAAAAATAATTGTATTCATTCTGTAGCAGATCTTTTACAAGATCAATTCGGATTGGCTCTAGTTTGTTTAGAAAATGTGGTTCGAGGAACTATATGTGGAGTAATTAGACATAAATTGATACCGACTCTGCAGAATTTGGTAACTTCAACTCCATTAATAATTACTTATAAATCTTTTTTCGGCTTACACCCATTATCTCAAGTTTTGGATCGAACTAATCCATTGACACAAATAGTTCATGGGAGAAAATTGAGTTATTTGGGCCCTGGGGGATTGACAGGGCGAACCATTAGTTTTCGGATACGAGATATCCATCCTAGTCACTATGGGCGTATTTGCCCAATTGATACATATGAAGGAATCAATGTTGGACTTATTGGATCCTTAGCAATTCATGCGAGGATTGGTCGTTGGGGATCTCTTAAAAGCCCATTTTATGAAATTTTTGAAAGATAAAAAAAGGTATAGGTGCTTTATTTATCACCAGGTAGAGATAAATACTATATGGTAGCGGCGGGAAATTCTTTGGCGTTGAATCCGGGTATTCAGGAAGAACAAGTTGTTCCAGCTCGATATCGTCAAGAATTCCTGACTATTGTATGGGAACTGGTTCATCTTCGAAGTATTTTTCCCTTATAATATTTTTCTATTGGAACTTCCCTCATTCATTTTATCGAGCATAATGATGCAAATCAGGCTTTAATGAGTTCTAATATGCAACGTCAAGTAGTTCCGCTTTCTGAGTCCGAGAAGTACATTGTTGGAACTGGGTTGGAATGCCAAGCGGCTCTAGATTCAAGGGTTCTGGCTATAGCCAAACATGAGGGAAAGATCATTTATACCGATACAGACAAGATAGTTTTATCAGGTAATGGAAATACTCTAAGCATTCTATTAGTTATGTATCAACATTCCAACAAAAATACTTGTATGCATCAAAAACCCCAGGTTCGACAGGGTAAATGCATTAAAAATGGACAAATTTTAACGGATGGTGCCGCTACAGTTGGTGGCGAACTCGCTTTGGGAAAAAACGTATTAGTAGCTTATATGCCATGGGAAGGTTACAATTCTGAAGATGCAGTACTCATAGTGAGCGCTTGGTATATGAAGATATTTATACTTCTTTTCACATACGAAAATATGAAATTCAGACTCATGTGACAAGCCAAGGTCCTGAAAGGGTCACTAACAAAATACCACATTTAGAAGCCCATTTACTCCGTAATTTAGACAAAAATAGAATTGTGATGCTGGGATCTTGGGTAAAGACGGGGGATATTTTATAGGTAAATTAACACCCCAAATGGTGAAAGAATCATTGTATGCCCCAGAAGATGGATTATTACGAGCTATACTTGGCATTCAGGTATCCACTTCAAAGTAAACTTGTCTAAAACTACCTATAGGGGGTAGGGGTCGAGTTATTGATGTGAGATGGATCCCGAAAAAAGGGGGGTTCTAGTTATAATCCAAAAATGATTTGTCTTTATATTTCACAGAAACGTGAAATCAAAGTAGACGATAAAGTAGCTGGAGGATATATATATATATATAATTATTTATTTTCATAAATAATAATGTTAACATAAAATAAAAAAAGGAACTAAAATTGTCTTTCTTTTCTCTATTTATATATATACATATACACTATAATATATAACCTATATATATAATTATTTATTTCCATAAATACTAATGTTAACATAAAATAAAAAAAGGAACTATTTTTTTTTCTTTTTCTCTAGCTATATATATTTATACTATAATATATAACCTATATATAATTATTTATTTCCATAACTACTAATGTTAACATAAAATAAAAAAGGAATTAAAATTTTCATTCTTTTTCTATATATATATATATATATATATATATATATATATATATACACACACACTATACTATATAACCTATATATATAATTATTTATTTCTATAAATACTAATGTTAACATAAAATAAAAAAAAGGTAATTAAAATTTTCTCAAAACCCTAACACCATGAAATCCCCAATCTTTTTCTAGCCCCGCCACCACAAATTCTACGCAACCACTATATATATGTGTGTGTGTGTGTGTGTGTGTGTAACACCCCGATCCCCGACTCCCGGAAAACCGGAGGTTAACCCGTCCATTAGTCCCAATGGACCTTTTTTACCCTTTATAAAGTATCATGCTCTGATACCATTCTGTCACGCCCCGATTCCCGAGGCCCGGAACCGAGGTGTGAACCCCCTTGAGATCACCCTCACGCTCTAACCACCACCTGATCATGCAACCTCAATTTCCTATCATTTTTACGAAAATTGGGCATGACCCATTCTAAATAATCAGCTCCTGGCATGATATACCTGCTTTACAATTTATATGGACACTTCTGGGCACGTGTCCCCCCCAGCATTTATATCTAAACAATAAAAATGGACACTTCTGGGCCCGTGTCCCCCCAATATTTCTACAACATGCATAATACAATCATAATTATACATGCCTCAGTCCTTGAATGTCCATATTAAATAAATACATCACATGAATAAAATACAACTAAGGAACTGAATCAACATAAATTGCTTTATACATTTAATCCAAATGTAAAACATCTATCTATCCACTATCCTGGACATACATTAGATTCTAAGGAATCTAGATACTACCTCTGCCACCGGTGCTGTCAGTCCCCTAACTAACTCCAAAACCAGCAATACCTGCAAAACCTGGGAAGGGGTGAGCTCAAAGGCTCAACAAGATAAGTAGAACCATACTATCACCGCTGCAGCAGGTCGATCCTCACATATTCTCAAAAATATACATGCACTTAAATATATCACCATATTTAAGACCATGCTCTACCTAGCATGCATGAACCAATGATGTATGTGGCTACTCTAGCACATATGAACATACAAAATCCACCACACATGATTTTAGAAATCATTTTCAACATGCTTGAAAACAGTAAGCATTCAACATTAATATGTATATAGAACATATATGTCAAAGTATTTACATAAACAATGTAAATCAACTACCTCGTCTCTTACTCAACAAGTAGCACATCTCAAATGCAATACAGATGCATTTAACCCATACAACATGCATAAAAGCAATAGATGACCAACATATATCGTGTTTTGTCACAAGCAACACACATATATATATAAGGATGCGTTAATCACATAGCATGCTTCACAATAGATAATGTAAGCAAGTTCACACACTCGTCTTTATCCCGAACTCAACCCGATATCCTAACATGATTCTCAACCAATCATGTGACCTGAGACACTTCTCACATAATCTCAACACCGCCACCGAGTAAGTCACATACTCCGAGGTGGTTAGGTGGCTTCGGGATTCCTCACTGAGTAAATCACATACTCCAAGGTGATTAGATGGTCCCAGAATACATCACCGAGTAAATCACATACTCCAAGGTGGTTAGATAATTTCAGAATACATCACCGAGTAAATCACATACTCCAAGGTGGTTAGATAATTTCAGAATACATCACCGAGTAAATCACATACTCCAAGGTGGTTAAATGGCTTTGGGATCCCTCACCAAGTTACTCACATACTCCAAGGTGGTTAAACTACTCTCTCATTTTCCCCGTTCTCCTCACAACGGTCCTATACATGCATTTCAAACATATATGGATCAAGCACATCAATTTCATGCTTCACAATGCATAAGCTAGTTAAAAGTACATAGCATGCATTTCATCTCCACATAAACTCACATGCAATATAGATGCATATATACATAGCAAAATATTTTCATGCATCAATCCATGCTTATGAATACTAAAAAGAAGTATTTAGCATGCTTCTCATCACATTCCAACATATATAGCACATACATGTTCAAAACCTGCATAATACCTCATATATGCAATACACTCCAACTTTAGCACGTTTTTATCATGCTATAACCGATGCACACATTCAATATATATATATATATATATAAAGCCAGCATGCGTCTCACATTCACATTCCCACATATAATCACATATATGTCCAATCCTGTATATAAGTCCTATATGCACGTATACCAACATACATATAATCATGCTCACAGTCGATGCATGTATTCACTACAAGTAGCTAACATGCATCCCAATCACAATATATAAACACATATATATTACATCACCCACATATGTAATAAGAACATATAGAACACCTAGCATATCATAGTCATGCTTTGCAAATGTCCGCTAAAAGTTACATTCATACTTAGCATGCATTTCTACCACTGCAACCATATATATAATCACACATATATATATATAACATCATGCATAAGAATCACATATGCATACAAGACAACACATAGCTAAACAGATATTATTAGCATACTTTTCATAAACTTCAATCTATACACACATGCATATCACAATGCCAATAGGCGATAAATTTAACATGTTATCGCTCCCAAACCCACATATATACATATATACTCATATATATATATATATATATATAAGCATCTATATATACATGTATATATACATACCACATATGATCAAATTAAGACATATGTAAATTTACCAATATAGCAAAAGTATTTGTAAGAGATAGAGGCAAGAATCAACTCGCCTTAAGTCCCGTTTCGCCAAGTCTACACTTGCAAAGCGGCCCTTTTTCCATGTCCGGTCCAGTTCAGCCAAATCATAGCCAGCTGTGAATCCCTCTTGTTCAGCTACCCAAAACAACCCACAACCCGAGTTGCCAACCGAACCCCATGTGCAATTCAAGCCCGTAACTAATTTCAGCCCACATCTGAATTAACCCAAATAACCAATTTCGGCTCACTGTCATGTCCAACCCAACCCATATATGAATGTGTTGAACACACACACTTCATTATATACACTTGCACCAAATTTCACCCAGGAAATCCTCCAATCAAAACCATGTAAATAGGCAGCCCAAATTATGCCATGTACACCACCACCATCATCATCAAGCAACCACCAACAAACCCAAGGAGGAGACTCGGCCAGTCGTTAGCGGCCATACTCGGCCCGTCAAAACAGATGCGACCTCACCACCTCGAAACCCAACGATCCAGCCGAGCTCAACCCCCAGATCGGACCAACCCAGCCCCATCCGAAACCGTGAGCCAAACCCCTCCGAGCTCGACCCAAACAGGCCACTTCCGCCCACCACACAACCACTCACCGATACCATCGCGGCCAGCGACAGCCGTGAACAGACCCACAAACCCCAGCTGCGAAACCCCCCACTCGCGGCCAGCAACTCGCAAGCCAGTCGCCACCGTCGCCGTCAGCCGCCACTCCAGCCGCTACCGGAGCACCGCCGTCGCCCAGGCGAAGCCCCGCCGTGAGCACTGCCAGCTGATCTCGCATTCGGCTTCTCCCTCTCTCTCTTCTCGATTTTCTCTCCCTTTCTCTTTTCTTTTTCTTTTCTTCTTTCTTTCTTTTCTTTTCTTTCTTTTTCTCCTTTCTTCCTCTCAACCGAACCACTAATGTGGCCTCCCTTTTGGTTGACCACTTTTGGTCCACACATTATTCATATATAAATATATATATGATATATGCTACACAATACATGTAATTATGCATGTGCACCCACATTTCTTCATAATTGCATATAAGCCCCCCATATATTTATAATTGAATATAAATATAGGTACTATGTATATATATATATTTAGATATATATATACATATACATACGCCTTCCACTTGTATGGAAATATATCCACACCCTTTTCAGAATTTAATTAATCCAAAAAAATTTTAATCCGGTCAAAATTCAATCGGGACCGGTCAAAATAATTCCGGTCCTTACAGTGTGTGTGTGTGTATGCAGCAAATTAGCAATCAAATATCCAATCAAAGATTCGGCGATAAAAGATAATGAAACAATACCCATTTACTCTAAACAATCATCCCAACCCACCACCCAAACTAGTGGCGCCACCACCACCCCAACCACCCAACCCCACACATGGCGGCGCCACCACAACCACAGTCACCACCACCACAATCCCAACCCACACCAACAATGTAAAACCCACCCCCAAACCAGCGGCACCACCACCACTTCAACCGGTGTCTAAGCGGCGAGATTGAAGCTGATCGAAACCAATTACAGATCGTCCGGTGAGTTTAGCAACTGATTTTAATGATTCATTTGGATGAATCAAAGCTTTGATTAGATTATGGTGGTTGACGATTGAGGTTGTGAAGATCTATGAGAGACCATTGATGTGCAGAAACGAAGATTCAAAGCTTCCTTCTGTCTATGTGATTTTGGGATCTCCGAGTCCGAGGTTACTGCATTCGTCCTGGCGGCGCCACCATAACCACTGTCACCACCACCACAATCCCAACCCACACTAGCAACGTAAAACCCACCACCCAAACCAGCTCATTACAAGAACCCAAAACCCTAAATTTTTTGTGATTAGGGATGATAGCTGTGGTTGGTGGCAATGGTTGGAGGAGGAGATGGTGGTTGTCATTAGTGGCAGTGGTTGGAGGAGGAGATGGTGGTTGTCGTTGGTGGCATTGGTTAGAGAAGGAGATGAGAGAGAAAAAACAGTGGCAGTCATTAGGGGTAGTTTTGTCATTTCTCGATTCTGATATTTTTGTATTAAAATCTATTTAAATAATCAGGGGCAGTCATGACATTTCACTTATTAAAAAATTAGAAATTTTGACAAGAAGTGTTGGTGACAAAATTACACAAAGTTGTAACTGAGTGACAATACATCAAACCTCAATGGGTGTCAATGATATTTATCATGTTTCTTTTTATTACAATTGATTGAATTTAAATAACTTGTTAAATATTTTTTAAAAAAAATTGCTAATTTTAGTAGCAATTAAACAATGTGTTTTTTTATTATTAAATTTATTATTGTACGATACTAATTATAAAAATTAGAGGTAAAGGTTATATTTAATATGTTAATTAAAAAAATATTTTAGTTAAAAATATTTGTTAAAAGTATGACTTACTTAACTAAAAAGATTTGTTAGTCCTTATAATTGAAAAGTAGAACTTAAAAGAAAATTTTCCTTTAATTTATGAGTCTTGCTACACTGGCCGAAACCTAGGTTGAGTGAGAGAGAATAGGAAATGATGCTGATGGAGTCCACATCCTTACTCACCCCACATAAACTCCCATTCAAAATTTATGGCACCTACAATATTACTGTCTTAGAATAATGATACATTTAAAGGAATAATGATACATATAAACATGTGAATGAAAATGTAGGCCTCGTGGTGGAGTCTACATCTCCACTCACATAAATCTTATTCAAAATATTTTAAAATGAGGATCTCTATCATTACTCTATCTTATTCTAATTTCTCATTCGGATAGTTTTATTAAAAAATATAAAACAATTCTACGTGATTAACTCAAAGCTTGGAATGTCAATGGGACGGGATCCTATTCCAAACCCGTCATATGAATAATTTTTTTTTTTTCAAATCAGCTTCGAGACGCCTTGCATCAGAGTCAAAACGGATTCGGGATGCCCTGATATACATATTTTTTTAAAAAATACAATGTAAATTAGAACAAATTTATGATAAATTTTGTAAAAAAAATTAACTATGATTCCAAACCTGTCTCATTAGGAATGGAATACGACGGATTAAATTGACATCCCTGTACAAAAACCACTTGATTCAATAACAAGCCAGGTTTATAAAATCCCAGTGGTTTTGAAATTCTTGGGCTTGTCTATTAGGTCGCAAAGATAATTTTCTAAAAATTTATTGACTTTATTATACACACACGCACCAACAATTGTGGGGATGAATACCACTTTGGCTCCCCCAATCGACTGGCCTTTACGTGTATCAACACTCTTATACGGAGTATTATTTTACACAACAAGATTGTTTGCAAACTTAAACATTCTCATGGGATGTTCAAAAGCGCTTAAACTATTATTCATTGCTTATGAGCCATTCAATATGATCATGCGTGTTTTATTGGACATTATCTAAACTTTCCCGTCTTAAAAAAAATTATGGTTTTTCAAAGGTCCTATCTAGTTTTTGTTCCTTTCAACAAACAAGAACTAGAGAGGAGACCACCATACCCTTTACCTAGGTGGTATTTATCAAATATAATGTGAGTTATTTGGGGAAGAAAAAAAAACTACTAAATAAATTTGTCTAAAACCACCAAAGATTATAGCTCAAGAGTAGACCTACAAATGGATCGGATTTAGACTGAACCAGGTTTGATCCAATCCGAACCCAATAAGGGTTATACTCGATCCGATCCAATAATCCGACAAATCATATATAATTAAATCCATATCCAATTTGTTATTAATCGGATATCCAATCCAATAACCCAATCTGAAAAAAAATATAATTTTTTTAAAAAAATTTTAATTTCAAAAAATATTAGCAAATAATGATTAGAGAAGAAAAATAAAACATAAAGAAAAAAGTAGTAGAAAAACAAGTATTTGACTTTTTATTAAAGAAAAAACTATAAAAAAAAAGACAATAGAAAGAGAAAAGAATAAGAAAGAAATAATAATAAAAAAATTTAATCGTATGTAAATATTATATGTTATATCATTAGATAATATATTTATAATAAATTATATATTACATTATTTCAGATCAAATTATTATCGAATCGACCATAATACATATCGAATTTGTTTAACTAAAAAATTATTGGATTCAAATAGCTAAGAGATTATCGGATTAAATATCCAATCTATATTCTAATTATTGGCTCGAGTTCGAATCAAAATCTGATGAATTGACAGGTCTAGTCAAGAGTATCTCAAATATAAGTCCTTATAGGACCAAGTGGAATCGTGAGCTAATTTTAAGGGGGAAAAAAAACTGAAGGTTATTTATCAGATGAACCAAATGTTACTGCACTGTTTTATCATCAGATGTCCCAGTAAAAATGAAGCTAAAACCCGTAACCTAGAAGGTAGACTGGGGCATTCTGGAAAATACAAACTCACCCTATTTCGTGACATGTGATCATTTCTATTTTGAAATGGCTACCAATTTCATATATGGCTCCAATACAGTTGATAGATATATCTACATGAAGTTCCATGAAATATGTCTAGGGCCCTTCAAATTCAAGTGTGTCATCCGAAATCTATTCCAGTTCTGTAACATCCTCATGCCAATAAAGGGCTCTTCAATTTAATCATGAACAGCAGGGTTGACCATAATACAGGTTCTACGAAAGTGTAAGAATGCTAATAAGATCATCTGAGGCCAAAAATACACCAGGGAAGGTCAATGACTCAACAGTAAGGGGAAAAAAATGGCAAAATGATCAGCAATTTATTGTGAAAACAAGAGTTCATGGTTGCATTTATGACGAGTGATGGTAAACCAGCATATCAGACAGGTGAAAGAGAAGCTGTATAAGAACCATTAAAGTACTTCAAGCCTTTTAAAAAGGCAGAATGCAAGTGAGGAGAATGAATGGCATTTCGGATGCCAAAAGCATGACTGCTTTCTTGCAAGCCTCCTGCTGCTGTGGCTTGAGGATCCGATTTCTGGCAAACAGTTTCAAGACCAACATTCAAGCCAATGGAGGTGGGTTCCGTCACAAAACTGCATATTACACAAACACATGCATAAGCCACCAACTAGATGATCAATAGTAATGTGCAAACAGAAAAAAGAATGCCAAAAACTTGAACGTGGCACTGTCTGCAAAGGGAATGACTAAAAGAATTTTTGCATTGGCTTGTGCACAGAAGTGTAAAAAGCCCTAAAGTTGGACGGTAGGATCCATGAAAAAGTAAGCAAACAGGAAGAAACAAAATTTTCACTTTTTTTCCCCTTTTGCAAGTTAGTAGATGGAGATGGTGCTCAAGCTCTTAGGAAAAACTATATACAGATCTAGATTATGACTAACCAAGTTGCACATGAAACTAAATAATTAATGGCATCTTCTGCAAGGAGATAAACCGATGTGTTGAAACCATTAACTTCATCATTTTATTTTGCCTTGATCTAAGTCAATTATCATTTGATAATAACAAACTTATTGAGCCAAGTTCTGAGGTAAGCTGCCTATCAGAAGGAGGTTGTGAAGTAAACTGATGATTTTCAGAATTTATATCCCTCACTTTACCGTTTAGATCATGTTTGCCGACCCCGTTCAAACGAAATTAAGCAAGGATGTTGATACAATCCAGAGCGTTGAACTTTCAAAAAGAACATGTATCGGAAATGAGACGGTTAAGATAGATGGTTGAAGTGACTAGACAAGATAGTGTTACTGAAGAAAGAGTGACAGAAAAATTAGGAGTGGCACCTATTAGGTGAGAAAATATGAGAATAGACTTAGATGGTACCGGCACATACAATGAAGACCTATAGATGCACAAAGTAAGAAGAGGAAGATTAGTTTCTATAGAAGATAAGAGACAGAGAAGGCAACCAAAATTAACATGGGATGAAGTTATTAGAAATGATATGAAAAGGTTAAATATAATAGGTGAGATAGTGTGTAATAGAGAAGGATGGAATAGGATAATTTATGTGGCCAAACCCGTCCTTGTGAGATTAAGACAAGGATGATGACAACGACGATTTTACAGGAGTATAGATGCTAACAAGAAAGCAACATTCTATGACTGTTTCAAAAATGCTCAGTGATCACAGATTCAACAAGGCAGGTTCAAGTGAACAAGTCTTACCAGTCTCTAATTATAGCAGTTTTATTAAGATCGTAAAACATAGTCCTTATGACCACATTCATACTACCATTATAGTGTTATTACCAGTATAAGATAATAACCAGTATGTTCCCTTAAAAAAATATGATGCTTAAAATATGACAACCAATAAAACTGTTCCAATAACTCCATGCTTTATTCTTCTATAGTTATTGGCAATACAATACGACAGCGACAATGAACATTAGATTTACTCGTTTAATCATCTAAAAGTAACTTTCAATTTTAAGAAATCCAAAATAGTTAAAAATTGGCTGTTGCATCTTCTTATGTAAAATTCTTTCATATATTTTCTCAGTCATTATTCCTTTATAACAGCTTACAATCCAAGCGCCCTCCATTAAAACCAGTAAAAACAATTCTTTTTACCAGCCACTGCGATAGTTTAAAGTATGTCACTGCAAGAAAAGAGAATTCATGTGGCCGACCCCATCCATGTGGGATAAAGGCAAGGATGATGATGATGATGACTGCAAGAAAACCCCAGAGACAACCAAAACCCATAAGTTGTCTGACAAGTGGGATTTCATTATAGTGTAGTGTTACTTTATGACTTAAGACTAGTATTGCCACTCTGGAAGATTCATTCTACTTCTAAAATTTTCTTTTCAAAGAGAAGAATGGCATAATTCCAAACAAAAGGAAAACAAAGGAGCTGTAAACTGTACGAAGACTAAATGATTTCAGTAATCGCACAAAAATTTGATCCAAAAATGGTTCAACTGCCAAGAATTTTTCGGTAAAGGCGAGAGAATTTATACCTTGCCTCAAAGCTTGTTGCCATAGAGCCTATAGCTTCACACACACTGCAGATTATCCATGGTGGAAGATATGCATCCTTGACTTCAATGCTATAGCAGAAATCAGCAGAGGAATCTTGATTAAATTCCTCTTTCGCATCAAATTCTTTTAGAGGAAAAGAAATATGATTAGCTTTCCTCACCTTCTTGCACCTAACCTATAAACAATGTGCACATAATTTTATCAGCCAAATAATTTTTTTTTTCAATAAGAATTGTAAGGGGAAAAAGAAAGAAAGAAAGCAAAAGAACTGACTAGTCTGACTTCAAAAATATAAAAAAAGAAGGGGGGGGGGGGGGGGGGGGTGTGTTGTTGGTTAATCCCCTGCCAGTAAAGAAACCAATTTCAATATGTTTTGACGTAACAAGGGCAATAGGACAGTCATTAAACTCTTAAGATTTGACATAGGTTTGAAAATTCAAGACTAACAATATCATTTTGATAAGATCCAGAATAAGTTACTGTGTCAGGAATTATGGTGAAGTCTCAAAGCAAGAGCCAAGTATAAGCATGTTAAAAGTAGGCCATGTTGAATATACATTGACTTGGGTACGTGGTAGAACGATAGTTTTACGTAACATAACACCTCCAACAAGAATACCTACTTGTTTTGTAATATACATTGAAAAGGAACACATTTAAAAAGCAACCTATAAAACTTCCAGTAAATCGCAGATATGTCTCTCTCTCTCTCCCTCTCCCTGAAGTGTCAGACACATCCCATAGCAAAACCAATGTTTTGTCTTGTCCGCCACAAATATTTCATGCATTTTAAATTGTCCATGTAACACAAAGAAAGAGGGTCAAGGCTAAGAATGGCAATATACATGATGATTTGAGTGAAACAGCCCTGCTTTGTGGAGGATGTAAAAGGGTAAGGGTATATTTGGGAGGAAGATGACAAACCCGTATCAAGTTGGGGCTAGGGACAAGGTTAGGGCTGCACCCCGCCTCCCCCAATTATATAGTTACTTTACTAATACCTTTGTAATTTCAGAAACCCCTCAAATGTCTCATCTTTTACTTTTAGGGTTTCCAAAGCAATTTCAAATTCTCTCACATATACATTTAGTAGGTTGGTGTGTTGCATGGCCGTGGCCGGTTACAACGTTTCTATACAACCATAGAGTCAATGTAATTGCTGAGTGATAATGTAGAAAAAACTATCTCATTTAGCCAAGGTCAGCGTGTTGCATGGCCATGGCTGGGCATACAATTTCTATACAACAATAGAGTCAAAGTAATTGCTGAGTGATATTACAAAAGAATAAACAGTTTCCATTTTTATGCGGATAAGGAACAAGAAGTTGAAATGCTTGTTTACCGAAGTCAAATACTAAAACAAACCAACCTCTGGAGAATAAAGAGCAGCATTTTGAAATGGCACAGGCGAATATAATACAGGGACATCCTCACCACTCAACGAGGTTAAGAAAAATCTGGAGAAATAAAAGACAATTGAATTCCAGTGACAAGAATAAATAGACCAGAATTCTTAAAAACCAGTAGAATTCTGAGCAATTGTACTCAAGAACTAACTTTCCTCATTTTGGTAAAAAAAAAAAAAAAAGAAGAAGATAAGCTATAAAAGGTATATACGTTTTTATTCAGACATCTTACCTATGTACTCACCTATAATTTAACAGAAAATCATATAACCCATGTACATTCTCATTTCCGCTAAATGCCAGCAGAGATTGTGGGCTGTTATCCACATCAGACATGGAACCAAGGCACCGAATCTGCATTTGTTTCAATAGAAGACATCATTTAGTGAGAAGGTACAAGAAAGAACATAAACAGTATCCTAATAAGTCAAGGTCCTTGGAATGATATAATTAAAATATGCAAGGACACTCCACATGAAGCATCCAAGAAATTGTCATGTGTGATTCATAAGCCTCCCACCTAGGAAATTTTATTTGTTAAATGTTTGATAGAGACCAATATCACTTTACATGTGGAATACTTCAAGACTGCCTTTTTATATAAAGTCAAACAGATAAAGCAATTAGACCAGGAAAGTCCTTCAATAAGATTATCCAGTGACTGTTTTGATTTTGAAGAAGGGCTTCTCATGATCCAATCCAGGCCCAAGTTCAGCGTGTCCAAATGATGAAAACCTATAGAAATAAATAAGCACAGAGATCAAACCTGGCCCAGATTCTGTTTCTCCATCTCTGAAAGCTCAACCAGGTCTTCTTTAGTAACTTGCTCCACTTTAGAATGGCAAAGAGGCATAGAGAAACAAATATCCTAGAAGCATAATTTAAAACACACAAAAACAAATAACAATAAGTAAGACCAAATGCAGTATTTTCCAGACACTGAAAATGTTCATAACATCAAAAGTAACATACAAAAGGATGCAAAGTGAACCATCTAGTACTAAAATTGCACTTTCAAACTTGTAATTTGTAGACATTGAAAAAGTTCATAACACCCTGAAAACAAAATCTCTATATACGTTAGAGGCACAAAGTAGCCAATTTTGTAAGCGTAACCATTTAATGCTAGGAGATCTAACTAGGACATCTCGATCTATAACAATCTTATAAATATGCGTAAATCACATTTACGCAAAAAGAACCAACATAGTTAAGTGCATGAAGCTTTTGGAGGAGAAAAAGACTGCTATATGAAGATTTAAGTGGTTGGGAAAGTAACTGACTTTGTTGAACAAGGTAATCAAAAAGAACCAACAGACTTTATTGGGTTAATATTGCATAAATAAGATAATATTGTCTCAATCAACTTGTTACAGTGTCACGGGACACCTAACGAGAGAGCATTGTCTCAATTAAATTGAGAAATCTTTCTCCTGATACAGGGCGAGATTAAGTCGCACCACTAATTTCTTATACCGCATCACATATTTGTCTCAAATCGGCAGAGTTGTCATGGTATTGGACAAGACTTCAGACCATGGTAAGCTCCTACCGGTAAAAATCATGATGAACGAGTTAGGATATGACTCAAGCAATCCAATGACACTTTTTTTAAAAAAGAAATCCACTATTAGTAGTGCTCATAACCCAATGCAGCATGACCACACAAAGCATATCAAAGCTAATCAACATTATATCAGAGAGGAACTTAGTTCTCGCCTCATATAACTCCATTTTCTAAACCCGGGCAATTTCTAGCACAGCAACCAATGACACTTCTTTTTAAAAAAGGACTTTTTCATATCATGGCAACACTTTCTGATATTTCTACCAAAGGGAAACCTAACAAGACTTTTTCATAGCACCTCGTGCAAGCTAGAAATGTGTAATATCTCCAAAATAGCTTGAAGATAAGTGTAAATTAGCATTTATTACCTTACATTATAACAATAATGGCATGTTCATAAATGTTAGCACAGTTTATGAGGAAGAGAGAAAACCCTTCATCTACCATCTTGGTTGCCTTTGTATTCTTTCCTTCGTATATTTATGTAATCCAACTAACTTGGACCAAACCAACTCACCACCTTCACTGTTCTTTTATCGTATCACCATCAATAACAACCCCAAACTCCAACATCTCTGATAACTACTGTTGGAGATCATATTTTACCCAATACATAATTATAGGATCACATCAATTACGATCCTAAAATTAAGGTATTAGTTTGACTTTTAGTTTTTCCCTTATTTAATTTTATTTCTTTCCTTCCATGTAATATTCTCAATGTATATAAATATAGATCCAGGCTCCTCAATTGAGTAAGCCATTCTAAAATTCTATTTGGTATCAGAGCCATTGTAGCCTCTTCAACCCCACTGCATCTCCGCGACCCTTTCTCTCTTGGTGCAACCTCCCAACTCTTCTCCCTCTCTCAGCGCAAACCTCCAGTCCTCTCTCTCTCTCTCGGCGCAACCCTTCTCTTCTCTTTCTTCCAGTCGCAGCTAGCGACAGAGCAAGGGGAGGGTTTTAGCCCTCTTTTTGACCCATGTTTAGGGGCATTCCCTTAGTTCACTCTATGAACTAAGGGTCCTTCGAAATTTTCAACTTTGTGGGGCTGTCGATGTGTTCGGCAGCATCTTTCCTGATCATTCTTTGCCGATTTTTTTTTCTCCGACAGATTTGTAGACTGCTCTCTGGATATTTATTTGTGGGCTGATTTTGTGATCATCTTTTCTGTTTATTGCGAAGTCTTATTCTTTGTTATGGAGGATCCTAATGCAAAATCTGTTGATATCATTCCTGCATAACATACACCTGCTTAGCATGTGACTAGTGTGTTGTTAAATGGTACAAACTTTGCTTCGTGGTCTCAATCATTCTATCTGTACTTAGGTGAAAAAGGAAAGACAGGTTGGATCCTTGGCACCAAGAAAAAAACCTGCTGTGGGAGATTCCAAATTTGCCTAATGGAATATGGACAATTGTACTATTCTTGGTTGGCTATTTAATTCTATGGAGTCTAGGATATACAATATGTTCATGGTCCATGACATTGTCTATGTGTGTTGGAGTGCTCTGACACAGATGTATGCTCATGCTGCAATGCAGCGAGAATTTTTGAGCTTTACCGAGATATCTCTCGGGCTTCTCAGGCTACCTTGTAGTCATCAGTAGCCAATTATTTTGGATATTCGCAGACTAGGTGGGAAGAGTTAGCCCAATATGAGCCCTTGAGTGAGTTTTCTGCATAGGCAGCGCTATAGTGTTCAAGTGACTTAACCGTTAGCACACGTACCAGTTCTTGATGGGATTGAAGCCTGAGTTCGAGCCTCTTCGTGCTCAGATCCTCAACACATCACCTATGCCATCTCTGTATGAGACCTTTGCTACTTTTGAAAGTGATGAGCGTAGACTTCGCTTACTTCAGATGCCTTTTCCTCTTGCTCCTGCCCTTGAGTCAGTTACTGTTCCTGATCAGATGGTTTTTGCTGCTCACTCTGGCTCCCGTCCTGATGAGAACACTCTGATATGCAATCATTATGGGATAACTGGTCATCTTAAGGTCCGTTGCTTCAAACTTCATCTCGAGCTGAAACAGAAATTTTCAAAGAACAGAACCGGAAGATCTTCTCACTCTGTTGCTATTGTTGAGACTACTTCTAGACCAGCCCCTCCTCTGACAGACGTGAGTCAGCTTCAGTCACAAATTAGTCTTCTTCAGAGTCAGCTAGGATCTCTTCTCCAACGCCCATCTAGTACTAGTGCGACTCCTACTGCCATAGTTGCTACAAGTACTCCCTCTGTTTTCCATGTTAGGACTGGGACACCTACTTGGGTTCTGGATTCTGGAGCCAATGATCACATGACCGGTGAGTTATCAGTTTTCTCCTCTCCAGTCACTCCTGTTCGTCAGTCGATTAGTCTCGCTAATGGATCCACCTCACAAATATATAGTAAAGGAACTGCATCTCTGACTCCCCACATTACTCTATCCTCTGTTCTCCACGTCCCACACTTTGCATTCAACCTTTTATTTGTTAGCAGACTTGCAAAGAAATTTAATTGTGTTGTCATTGTCTTACATGACCGCTATTTGTTACAGGACCCAAGTACGAGGCAGATTTTTGGCAGGGAAGATGAGCGCGATGGGTTGTACTACTTTGGAGATCCTCCAGCTTTACCACCTGATGCATCTGTTCTTCAAGCCACCGTGTTACCTGAGTCTCAGTCTTATGTTTTCTCTTTCAAAACATTGTTTTTATGGCATGCCCCTTTGAGACATGCAAATTTTCAGTCTTTATGCAAGTTGTTTCAATCGTTAATAAAGGCTTGTGAGACTCGGAACCTTCAGTGTGTGGTTTGTGAATTGTCAAAACATGTTTGTACTAGTTACATTCCTCGTATACATCGTGCACCTGCTCCATTTGATTTAATTCATTCTGATGTATGGGGACCCTCTCCGATCTCTGCCTTATCTAGTCATCGGTATTATATGACATTTATTGATGATTATTCTAGATGTACTTGGGTTTATTTTCTTAAGAAAAAATCGGAAGTATTTCCTTTGTTTTCTCAATTTTTAAAAATGATTCAAACTCAATTCCTTGTCACTGTTCGAAATATTCGATCTGATAATGGTCGTAAATATATTTGCAATGACTTTCGCTCCCAGTTAAATCAACAGGACATTTTACATCAACTCACTTGTCCATACACTCCTGAACAGAATGGTGTGGCGAAACGCAAGAACCGTCATATTATGTCTATTGTCCGATGCCTTTTACTTAGTATGGCGGTTCCTAAATATTTTTGGCACATAGCTGTCCTAACTACCACATACTTGATCAATAGCACTCCCAGTCGAGTCTTATCTAGTAAAGCTCCCATCCAAGTTGTTCAACCCGATTGTGTTCTTTTTCCTATTCTTCCTAGGGTGTTTGGTTGTACTTGCTTTGTCCAAAACCGTAATCCTACTCGCACCAAATTAGATGACAAGACCGTTTGTTGTGTCTTCTTAGGATACTCTGCTATGTCTAAAGAGTATCGTTGCTATGATCCTGTGTCTACACATATGTATCACTCATTGGATGTTACTTTTTTGGAAGAACTTTCATTTTTTGGTAAGTCTGCTCTTGTGCAAGAACCTCTTCATGTCCTTGCTGAAGAGTCATCCCTAGTTTATTCTCTACCCATCTTTGAGTCTCTGCTAGAACCGACGTCACCTACTTCTGTTCCTCCTCCCCTACAAGTTTACTACAGTTGCCCTCGTCCTCAAACTCCTCTGCCAAAAGCTCCCTTGGATTCAGGTATACCTTCTCCCACTCCTATTCCTGATCATACTATTACTTCCCGTTATCCCTCTCGTAACCGTAAACCCCCCAATTGGTATGGTTTCTCTAGCAGCACTCACCATCCTATCTCCCAGTTTGTTCTTATGATGCTCTTTCAGATTCTTATTAGGCATTCTTGGGGAAACTTGATTTTGTTTCCACTCCTCGCTTTATCTCTGAGGCGTTTCAACATCCACAGTGGGTCACTGCTATGCGGGCAGAGATGGATGCTCTTCAACACAATCACACATGGGATCTTGTGCCTCTTTCTTCTGGTAAAAAAACTGTGGGTTGTAAGTGGGTTTTCAGCCTGAAGTATCTGTCTGATGGTTCTATTGATCGATGCAAAGCTCGCCTGGTTGCTAAAGGATTCACTCAGGATTTCAGTGCTACTTTTGCCCATGTGGCGAAGTTGACTGCGGTCCACCTCCTTGTGTCACTGGCAGCCTCCCATTCTTGGCCTCTTCACCAACTCGATGTCAAGAATGTCTTTTTAAATGGTGACTTGCTTGAGACTATTTATATGGATTCACCTCCGAGATTTCGGGCTAAGGGGGAGTATGCTGGGAAGGTTTGTCGTCTCCGAAAATCTCTTTATGGGTTAAAACAGTCTCCTCAGGCATGGTTTAGTCGATTTAGTGATGTGATTTTATCCATGGGCTTCGTGCGCTGTCACTCTAACCACACGTGCTTCGTTCATCAGCAATTTGATGGACGGTGTATTATTCTCTCTGTGTATGTTGATGATATTATCATCACTAGAGATGACTCAACCGGTATTGCTCAAGTTAAGAAGGATCTTGGATGTTTCTTTGATGTTAAGGATTTGGGTCTTCTCCGTTACTTCCTTGGAATAGAGGCCAGATCCCACCATGGGATATCTCTCTCCCAAAGGAAGTATACTTTGGATCGTTTGTCAAATACAGAGATGCTAGGATGCAGACCAGCCTCCTCTCCAATGGATTCAAATCAGAAGCTCTCTGTAGAGTCAGGGGATTTACTGGATGATCCTACTTCATATCAAGGTTTGGTAGGTTGTCTCATATATTTGACCAATACTAGACCAGATTTAGCTTTTGCAGTTAGTATTGTGAGTCAATTCATGCATGCTCCGCAAACAGCTCACCTGGATGCACTCTATCACATTCTGCGGTACCTTAAGGCATGCTCAGGCCTTGGATTATTCTATGCTTCAGGCAACCAATCTAGAATCTCCTGCTTTACAGATGCCGACTATGCTGGGTCTAAGACAAATATACGATCTACTTCTGGCTTCTGTACTTTCTATGGTAAACACCTTTTATCATGGAAAAGTAAGAAGCAGACTGTTGTTTCCGGTCCTCTGCTGAGGCAGAATATCATGCTATGGCACAAGGCATATGTGAGCTTCTTTGGATTCGATCTATGCTTGATGAGTTAGGATTTACTCAGATGGATTCGTCTAACTTATTCTGTGATAACAAGTCTACCATAATGCTTGCTTCTGACTCGGTTCTCCATGAAAGAACGAAACACATTAAAGTAGATATCTACTTTATTCGGGAGAAAGTTCGAGCTGGTATTATTCTCCTTCATTTTTTTCGTCTTTAGAACAGACCACAGATATGTTCACCAAGTCTGTTGGTCCATCAGTCTTGAAGTCCTCCATAGCCAAGCTCGGCTTGATTAACATCTTTGCTCCAGCTTGAGGGGGAGTGTTGGAGATCATATTTTACCCAATATAGAAGATTTTTGGAGATCATATTTTACCCAATACATAATTATAGGATCACATCAATTACAATCCTATAATTAAGGAATTGGTTTGACTTTCAGTTTTTCCTTTATTTAATTTTATTTCTTTCCTTCCATGTAATATTCTCAATGTATATAAATATAGATCCAGGCTCCTCAATTGAGTAAGTCATTCTAAAATTCTATTACTACCACCACTAACTCAATCACCTCCTCCAATCTCTACAACTATCTCATTCATATCTGCAATCCAACCAAGATCTTCATTTTCACTCATCACTGTCACTCCTCATCCCTGCCAAAATCACCATCATTTTCTCCATCCACCAAGCAAATAATAATATATACCCAGCCAAAGTGGCCAGAATTCGTAGCATGCAATTGATAAATTTGAGTTAAGTTGCCAGCAGCTAGCTATCGTAGTTGGTGCTTGTTGCTTCAACCTCAATAAATCTAATCTTCCAAGTTAATAACTATCCAACACAATATCTCACTTTTCTAAATAGCATTTTGTATCAAACTTATTGGCAATGTGTAATGTTGAAGGATATAAATATTAAAGTTACACCCTCTCTAATAGCTTAAGCTTTTAGAGTAGATGGTGGTTAACATGTAAAAAGGAGGGGGGAGATCGAGAGAGAGAGAGATGAATTAAAGTAAAAAAGCTGCCAGCGCAGCCTAGAACCTTCCAACATGGAAGCGGATAAGGCAAGAAAAGCATCAGAAGCAAATTAGTTCCTCAAAAGCATTGAATTGGAGAATTTTTTTAAGAAAATAAATTATTATTTTAGCCAAAAAACCATTACATTTGTTGGTTTCAAGATCAGCATGAACGGCTATCACTTAGGCCATGCCTGTTGAGAGACTTCGGACCTGCTAGCCCTTTCAAAATTTTCTTACATTTATTTTCGTTTGTTTTCGCAAGTCACAACTAGTTTATAGAAAGGGACATGCCACTACTTCAATTGACATTAAATGTCAAAACAAAAACATTCACTACACAAAAATGTGTGTCCATTTAAGCACCAAATTAACAAAGTTAGGAATCACCATTATGGAAATGGAACAAATAAAATGTATATTAACCAATATTGCTAAAAGAAATTGATATAAAAAAATAGTAGATGAAGATTCAAGTGGGTAAATATAGGATAATGAGATCAAACTTCAGGGAATAAACTGGAACAAATTATACTATACTCCCTCCATCCCGAAATAAGTGTCCACCTTTCTATTTTTGGCTGTCCCAAAATAATTGTCCCATTCCAAATGCCAGTGCACAATTTTTTTGAACATTCCTAATTTACCCTCCATTGTGGACCCACTATAGAAAAGTTGAGTTCTCAAAAAGGATAAATTTGAAAATTCATTCACTTCTCTTAAAATAAAAAAATATTAAATAATACCCTCTTAAAAAGTTGAGTTCCCAAAAATGGACAGTTTTTTTGAGACAGGGAGTAATAGTTATTAATGTTCAACCACTTGATAAGATGCTTAGGGGGGGAAAAAAACATCTTACATGCTCTCTCAACAATGACCGTAAGCCTCTGGTTGATTGGGATATATAAGCATTGCACGAACGTTTTGTTTCCATCAAACCATCAGCGGCAGAGAACATCACCACAAACTGTGCAGTGCATACTATCAAATTTTCCAATAAAAATAGCTAATCAATGTAAAATATTTGTTCCTTACTTTAATAAGCAAAACAATGAATAATTCACATATTAAAGAGTAAAGACACCCCAAGAATGGGAAGGTTACAGGACACCAAAGATGGAACGCATTATGCACTTATTCCACATCTATTATGACTAGAACAAGAGAGTGAAGCCTGGCACTAGACAAATAATCACAAAAATTCATAATTAGGAGCATTAGACAACAAAAAATGGATTTCAGAATCACGAGTACAGTGATTATCATCAAAATTCCACCCAAGTGAATTCCTACACCCCCAGTTCACCAAGTTGAATTCACTATCCTGCAAGGCTACAACAAGGCCTATGCAGGTGTTATTACAGCAAAAGTGCACAAAAGGGCCTCAGCAATTGTTGTTTAAAGATGTGCTTCTCTAAGTCACTGACGAAGAATACCAAGTTGACTACATCACCTGTCTTTAAAAAATGTTTTCTTGGTGCATCATAAATGCTAACTAGTTAAAATCTGGTTCTATCCGCTGTTTAGCTTGTTATTTATCACTGTGCATAAACATTTGTTGTTACAGAACTTGAACAATATGTTAGGCATATATTAGGAATTCAAAATTTTAATGAGGTTAAAGGGAGCTTCTCATACAGTCACCATGTATTTAAGTTTGGTCTGTTGTTCTACAGCTAAAGGTCTTAGTTTATCTTCTACGGCGTCATTTACTGCATAAGTGCAGTCTTGCACGGTAGCATCATTTGGTATAGTGTTCCCCATACAGTAATGAACAGAATCATTTAATACTGATAAGCAGCCACAAGCATCAGGACTACAATAAATTACAAATAATAACTTTTCATATGATCATAATTTACATTCGTATTATACCTTCTAATTCACCAGGAACTCAGTTTTAATACCTACTGCATTCAGGTTTTATATTTTATGTAGATTTTCAAACACAATCAACTGTTTCTGCAAGTTATTACCGTTTCCAAACATTTTCATTCTCAGCGAAGACATTGATATTAATAAATACAGCTACAATACTTAAATTAAAAAGCCACAATCGTTCATTCATAAAGGACAATAAGAACCTCAATCTTAACCATTTAAAAACATCTTCCACACATGTTCCTAGACTCGGACATAATTTTAGGTAAAAACAAAAAGTTGATATTTTGCTTCCAGGTCATTACCGTAGAACATGTTGCAGGCATTCTTACGAAGCATGTAGTAAAGACTCCGAAATGAGCCCTCCCATGCCAGTTGTCGTTTGCTCAAGAAATCCATTTGCGCTGAATATAAAGAACATTATTGGTTGTAAAAATGAGGAAGTAAAAAAGGCTATGACATTGTCCAAGGTCATTATTTTGGCACACATACCTCCCTCTGCTGCAGATGAAATTAGCGTGGATATGACAGAAGGTGGTAGAGAAGATTGTGGGTAAACCCAAGAATATAAAGCCTTTGAATTATGTAATTGGGAAGTGGAAGTGAGCCCTGATGAGCAGCACATATTATGGTCCATACCAAGAGTATCAGACATCACTAGCCTGTGAAACCTACACAAATGCAAACAATATACAATTATCAACTTACGGTAACACCCCCCAACAGAGAAAACCAAGAATCAAGAAACCAACTAACAATTGGCACTCTAACTAGAAAAAAACAGCACAAATAATACATGAAGGCATATTGAGTCCATAAAAAAGGCAACAGGTGTAGAAAGTTTTAAGTTTTTGACACTGATTCATAGAAATTCTTCACTCCACATTTACAATATGGGATTGGCATTTTCGCAATAAATAGACAAGACAACTACTAAAAAATGACTAAATTATTTTAGCAAAAGTAGCCTAAAAAAAACTTCAGGGGTTATTGCTTAAAAAAAAAGCTGTTATGCTTTGTTCAATGACAAGTATAAGGAAACAGTTCCAAGTTTGAAAGCAATCACTTTAAAGGGCAAATCAAGTGCACGAGGCTCCCGCCATTGCAGAGTCTGGGGAGGGTCAATGACAAGTATAAGGAAACAGTTTCAAGTTTGAAAACTATCACTTTGTACAAAATAATTATAAAGGTTATGTATGCTCCAATCTTCTCCTCACACACCAGCACTAGAAAAAGGCCTTATTTAAGCAGCAAGAAGGGGAAATCAAGTCACAAGCAATCAAAGGCATCATTAGTGTTCTGATGTATTGGTACATTATACTTTAGGATATTTATCATACGTGAGGATTTGCTCCTCAGCTTTGTTGTTGAATTTCTAAGTTCTATTTGATAGAAATTGTTTCATAAACCTTCATATTGTAAAGTTGATGCTTTTGGGTAATGTTTCCAAATTCTAAGAGTCCTAGGACCCATTCACTAACGGAAACATTTCTTGTTTTTCTGTTTCAATCCCCTAAAAAGGCAAAAACAAAAACAAAAAATATGTTTAGTAAAATGTTTATGTTTCTCTATAATAAAAAAATGTTTCTCATTTTTGTGAAAGGAGAAGGAAACAAAAAAAAAAGATGTTTCTTCTGTTTCTTTAATGTAGCAAGGAAATATTCTCTCCAATGTAGCGGGACCCACTTAGTTAAATAATATATAATATTAAACATAACTTTCACTATCCATGATTTTTTGCACAATTGTTTTCTTATTTACATATTGTAATCTTTTTCTTTATGATATACATGTTATGTATGTTATTATCTTTTAACTTGTATCATATTTTTTAATTTAATTTTCACATATATATGATATCAATTTTAATTTTATTTAATTTTCACATATATATGATATCATACTTATAGAAGACAAGTTTTGCTGGAAAGTTCTTTTGTATTGTCTAATAGTTACAGGTTCAAATATGAAAAAAAGAAAGAAAATGTGTTACTAAACACTATTTTTTGTTCTTAAAAATGTGAAAACAACAAGTTTAATGAACGTTATATCTGTTTTTTGTTTCCATTCAGAAAAACAAGAATATATTTCTATTTTTTTCCGAGTGCAAAAACAAAAAATCGTTTTCGTTAGTGAACGCACCCCTAGTATCCTACTTTACGCTCAAGTGGATAACGAACTTGGCCCTAGTGCCTAGCAAGCATTAGGTCTAAGGATCGAGTCCTCTTGGGTGCAAACAATTCTTTGGGGGTGGGTGTGTTTGTACAAACTAGGAAAAAAATTAGTATCCTACTTTAAGATGGGTTAAGAGTGTTTTTCTTGGCTGGACTCCAGCCTATTACTTGCATAGAAACATTCTGCTTCGCTCAGATTGAGTCTAAACCCACCACTTTTGAATTGATTTTAACCCTAGAAGCAAAGGAACCAAGGCTGTCCTGTTTTAGTTGTTGTTAGAGTAATCTGACCCTACACTTCTCATGCATATAGTATGTTCAACTAAGTTCTGTAGTGGATTGTTTATATAACTATTTTGGTCGTTCTTGTATCAACGTCATGAAGATTACCAATAACAAAGTTTTGGCACATTTGAATTTTTAAAAAAGACTATAGAGTGACTAAAAATGGGCTGTTAATAGGATAACAGAGTATCGAACCTATAAGTGAGAATCTAATTCACTGCTGAAATATCAGTAACAAAACAGCCATTTAAAACACCATATCCTTTTAAGAATAAAAACTCTCAGAAGTTCTTAAGCTATCATTTTAAGCTACACATATCAGGTGCATCAATAAATCTAGCACATGCCAAGATCGTGCAATACTTTGGCTCTTGGGCTAAGTAAACATGCTTTGAATGAGAAAGTTTCTGATTTTGATTGGACTTTATGGCCGAAATGGCTCATAGATGTTGTGCGTCTTGATTGTATTTCTTCTTCCTTTGGTTAATCTAATTTTGCCTTTTGGAGAAAATAAAATAAAATGTAGCACAAGTACATGACTTGAAATTGAGATATGCATTGTTAAACATCAATCTGACCCTAGATGGCAAAATTTCTCTAATCATGGCATCATATTTAACCAATAAGGAAACAAGAAGAGATATACGAGTAACCTCACCAATTCACTGAGGAAGAGGACACCACCCGCAATGTAGTTTTCAATGTAAAATCCAGTGGAGCCTTTCTCCCAGGAATATGGAATTCAGAGCAAAAATTTACTGACGTTAAATCACCACTTCTTTCAGTTTCAGAAGAATCAGCATGTAATGTGGGAACCTTAGGAGGTTCATGCGCAACTAGTCCTTTAAAAGCTTTATCCTATAAACAATAATAATTAAAAAGAAAAAATAAAAAGTAGTTTCTCTTTTAGAAGATATATATTTAATGTAATCATAATGGGAAGATGCCAATAGAAAGAAAAGAAAAAAAAGAGTACCAAATCAACAGTGCCCAGGCCAGATAACTTTTCACACCCCAATGATAGCTCTTTAAGACCACAAAACTTTTTTTCAGTACATTTCTCAGTTGATCTAAAACCTTGAGCTGTACTATCTTTTGCAACCACCGTTGAAGCAAAAGAATCCTCTGGACTGCAAGAAAAAAGCGCAAAAAAATCAACAATGAAAAGGTAGCCTATTGATTATACACAAGAGAGACCTTCTGCAAAGGCATACCGTGAAATTTGTTGTTGAATTTTTGAAGCCAAATCTAAAGGAGCGGAGATATTCTTCATGCAAATATTCTGCTCAACAAGAATGTTTTTCTGCTGCTGATAAAGTATTTATTAGATATAATGAGAGTAACTGACAAATGATAGCATTTGCACGTCACATTCAGAAATTCAAGCTAACTTAAACATTTCTTTTAACATGATATACTAGATAAACTAGAGTACAATTTACAATTAAAATTAAAGTATAAGAATTAAATTTAAAATTAAAGTAATGACCTTATCGTCTTCGTATAAGAATTAAATTTAAAATTAAAGTAATGACCTTATCGTCTTCTTTTCTAGAAAGCATCCTGAGCCTAATGCCATTTTTTCTCACAGGAAACACTTCGTCAACATGGGTGTCAATGTATCTCGGATTCCTCGATAAATCTGGTTTCTTAAGCCCACTAATTGCCCCACTATTATTCCTAAAAAAATTACAGGAAATTTGTTAATAAAGTATATTCTGAAGTAACCAAGAGAATTAAACAAAAAGGCAAAGCTTACTGCAAAGAACCAGGCAAAGAAGCTGGAGATTCATCTACAAGCTCCATAACTTTCCTTCGCTTCAATTGCTCTCCCTGTCATATGCACACAATTATATAAGAGCATTTTCCCCATTACGGTGTGTATCCAAATAAATTAGAAGCTAAAATGAATAGAGATGCATTCATATTCTTTTTCCTTCTTAACATTAAATTTTGATTCTTTGAAGTTAAATTCATTTAAAATATATAAAAACAGTTTCACAAAACATTAGAAGTGAGAAAATGCAGTGTGCACAACATCCAATGACAGGATATCACATATGAACGTGTGGATGCCACCAGACAGATATCTTACTTGATATGTCAGGTTACATGGCTACATAGCACGCGAAATGAACTACAGATGCATCGTCTTTTTCAATAAATTCTAAAGATTCAATCTTAATATGGTGGAAGCTTGTATATTTCAGACAGAGATAATAAGTGTGCAAGTAAAATGTAACAAAAGAAGACGTAGAAGAAGAAAAAAAAAAAGAAAAAGAAAAATGGTGTGTCAGAAAATTGATATTAAAATGGGAAAACAAAAAACTTGTGACTTAGTGAGGGTAGCAGTGCAATAAGGATGTGCAGTTCTCTGACTCATTTACCACTCCAATCCATTAACAACAAGCCATGCATGTACATTACCTTAAGTGAAAATTCAATGACAGCCCATTTTCAGATGATAGACAAGGGACCATGATTGATTACCACGAACAGTTCAGCAAATCATTAACAATTTAACAAAAATGAAAGTGAAACCAATTTAGCTATCAAGTACCGATAGATTCATTCTGTTCCATGTTTAGCACTTATAATTCATGATAAGCAATATATCAACTTTACCTTCCAGAAAACATAAATCATACTGAAAGGACCATCATAAGATAAAACATATCAAAGCCATGAGTTAGGAAACTTACCCTCAACTCCGAAGGTGTTTTTCTTTTAACTGCAGTGGTGACCTCTGAATCACACCCACCAAAATGAAGAGGATTGGTAGATGATGGACCCAAAACAGCAACCTTCGCCATGCTGTATTTGTGTGTGTATGACCCAAAAACAACGAAATCCTTATACAATCGACACTCTCTGCAAGCATTCAACTACAGAACAATGGTGGAATTATTCAAAAGAATATAAACGACTACATAAAACAAACGGAGATTGAGAATACTTTCTTGTTCTTTTAGAGAAAATTGTTATGGAAAATTTTTCCTATCAGACAAACAGAACAACTTTCAGTCTCAATTGGGAACTGGATTTCAAATTAAAAATAGAAAATAATTTACAAAAGCAATTCAAGAGATTAACAATTTCCAAAAACAGATTCATACCTGTATAATATAGAAACACCGATAAATGAGGATAACAAAACCTAGAAAGTCACGGATGCCCTCTTATATGAATCGAAATTGTGTTGATTTGAATCAAGTTGCCCTAATAGAGATGTCTAGGGCAAATCCGTGCTTGTATCTGTGTGTGTGAAACGAGTGGCACTTGGCTTCTTTTGAAATGATTTTACTTTCCCTCCCTGAGCCTGACGCCGTTAGTCATAAGAAGTTAACGTTCGTTTATATATCTACACATTGTTGCACTTCAAAATCAAATTTCGAAGGCCGTGTTTGGTATGTTTCAAGAAAAATCTAAATCGTGTTTTGAGATAAATAATTGAAAAAATATGCAAAAATAAAAAGAATGTTTCTCAATTTATTTTTATTATTTTCTCCACAACAAAACCTTCACAAATATTGTCAATTGTTTTTTTTTTCCTTTCTTAATTTGGATCATCTTTAATACTTTTTCTCTCAAAATATTTCTAACTCATCATCCAATAATCATAAACATACCACGCCATGTGAAATTATTATTTAAATTCATTGTAATGATACAAAGCACGGCTAGTTTGTTTATAATAAGTAAATAATAGTGGCAGACGTTTGTTTATTGGACTAACTTAATCTTGACATAATTGATTGTAGTGCCACAAGCGGTAACAAATATTACTTTACATTATAGCTAACAATAGTTTATAAGTCAATGTTAATAAACATTGCTAGCTTGAAAGCCATTTTTATTGGGTATTGAATTTTTGTTGTAAAAACTAATTAAGGTTATGTTTGGAGAAATTTTCTGATTCTAAAATTTATTTCATTTAAAAGGTCTTTGAAAATGCCTTCAATAAAAGAAATTTAAAAGAAAAAAATTATTTGGTGGATGTATTTTTTAAAATTTCTTTCACAATTAACACAATTTTAACTTGACAAATTTATCCTTAATAATTACTCCCAATAAACAAGTTTCACGAAATAAAAGACGACAAAATTATCAATAAAATTTGTTATTTAAAATAATTCTGACTTCGTTCTAAAAACAAGTTTTTCTGGCTTCCTTTGAATGGACTTTTTAAAACTTCGACTTTCATTAGAAATCTATTTTCTTTATTTCACCAAACACTAACAATTTTTTGGAACAACTTTTTGGATTTAGAAGTTCGTTTCAATTTTCCAGAAAGCTCTCCCAAACGGCTCCTGAATCTTTTATAAAGCAAACAAATAGGAAATATCAAATTTCTAGAAAAACATTGTGGTAGATCTTAAAAAGAGACTCAAATCCAGAAGATCCAAATGATTCTCAAGGCCAGACACGAAAAAACAAAAAAAAATAAATCCAAATCCTCTTTTATTCTCTACTTAGGACATAGAAGAATTGAAAGCTCAAAACATCTTTAAAGATTGTTGATAGGTTGAAGTTAAAGTTGCTGCTGGTACCTTTTTTGCTTTGTGTTTTTTGTTTTTGGGGTAGTGTATTGTAGCAAAGCAAAATATTAAAACTTGTTTAGTAACTTTTGTTTTGATTTGAATAGTGCCGAAAGTGTTTTCGAAAAAGGACCCAAATTGGAAACAAGAAATTTGTGTTTCTACTTGTTTTTGCACCGGAGCAAAAACACTTTAGTGATGAACAGTACCGGAAAAAAAAACTTTCAAGTGACCTTTTGAACTAGTCATTTTGTTTTTCAAACTTGAACACTTTCTTACCAAACATGTTTTCATGTTTTTTCTTCCAAAAATCTTACAACAAATTTAACGTTACCAAACATGCTTCCAATCACTATTGAACACACTCCACAACAAAAACAAACATACTTCCAATCACGGTTGAACACACTCCACAACAAAATTGTTGTTCTTGTTTTGAATGAAAACAGAAACGCAAAACGTTTTCGGTTGCCAATCGGCTCCTAAGTTTGCTGCATACAGTTAAATGAGGTTGGTAAGAGTGTCCTTCAGATGGACTAATCACAGAATGCATGGAGAAAGCAAATCTCCAGACAACCATGGTTTAATCAGTATCCATTACCAAGGAAGGGCGCTCAAGTGACTCAAGTCCCACCAAAATGGTTTCTTAGCAAAACATAAATATTCTCTAAGGTACAAAAACAATACAAAATAATAATCAGCAGCAATACTAATTCTCTAATGCACTGACAAGAGAAAAAAAAAACTCTAATGCTTCATTTTATTTTATTAATTTATTTTGGGAAGTTCCAGCAAGTATACATTGATTGTGAGTAAAAAATCTCTCAAGGTTTGATCCAATAAAAATGTTAAGGAAGCAATGATCTAATGTTAGAAACTGTTTACATTAATTCTCTAATGCAGACAAACTTTTGTCACAACTTCAAACTCAAACCAAAGTGCAAGTTTATCTGATTATTCTGATCTCTTAGAAATTCTAACTTCTGCAAAAGGTACCGGAGGTGAGTGTGGTAGCACCTAAGGAACGAAGTGCTGGTGGTGCTTGCAAGTTTACCTGATCTTATACCAATAAGCTGATCAATCCCGGTGTCGGTTCTCATGAATCAAAAAAGATTGTGAATATATGCAAGTAGATTAAGGCTCAAGAAAATTGAACTGGCATGGTATCCCTAGAGAAGAGAACAGATTTTAACCAGAAATACCGGCCAGGGAAGACTGCATAAAGTTGTAATTGCTTCAGCTTTGTCCAAAACTCGACATACTAGTGAATCTTCCTTAGCGTGTTGACATAAGTATAACTCGAAAATGCTACAAAAAGCTTACGAAACCTGCACCAATAGAAATCAACATCAGTTAAAATAAAAGCAAAATAACTCAGGAACCGTGTATAAGCCCCTGGTGTGTCTCATTTAAAAGGTGACCTCTAGAACTACAGCATGGACCTAACATAATTGATTCAAAAGAGAGGAAAAAAACACATACACAAAAATACAGCAGAGTATAAAATAAAATAAAATAAAACAAAACGATTATCTATTGGCTCAAGGGAATCTTGTCAATTCTAGCTCACAACAAACAGAAAAGAAAGAAAAGGAAAAAGGCTTCAATCTTCCTGAATTTTCCATTCATTTTCTGAGTAATGAGAAACACATACCAAACCCATTGGCTCATGTGTTGTGCCATTGCAGCATAGCTTTTTTGGGGATGTTTGTTTAGCAAGCAATGCATCTGTCCACTTGGATAATAATACATCGCATACACGAAGGAAAACCAGATGTCAACAGGCCCACTATACTTCCGTAATATATTAGTACTGACCTGAGAATAATGGAAACAAACATTACAAATTGAGCAATAGGGAGCAAAAGTAAACGTCAGATCATGATGAAGAGGAAAGTGTTTTGAGCCCAGATAATGAAATTCTCAGCATTTGTTGTTTGGAAAATGACTATCAAAATACATGAATTTTATAACCAACTCATCACCTTATCTTTCGAAGATAAGGAAGACACTAGTCATATAGAAATTTAGGGTAGGTAAACATGGAAAAAATGATTTTGATTTTGGAGACAAATAACCATAAGAAAATATAAAAACGAGAAAGATTAATTCAGTACCTTCAGTTTATGATTTTTTCAGTGACATGCAACAGAAGAGTAATTAAACTCCAGCACAAGATAAATGTAAGAGAGAGGGATGAAAAGAAAACCCACCAGTTCCCAGGCTTCAATATTTCTTTGTGATGTATTACGTAATAGCTTGCTACAAAGGAGGAAAAAAAAAGGATCAATTAACAAGAGTAATTTCATGAAAGGGGAAATAATTTGCATCCTGATGATTTACCTTACTCCACGATTTACATCTCGATGATTACAATGACCCGAGACACCATAGTTATCAAAAGTAATTATCTGTAAACACCATATAAATAAGGAATATATGGAAGGGGAAATAATTTCATGAACACAAAAAGCAGAGGTTTTGTGAGACATTGTAAAGCACTGAAACTGAAGCTGGTTGCAACAACAAGAACTACCAAATTTTCCGAATCCTTCTTTATCACATGCAAGTACGCAAGTCCTAAAAAGGCACCTAAACAAAGAAACTATAGAAAAGAAAACTTATGTTTGATGGAACCAGATCTTACCACATCAATGACACGAGTTAAAATTTCCTTCTCAATAATCTTTGCGAGTAAATTACAATCCCACACTTTGCCAAAACCATCCTAGTGAAGACAACCGAATTATATCCAAACTTCTGCCTCAATATTGTATTTTAAAGAAAATTAAAATGTGCCAGAGTTTCAAGAGACTTTTAAGAAAGGAACCTGCAAATCTGGATGGTCCAGGATCTTCACTTGTTGGAGTGGAACCTGCATGTAGATTTAAATGTCATAAAATCAAAAACCAATGCTGCAGTAAAATCCTTTCTAGGGTTTACGATTTGAAACAAACCAAGTCTAAAGCATGATTAGCACCAATTTTTATTATAATTTGTAGAACCAGAGGAGAGGTAATATTTAAAAGCAAGAATAAAGAATAAAACTAGCCTGATACTTATATAATATATATAAGCTTGGATTTTGAGCCACCAACACTTCTCCAAGAAAATTCTAAATGCCTAATTTTCAAGTCAGATCGCACATCACCTTGAGAATTGCAGAAGCCTGATAGAGCTCTTCTTTTCTAATATTTCCCACGCCATCTGCGTTACCTACATAACACAAATAACTAAATAAAATGTAGAGCACCCGTGAATTAATATTTTGAAGAAGCAAACATGTGACAGTGACAGTGACAGTGATAGTTTTATGTGCTTAACCTTAAGTTTCTTGGAAAGATACTTTCCAAAGTAAATTTAAAATTATCTTACACCTGCTTTTTGTAAAGTTTACACAAATAATGCATGAAAAGTTTTGATGGGAAATTCTTTCTCCTCCCTAAGAAAAAGATTGGCTAAATTACAGTGGGTTTAATATTAAAGAAAATCAATATCCTTTGAAGGAGCAAATTACATCCCTATATAATTGATTCTGAGGTGCATCATTAATATTCTCAATGACGTTGAAACCCCAGCTCCTATATTTTTCTACAAGTGATCTCTTAACTATGAGAACAAGAATGGGTGAAACAAGGAGTTGAAAACCTTCTATCACTTGTAGGAGACACATTGTACATATGATTTACAGAGAGAAATAAGACAGAGAGAGTGTATAAAAGTTAAAAACCAACTAAAAATAAAAGAAATTGTCACTCAGTTGTGATGCCTAAGCAAACTACATTGAAAAATTGAATCCCCTTCTTCAACTCTTGTTAGAAAGTATTGCATGTACTTATTACCGGGTCGGCTTATTGCCACAGCAACAACAGCTGATGCCCAAGCCTACAACAAATTGTAAATATATATTATGAAAAGAAAGAAGAATCCTCAAAAGCCCAATGGATCCATCCGAATTGATTTTATCTCTCTGTCTCTCTCCCTCCCTTCCCTCATCTCTTTTCTATCTCTCCTCCTTTCCACCCCCCGCCCACACTTCTTTTTCTCCATTGTCCAAGCAAAATAAAGATAATGGTGAGACCCAGCTTCCACTACTTTGCCTATAGAACCATGTCCTATATCTTTTCTAGATGCTTGAATTTTTGAAAAGAAAAACCAGAGTATTACCAGTTGACATGCACAATATGTGAAGATCATGCCCCCTTGAAATCAGATAATTAATTGTTGGAGTAAAGAACCTGCATAAATGTAATATAAGGTTTAAAGATATAATAAATAACATAGAAAGAAAATAAACATATCATTTACAAGATTTAAAAACTAAAATCGACCCTCCTTTAAACAACACAAAGCCCTGCTGTTGAACTTCAAAGATATTTTGAGTAAACGGCATTCACATAGTCGACAAGTCAACAACATAAATGTTATCAAGATCACAAGTGGTCTTATAAATGTTGATAACTATTCATAATAAAATATTTGAGACGTGTTTTATTAAAAAAATTTCAAAAAGGAGGTTGTGTATTATTATACAAACATCATAACAGGACTTGGTGTAAGTAATTGACACATAACCATGTCCTAACCAGAATTTAAACCCCGCACGTCCCTTTTGGGGGGTGGCAGGAGGTGCAGAAGACAGCACTGAAACTAATACCCGGTAGTAAAAAAAATTACATGACTTATTGAAGTATTTAACTACTATGGGGAATTTGGTGTCTCTATCACTTCAAGCAACATTCAATTTTCCAAATAAGGGAGCCCTCTTTTCTTGAGAACCAATTGTCGGTCACGCATACTCAGTTTTTGTAATATAGAAAACAAAATATGCTCATAAGTAGAAGGCCCAGATAAGTGAATCACACTCCCACTCTAGACTAGCTGCTCTGCCCTCTGCCTCTCTTGTTTTTACTTGTTCTTGTCACCACTAGGCTGCTCAAGCTTGATTTGACTGAAAAAGTATATTCATGCTTGGATCGTGTTCATGACGAGCCAAGTCTGTGTAGTTCAAGCTCGATTCTGGAGTGTTTGTGACTCAGCTTGGCTTGTCAAACATATTAATTTTAATTTTTACAATATTTAATTACTATAACAATATTTTATTACTTTTTTTAATAAATAGTATTTTTAAAATTACACAAAAACATATTAGATGTGTCCATGAAACAACTTGGGTTGAGCCTACCACTGCTGAGCGCACTCCGATAATAAACGAGCTCATAGTTTAGACTTGAGTTCAACTGCTTTGCTTATTAAACAAATACAACTTAAGCCTTCCAAGAAGCTGATTCTCAAATTTTCATGAACAGCTCAACTCATTTGCAGGCCTTCAATATATGAATTAAATATTTTTGTCTCAATGCTCATATATGGCAAATCGCATGGAATTCAAGTGAAGTAAATGCAGTGAGATTTTTGAAAGTCGCAAAAATTATCAAAAAAAAAATCAAGGGTAAATTACATTAACCTTCCCTAAGGTTTCATCAATATACACTTACCTCCCCTCTTGTTTGCAAAATTACACTGACCTCCTGATGAAGAACCAAAAGAGAAAATGAGAGGAGAAGAGAAGAGAAGAAGGAAGAGAGGAAAAAGAGAGGATAAGCGGAGGAAGAATTTCAATCAATAATATCAATATTTCAAAAACTACCAAAGTTTGTTACATTAAAGCCTTTTATAGGCAAACCGTAATGGAAAACAAAATAACCAATAATTACTAAAATATCCTATAAATACTACAATGAAAAAATACTAAAATATTCCTAACAAGATGTCTTTGCGCCGACGCCTAACATAGGTACGAAACATCCCATGATCTCCATCACTTCTCCTCGGCTGAAAAGAACTCGCCTCCGGAGAGCCACTGTGAAAATACTGCTCTAAGAGATCAAGAGCAATGTTGCGAAAGTCATCCTCTGTAATCCATGTACAATCTGAGTCGGGACGACCTCTCCAACAAACAAGGAATCACCGTGAATCACCCTGCGGTGAAGCAATGAGCTGACTATCAAGGATATCAACTATCTGATCAATAGACTGTGGCTGAACTGCTGGATGTGGAGGCACCGGAGCTGATGACTAAGGAGATCCACCTATGGACAAACCAGAAGGGAAAGAAGGAGGCTCAAAGGTGCTTCGGTAAGGTGACAAATGTTGGACAATTTTGTCAAAAAATCGTTAGTTATTGAATGAAAAATTGATTGTTAAAATCCTCCAACCAAACATGGCCTTAAGTGGTGGTTGTCTGAAGAATAGACATGACTATTCTGGAAGAGTTATGATTCTTTACGAACAAACATGTCTGTTCTGGAATAGGTATGACTCTTCACGAACAAATATGTCTGTTCAGTAATAGGTATGACTCTTCACGAACAAACATGTCTGTTTTGGAATAGGTATGACTCTTCACGAATAGACATGTCTGTTCACCATTGGCTCTATATATAGCGAGTCATGCATAACAAAACAGAAAAAAAAAAATTTCATATCATCTATCTCTACATGTATATACAGTTCGAGTACTGCACAAGTTGTGTTCGAAGGATTCTAGAGATTGAAGTGCTGCCTCTTTAGAATAGTAAATCCGTTCTATCTTGGGAGACAATTGTTCATCACCTTGAGCACTATAAGGGAACAAATTTGTCTTAAGGAAATTGTGTTTACACAAGGCTCGGATTCAATTTAATTCATTTTCAATCATTCTGTAAGTTGGTTGGTAATTGTTTATATTATTTAACTTCATACTTCTGTTTATTTTTTCTAAGTATAATTATACTTTGGTTTGCCTGTTTGGCGTACAAAGAGAATATTTTCTAACACTCTTAAGACAAATTTTGTAATTGTTTTTCGTTATACTTAGTGTTCTTAATAAACAGAAATCAGTGGCTGGATGTGTTTGCAAAATCTGCACTTATTTTTTCTAAGTAAACAGATTTTGTATTTGTTTTGTTTTTATAACAAAAATGACATTTAATACTCCAATCATTCTCGTGAGTGCGTCTCATGGAGAGAAGTCCGAAAAATTCAATGGAATGGACTTCAAACATTGGCAGCAGAAGCTGTTCTTGTATCTTACAACTTTGAATTTGGTAAGATTCCTTCACAAAGAATCTCCTATACTTGGTGAAAGAGAGACTGATAAGGAAAATGTGAGCGTTCTTGATGCATGGAAGCATGCAGATTTCTTGTGTAGAAATTATATCCTAAATGGATTAGATAATACACTATATAATATGTATTATGCTAGTAAAACAGCAAAGGCATTATAGGATTCTTTGGACAAGAAATATAAGACTGAACACGTTGTCATGAAGAAAATCCTCTACTACCAAAATAAGGTTGTATGAGAAATAACCTTAGGAAGAGAACTCGTTCTTCAATAAGTTAATGTGTATTAAATCCAAGGGTGTGTAAGAGATTTATTATAAACCTGGAATGGAGTTAATTTTCCAACTTGAGTGGATGTCCTAACTCAAATTTGGCACATGTGAAAGGAAATTAATTAGAAATTATTTTCACCCGTACAAAAGAGTGTTGTACCTCTAGCATTAGATCACAATGATATATGTGATTTAATATATGTGCACATGAGAGATGAAAAAGTATTTAATACTTTGATAGGAATTACACAAGATACTATAAAGCAAAATTTGAGAATGAGGTTGAGAGTCAATTTAGCAATTTAAATGAAATGGTGTTGCTAAAATGCAAGAACCATAAAATACAAATGATTTGTAGATAAATTATGGATTACCCAGAAGTTGTGGGGGAAGCTCAACTTTTCTCAAATTTAGTCTTACACTTCATTAAGAAAATTATTAAGATACCAGTTGATTGATATATAGAAAAACCTTATATCTTTCTATAAATACTTCGAAATGTGGGGGTGTCTATATAATGTAATAATATTTAAATCCTAAAATTATTAGGATATGAATGAGCCATATCTTGTGCATAATTCAAGAAATATAGAACGAGGTTCTATTAATGAAAAATTGTTTTGAAATAATCAAGGAGGGTTCATAGTTTTAGATTATGAAAAAAGAGTGTGCAAACTTGGAAAATCTATATGTAAATTGAAACAAACACTGAATCAATGACATAGTTTAGGTGGTTACATGTCAATGAGTATGATGCATGCTAAAGATACTCTAGATAGATATGTTTTCTAACTATGTTGTTCTGATCTAAAGGACAAGTTGCATATAACTTGATATACAAGCAATCCAAGAGAATACCAAGTGTATTGAGGTGGTTGAGATCCATCTTAAAATTAATGATTGCATTTATCAAGGATTGAAACTAAGGCTAATGTTATGGAACAAGGCCCAAAGAAAAAGATCAAAACCTGTGCTTTCTATATGTATACATTGCGATAGCCAATCAGCAATAGGAAGGGCACAGAGTCATATGTATAACGGTAAGTCACGTCACATATGACGAAGACATAATACCGTTAGACAATTGCTCTCTAATGGAATTATCTCAATTGATTATGTAAAGTCAAAAGATAATATTGCGGATCCGTTTACAAAAGGCTTGCCACGAGAGCAAATATAAAGTTCATCGAAGGGAATGGGTTTAAAGCCTATGTCTTAATAAGAGTCGTCATAGTGGCAACCTAACCTAGCTGACTGGAGATCCCAAGATCTAGGTTCAAAGGGCAAACCGAACTATGTAGAACTCAGTAAGCACTGAGGAGATATTTACTCCTAATTATTCCTACGATGAGACAGTGCACATCTGCCGCGAGAACCAGGATAAGTTAAGCTTTTAATGATTTCTATATCTTGAAAAATGTCCAAGTAGAGTATTGCCGGATACTTTTCATAGAGATCACCTACGTGAGTAAGAAGGGGCCGCTTCTATGAGAATATTAAGGCTTAATTCTCTAAAACACTTACGGAACCAAGAGGTGTTCAGGGCCAAAATGAACACAAACGTGAGAACCAACTGTGTTTGAAGAAATACAGTGTGAATTCTATTGTCTTGGTTTACATTAACGGCTGACTGTTCAAAGACATCATGTCTACTGATTAGCTAAGTAAATCCGATAGTCTTTCACTAGGGCAAGTTCAAGGCCATTAGGCTACTTAACCCGATGCCGTAGTTTTTCAACTGTACTCGAATTAGTGTCTGCATTATCATTATCATTTACATTGATATCCAATCAATTTCATTCATGTGGGGGATTGTTGGACAATTTTGTCAAAAAATCGTTAGTTATTGAATGAAAAATTGATTGTTAAAATCCTCCAACCAAACATGGCCTTAAGTGGTGGTTGTCTAAAGAATAGACATGACTATTCTGGAAGAGTTATGATTCTTTACGAACAAACATGTCTGTTCTGGAATAGGTATGACTCTTCACGAACAAATATGTCTGTTCAGTAATAGGTATGACTCTTCACGAACAAACATGTCTGTTTTGGAATAGGTATGACTCTTCACGAATAGACATGTCTGTTCACCATTGGCTCTATATATAGCGAGTCATGCATAACAAAACAGAAAAAAAAAAATTTCATATCATCTATCTCTACATGTATATACAGTTCGAGTACTGCACAAGTTGTGTTCGAAGGATTCTAGAGATTGAAGTGCTGCCTCTTTAGAATAGTAAATCCGTTCTATCTTGGGAGACAATTGTTCATCACCTTGAGCACTATAAGGGAACAAATTTGTCTTAAGGAAATTGTGTTTACACAAGGCTCGGATTCAATTTAATTCATTTTCAATCATTCTGTAAGTTGGTTGGTAATTGTTTATATTATTTAACTTCATACTTCTGTTTATTTTTTCTAAGTATAATTACACTTTGGTTTGCCTGTTTGGCGTACAAAGAGAATATTTTCTAACAACAAATCCTCCACATTAAAAGTTGGACTAATACCTATATTTGATGGCAAGTCAATTACATATGCCTTGGGTCCCAACTTATGGTGGATACGGTAAGGTCCAGAAGCTCGGGCATGTAATTTCTTGAAGGAGTTTTTAGAATAATGCTCTGGGCGTACATGAACTAGAACATAATCTCCTTCATTGAACTCCTGATTCCTACGATGAGTATTTGCAACAAGTTGATAATTTTTATTACTCATAACAATTTTGGGTCGAATATCGGCATGCAAATCACAAATACGCTGAGCAAGTGGTAAAGGAATAAAATCAACAGGCTGGCGAGGGAAAAATCCGATGACAATCTCAAAAGGGCTTTTACCAGTAGACCGATTGACCGAATTGTTATAAGCAACTTCCGCAGTTGGCAACAATAGATCCCATGTACCCTAACGCTCTCCTACTAGACATCGAAGCAAGTGTCCCAAGCTCCGATTAACAACCTCAGTTTGACCATCAGTCTGAGGATGAAAAGTTGAGGAAAATTTTAAACTTGTCCCAAAAAGCCTCCAGAGTGTCTTCCAAAAGTAACTAACAAACTTGACATCTCGGTCAGACACAATGGAAGTAGGCAACCCACGGAGCCGAACAATTTCCTTGAAAAACAACTTAACCACATGAGAGGCTTCAACTGTTTTACTACAAGGAATAAAATGTGTCATTTTAGAAAATCTGTCCACCACAACTAAAATAGAATCATGCCCTCTCATGTTCTTAGGCAAACCAAGGACAAAATCCATACTAACGTCTTTCCATGGTGTCTGTGGGATAGGAAGAGAGTTGTACAAACCAGTGTTTCGTTTCTTAGCTTTCGCTAACTGACAAAGTGCAACACTGGGACACCACTCGGGCAACATCTTCCTTTAGGGACGGCCAGTAAAATTTATCCTCAACTAAGGCAATAGTCTTATCCCAACCAAAATGACCAGCAAGTCCCCCCTGCATGTAACTCCCACACTAGAAAGTATCTAAGTGAAGTTCGAGAAATGCAAAGTCGAGAGGCTCGAAATAGATAACCATCTCTAATAACAAAATCAACATAATCACGACGGTTTCCATTTTGAACCTCTAAAAATATGATACCAAAGTCAGGACAAGTAGCATAATCGTCTTTCACCCTCTCAAATCCTATCACATGAGCCCTCATAGCCTGAAGTACGGCTACGACTCGACTGAGGGCATCAACTGGTTTATTCTTTGTACCAACACGATGGTTGAGTACAAAAGTGTACTCCTGGAGGAAGGCAACCCATCTTGTATGTTTGGCGTTTAATTTTCTCTGAAACTGAAGATACCTCAAGGCTTGATGATCAGAATACAAGACAAACTCCTGAGGTAACAAATAGTAACGCCAATGGCAAAGTGCCAGTACAGCAGCGTAAAATTCCTTTTCGTACGCAGAATACCTCTGTTTAGCCTCACTAAGCTTCTTGTTGTAGTACGCAATAGGGTGGCCTTCTTGACTTAAGACACCGCTGATACCTAATCCCGACGCATCACATGCAACCTCAAAGACTTTATTAAAGTTAGGAAGTTGTAAAACTGGAGCCTCAGTTATCTTTTGCTTAACCTCCTTGAAGGCTCTAAACGCAGCAGCGGTCCATTGGAACTCCCCTTTTTTCATGCGGTCTATAATGGGAGTCATAATGGAACTGAACCCCTTGATAAAGCGTCTATAAAAAGTGGCTAAACCATGAAAGCTGCGAACCTCAGAGATAGAACTCGATTTTGGCCACTGTATATTAGCTTTAACTTTCTGGGGTCGGCTGCAATACCACGCGTAGATACAATAAATCCTAAGAAAACAACTTTGGTCTGCATGAATGAATATTTCTTGAGATTCACGTATAATTTTTCATCTCTCAGGATCTCAAGAACATGCCTAAGATGACTTAAGTGCTCTCCCTTAGACCAGCTAAAAATTAATACATCGTCAAAATAAACTACCAAAAATTTTCCTATGAATGGACAAAGAACTTGAGTCATAACCCTCGTAAATGTACTAGGAGCATTGGACAATCCAAAAGGCATGACTAACCATTCATACAATCCATCCTAAGTCTGAAAGGTAGTTTTCCATTCATCGCCAAGCCTAATTCGGATTTGATGGTACCCACTACGCAAGTCAATCTTGGAGAACCATTGGGAGCCTGCCACTAGATCCAACATGTCGTCAAGAAGAGGAATAGGAAATCTATATTTGACGGTGATCTTATTAATGGCATGACTATCCACACACATTCTTCATGAGCCATCTTTCTTATGAGTTAGAAGTGAACTGCACCTGGACTTAGACTATCTTGAATGAAACCTTTCTGCAATAGTCCATCAACCTGCCTTTTCATCTCAACATGTTCGCTAAGATTCATGCGATAATGTGGAAGATTTGGCAATTGTGATACTGGGACTAAATCGATGGCGTGCTGGATATCCCGCATAGGTGGCAAATCATCTGGTAACTCTTCCGGTATCACATCTTGGAAATCCTCTAACAATTTAGTTACTTCAGGTGGTGGAATCATTACCATATCAAATGGAACTAAAGAAACTTCTTTAACCACAAGGGCTAGCATGAAACCAAACTTTTTGCCTTCTTTTTCAAAATTCTTCCCATTTAGAAGATGGAGTTGTTTCTTCTTAGGGGGTTGAGGGAAGACCTACATACCTTGTCTTTTTCAATGAGTTTTGCAGAATTTAAAGTTATGTTTTTCCCATTATACTTGAAGACATAGGTGTTCTCCTTTCCATGGTTAGTCACATTCAAATCAAATAACCAAGGGCAACCTAAAAGTACATGAGCAACATCCATGGTAGGTAGGACGTTACACCATATCTAGTCGTTATAGTCACTCATCTGAATTGGGACCAAACATCTCTCTATGACTAGTAAGGAAGTCTCATCCACCCAAGCTACCTTTTATAGGTATGGATGTGGTTTAGGTTTAAGCTTCATCCTGACAACTCTTGATTTTGACACCACATTCATAGTACTTCCTCCATCAATGACAACTTTACAAACTTTTTCCCCGCATTTGACAAAAGTGTGAAAAATACTAGTGCGTTTCTAATCGTCATTCCCCGCAACGATCGATAAGAGGCACCTCACGACATTAACGCAAAAGTCGTCATTTTGCCAATCTTCCTCATTTTCCTCTTCAGAACCTGACATTCCTAAGGGGTCAACCACCTGGTTAACATCGTTTTCAAGGGTAGGATCCTCTATCTCATTGCCTAGGGTCAATGTATGATGTGGACAACGAGAACCAATATGACCCTTGCTACGGCAATTAAAACACTCAATAGCTGACCCACTCTGACAGAAGCTTGAGATTGCAACTTCCATTCCCTTAGAAGTGTTATCTCTTGGATTCGGATTGTTGCTACCTCGAGAGATGGCGAGATGGCTGGTCCTGACGGTGTAACTCCCTAGACCTCTTAAAGGTAATTGTTTTTGATTGATGAGACTCCCCGACATGGGAAGTCATTCGCCTGATGGTAGGAACTCTGTTATATTTCTCAACTTCTAAAGCCTTGTGATAGGCTTCCTCTAATGTGTCAGGCGAGTGTAAATTGACCTCCTTCTTGATTTCAAGTCTCAATCCATTTATGAACTTGGTTATAGATACCCAAGGTTCCTCATGAATGTCACATCGCGTGGCTAGGTAATTAGAGACACTAGAAGACATTTGTCGCGGATTCATCCATTGATCAAGCAATTGTCTTCTATAATATGTTGGAAGATATTTTTCTTTTAACTTTTGCATCATATCTGCCCACAAAGTAATAGGTGGTTCTCCTGGACGATCGAGATTTCTTGTAATTCCTTACCAATAACGCTTGGCAGAACCAACTAACTTCATCCGGACAAAGCGGACACGATGGTTATCTGACATGTCATACCAATCAAAATAGCCATCCATGACAGCTAGCCAGTCCAAGAATGCAGTGGGGTCTAATCTTCCATCATAGCTAGGGGCATCAACTTTGACCCTTTTCATTATGTCTCCAAAATCATTACAAAAATTTCTATGAAGGTCTTGATGGTGCTGATTACCCCTATTCTGATTCTTATCTTCTAGATGAGGTAGTCTTTGGAAATCGTTAAGATCATCTCCCAAAGAGGACTCAACCTCATCTATATCCGCTAGACTCTCTGGCAAATGTCTACGATCTGTTACCCAATGTGGGTGAACAACTGGAGATCCCCTATTATTCCCCGGGACTCAACTCTCCCTAAAAGTGGGGTTTTGGCCTTGATGAGTTTGGGGGACTCTCGGAGTGGGTAGTAACCCCTGTTGGGTGTGAGGAAACTGTTACTGACTATCACTAGGACCGTGCGCAAAATTTGGGGAATCAAATGTTTCACCCCTCTGATCCTCAACAGGTTGTTTTCCTAGCATTGTTACCAACTAGGAAAGTTGCTTACGTATTTTAGTCAATTGGCACCATGATCTGAATGAATCACATTATGGAGTTGGTTTACTAACTCTTTTAAACTAGCAAGGTCCCGTTCTACAATTTGAACTATTTGTTCCATTATGGTTTGGGCCTCAATCAAGTCTCAAATTGTCATAATGGTTTCAATGGGAATGGTGTGAGCATCCAATGGTTAAAAGGTGTTTGCCGATATATCAACTCAAATCGAATGAAATAAATCAAATTATAAACTTTTGCAATACTCAAATAAGAAACAAAAGTGCCAACAAAATTAATTATATGAAGCTCATGCACCAATTTCAACTGTTGATAGTTGAGATAAAAGTGGTTGTAAAATGGTAAATTGAAGGATCAGGAATGAAACAATCTTTTTTTCCTGGTTTAGTGTTGCACTGGACTAGACTGCTTGATCTGGGCTGATTCTGAAATGCTCAAATAGATTTGGACTAAAGTAATTTTAAATTGCGCTGAACGTGGATTGGGCTGGCTGGATCCGGATCACTTACTACTTCCTGGCCGGGTCTGATCTTTATGTTGTGCTGGGTCAGATCATGTTATTATATAAAACAAAATCTGTTATATCCAATTTGAATAGTGTAGAAATTGAGAGATTTTCAGCTACTGTTGCGATGACAGTAAGGTGTGAACGACACAAAATAGTGCAGAAATTTCGACGACAGTTGCGACGATGCTGGGGAGTGAACGATACAATCGGCGACGAGGAAATGATGCGGTGACGCCTGCTAGAATGTCAAACTGATCTGTGTTGGCTATTTTTCGATGACAGCGCGATGATATTGTAGCGATGGTGACAGAACCTTCCGTTAGGGTTGTTGGTCGTTGTTGAAGTTTGCGGGTAGGGCTTGTGGTTTGCTGTGGCAGTGGTGCTAATTTTGGGTGTTGGGTTTTGTTGTTATGAAGGCTAAGGTTTCGGCGAAGGTACCCGCCGAAGATAGAAATTGACCAGAAAGTAGTAAGATTTTATTTTATTTTTTGGTTGAATGGCGACTTGGGGGCTTGGGTTTGTTCGATGGTGGCAATGAATACTATAATGAAAAAATACTAAAATATTCCTAACAAGATGTCTTTGCACCAATGCCTGACATATGTACAAAGCATCCCACGATCTCCATCACCTCCCCTATCAGAGGAATAGAGACGATGCCCTTAACAATTCTTGTGTAATTACGTTTCTATCCTTACAATATCACACAAATTAATGATTCTTGTGTATACGTTGACCATATTGACCCTTAACAACCGTTAACAGAAGGGAACACAGTGTTAACTTCCAAAAAAAAAAAAGAGAACACAGTGTTACAAAAATACAAACCTCAAGGGAGGTTAATGTAATTTTGTAAATAAGAGGGGAGGTCAGTGTTGCAAATATACAAATCTCAAGGGAGGTCAGTGTAATTTTGCAAACAAAAGGAGAGGTAAGTGTATATTGACGAAACCTCAAGCGAGGTCAATGTAATTTATCCTAAAATCAAAGACCAAATTGTCAACACCAAAACTGTGGTCAAATATGACAAAATGAACAACTACCCAATCATTCAAATAAAGAAAAGGATAAACTTAAAATGGGGATTGATTTTGAAGTGCATCGGGAAAATTTAGCACAAGAAGAAAAAAGGTAAAATGATAACCAAGCAGGGAGACTAATGGAGTGTTACCATGCACTTCAAGCATTTTGAATGATTGGAGTCATGCCATTAATGTTTAGATGGCTCCATGAATACATGCAAGACTCCATAGCTCATCTCCATACTGTTATTGGGTTCATATTGTTCGCAAGCAAGAACTGAGACACCTTTGCAATTTCATTAACTCCACAACTACATGGTTCAATTAGTTACAAACACACTAATTTGGGTACAGGTTTGGTAATGAATACAGAACCATGATTTAAGAGAACATTTTAAGCTACCTTTAATAACATTAAAATATCAGTTAGAATTAGTGTGCTCAAAGCGATCCTTTCTCACCTAGGCACTTAGTCAAGGAGAGCCAGCTATCAGTCACCTTAAGATGCCCCAAGGCAAGGTAGAGTTAGTAAAGCATTTCACAGGCAAGTGTGCTGTCTAGAGTGTCAAGCGATAAATCAAACAGCCCTAATAATGTTAAAGGTTCTCTTTGAAATGTTTTAATAGCTTGAAGTAAACAAGACCCCTTACCTTAAACAAGGAGCATTTTTATCCAACACGTTCTTGCCAAACCAACTGACAAGTCTGGCATAGAGCTCCATTCAAGGTGATCGTTCTATGGGGTTTAGGAATTTTTAAGCAACTTTGAAGAACAAGAAGAGGATACAAGAAAAAAATATTAAAAACTGAAACAAAAGAAAGATCATTGGTTTTAGTTGCTTGGGCCTATGTTTTATATTTTTTTCATCATAGTTTTTGAGCTTGTATCATCACTGTGATAATGTCCAGAGCAAGTCTTGCACGGTCACTTTTATTTCTTTTTCTTTCTTTTTTTGGGTATTTTGGTAATTTATATAGAACATATTATGCAGAATTCTTTTTTTGATATGGGTTACATGATTTTTAATAAATTTTAAACATGAGCAGATTGCACTAGAGTGAGTATTGACAATTGAATTTCTTAGTGTTAAATGATGATTATATTGATTGTGCTAAATTGTATGTTGTTTAATTTAGATATAAACCAACCTTAAATTATGGTATATTTACGACTTATTTCAAGATTGCTGGCCTTGTTTCACTCAGGTGGGCGCCTCATGCCTTGGGCAATGTCGGGTCTGAGTGCCTTTACTCTTGAACTTTGCTTCGGTTCATTGCGCATAAATAAGTTGTAATCTAATTAATATTATTTGCAATTAATAATATAACTCAGAAAACGAACAAAATGCAGATACCAGACAGTAAAAAAAATAGGACTTCCTTACATGGACTCATCATCAGGATGGGAAACAACCAGCAAGACATTTCTCTTATGAAATGAATCACCTGATTTTGATAGAAAATAGGTATTAAACAATAGTAAAACAAAACGCATAAAACAATCCAATCATGCGAAAAACATATGCATAGATCACTCACCATTATTTAGGAACATAGCCTTCGACGATGAGCATGAAACTTGGAGAATTTTGCATAGAGAAGCAACCCATAGTACAATCACTGAGACAATGACCACAAACCACTCCATCTAGCATGCTCCTACAACAGATTAAAGAGCATAATGTTGTGATTATAAATAAATAAAAAATCAAATGAGCTGAAAAAAAAGAAGGAATTTAAAGGTATAAACCATAGATTTGGACATAATAGGAATCTTTTAGGCTCCATGTATACGAATTTATAAGAATATAATTCCCCTTGTTTACTAAAATTTTCTCCTCTCTGTAGTTCTTCTCACTAGCTTCTCTTCAAATTCTGATTTCTCTCACTACACTCTATGCAAAACCCTAGGACCAGAGAAAGAATCCAACAACATCACTCTCCCAAAACCGCCATTAACGACCCAGAGAACAAAAAAAAGGAATTTATAGGAATCGTTAAAGGATGCTAAGACCACTATGAGGATCAAAAACTCATTTCAAATATCTTATGGCCTCTACTGTATATTGTGCATCCTAATGAATTATGATATGTGAAGGACCAAGAATTCTGGGGAAATGGGTTGATCTGCAGAGAGAGTATATATGTCAATATATTTATATATATAGATATTAGATATGTCTGCAGCTACGTATATCTATTTCTGAAGATATATATATCAGAGTTCTAGAGAGAGAGAGAAGGAAAACCAACCTGAAGGTCATGAACACACTCTCCAGCCTCCAAAGATGGGTTGTTGTTTGCTCAATAGAATTAACTAATGAAAGTAGTTAAAAATAGGATTGATCTCTAATTAAATTTTCAAGTAGGATGAAAGATTATACAAAATTGTGGGACTAAAGTTAAAAAAATACAAATCCATCATTTTTATCGAATTCACTCCGACTTGATATATAAAAATTAAAATTATAGGTTAATTGGACTCCATAACTATTACTCCGTATTTTATTATTATTATTAGTCTCTGCCCATTTGGTACAGTGACTCTTTATTTGTAAGACCATTTCCAACATAGCTTTCCATAATTATAGTCAGCCTAACCAATTTGTGAAGAGTAGTCACAACAGTTTTTTCTTTAATCAAGGCAACTTTTCATAATTATAGTTAGCCTGACTAACCGGTATGGAAGTAATTGAATCGGTTATTTTTATTTATTTTTCTATTTTTTTTAAAGATATATATGTATAATTCTATGTGTGGTTATATGTAAAGATGCATTCCACCACAGAATGTGTTATTTATAATTTTTAATGCACAACATTCCCTTGTATATGGGTCAATCATTCATCACATTTCCCTCCATACAGAATATCCGGTCTAATAATTGTTCTATATAATTTTCTTTTACCTTATTTTCATGTAGAATAGCCAAAGTAATACTTTTGTCTTGAATTTAAATTTACATTCTATTTTAAGAGTAACTACTTACACACATTGCTCATGTCTCCTGTGCCTTCAATTCAAAGGTACTTTGTTGAGTCAATTGAAAAAAATATATTTTGAGTAATTCAAAAGAAGAAATAAAAATCTTAAGCTTGCACAAAAGAAAAAAAAAATTGAATTGAAGAATTTGTGGATTAAACTTACTAATAGATACTTAAATCATAATATTTGGATATTCTCTAATTATTTCTCTCTACAAGCATCTCTAAGTATCAAAGATATGTCGCCATCATTTGTATAACTACCCATTATATTTTAGTTTTCAACCTAACTTAGGGCCTGTTTGGTGTTGCGGTTCCAATTGTGAAAGCTCTTTTACTAGTAAAGATGTCATAAAATTGTGATGAGTAAAAACATGTTAGGTGTTTGGTAATGTATTTTATAAACCACTTTTTAAACATAAAGCACTTTTAAATTGTTTGGCACCAATGTTACCTAAAGCACTTTAATTGCTAATTTTACTATATTATCCATAAAATAATAAACATGTGCATTAGTTTAGGGGTGCAACTTGGATGGACCAACGCAAACTCAATCCAATTTTTTTATGAGTTTGGGTAACCATTTTTACAATTAGGGTTAGGGTTAAAAATTATCAACCCAAACATAATTAGGGTTGGACTTTGGTTGAAGTGTCAACAACTCGAACTCAATCTAAACCCGAATTTTAATTTTTATATAATTTATATTTTAATTATTATATATATGTATGTGTATATATATATATATATTTCAAATTATAGTCGAGTTGCACTGTCACACCCTAATTTTTGACTCCCAAAAATCAAGGGTGATTGGGTTACATATCATCACCTCTCACATACAATCATCCTGAAACCATACAAATGCGGAAACTATCATTACGCACGTGATCACTAGTGCGTATACTCGTCATTACTCGTTTCAATGGGTCCCACTCTAGTCTATACAGCCTCACATATTCATTCTCATTCCAAGTTTTCTGAAATTCCAATTCAGCCTAGTTTCGATTCACTTGAACCTTTTTCAATCGGCTAAAACCTGGGTTCAACTGACCTCCAGTTAACCAGTTCTGTTGATCAGCTGGAGAGTAGCTTTGGTCGGCCAAAAAGGTGTTTTCGGCAGGCTGAACCCCTTCTCTAGAAGTCCGAAACAGGTTCTCAATTTATAAATGTTCAGGATCTCACACTTCCGATCTGCTGCTGCAGAGAACTAGGCGACCAAAAGTGCCCAAAAATCCCAAAACATGTATAAACCAAGTCTAAGTGCATTCTCTAGCCTCATGCATTTATTCACAACTCTAAATATAATTAAATTACCATACAGTCCATACATTTACATCTCATAGAAGCTAAGTCCATGTATTTCACGGTTAGAATCCAAAAACATACATTTCATTCATTATTCAAGAGTTGAAAACATGTCACACATGGCTAATACATATGATATTCCACTACCTACAAATTGTCCAATGAAATAACATTTCCAAAAATAGTCAATATGCCACAAACTGGCATAGACCTTTATATACATATCCAAAATAATCCAAGAGTTCTCCCTTAAGGCAATCTAAGTCTCGTCCTCCACCGGTGCTTTATTTGAAAAAAGGTTTGAGAGAAGAGGTGAGCATACAACTACGCCTAGTACGAATGATCCACCCGACTCAACCTTGACTCCGGCAGCCATGCATGAATGCACAATAAAATCTCTATGTGATGACATGACATACTTCAATGTTTTTCATACACAAAACATAATAATTTTTGAAATTATGTTTAATGTCACACATCTCTAATGCACATAAAGAGTTTAAAAATAAATCACATTCACAAATAAACTCAACACCATGTATACTTTAAAATCACTTCAATTGGGGACTTCTGCTTGTCACAATCCCATAATAAGGCCCTGTTTGGCAGAGCTTTTGCTTCGGCTTTTACGTAGAAGAAAAAGAGAAGCAGAAGCTAAATCAGGAAGTTAGTACCCCCCAACTTCCTTTAAACGCTCTTTTTGGACTTCAAAGCTCTTCCGCCTTATTAATCCAAACACTCTCCAAAACAGCTTTTGAACTTGAAAAGTCGAAAGCCGCTTTTCAAAAGTCAATCCAAACAGGGCCTAAAAGTCTTTCCAAAATCACATACTTTGCTTATGCTCTACAGGTTACTAACCTGACTGAAGCGACATCCACTTGGCCAAGTTTTGAGTCTTGCACCTTAGGGCTCCGGGCCCTTCTTAATTCTCACATATGCCCCAAAAACCACAAATTCTTACAAAAGTGCACATTTAACACATATATGCACAAAACCACGATTGTCACCAATTTCATCCAATGCATAACATTTACCATATTAATGCATATCAATTTCAACTCAAACACATTAAATGCAACACCACTCAACTCATAGAAATCACAACAATGCATTTTTAAGGGAATCATTTTTTATGCATTTCTTCTCACAAGGAGTCAAAATTCTCAAATACTTCTCAAATGAACACAAAGTCACGTAATGTATTCTTGAAATCAACAAACCATGAATAATACATAATTTTATCTAGAACATGCTAGACAACATACATATATATATATATGCAATAAATATCACATTTCACATAAAATTTCATTAAAAAATTTCATGTCACAAGTATGTGACATATAAAATCAAAATAAAGAAAGGATTCACACCCATACCTCAAATCTTAAGCCTTTCTAGCAAGGTTCCAAAATCCCAGCCCTATCAACTCCACCAAAAATGAATTTCGTTTGGTTCAATATGTAACCCTTGCCGAGTAGAGCAATCCCTTTGTTTTTGGTGTTCTCCAAATCCTAACCCAACAATTCCAAAATGAAAAGAGAAGTAAGAGAAGCGAAATTGGAGAGTGAGAGAGATATTCAGTTGTGTATCTAATGGCTAAATCCCACTGTGTATCTAATGGCTGAATCTTACCTCCTAGATATTTATAATATCTTGAGATACAAAATGACCGAAACACCCTCGGGTTACTTAACGTACCTTTTCATCACCCGTTTTTTATTTTGAAAGCGGCTATGACTACGAAATCACTTTCTTAACTCATTTAACATTTCGTTTGGTTCATAACTAAAAATAATATTTTTCTAAAAAAATTTTTGATTCCTGGGCCCACCTGACCCTCGTCCCGGGCTCTGTTGACCCAAAAATCTCAACTTTTTTCAAATGATCCTAAAACTTTCTGAAACCTCTAAAAAACCTCCCAAACATGTTTATCACATTTAAAACATGCTAAACATCATTTAAAATGCATTTATGGCAAAAATGATGTATGAAAAGAAAATTGGTCAAAATTGGACATAGTCTCTACATGCACCCCTATGCATTATTCAAATATTAATTACTGTAAAATTTTATTGGCTTCAACATGATCGTGTGTTGTGAGTGTATCACTTAAAATTACCACACTTCGCAATTGAACGAATTCCTTGCAGAATAGGGCTATCGAAAGGGGTGTCGAATCTCAAGGATTATGGTCTGAATGAGTTGGTACGGAATTAATTCTAATTAAATTTTAAAAGAGAAGAATTCTGATTTTTATATTTAAACTAATTAAAGAGACAAATAAAATAAAACATAGGAAATATGAGATAAATCTAGGGCATTTGACTTCACCACTAACTTCACAATTAATGGCCAATGGAATTAACTATGGGGAATTATATCATGCATAAGTGGTGTCGGTGGCTACAAGCTCATCTCCATCCGTCAAGAAGATAACATATGATTAAGGCTAAGTCATGGACTATCTTCGATTGGCATGGGTCATCTGCCTAACTACTCTACTCTAAGGTGTAGTATGGTCTATCTTCTCTAGGCATACTCCATCAAAGCGTATAATGATATATTCAGTGATTACTATTATGTAATAATCGCTCTCATAATCATAGAAAATAAGAGAAATTGAGTTCAATAACAACAATTAAATATCTAAGATAAGATAAAAAAATTATTGAAACTGAATTTATAAGACTTTTATAACTCAATTCTATCAAAACAATCCTCTAAATTACAGAATATATGCATGAATACAAAAATTCCCAATAATTAAAATAATCAAACCATTGATGCTTAGTTATGGCTACATCAAAACCCTAGTGGATGAAGTAGCCGCTCATAGTAGAAGAAAAAGCTTCAACGGTTGAGAAAGAATGCATCATCTTCATGAAATATGCGCAAGACTTCGTTCTCCAATAGTTCTTCACTTCAAAGCTCTGCAAAATATGTCTTCAATGGTGTCCAAAAGCTCCTAAGCCTCCCCCAAAACAGCCTCCAACTCGCCACTTTATGCACCAAGAGAATACACCAAAATCCTAATCCAATTAGAAATTAATTAGGTTTTCCCGCAGTACTAAACATAGGGGTTTTTCTGTTGACGTTCGACCCAACTTTTGACCCACTAGAAGTTCGATTCACGAAATTTTCATGAAATATAAAAGTGTTCAGAATCAAATTTCGTTCAACTTAAAATAAATTAAGTCGATTTGAGACTCAAAAATAAGACTTTTGGTCCTTTTTCCAAAATGGAATTTAAATTATATTAAGCGCAGAATTGGGCTTTAAGCCCGTAACCTCCTTAAGCAGTTGTAATTCTCTTGAACCTCTTCCTTGGGCTGATTTGAGCTAAATTATGGAGTTAGAATGGATTCCTTTGATGTAGGTTTCATCTAACCATCTTGGATGTCATCTTTAAGAGCTCAAAATCATGGTTTTAACTGAAATAATCATTAAGGCCCTGAAAATATAGAAAACACTAAAATGAAGTAAAATCACAAAATAATCTATCACCAAGAGAATAAAATATACAAATTAATAGGCTAGAATGCGTAACACTCAATACCGATCACACCCCCAAACTTACCTATTGTTAGTCCATTAGCAATAAAATATAATAAAACTAAAACAAAGGAAACTAACTAATACTAACTAAACTACCTAACTCTACTTTCATGGGAAAAACGATTGCATTTAGCATATGCAACAAGCCTTTAAACCCCTAGGTTCCCCCTAATGGATGAGTATGGTCTCGTGAGGGTTTTTAGAAATGTTACCCACAAACATTCAAAATTTCTGTTTCAACATTAATTAAGAAGAAGATTACAATATATAGTTACAAACTTGCATTCAAAAATAATTTTAAACTTTCAAATTCCATAATCGAAGCAATGGTTCCGACACATAATCCACATCAACATATCTCAAAGTAACCAACTATAGCTCCCTCGTGAAAAGTGAATTAGCAATCCTCTCATGTAGCATAACCCAGTTTTAAATATATTAAGGCACATACCTCTTCAACTCACTAGCTCCCCTTATTGAAATCATACTTCCAAACATGATTACATGACTTTTTTTTCTTTTTCTTTCTTTTTTTTTCATTGCTTTATTGGTTGTGCAATGTCTTGATCTATTAAGCTTTCAGAAAGATCCATGTAGCAAGTTTTCAGTCAGTGACTCCCAAACTAGATGGCTTTAGGGCACTAGGCGTTAAGACATCCCGACGAACTTAATTACTCGAATTAGTTAGGCTACAAATCAAGACAATCAACGCTTATTTTTTCTCACCCTTTCACTTTTAACGCGAGCACTCCGTGCTTCCTGAGGTATAGAGGCCCGGTTACTTATGTTCGTTACAGATCTTATAAACTAGAGTTGTTAGAAACTAATTCCTAAGTCTACTATGTACAGCTAATAAATGATTTGAATAATACAAAATAGCAAGTGCGAATAAGTCAAAATAAGTCGTTAAAACTAAAGAGAACATTTAACAATCCTCTAACATGCCCCCTCAAGATGAAGCTCGAGAGAGAAGTCCAATATTGAACTTGAGTTGAATAAAACGTTGTTGAGGAAAAGGCTTTGTGAGAGCATCACCAATTTGATTTTCAGAAGAGATATGAGCAACACTAAAAGCACTATTTTGAACCTGGTCTCTAAAAAAATGAGAATAAATTGCAACATGCTTCATTTTTGAATCAAAAATTGAATTTGAACAGAGTTGGTTTGCCCCAATGTTATCACAGTAAATCATTGGATAACAGGGAAGTTTAATACCCAGATCAGATAAAAGATAGCAAATCTAATTTAATTCAGCAGCATTATTTATAATAGAGCAATACTCGGCCTCATTGGAGGATCTAACTACAATCATTTGCTTTTTAGAACTCTAGGACACGGGATTTTTACCGAGATAAACAACATAAGCACCTGTGGAGGAAAAATTATCTTTGTCCCTTGCCCAATCGGCATCAAAAAAATTATGCAAACTAAGAGATGAGTGACGATAATTTTGTAAGCCATCTTCAATGGTACCAACCAGATAATGTTATAGTCATTTTACAAAGTACCAATGCTCAGTTGTTAGGTAATGGATATATTATGATAGCTTGTTAACAGCAAAGGCAATGTCTGGCCTTGTGATTAATAAATACTGAAGACTGTCAACTACTGTTCGATACTCAGATGGATTAGATAAAGAGGAGCCCAAGTTTAACATGAGATCGAGAATGATTGGTTGGCATTAGAGTGAGAATAGGCTTGACTTTTTGCATCTATGTTTGAGTTAAAAGGTCCATAATATAACATCATTGAGAGAGTAACACATCTTTTTGTTTGTGACAACCTCTATACCCAGAAAACAAGTTAATAACCCAAGATCTTTAATAGAAAATCGCTGAGCAAGAACGGTCACAAATCGATTCACTTTGGTAGTATACTTACCCGTTAGAATTGTGTCATCAATACAGATAATGAGATATAGAGCATGACCATCAGCATTGAAGATAAATAGAGAAACATTAGCATGTGAATTCTTAAAGCCAAAAGAAATAAGAAAAGTTTGAAGTTCTTAATACCAGGCCCGAGGAGCTTGTTTCAGACCATAGATTGATTTTTTGAGTTGGCATGTATATGATAGGTTATCTCTATCAACAAATCCTGGTGGCTGGGACATGTAGACATTATCTGAAAGGTTACCTTAAAGGAAAACATTGTTTACGTTAAGTTGCCTTAATGACCAACCAAGACTCACAACTATACTAAGTACAACATGAATTGTGGTTGGTTTAACCACATGACTCAATGTGTCATGATAATCTATTCCAGGACGTTGGTGAAATCCCTTTGCAACCAACCGAACCTTGAACATGTCAACAAAACCATTAGATTTGCGTTTAGTTATAAAAAACCACTTACATCCAACGAGGTTGTGACTTGTTAGGTGGAACTAACTCCAGGCATAGCCTGAAGCCATTTAAGATCTTTGAAAGCTTGAGTCATCGTGGTTGGTTCAAGGTCATTGGATTTGGATAGTTGAGTGTGAATGTTCATTTTTTTAAGGGGTTTGTGAGTATTATTTTTGACTTTGGTGGTCATTCTATGAGTACTTTGTGGATGAGCTTCAGTTGGATTATTACTTGGTGTTGGTTGCTGGAAAGTGGTGTGAGTGACTAGTTTAGGTGAGGTTGATGCAAGTAAGGTGTCAGTTATAGGTGATAGTGATGGAGCTTCGTTGGGTAGCTGTTGATGGACGTCTAATGCAGATGGTGTATTGAATGGTGATACCAAAGACATTGAGGAAACACGAAGTGGTGTTGGAATCTAAGTGGCAATAAAGTTGGATTGAGGACGAGGTGATTATTTTGAGAGATGGGTGAAAGAAACTGAGGACTCAACAAACTTAACATGCTGAGAGATATATATTTTGGAAGTTAAGGGATCAATACAATGGTAGGCACTTTGAGTTAAAGAATATCCAATGAAGACACATGATTTGGAACAAGAATCTAGTTTATGAGTTATATATGGTCTAAGTCAGGGGTAATAGAGAAAGCCAAATATTATTAGTTTGGAGTAATAAGGAGTAGTTCAAAAAATATTTTCATATGGAAAGGAGAGATTGAGTATGGGTGTTGGCATGTGATTGATTAAGTAAGTTACTATGGCAAATGCATGAGACCAGTAAGTTAGAGGAAGAGAGATATGAGAGAGTAGTGTTAGACCCATTTTAATAATGTGAAGATGTCTTCTTTCAGAGAAACCATTGTGTTCAGGTATGTGGGGTGGTGTAGTGAGATGAGAAATTTCATTAGTTGGAAGGAAATTAACAAGGGTTATGTATTCTCCACCCTTATCAGAGTATAATGTCTTGATATTTTTGTCAAAGTACTTTTCAACGATGGTTTTAAATCGAATAAAAATAGCTCTAACTTCTAATTTTTGCTTAAGAGGGTAAAATTAGATATATTTCGTGAAGTGATCAATAAATCCCTCATTTGAAAATATTGGTGAAGTCAAAACATCAGAAAAGATAGTTTTAAAAGGTTGAGAAGAGACAAGTGTGGATGTGGAGAATGATAATTTATAACTTTTATTACAGAGACAAGTATTACAAGAAAAATCAGATGACGCAAAGGAAGTAATGCCTAGTTTATTACTGGAAATAATGTGTTTCAGAATTAAAAAAAGTTGGATGTCCTAATATATGATGCCACTCAGATGAGGAAATTTTTATGCTGGAAAAGGAAAGTAGTGGGGAAGATACTGGCCACTCATATACACCATCTTTAGTTTGGTCTTTCAGAAGTGTTATCCCCATGCGAAGTTCCTTCACAAGAAAAATAGATGGTAAGAATTTAATTGAAACATTGTTTGTGTTACAAAATTGTGAAATTGAGATTAGATTTTTTTTTATATCAGGAATACAGAGAACATTATTTAATTGAAAATTGATTTAAGAAGTTGTGAGAGAGGCGGAACCAGTGTGGTTAATGGGGAGACCCGAGCCATCTCCGATCATAATGTCATCTGAGCCGTTGTATGAAACATGCATTGAGATATTATTTAGATAAGAGGTAACATGGTGAGATACACCACTGTCTAAGAGACAAGATGAATTGGTAGGAGAACTAGTAGTATAATGTGCCCGAGGTTGCCATAGTGAAGTAGGATGATTAATTGGAGCATTGGAGTTATTGGAGGATTGAATTGGTACCAGCTGGAATGAGGGACACTTTTTTATAGTATGATCTTGTATTCTGCAGATTTGGCAGTATCCCAAGTATGGACGAGAAGGACGATTTCCTGGAGTTGAGGTTGGTATGCCACTAGTTGGTGTGAAATACCGATTTGCATTATTGTTGAAAGGGCGCCAGGAGGTATTGTTGTTGCCTGAGCCTGATGGTGGGCGCCAGTTTGTTATGTTTCGACTAATGGGATTTGCAGTAGCAAGAAAGTGAGATGGTTCTTGTTTTGTTATTAGCAATGATGCTTCAAAGTTGAGCAATTTTTCATGAAGCTCTTCAAAGGTAATTGAGGTATCTCTAGCCTGGATAGCACGAATTACTTCCTTGTACTCATCACCAAGTCCATCGAGTATTTTCTCTGTGAGATCCTCTAAATCAAATGGTGCTTCAAGAAGAGCAAGTTCATCAGCTCTTGCTTTTATTGTTTGCAGAAATTCAGTCACACTTTCAGAACCCTTTGTGATCTTATTTAGTTGGCTTTTAACCTGTTTGATACGACCACGAGAATGCTTGGCATATGTGGTAGCCAAGATGGTCTATGTTTCACAAAAAGTTTTGGCTTGAGTAATGAACAGAATAATGGTTAGGGAGAGGGAGCCAATGATGGCATTGAGAATTAGTTGGTCCTGTTGAATCTAGATAATATGATCTGGATTTAGTCTAGTGGTGCTATTTTGGGTGAGGGTGGCTGCTGGACATGGTTTTGATCCATCAACATAACCTAGTAGGTCATAGTCAATGAATAAGGTGTGGAATTATAACTTACATGAGATGTAGTTACTGGTTGTGAGTTTAAGAGGGGTTTGTGTAGCCACATTGATGTTAATGAGGGTGTTATGAGTATCATTGGTGTTGTGAATGGTGGTTGAGGTAGAGTTGTTGGTCATGACTGTTAGAGAACAAAAGGAATAAAATAGGATCGGCTACCACTTAGAGGTGCTCTGATACCATATCAGATTTAGGAATGAATGAAATTGATTCCTATTTCTCATTAATCAATAAGCGTATAAATACAACAAGAGAATAACAAAATGTTTGTTACAGATCCTATAAACTAGAGTTGTTAGAAATTAATTCCTAAGTTTGTTATGTACATCTAATAAACGATTTGAATAATATAAAATAGAAAGTGTGAATAAGTCAAAACAAGTTACTTAAACTAAGGAGAACATTTAACAATCCTCTAATAACGGACTCTTAATCCAAACAAGATGGCAATGTGGTGTTTTTGTATCTGTTAGATGTTTGCTTGGAGATGTTTGTAGAGGAAAACTAACGGATATGATCCATTTCCGAAATCATTAGCTTCATTTTTTCTTTTCGAACCAAGTTACTCTCTCTCTCTCTCTCTCTCTCAATACTAGGATTAAGGTCTTTCTCTCTTTCTGAATACATTTGAATCTTATTAGTGAGTAATTTATACCTATTTCAATTAGGGGTGACCATGGTTTTGATTGGTTCAGATTAGGTATTAAACCTAAACTAATTTGTGGTCTACGGATTGAAAAAAAAACAAATCCGAACTGTGAAAAACTTTAATCCGAACTAAACCAATTCATAAAATAACGAATTTGATCAGATTGGGCTTTTTTAAATAGCCTAATAATTTTGACAATTTAACACAACCCAGTAGATGAATTGGCCCAAAGTGAACATGAAAAACCAAAAGTCTGAAGAACAAAAAAAAAAAAAATTACAAAAACATATTGCAGTTGTCATCTCTCAAAGAATGAGAAAACAAAGAATGAGTAAAAAACAGAACATGTTTATTGTATACACAGGCTTTGTGTTATTCACATGTGGTTCAAATGAAATGTGATGAAACAAGTAAATAAAAAATAGAGCACACTAGATGCAATTTCGGTAAGATAATTAGTCAACTATCGAATATATATACACACAAATAAATTTTATATATGTAAATACTTATATAGTTAAGGTTGATGATCATAAAGTAACGGATGCATATATTATTGGTTTAGGGTTAATATATTAGATCGGTTCAGATTGACAGTTTGACGGATAAAATGAACACCCCTAGTTTCAATTTGAGTTAACTTGTGGGTCAAAATATTTGAATCTATGAGAAATTTTATTCGAAGATTAAATTTAGTTATGTGCATGTCACTTGATGAAACTTATGTTCCTTCGTTGACATCTATCAGATGACATAGGGTATTTGTAGGAAACATCAAGGTTTCTTTTTTTTTTTTAATAGTTTGGGGAGTTTATTTCAAGAATTAATAAATAAATAATAATAGTTTAGAATTTTTCTTTACAATTTACTCATTCATGTGTATAAAAATAGGTCTCTAGCCCTGGTGTAACCTTCCCATCCTCAAATAGGAGGGAGGGGGAGGAGTTTGAGCCTTAACGTGGGCAAAAACGTGTGTGAGTACTTACCTGATAAAAAGAAAAGAAAAGAAAAGAAAAGTATCCTAACACCAATACAATTTGATATTTCAAACCAAGAAAACATTGAAAATTTCATTAAGTGTCTCTCTTTCAATCAAAAACTTATGTGAATTTCAATGAAAATCAAACTTGAAGTCAAATCCAATTTATCAACTTTTTATTTATTTAAGTTTTTTTTTTGAATTTTTAATTTTTGCATGAATTTCCTTTAAATAATTCACATTTATATTTTCAAAGCTCGATTGAGCTTTAAAAAGTTATTTTTAATTGACTAAATTAGATTCATACCACGAGGTTTGCCTTAGTTAGAAATAAAGAAAAAGAATTATATTTATTTAATTATCTTGTGAACAATACATAAAAACCTTTTAATAGACACATAATTTTGGAGGCTAACTAAACTTATGAGATAAGAAATCTTCTTTATTTATAAGAGCCTTAATTACAAGTAGATTAAAATATTAGTGCGTGATACTTAAGCCTCTTGGCATTTGTCACGTGTTACCCTAACACCTTCTGTGATTAATTGGACATACCGTGAGAGCCATTTGTAAAATTACATTCATGCCCTTTGATTTGTGAAAAGGCAAATTTGACAGGTTAAATTATCAATTTATTCCAAAAACAACTCTTTTTAATCCCTTAAAATGGCTAGTTTCATTTTTTTATTAAGACTTCAAATTTTGTACTCTTTCATGTTTGTTTACATAATTTCTCATGAAAAAATTAACATTAGTTGCCTTTGTCAAATTTTATTAATTATCAGTATCTAGACTCAACATAACTAGTCACATAAGTGTATATGACAATTATTGAGATAAGGGTAATGCTACTCAGACAGAATTCGTAAGCAGAATTCATAGGCAGAATGTTTTATATCCATTGGATGCATGTGGTAGGCCCCACCACATAGACTCACCACATACATCCAATGGATGTAAAATATTCTGCCTACGAATTCTGCCTGAGTAGCATTACCTTTGAGATAAAGATCTTGAGAAAAAGAGAGATTGTATTCAACGAGAGTCCTCGTTGAAAAACTAACCCACGTAGCCATTACTTATGATTGTTTGTACTCGTATAGATCTAGAAACAAATAAAGACATTGATCACCGCTCTATGCACATTTTACTTAATTTCCAACCTTGTATACACATATTTTGAGTCTATAAACAAAATCACGTTTGACAAATAAATTAACTTTACTAATTTTATTAAATATGGATTACAAATCTATGTAAATCTTTCCAAAAGAAAGATAAATTTCTCTGATTCAATTTTCTTGGTGGTTCAAATTCAAAATTTGCTAGAGCTTAATCTTGAATCGGATTAGAACTTTGATGAAGAACGACATGTGGATGAAGTGCTGCTTGTTTTTTTTTTTCCAGAGCTTTAGATACTTTGAAGTTTTGGATGTTGGGTGAAGAATCCGGCAAAGCTTCAACGTTCTCTCAAAGTCTTCTTGTTTCTTTCCTCTAACTCATTGCCTCTGTTTATAGACTTCATGGATGGGCAAAACAGTAACTTTATTTACTCTTGATAATTATCCAATATATATATATATATAATAATTATCTTTTTGCAATAATTATCTAATATATATATGTAATAATTATCTTTGATGATAATTATATAAATATTTAATTATCCTTTGACCAATTTTTAAATGAGTTTGAATTCTTTAGATAATTTGAATTAGCTCATGACTCATTTATTTGTGGTGGATTTGTGCTTTGAATTATCTGACTCATTAAACCATATTTTATAATGAGTTAAATTGAGATAAAGTCCAAATTATAATTTGGATCTACCATGTAATTTTTTAATATCTTCATACCTAACAGAAGACATTAAAAGCTAGACCTTACGTCCCTTTCTTCCCATTAATCTCCACAAGCTCATTGCTGCACCAATTGCCCCTTCATCTATTTTGAAATGAACAATAGATGATAATCTCGGCAAAGTATTTCAAACTTTCGATAATTCAACTCTTCGATGGCTCCGACAATGGCAAGTGATCCACTAGTTGGGCATGAAGGTGTTGATTATGGAAGAATTAGAGGAAGAGGAGAGATAATAGAGATTTGGGGCATGAAACAAGTTGAAAAATAAAAAGTGTAACAATGGTACATTAATTAATTTCCATGTAGTATTTAATAATTTGAAAAACAATTGTTCTAAAAAAAAAGTCGAAAACATAATAAGGAGAGTAAGGGCCTATTTGGTTTGTCACTCGGAAAATAGTTCTTAACAATTCAAAAATAGAAAACTGTTTTCAGAGAACTATAAATGTCAGTTATTTGAAAACAAACATTTTTTTTATCTGAGGTTTTAGCAGTTCTCATAAATTGTCAATCAAACAAGCTTTTGTACAATTTTTTGATTTTCAATTCTTAGAAAACAGAACCAAGCAAGCTCGGGTCCTTTTGACAACAAGTTCTATTTTTGCATTTTAGATTTCATATGAAGCAAAAACAATTTTTTTTTGGATGTGATTTATTCCGAAATTAAAACATGTTTGGTAACTAATTTGTTTTGTTGCACAATGTTTGAATTATTTAAAAAAATATTATTTACATCATATTGATTTTTTTTAAAAAAGATCCCATTATAGTTGTTCAACTACAATTACAGGAACAAGTGAAGAAAAAAGAAAAACAAAGAAGAAGAAACTAAAAAAGAAAATATATGAGAGAACTTGGAAGGAGAAAAAAAGAAGAGTTTTATTGAATAAAGGGAATGCAAATTTTTTGAAGGGAATAACAAAAATTGAAAAAGAATAAGAAAAAAATAATTAGGGAGATTTTTTTAAAAGAACGATTTCTCATAGAGGAATTTTGTAATTCTTTTTTAATTTATAGGGTAAAGTGCAAAAAATCTCCCTGAACTGTCCAAATTTGCAAATAACTCTCATGAACTATATTTTGTATATAAAACTTTCTGAACTATCACATTTTATTGCAAAATGTCCCCCAAGCTTGGCTATTTTTCATTAAATGACCATAATACCATTTCTTATTGACTTACATTTAACCCATTTTTTTATTAAAATAAATTATGAAAAAAATTCATACTATTTTGATGACATATTTTTCATCAAATTTGCATTCATTTACCTTTAATTCTTGAATTATTTTTTAAAATAAAAATCATAAGTAATTTTTTTAAAAATAATTTAAGTAATTTCTTAATTTTTCATGAATATATTACATGCAAAAGAAGGAATTTTTTATTTAAATAATTTATTAATTTTTCATAAATATATTGTATGAAAAAGTTACATTTTTTTACTATAAAAAAGTTTAAACTCGGTATAATAATTTTTATTATAAATAGTAAAGTTTTAATAATAAGTTGATCATTTTAGAAAAAAAAGGCTTAATTTGGAGGTAATTACAACTCTATATATTTTTTTCTATTGTTATGATAAATCGGTACCAATAATAAAACTAAGGTAAATGGTATAATTACTATTTATATAAGAGAAAATATAATAAAGATAATTTAATAAAAAAGACACATTTAATAAGACGAGGTAAAATTGTTTTTTGTGATGGATATGTTTTTAATTGAAACAAATCAATAGTTCAAGATGTTATTTGCAAAAGGACAATACTTCAGAAGTTTTTTTTTTTTTTTTTTGTACTTTATCCTAATTTACATGTCTAAGTGTAAAATAAAATAAAATAATGGGGCCTCCATGGGCCAGGAAGAACACATGGAAAATTTATTAGGTTGTCTCATGCACATGATAACACTTCATCACGACAAGTGTTTGGAGTAAAAGAGAATGCATATGCGCATGTGATGAGTTGTGATTGGCCCGAACCAATGATTGCGGGACCACAGTACATTTACACAAATTAATAAGCATATTGTACTCGGGCCATACATAGGCCCATGTCCACGTGATCGACTAGTGTTTGAAATTAATATGCATATTGCACTTGGGCCATACATAGGCCCATGTCCACGTGATGGACTAGTGTTCATTGACACAAATTAATATGCATTTGCTTAAACTTTTCAAAATTGGTACGCACCACTGTACTTGGGCCATGCTTGTATGCCCATGTTCCCGTGATGAACCTAGGGCTGCAACTCGGGCGGGCCGGAGACTTAAATCGGGTTCAACCCTAAATATAAATTGGTCAACTCTAGCCCGGCCCGAACCCGAGCATGAACCCGACTATGTGAACCCGGGCTCAACCCGTTTTTAATTTTCAGAACCTCGGGTTGAAATCGGGTTGGGAAACCGGGCTACAAATTCGGGTTTGATATTTCAACTGGTGGTGGGTCTTCTTCTTATCAAAAATTTATATTGCTGCCATGAGGAATCGAACCTCATTCCTCTCCAGACTTCGAATTTAGTAATGCACTCCATCCACCTATCCATCAATGGCCTTTGAATATATAAGATGCAACAATAGTATTTAATATATAAAACTGAAAGTTAGGACCATTTATTAAAATAAGTTTAAAACATTAATTAAATTACAATAATATTTACTCCCTTTAAATATAACAAACAAACGTTATAAATTATATTATTAACTAAATCAATGACATAATTTTCACTATCTTAAAATCAAATAAAAATAATAATCTCACTCAAACATTCTAATATATATTAATATTGAAGTATTATTAACAAAAAATAAAGGAGTGGTATAACTTATATTACTTTAATTAATATGCTATACTTTATATCTCAGGACACTAAAGAAAAAATTAATTTCATAAAATTAAATATTCAGATTAAATGGTTTAAACCCATCAATTAATCTAATTGAGTTTTTAGACATATGACTAACTAATTAGAATAATATACTATATATCTTGGGACACTGTAAATGTCATACGATAAGTTATTACTTATTACTTTCATGGGCAAAGTTAGCTCCAATCCCAATGGCAATTGGATGTTTTGTATTCACATAGAGTTAATAAGATATCGAAAGAAGACATTATAAGGAAGATACAAGATATATATATATATATATATATATATATATATATATATATATATATATTGACGGCAAGAAGAAAAAAATCTTGAAAAGTTAGAAAGTTGGTTGGATTGTTGGAAACGAGATCCATACTTTTTGAGTGATCATCAGTCAGTTCCATTTGGTTATCTTCCGGATTTGTGAGATAGATATACGTATGTATTGTAAAGCTAGGAATAAGATGTGTATAAGTATGTTATGTAGATTATTTACATTTCAATTGGAGATCTCTATTAATTGATGTATAAATCATGCAAGCTAATGTAAATCTTGGTTGTACTAATGATTTGAATTGTAAGTGTTATATTAATCTTCAATTCAACTTTATCTTGTTTTAAAATTGATTTATTGTTGATTAATCTCATACACTATTGTTCTTTGTAAACAAGCATTTATGCAATATAAAAGAGTGTATATAACAACTTTTATTTAGTATGATAAAAATTAAATAAAAACTTAATTTCATAAAAGAAAATAGTTTAACTTATATTACTTATAATTATTATATGTTATACTATATATCTCGGGACACTAAAGAACAACTTAATTTCATAAAACTAGATGTTCATATTAAATGATTTAAAATTATCAATTATTCTAATTGATTTTTTAGACACTTAATCAATTTTTTACAAAATAGAATAAAATAGTCTAACTTGTATTACTTATAAAAGTTATTTGTTGTACTATATATCTCGTGACACTATATAACAACTCAATATTATAAAACTAGATGTTTAGATTAAATGATTTAAACTCATCAATCTAATTGATTTTTTAGACAATTGACTAATTAATCAAATTGTGATAAAATAGAAGAATATATAATATATAACTGGCTCACCAATCACATGCAAGCAAGGTCATGGTCAAGTATGACATAATCAAGCCCACATTGATGTAATATAACAGAATTGATTATCGCATGAATTTGATAGACATAAGTTTTTAATGAATTTTAATTAATTTAGTGAAATTTATTATTGGAGACCATTTAGCATAAGTAATGATTGATTTATAAATTGCATCCATGTCTTTATTAAAAAAGTGAGTAGTTGTTTTTTACTAAATCAATGAATACTAATAGATTTAAGAATGAAATAAATAAAAATTTATACTATAACTAATATATTAGAAGATAAAAAATTTATATATAATACACGTGAAAACAAGTAGTGTGAAAAAGTGGTAGAAGAACTCCTCTCATATATGTTTACATGTTTCTAACATTTTAAAACAAATTTACAATATTAAGCTTTATATTTTTTAAATTTTAAAATAAATTAATAAATATTAATACTAAAGTATTATAAGTAAAAATAAAAATCTTATAGCATTATACTAGTATTTTTGTATTTTCGTTAGAGTGCTTAGCTTTTTTAAAGAAATCCATTAAATATAATTATTGATGTAATATTAACATAAAGAAGGCATTGGCATTATGGTTTGAGTGTTAACAAAAAATAGCTTGAGCCAAGGTTCGATTCTTCATATCAGTGCACTTTTTATATATATATTAGCTTCATACTACGGGTTGGGATTTGGGTTCGCATTACGGGCCGGGCTCGGGTTGAGTTCGGGTTGGGATTCATACCAGCCCGGGCCCGGACCGAATTAAATTCGGGTTCCAAAATTTCAGCCCAGGCCCGTCCGGAAGTTTAATATTCACAGTCCAGGCCCGAAAATTTTCGGGCTGGGCTCGGGCTGGGTCGGATTGGACCCGCCCGAGTTGCAGCCCTAGATGAACCACCAGTGTACTTTTTAAAATGGACAAATTGTATTTTGACTATAAGAGATTTGTTCATACATTAACTTGACCCACTCACATTTGCAAATTTTCATTTTCACTGTTTTTGTTGACTTTGGTTAACAAAATGTTAAAATAACTAAACTACCATATTGAAGGAAAAATTACCACAAATAGGAGCAGAAGTGTAAAAGAGTATTCTGTGTTTACATGATCTAAGCAATCTGACCGTTGATAATGACACGAGGGACTAAAGTGATATATAATTTTAAATCTAAGGAATAAAAATAAAAATACACAAACGTAAGGAATAAAATGTAATTTGCCCACTCAAAATTGATACGCACCAGTGTTTTAAACGCCCATATATATATATATATATATATATAAAGTAATCACATTAAATAAAGTTACTCTACCGGACTATTGGCTCAAGTAGTATGAGAAAAAGAAATTAACTCCACTTTTAAAGGCATCCTAAGGTGCATTTATTTAATGTGATTACAAGCGGTGCATGTAACGTGATTACAACAATCTACATTGATATAACCATCAGTACACTGACTTATACGGTCCGTATGGAGTTGACGTTAGAATGAAAAAAAAAAACTGTTATAAAATTATTGTTCTTAAAAAGTTTGGTAGATGTTTGATAATATATTATATAAAATACTTTTCACAAGTACTTTTGATAATAATATTATTTAAAATATTTTTATTACTAATTTTATAATAATGTATTTTTTTTAGAATATAATAGCATGACTTAATTAAAGAATGAATGAATTTGTCTTTATAAAAAAATAAAAAGAATAAAATTGTCTATAGAGAAATAGTTATCTAAAATATAAAACCTCTGCTAAAAGAAAAATAATTGATCCAGTGAAAGTAATCACCTCAATGTTTATCAAACATTCTATCTGCTAAAAGTGAAATAAATATTTAAATTTCAGATACTTTACTATGTATATTATTGTTCCTACTCAGGACGTTTACATGCTTCATTCAAAGCTATATGTTTGTTTGACATCCGTTTGTATTTTTATTTTTATCTAAAGTAAAACATTATTTTTGTTACGAGTGTTTTGAATAGTAATTGTATACACGTTTCATAACGAAGACGTGTTTTAAGTTTTTTTTTTGCTACAGCAACTAAAACATAATAAAAATATCAAATTCGTGTTTTCAATTTTGGCCAAAATTTTTGAAACATTTTGACACTATTTAAAATATAACGGACGGTCTCAAAAATGCTTTATTTCTACAGTGTTGAAACAAAACAGTAAAAACTAAGGGCTCGTTTGGTAACCGTTTATGTTTTGTGTTTATTATTTAAGTGTTTCTATAAACAGTGTTTATGTTATGATTTTGTTTATACATAAATATGAGTGTTGTTTGATAACGAAAAAACGTTTGACTTATTTTAATTTTTGTTTTTTTAGCATGGGTGCCCCTAAGTAACTATTTCTTATTATCAAGTATATTAGTAATTATTCATATTGTATCCAATATTTTTTTCTTAAGGCAATTGATGCTCTTTAATTCTGTCCACACTTGATAATTCTAATATTTTGATCGATGTATCAAATAATAGTCTTTTATAATTTTTTTTCTTTTCATTTTCTCACTTTTAGTTTTAATTTTTAATTAAAATAATATAATCACCATTTTAGATAAAAAAGAAAAAAAAAGTTTTTTTTTTTTCATAAACATAAACAATAAACATTATTTTGGTGTTTAGGATTTGAAGGCTTATGAACAGTGTTGTTTTAAAAACATTTATACAATTTATAAACAAAACAAAAATTATCAAACATGTTTATTTTAAAAATTTGTTTTTATAAACAATAAACACTAAACATAAACGGTTACCAAACGGTCCCTAAAACAAAACGCATACCAAACAAACCCTTATATTGAGCTAAATTTAATAATTATCAAAAGTGTTTTAACAGTTACTAAACATATTTTATACTAGTAGTATTTTTAAAAATGAAAATGAAAATGAACATCAACAACCATAATACCTGACAAAAAAATGATTTGTTTGAGAGAGATCAAGCTCATTAAACTAGGGAACAGAGGACAGCTGTATCACAGGTGTCATGATCTATCAATGTTCGTTTGGTAGTAGCAAATTTATGAGTAATATTTTGTTTTTTCTCTCAAATTTAATTGACGTCCAACTACGTCTTACTTTCGACTCTCCTGCCTCTATTGGTTATATGCAATCTTCATCGATACACCTTTTAACACATTTTGTAATATCTAATTTTGTTCACATATGACACCAGCCCTAAATAATTCATTTTAATAAATTATATATATATATATATATTGCTGAATTATTTGATTACCCCTTACAAATTTAGTATTAATTAGAGTGTTCCTTGAAATAATTTAAAAGTGTGATAATTGCTTTGAAGAACAATTATGTCAATTATACCATTTCTCTCTATATAATTAATCTAGTGGGTTCAAATTTAGTTCAAAAAATAATAATAAACACTTAATGGTATATGAGCTGTAGCTTAAAGGAATCCATATATTAATTGCACTCTTCAGCCTTTTAAACCACATTTATTCCTTATTCCTTTTCATTTTCTTCTCAAATGCTTTTCTTACTCTCTCGTAAGAAAGCACTAATATATATATATATATATATATAGAGAGAGAGAGATGGAGTTGTTTTGAGGAGTTTCACTTCACATTTGCTTCTCAAATGCCTATATAAGACTCGTCAACACCCACCCATCCATCCCCCATCTCTCTCTCTCACACACACATACATCCACTCCCTATCTCTTCTCTCCCTCTCTCTCTCACACACACACTCTTCCTCATACACACACATCTACTCACTCTCTCTCTCTCTCTCACACACACACACTCTTCCTCATACACACACATCCACGTACTCTCTCTGTCTCACACACACTCTCTCTCCCTCATACACATTGAGCTAGTTCCTCATAATGATGTTATTATATGTGCTTTTTCTTATGTATCTTGTCCTCTTCCTATACAAGTTAGTTGATCAATACAGAAGCCAAAGCTGCTACATACTGCACTATGAATGCTTCAAGCCCTCCGACGACCGGAAACTCAACACCGAACTCTCCGGCAGCATCATCAAGCGGAACAAGAACCTCGGTCACGAGGAGTACAAGTTTCTCCTGCGAGCCATTGTCAGTTCAGGCATTGGTGAACATACTTACGGCCCAAGAAACATCATCGCCGGCCACGAAGAATCTCCTCTCCTCACAGATGGGCTATCAGAAATGGACGAGTTCTTCTTCAACACACTCGACAAGTGTCTAGAGTTTCTCCACTCGACATCGACATCCTTGTCGTGAACGTGTCCATGCTCGCTTCAGTCCCTTCTTTAACTAGTAGAATAATCAACCATTACAAAATGAAAGAGGACATTAAGTCCTTTAACCTCTGTGGAATGGGTTGTAGTGCGAGTCTTATATCAATCAACCTTGTCCAAAACATCTTCAAATCTCACAAGAACACATTAGCCCTAGTTTTGACTTCGGAATCAATAGCTCCGAATTGTTACTCCGGCAATGACAAGTTTATGATTCTCTCCAACTGTTTGTTCAGGTCAGGTGGGTGTTCTATGCTCTTGACAAACCATAGAGCTCTGAAACATCGAGCTAAGTTGAGTTTGAAGTGTTTGGTTCGCACCCATCTCGGCTCGAGTGATGAAGCACATGGGTGCTGCATGCAGAAGGAAGATGACCATGGACGTCTAGGGTTTCACCTCGGGAAGAGCCTCCCGAAGGTGGCGAGTCGAGCCTTCGTCGAAAACCTAAGAACCCTAGCTCCAAAAGTAGTGCCATTTAGAGAATTGTTTCGCTACATGATGTTAAATACTTTTTGGGAAATTTTCTCTAGGTATAATATTATCAAGGGTGGTGGTGGAGGTAAAGTGAGTTTGAATTTCAAGACTGGGGTGGAGCACTTCTGCTTGCACCCCGGTGGCGCCGTGGTTATCCAGGCCATCGGGAAGGGTTTGGAGCTCGGCGAGCACCATCTAGAGCCGGCGAAGATGACGCTGCATCGATTCGGAAACACCTCAGCTAGTAGCCTCTGGTATGTTTTAGGGTACATGGAGGGCAAGAAGAGGCTCAAGAAAGGTGATAGGGTTTGCATGATCAGTTTTGGAGCTGGTTTTAAGTGCAACAGTTGTGTGTGGGAGGTTGTTAGGGATTTGGAAGATGGGAATGTTTGGGGAGACTGTATTGAAAACTACCCTCCAAAAACCCTAGCCAACCCTTATTTGGAAAAGTTTGGTTGGATCTATCAAGAGAAACCAGAATCTTTCACTTTTAGGGTATGACTAAATTAATTAAGCTGTTGGTTGGTGGTGATCTTTTTCTAGCTTTTTAATAATTGTATTATAATACCAGCATGAAAGAAGAAGTTCATTTTTATGAGTTATAATTTTGTTGTTATTATTATTATTTTTTATTAATATACTTGCATGTGATTTATGTGCTTAGACACATGAAACTATGTTTGTGATTTGGAGTATGGTATATATATATATATATATATATATATATAGAGAGAGAGAGAGAGAGAGAGAGAGAGAGAGAGTGAGTCACCATTCTTTAGGTGCCTCCCCCACTTCTGGTTTTGTATCATAGCTCAAGGATGACTCTGTCAACTAGTTTACATTTTTCAAATACAGATACTTAGAACATGAATATACAGGGCAATTTACATTTTGAGCTCTGAAGTTTGTTCATTCGTTAATTTGACCTTTCGCGCTTGTGTATTTTTTATTTTTATTCCTGAAGTTTGAAATTATACATCACTTTAGTCTCTCATGTCATTATCAACGGTTAGATTGCTTACATCATACAAATACTAGTCAAAAAAATATCCAAAATGACTTTCTACACTTCTGCGCCTATTTGTGTTAATTTTTACTCCAATAGGGTAGTTTAGTCATTTTAGTATTTTGTTGACCAAAATCAACCAAAAACTACTGAAAGGGATAAAAATGAAGATTTACAAATGTGAAAGAATAAAGTTGACGTATGAACAAACTTAAAGAATGAAAATATAATTTGCCCATATATATATATATATATATATATAGGGCTGCACAAAGAACCGTAGGAACCGGAACCGGAACCGTACCTGAACACGGTTTCAGTTCTAGGCCCAGTAGAACCGAACCGAACCGAACCGTAGGTGACGGTTCCAAGGAACCGGAACCGGAACCGATCCGGAACCGTTAAATTAGTTATATTATTATATTAGTTATTAGTCTTATTACTAATTTACTATTATAATATTATGATAATATTATACAAACACCAAACATATATGGTTAAACTACATTTATTATCAATAATATTGTATTATATTATATAATGATTCAATATATTAGATTGTAAAATTGAAAAAAAAAAAAAAAAAAATTTCGGAGAACCGCGGTTCGGAACTGAATCGAACCGTTGGCTACGGTTCGGTTCGGTTCGGTTCCACCTTCCAACGGTTCCGGTTCTAGTTCCCAAAAATAGGGAACCGTTGGGACGGTTCCGGTTCCTCCAGGAACCGTAGGGAACCAAACCATGTGCAGTCCTATATATATATCTTCCCGTACGGTCGTATGTCTAAAAATGCTCTATTGTTCCCGTATATACATACATCCATATGTCTAAAAATGCGCTATTATGGCACTTTGGACCTCATTATATGTCGATGTCGATGTCGAAGTAGGACATCTCTCACATTTCCACTCTACGCCTAATTTCATTTGCACCAATCCCATCGCATTTATTGTAGCTCGGCCGGTGCATGGTTGGCGGAGGACACTAATAGTACAGTATCTAAGTGACACTTATCACAGAGAGTCTACGTGATTGTAGCTAGTCCGGTGCATTGATTGCAGTGCAGGTCCTGATCAAAATATATTATTTTTAATTTTACTTTTTTAACTCACAAAGAGAGTTTGACCTTACCAATTAAATCGGAAAGAATAAGAACATCTAAAACAGCCTGCTACATTTGCTTCTCTAAATTTAAAATTTCGCTGGTCACATTAGTCAAAATTTCTAGAATTTCACTGCACAACAATTTTTTAAAATTTATGCTGGTCAAAATTAATAATATTTTTTAATTAAAATTTAATTTTATTATTTATTTATTTAGTAACGATTATATTAGTAACGGCTATATTTTCAACGATTATATTCTTAATAGTTGTATTTTTAATGACTATTTTTTTTTTATCTTATATAAACATTAATTTGCTCATTTATAAAATCATCACTACATTCATCTCTTTCTTGCAAAAATTCATTCGTCATTTCCTTTAATTTTGAATTTTCAATAGTTTCGTTATCACGACCTTTGCTAGATTCTAATTATTCACGTTCTTCGTCGTCATCCTCATCAATAGATCTTGACACATTGCTTGAAGAACATCTAGGTGCCTACAAAGCAATTTTGAATTGCGTGAAGTCGGAGATTATAGCATAAGTCTTTTAACCACCTCAGAGGCGGCGATACATTCATCATAACCAAGAAGGAAGCCATCATCGACTAACGAAAGACTACTTTGAAGAGCATTGCTCATATACACCCGAGCAATTTCACAGACAATCCAGGATGTGCTGAGAACTATTTCTTCGTATCTTGAATGATGTTAAAACTTATGATGACTTTTTCGTCCAAAAAAGGGATGCGAGTAGTTGTTTGGGATTGTCTTTTATATGTAGTACGTATTCTTGCATGTGGTGGACCAACTGATTCATTTGACGAGTATATTAAAATAGGTGAGAGTACTGCCATTAGTTGCTTGAAGACATTTTGTAATGCTATTGTTACTGTGTACGATGAGCAGTACATGTGCGAACTAATCGAAACCGATATCGCACGACTACTTTAAGAATAAGAGAATAGAGGATTATCAGGTATGCTTGGTTCCATCGACTGTATGCATTGAGAGTAGAAGAATTGCCTAGTGGTGTGGCATGGCACGCACAAGGGATACTCCCATAAGGCTACTATCATAGTGGAGGCGGTAGACTCAAAAGATTTGTGAATTTGGCATTCATTTTTTAGAATGACGGGTTCACGCAATGATATAAATAGTTGGATCATTCTTTGGTATTTAATCGTATTGTCAATGGCCGAATGCCTTTGGTTAATTATGTGGTGAATGGGCATCACTATAGTATGGGGTATTACATGTTTGATGGTATATACCCAAAGTGGGCAACTTTGATACAGATTATCCAAAATCCAATAACTCTAGAATATAAAATGTTTGCTGAAAGACAAGAGGCATGCAGAAAAGATGTGGAGCGATCATTTGAGATTTTGAAAATCAAGTGGACAATAACGCAGCGACTGGTACATTATTGGGAGAAGATGGACTTGTGTCTCATAATGAGAACGTGCATCATCCTTCACAACATGATCATTGAAGATGAACGTCACACCAATATTGAAATTTGGACGCCACCGGAAGAGAGTATCCCGAATCCCATTGAAAGATTAGACCCCAATGTTTTTGCGACACACATGCATCTACGCTCTCTAACTCCAGTACCGTAGTAGAGAAACAAATACGCAATTGAGGAACGATTTGACAGAACATTTGTAAAATTAGATTGATGATGTAAATGAAGACGATTAAGTTATATATATTCTTTTATGTATTAGAATCTTTAAGTTATGTTATTTTTTTATGTACTATAATTTTTAAATTATGTTACTTTTTTATGTACTAGAATCTTTTAATTATATTGCATTTTTATGCTTTTAAGATGTTATGAAATATTATACAATAAAATCTTGATTATGAAATTGTCTTTCGCACGAAAATATTATTCATGTAATACAACATAAGTTAAAATGATACAATATCCATTATGGATTAAACAAATATAACATAGATTAAAATGATACAATATCTATTATGGATTGAACAAAAATAATAAAAAAATATAATTTGGTGACAATTGCACAAGTCCTACGGATTACTTGGTTTGCCATCTGCGTGTGCACGCATTCGCTCATATATCTGCTGTTGTTTTTCGACAAGTCATGCTTTCTGTAATTCCATTGGCATTGAATGCAGATATTTTAGCATCAACTCCTCTTCTCGGATATTTACTTCATGTCTTACTAACTTTCGTTATCTTTCAATCTCTTTTAGCTTTGTCTCCATAATAATATCTGTTCTATTGTTAAGTTTGGATGTTACTTGCTGGAAACTGTCACAGAATGAAGAATGTAAGTTATCATTTTTTTTATTTCGTCTCTACTTCGCCGCTTTACGTCCTGGTGGTCGCTCTAATGGTTGAGATTCAGCAACACCGGGTGAATTTTCTAACATGTTGAACTGTGCCGATCCTTCGCAAGGACTAGCCTCGTACATTACATTACTTAATGGAGTTGATAGGTTTGAGCAAGCAACATGCTCGTTGATGTTGATCTGAGTAATCCTCTTATTCACATGCGTAATTATTTTATATTTTTTTCCCTTGATCGATATAATATGCATGCCATTTTGGAGAGTTTTTCAAAATGTTCCAACAAGCATGGAATTTAAAGTCCTCATTGAAATTGGCACGATACAGATGTTGAGCTGAAGTAATCTAAATTAAATAATTGCACAATAATTAGAACCAAATTATTTAAAATAATTACTTATTAAATACGATACAGTAAATAAATAAATTAAAATAATAAAATTACCATATCATTATTGTTGAAGCCACTGGTCTGATTATTTTCAATTGTAGTCAAGCATCCAAACCATTTGCTAATTTTTGCTTAGATGGTGGACCAATGATTTGCCAAACTGCAGTCGCATCGGGCAATTGGAGCACCAAGTTATATTTGAAATTCGATTAGAATTTTTTTCATAACGTCGACTTTGCTTCGTCTGCATCGGCCATTGGATCATTCCTAGCTTCCACCCACTTCAGTGGTGGACCAAGTGGACATTCGAGGGATTGGTTGCTTTCGGGTGAGCAACTGGAAATTGGGCTGATTAATTGGATGGAAATTGAGAATCACAAGCATAATATTCATAAGATTAGTTGAATGACAAAAAATCATCATTTGGTAAAAGGTTGAAGTTGAAATTTGGTAGTGTTGAATCCATGAAATTGAATTTTGTAACAAAAAAAAAAAAAAACTAAAATTGAGATTGAGAAAATAAAAATGATCCTAGGCTTCAATGAGGAGAAAATATGGATATTTGGTTGTGAGATTAATGAATGTATGGGTGGTGTATTTATAAAGGTGAAAAAAGATGAAAAAAGTAAAAAAAAAATATATATAATTTATGAACTTTATTAATTTTTAAAAACCCAAAAGAGCTGTTTGAAGCATTGTTTGGGTCTACCAAACAGTGCCTTAACAGCTCTATGGTAGACCTTTATTTTAAATTTTTTTAAAAAATACATGAAAATGCCCAAAAACCCAAAATAAGTGGTTTTGGATAGCCAAACATGCCCTTATGATGACCCAACTGTCATGTGACTATTGTTGGACACGCGACATGCTCTCAGTGCATCACGTATTTTTTTTAAAAAAAATTTATATTACCAAAACGTCATCGTTTTTATAAGTCAAATTTTTTTTATAAAAAGAATATGGGATCGTGTTGACGCAGGCTCACGTGAACAGGCTTAGCTAGATGGTTCACTTAATCCAGGGAACCATCTAGCCAAGCAAAAGGCTAGCCACAACTTTGGCCAAGCCATTGTAGGGCTGTTTGGCCTTTGCTTCACCATACCCATGGTCTAGTGAAGTCGTTTCTGGTGCTCTAAGTTTACCAAAAACTTAAAGATGCATTTATAAAGAGCATTGTAACAAAATATTGGCCTATATTCACTAAGATTAAAGGCATTGATGTGACGTGACACATCATTTGGAGGGGAGGTTGTTGGCACTTGTATGTGAGGACACCCCTTAATCTTGTAGACGTGTTTTGAAAACAATCGTAAGTACTGAGAGGAGAATGTGCAAAGCGAAAAATACTTACACGGTATAAGGCAGGTCGTGACAAATGATATCAGAGCCACTCCCTAATAAAAAATGAGAGGCATGCCCAAGCTCATACGAGTCAGGTATAAGGAAGCTGGGTTCCAAGAAAAGTGATTGTTGATGAGTACATATTTTGTACGAATTTTATCTCTAAACTTATGTTTGTCAGTACTTTATTATATTTTATTTTAATCAATAAATGTGTTTTTATGTATTTTTAGATCATTGGAGATTTTCACTCAAAAGAAAATTATTTCAGCAAATAAAGATTTGAAAGACCCATTTGTGCAGGCTTCACTATTTAGGTTACAACTCTAATTCTTTAAATACTTGTTGTAGTCATTTTATTGATAGATGTTTGTGGGTATTATCACTGGAAACTCTTACGAGACTATAACTCGTCCTTTAGGGGTAACCTAAGGGTTTAAAGGCTTGTGGCATACGCTAAATGCAATAAAAAATACTAGCGAAAGTGGTGTACTTAGATTTTAATTTTTCGTTAGTTTTACTCGAGGACTAGCAAATATAGGTTTGGGGGTATTTGATGAGTACATATTTTGTACAAATTTTATCTCTAAAATTATGTTTGTCAATACTTTATTATATTTTATTTTAATCAATAAATGTGTTTTTTTATGTATTTTTAGATCATTGGAGATTTTCACTCAAAAGAATATTTCAGCAAATAAAAATTTGAAAGACCCATTTGAGCATTCTTCACTGTTTAGGTCACAACTCGCAGCTCAATTGTCAGAATAATGCAAACCTAGACTTTTTGGAAAGTTGATTCATAGATGAACATTTTTGTATTTCATGAGAAAGTCCAAATTCAGACATTTAAGGGGTAAAAAATACCGTGATAAGAGAGTAGCAAAAATTTGGCCGAATTTGATATGACATATATGTTTTTAACTTTAATCAACTTACATCAAGGCCCACCTCCAATATGGAGTAATGGATTAGACTAAATTGCCTACATCAAGGCCCACCTCAAATATGGAGTAGTGGATTAGACTTGCCTAAAGTCCAAGCCCATTTGAAATGGATCAAATGATAATTATATATATATATATATATATATTATAAAATCATGATAATTATTATAAATATTAAATATATTAATGTGATATTATCAAGGTCAATTCAAATTACAATTCTACCCTTTTAGTGAGCCTATAAATAAAGATAGAGGGGTGAAGAAGAGGGGATGAACCGAAGGAAGAAACCAGTGGAAGCCAAGGAAGAGAAGACAGAGATAATTCGGATTTTATTTTATTATGTCTTTTATATTTTTGTTATCTTCTTCCACCATGTGTAACTAAACCCCTCAACTAAGGTTTAGGAAGAAACCACCATTAATGAAATAAAGTTATTTTGTTAATTTATGATTTATATCATGTATTTGTGATAATTAGAAATCATTATAATTAATCAAAGCTTGAATTTGCATTTCTTAAAAGTGAAAATCTTTGATCTTATGTTTTTTATTAAATTGAATACATAAAATACTTAGAATTTCATATTATTTAAGCGAAGAAAAATCTACCTTTTAATATATTTTTATAATGCTTTACTGTTAAATTTTATGTAAGCAATAGATTGATTTCTTAATTGCTACTCTAAATTTGGGAATTAGTAAATAAATATTATAAACTTTATGAATTTAATGGTGGTGGAATTTGACACATTAGTAATTTGCTCTATTTGATTTCAATTGTGTTATTTTAATTGCATGTTTTGTTTAAACTCTCAAATCAAACTTTGTTCAACTAGATTAATTTTAATTTGTATTAGTTTTTTTTCTCAACGCATTCCTTTGGGTTCGACCATGTTCTTGCCGATCTATACTTTAACAGATTCGTACACTTGCGAGTTATAAATTTTTAAAACAATAACAATTATGACGTCCCATATCATTTGTAAAGATGTTGTTGGCACTTATGTGTGTGAACAAAACATACAATATTTACACGATACGGTTCATGTTAGGTCTTGACAATGAATTTCCTTTTGAAAGAATAGTTACATTGCAAGAGTGACTTCTGCACACCCTATACTCTATTTTTTTTTAAGGAGAATTAGAACTATATGGGCCAAGGACAAGGACCTTTTTGGAATAAAAAAAAGAGTTTTTAATTTCTTCACAAGTGGGAAATGAATTCAATTGAGGTACATATATAGTACTTTGAAATAAATTTTGAAATGAAATGAGCTAAGGTACAACTCTTACCAGAATCGGGTGAGTGTTATTTCCAATCAAGTTTTGAATATATATATATACTCCCTCTGTCCCAAAATTCATGGACATTTTTGGGAATCCAACTTTTTATGGTAAGGTCAACTTTTTATAATGGTAATGAATGAATTTACACATTAATCCTTGTTTAAAGATTAGTATTATTATTATATAGTAGGACCAACTTGATAGTGGAATTTGAAAAAGGTAATTTAGGAATCATATAAAAAATAATTCATCCATTTTAAGAAATTAACATGTATTTTGGGATATCCCAAAATAGAATAGTGGACTAAAATTATGGGACGGAGAGAGTATATATTATCTTACCTTAGGCTTATAAAGTATCTTTTGCTAGCTAGTATATTTCTTTTATGATGGTTCTACCATTGAGTGCAGAGTTGGTCAAGGGATTATTGTATTCATGCCTTATTATATTACATGTTTGAAGAACTTAACATTAAGAAGGTACACCATAATCCAGTACAAAGAGAATCCACAGATACTGAAGAAAGAAATAGCAGTTAATGTCTGAGGAAGCACTTCAAAGAGAATTCACAACAACATATGAATTTTTCAAAGATATACGAACCTGTAAAAGCTTTGAAAACAAAGTAGTTTAGATAAATTAAAATGTTTGAAAACTACTTACTAATTACCAAGCCAGGACCTATAATTTCCACACAAAAATATAATAAATAAATACTGGAGTATAAGATATTACTGCTAAACCCAACTGATCAAAGGACTCCAGAGACCAGAGATAATGACACATAATCTGAGAACAGGAATTAATGAACTTCAAGAAAGAGAGAGCACCAGAATCGAAGAGAGAGAAGAGAAAGGAAGAATCGAGGAAGATGGTAGAAACGAGGAGAGAGGGAGAGAGAATCCAAGAGAGAGTTCGTGCCGATGTGAAACAGAAGGTTTTGGCTTCTTCATACCTTCAACGGAAGAGAGAGACAATCAGAGAGAGGAAACGAGAGAGAAAAAAAACGAAGAAGAGAGAGATATATAACACGTGCTATGAGTTTCACCGAACGTGCGTATATAACACACAAAATTCAAATTCACTTGATATATTTACACCAAATGCATCTCGTAAAATTAAGAGATGTATCTGTGACTCTGACCCATATATATAAAATGAACTCACTCCATATCTATATAATTCTTTTCTTACTCGTTCTGAGCTTAAAGGTACGTATTTCTAGAAGTAGCAGAAGATCATCTTCTTCATCAGAGCTTCTACAGGCAGGACAACAACTGAAGAGTGTATTCCAATTTACATTAATGCTGTTTCATTTCTTAATTTTAATTGTTTTCTATCAATTATTGTGAAGGTTTCACCAAATTATAATGCCAGTTTTCGCAAAAAATTATATGTATTCTATATGTATATTTCACTTATAAAGCCAAAATGGCTTGTTTCAACTAGAATACAATTGAATGGACATATCACATCACTTGGGCTTGCACATATACTATCAAGAGATCATATATGTCATTCACATTTGTTGTAGAAGGAAAAACAAACTAGTACCTTTTGTCCACAAGGGGTATCCTAATGTCCGTTAATTTAAACTTTTTTTTTTTTTTTTTGTCAGTGGTGTCGGGTACATAATTCACTACAATCATGTACAGTCCTCTGTCCCATATGCATCGAATATATTCTAATATCTGTAATCTAATATTTTTTTCTTGAGAGTGGTAGTGTCGGGCCCATAATTTACCAACAGGACACATTATCAAACAATTATTAAATTTTTTTTTTTGAAGGTGACTTCAAGGAGATTCGAATTCTCAACCCCTGTTTGTTTTATCCCATTGGAGTTCTGTTAATCTAATCTTATTCTTATTTTATAGGCGCGCACACAATTCACAAACAAACTAGTATTTTATGTAATCATATATATTTGAGGTTCCAGATGATCTTCCTAGTGACAATTGATTTTGCAACAGATCCATCATGATTATTTATTGAAGATGAGTAATTATGCCAATATTTATGGTGTTTAATGATTGTTTAGGACCACAACACACAGAAATTACATGTTAATCCATATTACAGCAAAACTTTTATTAATTAATAGTCGATAAGTTAATAATCTTTTTTAAAAAGTAAATTACGTCAATCGAGACTTGGGCCAAAGTACTAAATTAATAATTTCGTTAAATTTATAAGATAATATATTTTAGAAATTCCCTTATAGGTAGTTTCTACTTATTATATAAATTAATAATTTGATAAAAAGTACATATAGAACTGACCATGATGTTTTATTGAAATATGAATCTAGTGTTGCTTGTCTTTTCTTGACAAGATAAATTTAACAAGGTTAATAATAATAATAATAATAAACTTTTGTTCTAAAAATAAATAAATAATATATATAAAATATCTTGTTAAATTAATAATTATTAATTTATCGATAAATTAATATCTCGTTTAATTAATAAAATTTATGTGGTCCTAATGCTATTAATTTATAGAAATTTTATTGTAATTTAGAGCTAGACAGTTTTGAATTGGATTGGTGAGTATATGATATAAACCCATCAATACAGCAATTAAGATATTATAAATGATATCTGTTCATTTATTGTCTATTTAGAGAGCTTTGACCAGCTTGCCTCTTAAGTAATTATCCACCACCAACAACAACAACAACAATAAATCTTAAATGCAGATCTACTTTCAGCCTTGTTTTCTTTGGGGATACAAAAATGTCATAATTCAATTAGAATGTACAAGTTACTATGTATTAGGGCACGATTCAATTAAAATCCTATTTAAAAAAATATACTTGGGGCAAAAATTATTGATGCCTAAACCACGACAAGAGATAAAAGATTCATATGAAAAAACATAAGTAAACAATTCCTCCCTTAAAAATGTTTGAAAAAACTCTTGCTATTTCTAAAAAAAATTCGCATCGATGTAATGAAAGTGAAGGACTTTCGAGACAATGATTGATCGTCCTAAATAATCTACCCGTTTACCAAGAAGAGTCTCACAAAATCTTCCTCTTTGCCTTCAAGGCTTCAATTATGTATCAAAATGACTCGTCAATTTTATTATGATCGTCCCTCATTAGTTGTTTGTGGATTCCATTATCAAGAAGGTATCACGACGTCTTGTATGTAATACTAATTCTTGTGAGGTAGATGTATTAGTTGTTAATAGATCTGTAAGAGTAGTGTTGATATAGATAACTCTTTGATATAGTTCATTAATATCCGATTTCATTAATTTAGCGCCCCACTTCTAGTTGTACTCAGCCCCATTCATTTAGTTGATTATAACCTACTTTTCATTTTTGATAAATATGTCTAACCACTAGCTACTAATTTAAAACAAAAAAACCTATCAACATCTATAACCTATTTTTCATTTTTGATAAATATGTCTAACCACTAACTACTAATTTAAAACAAAAAAAACTATCAACATCTATATTTAGTTGATTATAACCTATTTTTCATTTTTGATAAATATGTCTAACCACTAACTACTAATTTAAAACAAAAACTATCAACATTTATATTTAGTTGATTATCGCCTATTTTTCATTTTTGATAAATATGTCAAACCACTAACAACTAATTTAAAACAAAAAAAAAAACTATCAACATTTATATCATGACGTTTTAATACATGATAAGGAAACTACTGACTTGGTTCATCTTAATTCATAATCAGGATAAAAACTTAAATGCCCTCGGTACAGTGACGACAGTACTAAACTGAACACTAACACATAAGTAAAAATACATCTATTTTGAGTCATATCCCTATTTTCCATTTTTGATAAATATGTCTAACTACTAACTACTAACTTAAAACAAAAAAATTATCAACATTTATATCATGATGATATAATACATGATAAGGGAATCACTGACTTAGTTCATAATCAGGATAATAATAGTAATGACATGGTATTACGCACTAACTGAACACTGACACACAAGTAAAAATACATCTATTGTTGTGAGTCATATCCCTATTTCAATCGGACATTGAGAGAGTAAGAAGAAAAAATTTCTTAATTTAAACTTGATTTAAAAGAAACCCATGAACACAAAAATCTTTCCAATTTACTCAGCAGCCAACATTCTACCTTGATTATTTGAAGCTCAAAGCTGGTGATGTAGATATGAGTAACGAAAAAGTAAAGAAAATAAATGAACTCATTTAAATAATGTTTAAATCCAACCACTCACTAGCGGTGCAACTTAAGTTGGGCAATTCGAACCCAACTCGAGTCCAGTCCATTTTTTTACGGGTTTAGACAACTATTTTAACAATTAGGATTGAGCTTGGATTGAAAAATCTTAACCTGAACTTAATTAGAATTAGGCTTAAGTTAAGGTGCCAACAATCTGAATCCAACCCGAACCCAAATTGTAATATTATTTTTATGTATATTTTTTATTTTAAATATATCATATATAATATTCAAATTATGATAACTTTTTTCTTTTCAACTTCCTTTATTTAAATCTTAATTTATCGTATGTTAACACTTTGAATAATTAATTTCCTAAAACTTTGTTTGTAATTTTTTAGAAATTTGTATTAAGTTCTCAATTTTGTGTATGTTTAGGAATAATCTAATGTGAAACTTATTAAAGATCATTTTAAATTTTCAACATGGAAATTGGTGACATAGATAACTTGAATTAATCGACTTTTTAACCAGAAATTTCAACCCGAGTTTAAAATTTAAAAATGAGTTTGATTAGAGTTGAGTCTTAGAATTGGAAGTAGAGTTAGAATTGAACATTTCATATGTAAAGTTGAACTCGAATTATACCTCTAACCTGCTCAACCCGTCCGAATTGCAACACTACCACACCCAACCGTCTCATTTAGGTTTCCCTTATTATTATATCATCGAACCAGTAAGTTCATGATTCAAGATTGCCATTTAACTTTTGACATTATTTTATATAAAATGACTGTTTTTACATCAAATCTGTTTATAGGTCCAAATTCTATCATAGCACCAAAAAATAACCCTTATATACAATAATTTCCTCAAACAACCAAAAACAATATTTATTGAGACTAGTGGCCGAACCAATGACGCGTGTGAATCATTGATGAATGGATAATGCTATTTTAAGCATTATTGGTGAGACATAATAGACGCATTTACTCCCTGTTTGTTGCCAAAACATGATTTACCTACATTCCTGTAATATGAACATGGGCTTTCATGGGCACCCCACTCCCTCTCCCTCTCTTCTCTAACTTGATAGAACCCAGCATTTGACCCTAAATTTCCTGTATGAACAATCTTCAAAGAGTAGTAACACACATCCCGATTTCCTAGTCCGAAATCGGACTGTGTATCATTACTTTTTGAAACATCATGTGGTGGTGCTCACCATCCCACTCACATAAGTTGGATCGAATTATAAATAATTATGAATCTTTAAATTCTATAATTGGCTAATTCTGTGCGATAACAACACTGCAATGCAGCCTTTAACAGTCATGTAGTAGCTATAAACAATTCAATCTGGTCATAATTACGCTAAACAGAAGGATTATCTGAGGTGTCAATTAACTATATCCATAAAACTGTTACCTAGTTGTAATAAGAAGAAGAAGAAGGAAAAGGACCTAGCTTGCTTAGATTCAGTCCAACAGCCTATATAGTTTTACTTCCAGGACCTCAAAGCACTTGAAGTTTGTTGGAAAAAACATGGCTATAACCATCTCCTAGTGATCATTTTCAAGAGCATCAATTCTTATCACTCATTAGATGATGGCAATGATTCTTCATCAATTAAGCACACCAAAAGAAAGGAAAAGAAGGACCTGGTAGTACCTTACTGAGAACCTGATTGTATGCTTTACTAGAAAACTGTTTCAATGACTCTAGTGAGAAACTAGTGTGCAGTTAAAACCGTGGAAACTTTTAGTTCCCTTGCCATTATGGCAACAATATGAGATAGAGTTAGTTGGGAGACTTAAAATCTTGAAAACTACTGACAATGAAAATGAGTGATGGACAGCCTGGACCTGATAATTATGATCACCATGTGTTAGATCATGAGGTGGGCCGTGGGTGTAAATTATACAGTACCAATATGGAAGCACTATATAAAGAGATATAAAGGATTCTATCCAATGCAGAAGTTGTATGTTTATTTGACCTCTCTGTGTCTCTCTTTCTCTCTCTCTCTCTCTCTCTCTCTCTCTCCACACATATTACATATATATGGAGCTCATGATAATCTATCTGCTTCCTCTCTTCTATGTTATCTTTCAACTCTGCAAGTTGGTCCTCCAGTGGAGAGATCAATGCTGCTACATGATAGATTATGTATGCTACAGGGCCACTGAGGATAGGAGGCTAACCACCGAGTCATGCGCACAAATTATCCTGCGCAACAAGAACCTAGGCTTGGAAGAATATAGATTTCTCTTACGAACCATTGTCAGTTCTGGCATTGGTGAAGAAACTTACAGCCCAAGAAATGTCATCTTGGGTCGAGAAGAATGTCCTAGTCTGGTTGATGCACTATCAGAGATGGACGAAACCATATATGATACACTCGATAAGCTCTTTGCTAGGTCGGGGATTTCTCCATCAGAAGTCGACATACTTGTGGTGAATGTGTCCCTACTCTCCACCGTGCCGTCTCTAACTTCTCGCATAGTAAACCGTTACAAGATGAAGCCTGACATTAAGGTCTTCAATCTCGCAGGAATGGGTTGCAGTGCAAGCCTTGTTGCCATCGATCTTGTTCAACACTTGTTTAAGTCTTACAAGGAAGCATTTGCCGTTGTTGTGAGCACAGAATCCATGGGAACAAACTGGTATTGCGGAAAAGAAAAATCTATGATGCTCTCTAACTGTCTGTTCCGTTCGGGTGGTTGCTCGATGCTCTTCACAAACAATAGAGCTCTAAAGCATAGAGCCATTTTGAAGTTGAAGCATATGGTACGTACCCATTATGGCTCAAGCGATGAAGCATATGGATGTTGCATGCAATTAGAAGATGATCATGGCTACCTAGGTTTTCGTCTCACCAAAAGCCTCACAAGTGCAGCTGCTAAATCGTTAACTCAGAACCTAAAAGTTTTAGTACCTAAAGTGGTACCACTACTAGAACTACTTCGTCATGTTAAAGTATCTCGGCAATGGAAAAAGACGAGTAATCCCACTCTCGAAGGACTTAGAGCAGGTTCAAGTCTCAAGAACAGTATTGAACACTTCTGTATACACCCGGGTGGACGTGCTGTTATTGATGGGGTTGGCAAAAGTCTAGGTCTCAGCGAGTATGATCTTGAACCAGCTAGAATGGCGCTTCATCGCTTCGGTAACACATCAGCTGGTGGCCTGTGGTATGTTTTAGGTTACATGGAGGCTAAGAAAAGGCTCAAGAAAGGCGACCAAATTGTTATGATGAGCTTTGGAGCCGGTTTTAAATGCAATAATTGTGTGTGGGAGGTAATGAAAGACTTGAAGGATGAAAATGTCTGGAAAGATTGCATAGACAGCTACCCTCCAAAAACCCTGGACAACCCTTTCATGGAGAGGTATGGTTGGATCAATGATGAATGCCTAAGTTTTATTAAATTGCCTGAGTTTTTTTAGATTTGACTAGAACCCGATGTGTCTTCACTAGTGTTTTCTTCATGTATTATTTTCTCTTTTTTTTTTTCATGTGTTGCAATTTGCTTATAGCTTCTAAAATACAAGCTAGCTATGATGTTGCAATCATTAGGACAATTAACTGTTGTAACAGTATGCAAGGTTATCTGAAAAATAAAGTTTTTTTTTCTATCTTTTAATATTATTTCTTTTGAAGGGTCCGATCAAGTTTTGTATGAACAATTGATTCAGCCTAAGAAAATAGAAAAGGAAAAGAGAAGGCAAAAGGCATGCACCTCATAACTTTTGATTAGATTTAATATTATGTTAGTGCTTAATAAGGTTCCTGTAAGTTGTACATTAACCTGAGTAAATTATTATTTTCATCAGTAATAGAGTTTTTCCATGATATTAAAACCAGCTCAATTAAGCTAGTAATTAATGTTATTGTTATGTGACAAGAGAGTTGTACAAATACCTGAAGCCATGTGTGAAGATTTTGAAATGCAGACCAGGTCTTAAATTCACTCTGTCATCAAGGACAGCTAATACAGGTCCTTCATTTCAAACTTCCAATATTGCACTAGCATTGGTCCTATGCCTCTCCACCACTGCTCCGTGTTTATTTATGTCTACAAACAGCTATCGTGTATGACAGTGGACAATAATTACTTATGCCACGAACAAACTGCTGAGGAATCAAGCAATTCTACAATCAGTACCTGAAGAGAGACAATTATTTAACCAAGAAAATGCAGTAACACATAATACTTAACAACATTAACATGGGTTCAGATATGGTCAATTCTAATTTGATTGTCTAGAGCTGTTGATTCAGTTTAGGCATGGTGTTAAGCTAATTGAACCAAACTACTGATGAAACTTCAAAAAGTACTGACTCAACACAATATCACAAAGAAAATGCCCCAAGTGCAGATCGATTGCAATTCTAGCACTGGCCATCAAACTTTTCCTCCTCTTTTTTCCTCATGTTAGAAATTAATTAAACTTGAATAAATTAATTGTTATTATGCTAGTGGTTGTTATTGTGTTAGTGGAACTATTATTGTGCTAGTGAAAGACATGGGTAAGTTGTGTTTGTGTTATTGGAGTGGAAGACATGGAAGTTAATGTTATGTTAGTGGGTGTAATGATATATATATATATATATATAGGTCTTACATATTTGTTTTGAAACCTATATAATGTTATGTTTTCTACCAAAAAAATGTGAAAAATAAAGTATTTTCCAAGAGTTACTCCCTTCATTTTCTCTTCCAATTTTATTATTGTGTGTGTGTGAATTAGCCACTATTTCCAACAAAGTGGTATCAGAGCTAGTTTGTGAGGAAGAAAGGAAATGACAAACAATTCGGTTCCATTTCAAATGCCTCGATTCACCAAAGAAAACTATGAAAATTGGTGTATTTGTATGAAGGCAATTTTGGGAGCACAAGATGTGTGGGAAGTTGTGAACAAAGGTTATGTTGAGCCACAAGATGAAGCAACCTTGTCTCAAGCAGAAAAAGATACTTTACAAGCCATGAGAAAGAAAGACCAAAAGGTGGTCATGACCATCCATCAATGTTTGAATGATGGAATCCTACAAAGCATTGCCAATGCAACTAATGCAAAGCAACTATGGAAGATTCTTCAAAATTCCTACCAAGGAGTTGATAAAGTGAAGAAGGTTCGCCTCCAAACTTTACGAAATGAATTTGAAGCATTATATGAAGGAATCTGAATCAATTTTAGATTATTTTTCAAGAGGCTTGGCTATTGTAAATCAACTAAGGAGATACGAAGAATCCTCCATGAATGATACAAGGGTCGTTAAAAAGATCCTTCAGTCATTGGATCCCAAATTCAACTTTACTGTTGTAGCCATTGAAGAATCGAATGATTTGGAGTCCATGACCATTGATCAACTTATGGGTTCATTGTAAGCTCATGAAGGAAAAGTGGTGAAGAAACAAGAGTCCTTGGAACAAATGCTACAAACAAAGCTTTCATTGAAAGAAAAGCATGGAGGAAACCAAAGGGGTCGAGGACGTGAAAATGTACGTGGCCAAGGAAGAGGAAGAGGAAGAGGTAGAGGTGAAAGAAGTGGTCACCATACCATCAACAGTAAAGAAAAAAGTCACGACTCACAACAAACAAGGTGGCGTGGAAGAGGAAATTATTCAAGGTATGACAAATCTCAAATTCAATGTTACAACTGTCATAAGTATGGCCATTATGCTTCGGAATGTAGAAATGTTACTAATAATATTGAAGTTGAAGAAAAAGGCTAATTTTGTTGATGAAGAAGTGGAACCTACTTTGTTGTTGGCATACAAAGGTGAAAAAAGTGAAGAGAATATGTGGTATCTTGACACTGGCGCTAGCAATCATATGTGTGGTAGCAAAGACAAGTTTATTGATCTTGATGAAATGGTCAATGGCAAGGTGACATTTGGAGACTCATCACAAATTTCGGTAAGGGGGAAAGGTAAAATTTTGATTTGTTTGAAGAATGGGCAGCATCAATTCATTTCCAATGTTTATTATGTGCCAAATATGAAGAACAATATTTTGAGTTTGGGACAACTCTTAGAAAAATGCTACAATATTTTCATGAAGGATTGTAGTCTTTTGATAAGAGATCCTTTGGGAAGCTTGATTGTCAAAGTTCCAATGACAAAGAACCGAGTGCTTTTGCTAAATATTTAAACCGATGTGGCTAAATGTTTGAAAGTTTGTTTTAATGATTTAACATGACTTTGGCACTTGAGATTTGGGCACTTGAATTTTGAAGGACTAGAGTTGTTGGCCAAGAAGAAGGTGAAATGATTGCCTTGCATTAGCAATCCAAATCAATTATGTGAAGGATGTCTCGTTGGAAAGCAATCAAGAAAGAGTTTTCTCAAGGAAGCTACCACAAAAGCAACGACACCACTACAACTTGTTCACTCGGATGTTTGTGGTCCAATTACTCCATCATCATATGATAAAAATAATTATTTTTTGCTATTCATTGATGGATTTTAGCCGAAAAACTTGGGTGTATTTTCTTAAACAAAAATTAGAGGTATATGAAGTTTTTAAAACATTCAAGGCACTTGTAGAAAAACAAAATGACTATGAAATAAAGGCTCTTCGATCCGATAGAGGTGGTGAGTTTACATCAAATGATTTCAAAACCTTTTGTGAAGAAAGTGGGATTCACCATCCTTTAACGGTTCCAAGATCGCCCCAACAAAATGGAGTCGCCGAAAGGAAGAATAGAACCATTCTGACTATAGCTCGAAGCATGTTGAAAAGTAAGGAAATGCCTAAAGAATTTTGGGCCGAAGTTGTTGATTGTGCGGTGTACTTATCTAATCGTTGTCCTACTAGAAGTGTGCAAACCAAGACACCACAAGAAATATGGAGTGGAAGAAAGCCAAGTGTCTCTCATTTGCGGGTTTTCGGGAGCATTGCCCATGTACTTGTGTCAGATGAAAAGCGGACCAAATTAGACAACAAAAGTGAGAAGTTTGTGTTCATTGGCTATGATTCAAGATCTAAAGGCTACAAGTTGTACAACCCAAGCAATGGGAAGATCGTCATTAGTAGAGATGTTGAATTCGAAGAGGAAACCACATGGAATTGGAACACTCCAAATGAAAATTATGATTTTCTTCCAATATTTGAAGAGGAGCAAGTAAGTGAAGACATGGAGCAGCCCATTTCTCCACCAACATCACATCTATCATCATCAACTCATGAACAATCAACTCCATCATCATCAAGTTCAAGTTACACAACACCACCACTTCGCATGAGAAGTCTTCGGGACATATATGATGACACAGAAGAGGTAACAAATAGTTTTAGTGATTTAACACTTTTTTGTCTCCTTGCGGATTGTGAACCCGTAGGATTTGAAGAGGCGGCATAAGATAAAAAATAGAGAAATGCTATGGAAGAAGAAATTCAGTCTATAGAAAAGAATGACACATTGGTGTGAAATTGGTGTATAAAACCAAGAAGAATGCAAATGGTGAAATTGAAAGGTACAAAGCAAGGTTGGTCGCCAAGGGGTACAACCAAAAGCCCGACAGTGACTATGATGAGGTATTTGCATCTGTAGCCCGTTTGAAAACTATAAGATTGATAATTTCTTTGGCAACCTAGAATAATTGGAGAATCCACCAAATGGACATGAAATCGGCTTTCTTGAATGGTTTCTTGAAGAAGAGGTTTATGTTCATCAACTGATGGGGTACGTTGTGAAGGGCAAGAAGACAAAGTCTTGAAGTTGAAAAAGGCTTTATATGGCTTGAAGCAAACACCAAGGGCGTGGAATAAACGCATTGACAAAAATTTTCAAGACAAGAAATTTTCAAAGTGTCCATATGAACATGCTCTTTACACTAAAGTTAATGACAATGGAGATATATTTTTTGTTTGCTTGTATGTGGATGATTTGATCTTAACAGGAAGCAATCCAAGAATGTTTGAAGATTTCAAGCTATGACTCATGAGTTTGAGATGACGGACATTGGTATCATGTCTTATTATCTTAGCATTGAGGTCAAGCAAATGAAGGATAGAATTTTCATTCATCAAGAGGGATATGCTAAGAAAATTCTCAAAACATTCAAGATGGAAGATTGTAAATTGGTGAACACCCCCATTGAAGTTGGAATCAAGTTGTCACGAGATGAAGATGGAGAGACGGTAGATCCAACATTTTTCAAAAGTTTTGTTAGAAACTTGAGATACTTAACTTGCACAAGACCGGACATACTATTTGCAGTTGGGCTTGTTAGTCGATTTATAAAAAAACCCACTATGACTCATTTCAAGGCGGCTAAGAGAGTTCTTTGTTACATCAAAGGTACACTCAATTTTGGGTTGTATAATGTATTTTCTAATGATTTCAAGCTTGTGGGTTATTGTGATAGCGATTGAGCCGGAGATTTGGATGAAAGGAAAAGTACTTCTGGTTATGTTTTCTTCATGGGATATACGGCTTTCACATGGTGTTCAAAGAAACAACCCATTGTCACACTCTCAACTTGTGAGGTGGAATATGTTGTAGCCACTTCATGTGTTTGTCAAGCAATTTGGTTGAGGAATTTGTTGAAAGAATTACATATTTCACAAGAAGAGTCAACGGAGATCTTTGTGGACAATAAATCGACAATTGCATTGGCCAAGAATCCGATATTTCATGATCGAAACAAGCATATTGATACAAGATTTCATTTCATTAGAGAATGCATAACTAAGAAGGAAGTGGAGCTCAAGTTTATAAAGTTACAAGACCAAGTTGTGGATATTTTCACCAAACCCCTCAAGTTTGGAGATTTTCAAAAGTTAAGGAGTTTGCTTGGAGTGGAGAAATCAAGTTTAAGGGGGTGTTAGAAATTAAACTTGAATAAATTAATTGTTATTATGTTGGTGGTTGTTATTGTGTTAGTGGAGCTATTATTGTGCTAGTGGAAGACATGGAAAAGTTGTGTTAGTGGAGCTATTATTGTGCTAGCGGAAGACAGGGGTAAATTGTATTAGTGGAGTGGAAGACGTGAGAGTTAATGTTATGTTAGTGGGTGTAATGGTATATACATATAGGTCTTACATATTTGTTTTGAAGCCTATATAATGTTATGTTTTCTACCAAAAAAAAAAGTGAGAAATAAAGGGCCTGCTTGGTTTGTATCTCCCAAAACAATTTTTTTGTTTTGGGAGTTAAAAAAATTAAAACTCTGTTTTGGTTCTACTTGGTTCTATTTTTGAGAAACAATTTTTATAAAATTGAGTTTCAACAGTTATGATTTTTGGAGAACAAAAAAAAGTTGTTTTGGCTGTTTTGAGAACACGGAGATTGCTTATGAAAAACACGGAGAACAACTTAAACTTAAAAAAAAGCTTTAAAAAATACGTAACCAAACCTATCGTTTATAACATTACTCACACAGCCGCACAACATCTTCTCTCCAACAGCTCTCTCTCTCTCCCTCTCTCCTTCTTCAAGCTCTCTTAGACCTCTCTCTCTTGAACGACGGCATGACAGAGCTGACCAGTGTCGACAACTGACGGCAAGATGCTCCGGCGAAGACGAAAGATAACGGTAGAACTTTTTAGACGAAGAGATTCGAGCCACTGGTGAAGAAACAACAAGAGGTGAAGATTTGATGAATGTATCAGATGCTTGCTCCACTGACGAAGAGGAAAAGTGACCGACTATGGCGACGACGATCAACAAGGGGCTCCACTGATGGATGCATCTATCTATAAAACTAGTTTTCTTCAAAGCCCAATAGAGGATTTCATCTTTCCTGTAACTATCCATCAAGATTGAACAAATGCCCCAATCTACATAAAAAAAAAACAGGACAACAACAAAAATTATTGGGCTCATCTTCGTTGGAGATCGGATTAGGCCTGTGATTTGATTTCAAAGTCTTGCGGTTAGGGTTTTTCCGTTCCATTGTTACACTTCCACAAAACAAAGGAGAGAGGGAATATGGAACCAGCTGAAGGAGATTTCCTTGTAGTATCAGGGTCCATGGCAATTTCAATATGGTGCTGGCGACACCAACTTCTTCGGCAGCGGCATAAGCGGTAACATCTAGAGCAAATAATGGATAGAGGGAGGAAAAGAAAATTAGGAAAGAGAGAGAATTTGGTTGGTTGTGAACTCTTTCTCATGGCGTGATTTGATTTTTGCTTCTTTTTTTTTTTAATTTCTTACTTTGAAAGTAGAGATAGTTTCACTGATAACTATACGGAAATACTCAAATATAAATCTATTCAACTTTTGAAGGTTTAGTACTTGGGTCTCAGTATATAATTTAACATGTATACATTAATATTTTGAAGGTTCACTCTTGATCAACAAATTATATATTAACCACTGCCTATCATCCAGATTGAGCCTAGTTCATCACCATGCCTTAACTGTGACAAAGTTTCATTAGGATTAAGTTTAATTTATATACAATATTTGATTATAGATTTTAGTTAGCAAGTGTAGAAGAGTTAAGACTAATTAGCAAGTGTAACAGAGCTAAGACTGGCTTATATGAGCTTTGTTAGCATGCATTGCAATGTAGCAAATATATCTCTTACACCATGGTTGGAATTTTATTTAAACATGTGATATTATATTTGTGTAATTTTTATTAAGTTAAAAATACTAATTTAAAAGTAATGCACCTTTAACACTTATTAATAAAAATTGCAATATTAGATTTAAGAAAAATAAAGTAAAAATTGTTCTTTGAAAACTGATCAGTATTTACAACCAAGTAGATTTATGAGTTTTTGTTCTCTGAAAATTATTTTGTAATTTTACCAACCAAATGAATTTTTAAACTGAAAAAATTGAAAACTATTTTCTGTTTTGATTCTCTGAAAATTGAAAAAACAGAAAATAGAAAACTGTTTTCATAGTTGCAAACCAAGCAAGCCCAAAGTATCTTCCAAGAGTTCCTCCCTTCATTTTCTTTTTCAATTTTATTATTGTGTGTGAATTAGCCACTATTTTCAACACCCCAATCACATTTTCACAAAGTTTGAGCCCATTTATAGAATGCATTGATCATAAAAGTACAATATCTGTCCACAATCAATTGTCATTAAGAAACCACTTAATACTCTTTTGTGGGCCAGCAAAAGAAAATGATCATAAGCTGCTGTACCTGTCTGTACTTGAATGGTTTAGTAGATTACAGGATCTGAATCAAACAATGCAGGCTTGACTATGAGCTCAATACAATACTAATACCAACCCCCACAAAAGAAGGAACAATTTTCAAGTATAGGTTGGGCCTACTTCTAAACCCATTTCAACTCATTCTTTCTACCCTATGTAGCATGGGCTTTTAAGTCCGGAAACTGCATTGGGTTAAAGATTATCTTTTTATGCAGATTACTGTTTCTTCTTAAAACATAGACTTCTGTATCCTTTTAAGCATCTAGTACATGTTTAGCCACATATTATTTGTAGACAACACAAGATTGAAAAATCATTTCATATCACCTAAAAGACCCCTCAAAGAAATTACTGAGTTGAACTATTACTATTACAACGTTTATACTTGAGGCTTGTTGCGTGATTCAACAGTTAAAAGCTTGAGCGCTGGTGCTACTTGCGCGAGTTTGATCCTCACAGCAGTAATTTTGTGAAAATACCAAAGGTTTGGCCTACCTTGAATCATACCTCCCAAGACCCTGCTGTGACGGGACCAGAACTAAGTAATGTCCTTTTAATACAATGTTTATACTTCTAATGTATTTATTGTCATTTTACGAAAAATAAACATATTTGAATCCCCAAAATTTCATAGTTCGGAAACAAATTTACATATCCAATAACAAAGCTTCAGGGTCAGTTTGGTTTGAGAGAAATGGAAGGAAACCTTATCTTATTTTTGTAATAAAATTATGGAAGGAAATAAAAGAAAAGGAGTTCACTGACCCCTCCAGTGGTTTTGTTACCCTCCCAGAAATGGGAGGGAATGGAAGGAAAGGATATCAGATTTAATATAATTTTCATAAATACAGATTTTACTCTTAAAGTTATGAAGTAGAAAAATAAAATACCAATCAGTCCTTTAATCATAAAAGAATATAGTGGTAAACACAATAAAATAGTTTCCTTTCATTTCTTCCCCAAAAATGATTAGGTGTTAACATTATCATTTCCTTTCTTTTCCCTCTCTACTCAAGCAAAAACGATGAGAGATTTTCTTTTCTTTTCACTCATAATTAATGCTATCCTTTCATATTTTTTTTCCCTCCTACCATACTAAACACAGCCTAAAATTAAGATAATTCTTAAGATTAAATAAACCAGCAATATGAAAATGTCATCCTTATAAGTGGTATTTATAGCTAAAGAAATGCTTTAAATCAATAAGAAAATGAGGTACTAGATAATTCAACATAATGGGGTCATAAAAGAGAATATTAGCTGTAGAATATGCAATCAAAATTTACTTGAATGAATATGTTTAATACTACTTTTCAATATCTATATATATATATATATATAATACCTTGGATAGAGCCGTCAGTCAAAGAATTCCATGAAGCTAAATCCAGCCATGCAACCAACGTTTGTCCATTAATCAAGCCATGCTATCTCCACCCAACCGCGCATTTCAAATACAACTCTGTGCTAATCAACAACAAAGGGTAGGGTAGTTGACATATATGCAAAAGATCTGAACCGAGTTCCTATAAGACACAACGGGTCAATTTGCCAATTTCGAAAGACCCCACATCAGCATACGCATGCAAAAAGTGTGACAACTTTGGCGCAATCAAGCCAATGCTTTTCAATCCTCAATCCATAAAACCAATTCAAATGCTATCTTCACCAACCCATTAGAGTGTACCCACCAGAAAGAGACATGCTGCAAGAAAACCAAGTCTCTTTCAGGCATTTAATCGAACATTTTATGTGCTTCCTCAGCTAATCTAGAAACTGCAAACAAATTCGGAGCATACCCATCAAAAATTTAACACGATCCTGCATTTATGGCGGTGAGCACAGTTTCATAAGAATGACTGATGCAGGTCCTGGAGCACAGAATGCAAAGAATGAAGTTTATTAAGCTTATTGCTTTGTCACTCCAATTTCAAAGTTTATACGAATTAGCTACTCATCCATATTTGATTCCACACGAATACCAAAAAAATAGATAAATAAACATAATCGAAGAACTTGAGTGAGTGGTTTTTAGAATAAATTAGTGCTGTGTTGAGGGAGGGAAAGAGAGAGGAAGGTAAGTTGCAAAGGTTGTGAAGTCATTTATGCTGTAGTGTACTGCAAAAAGTAAGTCCCACATTGGAAGGGATAGAAAAAAGATAAGCCATTATCGTCTCTATATAATTCAAGCAACTGAATCAACACAGACTCACGGAGCCGTGTGGTGAGCACAGAGCGAACTATTCTTTCGCCTTTTACTAAAGAATACCGTGCGCTCGCCACTTTAAGCGGCATACGCCTATTTTTGAAGGGCGGTTCTTCTACGAACTGTCCCCACTAATTCTAAGTTAATAATTTTTTGTAAGCTTTTCTGTGATTTTTTTTTAATTACTTAATTAGGGCCTGTTTGGCAAAAAAGCCAGAAACAAAATGGTTGCCGACCACTAATTAGTTAAGGTGGTGTGCTTTAGCTGTAAAATTTTAAGGTGTGCTTGAATCGGAATCGAAATATATATATATATATAAATAATATTATATGTACATACAGTAAATGGAAATGGTCCTACTTTGCACTATGTTCTTTATTGAAATGAATTATGACCTTTATTTTATCAGCTAACTGTTTTACACATTTTTATCCACATTAGGCTCGAACCTCTCCCAATATCTTTAAGTATGTGGAGGTTATATTATTGGGCTAGAAGTCGTTTAATTGTCATATTATTGATATGAAGTTGACTTCTGAAGCTAACACAGTGTAAGTAAGACAGTGGAAGAATGAGTTGGTTTTGTTCAGAGAAAACTGGGTTATTGGAGAGAGATGAGAATTAGGACTGAAGATTGTAAAGTCTTTATCTGTCAGGGTCACCATCTTATAGAGCATAAAGCCAACTATTCTTTCTGCCCTTTTGCTAGAGGTAAGTGTTCTGCTTATTTAAAGAAGCATATGGCTTAATTTTAGTTGTATCTTATTAGCAAATGTCATTGTTGATGTTGGTAGTGAAGAGGCTAGGGATGGGAAATCATGTCATAGAAACACTCAATTTTCTTTCCAAACATATAAATTCTTTTGAACCTTCATCCATTTGAGATCTACTTTGCATGAACTTTCTTTATCCTTTAGTATCCCATTTAATGTTTACAAGTTTAATCTTATCAGTAAGGCACTGAAGCCTAAGAATGTTGGTTTTTACTCCATTCATCAACATCAATAAACAAAATTTTCAATGATCCTTGTTATGAGCTATAAGCAAATTGCCTTCATGCTCCAGTTTGGTAGCTTTAAAGGAAGCAGCTTTTAGTTTTCTTATTTAATCAAGGATACAAAATTCAACATGCTCATAACTTATAAGAAACAATGTCATGTTGAGAGAGAGTTGGAATGCTATTGAAGTCATTTAGTTTGTGTTTTGCGTTTTTATTTTTGCCTAAAATAGAACAACTGTTTTTGTTACAAGTGTTTTAAATAGTAATCGAAAACAAGTTTCGTAACAAAAATGTATTTTAAGTTTTTTTTTTAATTATTTTATTTTTTTTCTGTTATAGTAGTCGAAACACAATAGAAATATTTTTCTCGTTACAGTAGTCGAAACACAATAAAAACACCAAATGGTGTTTCCAATTTCGGTCCAAATTTGACACTATTCAAAACATAACGGCATCAAACATACTTTGTTTCTACATTACCGAAACAAAACAGAAAAAACAAAAATAAAATGCATGTCGAACAAACCCTAAAGATTCACAATTGCAATTAAAAATAAATCAACATTTTGCATTACAATTGCTAAGGGCCTGTTTGAATAGTAATCGAAAATCAGTTGGTAACAAAAATATTTTTGAAGTATTTTGGCTGATAAAGCACCAAAATACAATAAAAAACACCATTTTAATATATCCAATTTCAAACCAAATTTTTTAGCTAAAACAGGCCCTAAATAGGAGTAATCTACAGACGTGTACAACACTATATACAAAATGTACAATACACTATATATACCTAAGTTCCATCCTGCCTATACAAGACACAAGACCTAAATTCACCTCCCTAAATGCACCTAACTACGAACTCCCTAAATAAAAAACACTTCCGACTATGAATTGTTGGGAGAGTTTCCTGAGGAAACCCACCTCCAAAAATAGGCGTATGCCGCTTTAGAGTGGTGAGCACACGGTATTCTTTAGTAAAAGGCGAAAGAATAGTTCGCTATGTGCTCATCACACGGCTCCGTGACTCTTACACACGTGCTGCTTGCATTATATCTTAATGGGTTTTGCTCCTCATGGCTGCTACTTTTCGATGTGGGACTTCCATTTCAAGTTTCAATCTGCAACTCTCTTTTTTTCAACTTCATTGTCTGTCTAGTTTTTTTTCCAATGAACCATGCTCATCAAAGTTGAACAAGCATGTTGATTTTATAAGATTCAACTAGAATAACAAACCAAGAGCATTTTTGTCTATCTTGGAAAAGTGGGGGTAACAATACAACATGCTTAGCTCTTGGCTTAGAATTAGTTATCCTTGATGATGTGCAGAGAAATCTAGGACTAATTGGAGTTTTATGCCCTATTTGATAAAGAAAAATGGGAAATAAGATACAGAATATAATCTTATGGAAAGGTTGAGGTCATTTTGATTGAGTGAAAACAAAGAAAAATGAGAAAGGAAGGAAATGATATTTTGTGATTTTGCTATTACACCCTCACTTTTCAAGAAAAACAATTGGCCCTCGGGTGATGAATGATTTTGACATAACAACTTATTATTGTGAAGGAATTGATCACAATTTACTTGAGTGTTGTTTTTTTATAGATATATCAAACTTAAGTACTCAAAGGGCTCGTGTAGACCATGGATCATGATGACAATAGAGTATAAAGGTTCAACACATGGATAGTATAGGTGGGTGTGTGCTAGGACTTGATTATAAAGTGGTAAATGTATCATGTGCATCGAAAGCTAAAGTCTAGAACACTATAATTGGATTAGGGCCAAAATGATTCATACATGCATATCATTCATGAACCCTAGAATGACTTGACCCTCGGACTTAAATGAAATATATCTTAAGGGCAAAATTGTCATTTGATTATGAGATAGTCACCATGTGCCTGTACAAGTTCATATCTAAATAATACAAATGACTAAGACATCAAGGAGATGTTTCTATGGCCTCAGGACATAGAATTGCAAAATCCTATAAGGGCATACATCTGTAAAAATAGGCAACTGTCTATGCATTAGTGTTTTGACTAAATAACGAGCGTTACTATTTTTAGAAAAAAGGTAAGACGCCTATAATAGATGTCTATGAGCAGATAATTTTATCGTTATACCTTTTTGAAAATATATTGATAGATGTCTATGTTTCAAGATAGACATCTATGGCTCTGTGAATTCAAGAATGACCGAAAGTGAGAAAAACTTAGAACCAATGTAACAAACGTCTTTAGTTTAAGACAGATGTCTATGTCTTCATAGTTTCATAACTTACTAAGAATTCTCATTTGAGTTTTGAATTTCACAAACATTTATGCTTTATAGATAGAGGTCTATAGTTGGACTGGGATTTTAAAATGAAATATCCAAGCAGTGGCAAATGATCATATTTCTCACCCAGATTATAAATAGGCCTCTCCTGCCCTTTTAGGGGAATTCAAACATTGAGAAACCATTGAAATCTTTTGAAAAGATAAGCTTATTCATTTTCATTCACCTAAACTAAAAGAGAGCGAAGAAGATCTCTACATCTCATTCATATTTTTAGAGAGATCATTCCTAGTGTTGTGATAATCATTTAAATATATTTCACAACTAGCCACAATCATCTAGAGTTGAGTTTTCATCACTTGTTATATTTACTGCTCTATAAGAGACATTTGATTGTAAACATTCATCTTTTGAAGAGGATACATCTTGTACTCAAACTTGTATATCTTTGAGATTGTTGTAAAAGAGTTGATGAACTCTTGAAGTCTATGTAAGAAGTGCTCACTCAACAAGGAAGAAACAAGCTTGTGAAGCCTTGTAAAGATTTTCTTCGTTGCCCAATACATGTGAAAGAGAGCTTGATAGTAAAAGTTTGGAAATCTCGAGAGATGTGCTCTTGGGTCGTGGACGTTGGCATGAGGGGTTGAACCACGAAAATTTACTTGTCTTGGCGTTTGCATTCTTCTATCCTTGTCTCTTTACATTTGGTGATTGTTTTTATAATTACTATGCTTAATTCCACACCAAATGTTTGAAAAAAAATAGCAAGAACTAGTAAAGCTGGTCTAAAACTCAATTCACCCCTCCCGAGTCATTTTTTGGACAACAAAAATAATTACTCTATATTGTTTGAAGGACAAAAAAGTAGTAGCAAAAAATTCCTTCGAGAGGGATAGGCCACTCTATTCCCTTCTCAATTAGGCCACATCTCCTCTACTCCGGTTCCATTATCTTTTCCTCCTATATGGGAATAGGATACCTATCAATTTCTCTGTATTTTCTCCTGCCATAAGGACTATTAGACTCTGTTTGGATTGACTTTTGAAAAATGGCTTTCTACTTGTCAAGCTCAAAAGTCGTTTTGGAGAGTGTTTGAATTAGTAAGGTTGAAGAGTTTCGGAGTCCAAAAATAGCGTTTAAAGGAAGTTGGTGGGTACCAGCTTCCTCATTTAATTTCTACTTCTCTTTTTCTTTCGTGTAAAAACCGAAGCAAAAACTTTTCCAAACATTATATTAAACTTGTTATCATAAATTGGATAATATAAGGAGAGAAAAAAATATATGCTAAGTTGATTCAAATGATTATGGAGAGAATATATGCTAAGTTGTCATTGATGATTGGAGTTGTTATAGAAACATAAATAATAATCTCTATAGTTTAGATTCCAGCCGCCTTAACTGGTAAAGACATTAATGCAAAAACATGTTGATAGTATTCATATATTTTTTTTTCTGAAATTTTAACATAAATGTGAAGGGTATTTTCAGAAATGGAATTATTGGAAATTTAATATAATTACAGAAGGTATTACTGAAATTACAAGAATAAAACCAATATGAAGCACTGTATTGAGGCTATTATAAATTGATATTACAGGCTAAAATGGGAAGAAAAAGTTGGTCAGTATTAAAGACAAAAATAAAAAAGGCATACCATATTAGAGTTTATATTTGTTTAAGATTATTTGTTATAACTTGATATTTTGTATAGGCATTGTCATTGTCATTGTCATTATCATCAAACATAGCGTGAAAAAATAATTTTTGAATGAATTATTTTAAGTAGAAGATGACATCATCATGAACTTATTAACATTCGTGATGATGTAAATTTTTGTGGAAAATCAAATTCAATAGATATATTATTTTTTTTATAATTTAAAGTTAACCTTGTTGTGACAGTGATAATGAAACAAAATAAAAATTTAGGTAGTTGAAACTGCAGAAATATAAAATAATAGAAACAAACACATGTATACAATATACAGAAGCTGTGTGATGTACTCAATATTTATTCACAAGGTGATATAAATATATGTTCATTCCTGTAACTAAAATCCAAACAAGAAGATCAAAGTGGCACTTAATTGTTTAACTTTTCTGTAGATAGGAAGACCAAGTTGACTAAGCAAAGCATTTCCACATGAAAAAAAAGCAGACATGGTCCAAGCAAGTGAACCACTCAAAAACTGTAATGGGTTTGGCTCAGAAAGCGAAATGATAAACTTAAAAAAATAGAAACTAAAATAAAAAGAATTTTTGCATGGAAATCCCTATATTTTAGACTATTTGAGTTTCTACTCCCACTTTTTATGCCATTCTTTGTTGTGGCCCTGCTGGAAACTCCTTACAAATGCATTATTTTAAATTTTAAGATCATAAAGGGTTTGCATGAATTTTTTTTTTCTTGACAAAATTCATATGTTTATTTATTTTTCCAGATCAGACTTAAATCCTTATCACTTTGAGAAGTCAAAGAAATATCACTTTACAGTTCTTGACTTTGGCATGACATTTAATTTCAAATGTTTTAGTTTTAAACATGTAACACATGTGTAAAATTGTTTAATCAAATTGCATCAATAAATAAATAATTTGAGTAAATTAAGTTGGATAAAAGCAAATATTATCATTGTTACATTGAGAAAATGGACTTTCAGTGTATTGAAAAATAAGGTATGTATAAATTTGGAATCTCTAACACACAAGAACTTTTCTTATTTTAGAAACCCCAAATTATAATATTCTATTTTTGACTCACTAAAAATTAATTCTGCCTTGTTATCACATATACCATATTTGAAAACCAAGACACCAGTATTTCATAGTCTTATTATTTTTATTTTTTTATGTGTCATTCACTTTACTTCTATTGCTACTTGAACATTGTATGTCATTTTATCATATTGAAAAGAGTTTGTGTAATTAATTCATATTTTGAAAGAACAAAAAAAAACCCTAATTTGCATAACTAACATTTTTGTCAATAAGCATTGTTAGAAAATTATGAAAAGAAAAATGAATAAAATTACAATAAAGTTAATCTCACATAAAATATTCATACGAGACACAAATCCAATGATATTATATATATATATATATATATATATATATATATATATATAAAATCGTACCAGTTTACAAGACTCTCACTTAAACGAAATATGAGAAAAGAGGTTATAAAAAGACGGAATAATTAAAATGTCATACTAAAATTCATTTACAACAAATCACAAGTTTCAATAACATTTTATCTTCTCTATCCTTTAATCACATTTAAATTCATAATTAAGCCACTTAATTGAACTAAAAAGTCCTCCTTAACCAACGTGTGTCAGAATTATTACATTATTTTCATGTTTAAATTTGAAATAAAAATCCATTTAAAAAACCCTCACTAGAATATTTTAGTCAGCCATACGATATGACATTTTCTTAAAAAACGAAAATGAAAAAAAAAAATCTTATACAAAAAACTTTATGAGAAATACACGAAACTATAAGGGCATCTTTGCAAAGACGACAATAATCTGCCCCAAACTCGGACCCTTCCTTACACTTTCCTCTCGTGTCCTTTTTCTCTATCATCGATTCATCTTCTTCGTAGCTCATACATCTGAACTCACTTTACTGTTCTAATTTCTACCAAACAAATACTCTCACAGTCTCAAGCTTTATAGGGTTTGATACTCACTCTCTATCAGTTCAACCATGGCTTCAATCATCGAAGAAGGTACTTTTTTCTCTCGTGACTCTCTTTTAGTCAACTCGGACATGGATCAAGATTAATAGTTTTTCTGGGAAAATATTTTGTAGGAAAAATTTCCCACTAAAGAATTAATTTGTGGCTATATGGAGGTCTATATATATATATAATCTAAGCTTAAGGTGATGAACCCTTTAAAATTTGCTCGAGCTACCAGAGAACAGAAGGCTTAGATGAGAGAGAGAAAAAAGAAGATCCCTTGGAAAATTTTACAGAAGTTATTTTCTGTTGAAACAAACGGAGCAGAAGAAGATTATTATTATTATTTTTTGAAAATTGATTTGTGATTGATTCTGTAGGAGCTGGAGAGAGAGATTTGGAGAAGGGACTGACGACTCCTACACCAACTCAAAACCCTCTCGCTGAGCAATCGCCGTCTCCGTCTCCGTCGTCGGCGACTGCACCAGCTCTGGTCCTATCGAATTCCGGCAAGCGGATGGATCAAGCCGGAAAGAAGAAGTACGTGAAGCAGGTGACCGGCCGTCACAACGACACCGAGCTGCATCTGGCGGCGCAGCGTGGTGATCTGGCGGCGGTGAAGCAAATTCTTGATGATATCGATTCACAGATGGTGGGGACTTTGAGCGGAGAAGACTTTGATGCCGAAGTTGCGGAGATTCGGGCATCGGTCGTGAATGAGGTGAATGAATTGGGAGAGACGGCGATGTTCATTGCGGCGGATAAAGGTCATCTTGATGTTGTGAAAGAGTTGTTGAAGTATTCCAATAAGGAAACTATCACCAAGAAGAATCGGTCCAAATTTGATCCTCTGCATATAGCTGCAAGTCAAGGACATCATGGTGATAACCTGAACTTTCTTTAGTTAAATCAGCCATTATTCAGTTGTTTTATTCCTGTTTATTCTGACTAGCTTTCATCATTTTTCATTGGCCCAACTTTTGAAAAGCATGGCCTTTTTTTAGGTGTTTAGGAAACTGAGCATATAATAAGAAGATCATAGATTGAGTTTTAGTGATGAAGTGGGAGGTTAGAAAATAACATTTAAAAGTCATTTATCTTGTTTAAGTTTTGTTAAATTGAGCATCTTAGATACTATTGGTTGTCGGATTCTGTTGCTATTTCCCAGATGTTTTTTTCATTCAGATCCAAGAAGATATGCTTAGTTATATATTGTCACAGACTAAAGAGCTTTTGCTCGGTGTCAAGGGCTCTGATCTGAATAGGATATTGAGAGCTTGACTTCATATGCAAAAATATCATTTGTGGAGACATACGATTTCTTAGCGTTGGTGGGATTGGGATGCTGATTCCCTGCACAGACATTCATTTGTAGACAAATATAACTTAACATCATTCAAAGAAATAAAACATACATGAATGTTGGTCATGGTTTATAATTTGTCTTTAGGAAGTGAATTAGTCCATCATGCACGTCGGGGGCACAAATGATAATCCAAAATGCTAATTGTTTCTGCAAGTTCCTTAGATATCACAAGGGCTACTTTTATTTACTGAAACATGTTTCTACATGCTAGATTTTTATTCCTAAGCTGAATATCTTCTGTACAACCAAGGCAGTACATTTATAGTACTATGTTCTTGCAGACATTGTCCAGGTGCTACTAGACCATGACCCAAGTCTAAGTAAGACAATTGGCCAATCGAATGCAACCCCTCTTATATCTGCAGCTACAAAAGGGCATATGGCTGTAGTTAATGAACTGCTGTCAAAGGATTGCAGCTTGTTGGAGATTTCTAAATCCAATGGGAAAAATGCATTGCATTTAGCTGCCAGACAGGGACACGTAGACATCGTGAAGTCATTGCTCGACAAAGATTCCCAATTGGCAAGAAGGACAGATAAGAAAGGACAGACTGCATTGCATATGGCTGTTAAAGGGTCTAGCTGTGAGGTGGTGAAATTGCTTCTCGACGCTGATGCAGCTATTGTGATGCTGCCAGACAAGTTTGGGAACACAGCATTACATGTAGCCACCAGGAAAAAGCGAGCAGAGGTATATTCTGGTGATTCTGAACTTTCATCTTTTAATATCTTCTTTTGGGATGTTCAGTGGCTAATTCCTCCTTACCACAGACTACTAAAATTAATTTGATCCATTTTCATGAATTACTTACTTTCATCATCTTATGGAGTTTGCCTAAATATTTCAAATTGGATTAGATCATCCCTTATTCCAATAATAGGGTATGAAAAAGAGCTTAAATAAACTTTATGACATTTCCAAAAGGTATGAAAATATGGCTTTTGTGCACAAAATGATCTTAATTAGGCTCTGAACTTCATTTTCCATTTCTGAATTTGAACACACTTTTTGAAACATAATTTCTGATATTTATTTAACAGGAAATGCATATAAATCAAAACAAACATTGTTGCTGATTTAGCTTTCTGCTAACTTGCCCAAAAAAAGGTGGACTATTTATGGTTCTCTAAAAAACTGTGTCTGCAGTTTTCTCCCTTATCATACAGGTTTATTCATCAAAATGACTCGATGTAACTACCCATTTTTTGCTTTTCCCAACTTTCCATGTGGCTAGAATCTTAGTTGGTATTTTGAAACATGATCAGGCATCCTTACTCTGAATTGCAAAAACTACACGACCAAGCACTGTTTTACTTTTAGCCTTTGCCTTGCAGATAGTGAATGAGTTGTTGCGCCTTCCAGACACCAATGTTAATGCGCTGACCAGAGATCATAAGACAGCTCTTGACATAGCTGAGGGGCTTCCCCTCTCTGAAGACTCCACAGACATTAAAGACTTCCTTTGTCGCTATGGTGCCGTCAGAGCTAATGAATTGAATCAACCAAGGGATGAGTTAAGAAAAACCGTCACTCAAATCAAGAAAGATGTCCACACCCAGCTTGAACAAACCAAGAGGACTAACAAAAATGTTAATGGAATTGCCAAAGAGCTCCGAAAACTCCACCGAGAAGGGATCAATAATGCCACCAATTCAGTAACTGTGGTGGCTGTGCTGTTTGCTACAGTTGCCTTTGCAGCTATTTTCACTGTGCCTGGTGGGGATAATGAACGTGGGATGGCTGTGGTGGTGAGCCATACTTCTTTCAAGATCTTCTTTATCTTTAATGCCATTGCGCTTTTTACGTCCCTAGCTGTTGTGGTAGTTCAGATTACATTGGTTAGAGGTGAGACAAAAGCTGAAAGACGTGTAGTGGAAGTGATTAACAAGTTGATGTGGTTGGCTTCTGTGTGCACTTCGGTTGCATTTATGGCCTCCTCTTATATAGTGGTTGGTCGGCAATACGAGTGGGCTGCAATTTTGGTTACAGTTGTGGGAGGTGTGATAATGGCTGGAGTACTTGGCACCATGACTTATTACGTGGTAAGGTCAAAGAGGAATAGGTCAATAAGGAAGAGAGAGAAGCATGCAAGGAGTGGATCCAACTCGTGGCATCACTCTGAGTTTTCCAATTCAGAAGTGGATCGAATTTATGCCCTTTGATGTGATAATTCCTAGCCTTTGGGGTCAGCATTCTAGGGATGGGGATTAAATGGAATGCTCATTGTGTAGTAAGTTTTTAAAGGTGTTTAGGGGCAATTAAAGATCCTTGGAGTTGCTAATAAATAACAACACTTCAATGGAGGTGGCATTGCACGATGTTAGGCCTGTGCATGTTTGTATAGCCGAAGGAAGAATGGGGAGAAACAGTAGTTTGTTGCTTGTCATTTTCTGCTCGAATAGAATTTTAAGACCTGAAAGTGGATCAGGAAAGAGGTATAAGTAGTTGCTGAAGTTTCACATCATATCCAGACAAATTTGAAAGAAGAGACCATAAATGAGCATGAAACCACACTATGCCGTTAGATTTTTAATTTTTACTCTTGCCCAAGTGAAGACATGCCCGAAAGTAGTTGACTCTGGAATCTGCTCTTGGTGGATATTTAAGCATTTTCAAAGGTTTTAAGCCTTCCTATTTGATAACATTCAGAGCTGGTTCAGTGGTGATAATCATTGCCTTAAACCATAAATTGTCCGGCGTCACCAAACTATAATGTAGCTGCAAATGGTGATGTCGATCATGGTTTTACTGATGGTTCTATTTGTATGGAGTATCTTTGACATCTGATCTTTAAATTATATGCTATGCCCTTGTTGAATGGGAAAACTTAATTTGGTAGACCTGTTTGCTTTCTGCTCTCTGTTGACTGCTTAGTATGGTAAATCCGATAATGGAGTATCGATATTCTTTGGTTGTGGACCTCTAGATTATTATTGCTATTGTTGTCATCGTTGCCGTTGTTGATGCTGCTATTGTTGCCTCTCGGGACTAGAATCATGGCACAGCCAAAGAAGCTGAGGGAAAGTAATTCAGGGCCTTATTTGCATCTCTTCTGATTTCAGAACAATTTGAGGTCACAATTCAAACTTCAAACTTGAAGTCTTAAAATGCTTATTAACATGTCGACAGACTTTTGGATATTGCCCCTTCCGAGTGGTTGCAAGTAGATTAATTAAAAGTTAAATTGTATATATTAGTATAAAAGTTGATCAGATCTCATCTGTACTGTCAACCTGCCACTACCCACGTAGTATGTTGAACCCAAGGTTTTAATCCAAGAATACATGGACAATAACAAATCATTGAAGGTGTAAACTTGAATGTGTATTAAACTAAGTTCAATCTAAATTTAAGTGAGCTAGTGGATCAATAGGAAAAATAGAAGGATTCAAATCTCAAAGTTGAATCAAAGCTCAAAAGACATTATAAATAGAATAGCATACCGTGAGAGTTGGTCTTTTATGTAAAGTTGTTTTTTAATGGCCACTTCATGGATATCATACTAACGGTACATTGACTCTTTGAAATAGGACTTGAACCTAAATGAATCATTGTTCAAAGTCCTAGTTGTTATAGGAATGCGTTGAGCCCAATATTGAACTTAGTTTGGGCCAGAAACTTCACATATTTAGTGTCAAAAATTCAGTTGACTTACTTTGTCAAATTAGTCGACTTATATCTTTGGATGTATTGGTATATTCTAACTTCTATGAAGTTAGTCGATTGATTCTTTAAAATCAATCGACTAATCTTGTCCACAATGTTAAAGCATTTTCGAGACAAGCAAATCAATCGACTGCTCTATGCTCATCAATCGATTTTTCTCGCCTAAGCAATCTAGTGTTTTGATTATCAGTCTACTTCATTCGAAGTTCAAAATATAACGACTAGTTTAACTATCCTTCGCGCATAAAATGCTCCCAACAATTATATTTTTGTATGAGACTATAAATATGAACTTGTATGAACATTTATGATAGGATAATGCTACTCAGGCAGAATTGTTAGGCAGAAACTTTTACATTCATTGGATGTATGTGGTGAGTGTATGTGGTGGGTTTACCACATACATCTAATGGATGTAAAAGTTTTTGTCTATGAATTCTGCCTAACAATTCTGCCTGAGTAGCATTACCCTTTATGATAATTCAACAACCACTTGAACATATATTGTTTTCATACATTATACCTAGATTTGAGCTTCAAACTTGAATATTCATTTATAACTCTAAGATTGTGAGCTTTTAATTATACGATCTATCTTTCAAAACAATTATTGTTGTACACAAATTCTATATCATTTATTGTGAGAGATAAAGAATTGACGAACCTTTGTAAAAACCAAGTGAAGGAAATTATACTTGGCAAGAAAGTTTGGGTTAGCTTGTAAAAGTTGGTTTTTCACTCGTAAGAAGAGTGTCTAAATGGTTAAGAGTGTCTAAATGGTTTACTCTTCACCCACAAGAAGAGTCGCAATGGATTTGTGATTTCTCAAAAAGGTATCTTGAGGCCTGATCATAAACGGGAGAGCCGAACCGCATTACGACTTGAAGTTTGATTTTCTCTATCCCTGACTCCTTTATTATTTGTGCTTTATTGTTAGGCATACTCTTAATCTTCAATAACACAAATCTAATAATCAAAAAAGCTTTCATTGTTCGTCATTATACCCAATTCACCCTCTTCTTGGATCAATATTTGAATAGCATAGTCGATTGAATTTTTTAGTGGAGTTGATAATTCATTTATGATTCATCCCACTTGCGTTAGGATAGTCAAAAGCACTGTTTAGGAGGTTGTCAAATCCCACCTTTTCCCTCTAGTTTCTTTTCTTTTTCTCCTCATTTGAAGCCACATATGAGACAAGTCCCTCCCTACTTTTCTTTACTTTCCTTTTTAACTCCTTCAATCCATGTGCACATCACATGGTGAAATCCCCTTTCAAAAGCTATGTTACATAGGGTCAAAATATTGAACTGAATTGTTGACAACCAACTCGAGCTTATTTTCAAGTTAGCTAATCATCAAGCGGAGTCTAAATAATCCATTCCTCAAATGTTAGACTTATCAACATGTTTATGAATAGACTCGTTAAATGGATTGTTTTAATTTATAGTTAAATTTTTTCCTTATTAATCTTAATGTCAAGCTCGAGTTTGAGCTTGAGAGTAAGCTTGAAATTAATTGAATAAGTCAGATTGAGCTTGACAAGAATATCTGAGTCAATCTCTAAAACTATTATGTGAACTTGACTTGAGTTCGTTTGCAACCCTACTTTCATGAAGTACTCAACAATTCCTCTATTGAGGAAAACTTTGGCTTCATTTGGATTGAGAAAATAAGAGAATAAAGAAAGGAAAGGAAAGGAAATGAAAGGATAACTTGTATTTGTTTTAAAAATGACAGAGGTAAATGAGAGGATTAGAAGGGATAACCTAACCATTTGAATATTGTTTTTGCTATCATTTATAAAGTAGGAGGATTACCGCAGAAAAAAGAAAAGAGGATTGGAGAGTTGGTGATTACTTATTTTGGACCCTAGTTTTTAAAACAAGTGAATTCTTCTTCATTACTCACAAAATAAAGCAACTTTTTCCTCTCTTTTCTTTCCACTATCTTTCCAAACAAATTCAAGGGCTATCATCATATGTTATTTTCCCTCCTTAATTATCTAAACACAATGAAAGTTTAACACTACCATCTCTTCTATTTTTCTTTATTTCATAATTAATATTATCCTTTTCTCTTTTTCTCTCATAGTTATCCAAGGATCATAACATGTCTTGAGTGACATCTAGGAAAAAGGAGCAGAGGTGGGAAATGAAAATTATTAATTTCCCTTTCTTTTAATTACTTGGTTGATTGAGGAGAAAAAAAATAAAAACTTCCATCTATTTGCCTCAAAAGTAAAAACTTTTTTTTAAGCAAAAAGCAAAATTTTTGGTGTGACGTAAAATATTGCTGAAATTTTTTGGTGTTTGGTAGCATCAACCAAGCTAGTTATTTAATATTTTACGGATTGATTACATCAATTCAAACATTTTGGTGTAAAAATGTTTTACGAGTATAACATTTTTTCTTTTAAAATATGTAATCAAACACTAAAAAATTTTAAAAATATTTTTCAAAAAATATTTTACGTCAAAACAAACAGAGCACATTGTGACAAGTTGAAACACAACATAAATCACTCCAAAGAAGTTCCTCCATTATTTAAAAAAACTTAAAATTTTTTAAATTCCCTTAATTTTAATTTTTTGGTTGACTATGAGGAAAAAAACACAAAATAAAAAGGAAGTTCATTCTTCTTAAAACTTTCCTCTATTTGTCACATAACACTTAAAAAAAAAAAAAAAAAGAAAAGAAAACTGCTCATTTTCATCCTTTAACAAAACTTAACTCTTTCCATTTTTCTTCTCCAACAATTGAATAAAACAATTTATTGTATTCTTTTCTCTACTCTACTTTCACTATGCTTGGAGTTTTTGGAAACAAAAAAAGGAAAAGGAAAATGAAAGTTGAGGAGGGAAAATAATATAGTGATTATCCCCATCAGTTCTAGACTTTAAGATAAAAATGAAGGAAAAGAAGATATTAATCCCTAACCTATTTTGAAAATTTATAATGAGAGAAAAAAAAAACATAATAATTTTTATTTAGTAGGAAAGCAAAGTGAAAAAATCACTTCTTATATATTTTTTTAAAAACGAGTACAACATTCTTTCCATTTTTTTTTGAGAGAAAAAGAAGTGAAGAATTATTTCCTCCTCATTTATATTTTCTTCTCTATTTTCCTTCTTCCAAACTAAAATTTTTTCCTTCCCTTTCCTTCTTCTCTTTCTTTCCTACCAAACAGAATGAAAAAACTTCTGTTATGCCTTCCCTCTTCACATAAGTCCAAAAAAAAAACATATTGTAAGGAACACTTCACTGAGATGGTTCGAATTCAGGTGAAGCATGGCGGTGGCGACGACGACGACCAGAAAGAGTTCCTGTACGAGTGCTCAAGCACCTCAACCATCGACGACATCGCCAAAGACGTCACCGGAATCGCCAACCTTCAATCGGAGATTCAACGTCTCGTTCTCGAACTCGAACCTCGTCTCTCTCTCCTTCACCTCCATCAGGACCCCAAAGGTTTTGTCACTTTACTCTCAAACCCTAGCTTTTTTTCGCTATCTGTTTTATTTAATTTTTCCATTGTTTTACCATCTCATTGCAGTCGTACCTCTTATGAGAGCTTTATCAGAAGCCAAGTCCTACGCATCCAAGGTCTCGCTCTCTATATATATTTTCGTAGTCATTTTCTGTCAGAGAATTATCGAATAATTTCCTCTACGAGTGATCAATTTGAATGCTGCAGATGCTGCTAATGATTTTCAAATTATTTTTTGCTTCTGAAGTATTTCGTTTAATTTAGGATTCATAGCACAATATTTTTTTCCAACATTCATTGCATTTTCACTTGTGTAACAATATGAGGTAGCTCACAAGCTATGAATAACGATAGTCCAAATATTTTAGTGTGGGAAAAAAATGGAAACTCAACTCAGCTGCTTACCTTACTACAACTATTTTGCTTGGACCTTGCTTAAGTTTTTGACCGACTTTGTATATAGCATCTCAATTTTTTTCTTACTCTTTTTCTTTTTATTTATTTATTTTTATTTCTTAATTCCCCTGCAAAGAAATGGAGTATAATTAATTGCTTTGGTGTTTGTTGTTTGAACAAGCTGCTCAAGATATTCGTTTTTGATGACAGGACCAGGTTCCACATAACAGGCCTTTATCCTATTATGTTTTAAAAAATCACATACAAAGCATAGAAAGGGAATTCATTGTAAATTATCAGACACTGGATTTTCCAGACTGCAGCTTGGGGCAGTTCCTAACTGGTATTTTCAAGCACCAAACCTCTATGTGTGTTTGTGTGGTAGAAAAATTTTGTATTGGTTCTCTGTGAACGTTGAAATTGACCTTATGGGTTCGCTTTCCCTCTTTCAGTGCTATTTATCTGGTTAATACTTTACAATCAAGGAAATGACTTGCTATTTTAACTTGGACGGGATAAAGGGAGGGAGGGAGGAAGGGAGGGAGGGGAGGGAAATGATCAGTGAGTTCTATCTTTTGGATTATTATGTTTAAGATGATGCACCTTACTTTCTGGTTGGGCACATTGGTGTATAACATACACCGGTAAACAATTTGAACCTATCAGCTATTTTGATCTCTATACTCTGTATGCATATTTCTTTGTTCCTAAACACTATTGTGCATATTTTATTAAATCTGCAAATATAAGCTTATACCAAGTACATGATTTTCATTTTGTATACACAGATGAATTCTGTTAGTCCAAGAACTACTGTATTCACCAACATGAGGTAATTCATCATATTTGTTATTGCTAGAATAGGCATAGGCGAGCACCGAGCAAATTGCTTGCTCCCCATTTGTCCATCTTTCTATGATTTTGCCATAAAAATAGGTGGAGTAGGATTTGGGTGGGTCAACTTCAGGCCTATATTGTATTCGGGTGTTTCATGTTTGACTATGACATGATTGTTCTTTGTGATGTAAATTTGGATTATACAATTTTATATGGTGGATGTTTGACTTTGCACTCCATTTTCACTCTCAATTATTTCAGAACCAACTTATTCTTGGATACATTTGATAATTAAACCACTTAATCAATCCTTGGATAAGGTAGGTCTCAATAGGGTTGGTGAAAATTTGAAAATGAGTTGTGCAAACCCTTTCCATTGCAGTTGCTACTCAATGCTTGGTGTTTCACTGTTTCTTGAACTTAACTTGCACAGTTACATGATTACATTGTATGGGTTGATGTTGTATGAATCACCATTGTTAATTAGATAGGGAGAAAAAGGAATAACAATAGTTAATGGCATTATCTGTGTTGTGTTCAAGGCGGAGAGCCTATAAACTTACTCTGGCTACAGGCGGTGTGCTTTCTCTGTCAAAACTAGTGGCGGGATGATTTTTTTTTTCTCTTTTTTACTTTTCCCTCTTCTGGTTTGATAATCTGTGGGTACTTCCTAATTGTTGACACTTATAGATTGGTAACTTCTAGATTCTCCCCTTCCCCCCCCACCCAAATTTTTGGTCCAAGAACCATTAGCTCCATATTTATTCTTGAAAAGATGTCCTCCATCAGTGCTAATTCAGTTTGATAAACTTCTTTATACAATGTTCCCACTCACCTATTTTTCACTAATCATTATACAAAGTAAAAGAACAGGAAACAATCACTAAACTGTAAATTTATTGCATGAGTGTTTGCATTGGTGTTACATGGGTGTTGTGTCCTTGATGTAGTGTGTTACATCCTTGATTTAAAATGCATTTAGTGCACTGGAGAAGATCTTGATGCTATTCTATGATAAGAAGGATTAGTGAACCAAAATTATCCATCATGAAAAAACAATAGTTATTAAGCATGCACTACACAGTATAGGTGACTTTTATATTTCATCACTATTCACTCAATATGTGATTAATAAAAGTTCACTGCATGAGCTAACAGGTTAGTCTATAGACTGCTGCATCATATTTGGATACTAAAATATTTAATCCTATCTTGATAAGTTCTGTAATAACATGAAAATAACTATTTGTCACTTTTGCTCTCAACCACATAGTTTATTCAGTGAATTATCCATTCAGAAAACTTACACGCTGCTTTGAGAAGATAAAATCATTCTTATATTTTACTTTCTGAGGGTTGTGGAATCTCACTAGTTTATTAAAAATTAATTTAGGAGGTTATTATGTCATTATGAATTGTTTGATCATCGTATGTGTTAATGCACTTACAATGAATCAATCTTTTTGCGTTTCCCAATCATCTTCTAATCTGCCTTCCTGTTTATGATACTTGTGAAATTTTTTTCCTCCTTATTCCTTTGAAATATATTTTCAATACGGATGTACAAAGAACAATTCATATATGGCATGAAAATGTGGAATTCTCAGACTTGGATCTTCTTCAAGAGGATAGAGCCCAGCTTTTGTGGGCAGGAAAACAGCTCCTGAGGGGTAAACAACTATGTGATTATATTGGAAAAAATGAGAAAACAAAGGTATATATATATATATCCACATAGTTTGAATTTTCAGCTCTTTGAGGAATGACCTCTTACATCATCCTAACCTCTTTGTGGCAGATCATACTCAGGTTGCAATCACCTGTCTCACTTCCTGAATGTAACACAGTTAAGTAATAGTTTTTTTACTCCACTCTTGATGTTTATCCTTTATTCAGTTTGGTGTCACTTGAACAGCTGTAAATAAATTCAATTTTGACCTATTGCTAATCACATCAAATTTTCTTCCCTCTTTTTTGTTCATTATGTTCGGTGGAGCAGGAGATGGGTCTTATTAACGAAAAGCAGTCTTGAAAATGGATTATTTAAAGGAAGAATAGGTACTACCTTCTCAAATGAGTTTTTATTCTACTGGCATATATGCCTGGCTATCTGCACCTGCAAACGAGTTCAATATTCCTGGTTTCCTTCAACAATTTCCGGATTGCATTGCTAGATCTTCTCGTTTCTTCTATTTCTGTAATTTTCTCCTTTGATAGGGTGTGCATCACAGGAAGAGAGTGGGTACGATATTTAATTTGATGCAATGCAAGTAAAGCTAAGGTCCTTGCATTTCAGATTTTTTAGGGCTGCCAATTCTTCTTGATGAGTAAATGTACAAACTGAGATATTCCTATCTGTAAATGTTGCAACTACATCTAGGCTATATGGTTATTTGGTTCAGTTGTCTTTGGAGTTTTTTTATGTCTACCAAAAGGTATATGAATGTAAATAAATTTTGAATCTTCTTGCCATAAAAGTTTTGGCTTTTCCTTTATCTTCATCACTATTATTGTTGCAATTATTAGATTTTAATTTGTTAATAAATGACAGCAGGTTATAAAGAGGAAAGGGAGAGGATTTTCCGATGTGGCAAGAAGAAAAGAAAATGAAAAGAATGAATGAAATCCATGACGATATTCTTCCATTATTTCTGAAATTTCCGCTACCTGAACTTCCCGAAGACATCTAAATTTACTGAAAATCAGATTACCAGGTTCAATGCGGCCACATTTTAGCATTACTATATGCTCTAACAAATGATTGCAATGTCAACACAATTATAGCTTAGAACTTAGAGAATGGTAATCTGCAGTCTGCTTGCAAGACAAAATGCTACCGTCTGCTGTGCATTTATAAAGAAAAGGAAGACACCAGAGAGAAAAATAGAAAACTTGTGGACATGGTAAAGCAGTAAAGTTCTTCCTACCCGTAGCCCAGAGGCCAGTGGACTAAATATATCCCTCGAAATATTTAGTATTATAATATTATTGATTCAGAGAATTCATTACAATAATATCTTGTGTAACTTAGTGCCCTTCAAGATCAAACTCAGTACTTAATTATGTCAATGACTACCCCATATTATGTCATCTTTCTTCTAAACAAATGCAACATGTTAAAGGTTATTATTCACAGACCAGTCACACAAATATTAGCATATATGCCTGAAAAGTGTGATATGCAATCATGAGGTAGAATGACTTGATGTACTGAAATTGTATAATTTACCTTTGTCTAGCTAGGAATTATATATATATATATATAAGCAGCTAAGAATCATTTTGCTCTAAAGTAAATTTAAAGTCACATATATGTGTGCAGGTGTCTCTCGGATGTTGTTAAGAGGCAGAAAGGTTTTTTTGCAATCAGAACCATGATTTTATTTCTGTTAATTCTTTTATTAGACGAATCAAATTGATATTTATCTTTGCCTAACCTGTGGTGTTTTGAAATTGTTTTATTATGGTTCAGTTATAGCATATTGTTGTCTCCTAGCAAGATACTAAGCTTTACAGGTCAGTAATGTATATTATATAGTTAGATGATTTGAAGATTTACATCCATTTTCTATTCTCAGTTGTCATTCAAAAGTAAAGTGGATGTCCTTGAGACTTAGGATGACAATCACTCGATTTGCAGATACAGAGTATTTCAGGATGGTGGATCCTTAGTTTGGAGTGGAAGATACTGCATGCTTTTACTCACATATCACAAATACAGCCTAACGAGTCACTAGTTGAAGATATTAGGAGATATATTCTTCCTGTTTGATCACTGATCATTAGATGGACGGAACATAAAAAAAACATCAATCAACAGAAGTTTTGGAGTTCTTCCTGAGTTGTACTTTTTAATTATTTTGTTGAAGAGAGAGAAACTTACACTGAATCATGATAGCCATCACACCAGATTATGAAAGGAAAAGGAACACATTATAAAGCAAACAAAATTTGTGCTTGTCCTTGTTTCTTTCTCTCCCCTATTCACTCTCTAGTCCTCACCTTGTTTTCCTCACCCCTCTCTCTCTAGTGTTTCTTGATCCTCAAAGACTATTTTGGATGCTGACAACGAGTGAAACCCAACTTCACTGACAGTCTTTCTTGGGTGGTACCACTGCTGAGAGCTTTTGCAATAAGCAATCGCTCCCTGAATTGAATTCTCAACATCTGAATTTGTACCGCTGCTTCTCTTTGGAAACGGTTTATTAAAATCATTTGAATCACTCAAGCATGAAGATGAAGAAGAGCCTGATGAAGATGAAGACTTAGTCTTGAAATGCGTTTTGATTGCCCCTGAGAATGAACTCCTACAATGACCACTACCATTTGCAGCAATCTGCTCTTTATTGAAGCTCCTCATGGCAGTCATTGGCATATGGTATTTGTCTTTCTGAATTTGTCTGAATGGAGCCCTCTTTGCTACCTTCACGTACTTGTTTAAACACTCCTTGATCTTTAGAATTGATCCTTCATCTACATTTATTGCAGCTGATATGCAGGACTCATCTGAGCAGCCAGATTTTCTAAACAAAGACTTGAGATAAGTCTGGGAAGCCTTCAACTTTGAACCAAGTGAAAAGTGCTTGATCAGCTTAAGCTTTCTGGTCCTGGACTTCTTTGGGTTGTCACCAATTGAACTGCTTGCTTCAGTTGAATAATCGAAGAAATATTCATCTGGATTCAGTTCTTTACTAACATGAAAAGATTCGGAAGGTGAGATATTGCAGGATTCAAATGGGGTATTGGTTGTAGGCGTGGTGGTGGTGGTACCGTTTAATGGAGTACTGAAAATTTCTTCAAAGGCATCTGTTTTGTGATCATAGGAGCGGGAGATCTGGAGGAGTTTTTCGAGCATTTGAAAACACAGTGGAAGGTGAAGGGGAAGGAGCTTTCCTTTGTAAAAGAGTTCATCAGCTGGGGAAGGTGTGGTTTCTGTCTCTAAGGTGCTCGAGAACATTTGGAACTCAAATTCTCTGGGGTGTGGAGGAGGAGAGATTATGGTGTGGCAGAAGAATTGAGAGTGTAAACTGACTTCCATATCTATGTAGTCCTCATCTGCATGGTTACATGAATGGAGCTTTGCAGCCATTTCAGCTCTCTCTCTCACTCTCTGGAATAGCTTATGGTTGTAAAACCTGAGCTCTGTGAAGGGGGAAGGAGGGGAAGACATCCTTTAAAAGTGTTGGTGATGCCAAGTTATGAAAAGAGGTAACTGTTGAAGGCCCACCTCTTTTTAATATCATTCTCCATTATGGTCTTAGTATGCATATAAAAGAGCCTTAAATTGTTAATTTCTGAAAAACACACAATTGTTAGCCAAATTTGTATTTGGAACCAGCCCATTTCTCAAACCCTGTTTTCCTGTACTCCAACTATATACTAATTCATCTCTCTCTCTCTCTCTCTCACCACATTAACTTGTACACAGTTCAAATGGAGCCCTGTTTATACACTAAACTCAAAACAAGCCCCCTATTGGAATAAAATGAAACTTATGACATAAAGAATCCCTTTATACATCACCTAGTTTCTCCTACTTTTACTGGTTTCCTGGCTTTGTTTTTCACTTTTTTTTGACATTCAAAAGAAATTCCCCACAACTTTTCCATTATTGTCTCTTCATATCAACTGATTAACACACACACACACACACACACACACATATATATATAGAGAGAGAGAGAGAGAGAAGGCTTGTTGATCTCGGGCTACAAACAAATACATAATCCTACATTTCATGGTGGGGAAGGGGAAGGATGGAAGGGAGGCCTGTGAAGCTAGTCTTTGCTTGTCATTTCTTTTAATAGGAGCCAAGGTGTAACTTGCTTTTTCACCATTAGTGACAAAGGAAAGTTTAGGTGGGCTGTGATGTATTGTTATCAACATACAAGAAAACACACCAACATATTATCCCTCGAAAGGCTGCAGACTTTTCAGCCATTTTCTGGGCATCATCATTTGTGTTGTTCAACTTTAAACACTAAACCAAAATAGTTATTATTTTTGGCTTTGGTTACTACTTTCTAGAAATGATGCGTCTTTATCATATATGCATAAATACAATACGGTGACTTTGATTATGATGCTGCTTGAAGGAGAATTTGTGACAAAGACGTACCATATTGGTAGAAAAATTTAGGTGGGATATTCATTTTTTAAATTTATAATGCTTTAGTTTTTGGCAAAAATCTTAATCTGCATAGGCACACCTCCACATGATAAGTATACCTGATTGTGGGCAATTTTTGTTTGCAGAGCTATTTCTATTTGACAGATTGATGACACTGGATAAGTACAATGGTATTGTGTAGTTGATCCCAAATAGTTAGACGATGCTTTGTTGATTAGTGATACATAACTCTAGAACTCTCAATTGGGAGGTTCAGTACACTACCATATGGCTTGCCATGAATGTATCTATCCAAATCTCCAATTACCCCCATTAGATAGGGAAGCTTTGAGCCTGCTTGGTTCAGTTTTGTGATAGTAGTTTTATGTTTTCTAAGAACCGTTTTCTGTTTCTTGAGTTCTTGACAACTGTTTTTAAAGTGATAAACCAAACAGACCCTTTTGTTTTCTGACTGGTTCAAGAAGAAACAAGTAGAGCCTCCCTGATTCGATTTGACGGACTCTGTTGCCGGGTATCTTGCCAGCACTACATAAAGTAGGAAAATGCCATAGCAGTGGAATAGTATTAGGCAAATTCATTTGGAGGTCTGAAGGATTTTTGAGGTGGAGGGGCTTCCAATCCCACCAGCTTCAGTATATCCTTTTCTGTTGAAAGCTATGGTGGTCTCATGCACAATAATGATGCCTTTCAAAAGATGAAACAAATTTCAACTTCTATATCAGGAAAACTTTTTCAATCCATCAACATAAACAAATATCACTAGTCCCACCACCTTTTTTTTTTTTTTGGTTAAGCCATCCCTTCCTTTGTGGGGGAAGCATAAGGGGTCTCTTTCATTATCATCAAATGGTCCTCCCCATCCTTGGTATGTTTGAGAACAGGGTTGTATTTGACTAATCTTAATACACACACACACACACACACACAGAGGATGATATATAATACAAGTTCTCCATTTGGTATTGGCCATTGCTGTCCTAGTCTAATGGTAAAGTAGTTGTCATCACACCTAAAACAAATCAAGTGTGACAAATAATGGCTGAGCAGTTCTAAGCAAACATAAAACGCATTTTAGAGATGTTTTGCAATGCAGCTTTTTGTGACATGTTAATAAGGTTGTCCTCTACAACTTGATACATGAACTCCATCTTACCTCTTTCAAGTTTAAGAGTTAGCACTCGAATAAATAATTTGGAACTCCATCCCGTTAAAGGGTAAAATACGTAGACCTCTCTGACGTTTGGCTAAATTATTACATTGTGTTTTAATGGTATTTTTGTAGTGGATACATTGTAGAGATTGTCCGTTTGGCAACAGTTTTCATCTATGCTTTTGTTGCTGATCCTCATCTCAGTTCCCCTTCAAGCTTATCAGATTCCCGGTTACGAATGGGAAATCGGATTCCAATTTTGTGAATTAAGCTTCGAATTCCAATTTTGTGAATTAAGCTTCAGCGACAGACTCAAAAAGTTCCGTGAAAATGAGTGCCTCAACTTTTGAAAAAAAAAAATAATGTCGGCGCCTTCAAATTGAAATTGAAAAATATTTAGTTCAAATGTTCCAATTTCTTCAACTTAAAACTAAGATTCAAGGGGATTTCTGGGCACAGTAGCTGTGACATGGTAAAGGCATTGCTTTTTGAGGAGAAATGTTGGGTGGGATGTTAGGACTTCGGCTTTTGGGCTATATGCTATGAAGCACAAATACACGAATATAGCAAACGAATACGATACGGATACCGAGATACGACAAAATATATATTTATTTTATATAAAAAAATTAATAAAACAATATTTAATTTCATACCTTCAAGTTCTTAAAAGACTTCTCTTTCTATCTTACAATTTGAACTCCACTTTTTAATCTATTAATATTTTAATATTACAATTTGACCCCTATTTTTTTTATAAAAAAAAAATTACAAATTTGCCTCGTAGAAGTATTCTCGGCATATCCTTAGCGTATTCCTAAGTATTCTCGCGTATCCCAATCGTATCCGAAATTAAAAAAATTACTTACAAAAAACATATACTTCTTAGAAGTATCGAACACGTGTCAGGCGTATCCGTATTGAACACAGGGCCTTGTGGGAGGTATCCGTGCTTCATAGGCTATATGACTTGTACTTTTTGAGTGTGATTCTTTCACATCCAATTTCAAGATGCGGATTAGTTTATGATTACTAATAAATCACATTTAGTTACATAAAATGAGAAGAAAGGGGATAGATTTTATGACATTTCTATCAGACTATAAGCTTTAAAGGGTAAAATAAAAATGACCCAAATTAAAATTTTCACAAGTTAGTGAAAATGTACGTGTTAAATTCATGTTTTGAAGCTAATAACTATTCACGGGAGGCCAATTTCTCATGACCCGTCTTGGTCTCTAAGTAGGGGATCAAGATCCTCTCCTGTGCCACAAAATCACTCAAAGTAAAGTGAGATCCACTTTATTTATAGAGACTATACACTTTATAAATTAATTTTCACCGTTCACTTGTGCACAAAATATTCTCTGGCACAGAATATGATCATCCTTCCTAACTTAAGTACCTCCACAATTTACTAACATGTTATAGTTAGGTGCCCTGTTAACATTATTCTAATGTTTTGTTAGTATATTTTAGTTTGTTCATATCAATAAGAAGATTAGGGCTGAGCCAGAAATATTTTTTTGGAAGGACATACTAGTAATAAAAATCATTTTAAAAAATAATAATAATAATTGTATTTTTTTTAGTGCATTTTTAATGTATATTGTTAAGAACGTGTCTATAAATCAAGTGTCAAGCATTTTTTTCCTTCTCTCTTTAATTCATAACAAAATAATATATTCGTATGTATGTATATATATATAATAAATAGAATATGTTTTAGCAAGGACTACCATAATAATTAACAAATTTTTTTTTTCCAAATTTAAATTTTTACAGCAAGAGATTCATTGGACTTAGGAGGGTTACAAGTAAATTTTTATATAAAATTTTAAAAATTTAGGGGAGGCTGGGGCACTTAAACTTATATTTTAATTTTTGTGATTTTATTTTTTGAATGAAGGACTAGAGTTTTGACTTTTGTTTATTAGTAAAATAATTGATCTTTCGTGAGATTTAGTGCAATTACAAAACTCCTGCTAAGATTCGGTTTCATGCGAAGAGAGCGAAGAAAATTAAGCTGAAATGATTATTATATTTTTATTATTTTATTAAATTTTATTCCGCTCTCCTCTCCTTCCTCGGCTCCTACATCCACCTCCGCCGCTTCTTCCGATAAACAAATATATATATATATATATATATATACATAGTAGTGTATGCTATAATGCAAATAAAATTATGAACCCTAAATAAGATTATTTTAATTTTTTAACAACTTTTTACCTTCTAAATTAACTTTTTTGTTGTATTATTCTTGGAGGCTATATTCGCACTCCTATTTTCTATGTTTACACTCCCATCTTAGGAGAAATATCACTTCTAACCTTCACTTCACATGTGAATAATTAATTTTTTTCAAAATACCAAACTACCATTTCAGACATTTTATTTGTCTCTTATCTCTAATGATTTTGGTCTTTTTTGATCGAAATAAAAAAAAATTAATCAAAAAAAAAATTCTCTCTTTTTACAAGACCCAAAAAAAGTTATCTATGTTGAAGAAATTATTTCTTTTGATAATACCAAAATATATATAGATATTTATCTATTAAAGAAATTATATCTTTCGGCATGAGATAAAAAAAAATCTCTGTTGAATAAATTATTTCTTTTGGTAGGAATTAAAAATTAAAAAGTACCCAAAAAATAGTTATCCTTCTTGAATAAATATTCTATTGACAGGACAAAAAAAAAAGTACATAAAAAAATTTATTCTTGTTTAATAAACTATATATATTGAGAATACCCAAAAAAAAAAAATTATTATTATTCAATAAATTATATCTTTTGATAGGTTCAAAAAAAGAAATTATATTTATTGAATAAATTATCTTTATTGGAAGAAGCAAAACAAAAAATTATTTTTGTTGAATAAATTATCTATTTTGACAAGACAAAAAAAAATTACTAAAGAAAGTAAAAAAGGTAACAAAAATTATTTCTTTTGATAGAACTCAAAAAAACAAAATAAAGAAACTAAAGAATGTAAAAAAGAGTTTAACTTGATGGTATAAAGGGTAGTTATGGTATTATAAAATAAGGATGATATATTAATTAGTTTAAAGACCATATTATTATTTTCTTTAAAAGAAAAATGTAGTTAGAGTACAATCCTAAAAAAGTAGAATCGAATATCGCAACTCTTATACTTAAGCTTAAATGTAATATATATATAATATATATATATAACTAACGCACATTCCTTTTCTAACCTTCTTTGCAAACAGAGCGAGCGGTGGAATGTCACGCCACGTCTACCACCCCTACCTACTCCCCCAATCTACCACGTGTATACATCTACCACTGTCCTGCCTCTTAGTCCTCGGTCTCATTTACCGATCAAACCATTCCATAATTACAAAACTGTCACTACTCGCTCTACTTGTACCCTCCACCATTCTATTATCTCCGTATAAATCTCAGACAACACAACCAACCATTCGTCATTTGTCCGCTACGAAAACAACACACCAGCTTAGCAGCCATGTCTACGTCGTCGCCGGTCACCAGAATCCAGGTCGACGTCCACGAATTCTCGCCGGAGGTCAGACCTCCGGGCACCACAAAGACCTTGTTCCTCGGTGGCGCAGGTACGTTCTTAAACTACGCCTCTTCTAGTCATCAATTCTAGTATTTTATTTATTTAATCTGATAGTGTATTTGGCTAATGTGCGCAGGGGTGAGAGGATTGGAGATCCAAGGCAAGTTCATAAAGTTCACTGCCATTGGTGTTTACTTGGAAGATAACGCCGTTCCGTTCCTCGCCGTTAAGTGGAAGGGCAAGAGTGCAGAGGAATTGATGGGTTCCGTCGAATTCTTCAGGGATATCGTTACAGGTAAAAGATTTCCTGTTTTAAACACTACTCTTGATGCTGGATTATATTTATAGCAGATTGTTCGCTGTTGTCGCGAGTGCCGTTAAGGGTATCTACTATGGGCTGGCCAAAATGTTTTTTCAAATTTAAATTTTAGTCCGCCACCTCAGTATTTTAGTCAGTCACATCATCAATATAGTTCTCCAAATTTGAATTTGAGTCTGCCGTCTCAGTACGTTATTTTAGAATCTCTAAATTTTGACTTCATAACAGATTCTTTAGATTTTCAACTTGCCACACAATTAAATCATCTTACACAATTAAATTAATATAAAATTTTATGTGTGTATATATATATATATGAAATTTTTTATACATTTTTTAATTTGAAAAATTCGTAATTTTTTCGTTTTAAGTCAAAAAAATAGCCTAAGTTATACTCAAATTAAAGCTCTCGAAATTATCTTTCTAACAGAATTGATTTCATCAAAAAATTTAATTTGTAGTGAAAGTTAATGAGATTTAAGTAAATGATACATATATATATATACATGGGACAAACTTCTATAAAAGTAAAGAAAAATATAAAATGCATTTAGTTGGCTTATCACTTAGACCTTGGTGAGTCTCATAATTTAAGCCAATCTATTAATTGGTTAGAGTCTGGTTGGCGAGACGCAAGTCTGGCCAACCCACTATTGATGAAGCCAATCTATTAATTGGCTACAGTCCATGTTTGGTTGGCGAGATGCAAGTTTGGTCAACCCACTGCTAATGCTCAAAGGTCTTTTTGGTAAATTTACTTTCTTGCCTTTTTTCTCTAACACAATTTTTTAATTTTAAAATATCTAACATACAGTATATATCTTTGGATGCGATTTCATTATATATTGACCGTTGAATTATGTTTACGTTTGCAAGCAACGAGCACTTGAATAAGATGATTTTCGGGGTTATGGTACTAAAGTCAAAGTCAAACTTATAACATGAATTAGAGAAAAGGAATAAACCATGCAGAAATTGTTGGATGCTTAATGTTCTTAATGTATGCTATTATTAACTCAAGACATGTGCTGCCTTAAGATTCATCCTATGAACTTATCCTATGAAGCACGGATACTTCCCCGGAGGCACCGTGGCCGTATCGGATACGTATCCGATACAGATACGGCCAGGATACGGCCGGACACGTATCGGATACTCCCGGGAAGTATCCGTTTTTTTTAAAATAATTTTTTTATTTTTGGATACGGCAGGATACGGCAAGGATACGGCAGGATATGGCCAGGATACTTCTCGGATACGTTTGATTTTTTTGTTAATTTTTTTTAAAGATGGTAGCCATATTGTAATATTAAAATTTAAAAAGCTTAGTTAAAATGTGGGGTTTAATTTGTAATAAATCAAAAGATCTTTAATGTTGAAAAAAAAAGATCATTTTAAGTTAAAACTTAAAACTTAATTTGTGTTCTATTAATTTTTTTGTATAATATATAAAATATATATATATATATATATATATATATATATATATATATATATATATATATATTTGCCGTATCCCGCCGTACCCGTATCCTATTTTTTTGAGATTTGCCGTATCGCCGTATCCGTATCGTGTCATATCCGTATCCCGTATCCGTGCTTCATAGAACTTATCTCATTAAAGCCCACAATTTGAGAAAGAATATCTTTCTTTGATTGACTTTGTGAAAAAATAAAGATGATAGGATTAATCTTAATCACTTCAATTGAATGACCATTTTGTACCCAAAAAGGGAAAAAAATGTAATTTCCATTTAAATTAGGTGTCGAATGGCTAAGAATCATCCAATTATGCTAACTTCTTTAATAGTTGATTTACTTAGATGTCAACCATGAGATTGTGTGCCTTGATCCTTTAGATAAGCAAGTCATGTGGCATGACAATGGTTGGCTATAGTGTTCAACCTTGAAGTTTTTTCTAAATCATTCTTCAACGAAGTTATATTCATGTCCTGATTGATATATATTTACATATTTATATACTGACCCTTGTACAAAAATAGAATTTATTAATTTTTGTGCATAAAGTATAATCTACTAAATTTAAGACAGTTTTTGTAAGAATGAGGAATGTAAATTGCCCTTCAAAGATTTTTAATTTTCATTACAACTATACTGTGTTATCTAGGATTGATTAGATGTATACCACACTTGTATATAAGCATGTAGATTATAAAATGAAGTTAGATATGAGCACAGATCGTTTAGTTTTGCTGTTAGATTATTCATATATTATTTCGTTTCAAAACATGCAACTTTTTAGACAAAAAACAATCTTCTGTGTCCTGCTTATGCTTGACTTTGGATCTCGGAGTTTAAACATTTTCAGATTACTGGTGACAAAAGGTTGCAAAATCTCATTTTAGCAATCAAATATATCTCTACTAGAAATCTCATTGAAGTAAACTCAATCGTTTTATATCTTGTTCAAACAAGTTCAATGGTTCCAATTATAACATTTAACTCCTTTGTAACAGCTTCTAACTTCTAGTGCTAATTTGACATTTGAAAGTAAATAGAGGTCAAAATTGTTGGTGTCAAATGATATGACAGCATATGGAAGATAAGAAGATGATGTAGAATTTCATGCTTTCTATCTGAATGAATCACTTAACATGATTGTCACTACGTATGTGAATTCATGCTTTCTATCTGAATGAATTGCTTAACATAATTGTCGCTACCTATCTGTAGGTCCCTTCGAGAAATTCACCAAGGTGACAATGATCTTGCCATTAACGGGGAAGCAGTACTCAGAGAAGGTGACAGAAAATTGTGTCGCCTATTGGAAAGCAGTTGGAACCTACACTGATGCAGAGAGCAAAGCCATCGAAAAATTCATCGAGGTTTTTAAGGATGAAACCTTCCCACCTGGTGCCTCTATTCTTTTCACTCAATCACCGCTTGGCTCATTGACAGTAAGTATGACTTGATCATTTGATTATTTCTCTTATGTTAAATGGAAGATTTATAGCATAAGCATTTCAAATCCATTTGATAAGATCCAGCCATCCTGTTCAAACACACGCCTCTCTTTCAAAAAAATTCTGATAAGAGGAATATACCATTGATGAGTGATCACGAATCTGTAGTCCGTCCTTTTCTTTCTTGAGGTGTAGCAACGACCAAGAAAATAGACAGCACATTTTTTTTTGTGAAATGAAATTGTGGCCCGAATTTTGTTTCGGTCCGGGGTGCATTGCAACTCGATTATGACCTGGAAAATATATAAAAAAAATTGACCCGTTTTCTCTTGTGGGTTGTGGACTTGGTTCTAGAATTTTCATGTAGTCCAGTATATAAGGGTGTTTAGGGTTTGGAGGGTGATAAGAGAGAACTCTAATAGCCGCAGAAAGGGAGTGTTTGAAGGAGAGAGGGTTTGGGGGGGCTGAAACTTGTAATAATGTAATATCCTGTTTTTCGCATAGTGAAAAGTTTCACAGAATCTTCGACGTAGATGTAGGCACTACGCCGAATCACGTAAAACTTTGTGTGTGGCGTGTTTGGTTTTTTGTCGATTTCTTGATTGTGTTCTTAGTTCACGGTATTTGTCACGACAGAAAGGGGAAGCAACACAGTGTGATTGGTAGGGAAAGGGGTTAGCTATTTGTAATTTCATTCTAGTACTCAACTTGAGAAGTGTTTTCAAGTGTCAATAGCTTTAAGCCTTTCTCTTTTGCTTAAAAAAGTAGAATATAACTTGAAAATTCTTTTATGGCTTCTGTTTTCTTAATTACAGATTGCCTTCTCCAAAGATGGTTCCTTACCTGATGAAGGGAATGTGGTGATAGAGAACAAACAATTGTCGGAAGCAGTGTTGGAGTCGATCATTGGTGAGCATGGTGTTTCCCCTGAAGCAAAGCAGAGTTTGGCTGCAAGAATATCGAAATTGATAGTGGAGGGAGAGAGTATTAAGGCAGTTGAAGTAGAGAATGGAAAGCTGAATCAGTAAGGAAGTTCAAGTTTTGATCTGGTTCTTCATTTACTGACAAAATGAACCTGTTCTACTTTTGTATTGCTCCTTATATGTATTGGTCATGTATTGGTTTTATTTACCATACGCTATTTTCTTGAGGGGATATGCTGTAGTTGATGCTACATTCTGTGACATATTTGTCATATCCAAACCAAGCAGTGAATTTGTCTGGTTTAACGTCCTAATGTTGTGACCATCTCTATTTGGTTCTCATACACAGTGACCAAAGAAAATGGAGAGGAAAATGGAAGGAGGAAAGGCAAATATATATATATATAGAAAAAGAGAGAAGGAACTACAAACAATGAAACAAAAGAACATTCCCTTCTATGTAATTTCCTTCCCGTGTTACAAGGGGTCATACCATTCTTCAAGACTATTAAAAATCACTTTCTTTTCCTTCATATTTTCTTTTCCATGTTTTAGAAAATGAAAACCCTTGTAATTTTTTCCTTTCTTGATTTCTGAGTTCCTACTGGAGCCTAAAGACTATTTTGCCTTGTCTGGCCTCAATTCAAGCTCAGACTTTTTAACCCATATTTGCAGGTTGGAAAATCAATGCCATCCCTATTTTCAAACCACCACTCTTTGCTCATAAAAATCTACTGAAAAAGCTAAAAGATGAATTGGCTAAATAGTGATTGTCTCTTCTACTTTATTAATAGAAGATTGAGAGTTGAAGTTGTAAAATAATCAAACAAAGTACAAATACGGAGTGCGAATGTCAAGTACTTTTTGTAATTCTTACTTTTGAAAACATGTTCGTAATTCTTATTTTTGAAAATTAAGAATGTTGATTGTATACCTTAAAAGTCAAAAGTCATCGTAACACAATGAAATGGGTGTATATATATTTTCTAATATGCTCTCTAAAATATGAGTTTTTTTTATGACTAATGTACACATTATTATTTTATATATGACTTGAATCATCAATCTTTTATATTAAAAGGAGGAAATATCACTTGCACTGAGCCCTTTTCCTAAAATTTGAGGTTAATATAGGTTTTTCTTTTACTTTTTTAGCAACCTAGCAACTACCTATTGAAATATTCAAAGCCTTTTTTTTTTTTTTTACAATATTTATTTAATTACTACAAAGGCTGTAATAGGCTAATCCTTCAAGTCGCTTCAGACTCCAATGAAGCTCTTTGATGGATGCAAATTGGACCCTAGTTCACCACGAGACCAAGCTCAGCCCAGCCCAAAACAAGGAAGTCTAAAAAGAAAAAGAAAAAAATCAGACAATCCACGTGTTCCTCTACCATTGGCTACTATAAATAAACCACAGCAACTTTACTTGTATACAATAACTCCTTCCCGTCATTCGCGGAAAGAAAACGCGTCTGAGTCAATACTAGACAACGACAGTAGTAGATTTCACTCGTTAATTTATGTCAAACATATTCTTTGAGAAGCACCAACGAACCTTCTCACTCTAAAAGCATATACAGAGAGAGAGAGAGAGTAAATCTTTGTCTGTTCACTGTTTGCTCTTTCTCTCTCTCTCTCTCTACACTCATGGTATTATTACCGATTAACATTACTATGTCAGATTCAAATGGGAGCCCTCCATTATTGCTGTATTCCTCAATCCTCACAATAATATATCTTGTCGTATATATAACCATTGACTATAATTATATTTTCCAACCCTTTTTGTCCCTTGAACTATTGCATTTGTCAAATAAAACACAGTGGGGACCAAACTAAAACAGAGAAAAAGAAGTAGGGTTGTTGTCATTGTCCATGCTGCTGGTTTTGCAAGGCCAGCAATTGTGTAGAACTGGTTTGTTGTTTCATTTGTTTTTTCCTCTTGCTTTCCTCAACACGTTGAAGAACTCTCTATAATGCGAAATTCTTTTTCTTTCAATTTGGGCGTCTGAAATAGAACTTGGGTGTCTCTCTTTTAATGATCAAGTGATCTCAAAGGTGACCCTTTTCCATTCTTATGAATGTTCTTGATATGTCTCTATTTGGTTATTGATTTACTGGGGTTATGATGAATGCATAGAGCTCTTCTCTTGAATTGTTCTTTGTTTCAATCATATCTTAGTTTCCTTCTCTTGTATTAATTATATATCATGATGGGTATTGGGTTATATGAATTACTTATTTGGGTATCGTCCATCTTGTGTTTGATATGTTTTTCCTTAGAATTTGATCCTGTTGATAACTATCTGATAGATTGTGGATCACCCAAAAACACAAGAGTAGGTGATCGTGTCTTTGTGGCAGATAACTTTACTTCCAATATTCTTTCTACTTCAAATGATATATCTGTCAACACAACTTGGAAATCCAACTTATCCACCTTTGATTCATCTTTGTCCCAAACTGCACGAATTCTTATTGGAACCTCCCGATATACATTTTCAATCAAGAAACATGGTCAGCATTGGGTTCGTCTATATTTCTTCCCCTTTGTTTATGAAAAGTACAATTTGAGCAATGCCAAATTCTCTGTTTCAGCCCAAAATTTCACCCTCCTTACAGATTTCCAACCAGAGAGTGGATCGGTAGTTAAGGAGTACGCATTAAACATAAGTTCAGACAGTCTAGTTCTCACTTTTATTGCTTCTGCCAATTCTTTTGCCTTCCTAAATGCTTTAGAAGTTTTTTCTCTCCCCGATGGGCTCATCCCTGATGGCGCTAAAACCATTGATTCTCGGGGTGAATACCAAAATCTTTCTACACGAGCATTAGAGACGGTTGCAAGGGTGAATATGGGTAATAATACAGTATCCCCTCAAAGTGATACCTTGTGGCGACTTTGGGTTTCAGATGAGACACATCTAATACACAGTCATCCTGCCACATTTGTATCAAATGTTGGAGCTGTTAATTACACAAGATGGCCTACTCAGGATATTGCTCCCCCTTCAGTCTATGGCACGGCCACTAGATTGGACTCACAGATGGATCCACACACTATTGCCAATGTGACCTGGTGTTTTTATGTTGATCCTGGTTTTCAGTATCTGATGCGGTTTCACTTCTGTGATATAGTGAGTTCTTCAGGGACAAAGCTAGATTCCTTCAATGTCTATATGAACTCCTGGCTTGTTGCTAGTAACCTTGATCTTAGAAATCTAACATCAAACATCTTTGGTGTTCCCTATTATATGGATTTTGTCACAGGGTTAAGCACCAGTCAGCTGATTAACATAAGTGTGGGTCCTTCTAATTTGGCTTCTTACCCAGATGGCATTCTTAATGGGCTGGAGATCATGAAAATAAGCAATTCAAGGGACAGTCTTGATGCGGTGGACTCTAATATCCAGTTCTCGACTTCAAGCTCCAAGATGAAAGTTTGGATGATTTTAGGATTGGCCACTGGGGTGTTGTTCGTTGCCTTAATTTTGACTTTGATTCTCTTCCTGTTGTGTAGAAGAAGACTAGCACATGTGGATCATTCAATGGAAGACCATTTTGCTATGAATGGAGGAGGGATTGCTCAAACCACGGAAAGTAGATATTCCAATGGAACTGCCACAATTTCCAGCTCAAAATTTGGGTACCGCTTCCATTATGTGGTAATTCAAGAGGCTACTAATAATTTCAGTGAAAGTTTGGTTATTGGTGTTGGTGGTTTTGGGAAGGTTTACAAGGGGGTTTTGAGGGATGAAACAAAGGTGGCAGTAAAAAGGGGAGTTTCTCATTCTCAACAGGGTCTTGCAGAGTTCCGGACTGAAATTGAAATGTTATCTCAGTTCCGTCACCGCCATTTGTTATCTTTAATAGGGTACTGTGATGAAAAAAATGAGATGATCATAATTTATGAATACATGGAAAATGGGAACCTCAAGGACCATCTTTATGGCTCAAATCTTCCTAGCTTGAGCTGGAGACAGAGGCTAGAGATCTCCATTGGGTCAGCCAGAGGACTTCATTATCTTCACACTGGTTCTGCGAAGGCAATTATTCATCGTGATGTTAAGTCAGCAAATATTTTACTTGATGAGAATCTCATGGCTAAAGTTGCTGATTTTGGGCTTTCGAAGACCGGCCCTGAGATTGATGAGACGCATGTTAGTACAGCAATAAAAGGAAGTTTTGGGTATCTTGATCCTGAGTATTTGATTAGGCAACAGCTGACTGAGAAATCGGATGTGTACTCATTTGGGGTTGTTATGCTTGAAATCATGTGTGGAAGGTCTGTTATTGATCCATCACTTCCAAGGGAAATGGTAAATTTAGTGGAATGGGCAATGAAGTGGCAGAAAAGAGGAGAGTTGGATAAAATTGTCGATCCTCATCTTGTTGGTAAAGTAAAACCAGAGTCTTTGAGGAAGTTTGGTGAGACAGTTGAGAAATGCCTAGCAGAACGTGGTGCTGATCGACCCACAATGGGAGATGTATTATGGAATTTGGAAAGTGCTCTTCAACTTCAAGGAAATGATGGAAGACCTTCTCTGAATGGCGAGCTCTCACTCACTCACTCGGAGACCAGTGTATCTACTACACAATTCAGTGTGGGAAGTGCAGGTGATCTTGCTGGTGTTTCAATGAGTAGAGTCTTCTCGCAAATGATGAAAGCTGAAATGAGGTAGACTCGGTGAGAAATGGTATGCTTTATACTATCCATTCAGCAGAGTTCCTTCTTCATTTGTTTGTTTGCTCAAACTGCATATAAGCAGGCTGAATTACTTTGAACAAGAGGGTCAGGATTTCAGAATAAGTTTTATCAGTCCTTTAATATGATTTGTCTTTAATTGTTTCGAGTCCCACAGGCATTTCTATGATTAATTGGATTGAGTTTATGTCTCATCATGAAATATTGGCACATGGGTTTTGTTATACTCCTTTTTATGATGCAATTTAACCCTTTTTCCATTTGGATGATGGCGCTATTCTTTTATCATACATACAGTCTTTGCTATTATTATGCATTCTATACACAGATGTAATGTTTTGCATGATGATTCATCATCTCTTTTAATTTCCATTTTACATCCCTTCCTTTCCAATTGCATAGATTCACAGATTGCTACCAGTTGCAGTATATGGGCAAGTTATATTTCAGAAGAATTATTCTAGTGATTATAAAATTTCCCTTATTCTTTGGTGTTCCATATCTCAAACCTGAGAAAGTATTGGGTACCTGGGGTACAATACCCCCAATCACTTCGGGGCAACGATGAATTGTTATTTTTTATTATGGGCAATGATGAATTGTTATTTTCTATTATCAAGAGAAATGGAGAGATCTCATAAGCCGTTACCCCGGGGCACTCTAGTGAAACCAAACCTCTTTCAAGAAGGGTGGCAATAACAAAATTCCAAGCCAAACTACAACCAAGATCACTGAAGAATTTTGATTATTACACATCTCCACTAAATATGGTGAACATAATGTGATCCCAAATTTATCCATCTTATGCCTCAGAGAATTGTCATTTTTCTCTGGAGGTCTTTTTTCAAACATTTGTTTTTGGGACACATTGTGTGCCACTTACTTTAATAAGCTATCCAAATCAAACATTGGAAGATAAACTTAACACCTCTCTGATCATGACACATGGCAGCACATTTGTTTTTGGGACACATTGTGTGCCACTTACTTTAATAAGCTATCCAAATCAAACATTGGAAGATAAACTTAACACCTCTCTGATCATGACACATGGCAGCACATGCATAGTGACTTATAGTTCTGGACCACTCCTGGACCATCAATAATTTCAGAATTCTTCAAAACTACCCACCACAACAAGGTTGGTCCTATGTAATTATCCCCACATTAGAAGTCTCAAACTTTCACTTTGGCAAGATTTAAACATTGATTTGGAGGTGCACCAAACCTTGGCAATAGTGCAACACCAAGGAGATGCTCAAGGATCACTATAGGAGCAAGCTACTGTAGATTACCCAACCCAAAAAAAAAAAAAATAGTTCAATATCATGCAAGCAAATACCTACATGATACCAGGCCGGTGACCCATGTATCAGATATTAAACCGATAAGAACAGATACTACACTTGATCTTAGCTAGAAGGCCGAAAAAGATTTGATTATTGATTAGTTAGGCATCTATTTTTATAAACAGTTGTTATATGACCCTTTATAACTCGAAACAGATGTGGGACTAGAAACACCTTTAACAAATTTAATCAAAATCAAAACATGTTTAGCAGACTTTCACAATTTATCTCACTGGTTAAATACTTGAAAAAAAATATATGAAATGGTGGAACCTATTTCATTAGGCTTTCTCTCAATTAACGTGACCCGTGTGATGAAATGAGGTCAAGTGAAAAATTAAAATTTTAATTTCATGCTATGAATTATTAAAATATTTTCATGAACAATATTATTTTTTATTTCAGAATTCTAAAGGCAGCATAAGAAATGTTTTATTGACTCTTATTATAACTAGGTTTTGAATAAACCAAAACTGAAACACAGCTTGTTCAAATTGGTTGCATCTCAAACTTGGATTTGAAATTGCCCAACCAAATCAAGATTGCATATTCAGCTCTCATATAAAACTCTTTTACTTCTATATCGGGAGTTACTCCACGTATTGCTTGACGTAAAACAGATAGTGAATTTGTTTATGTCTTTTGTTTAATCTTTTCACGGCTTGATAGAGAATTTGATAAAGCAATGATTTTTTTTTCTGTGTTTCAAAATACGGTGAACCAATCTGTTAACTAATCGATTACGATAAATTGTACCAGTCGACGTGACATGAGCGTGAAAGGAGTTGGACCAGTCGACGTGACATGAGCGTGAAAGAAATTCAAAAATCAATTAAGCTGTGTTTTGATAAGTTTTGACAATGAAATATATAAAAAAAATGGGCGACAAAAATAAGTTTCATGGCAAGTAACAACCATGAACTTAAGCACTTTGATTAATACACATCTCCACTGAACATGGTTAATATAATGTCATTCCAAATTTATCTTTTTAAGCCAGAGAATTGTTATTTTTCTCTCAATTTTTTTTTTCAAATCGTTCTTTTTTTTCTTTTCCGAATAAATTATGTGCCACTTATTTACGCAAATATATGCTTGAGGTAACCAACTCGAATGTTTAAAAAATAAAAAAGAAAATGACAAAAGATTCTATCGGTATCATCATTGATTTAAAGACTTGGTGAGAAAGAGAGGTTTTTCTCTATCTTTATCTATTATGCTGAGCACTAGTGATTGGACTACTCCTTAATAAGCAATCCAAGTAATACCTTATCCTCAAATTTTGGATGATAAACTTAAAAACCTCTCATATAGTGACACATGACAACATTGTGAAGGCTAGGGCCCTCAAAAGTTATCATTACATATCTATTCAGCATCTATCACTACACATCTATGATTCAGAAATTATTAAACGAATCTTTATGGTTTTAATAAAATATTATATTAAAAAAATTTGAACACATGCTTTTGTTGAATTGGACTGAAATACATCATCTAATAATTCTTAAAATTGCTTTCTCCACCATTCATTCAATGCCATTGGCACCACATCTTCTAGAACTCTTTCTCAATTCCTCGATCAAAGTTGACCCTCTGCTTTGCAGAACAACACCGATTATCCACTCTTCTTCCTAGTTGTATGGGATCGGGACGATAAATATTAAAAAATTATACGTCAGATTCAAGATGTAATTTAAATTTATTTTCAATTTAGTTCACTTTAAAATGTGATTCAATGAGTCAGATAATTCAAAAATTAGACCCACCACAAATAAATGGGTCATGAGTTGATCTAAATTGTCTAAAAAATTCAAGCCCACTTGAAAATAAGTTAAATGAATATATATATATATATAATTATCATTAAAGATAATTATTATGTATATATTGAATCATTATCACAATTATCATAAAAGATAATTATAGGATAATTATCAGAAAAAAAGAAAGTTACAAATCTACTCCTACGATGAGCTTATAAATAAAGGTCCAAGGGTAGGGGAGAAAAGAGGGAGAAAACTCTGATAGAATACTGAAGTTATGTCAGACTCTGCCTTCAATCAACACTTAAAACTCTGAAGACATACATTCATCTAACCTTCAAAGCTTTGAAGAAGAACAACAACAAGCATATTCAAAGTCGTGTCGTTCTTTTTCCACAATTCAACAAATTCAAAGAATTATCAACAACATTGTTCGAGATCAAGCTTCTTCAGCTCTCGATCAGAAATTCTCACCGTTTAAGATCAAGTTTCAGTAGCCCTTGAATCCGGATCACCGACAAGAAGACTCCCAGAGAAAACTGAAACTCTGCAAGATTCTTCACTCTAAATCCAAAGCTCCAAATAATCTAAACCTTGAAGGAGAAGAACAATAAGCACATCATCCACGTGTCGTTCTTCACCAAATTTTCAATTCAATTCAAGATCAAACTCTAGCAGCCCTTGAAGCCAGATCACTAAAGAGATCGAATCAGAAGAATTTGTCTTTCTTTTGTAAAGATCTACAAAGATTTGTAACTCATCTTTTTTGAAATTAATAAATTTGGTATATTTGTCCACATGTTTTGATCTTATTTTCAGACTCGAAATTTGTGTGTATAGAGATAATTCTCCTGTTGTCTCTGTCAATCAGCAACTAAATCGCACTCCCATCTTTTCTTCTCTTGCCCTTTTGTTACTATCTTTGCGAGTGAAGGATTCGAATTCTGCACGACGAATTATGTTTGGTTCAAATGTTTGGGTTAGGCTTAGACATAAATAGTCTTTGGTTTGGGCCTTAGACTAGACCTGTCTGGTAAATTTCTTTATAAACATTTATACAAATTTAACTTTCTCTAGAGTTGTATTTCAAATCAAAAGGACTTTTCTCCACTCTTGATCGTTCAGATTGAAATCGTTTTGATCCCACTCAACATGAAGCTTTTCCTACCAACCTCTTTAATTTTTCGTTATAGAATGCATTTCACACTAAGAAAAAGGGAACCCCCTAAAAAAAAACCCATATTCATTCTTTGATCTCGTTGTTCTGACTACGATTAGGCCAACCCCTGGGGGTAGTACTAAACCTTGGCAATAGTGCAACACCAAGGAGATGTAGGCAAAAACCTACACAATACATGTATCGGATATTAAACTGATAAAAACAGATACTACACTTGATTGTAGTCAAAAAAGGATATTAAACTGATAAAAACAGATATTACACTTGATCGTAGTCAAAAAATCAAGAAAGTTATGATTATTAATTTTTTATGTATCTATTTTTATAAGCAGTTGTTGTAAATCCTTTGTAACTCAAAATAGATGTGGGACTTACACAATTTATCTTTTATGTATCTATTTTTATAAGCAGTTGTTGTAAATCCTTTGTAACTCAAAATAGATGTGGGACTTACACAATTTATCTCACTGGTTAAATACTTAATTAGAAATAATATATGAAATGGTAGAACCTATTTCATTAGGCTTTCTTGAAACCAGGTCAAATGAAAAAATATAAGTTTAATTTTATGCTATGAATCATTAAAATATTTTCACGATGAGTATTATTATTTTTATTTCAAAATCTATCGACATGAAACTTTCAGAGCATAGGAAATGTTCTAACTATATAATTCATTTTTCATAGACCAAGACGTTTGAAATTAAAGTTTTTCACTCCATAAATCTCTTATTATAGGTGTTGAATAAATCAAGACGGGCACAACTTGTTCAAAGTGCAAGACCACCTCCCGCGGCACATAATTTTGTGCCGCTTACGCAATAATTTTACATCAGTTACATAACACAATACATTTGTTAGGTAATTATTGTGTAAGCGAAGTAAAATTATTACTTAACAGATGTAAAATTATTACGATTGACATCTTGTGCCACATCAGAGAATTCGGGTTTGATTCCAATGATTTCAAAGTCAGATTCCATTTTGCCCTTTTGAATACCAATATCTTTGCAGTAACTCCATATTCAACTCTCATTTACTCAATTCATTTAAAACTCTATGATTTTTTTTTTTTGCCGAAAGTTAAGCAAGTGTATATTGATGTATATGAAATATTTTCAAGTGCCCATATAATGGAATTATGGAAGGCAATGGTCCAAACGAACCAAGCCCAAAACATCTAAACCAGAAGCCGAAGTTAGCTATCTGGATTACAAAAATATCCAATGAACAATTCAAGCTCAATTGATGGGCCCATGATTTCAAGATTAGTTCTAACCGTTTTTTAACGGCTATACTGAGCATCCGATTTCCACATGAGTCATAAAAAAATAATAAAAAAAAAGGAAGCTGTGATAATTCAGGTGAAGGAAAAAGGAAGAGGAGATGTGAGGGGTTATTTAGATAAAATTAATTGGAAATGGTAAAGTAATAGTCCAAAATAGTATTTTTGTTAAAGTAGTGACAAATGTAATTTTTTTGTAAGTTTTGAAAGTATACAAAAGTTATTTGGTGACAAAAATAACATAAGAAATTTTTTATTACTTTTTAAAAGCACAAATGAGTTTAGTGCAATTTGATTTTTCCTTTTTGTTCAAGTAACTAGGTAAGTCACTTGCACATACACATTATTATAGAGTATTTTAATTGAGACTTGAACCACCAATCTTTCATATGAAAGAAGTAGAAAATATCACTTGTCCTAAATTTTGAGGTTTATATATATAGTTTTTCTTTTAATTTTTTAGCTACCTAAGCTACCTATTGAAATATTCAAGCCTTTCTATTTATTTAGTTCTTTTTTTTAGCAATATGCATTTAATTACTTCCAAAAATTATACATAGTCCAAAAAGTAAGTCACATAATTCCGGATTTTGGGTCACCGCTCTCTCGGCAATTCGTGTGTGCTAGTGGGAAGAAAATCGTCTCCAATTTTGCTGCTTCCATTTCTTCTCCAGTTTGTCAAAAGCGACTGCGTTTGGCCCAGGTGATGTGCTAAATAGCATCTAGTGCATGGGGTGGAGAATGAACCAATGAAATGGTGTACAATTAAAACTGTCTACAACTATGTCACTATTTGTTTTTACGGATAAAATGTTCACACCCTATAGGTTTTTTTTTATTACTCATAAATTAGGCTTGTTTAAAAGAGCCTCCTAATATCAAAAGGCACTTTATTGATAAGGCTTTCGTAAAAGGAATTTTGTTAGAAGGAATTTAGGAGAAAAAATATGTTTCGCTAATGCATTTTTTAAATATACTTTAACTTTTAAATTATTTTTTATTAATAATGTAGACACAGAAATTTTGTGATGGTCTAATCACCGTCCGATTGGTCAATAAGTCAAACACTTTTGATCAATTTAATTCTACAATTACGGGTCCCGTCAACGGACACGTGTCAAAATCTTGAAGGTTCAGACCTTTAAAAAAACATGTGTGATAATTCAAATTTAAATTTAATTTATTTCCATATAAAAGAAGACAAAATCTCTTTTTATGGAAGTTGGCACAATTAATGGAGAGTTACCAAATTAAACCTCCACCCTTTTGCCTATAAATACAAGGTCACCCTACACATTCAGGAGACAGAGAGAGGAGGACAAAAACCTAGAGACAGAGAGATCAAAGGAACACAAAAGCTCTGTCGAACCTCTGTCTCGACCAACACTCGAAGTTCTAAAGACGAAGAACATCAAACACGACACACAAGTGTCGTTCTACCTCAAAGACTTTAAATCCTCAAAGAATTTGAAGAAGAACAACAACAAGCACGCCACACAAGTGTCATTCTTCATCTAAGACCTTTAACCATCTAAGAATCTGAAGACGAAAAATAACAAGCACGCCACGTAAGTGTCGTTCTTTTTCTAAGAACTTCAACCATCGAAGAATCTGAAGACGAAAAACAACAAGCACGCCACGTAAGTGTCGTTTTTTTTCTAAGACCTTCAACCATCGAAGAATCTGAAGACGAAGAACAACAAGCACGCCACACAAGTATCGTTCTTTTTCTAAGACCTTCAACCATCGAAGAATCTGAAGACGAAGAATAACAAGCACGCCACACAAGTGTCATTCTTTTTCGAAGACTTTCAATCCATCGTTCGAGATCAAGCTCTATCGGCCCTCGATCGAAAATCCCGTCAAGCCTTTCCTCAATCTTGAAGATTTGAAGAAAGCTCATCACTACCGGTTCAAGAACAAGCTTTTGAAGCTCTTGCACCAAACATCAAAGAGATTAAATCAGAGGAAGATTCTTTGTTGTAAAAGAATCGACCACAGAGAATTGTACCCATTTTTCTGAAATTAATAAAATTAATTATTTGTTACTCATTTTCGTTCCTAGATTTTCGGACACGAAATTTGTGTGTACAAATAATATTATCCCTTATTCTTAACAATGATTACAACCCTTAAAAAATACGAAGTCGACAATGGAAGGAAGTTGTGGTTGCGGTGGTGGAAATGGTGGTGCTGGTGGAGGTAGTGGTGGTGGCATTGGTGGGAGGTGGTGGTGGAGGTGGAAGTGGAGGTAGTGGTGGTGGTGGTGGTGACAGTGGTGGTGGTGGTGGAAGGTGGTGACAGCGATAGTGGTGGTAGTAATGGTGGTGACAACGACAGTGATCATGGTGGTGGCAGCGGTGGAAGGCAGTGGTGGTGATGATGATGGGGAGGTGGTGGTAGTGGAAGTAGTGATGGTGGTGGTGGTGGTGGTGGAAGGCGGCAGTAGTGATGACGGTGGAGGAACGAGTGATCAAAAAAGAATATAACACAATTTTGTTAATATATAAGAAGTATATGGACGAATTAGTAAAATAACAAATATATTTCAAAGAAAAATTTAGCTTCCTAAAAGGAGGTTCTAAAAGCAATAGATTTTTACTTCTCTGAAATGGGCTTCCTGATCATCGGTTTTTTCGGAAAAGATTTTACATATGTATAACCAAACGTTAATTTTTTTTTAAAAGTATTTTTGATGCCTGGAAGGACTATTTGAGACCTCAGGAAGCTCCCCCAAACAGGTACTAAACCTTTTGCAATATTGACTTTAACACATTCTGAGGTTTTGGTTAATATAACTCTAACATTCCCTCACCGTTAAAGCCATTAAAAGTCAACTAATTTATGACAAAGTTACCCTTTGTGTTTGAAAATACAATTATAACATTAATTAGTTGTATCTTTATACCCTCACATAAAAAAAAGATAAATTGCACCCTTATTCCTTGAACCCACTTTTTTAAAAAAAAAAATTTTTTGACCAATTGATATATAAAAGCTTGTTTGATCACTATTTTAAAATTTTGACCAATTGATATATAGAAGCTTGTTTGGTCACTCTCTTCAACCATTTTATAGATGAGTACTTTACTAACGATAAAATAATGTTTTCTTTGAATAAAATAAAATAGAAGTTGGTTTTACTATTTTGATATAAATAAAATAACACTTTCTTCTAAAAAAAAATAGTAATTTGGAAGTTCATTACAAAATAGTTTAAAACAGTGACCAAACAAGCTTCTATATATCAATTTCTCAAAATTTTAAAACAATTACCAAACAAACTTTTATATATCAATTAGTCAATTTTTTTTTAATTTAAAAAAAGTCAGTTAAGGGAATAAGGGTGCAATTTATCATTTTTTTTCTGTTGCGGGGTATAAAGGTCTAACTAATTAATGCTATAATAGTACTTTCAAACATGAAAAATAGTTTTGACATAAATTAGCTAACTTCTAATGACTCTAATGTTAAGAAGGTGTTAGGATTATCTTAATCAAACCTTAGGGGGTGTTAGAGCCAATATTACAAAATGATTAATCTATGAGTAATAAAAAGAAATTCCGGAAGGTGTCAAAGTATTTTACCCTTATTTTTATTATATTAAATATAATTAAAAATATAACTATTACTTCATAAAATTTAATTAATCAAAACACTGATAACTAAAATTTTCATTACTGTTAAATAGTTTTATATTAAAAAGTTAACAAAAAAATAGTATTTAATAAATAAAAATAATAATGCATTAAGTGAAATAAGTACATACAAGAATGTATATATGGTTTAAAGGCACTCTTGCTTTCAAAGAATTCTAGACTTCGATCCTCTCATGCTTCTGCTTTATGTGACTTAGAACCGTTAAGAGACCGTTATACATTTTTGTATGTACTTATTTCACTTAATGCATTATCATTTTTATTTATTAAATACTATTTTTTGTTAATTTTTTAAGATGAAACTACTTAAAAGTAATGGAATGACGTCATCCTTACTCACATAAATGCACACAGAATTGTATTACGACTCAAAGAAAAAAAGACAACAATCCACGTGTTCCTCTACCATTGCCTACTATAAATAAACCACAACAACCTTACCTACATACAACAACCCCTTCCCGCCATTCACGCATGGTAACCGGTAGTTATAGAAAGGGTAAATTACACTGACCTCTCTCAAATTTTGGACAAATTACACACTGATGAAGCGTTTGGTCATTATTTCTTTAACTTCTCTTGTGAAATTAAACCTCTAACAAATGTTAAGTTATGATGCAAAATGTCATTTTTATTTTTAATATTTTAATATAAATTATCAATGAAGGAAGGGCAAAATAGTTATTTTTAAAAATCTAGTAAACGGTTCTAACAAAAGAAAAATGTCAAGGGATGTCATTGACTACACGCACCAAACCTCAAAAGTCAAAAGAGATAGAAGTAACAAACCTTAAATGCTCTGTATAATTTGTGGAAACTTTACAATAGGTTCTCATAATTTACCCTTGTAGATAACGCATCTAAGTAATGCTAGACAACGACGTTAATAGATTTTTCTAATTAATTTATGTCAAACATATTCTTTGGGAAGCACCAATGAACCTTATCTCTCTAAAAAGCATGTTCAGAACAGAGAGTAAATCTTTCTCTGTTCACTGTTTACTCTCTCTCTACTCATGGTATTACCATGTAAATGGGGACCTCCATTGCATGGAAATACCATGTAAACCATTCGCTATATACACCATTTTATATGCTTGAGGTAACCAATTGAAGGCTTTAATAAGCCATCCAAATAATACATTATACTCAAACTTTGGAAGATAAACTTAACGCATCTCTCATCATGCCATGTAACATTATGAAGGCTATGGAACATTATGAAGGCTATGGCCATTGAAAGTTATCATTACATATTTAGATTGATTAGGAAAAATTATTAGATTATCTTGGATCAAGTGATTCATTCTAATCAAAACTCTTCGATTAAAAAAAAGTTAATACATTAAAAGTGAAATAAATTATTATAAGAGTAATGGCAAACCGAAAATGAATTAGACAGTGTTTTTATTAGATTAGACAGCCGAATTGGATAAATATTTTTATTAGATTAGACAATCAAGTGATTGATGGTTCTGGACCGTCTAATGGTGGGACCAATCATAACATGCCATCAGTCCTTTTAAATATGTAATTACCAACCAGCAAAATGCTGTATGTAATTATCCCTACATTAGAAGTCCCAAATGCTCACTTTGGCAAGACTTAAACATTTGATTTGGAGGGTGCACCAAACCTTGGCATTAGTGCAACACCAAGGAGATGCTCAAGGATCACAATAGTAGCAAGCTTACTCTAGATGACCCAACCGCAAAAAAAAATTAGTTCAATATCATGCAGGCAAATTCTTACATGATACAGGGCAGTGGCCCATGTATCACATATTAAACAGATAAGAACAGATACTACACTTGATCTTAGCCGGAAGGCCGAGAAATATATGATTATTGATTAGTTAGACACCTATTTTTATAGGCAGTTGTTATATGACCCTTTATAACTCAAAATAGATATGGGACTTGAAATACGTTTAACAAATTTAATCAAAATCAAAACATGTTTAGGAGACTTGCACAATTTATCTCACTGGTTAAAAACTTGAGAAAAATATGTGAAATGGTGGAACCTATTTCATTAGGCTTTCTCTCAATTCACACGACCCATGTGATGAAACAAGTTCAAGTGAAAAATTAAAATTTTAATTTCATGCTATGAATCGTTAAAATATTTTCATGCAGAGTATTATTTTTCATTTCAGAATTCTAAAGGCAGCATGAAAAATGTTTTATCGACTATAATAATCCATTTTTTTTCAATAGATCAAAACCTTTAGAGTTGACGCTTTTCACTCCATGAATCTCCTATTATAAACTAGGTTTTGAAAAAACCAAAACTGAAAAACAGTTTATTCAAATTGGTTTCATCTCAAACTCAAACTCGAATTTGCCCAACCAAATCAAGATTGTATATTCAGCTCTCATATAAAACTCTATAGCAATGAGATATAAAAAAAGAAAAGAATGGGTGGCAAAAACAAGTTCCAAGCCGAGCTACAACCACGAACTCAAGTACTTTGATTAATACACATCTCCCCTAAACATGGTTAACATAATGTCATCCCAAATTATCCTTCTTAAGCCAGAGAATTGTCATTTTTCTCTCAAAATTTTTTTCAAATCATTCTTCTTTTTTTCTTTTCCGTACAAATTATGTGCCACTTATTTACACCAATGTATGCTTGAAGTAATTAACCGGAATGTTTTAAAAAATAATAATAATAAAAGATTCTATTAGATGTGTTTATTATTGATTTAAACACTTTAAAAGAAGTGAGGCTTTGCTCTATGTTATCTATTGGTGACTAAATTTTTTTTTTTTGGGTTAAATACCAGTGATTGGAGTGCGACAACACCCGCTCAACTGTACTTGCTCTTTTATAAGCAGTCCATGTAAAACCTGATACTCAAATTTTGGAATATAAACTTAATAACCTCTCAAATAATGACACATGGCAACATTGTGAAGGTTAGGACCCTCAAAATTATCATTACATATCTATTTAGCATGTATCACTAGATATCTATGATTGAGAAATTATTAGATGCAATCTTTATAGTCTTAATAAAATATTACTTTCTCCGTCCCATAATTCTTGGCATGTTTGGGGATTCTAACTTTTTATGGTAGGACCCAATTTTTAGTGTAATAATGCATGAATTTACATATTAGTCCTTGTTTAAAAGTTAGTATTATTATTATATGGTGGGCCCAACTTTTAGGATAGTAGAGTTTGGAAAGGGTAGTTTAAAAATCATATAATCCATTTTAGGAAATAGACATGTATTTTGGGACATCCCAAAAAAAAATAGTGGACTAAAATTATGGGACGGAGGGAGTATATAAAAAATTTTGAACACGTGTTTTTATTGAATTGAACTAAAAGTGGTTCTAGGCCATTAAATAATTTTTGAAATTACTTTCTCCACCGCTCATTCAATGCTAATGGCCCCACATCGTCCTCAATGTAAGTACCCCTCTGACTTTGTAATACACATCTCCACTAAACATGGTCAACAAAATGTCATCCCAAATTTCTCCCTCAAAATACCAAGAGAATTTTCATTTTTTTTTCCAGATCTTTTCTACATTTTGAAGGCTAGGGCCTTCACATATCTATTTACGAAGACCATGTACCATATTTTTATGATGGAGAAATTATTTCTGAAGTTTGGACCACTAAAACTCTCCCGTTCGAGTCCGAATTTCAGGATAGTGAAATGTCATGATTGTTTGATCGTCATCTCATGACCCGGACAACCATAGCAAACTACCATTATCGATCAAAAACATACGTTACTCACAACCAATCATACCTTGATATCATCATGGATACCGAGCTATCATACCCTGATTTCCAACACTCTCGACTCCTAGACCATTATTTGTCGCGGAATCCTTCTCATTAATAATACATCAATTCTTCACCGGAATGTCACATGTGATTATTTAATCTAAACCATAATCTCATTTTCCAGCAGAAGCGATTCAAGTCTTTTACAAGAGTCCTTTATTGAAGAAAACATGCATATAAAAGTCTCTTTGAAAACACAGTTTATCCCCTGTTCAACCAAGGCGTTCGATTAATCGAATTAGGTCTAAGGAATTAAGTTGTGTACCAACAAGTTAGAAAAAAAAAACTCTATAATCTTAATAATATAGTAAAAAAAAAAAGAGTTTTTATTGGATTGGACCACACACAAATAGTTCTGAACCCTGTTATACTGCTTGGGCGGAATTGAGTCCAAGGTGACACATTGTGTCTACAGGACTCCAATTTCTAATGTCAGCAATCACTTATGCAAGACTTGTGGATTTGATGGTTGCGCCAAACGTTGGCGGTAGTGTAACACCAAGGACATGCTCAAGGATCACCATGTAGCAAGCTACACGATGATCCAACTCGAAAAAAATTTAGTTCAATATCACGCAGGCTGAGACCCACATGATGCAGGGCTGTCACCTTGTATCAGATATTAAATTGCTAATATGTTAGGCACCTATTTTTATAAGCAGTTGTTATACGACCCTTTATAACTCAAAACTGATGAGGACTAGAAAGGGACTAGAAGCATGTTTAAAACATGTTTAGTAAACTTGCAAAATTTACCTCAGTGGTTAAACACTTAGATTAATGTGTGAAATGGTGGAAGCTATTTCATGAAGTTCTCTCTCAATTCAGGTGATTCATGTGATGAAACGAGTCAAATGAAAATTTAAAATTTTAATTTAATTTCATGCTATGAATCATTGAAATATTTTTATGATGAATATTATTTTTTATGTTAGAATCTATTGGCATGAAACTTTCACAACATAATAAATGTTCTAACTAAATAATCTATTTTCAATAGATCAAAATATTTGGAATTAAGGTTTTTCAATCCATGAATCTCTTATTATAAGTTTTGAATAAACCAAGACTGACACAGTTTGTTTAAAGTGTAGACCGCCTCCTCTGGCATAGGATTTCATGTCTGTTATGCAACAACTTTATATCAGTTAAATAACACAGGATTCTGTGTCTGTTACGCAACAAATACATCGGTCACACAACGTGTAATATAAAATTATTATATAAGTAGTATAAAATTGTTACATAAGTTGCGAGTGACATTCTGTGTCATAGGAGAAAATCCAAATTCAATTCCCATGATTTCAAAGTCATATTCGAATTTGCCCTTCTGAATACCAAGATCATTGTAGTAACACCGTATTCAGCTCTCACTTACTCAATTCATTTAAAACTCTATGATTTGAACAGTACAAAACCTTCTATGATTATATGCAGTAGATAGAGTTCAATTCAAACCATTCAATTTATCTCATGGGTTAAATATATACTTCAAATAAAATAGTAAATTTTTTTTTTCATGCCATGAATCAATGGCTTCAAATTGGAACCTAATTGCTCATGGATCTCATATACCGTTTAGAGTAATGATAGGAACGGTCAACTTTATCACCGAAATTGAAACGGAATTACAATTATTCTTTGAATAGTGCAAGTAAGACCTAAACATTTATTAGATTTCTTTTGCTTGTGGCTAAGAATTGAAATGAAATTTGAACAGGTTTTTTTTTTTGTTAATTCTTTTTGAAGCCCGTTTGGGCCTCTAGCCTCTTTTCTAGAGCCCACTGGACAACATGCCCTTTTTGTTGTTGGGCCGTGGGGTATGCCCCAAGTATATATACATATTCTATCTCTTTTATGTTTAGTTCACTCTTAATCACCGGAAGAAAAAAAAACAGTACTATAATAATTCATTTTTTTCAATAGATCAAAACCTTTGGAGTTGATGCTTTTCATTCCATTTATAAAAGTTAGGTTCTTAATAAACCAAAATTGACACACCTTGTTCAAATTGGTTCCATCTCAAAGTCAGAATCGAAATTGCCCAACCAAATCAAGATTGCACATCCCTGCAGTAACTCTATATTCAGCTCTCATAACTAAATTCATTTAAAACTCTATAGCTGTGTTTTGATATGTTTTGGCATTGAATTAATGATATGGGGTGGATTGGTAGAGTGAAGAGAATACTGATACCGAAAGGAATTTTGTGGAGTGATATACGGTGAAGTGTTCACTTAAGTCGATTTTGACCGAACCACGTTATATATTGTGTTTTGTGTATAATTGTTTTATTGGATTTTATTTTTGTTTACTTTCAGTGTCCCAACATATAGTTGGGTCGATAAAGACCCGTGTAGGCCTAAACGACACTTTAGCTCAACTATTAAAGTCTCATATTATTATTACTGCAGCTCAACTTCAAACTTATCAATTAAAAAGACTCGAACATTAGATAATTACATTACTCATTCCATTCTAAAATGATCATTATTTTTTGAAATATGATATGACCTAACCCTAAACTTTCTGTCTTAATCTAAACTAAATCATGCTTATTATTTCCTGAAACATGACATGACTTAATTATAAACCTAATTTCTTTTATCTCTAGTGTTATAATTTTTGCTTTTAATTTTTTTGATGTGAACTAGATAGTACTATTTATAAAGTACCAATATCAAAAAAAAAATTTCAATATTAATATATTTTATGTGCTTTTATAGTCTCATTTTAATGAAAATTTCGCACGCTTATAAAAATTTTGTACGTATAAAACTTTATTTTAAAGTTGGTTTAAAATCTCTTAAAATTTTGAAACTTTAAGGGCGGCCTGCATCATCTTCCACGTATAGTTGGGTGGATAAAGACTGGTGCATGTCTAAATGGCACTTCACTGACAAACCTTTCCACATGATGTATACACACCATCTTCACATGCTAATTCCTATCATGAAAGCTAATAAAACCAAACATGTTCAAAACCCCCTTGTAACGTTGTAGTCATAACAATCAATACAGAAAAATGGGTGGCAACCTAGCCATGATCACTCAAGCACTTTGATTAATACACATCTTCACTAAACATGGTGAACATGATGTCATTCCAATTTTATTGGCCTTAGATTGTAATTTGTGAACACGCACTCATGTTTTGAGTCCATTAAAGCTTGAATACTCAACTTTTTATTTGAGAATGGAGAGTTTATACCGCTCCGCTATTCACATTTTGATGAGTTCTTAAAAATTATCATTAACATATATCATCACTACATATTTATGATTGAGAAATTATTACTGTGAATCTCTGTCTAGTCCAATCAAAACTCTTCTATAAAAAAGTTGAGTTATTACTCTTTAAAAAAAATATTATAAAGTGGCTCCGTACCATACAATAATTTTCTAAATTTGTCAAAAATTACTCTCCAACCTGCACCAAATAGCAAATTATGATCACGAATAAATAGATCATGTGGGACTCTTCAAAACTCTCTAAGCTGCACCACATGACTATGTCAAAAGAATGAGTTATCGCTATATAAGCAATTAAAGAATAGCAATTAAGGGGGCACGTTAGTACAGAATGAGTTATCATCGTCAACCAAAACTTGGTAGTTGAGAACAGTATATATATATATATATATAGTGTTTTTAGAAGATTTAAGCCGACACACAGCATGGTGGGTCCTACCTCCGCTCCGCATACTGTCTAAAGGTCTAAGCCGAATTTCAAAAATCCTATAGATAGTCTCCAATTTCTAATGTCAACACTCCATTAGGCAAGATTTGAACTTTGATTTGGAGGTGCACCAAACCTTGGTAGTAGTGCAACACCAAGGGGATGCTCAAAAGCCACCATAGCAGCAAGCTACTCTTAGATGACCCTACCGGAAAAAAAATTTAGTTCAATATCATGTAGGCCGAGACCAACACGATACAAGGCTGCCGCCTTTGTATCAGATATTAAACTGATAAGAACAGATACTATACTTGATCTTAGCCGATAAAGCCAAGAACAGTATGGTTATTAACTTGATAGACACCTATTTTTATAAGCAATTGTTATATAACTTTTTATAACTCAAAACAGATGTGGGATTAGAAACACGTTTAACAAATTTATTCAAAATCACGTGAGATTGAAAAACATGCATGTTTAGTAGACTTGCATAATTTATCTCATTGGTTGAATACTTGGGAATAATGTATGAAATGGTGGAACCTATTTCACTAAGTTTTCTCTGGGTTCACGTGATGAAACAAGGTCAAATGAAAAATTAAAATTTTAATTTCGTGCTATGAATTATTAAATTTTTTCATGATGAGTAATTTTGTTTTTTTCCAAAATTATCAACATGAAACTATCAAAGCATGAGAAATGTTCCATCGGCTAAATAATCCATTTTTAATAGATCAAAATATTTGGAATTAAGGTTTTTCACTCCATGAATCTCTTATTATAGATTTTGAAAAAATCAAGTTAGATTCAAATTTTTTTTTTGAATACCAAATCAAGACTCTCACCTCACATCCTGAAGGTCACGAGAGGTCAAATCCCTTAGACGTAATTTTAGAGAATCTTTTCGATAATTGTCATGTGCATGTGGGACAGAGAGACTACATGTGTCCGGTGGTAAATTATGAAACGTTCTAAGAAGCCGCCTGACACCACCATCCTCGAGAAAAAGAAAAAAAGAAAAAACCAAACAAAGATTGCACATCTTTACAGTAACTCCAAATTCAGCTCTCTAACTCAATTCATTTAAAACACTATAATAGTGTTTTGATGAGTTTTTGCAATATTGGATTAATGATTTTGGTGGAAGATCCAATCCATAGCTGTGTTTGGACAAGTTTTGGCAATGATTTAATGATTATGGGGGTGGAAAATCCAAAAGCTAGATCTTCACCCAACAAAAACATAAAACAAAGAGTCCAAAGCAAGTGTATAGGATGAGGATTTTGACTGAAGCAGTTGAGAAAGTAAGCACATGCCCATTTCCCATGCTCATGTTCGTGCCCATCTCTTGTTTTGACTTTGGAGACTTCTACAGCCTCATTTATAGGTGAACCAGTTTGCAATTCGGTAAGGGTTGGCCGATCAACATTAACTACCATCTTAATTCTACGTACCCTTGAAAGTGTGTGCATGTATGTGTTTTCTTCTCCTTCTCCTTCTTTCTCTCTCTAAATATACATACGCATATATATTGGCAGCATCAAACAGCTAAGAATTTCGAAATTTTTAGTGTGTCAAGCCTATTACAAAAGTGAAGACTCTAGGGATGTCAACTAGGCAGGACACCTGTATCCCAAACCCAATTCGGGGTGGGCTCCGAACGCTTCGATACACATATTTTTTGAAAAATTTAATGCAAACTTGAACGAATTTATAATAAATTTTATAAAAAAATTAAGTATAGACAAATACTTAAAAATAAGAATAACAAAATGTTGTTAGATTTTAAAATCATCATAAAAAATGAAGGAAAAATATAAATTATATATAGCTAATAAAAGAATATTAATTAATATATTTATTATTAATCGGAGCGGGTTCGGGTCTTGACGGGTTTTAAACTCTCTTTCCAAATGTATCCTTAACCCGATTAATATGATCTCAAATCCGTCCCATTAGTGACGGGATGGGCGGATAAAATTGACGTCCCATTAGTATGATCCTTATATCTTGCCCAATTAATAATGTACCGTCAAGTAATTATGTTCAACTCGTCGGCTTAAGTAGCACTACTCTTACATATAAGAACAACAAAACCAAAAATGAAAATGTGAGAAACACATCTCTTAACGGCCTTCTAATTCAAAAGAGAAGAACTCACTAACCCAGGAAATAACCTGATTTTATGAAGTTAGTTTTCCAATGGGGCTCATCAGATATTAAGCTCTTATACATGCCGATTGTTCTCTAATTAATTTTAGCTTTAGGTTCTGATATTTCAAATGGACCACAACAACGTTATTTTAGTGCTGAACTTTGCTGACTTGTGTATTGGCTTTCTACAAAAAGAAATTTTAGGTTTTTTTTTTGGCTCTCTCAACCTCTATTATAACTTGGGTAAAGAAATTAGCTAGAGTGCGTACCTGATTCAATATTGCCAAGCAAAAATAACCCACACAAGCCATGAGAGAAGTCTGATAGTAGATGAATGGTAATAGTGCAAATTAGTTTTATAGAATAGGTTTAACCATATGGTTTGCATATTCATCTGCTGAATATATATATATATATATATATATGAAAAATGGTAAATATCATGAATATAATTTATGAATTATTAAGGAAGAATAGAAAAAAAATAGCAAAATTTATCATTATAGAATCTAAATCCTAATATAACTCAGTAACAGAGAATTCAAATTAAATTTTATGCTCGTATCTTCCTTTGAAAGATCATTTACATTAAATTTTCAAATAATTGATACAAAAAATTACAAAAAAAAAATTTCAAAATTTCTTTAACATAAGCTTGGAACTATTTTTCTTGAATAAAAACTCTAACGTTCTCTATTATCGACATGTGTGAATAATTAAATAAAAACATAATATACTTAAAGTTTCTTATAATTTTATTTTGATTTGGTATTTTAGATCAAAGTTAAATTATAAAAAAAGATCTAGCAAATATATAGAGAAGTAGAGGGAGTGCAAAAGAGAATATATGTATATATAATAAAAAATATATAAAAAATTAGAGAGAGAAACCTAATTTGATAATAGTTCTTACTTCCTCCTTTAATGGGATTCATTTAGTTTGATAAAATATTAAAAATTATGAAAAGTGTAATATGTATCAAAATAGAGGATATTTATATCTTTTTTATATGAAAAATGCTAAACGTCATGAAATTATTTCATGAATTTGTATCATGAATGATGTGGCAGGTAACGTGGAGAGTTAGTATTGGTGGGATTCAATGATAATATCATGAGACTATGTGTATGGGGGGAATTTCACCAATACTAACTCTCCACGTTACCTGTCACATCATTCCTGATACAAATTCATGAAATTATTTCATGACATGTAGCATTGCTCTTTTTATATTGTCACGTCATTTTCAAAATACAAATTCGAGATACATATTCGAGATGTGTAGCGCTAGTCTTCCCCCATTAGGTGAGAGCTACTTAAGCAAATCTTGTATTTCATGACAACAAAATAATATATATTTGTCAGCTAATTGTATCTTTTTTTCTTTTTAAAACGAAATGAAGGAGAGTTTAAGTATTCCTCGAGAGTTCTTTGCTGAGACCAAAAAAATAAAAAACTAATCATAAATTCGAATATACTAGATTCGATTATCACAATCTCAAAACGCTAAAAACACTTAAAAGTTTAAATGATATGTTGCACCTATCAAGCTTTAAGTACAAAGGACCTGTTCTTGAAAGACTTTGCCGTTTCCAAAAAAAAAAAAATCCAAAAAAGAAAAAGTAAGGAGTCTAAGTAGTGCTAGTCATAGTCAAGCATAATTGCCATCATAACAACTTCAAATAAAACTTTATAAAATGAAATTTCTCCTCAAGATTTCCTTCTTTTATTTTCTCATTCATTTTCTGAAAAAAATTATTGGATACTCATATAGAACTCCCAAATATTGAACTAGATACCCAAAATACCCAATTATTTTTTACTTTTTGCAAATTAAATTTGTTATGGTTGGATAATTTACTATATATATTTCCAGTTTTGCTTCGCCATACTCATCCTCTTTCTTCTCCACTTGAACTACTAAATGAATGACCACATATATATATATATATATATATATATAGCCCTAGCCCTAGGTTTTATATAACCTATAGCTTGACCTTGCATGCCCATATAGTATAGTAAGGTCCCACCCAAACCATTTAGGGAGATCACCCCTTCCCCATTGGGGTTGTTTTTTCTTAAATATATTTTCATTTGACTTCAATGCTACCCTTTTCTTTCTTTTTTCTTACTTGGACCGAATTAATTACATATATATGTTACGTAAACAGTAGATTACCACCCACACCTACTTGCATGAAACCCAAAAATGAACATGCCATGAAACAGTCCATCCTTAGCTCCATATGTCACCATACCATTAAATCTTAACCGCCCACGTGTCCTTATGGGTCTCTCCTCCAAGTAAAAGAAGGCGTGTAGATAAGAAATTAGGAGATGTAGGTCACCTCTCTCTCACCCCACTTCCTGCATATATAGAGAGACAAAACAAAACCAACCTTAAACCCTAACACTTCTCGATATCATATCACATATCACATATATATATATATATATATAGATTACACACTCCTATTTTCTATACATAGAGAAACAAATGCAGAATCCACTTAAAGCGTCGTTTATAAGTTCCAAGCGCTTCTAACGGCGTTAGATCTGACGGCGTCTTCGGCGCTCTCATACACGTCCAGCGCACTGTAGCGACTTCCAAAGAATCAGCGTAACTTATGTAAGCCAGTACCGAACAAACACGTACACACACTTTTTCTCTCTCTAAACAGAGAACACCCTCTCTCTCTCTCTAGAACTGAGTCAGGCGTTATATATATATACGGAGAAACAAACACACGAATGTCTCGTGTTGTGGCGGAGAATATATCGCCGGCGAGAGATAGCATACCTTTTTTCAATCGGAGACAGTCGATGGAACTCTCAAGCGTAGCCTCCGGGCCGTCGCCTACGCTCGGACAGCTCTTCAAGTACGTCGGCGACGTACGGAAGGAGGCTGCCGGAGACGAGACGCCGGTTCACCAGATTCTTGATGTGAGTGAGAGGAGTCTTGAACCTCGATCTCTGCCGTTCGTTCTCTCCTTCAACAACCTCACATACAGCATCAAGATCCGCCGGAAAATGGCTTTGCCGGCGGTGTTCAACCGCAGGAACCGACACGGAGCCTCCGCCACGGCGTCGGAGCCGGTGGCTGGAGAAAACCTGTTCACGAAGACAAAAGTCCTGCTCAACGACATCTCCGGCGAAGCGCGGGACGGCGAAATCCTAGCTGTGCTCGGCGCAAGCGGATCAGGGAAGTCGACGCTGATAGACGCTTTGGCAAATCGGATTGCGAAAGGAAGCTTGAAAGGGACGGTGACTTTGAACGGCGAAGCACTCGAGTCTCGGCTTCTGAAAGTCATATCGGCATATGTAATGCAAGACGATCTCCTATTTCCGATGTTAACAGTGGAAGAGACGCTTATGTTCGCCGCCGAGTTCAGACTCCCTCGAACTCACTCGAGGTCAAAGAAGAAGACGAGAGTTCAAGCTCTGATCGATCAATTAGGGCTCCGAAACGCCGCCAAAACAATCATCGGCGACGAAGGTCACCGAGGAGTCTCTGGCGGCGAACGACGCCGCGTCTCGATCGGAATCGACATAATTCACGATCCAATCATCTTGTTCCTCGACGAGCCGACCTCGGGGCTTGACTCCACCAGTGCTTTCATGGTGGTCAAGGTTTTACAACGCATCGCTCAGAGCGGAAGCATAGTAATAATGTCCGTTCACCAGCCGAGCTATCGAATTCTCGGATTGCTTGATCGTCTGATATTCCTATCACGTGGACAAACTGTTTACAGCGGTTCTCCGATCAATTTGCCGGTGTACTTCTCCGATTTCGGCCATCCCATACCGGAGAACGAGAACCGGACAGAGTTTGCGCTCGATTTGATCCGCGAGCTCGAAGGGTCGCCCGGTGGAACGAAGAGTTTAGTTGAATTCAACAGGTCATGGCAGAGCATGAAGCGATCTCGGTCTCGTGAGCCCAGGACTCCCGACCGGCAAGGTCTGTCACTGAAAGAAGCGATCAGCGCAAGCATTTCCAGGGGAAAATTAGTCTCCGGTGCGACGAGCGACGCCAGTCCGGCTTCAATGGTGCCGACATTCGCAAACCCTTTCTGGATCGAAATGGCAGTGTTATCAAGGCGATCAATAACCAATTCACGAAGAATGCCGGAGCTATTCGGTATCCGATTAGGTGCAGTTCTTGTCACTGGCTTCATCTTAGCCACAATGTTCTGGAATCTCGATAATTCCCCAAAAGGAGTGCAAGAGAGATTAGGGTTCTTCGCATTCGCAATGTCCACCACTTTCTACACGTGTGCAGATGCGTTGCCTGTTTTTCTTCAAGAACGATACATATTCATGAGAGAAACTGCTCACAATGCCTATCGCCGATGGTCTTACGTTCTCGCTCACTCAATTGTTGCTCTTCCGGCGTTGATATTCCTGTCATTGTCTTTCGCGGCCACGACCTTTTGGGCGGTCGGCCTCGACGGTGGACTCTCCGGTTTCTTGTTCTACTTCCTCATCATCTTGGCTTCGTTCTGGGCCGGAAGCTCATTTGTGACGTTTCTCTCCGGAGTTGTTCCTCATGTCATGCTGGGTTACACCATTGTGGTCGCCATTTTAGCTTATTTCCTTCTGTTCAGTGGGTTCTTCATCACCAGGGATCGAATCCCAGCTTACTGGATTTGGTTCCACTACATCTCTCTTGTTAAGTATCCATACGAAGCCGTTTTACAAAATGAATTCTCAAACCCAACTAAGTGCTTCGTGAGGGGTGTCCAGATCTTCGACAACACGCCTCTGGGCCAAGTCCCGACGGCCATGAAAGTGAACCTGTTGAAGAGTATGAGTGGTTCTTTGGGAATGAACATCACGAGCACGACTTGCGTGACGACCGGCGTCGACATTTTGCAGCAACAGGGGATCACGGATTTGAGCAAGTGGAGCTGCTTGTGGATCACTGTGGCTTGGGGTTTCTTCTTTAGGATTCTGTTTTACTTCTCTTTGTTGCTGGGAAGCAAGAACAAGAGGAGGTAAGTGTACTGTGATGTGATAGGGTGGAGTTGTAAAAGTTTAATTTCTATTTGGCGGGAAGGGGTGTTTGTTTTTTTATTATTTTTTTATTTTTCTGAATTTAATGGGAGTGTAACTGTTGTTAAGTTTTAAGTTGGATTTAGGTGTAAAATAATTGCTCCATATATATATATATATATATATATATATATATATTCCAATAATATTATGCTCATTTAGGTCAACTATTCTGTCACCCACCTATCAATTATCTGACTAAGCATAGAATTGGTTGGGAAATGGCATGAGGTTAAATATAATTAATGTTATTCATGTGTATAATAGAATGTACTAGAAAGCAGTGAAGTTGTTAGAAGACCAAGAAGGGTACTTTGTCTGATGGTACTTTAAAATGGGTTCATAAAACATGCATGCAAGGATGTAACAATTAAAATTTAAAATTATTTTCAAAAACAATTTACAGAATTTCAAATTAGACAAGACTTAATGGTTAAAAGAGACTCGTTTTGTTTATAAATCAAAGAGTAGGGCAGATTTGGGACCAACCTTTCCCCATTTTCATCCAAAACCATTTATTAAACGGAACAATAATATAACCGAAAGATTGAATAAAGATAGAAAAAAAAAAAGGGAAAGGGGATGGAAAAGATAATACCTATTTTTGTCGGTTTGTGAAGCACATATTAATTGGCTTATCATTACCTTTTTTCTCCATTTAAGGAAAAGGTATAACTATGCATGCCAATGCGGATTAACCGGTTAAGACTGTACAAATGTATAACCGTTCAAGAGTATCATGTAAAAGAACTATGTAGCCAAGAAAAAATAGAAGAAAAATAAGAGAACATATATATATATACATTCTATAATATAAAGATTTTTGTGATATATATGAGATTAGTAAGATATTATTCCACCGTCACCTGGAGATTATAATTTATAATTAATATGTGCATGAGATAATCCAACAATTTATAATTTATAATTTATAATTTATAATTAATATGTACATCAAGATATGAAAATTGTTAGATGACATGAAGATGTTAAATGACATGAATTTAATTTTTGTTATAGAGTCCCATGACCTGCCTGTCGATGTGGCATTTCGTTCAAGGATTTCATTTCTAGTCAAATGAATTATATACACGTTTTAATAAAATATAAAGTGGAACAATTAGCTGTTACTAAAATTATTTTATTTTATTGAGTATAGGGTCATTATCAGCTTTGTTTTTTTTTTTGTTGCAGTTTTAGTTAGAATGACATTTTCGTGAGCCAATGAATTAATGATCAAAATAAGAAGAGCAAATGAAACTTCCATGGAAGTTTCAAAAGTGTGAAGTTATCCATGTCAGACGGCACATAAATTCGAAATATAATTCAAAATATTTTTTCAGAATATGTAGCGTTACTCTTTGGATATGAGTATAACTGATGATCATACTTTAGTATCTCCTTAAATTACGATATGTATATATATATATATTGCGCTTATATAGTGATGCATCATCAATATATCGGGCGTTTACTATATGTACTGAAAAGCAGTTTGGGTGACAATGGGAAGCATAATTATGATTCATATAAATTGGTTAGAAGCTGGATATTTAAGGCACTTCTGAAAAAAGAATACATGCATGCATGCTACATGATCAGGACGCTTTTTGCTGATAGGTACTGTTGAAGCATAAAAGCATACATGTAAAAATCCGGATTTGCAATTTTCTATCAAACCAGCGAGAAATATATATATATATATATATCAAGGAATCTATAAGTCACACATTGAATCAAATATTGACCAATGATAGTAATTTAGTGATATCTCCTCTATTTTTTAAACTGAGAGGTGGGGGTTCAAGTACAAAAATCTGATGCAAAATGTCTTGCTTGAGTGCTTGAGAGGAGGTTTTTGACACTTATATGTGTGAATAAATCCTAATTATGTAGACGCGTTCTAAAAATGGTGGGTACCAGAGTTCGCAAAGTGCAAGTAAAAAAGGGCATATGTAGGTATCTCCCCCAAAATGACTATTTTATAATTAAAACATTACCCATTTTATTTATCACAAAGAACTAAAGGGTAATTAACTAAAGAAGATGCTACCTTGGATGCTAAATAACGAACCGGTGTGGAAAACTTTAGGTGTAGCACTTATAAATGAAAAAATTAGAAAAAATAGACTAATTAGGTAGAATGGTCATATTCAACGCCTATAAAAATAATAAAAAAGAGTTATTTGTTTAAAGAATAAATTAACAACAAAGAGGTCAACCAAACCTTACGTAGAATGAAGTAATTAAAAACGACTTAAAAATAAAATAAAATTTAAAAGGAGACATAGTATTTAATAGGAAAAAATAAAAAAAGAGAATTCATGTGAGTGACTCCATCTCTATAAAATAAAGACAATAATGACGACAACGACAACGACAACGACAACGCCTCGTAGCATCAACATGCATGGAAGCTTCCCAGTAGCTTTATTTGAGCATATATCGGTTTGCCCTACTCCTTAAGACTTGTACTGAATTTATTTTTTTCTTTTAAGTCCTGCTTTTGTTTGTATAATTGTATTCCCTTTCGTTTATTGTCCCTTGTTGGGGGTGTTGCGTGTTTGGCTTATAGTTATAAGTTAATATATGCATTTGCAAGAACGTACTACATGTATATATATATATAACAGATCCTTTATCTCAAAAAATTTATATATATATATATATATATATATATATATATATACTATATGGATTTTACTTGTGTAATCTGTAAAGTTGTCTGCTCCAATAATCACAGTCGTATTTGGCTTCTTCTTGCTGTCATTTTCAGACGAAGCCCTATCTTGTGAACAAAGAGGGCCTATTTAATTAGGTGAGAATGAATCTTCAACTTAATAGTCTTACCATATAATTAAGAGTCTTATCGCACTAAATTATTAGAAGCCACAATTATATGTATATATGGATTTCGTGTTTGTATAGAAGCAGATCTTTCGCATGTGGTATTGCAATTGTTCACGCTCGACTCAATCAAATCAAACAATGGTTAACTTGTAGTTCGGTTTATATAAATGTTTGAATCACAGCTCATGTGACTCGTGTAATTAATCTTGATTTAAACTTAAGCTAGAGATTAAGATTGATAAAAAAATTGTTTTAATTTTAAACGAGATTTAAAATAAAATAAAATATATATGTGGCCCATCTCATTTTTACTGTCAATATATATAATCCAAGTATGCATGGTAGAACATGCATCAATTCATATTTGCAAACTTACTGATCACATGTCAATATTTAATTATCTCCTCATTATTTAAGTTGGATATCATTCACACGTAAAGGTTTAATTTCGTCCGCTGATACTTTATGTCGTTTACAGATACATACGATACCCTTAACATAAGCTAGCTTTCTCCATGAAGTAATTAACCAACCTAGCTCTAGCTGGCTGTCTCTCATCTCCAAATTACACGCCACCCTCTATATTATTTCTCTTTTTTTATCAACATATATATATATATATTATTTCTCTTTTTTATCAACGTATATACATTATCAACATAATCAAGTTTGAAAATTAGTTAATATTTTAATCAAGAGGGCATAATATATACAAGCATGTGTAGCACATCAGTGTAGGAATGAGTGGGGGCATTTTCCCCACTCAACTTTTGTGTTATTTTACTTTTGTATATATATATATTATTTTTAATATCGATGTCAAATACATGCCTATGCGGTCAAGGATACATGGTAACATATATAAGGTGCTCCCAATGTGTGTGTGTATATATATATATATATATATATATATATATATATAGACAGAAAGGGTCCCACATCTGCCAATAGTTCAAACCGGTAGATGTTTCCACTGTATATTATATTCCACCCACACCGTAGAAAATATGGACCTAAATTTAAGGAAAGAAATTAGTAATAAAGAGTCTCACTGCTTTCGGTAAAAAGGGAACGAATTGGTGAACAACCAATATGAATATGGGTGTGAACCGTGTAATCAGTAATGTGACGGTTGTACCTAAATTTACAAAACAATTGTTCTTACAAGTAATTAGCCAATCACCATATGTGTACAACTAGTTCTAGCTTTACCAAAGTAATAAAAGGGTTTGGAGTGAATTAGGAATTTAGGATATATATATATATATATGTGTGTGTGTGTGTGTGTGAGGCTTTGTCTCAGTAAGATATGCTTGTAAGTTGTAACTAATTTGCAGTCTCATAAGAGAGTGATTATATATATATATATATATATATATATATATATATATAACTCGAGGCCTAAAGTAAAAATTATATAAAAAAATATATGGGAGCTGATATATCTTGACTGAAACGCCCCACTCATTACAAAAGAGTACTTACATCATAGAATACTTGGTTCTTATATTTTTAATAACATAATTGCCCTTTCTTTAACATTAGTAATTAGATAATATAAGAAACTTATATTTAAGGATTAAAAAGTATTTGAGTTGAAAGCAAATTTATATCAATGTATTTGAGGAAAAAACATTAAATTAAAAGTAAACCAATCTCTACGATAAACCCGTAATCTTTAATTGAAATTTTTTTTTCCAAAGATTTGTTTAATTGAATTGAAAATCAAAGAAAATTCTAGTTTTACTTAAATAGAAATTCTGTAGTATATTTCAATAAGCAAGCCAATGAAAACTTGTTTGATTTTAAAAGGAATTTTTAGAAGTTATATTATTATGTAATTTAATTAACTGTTTTTAAGTAGTATATAATATAGGTTACATATATTTACCATTTGTGTGTATATATATTGAAGTATATAAATTTGTGAAAGCTGAGACTCAAAACAAACAAAAAAATCTCCCATCTCAAAAATTCTTCTTCATTAAGATGTTTGATTTCTAATATATCTCTTTTCTTGTCGTACTAAAATGATGCATTAAAACTAAATAAATGAATTGAACAAATTCAAGAATTTTTACTTTCATATAAAAAAGATGAAGAAAAAGAGAATAGAGTGTCAAAGGAGACTAGTAGAGTGTGAATATAGTAGCCAAAAAAATATATGTAGTCTAACATTTGAATTACTCGGATTGATTTATGATTGTAAAATAATGATATAATCATGTTAGCTATTATGATGACATCATATGTGATATTACCACTCAGTTCTAAACATTATTTCATTGTTACAAATTTATTTTTATCTTTACCCTTTCGTGAACAATATTCTTTCACTGATGTGGTATCATTACAAGGAGAATTTTATCAATACTAACTTACTATTTAATTTTATCTCTTAAAATAATGGAAAAAAAAATAGAGATGTATTGTTGGTAAAATTCCTATAAATATAAAATTGTTACCTACCACATCTTTCATAATACAAAATCATCAAATAATTTCATAACGTGTAGAATTGCTCTATCGAATAAGATTTTTTTTTAATGAGTTTTGAAAGTGAAATAAGTGCACTATCCATATTGAATCAATTTAATGATAATTTTCACCAATCATTACTTAATAAATAATACCTCCAGTCATCACTAACTCCTATAGAGTTTGTCAGTTATATATATATATATATATATATATAATTATCATACTCTGCACATACCATATATATGCATTCCTTCACACTGATGTACCTTCTCTGTACCTCCCTGACAAACTCACACTATATATCACACATTCATGCAAACCCCCCTCCCACCCCATACTCGTACACATGGCGTGATAGACACAAGACCAAACAAACGCGTTGAGAGTCTTGAGACACATAACCAAACCCACCCACATACCTGCCTAATAAATACGTTACACAGTAATCCCTTTTATTTTTTACTATTTCATCTCAAAGACAGCAACAATTAGGGTCATTTGGTAATCATCTATGTTTAGTAGTTATTGTTGAAGTGCTTATACAAATGGTGTTTATGTTATAATTTTGTTTATTTACATATATGAGTATTATTTGATAAAGAAAAATGTTTGACTTATTTTAAAAATCATAAACAAAAAAATATATTGTTAACCTTAAACTGTTTTGAAAAAATAATAATAATCAACACAATAAACGGTATAAAAAGTCAAGTTCATATTACAACAAATTCATACAGCAATAATAGAGCAAAAATATAAATATAAAAGAAATCAATAATATTGAGTTACATATATATTTATACACCATAAATTATACTGTAAACTTACAATGATCCATAGCCTAGAAGGCTCCAACAAGTAGGAGTGCACACTGTACAGTTATTGGAAGAATCGAAACCAGAATCGTTCCTGATGGTTCCTTAATTTTGAAACTAGAACCGTTGAGTTAGGTTCGATTCTTTACAATTCCGATTTTTTGTGCACCTCTAAATTTGCACCCCTAAATTTGAAACTAATTAATAGAAAAGTTTAACATTTTCTTACTAGTAAATTCTAAATTTGTTTTTCACATGTTTTTTAATGCATCCATGACTTTTATTATCTTTTATTTTTTAAAAGAATCGAAAGATTATTATGTGAGTATATCTATGTGTATGTGTATATATATGTATTTGTGTATTTCTGTGTTCATTGTGAGTAATTAATTAATTTATGAGTATATATGTGTGTATTTTTATTTATTTATATTTTTCTTTCAACACTGAAAATGAATTAATGATATAAGTACAAAATATTATTCTTGTTTCTTTGACAAGAAGATGGTTGAGACTTCTTTGTTTTTTTTTTCCTCAAATAAGATTTTTTTTTTAATTATCACGGGTACCCCTAAGTAACTATTTCTTATTATCAAGTATATTAGTAATTATTCATATTGTACCCAATTTTTTTTCCTCAAAACAATTGATGCTCTTTAATTCTGCACTTAGTAATTCTAATATTTTTATTGTTGTATCAAGCAATAGCCTTTTATAATTTTTTTTTCTTTTTATTTTCTCACTTTTTGTTTTAATTTTTAATTAAAATAATATATTCACCATTTTATATAAAAATAATAATTTAATAAACATAAACACTAAAACATCATTTTTTTTGTTTAGGATTTGAAAGCTTAGCTACAGTGTTGTTCTAAAAGTGTTTTGATAATTTATAAACAAAACAAAAATTATCAAACATGTTTATCCTAAAAATTTGTTTTTATAAACAATAAACACTAAACATAAACAGTTACCAAATGAGCCATTAATATTCAAAAATAATTTTCTCAATAACAACACAAATAAGATTAGATTTACGTGAAAGATGACAATTTATTTTTTTTATTACCAATGACGTCAACGTCAATTAGGATGGTACATGCATTTTCGTGTCCTATAACAAAGTTAAATTTTAGAGCAAATGTAGAAGAGACTATATATATATTGCTATATTGTGAGATACATAGTTTATGCATCGTGAGGTTTGGCCTATTATATAAAATATCAAATTTATGCATTTTGTTGCACTAATCTCCCCCTATAATGGATTTGGCAAAACATGCGTTAAATTTTAGAGTGATTTTACCATTTTACCTCTTATATTTGATTGTTAAAAATAGTAAAATATCTGGATAGCTGAAATTACAATTTTGCCCACATATAAAAAATATTTCCTTTTTTTTCTTCTTCTCTTTCCTCCTACGGCCTTTACCCATGCCATCGCCACCTCCTCTCATAAGTAGTTTATGTATGTGTGTGTGTGTGTGTTTATATATATATATTCTATCCCAAACCCCAATTTGTGTATATAAATATATAAATCCACTCCTACATATGTGTGTATAAATATATATATATTAGTATATATATATACATAGTCTATGCATCTATTCTTACCCTTTAATGGAAGAAAATTTTAGATCCAGAAATGTTGTAGGTGAGAAGAAGAAACACACAAACCTCCTAAATTTGTACACTCTCATACATATTATACACAAATATATATATATATATACACACACACATACACATGAATATGTACCAATTAAATTACCACCACTAACACCACCATGTATCTCTTCACTACCTTTTATTTCTATTCTCAAATCCAAATCTAGCCCCAACCAATCAAACAAAAATACACACACACACACACACGCATATATATATATATGAATCAATCAAACGCAAATATGTGTGTGTATATATATATATATGAATAGAACAGAACCACCACCACCCTAGACCTCTCTTCTCTGCCCTCAATTTTCATCCTCAAATCACAATATGAATTATTGAGTTTCCATGACCCAAACCCCATCCCTGTCGGCACTAATGAAACCCAAATCTAACCCAAGGCAGAGGGGCAGAAGAGGAGGACACTCCGATGGTGGTGGGTTCCAGATCAAAATGGAAGATCTCATCTATGACAACGTGAGAAGACGAGTATAATGTGTTGGTTATAAAACATTGGGAAGAAGCTTGAGGGACAACGTATATATATCTAGATACATATATACAATTATATATACACACTGACACAAACCCTCAAAGATTCATCTTCTCAGAAGCTTCATTTCCCGATTCGCTACATACAAACACAAAGGGTTCTGACATTTTTGTCAAAACCCTTGAGCGCAAATGCGCCACCACCGTTTTCGCCTACCTCGACAGTGCGTCAATGGAGATCCACCAAGCCCTCACGCACTGCACCACCATCCGAATATGTGTTGATTTAAAGACTTTGTTGCCTTGATCGCTTGATATCAAAATCCTAGTCTTACAAGCTCTGTTATACTTTTCAAATCTGTCATTATCTCATAGATTAGGGTTAGGGTTTGAATTGGAATCATAGATGGGATGCTCACATGTGTAATGGAACAATGAAGGTTACATAAGGGTATTTTTGTCTCTTAAAATTAGAGTTTTTTTTTTTGTAATTTGGTGACATATAAAGGATTATAACGTCTTTTTCATTTATTTATGGACATTTTGGTCACTACAACCAAATTTATGGACAGAAAATGTGAAATTTTGGACAGAGGAGGATCTTTGTTATAATAGAACAAATATTAGAGGAACACGGTGTAACAAAATGTATAAATTTGATATTGTGTGTAATTAAGCCAAACCTTGGTGAAGGTCAGTATAATTTACCATAAAACTTATTCAAGACCTAAGTTGGTTCGTAATAGGACCACGGGCTTCAAGCAAATGTAGAAGAGACTATTTATATATCTATACTACTATTAAAAGTACAAAGGGGTTTTTTTAGCTTTAGTACACTATTTTTTATTTTTAAATTAAAAAAATAGAATTACCCAAACAAAATTCTTTTCTTTTTTATTTTTAAATTAAAAAAATAAAATTACTCAAGCAAAGAATTACTATATTTTTATTTTTAAATTAAAAAAATAGAATTACCCAAGCAAAACCCTTTCCTTTTTTATTTTTAAATTAAAAAAATAGAATTACCCAAACAAAACTCTTTACTTTTTTATTTTGAAATTAAAAAAATATAATTATCCAGAATCATTTTCTTCTTATTTTTAAATTAAAAAAATAGAATTACCCAGGCAAAACCCTTTCCTTTTATATTTTTAAATTAAAAAAATAGAATTACCCAAGCAAAACCCTTTCCTTTTTTAATTTGAAATTAAAAAAATATAATTACCCAAGCAAAACCCTTTCTTTTTATTTCTAAATTTAAAAAAATAGAATTATAACCCCCAAAACCCTAAACATCTAAATCACTCGTCCTCTAGGCTACAGCTCTCCAAAAATAGAATTACTATTTTTTTGTTTTTAAATTAAAAAAATAGAATTACTCAAGCAAAACCCTTTCCATTTATTTTTTTAATTAAAAAAAATAGAATTACCCAAGCAAAACCTTTTCTTTTTATTTCTAAATTTAAAAATATATAATTATAACCCCCAAAACCCTAAACACCTAAAATCATTCTTCCTCTTGGCTACGGATCTCCAAAAATATAATTATCCAAGCAAAACCCTTTCTTTTAATTTCTAAATTAAAAATATATATAATTATAACCCGCAAAACCCTAAACACCTATAAAATCACTCTTCTTCTCGGTTACGGCTCTCCATTCTTCCTTTGCGCTCTCATCTTCCTCTCGACTCTCATCAAAATGACTCTCATCCCCTCTCGACTCTCATCAACACGGCTCTCAGCTTCCTCTCAGATCTTATCAACAACCATTCTATTCAGTTTTATCTTGGCTTATATGTGAGTTCTTTTCTTTTTATCTTCTTAATGGTTGTCTGATGAGTATGCACTGATTTTCAAAGTAATTAAATTTGTGTTACTACTCTTTGCCCTCTGTTTTTGAAATTTTGAATTTGTGGCAAGACAATGAAGTTATATATAATATGCATCTCTTTACCCTCTATTTTTGGAATACATGGAAGAAAATTCACAAATGAGGCACTGTTGTAACATTTGACTTTTGATGCAACCACTATAAGTTTTTGTGTTATAATAATTTTCGTTACAAATTACAATAATAATTAACATGTTACAAATTTAACATGAAAATTTAACAAAAATTCACAATTACATAATTTAACAAGTTTTTTTAGATTATTATGCACAATTAATAATTTAACAAGTTTTTAGCAAATAATATTATTATTGATAATAATCAAAATTATTATTATGCACAATTAATAATTGTGCATTTTAATAATCAATAATAAATAGTTTAATACAATTAATAATTTACTAGTTACAAATTTAACAAGTTTTTTTTATATTATTATCAATAACAATATTATCTACATTACAAATTAACATGAAAATTGGAAGAGTCAAACCATTACTATATTGGTTGGTTATTTATTTCTTCTTAGTTACATTAAGTTTTAATTATTTTTTACAAAATAAATATCATAACTGGTAGGACATGGTTGGTGGAAGCTAATCCACTATCAATAGTTAAAAAAACAAATAGAAAATAAACAAAAATTATAACTTTCTTTGTTCATGAAACTCATAATAAGGTCTAATTAATGATTGTGTGTATGTGTATTTGTACATATCCATAACATATTGTTCCAATAATTTATTATGCTTTGACAAGTTTGAAGAAAAAGTAAATGACAAAAACATAGATGCTCTCATTTCAAGTTCAAAATATCAATTATTCGAAGAAGCTGAAAAACTTACTTGAAGACATAATTGAAAAATTCGCAGTGACATTCAAGGGATTAAATTATTATTATTTTTTTATATATTCATTTAATTTTTCTTTATTATATCACATGATTATAATTAATTTCTGTTAAAAAAATATATTTTGTCACTCAACTTGCAAAAAACACATTACTTTTTTGAAGCAAGAAATATAGAGATTAAAAATACATCCGAACCATGGTACAAGGTATCTAAGCAATGCAAGAAGAAAATTGAAGTACGAAAGGATGGACTCAGTTGTACTAATTGCAAAACAAAAGACGATAAATACTTTCAAATGTATTATTATATTATATTTTTTTTTATAAAAAATTATAATATGACAAATATGTCATTCTTTATTATTATGTATCAATGAAGTATACTCATTTATGCAGATTTATTATGCAATTTCAAGTCCAATATATATCAAATAATGCATATCTAATTACAATATTGGATGATTCTCAATCATTAATAAATTGTTCATTAGATGAGCTAATACAGTTAAAAAGTCGGTCATACTTTTTCCCTCACTCATAAAATTTATAAATAAAACAATTCATTTGAAATGTATCAATATTACTAAAATAAATTTGTTCTTTTTGTAGGACGAGGAGATGAATGAATTTTACGACAAAGTGACAAGTTACAAAGGAAAATCGTTTCTTTTTATAATCAAGAAAGACAACAGTAAAAATGTTGTAGTCAAAAATAATTTTGTGGTTGCAGCTATCAAAGAAGTTTCATTTAAGAATGATTTATTTGAAGAAGAACTCAGAAATATAAAAAGGATAAAGTGTTGAGAATTTTCAAAAGAATAGTACTAGATTGTTTAAGAATTGTTAGAATTATACCTTTGAATTTCTTATAGTTTATACTTGATTCCTTCTTCTATGTGAAGAATAGTTAACTTATAGTTTTATTTTTTTCAAGAAGCGAGTTTATATTACTAAGGTTACATAATGGAAATAGTTTTGGGTGTTTTAATTAATGTATTTAGATGTGTTATAATAGTTTTAAATGTTTTGAGTGTTATAATAAAATTTTAATTTATTTTTTATCCACGTGCTTTAAACTAGTGTATGTATATATATATATATATATATATTTTTGTAAGTTGGTTTGTGTGGCGCTTGTTTTTAATTTTGTATTTTGCCTTTGGGCTTCAGGACATTTGTGTGTAGGCAATTGGCCCAAGTCATATGGCTCATATCAATTCTTAACTTATGAAATGCATATATGCATGTCACTAGAACTTGAATTGGACAAACGTCGTCTAACTGAAACCAATAAATAAATTCAGAAAATTTAAAGGCCACAAAAAAAAAACACACACACACACACAGAATTCTGTTCTTTATCCAATCCACAGAGAGAGTGAGTCAGTGAGAGAGAAAGAGATGGCGACTGTACCATCCTCAACTTTACAACTCACAAATCCATTGACCTCATCTCCCCACAAACCCCACGCGCCGCTCCATCTCCCGAAGCCCCACCGCCGCTCCTCCACCGTCCGCTCCACCACCGAAGAGTCCGACACCAACACCACCGACCCCTCCGCCCCGGCAACACCGTCCGAACCCGACAGCTTCGACAACCGGCTCTCCCAGGTCCGGTTACGTTACCGGAGCGGCACCGGGAAGAAGGCGGAGCTCCGAAAGGCCCGGAAGTCCAAGAAAGGATCCTCCTCCTCCTCTGGTGCCGGAATATACCTCCCGCCTGTGCCACTGAAGGAACCGGTCTCCGGCGGGCTGAAGGTGGAATTCGGGTTCAGCCCGTATTCGGAGCGGGTCAACGGCCGGATCGCGATACTCGGACTATCCGCATTGCTGTTGGTGGAGCTAGCAACGGGTAAGAGTGTGATAAACTATCACTCGCCGGCGATAGTGTTTATCCAGATGTATTTCGTAGCAGCTGTTTCTGCTATCTATCTCAAGTACGAGAAAGAAAGGGTTAGTATTTGGCCACAATCACCACAACCTCAGAAGTAAAATTATATATATATATATATATATATATATATATATATATGTATGTTTTTATATTTTTATGTATGTAATATTGCCATTGTCTTCTTTTTTTTTTTTTTATTGGTAGAGTGTCATGCTATGGAACATATTTCATGACATTGACTATTACATTGTGAGAATGTTTTGTTACTTTATCTTATAAACACTTGTGTTGACCAAAATTTGAAATCATTTTATATATTTGTTTGTTCTAATTGTCATGTTATTCATATCATTGTTCTTTTATATGAATATGGAGGGAGTTTTTCTTAATTAAACATTGATGGTGGATGGATGTTTGGTTACTTGGATAATTTTGTCACCATTGCTATTGTTTGAAGCAACAATTTTGCTACTGTTTATCTCATATTGTGTTTTCTTGGAGAAAAATTGAAGAAAGGAGTAAGATCTTATCTCATGTTTGTTTTTAAAATGAATGGGAAGAGAATAATGCTACAAACATCTATCACTATTTTGACCACAATAATAAAATAAGAACACTCTTGTCATTACATTTTTATGCATAGTGTCTCTCTCTTCCTCGAATGTGGAACTCCATGATTACCGCATCAAGATGTTTGGGAGAAATTATTATATGATCCGGATTTATATGATTCCATTAATCATAATCACAAGTTGTCACGCAACCAAACATATTCTTTAAAGTACTTATCAAAGTTAAGTGTTGAGGTCAATCATAGTCTTTACTAAGTAAGTAAGAGGATCCAATTTCACACTAAATCTCATTTTGCTTCCTATAAAACCCCCTAAATCTCCTTAAACAATCATATTTTGGGGCATTGACCTTTACCTAAATGAAATTTTGGGTACATTGATTGATTCTCCACTGTATTTAACTCTGTTAAAAGTTTTTGCATTGTTTGGTCTCATTCACATCCACTTTGTTATTCATTAATTTCTCCAAAACTTATTAAACCAATGTTATAGTTATTGGACTGAATGAGATAAGAGTTTATGTCATTTTCATCAAAGAATCTACCCGAACAATCCAAAACCAGTGGATAGACTATAATACCATGATTGTGTATTCCAATTAGACTTAGGGTTCTATTCATCCATCCATCCATTAAATGCAACAAGTGGAGGCCATGTTTAAGCTCCACTTCTTTTATCTGATAGAATGAAGAGGCTTCAGCCCTCTCCATTTGGTTATTATTCTTTTCACTTTTACAATCACTGCTCTTAGTACAATAACTAAGAACAGATAGAGACTTAAAAGAAAAGGTTGCAACCAACACCCAACACTCTCACCCAAAGTTGTATGTGTTTGCAATCAAAACACTCTTAATTGAAAGTTTGTATTTGTTGGATGGGAGGGAGGCTGCCATAACTTTCAACCCAGAGGCTGTTCACCTTGGAGACTTGATATAGTTATGATTACGACCAGGTGTGGGAGGCACTCGGTCCTGTGCACCAGACACCACGCGACGTGCAGTGCTCTTCCAGTCACTGGACCCTACCTCCAACTACGGATTTAATGAGTCATTCGTAGTTTCACAATCTGAATTAATTCATACTTGCAATACATGGCTTAATCTTTGAGACAAGAATATGAGCCTTGACCATCAGATCAGATGAAATCAGATGCAAGCTTCTCTATCTCTAAAATTGAAGGACTCTGATCTAGCTAGGAGAATAGCATAGCAGCTTATTGGCATTTATTTGCCTTCCTCCTGTTTTGCAGATTCTTCTTCATACTAGCCTAACATTCAAGTTTAATTGCCCTGCATGCATGTAGCTGCTTGCTTGCAGCCAGTTTCATGCCTCATTGCATTGCTTGTTTTCAAATTGTGTGAAGGCTCTATTAGAGTTGCTTTGAAACTCTGTTAGGTTGGCTTTTGTCTGTCACTATTGTATCTCATGTTCTTCTTTGTTTCCTTGGTGTGGCCTTCTCTTTCCCTTGGTTGTTGGACTTTTGTCCCTCCCCAGGTATGCATACTCTGGTCATTTCTATTCATTCTTTCTTCTATACAAATTTACAAGCTATCCTAGTTTACTTTGGAGTATCCAAAATAAATACCATATCCACACTCGTAGTGCCAAATATGTAGCTACATTACATACATACACATGCCAGTCAATGACAGCTGTATGGAACCTACAGATCCATTCAACTGATGGTCACAGCCCAGATTTCATTCAAAATGAGGAGCAAAGATTAGATTTGGCCATTGACTTCCTTGTATTCATTTGAAAAGTTAAACCTACAATGTCACTGCTGTTGCTTTGGCTTTACTCCAATGCACTGCCAGGACATGTTAGTTTTATTTCTAAATTTTATTCCAGCATCCACTTGGGACACTTCCCCTCTTTCTTTCCCCTTTCAGGCGGGAACCCTTCATGGATGGATGTCCACAGGAACTATTCATGCTTTGAAAGCAATCCAATCCACCCTAAAACTTTAAAGCACTCAAAAGTTAAAGACAAATCTTTTCATCTCCAACAAGTAGGGCTGGCTTGGCCTGGGCTATATTCCAATCCAATTTTACAATCAACTCAGCTCTGTCAGGACCACATTGATGAACAACAGTATACAACTCTACTACCAGTGAATAATGAGATATTCAGGCCAACTGAACTGCTGGATATAGAAACATAACATCACATAGTGTCCATCAAATTTTATCCCAAATTTCTATTTCCCAAAATCTTAATCAGGACAAAACTTCAGAATGAAATCAATTCCATCCATTTCAGTCATCACCTTAGCAGCAGCTGTAGATCTACTTCATCAATTAAAGAGTGGAAAAAGAGCTACAACTACTCAGACTCTGAAAAACAACAAAATGTTCATCCCACAGAGACCAAACATAATGCAATTGTTCAAACCAATTCCCTCCAATGTAAGAAATGATACTCACCCCCAACATTTCCCAGAGCATAGAACTACTTACTCGCATAGCAATATGGACGTGGATAGTTTAATATCAGATGGGAATGTGAGGAAGCAAGAACTACAACAGATTTGAGCCTACTGCAACAGTTGATGATCCACCTTGATAACTGGTTGAAATAGTTCAGAATTCAAATGTCTCTTTGCTGCATGCCTGTGCCTATTCTATCCCTCCAAAGCACCAATGCCATCAAATGAAGCTACAAATACTTACGACGATCTTATTTATTGAAGGTTCTCCGAACAAGTATCTACAAGAACAGACTGGATCCAATGACCTAAGATAGATATTGTGCCAACATAATGTAATATATGGTACAGAACTTGCTCAAATAAAACTGACTCGCGGCAGCCAACACCCATGATTAGGTGAAAAGAAAACCACTAATGTAAATATGGCTTTCAGGAAGACTTAGATACCAAGTTATGCTGAGAAATAAGTTATGTACTCCACCTCCAAGGACAACTTGAGCGTTGGCTCCATTTTACCAAGTGTTGTCAAATGTATGCAACGGTATGAATACCCCCAAAACAAGCCAGTATCAGGTATTTTCTAACTCTTATTAACACCATATATAGCATTACCTTGATCAGGATCTGAGACAAACAAAAAAAACCATAATCAGGGCATAAAAATAACCAAAACGATTCTGCCTGCTTGTCACGTATGCCATGAAATAAAAGCATCCCTAATCCGGGCACATAATCGAACTGTATGCAAAAGAGCAACTTGTCATCCCCCAACAAACAACACGTCCTCTTTCTAGATCATAGGAACAGCAAAAAATTAAGTCAAAATCTTCTTCTTTTCACACGGGAGGCATCATCAAACCCATTGTCATGCCAGACCTGCTCACCATGCCTATAGTTTCCTTCTTGCTCTTCAATGTTTCTCATTCTCCTAAGTGCATTTATAGGTCGACTTTCAATCCGCCTGTCAGACACGCTTTCCCTCAAGTTGCTTCTTTCTAGGAATTCAGAATCAGCTTCTGGACGGAATCTAAAAGGCCTAGGGCCATCCTCAACTGGAAAACTGAAATTCTCGCCATCAGCATCACTATAAGGTGGCCTAAAAGAACGAACAGGTCCCCGCCTAACACCGCGCATTCTTATCTCATCACCACTTCCATCACAGCCAAGTTCATGAAGTCTGCCAGACTGCATGGGCCTTCCAAAGTAAGCATCTTTAAATGTCCTTTCTCGAGTATCTACAATATCTAATCTCCTAGTGCCTCGAGGTAAAACCCGGTCAGACGGGCTCCTCCTATTGGGGATAATGGATCTTCGATGAACATGTTCCCTCCCAGCATCCATGTCCCTCAAATTGTTAGATGGCCGAGACATATAAGGAGGAGAGCCATGCCTTCTGACAACTATTTCTTCAGGGAAAAAATGGTGATCAGGTGATCTCATTCTCTCCATCCTGTAAAGACCTGGAGATCTCCCATTAGTCATTTCTGGAAGTCCATTAAGTCCATCTGGAGATCTTCGAGGAGACAACCAAGGTCCAGGGGAGTGTGTTCTGGATCTTATTGGAGATTTTGATCGAATACGATGAACCCTTCTTACGACAGAAGAAAAATTCCTGTTCCCTCTAACAAACTGACCATCTGCTCCCTCGTAAGGAGGTTGAGGACGAGAAAATACCGAAGGATCTAAAATATCATTGGGCAAACCCCTCAAGAACTTCTCACCATGCTTGATCCCAGCCAAATCAGAACCATCCTCACCAACGCATCTCGCCATGTTAATATTCCCGGGAATTCTACGAACCATTTGAATTCCCTGTCTTGCAGCACCATCTCTACCTCCAGGAGATCGCCTCCTTGGATGACGAAATGAAGGAAATTCATCATTATAAGGTTTCCTTCCTCCCCTGTCAGTACCTACAATAGCACCATCCGGTGCAAAAATATAACCATTACATTCAAGCTCTGCATCTGCACCAGCAGAAGCATGTTTACCTCTTGGGAGTCGATAATTAACGGAACCATTAAAATTTTCTGAAGCAAACTCACTGTCATTATCCCAATCACCACGCAGAGTGTCTAAACGGCTGGAACTCCTCCCTCTTCCACGCATGAAGTTTGGTCTGAAGTTTCTTTGTGGCTGATCTTGAAACCTCTCTCTTATTCTACGGGGACCATCCAAATACATTTCATCCCTGAATTGAAAGAAAAAAATCAAATTAGTTAAGTCTACCAAGCACTTAAAACAGGATTATTATTTTATTTTTATTTTTTTGAGGAGGGGGACACTACAGAAACAAGTAAGCAATTAGGCAAGACATAGTCACCTATTTCGTCGTGGGTAAAATCTCTCTCTATCAAAACCAGTATATCTTTCTCTTTCAGTTTGCAATGGCAATGACCTGACTGGGATAGGTATTGTTTTAACAGGAGATGAAACATTAGAAGCTCGGGGTAACTTTATAATTCGGCTCCGGTTACCTCCACTGTTGGCATCTTTAGCAGCATCATCCTCAATTTGAGTTGATTCAGTCTTGAGCAAAGTGGAATCATCTTTTCCCTCTGTGAATGTGACTGTTCCTTCAATATTCCCATCTGCAGCCTCACCAACTGCTTTCACAGTCCATTGGCTTCTACTACTGGCTCCATCAGTTGATGGATGTCTTTGACGGACCTTTTGGACTTCCATGTTTCCTGATTGATCGAGTGGTTTCCTTTGAATGGTCTTTATAGGATTCTTTTCATCAGCTTCAGTTGTGACCACTTCACTGGTTGATGAATCTTGCAGAAAGTCATCTTTATCTACAACCCGAACAGTTTTCTCGCTAAGAACTATATCAACGCATTCTTTAATATGATCATCACTTGTTTCACCATGATACTTCATTTTACTGTCTTTTTCTACACAGGATTGAACAATACCACTATCACCAGGTGAAGCCAAAGCGCACACATCTTTGTTACCACAATCACCAAGAGTAACATCAGCCTCTTTCATCTCACCTCCAATAGGACCTTCAATTGCATCATGCATTAGTGGTTCTCGGACCTCACCATCCTCGTACTCATCATCTTCTACAGCATATTGCCTATCTTCTGTATCCAAGGGAGCGACTAGGCTATGATAACCATCTGACTCACAGTCAGAAGCATAAGAATCTTCTTCTAGCATATCAGCAGATATGTTGATTTTTTCCTCATCGCTTACAGATCCCTCACCATTTCCACATGAAGCCAGAGGAAGCTCATCCATTAATTTCAATCTGCCAGTCTCAAGATCTTCAACATTCAAATCTTCTGCTCTGCGAGCATCTGTCATACCATCAGATACATTTGATTCTTTACATTCATGGCCCACAGAAACAGAAACCATTTCTGAAACAACATAATCACTACTTCCACATTCTTCCTGAGATTTGACTTCTTTGGTATAAGTCGTATACTGGGATTGGTTTGATACATCCCCACTTATAGTTAACTCAGTTGAACAACTGTGTAACACCAAAGGGCATAACTTTTGAGGGGTTGAAACCATCTCCATGTGAACCTTTCCATCTAATTGGCATGATGTCATTTCAGCTGTTTTTTGTATTTCCTGATTACCCTCCTGAACTGGTTCAGATTTTATTGATCTATGGTCAACGGTATTTGGGTTTAACAAATTGACAGCTTCCGGATTACACCTCTCAACTGATTCCCGTTTTAGAGTTCTAAAATTAAATAATCCCATAGGACTATCATTCTCTCCCACAAAATTATATTTCGCATTCTCCTCAAATGGTTCTGATTTTACAGTCCTACTACCAACAGAATTCACTTTTCTAGATGATACCAATCCTCCAAGCAAATAAGAACAAGGAACAACCTTGCCTAAATCAACTTTAGCTGATGGACTAGAATGTTCACCACTGAAGTTTGACTGAAAGCAAGACATGCTAAGGCCTACATGCAGGGAATCCTCAGATTTATATAGCTCACTGGGTGTTGAAGTGGAGATGGGAAATTTAGAAATGTGCTCACGCGCTCCAAGAATCTGTTTTCCTAAATCGACACCAACTCCAACCATCCCGGTTGAGCGTGAAAAAGTCTTTATATCATGTGCACTACCAGTATCATTTAACCCATCAAAACCAACTGTTCCTTGACATGCAGTGGCATCAGCAGCAGAACCATCCCACGTGTCCATTGTAGTGTTTAAATCCCAGTTTGATCTATTAGCATGATTTGAGTTATCATCACTCTTGCATTGGGTAATGGGTTTTTTCTTGTTTAAAGACAGACTTAGCAAAGAAGGATCTGATTTCTCAAGTACCTGTAAACTCCCTTCACTACTTTGAACTGCCAAATCTGGAACAAAAGGTTCCTTCAGCCCTAGTGACAATTCAATATTCTCTTCACTGTCGATGTTATCCATTCGACCTGAGCAAATTTTATGGTTTGGTTCCTCAAGTTTTACTGCACAGAGGTGAACATTGTTTTGGACTAAATTAGCATTTGTATCGTCAGGACCTTCCTTATCTTCAACAGAAGAAGAAGTCTTGTTCGCATCAGATACACTAGGAGAATTTGTTGCAACACTGGCATTTGAAAGAGATGGCTCCCGACATTGGTTAGAATGTTCTTTTTGAAGTGAATCATTTTCTGCAAGGACAGAAGATGGTTCTTGAGGTGGGGATGAAGGAAACTGAACCAATGGGAACCTCCTTTTCTTGATGGGAACACCTACAGAACAATTACTAGACTGCCGGGTAATGACCCCAGACTGCCCACAGAAGATTAATTAATCAATATTAATAGAAACATCATTAAGCTTATCTAATCCAAGTTGGCCATAACTATAACATGAAATAAATACCTTTTCATTTCCTGAAATAGGCATGACTCTAGGATTTGCCAAGCGCAGAACTCGTCTCAACCTTTAACAATACAATAACATGTAGTCAAATCCTGGAACATATATCTGAAGTCTTTTTCAAACACCTACTCAAATTTATTTTCACGGCATCTGTTAACTCTATATAATTATTCAGTACCCAGCAATCTTCAATGGAAGATAAATGATATACACCCTTAGAAATACTAAGTCATACCATCACAAATTGTTTCAGGATTAACATTTAAATTCAAGCAAATTGAAGGCCATCTTAACAACACAATCCACACACACACAAACAAATCAAAGAGTAGAAGAGGAAAGTAAGATAAATACAAGTATCAATGAACTCCTTCACAGGATAGATGTAGATTGTCCGTTGCACAAGTAACAATATAACAAGAATTTCACTATCAATAATATCCAAATGGTTGTGTGATGGTGCTAAAGGGTTAAAGGACATAAAACCTACATATAATGATAATAAATCCAACAAACAAACTTCTGAATGAACTCTTTCTAGACATATAAGCTAAAAATTTGACCAACAAGATGTCCACAAATGCTAAATAAAATGGGAAGTAATTAAACAATTGGAGAATACATCAGCCAGCTTCCGACTAGAGTTTAGTAGTCTACAAAAATATTCCTCTATACACGGAGATCAAATAATTAACAATTTGCATGCAGACTGATCCAGATTTAGATCCCTAACGATTCAATTGTATTTGACAGAAAATAATTAGAACTATTTTTGTTTGTCTCAATAGCGCTCCAGAGAATTTCTACCAACAAAATTTTTTTTTTTCTAGATGCTTGAGAAATTCAACATGCTTCTTTAATTTGCTGCGAATAGCAAAAGAAGAATTAAGAATTAAGTTTGCACCTGAAATATATTATCTTTACCTTGGGAAAGTGTTGTCAAGGAATAAATCAATCGGATCCTAAAGCAATCAGAAGCTTAAGAATCCATCTTTTTTCTTGGATCAATTTTCAAAATTAAAATTCTCCACATAAAATAAAAAAAGTACTGAAAAATCAGGGAGTGATATAAAAACATAGAAGCGTATATATTATATACACACACAACACACAGATAGATGAAGCATAAGATAAAACAACAAAATTTTGCAAGTACAAAAAAAAAAAGAAGAATTTTGCACACATAAACACACATCGTAGAAGCATATAGTTACAAAATTCATACATGTCGATATAAAGAAAGCAGAATAAAAAACCGTTGGATCCAAAGTTCTAATAGCCATGAGAAACAAAAGAGAAAAATTAACAGAAGAGATAAAGAAATTACCTGACAACAGAGATCTGATACTGAAGACGAAATTCTGCAAATATATAGATCTATATATATATATATATATATATATAGAGAGAGAGAGAGAGAGAGAGAGAGAGAGAAGAAGAAGAAGAACGAGGGATGCTTCGTACTTCGTCTTTAAGATGGGAAAGGAAAGAGAATACTATTTCTGTGTAATTTCTTTCTTGCTCAGTTGGAGATTAGGTCTCTGACTATTGTTTGCCGTCTTTTTTAAGTTTAGCTCTTTGAATCTATCTCATTATGTTACTAGATCCAACGGGTTTTCTTCTTCTTCTTTTGATTAGTATTATATTACTTTTTCTTCGAATTTATTTTTTTATTGACATTATTATTGTCCTAGAAGCAACCATTTGATGACACGTGTAGATTGATCCTCGAAATGTGTGATAAAATGCTCAACAACTGGCCGGCAGTATTGAACCACCTGCCCACCATGAAAGTGATGGGATAAGAAGACCAAAACAAAGCCGGAGAATCCAAAGAATTTGAATTACCCATTTAATTCAAAATCGCTGAAATGGTCGAAGTGGTTAAACAGGAGGATGACTGTGAGTACGCGCCTATTTGGTATTCACTTTTGGCTCCGTTTGTTAACGGTTTATGTGCACGATTTATTGTTTAAGTATTTATATAAATTGTGTTTATGTTACAATTTTGTTAAACGTGAGTATTGTTTAATAATGAAAAAACGTTTGCTCTATTTTAAAAATTATAAACAAGAAAATATGTTTATTAATCTTTAATTATTTTTTTAAATTAATACAATAAACTACATAAAAGAGGTCGCACCTTGGTATGATGGCAAGTGCTTTCGCCCAAAAACGATAAGTCTTGAATTCAAGACTTAAGCAACATCTTTAAAAATAAGAGTAAAGCTAGCCGACATTTACCTCTCTCAGATCCCGCTCAATCGGAGGCCTTGTGCACTAAGTACGACCTTTTACAATAAACTACATAAAAAATCAAAAATCAAGTTCATGACTACAACAAATCTATACACCAATAATAGAGTAAGAAATATACATAAAAAATAAACCAATAATATTTTGTTACATATATATCTACACACTGCAAATTATATTCTAAAACTAGAATGACCCACAATCAAGAATGGCTCAACAAGTAGGGGTGCACACGGTTCAGTTCCTTACAATTCTTGGAAAATCGGAACCGCTCCCAACGGTTCAGTTGAGTTCAGTTGTGATTCTTTACGATTTCAGTTGAACCAGTTCTTTGTGAACCCCTACCAATAAAAACAAAATATATATAACTATGGGAAAGTTGAAAATTTTTCAATTTGTATGGAGTAAGAAGAGGAATTTGAACAACATACTTTTACTCTTGAACTTCTTTTGTTACTACTTTCTTTTTTATTTTTATTTCTCTTTCAACATTGAAAATGAATGAATGATATAAGTACAAAATATCATTTTTGTTTTTTTGACAAGGAGTCGGTTAGGACTTCTTTTTTTTTTCTCAAATAAGGTTTTTTTTTAGAATAGATACCCCTAATTAATTATTTCTTATTATCAAGTATATTAGTAATTATTCATATTGTACTGAATATTTTTTTTCTCAAGGCAATTGATCCTCTTTAATCTTATTCACACTTGATAATTCTAATATTTTTATCGTTGCATCAAGCAATAGCCTTTTATAATATTTTTTCTTTTCATTTTCTCACTTTTAGTTTCATTTTTTAACTAAAATAATATAATCACCATTTTAGATAAAAAAAGAAAAAAATTTCCTTTTAATAAACATAAACACTAAAATATCATTTTGGTGTTTAAGATTTGAAGGCTTAGTTACAGTATTGTTTTAAAAGTGTTTTGACAATTTATAAACAAAACAAAAATTATCAAACATGTTTATCCTAAAAAATTATTTTTATAAATAATAAACATAAACGGTTACTAAACGGGCCCTTTGTTTTCGTGTTTTTGGTTTTGATATGACCTGTAGCAGATTTTGAGCTCAAAACATGTTTTAGACCAACTGTTTTGTTTCATACAGTACCAAAACGTTTAAAATTTTTTGAGCCAAAATAAAAACACCAAATTGATGTTTTTCAGTGTTTTAACATTGTAGCGCTCCAACACGAAACAAACTTGAAACACAACTGAAACATGTACAAAAGCAAAAATTGAAAACCTAGTTCATTTTTTGGGGCCAATTTCTTTCTTCTCTATCCTGACTTTTCTCTATTGATTCTTGGCGATTCAAAAAAACTCTGGCTTCTGGCCAATTTCACGACAGATTTGTGCAGATCTAAGCTTCCATTTGTGTTTGAGTAAAGCAGGTATGTTCTCACTCCCCAATTTCACTGCAATCGACAAGCTGAAACTCTAAGGTTTCATCTGATGTCCCCAGTTCACTCTTCAAGTATTATTTTCCATGTTCCTATTCTCTTCCAGACTCTACTCTGGATTATTACGACCATTGTATAAACCTATAGTACCACTGAATTTTGATTCTTGTTTACCAAAACTAGCTCTTTCCCGAAAAGCGCGGGCAAAACTTTCGCCATTTTTTTTTCACAGTATGTTTCTCCAGGCAGAAAATGAAATGTGACGAACTGCTTACATAACTTCAGGTTCTTCACTCAACGAAGAAACAATCTAATCAGGTTTTACTGTTGATTTGAGGGCAAATAAATTACCATTTATTAGTTCTTCAATCAATTCTTCGATCATTCACAACTAATTGAATCAAGTTTTTCCCTCATTCACAATTGATCGAATCAAAATTTCTCTTTAATTGCATTCATTTTCTCATTGTATTAGCTTAAACAAATTTTCTCTTCAAATTCCTTAGTTTTGTGATTGGCATTGTTTTCTGAATCAATAAATATTCCTTTTGAGTCATTTTCATTTTATTTTGGATAATTATGTTAACAAACACTCTTCTTTGAGTGAAATTTAATTTTTTAGTCTTGGTAAATTAAAAACATGTCAGGCTATTTTATGTGTCTGTGTTGATAAATGTTCTTTTCTTGTTTACATATTTGGTAAATGGTCTTAACAAGTCTTCATTATGTTGTCTTGATATAAGTAGGACATACATATATTATTCTGAAATGGGTACATGTAGAGATCGGGCCAATTTTGACCTGTTTTCTTTTTATACAACATTTTCATCATAAATGAATTTTAAATGATATTTTACATGTTTTAAATGTGAAAAACATATTTGGGAACTTGTTTAGAGGTTTTGAAAAGTTTTGAGAACGTTTGGCAAATTTTGAAAATTTTGGGTCGGCCGGGCTCAGGATGCGATGGGCTCGAAAATTTTTAAAAAATATTTATTTTTGGTTTGAACCAAATGAAATGTTTAAAGAGTTAAGAAAGTGATTTCAGAACCGTAACCACTTTCAAAATCGAAAACGGAGATCGGGAGGGTACGTTAGGTGGTCCGGGGGAGTTTCGGTCATTTCATGCCCTAGATATTATAAATATCTAAGGCTGAGAATCTCATCCATTGGGAACATCAAGAAAATAGCCATCCATAACTCTTCTCCCTCTCCATCTCCCTCTTCATCTATCTTTCTTTTCTATTCATTTTGGAGGTGTTAGGCTTGGATTTGGAATGTGCCAATGAAGAACAACCTATTCTACGTGACAAGGGCTTCGATTTAAATCAAACAAATGTGAATTTCGATAAGGTAAAACTTGGAAGAATTCTAAGATTTTTGATATAAAGTCTTTAAATTTGAGGTAGGGGTGTTTCTTCTTTCTTATTCATCGATTCTAGGGTTTTGGTGAGATTGGAGATGTATTGGTTGAGTTGGGCTGACGTTGGCATGTATGGGAGAGTGTTAGGGTTGTATATAGTATTCTTCTCTTTCTTATGATTTATACATGTGTATGTATTTCATATTGTAATATATGATGATTGCGTCATTATTCATGTTAAATGGATGGTAATGTGAATATGTTGTGCATTGTAAGCATATGTGAATAATATGCATGTATTTAAGCATATATGTGACTATATAGAAGATGTGTGGATGAAATAGATGCTAGAAATTAATTATAGCAAGAATATGTATTGAAGAACATAAAAATTATGTGTTATGTGCTATATGTGCTTGGTATGTATATATAAGTGATTATCAGATAATTATCCAAATGAATCGTACATTGGGTTCGGAGTTACCCAACCATGCTAAGGAAGTGGTATAATTAACCATTAAAGTATGACCTTCGGAGTTGCCCACTTATACCAAGGCTAATGCCTAGGATTCGAAGTTGTCCAAAACCTTGTGACAGTCGGAGTTGCCCACTCACTAAGGAAATACCAATGTATTGCCAGGATTGTATGATTCTTCAAAATTATTCAAATCATACAGGTGTCGTCGGAGTTGTCCAACACCACACGATATTCAAAGTTAACTAATCATATCTATGTATCGGATTATGATCGAAGAAGATGTAAATATCTTGGTGCTTATGTGTTTTAACTGTTAAACATGTTGTATGGATTAAATGCACGCATGTCAATTGCATTTGAGATTGATTCAATATGAGAACATTGAATATGTCATGTGGTGTAGCAATATCATGGTTACATATCATGTCAGATCAATACTTAGGTGGGTTGGGGCATTTCTACTGTGCTCGTTGATTTGCTCACCCCTCTCCCCGAAATTTTTTTACAAATAAGGCATTGATGACGAATGGGACTTAACTAGTCAAATGGAGCTCATAGTAACATTTTGGTGTTATTTTTAGACATTGTACCTTATGTTATCCATGTCAGCTTGTGGCATGTTGAAATTTTTGGAATAAGGTGTAATTTTTAGAACAAAGACTTGTTTATAAGAATACATGTAAAGTTGTATATTGTTCCTTTAAGTTGATACATTGAGGACTTGAGAAAAACTTGTTAAAATGTTTGCCTTTGGACTATATTTATGAAATGTATGGATTTTTACATATATGGGGTATAAATGTATGAATTTCATCGAGTTTTAATTATGCTTAAGCTTGAGTATGAATTGGTAAATTAATGGAATGCACTTAGACTTGGATTTTATAGGTTCTGGGCCTTCTGGGCACTTTCGGCCGTCTAGTTCTCTGCAGCAGCCAACCGAAAGTGTGAGATCCTAAATGTTTCCAAATTGGGAACCAATTTCGGACGACTAGAAGAGGGTTTTAGTCGATCGAAGTTTCTTTTTAGCCGACTGACATAACATCTTTTCAGCTGACCGACAGAACTAGCAAACTGGAGGTCAGCTGAACCCAGGTTTCAACCAACCGAAACTGGACTGAGTTAGAATTTCATAATCTTTGGAATCAGAGTGAACATGTATGGATGTATAGACTAATGTGGGGCCCATTGGGATGAATGATAATGAGTATACGATTATGTAATTACGTATGTATAGTTAACTTCCGGGGTTGTAAAGTTTTGGAATGATTGTATGTGAGAGGATTATGGATGTTTAATTCAATCACCCCTATTTCCAGATACCAGAAATTGGAGCGTGACAGCTTGGTACCAGGGCGTGATATCATAGTGAGATTGTTGAGGTGAGGTGATGACGTGCAATGCAATCACTCCTATTTTCGGTGACTCAAAAATCGAGGTGTGACAATACAAATGGGGCTAGAAGGGTTATTGATGGTGTTAATCTGGCATGTCCACTGCTAACTCTGAAAAGTCTAATGTTAGGAAACATATCTTTTACCTTAAAGCATTGTGAATTATGCAAAACAATCATAATTAGCTACAGATTAATAGAAGTTGGAAGATTTCTCTGCAGCTATACTATGCACAAATAAGAGTAAAATTGGAGTTCTAGTATTGAAGATTCCTATAGTTTATAAACTTAAATTTATTGGGTGATACTGTGAATTTAAAAGGTTTGGCTTAATAGTGTGTTTAACTTGAATAACAATGATGAAGTTATTAAAACTAAACTGTAAGAATTGAATTTAAAATTATCAAATTAGATTATATTCTTTATTTTCATGTACTATTCCAATCAGAAGTATATTTTTGAATTCATGTATTTTTTTTATTATTATTTTACCTACTAAAATTGGGGGCCCTATCGGTGATCTTTGGATGGTTACAAGCATGTTGTAAATATTGAGTATTGCTCACCAGTCTCATTTGAGGGTCTCCATTTTTCTCCAGAAATAGCCAAAGCAAAGAAAGTATCATAAAATGCATAAATTTGATGTGAGTTTTCACTCGACATTCTGGCCCTTCTTTGCTCATAACAACATTTATATACCGACTCCTATGAATTTTTCATTTTAATTTTCATTACTCGATTACTATTGTTGTTATTTTAACACATATAAAGAATGAGTAGCTTCATAATGCTGGAGCTAAAGTGATTGCCTAAGTAGAAGACAGCTTAAAGCAACAAGAATCTTCTTTATTTATTGCTCCTACCTTGTAGCTATGATGTATTCAAGTTCATTTATGTAGAAATCGGGTCATATTTTGACCAGTTTTCATTTTATTCATCATATTTTGCTATAAATGCATTTTAAATAATGTTTAGCATGTTTTAAATGTAAAAAACATGTTTGGGAACTTATTTAAAAGTTCTGGGAAGTTTTGGGAACGTTTGAGTAAATTTGAAAATTTTGGGTTGGCAAGCCCTGGAAAGCGGGTTCAGTGGGCCTGAAAATCCAATATATATATATGTATTTTTTATTTTGAGTCAAATGAGATATTTAATGAGTTAAGGAAGTGATTTTCGAGCCATAGCCGCTTTCAAAATTGAAAACGGAGCTCGGGAGTTACGTTAAGTGACTTAAGGGCAAAATAACTATTTTGCCCTTGGTGATGTGTCAATACACTTAAGTGTATATTGCTGAGACAGAATGTAGAGATATAGAAATCAGCTATTGAAAACTTCTCAAGTTCTCCTTCTTCTCCATTCTGTTTCCTTGGTTTTGAGCATTTTAGAGTGAGATTTGAAGCTTACTCCAAGAGAGAAAGTTATTCCTCTCATCTTCCTCTTCACTTTGGTGGGTTCAAAGTCCCCTATAAGAGATTTCCAAAATTTAAGGGTTGTTGAAGTGTGGATTCGAGCTTCGTCCAAGAATGAAAGTATGTTCTCCTTGTCTCGATCTACGATTCTGTAGAAAGACAGTTCGAGTTAGAGGAACTTGAAATTTGGTGAATTCTAGGGTTTACTAGGAAAAGCTCCAAACTTGAGGTAGAGCCCTCTTAGTCGTCGATTTTAGGGTATGGGTGAATTTGAGATTGTGTAAGGTGTGCTAGCATGTATGAGTGAATGGTGGGAGTTGAGTGAATTATTCCTTCCCTTTACATTATGTAATTATACATGCTAGAAATGTTCAAATTGAGATATGTGATGAATTGTGTATTTATACATGCAATGTATATGGAATGAGAGCATATTTGATATATGGCGAAATATATGCATATGTGTTTAATGTGCATGAATTGTAGCATATATGTGATTATATGAAAATTGTGTAAATGAATGCATGCTAGAGTTACAAATAGCAAACATGTGCATTGAAGGGCATGAGAATTATATGCTATATGAAGTATATGTGCCTTATAAGCATGTATACGTGTATATCAGAGTGTTATCTAAGTATGATATACATGAAATTCAGAGTTAATCAACCATGTGTTTGAAGTGGTGAGAATACTCACAATAGGATGATCGTCCAAGATGCCCAATCATACCCTAAGTATAGTGATAGTCGGAGTTGTCTAATCACTAGTATAAGGCTTATATAATGCCGTAAATGTATGACCGTCGGAGTTGTCTTATTATACGAGTGTCATCGGAGTTGACCAACACTTTGGTATCATCAGAGTGGCCCAACATCACATGATCGTCGGAGTTGACCAATTATGTCTATTCATCGAATTATGACCGAAGAAGATGTAAATATCTTGATACTTATGTGTTTAACTGTTAAGCATATTGTATGGTTTAAATGCATATATGTTGAATGACATTTGTGCAGTGTTAAACATGAGAACATTGATATATGTCATATAGTGTAGCGACATCATGGTTGCATATCATATAACTCGGTGTCGGGTCAATGCCTATGTAGGTTGCAGCATTCTTATTGGGCATAGTTATATGCTCATCCCTCTTCCCCCAAATTTTTTTACAGATAAGGCGCCAATGACGGATGAAACGTGAACATCCAAGTGGAATTCATTTTGACATTTTTGACTTTATTTTGGGATATTATGTATATGGCTATTTATGCCGACTTGTGGCATGTTGATTATCTTGTGCATATAGTCATATTTGAATTACTTTTGTCTTTGGATGATAAACATGTAATTCAAATGATGACTACAAGCTTAGAAGGCCATTTTAATGCAATGTATGCTTTTGGATCCATTTGTGTATTTATGTAAGAATAACTTATGGACTTTGAAAATGTATTAAATTGTAATACTCCATTATTTTGAGATTATTTAATTTGGGTCATTTGTTTATTTAGATTGCTTAATTGTGTTTGTGAGTGTTTCAAATGCTTTAAGTTAATTTTCTCAATGTCTTTTCTTTTATGTTTAATGTAGATGTTTCTTCGTGTGATGTTAAGTAGTTGATTGTTCTAAATAAGAGTGCAATGTTTTTCTTTTAAATACATTTATATATAAGTAAATATATATGGGTACATTTATATCTCCTGTGGTAGGTATTATATATATATATGTGTGTGTGTGTGTGTGTGTGTAAATGTACGGCATATGCATATGTGATCTTCATGTATTTATAAAATACACGAATTAATAGTTGTGAGGTTGCCAAGGAATGTTTAGATCAGTTGAGGGTTGGACATTTTTATGTTTCTTTGCCATTTTTTTTAGGTTGGGCCGGATTATTTTATTTTATTTTCGGTTGGGCTTGGAGAAGTTGGTGATTATTTTATTTTATTTTATTTCTGGTTGGGTTAGGAAAAGTTGGACCAAATTATTGTATTTTTATTTTCAGGTTGGGCTAGGGGATGGGCTGGATTATTGTTATAATTTTTTTTAGGTGTTGGGCTGAATATATTTTTATATATATTTTTTTAGTATTTTATTTGTTTAATTCTAAGATTTTTCAAAAGAAAAAAAAAGGTTCAGTCGTTTTCACTCACAGAGAGAAAGAGAGAACAATCGGCACAAGGGATGAGGGAGAGAGAAGGAGAAAGGCAAGGATTGGGGCTATTTTCCTTTCATGTGTATTGCGATTTCTTGTTCAGATGCTAAGGCAAGTTCATGCTCTACACCTTCTCTTTGATCTTATAAACATAGTATCTCCGTGGGTTTTTTTTTTTTGTATATATGAGTATGTATAAGCGGCTAGGTGTACATGTTTATGGTCGAATATATGCTTGTTAAATTTTTGTATTATTGGCATTACAGTATAACATGCGGCTCACTGTGTTTTGAAATTTTAGATTACATGTGCTAGGTATATGTATATATATCCATATAGCTGAACATGTGTCAATTGATATTTTAAAATTTTAGTTTACATGTGCTAGGTATATGTATATATTTTTATGCGGCTGAACATGTGTCAATTGATGTTTTGAAATTTTAGTTTACATGTGCTAGGTATATGCATATGTATCCATGCGACTGAACATGTGTCAATTGATGTTTTGAGATTTTACTTTACATATGCGAGGTATATGTATATCTATCCATGCAGCTAAACATGTGTCAATTGATGTTTTGAAATTGTAGTTTGCATGTGCTAGGTATATATATATATGTATCCATGCGACTGAACATGTGTTAATTGATGTTTTGAAATTCTAAATTACATGTGATAGGTATATGTATATGTATCCATGCGGCTGAACATGTGTTAATTGATGTTTTGAAATTTTAAATTACATATGATAGGTATATGGATATGTATCCATGCGACTGAATGTATGTTAATTGATATTTTAAAATTTTAGATCACATGTGCCAAGTATATACATACATATATATCCGTATGGTTGAACATGTGCTAATGGGTGTTCAGTTAAAGTGATGTTTGAAATTTTAGATTACATGTGCTAAGTATATACATATATGATATTTTGGGAATTTTAGATTACATGTGCTAAGTATATATATACATGTATATCTGTATGGCTGAACATGTGCTAATGGGTCTTCAGTTAAAGTGATGTTTGGAATTTTAAATTACATGTGCTAAGTATATACATATATGATATTTTGGGAATTTTAGATTACATGTGCTGAGTATATACATATAGATCCGTATGGCTGAACATGTACGTGCTAATAGTTTTCAGTTAAAGTGATGTTGTAGAATTTCAATTTACATACCAAGTAATATATTAATATATGCGATTAATCATATATTTGGGTCTTAGATTACATTTGTTTGTCAAATACATAGGAGTGACTGGGCATACAAATATATAGTTAAAACATATGCTTATTACACATGTTTTGGTTGGCAATTGTAGTACCTATTTGCAGTTGGGCAATCATGTGTATGGTTTAATACTTGAGTTTGTTTTATTATTATTTTTATTTTTTATTTTAATATTTTTTTATTGCATGGACTTGACTCCTCTCATTTGTCTAAATTAATAAGTCATTGTGGTAATTGGTATGTCCCATTATATGTTACTAATCATGCATTTTAAGTATTTTTTTTCTATAAAAGAATTATATGTGGAGACATGTCAAGATTGCCTAATACCTAATAAGGTATGTGTAAAACATATGTGGAGGCATGTTAGAATTGTCTAATACCTAATAAAGTATTTGTAAAATATGGATGAAGGCATGTCAGGATTGTTTGATACCTAATAAGGTAATCACTTGGTATATGTTCAGGTATGCTAGGATTGCCTCTTGTTTAAATTTGAAATTTTGCTTTATATTTTTGTGATTACTGATGAGTTTGTACAGTGTGTGGGATGGTTCTACTTTTAGATCATGACGATTAAATATGAAAATGTATACATATTTATATCTTTAACGATATAGCATTGTTCCTCTTAAAGATGGTATGTTTATCAGTTCTCTGTTGGGTGGAAGTAGAGAACTTGCTTGTGGGTCTAACCCATTTGTTATTGATAAACTTTCAGCTCCCAAGCAGGTATAGCCGTAATGTTGAGGACTTCCTTATTTTTCGTAACTCGTTATCATCTACTCTTTCCAGTTATTTATTGTAGGAACTCTATCTTTAATTATTAGATATCTTTATGGTTCTGTAAACATGGATTTATCGATTTGGATTAGGGGTTCTTGGTTTACGGGATTTTCGAGTTGTAAACATTGAGGTTTTATGGAGTTGGAGATTTATTTAATTTTTTAGTTTTCCTTCTGCAATATATATATATATATATATATATATATATATATATATATATTTCATGCATCTTGTACTATATACTTATTTATTATCATGTGTTGATATTTTTTAATTTTTGTGTATAAGCTTGGTCAACTTATGCATAGAAATTAGGGGGTGTCACATCAATGATAAGTAAGATTTGGGACAAATGTATGATTTAGTTCAAATGCATGATTTGGAATGTGTGTATGGTGATATTACGTCTCATTTATGATTGTAAGGTCGTATGGTTGATCTTAGATGTTAGAATGAATTTCGAGTATAAAATGAACCAAGTGTGATGAATCAAGAAATCTGCCGAAGGCAATTTCGATCGTGCGAAATCCCTATTTCGCATGATTGAAATGCCTTCGATTATACAAAATGGTATCGAGAATTTCGATAGAAGAGAGTCCAATTTCCAGTAGAGTTTCGATACTACTTCACACGAACTTTGATTAAGCGAAACATTTCGATCGTGCAAAAACCAAATTTCGTATGATCGAAAATCTTCGATCGTGCGAAACTGCAATTTCGATTGTGCGAAATTTGCAGTTCACTCTATGTTGATTGTGCATGTATGGCTATGTATAGAGCCCGTTGAAATTAGTTGATGATGCATTATATATACAGACGTATAATAATGTGATTAAGCTTCTGTGGTAAATTAAAGGTTAAGATGGTTCATTAAGGTTTAATGGACGGGTTTGCCCTCAATATCTAAGAGTCAGAAATTACGGTATGACGACTTGGTATCCAAATGGAATACTATAAAGAGATTATTGATGCGAGGTGATGACTTGTGACACAATCTGTAAGGATCGTGACCATTTTTGGATGGTTTCGTTTTTATTTTCATTTAATGTTTTATAAATGTTTTAAATGATTATATATGTGTTTTAAATATGAAATACATGTTTAAAGACTTTTATATATGTCTAGGAAAGTTTTTAAAATGTTTGAAGAAATTTGAGTTTTTTGGGTCGGGAGGGCCTAGGACGTGGGTCCTGTGGGCCTAGAAAATTCAAAAGTGTCAGAATGACACCAAATTTGAAGGGTAACTTAAATAAAATATTTAATGCGTTACGGAGTCGATTTTGAGTCAATCAGAGTTATTGAAATTAAAACGGAGCCCGGAAAGGTTTTAGGAGAGACGTGTGCCATTTTTGTAAATATGAGAATTAGGTCTATAAATAACAAAGTAAAGAATTAAGCTATTTATTCTCCCATTCCCAGCGACCATGAGGAGCAATATATATATATATATATGTATCTCTACATCTTCTTCTTCACTTCTCCATTGAATTAAAGGAGTTATGGTGAGAATTAGAAGACGTAGAAGAATAAAGAAACGTTCTACGCATTGAGGGCTCAAGATTGATCCGAACAAATTTAATTCAAACAAAGTTGAGTTTGATGAGAATTTGGCTTGAAATTGAAGCATGTTTAAAGTTGCTAGAAAGTGAGTCTTGCATCTTTAATTGGCCTAATTATTGTTAATTGATATTATTATTGAATTCAAATGTATTTGAATGTGTATCAAAGTAAATTATGATATGAATTGTGTATACATGCCTATAGTTGGTAATTGTAAATAAATGATACCTTATAGTATGAGTTATAGTTGTGGAAACTATGTATTACATGATGCATTTTACATGTTTGATAGAATGCATGAAAGTAATCCTTTCTATAAATGTTACATTATTATATGTATGGAAATACATGTTTTAGTATGGAAATTAAGTGATTTATGATGCACTTGGAATATGGAATTATTGCATTGTCTTATGCATAGAAAGAACATATTTTAGCATGGAATACAAGTGGCTTATGATGCACTTGAAATTGTATGTGTTGCTATACTTGAACCTTATGTGATTAGTTGTTGATTTTGGAAAAAGGTCGAAAAGCAATGAGGGCATAGATCCCTAGGGTGCAAACACGAAACTTAGCCAAGGTGGTTCCTTCTAGACCCTCAGGTTAGTAACCTGTAAAGATGGATACGTTCCTTCTAGACCCTCAGGTTAATCACTCATTAAGATAGATATTTCGGATAATTGACTCAATTAGCGTTTATCCGATGGTTCTACAAATACTCCCATTTTGTATGATTTCGAATCTGTGTTATACTTGATTGATTTCGGTATCTATGTGACTTAGTGTTTAAGTCTAATTGTCGAGTTATGATATTTATATTGATGCTTGTGTGCATTCTACTTCAATTGAGTATTGTTGAACATGTGTATCGTCGTATACCATATAGTGTGTAGGAATGCCATGATAATATCTCACGAATATTGGAAGCATGTCATGTAGTGCATGTGAATGCCATGATTGTATTCATGTAGGTCGCGTCGAGTCGATGCATAAGTTAGTTAGGGTGTCTCTACTGGGCATATCGATGCTCACCCCCCCTTCCCCAAACGTTTTACAAGTAAGGCACCGGTCGTGAACAGAGCTTGAGGAACCTTGGATTCGGAGAGCTAGATCTTTTGTTTGGGATGATTTGTCTTATGTTTTGTACGACATGTCTTAGGCGATTATCAGTTTTGTAATTTGAAGTATGAGATTTGGATACATGTTTTAGATACTTGTTGTTTGACTATTAATTTGAGAAGTTGGACACTTTATGTTTATTCCGGACTTGATCCGTTTTCGATGATGTATTTAAGTTTTGCTCATTGTGTCCATGTTATTATACATGCTAGGATTATATAAATGCAATATTGAATGCATGTGTAGAGATGAATGGAAATTGGATATTATAGGTGTAACTTTGACCAAAATAGACCACCAGTCAAGGCATTACGATGATTCGCCATCCTTATTACAATGCATCATAATGCTACGATGTATCATACTAACCAAGTCGATGTATCGTATTAATTAAAGGAAATTGAGTTCCAAAACAGTGTGTTTCACAACATGTTACACAACTTCGGCAATGTATCGTAATTGGCGATGGATCGTAACTTCAATTACGATGTATCGTAATGGAGCTTACGATGTATCGTAATAAGTACTACGATGTATCATAATGAATAGCTAAGTATAGGACTGATTAATTGAACTCATATACACATATGTCCTAGTGAGTGACCCACATGCAGATGTTGACTTGTATACGCATACGTATACTCTTAAATGTATGATTATGATTATGTTTCCGCGGTTATGAGTTTTCAATTAAATTAAGGGTATGATGATGGCATATGTATAATGATCACTCACCCCATGTCCACTCTCTTAACCGAGTGTTTGATTCTAAGCGTGATAACTTGATATCAAAATATAGTATCATAGTGAGATTGTTTATGTGAGGTGATAACGTGTAACTTAATCACTCTCGGTTTGATGTAAATTTAGGATTTATCATATTATATAAAAAAAAAAAAAGTTGAATTTAGAAACAAAACTCATGTGGAACCCTCCAACCATGGTGGCCCCCACATGCATGGACATAGAAGCTTGTACGTTGGATATATTTTTCAAATTTTCACATACATTTCTATGAAAATGTATTATGTTTGTGTCTGACACCAACAATCGACCGACATATCTTAGTTGACACAACAAGTTTTCTCTGTTTAGCTTTGTGCAGTCCAACATTCCAATCCTTATATCTGCATCTTCAGTGGAAATTGATCCTTCTGCCATTTCTGATAGGGTCACCCCATTTGGACCACATCACCCTCAGGCTGGTTTCTCTTTTCCACATACCCGCCCCCCCCCCCCCAAATTTCCCCTTCTGTTTAGCTGAAGGAGAATCCTTGTCCCATCTTTTTCCCCAAAATGTCCCTATTCTACTTTCATCTCGTCTCACTCTCAACTTTCCTGGTGTTTCCATATTGAGCCAATGTAATGGCCTTCAGATAAAAATTTACAGGTTTATTATGTAAACAAGTTGGTTTCAGCTTGCTTTGTATATCATATTCATTCTATTTGGGATGAGAGAAATGCTAGTGTTTGGGAACAAGAAATCAGATCCTTCTTGTGTAGCTCAAGTCATTGAGAACACCATTACATTCAAAATGGGACCAAAGCTTTAGATCTGGCCATTCACTTCCATTCATTTGACAAGTTAAACCTACAGTGTTAGTTTTATTTATTTCTAAATCTTATATATATAAAGTGTGTAGAATGCTGTTGCTTTGGCTTTACTTCATGGCAACTATTCATGCTTTGAAAGCAATCCAATCCACCACAGGACATGTTAGTTTCATTTCTAAATTTTATTCCAACATCTACATGGGACACTTCCCCTTGGGGGTGGCAACCCTTCATGGCAACTATTCATGCTTTGAAAGCAATCCAATCCACCCTACCCTTTAAAGCACTCAAAAGTTAAAGACAAGCTTTTCATCTCCAACAACAACTCAGCTTCGTCAGAAATGGACCAAATTGAACGACCCACATATATATATATATATATATATATATATATATATATATATAGTACCAGTGAATGAGATATTCAGGCCAACTGAACTGCTGGTTATAGAAACATACATAACAAGGGTCCATCCAGTTTTATCCCAATTTCATATTTTCCAAAGTCTTAATCAGGAGAAAAATGAAATCAATTCCCACCCATTTCAGTCATCAACTTAGCAGCTACAATTAAAGGGTGGAAAAAAAGAGCAAGAACTACTCCGGCTCTGAAAAGGCAACAAACTGTTCATCAGACATGGACCAAACACATAATGCAATGTTCAAACCATCTCCCTCCAATGTAAGAAATGATTGATACTCACCCACAATATATCCCAGTGCATAGAGCTACTTACTTGCATAGCAATATGGACTTTGTTGGTTTAATATGAGATTATGCAAGGAAGCAAGAACTAGAACAGGCTTAAGCCTACTGCAACAGTTGATGATCCCTTGATAGCTGGATGAAATAGTTCAGAATTCAAGTCTCTTTGCTGCATGCATGTGCCTATTCCATCCCCCAAAGCATCAATACCGTCAGATGAAGCAACAAATACTTACGACGAGCTTATTTATTGAAGGATCTCCGAACAAGTAGTCTACAAGAACAGACTGGATCCAATGACCTAAGATAGATATGGTGCCAACATAATGTAATATATAGTACAGAACTTGCTCAAATAAAACTGACTCGCTGCAGCCAACACCCATGATTAGGCGAAAAGGAAACCACTAATGTAATATGGATTTCAGGAAGGCTTAGCTACCAACTTATGCTGAGAAAGAAGTTACGTACTCCACCTCCAAAGCGTTGGCTGCATATTACCGAGTGTTGTCAAATGTATGCAACAGTATGAATACCCCCAGAACAAGCCAGTATCAGGTATTTTTGCAACTCTTATAACTCCATATAAAGCATTACCTTGATCAGGATCTGACACAAACAAAATATATACCATAATCAGAGGGCATAAAAATAACCAACGCGATTTCAGCCTGCTTGTCACCAATCCCATGAAATCAAAGCATCCCTAACCCTGGCACATAATCGAAGGTATGCAAAACAACTTCTTGCCATCCCCCACAAATAAACATCCTGTTTCTAGATCATAGGAACAGCAAAAAATTAAGTCAAAATCTTCTTCTTTTCACACGGGAGGCATCATCAAACCCATTGTCATGCCAGACCTGCCCACCATGCCTATAGTTTCCTTCTTGCTCTTCAATGCTTCTCATTCTCCTAGGTGCGTTAATAGGTCGACTTTCAATCCGCCTGTCAGACACCCTTTCCCTCAAGTTGTTTCTTTCTAAGAATTCTGAATCAGCTTCTGGACGGAATCTAAAAGGCCTAGGGCCATCCTCAACTGGAAAACTGAAATTCTCACCATCAGCATCACTATAAGGTGGCCTAAAAGAACGAACAGGTCCCCGTCTAACACCACGCAATCTTATCTCATCACCACTTCCATCACAGCCAAGTTCATGAAGTCTGCCAGACTGCATGGGCCTTCCAAAGTAGGCATCTTTATCTGTCCTTTCTCGAGTATCTACAATATCTAATCTCCTAGTGCCTCGAGGTAAAACCCGGTCAGACGGGCTCCTCCTATTGGGGATAATGGATCTTGGATGACCATGTTCCCTCCCAGCATCCATGTCCCTCATATTGTTAGATGGCCGAGACAAATAAGGAGGAGAGCCATGCCTTCTGACAACTATTTCTTCAGGGAAAAAATGGTGATCAGGTGATCTCATTCTCTCCATCCTGTAAATACCTGGAGATCTCCCATTAGTCATTTCTGGAAGTCCATTAAGTCCATCTGGAGATCTTCGAGGAGACAACCAAGGTCCAGGGGAGTGTGTTCTGGATCTTATTGGAGATTTTGATCGAATACGATGAACCCTTCTTATGACAGAAGAAAAATTCCTGTTCCCTCTAACAAACTGACCATCTGCTCCCTCGTAAGGAGGTTGAGGACGAGAAAATACCGGAGGATCTAAAATATCATTGGGCAAACCCCTCAAGTACTTCTCACCATGCTTGATCCCAGCCAAATCAGAACCATCCTCACCAACGCATCTCGCCATGTTAATATTTCCTGGAATTCTACGAACCATTTGAATTCCCTGTCTTGCAGCTCCATCCCTACCTCCAGGAGATCGCCTCCTTGGATGACGAAATGAAGGAAATTCATCATTATAAGGTTTCCTTCCTCCCCTGTCAGTACCTACAATAGCACCATCCGGTGCAAAAATATAACCATTACATTCAAGCTCTGCATCTGCACCAGCAGAAGCACGTTTACCTCTTGGGAATCGATAATTAACGGAACCATTAAAATTTTCTGAAGCAAACTCACTGTCATTATCCCAATCACCAAGCAGAGTGTCTAAACGGCTGGAACTCCTCCCTCTTCCACGCATGAAGTTTGGCCTGAAGTTTCTTTGTGGCTGATCTTGAAACCTCTCTCTTATTCTACGGGGACCATCCAAATACATTTCATCCCTGAAAATTGAAAGAAAAAAAATCAAATTAGTCAAGTCTACCTAGCACTTAAACAGGATTAATATTTTTTTTTTTCAGAGGAGTGGGACACTACAGAAACAAGTAACCAATTAGGCAGGATATAGTCACCTATTTCGCCGTGGGTAAAATCTCTCTCTATCAAAACCAGTATATCTTTCTCGTTCAGTTTGCGATGGCAATGACCTGACTGGGATAGGTATTGTTTTAACAGGAGATGAAACATTAGAAGCTCGGGGTAACTTTATAATTCGGCTCCGGTTACCTCCACTGTTGGCATCTTTAGCAGCATCATCCTCAATTCGAGTTGATTCAGTCTTGAGCAAAGTGGAATCATCTTTTCCCTCTGTGAATGTAACTGTTCCTTCAATATTCCCATCTGCAGCCTGACCAGCTGCTTTCACAGTCCCTTGGCTTCTACTAGTGGCTCCATCAGTTGATGGTTGTCTTTCAAGGACATTTTGGACTTCCATGTTTCCTGATTGATCGAGTGGTTTCCTTTGAATGGTCTTTATAGGATTCTTTTCACCAGCTTCAGTTGTGACCACTTCACTGGTTGATGAATCTTGCAGAAAGCCATCTTTAACTACAACCCGAACAGTTTTTTCACTAAGAACTATATCAACGCATTCTTTAATATGATCATCACTTGTTTCACCATGATACTTCATTTTACTGTCTTTTTCTACACAGGATTGAACAACACTACTATCACCAGGTGAACCAAAACCGCACACATCTTTGTTACCACAGTCACCAAGGGTAACATCAGCCTCTTTCTTCTCACCTCCAATAGGACCTTCAATTGCATTATGCACTTGTGGTTCTCGGACCTCACCATCCTCGTACTCATCATCTTCTCCAGCATATTTCCTATCTTCTGTATCCAAGGGAGCGACTAAGGTAGGATAACCATCTGACTCACAGTCAGAAGCATAAGAATCTTCTTCTAGCATATCAGCAGATATGTTGATTTTTTCCTCATCACTTACAGATCCCTCACCATTTCCACATGAAGCCAGAGGAAGCTCATCCATCAATTTCAATCTGCAAGTGTCGGGATCTTCAACATTCAAATCTTCTGCTCTGCGAGCATCTGTCATACCATCAGATACATTTGATTCTTTACATTCACGGCCCACAGAAACAGAAACCATTTCTGAAACAACATGATCACTACTTCCACATTCTTCCTGAGATTTGACTTCTTTGGTATAAGTCGTATACTGGGATTGGTTTGATACATCCCCACTTATAGTTAACTCAGTTGAACAACTGCGTAACACCGAAGGGCATAACTTATGAGGGGTTGAAACCATCTCCGTGTTAACCTTTCCATCTAATTGGCATGATTTCATTTCAGCTGTTTTGTGTATTTCCCGATTACCCTCCTGAACTGGTTCAGATTTTATTGATCTATGTTCAACGGTATTCGGGTTTAACAAATTGACAGCTTCCATATTACACCTCTCAACTAATTCCCGTTTTAGAGTTCTAAAATTAAATAATCCCATAGGACTATCATTCTCTCCCACAAAATTATGTTTCGCATTCTCCTCGAGTGGTTCTGATTTTACAGTCCTACTAACAACAGAATTCACTTTCCTAGATGATACCAATCCTCCAAGCAAATAAGAACAAGGAACAACCTTGCCTAAATCAACTTTAGCTGATGGACTAGAATGTTCACCACTGAAGTTTGACTGAAAACAAGACATGCTAAGGCCTACATGCAGGAAATCCTCAGATTTATATAGCTCATTGGGTGTTAAAGTGGATATGGGAAATTTGGAAATGTGCTCACGCGCTCCAAGATTCTGTTTTCCTAAATCAACACCAACTCCAACCATCCCGGTTGAGCGTGAAAAAGTCTTTATATCATGTGCACTACCTGTATCATTTAACCCATCAAAACCAACTGGTCCTTGACATGCAGTGGCATCAGCAGCAGAACCATCCCACGTGTCCATTGTAGTGTTCAAATCCCAGTTTGATCTATTAGCATGAAGGTGGGAGCTATCATTATTTGAGTTATCATCACTCTTGCATTGGGTAAAGGGTTTTTCCTTGCTTAAAGACAGACATAGCGAAGAAGGATCTGATTTCTCCAATACCTGGAAACTCCCATCACTACTTTGAACTGCCAAATCTGGAACAAGAGGTTCCTTCATCTTTAGTGACAATTCAATATTCGCTGGTACAGCTGAAATTTCAAATTTACTACACCCTTCTGCTTCTTGTTTGCCAAGTATTCCTTCCCCAGTGTTAAGTGCATGAGTTTCACCACGCATTAAATGCAGTTGAGTATTTCTTGGAATTTTCTGACAGTCGGATCTGTCAGTGAACATAAGCTTCTCATCGCTTTCCATGTTATCCATACGACCTGAGCAAATTTTAAGGTTTGGCTCCTCAAGTTTTACTGCACGGAGGATGGCATTGTTTTGGACAGAATTAGCATTTGTATCATCAGGACCTTCCTTAACTTCAACAGAAGAAGTCTTGTTCACATCAGTCTTTTTTGCATCAGATAAGCTAGGAGAATTTGTTGTAACACTGGCATTTGAAAGAGCTGGCTCCTGACTTTGGTTAGAATGTTCTTTTTGTAGTGAATCATTTTCTGCAAGGATAGAAGATGGTTCTTGAGGTGGGGGTGAAGGAAACTGAACCAATGGGAACCTCCTTTTCTTGATGGGAACACCCAAAGAACAATTCCTGGACTGCCGGGCAATGACCCCAGACTGCCCACAGAAGATTAATTAATCAATATTAATAGAAACATCATTAAACTTATCTAACCCAAGTTAGCAATAACTATAAAATGAAATAAATACCTCTTCATTTCCTGAAATAGGCATGACTCTAGGATTTGCCCAGCACAGAATTCGTCTCAACCTTTAACAATACAATAACATGTAGTCAAGTCCTGGAACATATATCTGAAGTCTTTTTCAAACACCTACTCAAATTTATTTTCTTGGCATCTGTTAACTCTATATAATTATTCAGTACCCCAGCAATCTTCAATGGAAGATAAATGATATACACCCTGTATCCAGAAATACCAAGTCATACCATCACAAAGTAGTTCAGGATTAACATTTAAATTCAAGCAAATTGAAGGCCATCTTAACAACACAATCCACACACACCAACAAATGGAAGAGTAGAGAAGGAAAGTAGAAAAAAATAAGTATCGTTGAACTCCTTCACAGGATAGATATAGATTGTCCGTCGCACAAGTAACAGTATAACAAGAATCTCACTATCAATAATATCCAAATGGTTGTGTGATGGTAGTAAAGGATTAAAGGACATAAAACCTACAAACAATGATAATAATCCAACAAACAAACTTCTGAATGAACTCTTTCTAGACATAAAAGCTAAAAAATTGACCAACAAGTTGTCCAAAGATGCTAAATAAAATGGGAAGTAATTAAACAATTGGAGAATAAATTAGCCAGCTTCCGATTATATTTTAGTAGTCTACAAAAATGTTAATTTATACACAGAGATCAAATAATGACAAAAAATTAACAATTTGCATGCAGACAGATCCAGATTTAGATCTCTAACAATCCAATTGTATTTGACGGAAAATAATTAGAACTATTTTTTTCTCAACAGCACTGCAGAGAATTTCTACCAACAAATTTTTTTCTAGATGCTTGAGAAATTCAACATGCTTCTTCAATTTGCTGCGAATAGCAAAAGAAGAATTAAGAATTACGTTTGCACATGGAAAATATTATCTTTACCTTGGGAAAGTGTTCTCAAGGAATAAATCAATCGGATCCTAAAGCAATCAGAAGCTTAAGAATCCTTCTTTTTCCTCGGATCAATTTTCAAAATTGAAATTCTCCACATAAAAAAAAAAAGTACTGAAAAACCAGGGAGTGATATATAAACATAGAAGTGTGTATATTATATACACACACATCACAGAGAGATGAAGCATAACATGAAAACAACAACAACAACAACAAAAATAGCAAGTAAAAAGAAAACATTTTGCAAACATATAAACACACATAGTAGAAGCATACAGTTACAAAATTCATACACATCTATAAAAAGAAAAGCAGAAGAAAAAACCGTTGGATCCACAGTTCTAATAGCCTTGAGAAACAAAAGAACATTAACAGACCAGATAAAGAAATTACCTGACAACATAGATCGGATACTGAAGATTAATTTCTGCAAATATATAGATCTATATATAGTATATATATATATATATATAGGTATAGAGAGAGAATGAAGAAGAAGAATGAGGGATGCTTCGTTCTTCGTCTTTAAGATGGGAAAGGAAAGAGAAGACTTTTTCTGTGTAATTTCTTTCTCTACTCACTTGGATATTAGGGTTTCTGACTATTGTTTTCCTTCTTTTTAAGTAAAGCTCACGTTAGTGGAATCTATCTCATTATTATGCTGCTTGGTCCAACGCCTTTTCTTCGTCCAATACCTTTACTAGTTTAGTGTTCTTTGTTTTTTTTTTTCTTTTGTTTTAAGTGTACGTTATTATTTTCGTGGCGGACTTGTCACGCTAGTCGACCTAAAAGCAACCATTTGATGACACGTGTAGATTGATCCTCGAAATGTGTGATAAAATGCTCAACAACTGGCCGGCAGTGTTGGACCACCTAACCACCATGAAAGTGATGGGATAAGAAGACTACAAATTAGAGAATCTTACCCATTTAATTTTGAATTACTTAAGGAACTACTTAATTAGTTAAAAAGTTATAAAGACTTCGCTTATCGTTAAATATTAATCACTTACAATTAAAAATGTATATCAAAAGATTTTAATTGCTTTAACTCTTCTTAAAAATTTATTATTCAATTTTCAATTTTATTAAACAGAACCCCACTGTAGATCATAACCAATAGTTTTAATTTAATCTAATATTTATTAATTACAGTATATGACAAGTCAAACAAACTCATGATAAAAGATATCCCAAATTTTCACATATACAAAAATAATTTGTTTTGGTTTTGGTTGTTTCGACATGAAAAAATATTTTTGAAAATTTTTTATCTTCAATAACATCAATCAAGCTAATTATTCAATATTTTATGAATTAATTGTATCAATTCAAATATTTTGATGTGAAAATATTTTACAGATATAACATTTTTATTTAAAATATACAATTAAATACTAAAAAATTTTAAAAATATTTTTCAAAAAAATATGTTACGTGGAAACAATCCGAACCTTCATTCCACCAACAAAGTGAAAATAATTGTCATTTTGAAATAGACTCGAAATGCATTCTTAGTACGAGTTCAAACACATCTCTTAAGAAAGGAGTGAGAGTTATTGAAATATCACGTACTCTTTTTTATTTTCAGATATTACTGATTGTCCAATCCGAAGCGAAGTCATAATTGTAAAGTGGGGAGGGCTAAAAGTAAGAAAAAAATTATAATGAACACAATAATTTTTATGACAAACACATTTTCAAAGTAGCATTTTCAAATTTTAAATTTTCACAGCTATCATGTATGTTTACAGAAGGTTAACAATCTCATCAGTCAGAAGTGAGTTCACATGGGTTTCTTGGATCCACATCCATGTGAACTTGGACCCAAAAGTAGTGTGTCGGTATGCTTTCGTATGTGAATAGCCTCTAACAGTGCATTTTTAGCAGTCTTAGATAAAAATTCTTATTTAACCTGCCACATTTTATATTAAGTCATACTGTGTTTAATGTACAAACATTATAATAACTGTATAATGTTCTTTTTTAATTTTTGTGAACTCCAAACCCAAAATACTTGAAAGTGATATCTCTGGGATAAAAGTAATCTACCAACCGGAGTGAGATTTTGGATAGAGTACCTTAGAATTTTCTACTTAACATATCTAGATTTTTATTTTATTTTTCATAAGCAAGCATTGTATCAAGGGCTCAAGAATAATGTAATCAGTAACAAAGTGATTACAGTGAAGGCAGCATTCCTTCACCTTACAAGAACATAAGAGTACCACTTTTAGTGCAAGAGAAAGCAACTAAGCAAGAAGGCAAAACAATGTAGCTAATGCGTAAAACCAACAGCATCTTACAAGTCAAAACCACAGCATCTATTGTTCTTAACATATACATTCAAATGCCCAAAAAACAAAAATCAATCAAAAACAATGTACATTCTATATATGTGCATATATAGGAGAGAGAAAAGCCGAAACCCCACAATTTAATGAACAAAAATTTATACCATTGAAGCATAGCACAACCCATTAGAGCACTGTCTGCGTCTCACTGTCGCACCATCACCACCATCTTCTTCTCCACCGAATTGAGTTCCTGCAATTCTAAACCCAAAATCTGTTTTTCAAAGAAAATTTCAGCAAACCCAATATCAAAAAAATTGAGCAAAACCCACACTACGTCTCTCTTATCCACGTTTTCTCATTGTTTCTTTCTTCAAAAGGTTTACAATTTTTGCACACCCCTTTCTTGCCTGTTACTGCCGTTGTTTCTTCGGAATATAACACGTACAATTGCAATGAGATTTGAGAAAAATAGAGAGTTTGCCCTGATCAACATACGGTGGGCTGGAAACATTAGTAGTAAAAAAAAATGTCGGTAAAAAATAATTTTTTTTGCTATGAAATATGTCCGTAACTAATTATTATATACAGTTGCTATAAAATATATGCGTAGAAAATAAAATTTTTTGCTGCGGAATTTTTCCGTCGCTAAATAGTCATTAATTCCTACAAAACTATTTTTCAAATATATTTAAAAAGTAAGTGTTAACTATATTAAATTGTGCACTTCCAGGAAAATAAATAAGAAGCACCCTGTCGACAAAAAGTTTCAATCACACCCTCACAAATTGGTTCAGAATAAAAACTCTTATTCAAGCAAAATGATGACACCTTAACAACACACACCCACATATACAAAAAAGAATGAGCTCTGGGGAGTATATAAACAACTTTTAATGAACTCCATTACTGGATAGATGGAGATTGTCCATTGAACAAGTAACATATAACACAGAATTTCACAATCAACGATATCCAAAATGTAGGTGCGAAGTAAGAAATTTTGATTTGGAGGGCAAATTCGTACTATATAATTATAATTTAAAAAATTTATAAATTAATTGTAATATACTTTTTCTTTATAATATTAGACTTATAATATATAGTGAAAAATATATAATTCAAAAATGAAATCTAAATAAATAGAGACGAACTATTGTTTCACACAATTTGGACTTTAGGCTAAAAAAGTTTTATGAGTTTCAGGGAGAGAAGTTATTTATATTTCCAAACTGACTATTTTGGGGCCAATTAAAAAGTGTCTGAAAAAAATTAGGGGATCAACTGAAATTTGTTCCTGTCGTATCATTCCTAACAAACATATGCCCAAAGATTTTATAATGACAAATTGGGGGATCAACTGAAATTTGTTCATGTCATATATATGATATGCCCAAAGATTTTATAATGACAAATTGGGGGAAAAAATATGCATCCGCATTGATCATAATTTAGTTTCGTAGATATTAAATTGTTATAATGGAAAATTGTTTTAGGCACACACTTCAAAGAATATATTTTTCTCGCCATGGTTATATTTTCAAAGAACTTTTGACAAAATAAGGTAGTTTTGATCCATTTTATAGTTAACGAGGGGCTTAAAGTGAAATTTAAGACAATAAGGGGGTTGTTTAGTGTTTAAACAATAAAAATGGGAAAAGAAGGATTTAAGAGATACTGTGTGCTCATAGTTGGACAATAGTGCAGTCGAGAAAAAGAGGATGACGAAGACGAGGAACTGTGGATTCAATAGGTATGTGTACATACTCTCTATCATATATATATTTTTTACAGGGCTTCTATTTGGTTAATATCGACCGAACGATGTATAGATCTATTTGCGCTCACGCCTTCTTTTGTTGATTACAATCAGCGCTTAGGGCTAAGGAAAGAGAGGAATGAAATAAAACTTTAGGACTGTTATTACCCTTTTCTGAAAAGAAGAATGGATAAAAAGGGAGAACAATGACCCTGAAATTTACCTGTTGAGACTCGATATATATTTCTAAAATAAGTGAAAAAAGTTATTATCTTTGCTTGAATGAGCACAACTCTTTAAGATATATCAGATTATTGCAGTTCATCTGATTAGTTTCTTAGAGATTCTAGAATTATTTAACAAAATAGACACTTTATAAGGGATTAAAAACAATCTGGGGACTGTCTTTCAATCCCAAAAACTTCTTAATTCAATATTAAGTTAATTGTGGTTAAACTCTTTATTTTGAAATGTTGTTTTGTATCTTTATATGAGTCTCTGATAAGGTGCAGATTTGACATAATGTGGCATCGTGTCTCATTATACTACTTTTAAGTATATATGTAAAGAAGCATTTGTTCATGAGTCAAAACATTGGTTCTTCTTTGAACATACTTACTAAGTGGCATCCGCAGACTGTTACTTCCGCTTTGTCCAAGTCTTCCTCATAGAATGATGCTTCTCAAGTCTCAAGTTAATTGAGGCCTCCTATTTCATGGACAACCCAGAAAATTGTAACCACATCAAATATCAATAAAAATTAATTTTTTTAAAAAATACGAGCCTAGTGGGTACTCCAAGTTTGATACTATTAAATTCAAAATAGTATAACCCCTGTTTAAGAAGTAAAATGACAAGATTCCACAATTAAATAACCTATTACAGAAAATATATTTCACAACTAAATAACTTAGTAATAAGTTTGATCCAACAATTAAAGAAGTGTTAATACAACAAAAAGATAAAATGAAAACATAAGTCTTAATACAACCAAAAGTAAAATATAATTTATATATATATATATATATATATATATATATATATATATATATATACATATGAATATATTTATAATAATAAAATATATAGGCGAGGCGGGTACGGGACGAGGTTGGTTATTATAGAGTCTCGAACCCGTCCCGTACCCACGGCGGGTTTTGATTTTCTTTTTCAAACTCGTCCCTACGAAAAAAAAATGGCTCCCATACCAGTCCTAAACGGGGCGGGATGGGGCGAAAACCCGACGGGGCGAACAAAATTGTCATCCCTAGTGTTGCCAGGTTCCAAAATATAAGAGGAAGGCATAGTATGAGAGCGACACATGGGGCAACTCGAATGAGAATAGAGCCACATATCGATGCAAGGCACGTGGTATGAGTGCAAGCACTCGGGTAAGGTACGTAGCTTCTCACCCTCCTCAAACTCGCACAAGCAAATTGAACACGTGCCATCTTCTCCGGCAAGTTCGGTACACTTTTGATGTTTATGGGCGGGGATGGGCTCAGTCACTGGATTTTCGACCGTGATCCGTGTTTCTCCTCGTTCAGACACCATGTCGGGCTGCTGTTGTGGGCTACCACGACGACATAGATAGCGGCAACAACTGATCACAGAGACACCAATAACTACCGATGCAAGTGAAATGAGGACATGTAGAAAATGGCTTAGGAGAGAGATTCCATGGTGTGCCATGAAGAGAAATCAGGAGAGTTGAAATGCCTAGAAGAGTTCATTTTAAACTATGTGCAGTGACGGTAATTGCAAGATCAACTATTTGTCTCATTTGTGCAAGCATGCAGCTTTATTTATAAAATTACAAGTATTGGAGGCCAATATGACTGGTTGCATTGTAGGAGGGGCTAGGCCCCTTTAGATCCTAGTCCAGCCCAGTAACGTTATGTATTCCATATGAATTGAAATTTGGGCTCAAATTCTTGCTTGCTTTGTCTTGTAACTACCTACATGCCCTTCGGGGCCACATTACTTTCACCATATAAATTGAATTGCAAATACTAGGGGAAGAAAAATGTAGAAATCGAGGTGCTCAATTTGGATTTTATATATATATATATATATATATATATATATATATATATCTTGACAATGTAATGAAGAAATTGTGGGACTATTATTCCACAAGATCTTGAAACAAAACTTAAATTGCTGGTTTTTGAAGTTTTGCATGAACAAGTTTTTAGTTCTAGTTGTCTATTTGAGTATTACCCAAGTCACATAATTTTTTTAAATGAATAAAATTGATGTCACTCTCGTGCTCCGTGCTTTGACTCTGTCACTTTTTCATGAGGTGTGAGTGTAAGTTTTGTCAAATTATAAATATATGCGTAGTTAGAGAAAACCGGGGTGAGTGTATTTTGTCCAAAAAAAAAAAGGAAGATGAGATAAGGATAGAAATTAGGAGTTTTAATAGAAAGTGGAATGAAAAGTTTTAGAATGAATTACATTCTTTGACCCACTATTAAATCTTTATTGTTGGCTGGGGTATAATAACATAAAGAAATAAAAAAATTTAAAAATCTAATCATATATGAAAATAAAAAATTAAGGGCATTTTATTGGTTGGGACCTTAGGCGACTCCTAACTCGGCTAAGGCTCCAGCCGGCGCTGTCTATGCATCAATGGTGGAAATGCAAGGCAATCAACTTTTTTACTTGAATACCTGGCCAAAAGGTTCATCGACCCTGCTAAGACGAGCTCCACAGCCATCCACAAAATCAATAATAGTGGCTAAAAAAATGGGGGGATTTTCTTATCAAGAAATTCACAAGCTGAATGCCAACTCTCACATTTCACTTTGGAGGTTGAGGAGATGCACCAAATTTAATCTTCGGTCAGTTACTAGAGTTGAGAAGAATTCTAATTGACAACACTATTGAGTTTAGTACCCTTCACTGCTTTTAGTCCACAGTGCCATACTCACGCAACAATATAATGTGTAGCACTCAAACAACAACATTAAATGACAATGCAAAAATATTAAATCGATAATAAAACAATGATATAAATATATAATATGTTACATGGATGTATGCAAGGTTTGCAATTGTAGTCGCAATTGTAGTAACGGACGAGGACGCGATGTAACAGACAAGGACCCATATCGATGTAACGTAATTAAATCAATTATAATAGTCGTGAATTTTTTTTGACCCGAAACATAAGTAAAAAAAAAACTATCGCCACTTTTACAACACATTCAATAAACGTGAGTTTTTAGTTAATTTTAGTAATTTTTATTAATTATTTAAGCATTAAATAAATTAAAATTCACACTATATCTAATATGTGAGAAGAGAAAATAAAATTAAAATATATATATATATAGTACAAGTCAAAAATATAATTTTTAAAGAAATAAAAATAAATGTGTTATAATAATATTAATAAATAAAAATAAATTGCATTGAACTGACCGGCTCAGTACTGAATTCCAGTAACACTTGCTATATGGTCGAAATGATATCGGAGCCTTCCAATGCCATTAAGAACTGCCCAATTCAAAGAACCATGGTTTGGTTACGCACTTAATTCTTGACATTATTTGTGCAAAATAATTTGTTGAACATATATTTCTCCCTCTCACACACCAAGTGTATGGTCATAAAACACTTGCACATCACATGATATAACATATTGCATTTAGAATTAGCCCAGGAGCCCAGGTTCCAAACCCAAACTTTATACAACAAAATGAGACTAGGCGATTGTGTGCCAGAGTTTACAAATCTTTTGAGAGTTCAAAGTGACTAGCGGGTAGAAGCGATTTCAGATTTGGATTCGTATAAACGTCCTAAAATAAAAGAGGAAGGCATGGCACGAGAGCGACACATGGGACAACTTGAATGCGAGTAGAGCCACATATCGATGCAAGGCATGTGGTACGAGTGCAAGCACTCGGGCAAGGTACATAGCTCCTCACCCACCTCAAACTCGCACAAGCAAATGGCACACATGCCATCTTCTCCCACAAAGCCCTTATGCTTCTGATGCTTATGGGTTAGGATGGGTTCAACCATTAGATTCTCGACTGTGATCTGTGTTTCTCTCGTTTGGACACGGGCCGCTGTTGTGGGCCACCACCCTGGTACCAACAAGCCATCATATAGAATTTTAATTAGTTTTTTCAAAACCCTAGGGTATTTTTGACTTACCCATTTCCGGCACCCAAGGCTAGATGCGAAAAGAGGTGTGCAATCAGGAAGATAACTAACTATAAAATTCATGTCAAATCTGATTAATACTACATGTGGGGAAACTAGTGACTACCCTATAAAGGTGGGACTACACCAAGGATCGATGTTGAGTTCATACCTATTTACAATAATATTAGACGAAATAACAAAAAATATTCAAGAAAACATCCCATAGTGTATGTTATTTGCGGATGACATAGTATTAATAGATACCTCTAAGGAAGCCTTAGCAACAAAATTAGAAATATGGAGAAAGACATTAGAATCAAGGGGCCTAAGAATTAGTAAATCAAAACGGAATATATGACATGTAAATTTGATCAAATAGAAAACGATGACACTATAAGTATTACACTTCAAGGCCACAAAGTTACTCAAAAGAATTTTTTCCGTTACCTAGGATCTATATTACAAAAAGATGGAGAGATAAATGATGATGTAGTAAGTAGGATTGAAGCTCAATGGACAAAATGGAGGCAAGCTAGTGGTATCCTCTGTGACTAACAATACCAAATAAATTAAAAGGAATTATATAGAACGGTTATTAGGCCAACAATATTGTATGGAGTAGAGTGTTGGGTATTGAAAAAGACACAAGTACAATGCATTCATATAATAGCGGAAATGATGATGCTACATTGGATTATAAGTATCACTAGAAAATATAAGATTAATAATGAACGTGTGAAGGGAACATTAGGTATAACACCTATAAATGATAAAATTAGAAAAAATAAAACTCAGGTGATATGGTCATATTCAACGTAGACTCGATGATGCACCTATTAAAAGAGGTAGAGTTGTTTGTTTAGAGATGATGCACCTGTAAAAAGATGTGGAGTTGTTTGTTTAGAAGGTAAGTGACAAAGAGACCTATCAAAGCTGATGTGGGATGAAGTAATAAAAAATGACTTAATAAACTTAAATTTAAGAGAATACATGGTGCATAATAAGAAAAAATAGAAAAAGAAAATTTATGTGACCGGCCCTATTCATATAAGATAAAGGCAAATAAGATAAAGGCAAAGATGACGACGAGGACAAGAAATTATGTACTGAGAAGTGAATATATTCTTGGTGGCACCAACTAAGTCATGGTGGGCGAATGTTGACTGATATCTCACCATTGTGCAATGCTGAGGAACCATATTTCTAACTGCTAACACGTGTAACACGTGCAAATGAAGGTGAGCTGCTATACTGAGTCCCTAATGGGACCGAGTAGTAAGACAGTCTATCGGTGACCTGAATCCGATCGCTCATCATTCCAAATCATAGTCTGCAGGTGACCAGAACCAAATCACTCATCATTCCAAATCATAGTCTGCAAGTGACCAGAACCAAATCACTCATCATTCCAAATCATAGTCTGCAGGTGACCAAAACCCAATCACTCATCATTCCAAAGGTCTGTCTGGACTTCCTTCTGATGTCACAATGTTACTGGTGAGCTTTTGTTATTATTTCCTTTTCTTGTTGCTCTATCAATAGTGAAAATGCAGGTTTAGGTCGTTAGAGCAGCCACTTTGTGCCATTAATGCCAGAAGCTGGGTCTTTATTTAAATTCAATTTACCTCTCCCAACATTCTTGATTAATAAAGATCACATGGGTAGACACTTTTGACCTGGTTAGCAATTTGTATTGTTGTGTTGTGTTCGTGTAGTGTCATGACACGAATATCTTGTAATTTGGGATGAACACAATACTATTATTATTTGTGTTGAGGAACTTTGACATGACATGAACATGACACGACTCGCATAACCGATTTAATAAATGGATTAAGACTTTACACGACATGGCAAGATGTTTAATTAAACTTCATTTTATTAGAGTCATTTTGAATACAAACATGACACAGTGAGTTAAATTTGTCTAATCAAGTTATAAACGGGTTGACGGATCTAACATGAGCACGTTTAATCAACTTGTCAATTCGGATCGACACAATTGCGATCTAAACACGATTAAGCCAAACTCAAATTCACTTATTTTACGTTTTGTTTTAATCACGTTAACGTATTGTGTCAAGTATTGCCACTCTAATCCTACTACACTAACACTTGTATCAGGATTCATTTAACATGGGTCAGAATGTCTCCCTTTGGAATTCTTTTGTTGAATGGAACTGTCCCTGGTTAAAAAAAAGTTGTTTCGAGAAAGTAGTCTTTAATTTTTCTTAACGAGAGAGAGAGAGAGACGATTGCTGCATTTGGATCCTTGAATGGTATTGGTCGTAAGTAAGACCCACCATAACCAATAATGGATCCTTAGAAATGCTTGATTGTGATTTGTGACACACCAGTGCTTAACTTTTGTCTGTAGATAAACTGAGGCTATATAATTAGTGTCCGACCAATTCGACAGGACAAATTAAGCAAGCAGAATTAATCTTTCTATACATGATTTTTGTGATAATAAACAAATAGAGAGAGTGTGTTTGTATATATATATATATATAACAGAATGTGTAGGTTAATGGCTATTAGGTTTGGGCTTCAGCAACTTGAAAAAACTTGGTAATAAACTTTTTATTAAAAAATAATTTACCAAAGAAGAAAATTACAAAAACAAAAAAATTTGAAGAAATAAATTTACATGCAAAGCCATTATATCAAAAAAAAACTAAATCCTCGTCAGTCTATAAATTTAATTAAAAATGCTCCTCTTCTATAAAAAATAAAAAATAAAGTAAAGAATTGAAGTATCCAAAACATTGCATACACTATTTGCCCAAATATAATAATCAATTCCTCATTGATATACTCAATCAATTATAAAACACCAACCCCATAAAAATTAGTTTTAAGTTATAAAAATTGCTGACAATACGACAATATTTTGTATTTTCATTTTATGCACCGATATCTTGAGAGGGTATCAAATATATTTTCCCATATCTATCTTATCACGTTTAAATGGAGCCTAAAAGCACATTAAGCACAATACAGAAAAGTAATTTTGAATCAAAAGTACTAGTTCATTCATAAGTTTCGCCATAGAAGCTTGCACTTACATAAGACACTGAAGTGATTAGTTCAAATAACCAAAAGGAGCATAAACAGAAAACCTACTAATTACAAAAAACATAAATGAAAACCCTAATATTTTATAGGAGAACTACCTCTACACAAATCGAAACCTAATTTTCTAAATATGATTTCATCATCTTCAGCGCAAGACAATTTCATGTAAAAACCCTAACCACCGAAGCCATACAGAGTTCGGCCCTGCCTCTTCAGCGCATAAACGACGTCCATGGCTGTCACGGTCTTGCGCCGAGCGTGCTCGGTGTAGGTCACGGCGTCTCTGATCACGTTCTCGAGGAAGATCTTAAGGACACCACGGGTTTCCTCGTAGATGAGGCCACTGATTCGTTTCACGCCGCCTCTTCTCGCCAGTCGACGAATCGCCGGCTTCGTAATCCCCTGAATGTTGTCGCGAAGCACCTTGCGATGACGCTTCGCTCCTCCCTTCCCCAATCCCTTGCCTCCCTTTCCACGTCCCGACATTTCAATCAATCAAACAAACACAGATCTCTCAAAGTCTAACCTTTTCTGCAAATCGAACAAAAATGAAGCTAATCAGAAACTTACAGAGATATTAAACTAAAAAGTAGTTTTACAATCGAGTAACCAAGATCACAGATTGATGCTTTCAAATCATTCTTATAGCAGAAGCTATATGTAGGCAGTTATATTCGAAAATGCAAAATTTAGAAATCGAATCCCTAGATAGCAATCGGACACGCTAGGAATCAATTCGAGTGACAGAAACATAGGAGTATCCTGGAAAACATATACATACATATATATATATATACATATATATATATATATATATGAATCGCGGCTATAGATGTTTAACGTAAGTAACTAATAAAGAGAATTCAATAAACGAGATTAGAGAAATTGATGAACGAAAGCGTAAATCAAATTGTTGGAAATGCAAAGTTCTGCTAAAAGATGCCATGAACGAACCTGAAATGCTAACTCTTAATTGAGCCTCGAGCCAGAGAGATTGCTTGTGTAGATAAGATTGGCACCTCGAGGTATTTATAGCGAGACGATACTGGGGGCTCAATTCCTGACTATGGTCTTGCAAAAAAATTTACACCGTTGATTGTTCATTGAAGCGTTGCGATTGTGCCTTCGTGCTCTACTCGGATCGATGACATGGCAAGAGGACTATGCCATTTGCCGCTTTCATCTTCGCGCTCTTATTTTGAAGAACAAATGGTCTCGCTCGTTTTTTTTAGTTAAAAAAATAAACAAACAAATGATATTGACACCCAAATAAAAAAATAGAAAGTACCAAAAAAAAATAGTTATTCTTGTTGAATGAATTCTCCCTTGAAATGACAAAAAAAAATATACCTAAAAAAATTTATTATTGTTGAATAAACTATTTACATTGAGAGGACTCAAAAAAAAAAAGTATCATTATTGAATAAATTATATCTTTTAATAGATTCAAAAAAAATTATCTCTATTAAATTAATTTTCTCTATTGGAAAAAATTAAAAAAAAAAATTATTATTTTTGTTAAATAAATTATCCGTTTGACAAGAAGGAAAAAAAAAAACGTATGAACAAGTTATTTATTTTGACAAGATTAAAAAAAAAAAAGTACTAAAGATAAAAAAAAATTTATCTCTTCTGATAGGACTAAAAAAAACATAATAAAAAAATTAAAGAAGGTAAAAAAGAGTTTAACTTTATAGTATAAAGAGTAGTTGTATTATTATAAAATAAGAGATAATATATTAATTAGTTTAGAGATTTTTTTGTCATTTTCTTTAAAAGAAAAAAGGTTAAAGTGCAATTGCAGAAAATATAACATATTATAAATATATTATCTAATGTTATAATATAGGGAGGGGATATTCGCACTCCCATTTTTAACAATTGCACTCCACTTATTTTTTTCTTTTAAAAGAAATGACAAAAAAGTCCTTAAATTAATTAATGCATCATCCCTTATTTTATAATACCACAACTACCATTTATACTATAAACTTAATTTTTTTTTTATCTTCTTTACTTTATATATTACTTTTACTTATTTATGTTTTCTGTTAAAAAAATAATTTTTTTACCTTCTTTAGTACTTTTTTTTTGCTCTTGTCAAAAAAGATAACTTTTTATTAGATTTTTTTTTTTAAACTTGTCAAAGGAGATAATTTATTCAACAAATATTACTTTTTTTTTTTAACTTTTTTTTTCGGTCCTTCCAAAAGAGATCATTTCTTTTTTTAATCCTATCAAAAGAGATAATTTATTAAAAAAATATAACTTATTTTTGGGTTCTCTCAATGGAGATAATTTATTTAACAAGAATAAATTTTTTTCAAGTACTTAGTTTTTGGGTCCTGTCAAAAGATATAATTTATTAAACATAATAACTTTTTGTTGAGTACTTTTTAATTTTTGATTTTTGCCAAAATAGATAATTTATTTAACAAAGATAATTTATTTATATATATATATATATTTTGGCCTTGTCAAAAGATAATTTATTCAATATATATAACTTTTTTTTGGGTCCAGAACTTTTTTTTTGTTCTGTTATTTTTTTTTGGGTATTTTTTTTTTTTTGTATTTTTTAGTTTATTCTGTCAAAAAAATAAAAAAAAATTAAAGATTGGAGACAAAGAGAGAATATTTAAAATGATAGTTTAGCATTTTGGAAAAAAGTAATAATTCACATGTGAAGTTAGGTTAAAAGTGACATTTCTTTTAAAATGGGAATGCAACTGAAAAAAAGAGAAGTATGAATATTGTCTACCATAATATATAATATTTACATATTATTGAAATATTTTTATTATTATTTTCTTCTCTTTCTTTCCTCTATATCTGTTGTCTATCTTGATTGTTTTTTATTTAAATAAAAAGTCAAACATATACTCTACCAATTCCACGTCCATGTTACAAAAAATCACCTTATGAGTTGTTCACGTAAAGGTTAGTTAAACGGCCGAGTATGAATTACGGTTTATCACTTTATCCCATCCTTCTCTGTATATATATATAATGGATTAGGTAAAAGTGTAAGAGATGTAGACTCAGTACGACTAGTTTGCTATATTTGATACTGATTTGCAACTTGTACCGCACCGTTTTCTCTCGTGCACAATCTCAATGTTGGGTCTTCTTCCACCACTAGCTTGTGGATTATGATTAAAAGCAACGTTAAAGTCAAAGATTCGGTTGGGCAAAGGTCGTCTACGTAATTTTACGTGATTGGTCGGGGATAATAATGTTTTTATACGTCTTCCAATGGTAGAAATGGAATTTTGAAAGTTACAAGATTGAGAATCATGGGAAATGATCGCATGGTGACACGTTCAATGAATGGAATTGTCAAACGCAATCCAAGTTATGCCAACCTACATACATGTTGAACATGAAGAAATTACAGCTCTTGCAGATAACCGTACATGGAAGCTTGTTCCTCGGCATAATAATATGAATGTTGTTGGATATAAATGGGTTTTCAAAACAAAATGCCTCTTGGTTGCAAAAGGCTTCAATCAAGTTGAATGTGTGAATTTTTCATAAACTTTTTTTTCTCGTCATATATCAGTTTCTACTATTAAGAAATGAGATATTCGACAACTTGATGTAAAGAATGTATTATTTTACGATTTTCTTAAAGAAACTGTTTACATGGAGCAGCCACCGGGCTTTATTGATCCAAAATTCCCTTCTCATGTTCGTAAATTAAAGAAGGCGATAAATGGACTTCAACAAGCTCCAAGTGCTTGGTTTGACAGGCTCAGCTCATATTTGTAGTGAAGGGTTCTTCTGCAACACTGCTGACTTGTTGACGATAAGATTTTGACCGATGACCAGTGATAGTCCATGTATTTTGGAGTGGTTTGTTTCATGTTTGAGCCGTGAATTCGCTATCAAAGACTTGGGAAAACTTCATTATTTTCTTGGAGTAGAAGTCTCTTCAACAGATAATGGTCTTTTTCTGTGTCAATCAAAGTATGTCCGAGATCTGATAGAGTGCGCTCAAATGAAAGATTGTAAATCAATTTCAACACCCATGGCAGCTAAGATATCTGTTTCTATATCTGAGGATGCAGCATACGAAGATCCTGCACATTGCAGAAGCATACTACAGTTGCCCTATCAAGTGCAGAAGCTGGTCAATGGCATCCGCTGCTGCTGAGTTAATTTGGCTCACATTTGTGCTTCGTGATATCGGTGTTGTCCTTTCACAGCCTCCCAATTTTAACTTGGCTCAAATTTCCATGACAGCTAGTCAGAGAATTACCTTTGATCATTCTTAATCTTCAGAGAGATTGCTGGCAGATTTTCCCTAATCTTGCCTAAATTACTCCTGAAATCTCTCCTAATTTTCTTCTACCTTGTAATCTTTCTTCTCCAGCTATTCGCCCAAAGCTTTGAACCCTACTCTACCCGCATGTATGAATAGTTTTCACATCTACTTTAATCTTGGAAAATTCCCATTTCAGTGTTAGCAAATGATGATTTACGGAACAAAAAATTGCAAATGATCAAATTTTTAGACACTTTCATACCTGAAGTATATTTATGGATTTAAGCATTTTAAGCCATAAGAATGCGCTATGACGATCCCCCTTAAAGATTTGTATATGCTCTCAAGTCTTACCCAACCGTATGTGTATTATGATGATATCTCCTGCAGTCTATGATATGGAAGTTTATTTTCAAGTCCAAGTTAATAAAATGTGTGCGCGCTAAACCAAACGAGAAAATGTGTTTTTAGAATATTTGAAACTGATCAAACATCCTTTAAATGAAACTTTAGCAGCAATTTGCTCAAACCAACATTCTCTAGGTTAACATTACACATTTTAGTGCAAATATCTCTTCAGTTCTTTTATTAACGGGCAATAAAAACAAAATACTTAAGACACAACAAAAACACATTTTTCGCTTCATTTATTTGTGTTTATATAGCAGCCTAGCAGGCAATAATTACAAATATTTTAAGTCTTTGCACACATATATATTTATTTACATGTGGTAGGTCTCCAATCTAAGAACTATGTCACGGGCGTGAGAAGGAAGAATTACCTATGCCAAATCCTTCAATTAGGCAATAATTACAAATATTATAGGTCTTTGCGTATATATATGTGTGTGTGTGGTAGGTCTCCAATCTTAGAGCTATGTCACTAGCGTGAGAAGGAAGAATTACCTAATGCCAAATCCTTCAATTAGGGAATAAATGGATGCTTTATCAAGAGGAGCTATCCGCTGATACGAAGAAAACCCAACAAATTCAGGCTCTCAAACCGTGGAGCTTGTCAGTTGTGAAATGTGAACTTAAGTGACATATGCCTTGACCACATCTGAATAGTTGCAGACATAACCTGTCCTTGGACAAGTGATTTTACCATTGTTCCTCTTCGCCATTTCTTCAAGAGCCTGCCATTGCAAAAAAAGGGTAAGATTTACTAGTCAAAATCAAATTCATTTATGAGAAGAATATGTGAACCTTAGTGCTATAGACGTGGCCGTTTGGTAAGACTAGTGGGGGGTTCTCTGTGTCCATTAGCTCTTTAGTTATGTAGCAAACAAGCTTTGAATGATGCTGCTTAGAAAATGGTAGTGGTAATGCTAATTTGCGGAAGCTCTCTTGTGACAGGGGGTCCTCCTTTGTGCAATCGTCCTTGTAACAGAATCTAAATCAGGTCAAGGCAAAACGATGAAGTTGGACAAAATTACAAGTAGTAACTTAACAAGAAAGCTCCACTGTAATTTTACGGTGGAGCTTTCTTGAGGGATCAATAACGGGATTCATTTTCATCTGACCTTTAGATCTGGAAAATGAATGCCCAACCAAGATTAGCAGATAATAGGCACATGAAGAAACCTACTTTTAGTCGCCAATTATTATCATCATGTGATGATTTAGAACACTCTAATTTGAAAGTTTCTTCAAATTACATAAAAGTAGAGGTCTATAATAATCTAACCCTTTATATTTTACTGCAATAAACCATAGGAAATCCATATATTGTTTAATCTTGATCATATTAGTTAACTACTCCACTGGAGTTTGTATGGGTCGTTAAAACACTCGTCAAAATATATGAAAACAACAGGTAAAGATATATTAGAAATAATTTGTCACATGGATACGGAGTTTTCAAAGCAGACAAGCCTGCTTGCAGATATATATTCAGCAAAGGCTCCAGGGTCATGCTGTATATCCTGCAGAATTCCTGTCTAAATTGATCTACCAGGTAATCCCATTGCGATGCTTCAAATAGAACCTGCATTCAAACCCCCAAAAAATGGAAAAACTATCAAGCTCGGGTCAACCTGTAAAATATCATCTTTGAAATTGAAATCAAAGTCACTCAAAAGGCCACGGATCAAAGGAAGTATTTGTAAAGGCTTTCACCGAGAACCTAATTGAAACTAATAGATGTTTTCACATCAGTGTACACAGGGTGGAAATATTGGATAATTTAACGCAGAATCTAAACCAAATTATTATCCCAAAGGTAATTGTTGCTAGTTCCCACAGAAGCACAGACAAGAAATTGCTGTACTAAAAAGAAACAAGTGCAGGTTCCCATTGAGCCCCAGAAAGGGTGTGAGGGTCGGGGAGGACAATCCAATCGCAAAGTGTTATCCCAAGGCCTCAACTGTCATATGGACAGAAAAAAAAATTGCATCTAAATGAGCAGAAATGAATAAATTTAAGGAGGATAAAATACCATTACCCAATATGTCCCTATGATACCCTGGTGCTGTGAATTTAGAATTATTTTTTGTAGGGGGTGGGGGTATTCAGACCCATATTTCCGAACTTGGCAGCACAAGTTATTATTACTATAACAAGCAATGACCCCTCAGCAAATTTTAAAAAGATGGAACTCAATTATCTTCCTAGACAACAAATCTAAAAACTCAAACAAATTTCATTATAGTATGGGTTTGAATGATCATTGCTACCTCCGCGCCCACGGGGGGGTGGGGATTTATGAAAAAATTACAAGAAGCTGCAAAACCACATTCAAAAATCATTGACTTATCAAGTGTAACTGTTACTAACAGCGTTCTGAAATTATTACACAATTAAAACAAATAATATTTCCACCTTTTACGAGTTGTTAAAACAATCACAGATATAAGAAGTTATCAAGTCTCATCATAAATATAGCTCTCAGTTAACTCATAAAAAAAAGGAAGTCATTGCATGAAAGATAGAGAGTTCAGTGTCTAGTGCTTTTTAGCCACCCCCCACCCCCACCCCCAGCACAACACACCTCATTATTTTTCTAAATATTAAAAATGTATATCCACTACAAGCAAATCAAGCAGTGCAGCAGAAAGCACAGGTAAAATTGGTACAACTACCAATCTGCACTTTTTTTTACTGAGTATCATGAAAAAGTAGGTGCATTTGCAATTACATGTAAAGCTTATAACAGGAAACAAGAAAGATGTGGTTCACCTTGTATTCTGCACATTCAGTACTACTCTTAAAAGCTAGTGCGGCTACAACCCGCTGCAGTTCCTTCATATGGGTAGCTCCCCATGGCGCAAGGTACTTTCGGGCATATGCAACAGCTCGCAAATTGTTTTCAGCTCGTACCAACTCTATGAACTCTTGAAGTCTTAACTGAAATTCGAATTTACTCTGTCATCAAGAAAAGTATTCAGCATTAAATAAGTTCATCATTGCTTCTCAAACACTTCAACTGATGCTTTCCAATCCAATATTGGACCAGCTAATGCAACAATGTGAACTAAAAAAATTGAGATACTCGTAGCTGCAATATCTTTTTTTTTTTATAGTTAAAATTGGAGTATTGATCAAATTCGAGATTAAAATTTTGCGTTTTGAGGTTTCTAGGTCTAGGGTTTATGGTTTTGCAGTTGGAGAAGAGGCCGCCATGCTGAAAATGTTGTAAGGCCTCGAGTTTTTTATGCTAAGTTTGCACAAGCATATTATATTAGTTTAGGGTCCATTTCAGTAGCCTTATAACTACTAACTTGAGAAGGTGATAGTTCATGAAGCAATTGTTACGGAAGTGATGTCAAGTCCACCCATTCTAGTGTTTGTTCAAACTCCTATCACCTTTATTCATGTCGAGTGTCAAGACAATCAAAGGGAAGGATAGGGCATCAACAACTACAAAACCATTGGAGATTGTGGCACATTGATGCCTAAGGAAAATGGATACTTGTATAAAGAAATGGTATCCATATTTTATACATAGGGCCATAGGGGATGACTACAATTCTTGTGTACTCCAGAATAAGTGTTCGATCTTTTTTCTAGATCAATGCATAAATAGAAATTTTTTTATTTATTATCGTCGAATACCACATACCAGATACTTCTTGTAGCCTCCTAAATAGGCATATGACTCGCCTCAAGGCTACCAAGTTAAGATGTCACCCCTTTCTTGGTGGTACTAGAAGTGATTCATGTGCCAAATCTGTCTCTGATTTTGATAAAATTGTAAAGTCTTACATGGACCTCTTGTTTCTACATTTTGTTGATCAACTTGAAAATGTGTGTTGGCATAAGCGGTGGATTTTCATCAAGTTCATAACTTAACTGCAAACAAAAATGCAACTCTCTGCAAATTGAATCGCGATTGAATAGAAAAAGAGTATCCATGAATTTCACATTAGATGATCCCATTATCAACAATCAGTTCATACTGCAAACAGCATTTCAGTTTTTAATGCACCTCAGACATTGTAATAAGATTCTCAAAAGAATCTGAAAATTTCCCAACCCTACTTTGAGAAGAATAGAAGCCATTTTAACCTGGCATAAAAACAGTGATCCAAATTAAAATTATACACAATTTATCGATACTTTGAACAATTCCTGAACCAAACTATAGAATAATTCCGAATAATAATAAAATGCAAAGAAATCTTCTGTTTCTACATTTCAACTGAACATGCATCATTTTCCACACTATCACAATTTTCCTTGGATTTTTCTCCAAATTATTCCCAACTAATAGATTGAAATTTCATTAGATGCAAAGATATACTGTTGACCAAGTGGTATCTCCAAATGAAATACTGGGTGGGTGTGTGATTTACCTACCAGAAAATAAATAAAAAAGGTATACTGTTACCCAAATTTGTCGATATGACTTCATCAAAGGAAGCAAAAGAATAAGTTGATGCTCAGCATTTTCTGAAAGTACAACACAACAACCTCGAGGAATCCAGAGCACATTAGAAATAAAACCATTTAATATTTCGTATGAGGCCCAATCTTTCAATCATCAACCACATGCCCCAGCCCCAACAAGAGCAAACCTTAATTCATACATGATCACGTAGTGTGATTAAATGGCAAGCAGAACCTGTGGTTAGTTAACTAATCATACATGCTCATGCATCAGATGGTAAATATTGACATCAGAATTTTATAGGTTTTAGAGCATAAATGATCTTATATCTCCAAGGAAACCATGGAGAAAGCAGCACCCAATCTTTTTGCTGGGTTTTTTTGTTTAAAAGAATGACACTAAATTCCTGGAATATGATGCAATACTTGCAATCAGCAAATATAATTAAATTCTTACTTTGAATTCCACAAGCACGAAAATTTTAGCAGTGGTGGTTATAGAAAGCCTTTACCCTGAATTTAGTAAAACATTCTGTAATTAAATCAATATCACATATTAAACTGCCATTACAAACTTCAGAAGGATTGACAAATTTATAACACAGTAATTCATGCTTCATTATTTATTTTCTGATATCCACACTTCAATTAGAATATTAATATTTCCACCATCAATAGATTCCACAAACCCATATTGAGTTGTGATACGGAATGTGGGCATCACATTTTTTATTTCAATTCTTAGCTTGTTATGGTATAGAAGCATAAATTAATCAGAAATGGCTATTTTTAGGGGATACCTACAATGTAACTGCCTCCTTAGAGAGTGGTGGGAGATACCACTGAAGCTAACAACTGAGATTAATGATTTGGATTACTGTTGGAGTCATTATATTTTGAAAGGTACTCATGGCCCCATTGTATTTTGGATTAAAGCAAATGAAGAAGCAACCAAACATATAATGATGTAGCAGCAAACTCTTCTATTTGACTGTCTAATAAATGAACTTAATCATACAACTGTTTATACCTTACACTTCTTCAATCTCGACTTGTTATCAGCACACCAGGCAAGGGCGGGAGCTACCTCCTTATTCTGAAGAGCATCAACAACTTTTTTCGCATCATGAAACACATTGATATCAACAAGATCCTGGCATCAACATTAACAGGATCATGGTTTAAAAAATGAACATTAACCAGCATGGTGGATGGCATGCGACAGAAAAAATAGTGCATAATTTTAAAGACCATAAAGCACATCCATTTGCAAATTATTTAACAAAAAAGCATCAAATACATTACCCCGTGTTACCTAGACTAGACAGGTCAACTAAGAAATATAACTGGAGAGCAGTGGTTCATGGCATGTGAATGGTTGTTAGTTTTTCCTTTCTTCATCTAGTAGATCAAGCTGTTATTTAACTGGCACATGGAATATAGTTTCTTTTTTCTTTTTATGTATAAAGAAGTGCCCAACTAGTTACAAAATTAAATAAGGAAACAAAAAAAATTAAGTGTAAATTAAAGAATGACATAAGTTTCAATTGTTATCATTTTACATTTATCTTCCTAGATATGTCAAGCCAAATAATAAAATCTAGTCACATCAATACTTGAGGAAATTAGCAAACCAAAACACTTTATACAGAACCCAACAATATAACGGCACACAAACTATAAACTGCAAGAAATATTACTTGTATATTGCTGCTTTCTGCCAGCTTCATTGCAGTATCATAATAAGACATTCACAACATGTAGTCCACGAGTATCCGCTTCAAGCATGTGTTGCTCCATTCAGATAGATTCTTTATTAAATTTACACTCCATATACTCGGTTTTAGTTTGACTAATTCTCAATCCTTTCTATTCTAAAGCACTTCTCCACATTTCTAGTTTTATTGTTAGGTTCTCATTAGAGGTTTCTAAGAATGCTATATCATCGGCAAACATCATGCACCATGGAATCTCATTTTGAAAATCTTTTGTTATTTCATCTAGGATTATTGCAAATAGATATGGACTTAGCACCAACCCTTGGTGCAATCCTACGTTTACATAGAACTCACTAATTCTACCACACGTGGTACAAAATTTAGTCTTTGTATTCATATACATATCTTGGATACTTTTTTATGATTTATCTTCCTAGATATGTCAAACCAAATGATAGAATCTAGTCAAATCAATACTTGAGGAAATTAGGTAAACTGAAGCACCACCTTATAACGAACCAAACAATATAATGGCACGCAAATATAAACCGCAAGAAATAATACTTGTATATTGCTGCTTTCTGCCAGCTTTATTGCAGTATCATAATAAGACATTCGCAACATGTAGTCCACGAGTATCCGCTTCAAGCGTGTGTTACTCCATTCAGATAGATTCTCCAAATCTGCTGATTCTAAGTGATCGAGACAAGCCCTGCACCTCTGCGCTTGTAAGTGCTCTGTACGACTCCCCTCTTCCAACTGATTGATCACGTCATAAATAATTAAGTAACTAAACAAATAATAATAGTATTAGTAGTAGTAGTTGTTGTTGTATTTGAAATATAAGGCATTCTGAATCAAGAGAATTCTACTTTTATATACACATATATACAGATAATAGTCATCTAGATTTGATAATTAATGATAACAAGTTCAATCAAATCATATGTGTGTGTATATATTGAATGGCCATAAGCTAACTCCGAAGATTTTGCACTCGAAATAGGGGTGTGCCAAGAAAATTGAGAGAATTGAAAGAAAACAGAGTTTCAAGTCTTATGTTTGCCTCATTTTATTTCAGGAAAAAATAAAAAAAATCAAGCTTATTTGGTACTGAGAAGACGAAGCCAAATCGTCTTATTTTGCTCGGTAAATTGGAACTTCGAGTTTACTTGGGTTTCAAATATATATATATATTGGATTAAAAATTCAATTTTTCATTCATTTTCTCAGCAATTAAACATAGGCTTAGGGCTTCTGTACCATATACCTTCCTCTTGAGACCTTGCAATTGGGAGACGAGTGAATTAAGGTGCTGAACGGCGTCGTCTCGAGAAAAATCCCCATCGCAGGCATCGCCGACGCTGGAGATTACAGCGGATATCTCCTTCTCGACAGAACGGTGGTTGGCGCGAATCGTCTTCTTGTAATGCTCAAAGGGGACTCTCAAGAGCTGGTGTTCGAGTTTTAGAGACTCCGCCAACTGAGTCAGCTTCAACGACGGAGCTGTGATGGCGGTGGAGACAGCAGCTGCCGTGGCGGTGGCGGAGTTGCCGTTGGGAAGCGTTTCCATTTCCATTGGGGTATAACTATAGAGGGTGAACTGGTGAACTCAATAGGTAGGAAGCAAATACCAGTTCGGATTTGATACAAGTAGAAACACAAAAACGACAGCGTCTTGGATGGATTCGGGCAAAGGTGCATAGGATTTCAGTTTCTTACAGTTACTGATAGAACCAGTTCTCAATGGCTCCTGAATTTTGGAACCGAATAGTTGAGTTCGTTCTGATACATGTTCGAACAATTCTTTTGTCAATTTTTTTTTTTTTTTTTTTAAATATTGACAAGAAATTCACTCATACTCTTTCTTCTAAGTTTTTAAAATATGGTGATCAATTTTTCCTGTTGTTTGGTTGACTTTACTCCGCACATCTCTCATTAATTGACATTAGCTTGTTAAAGTCAATCAGTATAAAAAATAAAAATGTCAAAACTACCTTCGATTGCAATAGTGCTTGTGTTGCATTGATGAAGAAAATATGTGTATCAAACATGCTAATGTCACTAAAGGGATTATAAATTGAGATTATTTTTGCACAGGTTTAACGGATTGTTAGTCTGATAAAGGTATCAGAGTAATTTTACAAAAATTTTAATTTGAGGGTAATTAAGCTATGATATATCAGGAAAGGTCAGATTAATTTATCATATTCATTTCTATATTATATATTCTCTCTATTTATATATTTTATAACAGTTTCGGTATTAGTTCTTTGACTTCGAATTGGAACTGTAGTGAACGGTTCGATTCGATTCAACTACCGTTTCTTCCAATTAACGATTTCACTGATTCTTTGTGCACTTGTAGATTTGGGTCGAATCTAGTGCCAATAGTCATTTCAGAAATAATAAATAAAAAGTTATAAAATTGTCAATTTTTGTGTCACAAACTGCAGCAATTTTTATTTTTATTTTTTCAACACAAATCACTGTCACGCAATTAAATGTGTTAATTTTATTCATTTTTAAAATAAAAAAAAATAGCAGTGTAACTTTCTCAATAATTAATCATAATATGTAAATCGAATTATTATATTCGCTTTGAATGGATCTACCTACGGATCTAGTTGTGAGTATAAAAAAGGTTCAAATACTCTTATGTGAATGATAAATGCCCCGTTTGAACCTGATTTTATTGGGCCTTGGGCTATGTGGGTGGGCTAGCAATCTCTAGATTTTTTTATTTTTTATTTGGATAAATCTTATACTTTATCAATACAATACACACAATAATGATAAATGCACAAATGTTTTCTGAAAAAACACTCAACAAATCTACTTTCTAACGAAACCTCTTTAATAGAACAATTCATAATTGTTGAGAATTATATTGTTATGTGTTAGAGATTTCAAATAATTATGTTTTTTTTATGACTTGTGGTTTCGCACTCTTACTTGAAATACACATACGGATTAGTGTGATATTTTTTAAGAAAAAATTCTTATAAGTTTTACTTTTCAATTATGAAGACTAATAAGTCTTTGAAAAATTGTTAGGACAATTAAGTCCTACTTTTAACAAATATTCTCAACTAAGTTCACAATTTTATTAATAATAATTTTTTTTTCAACATTGCCCTTTCTCATTAATATGTGTCTTGAATGTTTTTTTTAATTAACATACTAAATATAACTCTTTCCTCTAATTTTATAATTAGTATCAATTTACAATAATAATGAAAAAGTACATAGTTTTAATTGCCACCAAAATTAGCAATTTTTTCAAATAATTAACAAGTTATTTAAATTCAACCAATTGTAATAAAAATAAATATTAAAACAAGTCAAAAAGTTTCACGATTTTTTTCAATGAGGTGTATTTATGTACAATTAATGAATTATTTAAATTTTTCCACTTTTTTCTATTTATATTATTTTATAAATATGTAATTTCAAGACTTAAATGTAATTTTATGTAAATTTAAAATTATCTTACACACACACATATATATATTTAAAGTTTATCAAGATGGTATAAATCTTTTTTTGAATAATTTTATATAAGAATGACAATAATGATATTTCTATAAAAACGGCACTATTGAAAGAAAACCAATGTGAGTGGAATTATGAACTTACTTGAAAATATTAGCTATAACTCATAAGTAAGACTTAAAGGCAGAGCATACCCATGTCCGGTGAAGCAAATGTACAAAAACCATACAATGGCTTGGCTAAAAACAAGGGTCCCACATGAGTTTGGCTAGAGGTTTCGCCAGATTAGGCGAAGCATTTGATTTTAAAATTTTTTTTTTTTTTGTCTTCACCATCATATATTGGGTTTTGTGCCGTGTGTGTGTGTATATATGTATCACTCACTTAAAATTCAATAACTTCACTACAAATTGAATATTTTGATAAAATCAGTTTTGTTAGAAAGATAATTTTAAGAGCTTTAATTTTATTACCACTTGGGCTATTTTTTGACTTAAAACGAAAAAATTATAAATTTTTTAAGTTAAAAAAGTATATAAAACTTTAACATATGTATGTATATACAAATAATAGGAAAATTTTAGATTAATTTAAGGAAGGCGATATTCGCACTCCCCTTTTCTTCAGTTGCACTCCCATTTTAAAAGAAATATCACTTCTAACATTAACTTTACATGTGAACGATTACCTTTTTTCAAAATACTAAACTATCGTTTTAAATTGTCACGCCCCGATTTTCATTCTCCGAAAACCAAGGGTAATTGGATTATCATCTCACCTATCAAATTATGGTACCATGCTCTGATACCAAGTTATCACGTCCAGATTTTCGTTCTCCTGAAATCGAATGCGAACTCATCTATTAATCTCTAATGAACTCTTTTCACTCTCGAATACTGCGTAAGCTTAACTCTTTTCTTGTACATGGATGTGCTAACTCAACCTCAACCACAACCAACCTTATGAGCGCCACATCAAGTTACACTTACATAACCCCTCCATTACAGAACTCAACTATTTGTGTGACTGGAACTTGAAACTAAAACCCTCATAATTGGATAGAGGATTCAAAAATACTCAATTTCAAAAAAAGTCACACTCGATTCCGATTTAAAACGAATAAGTTATGCCCAATTAAAATTTGGGCAAATTTCGGAGCATGCTATGAATAGTGATTTTGATGCATTGAAATAATGATTTCGATGCATAGTAGGTTCGATGCATTGCACAAGTATCACTCAAAAGTCACTATTGGGACTTTTGATTTCTCAAACTTCTGTAGGTTTTTCGATACATCTAAGTGGGCATTTCGATGCATTGAAGTTTTGATGCATCGAAGTGGGCATTTCGATGCATCGAAGTGCCCGGGCTGATGCACCTGCAGAAAATCTTACAACTATACAATTGGCCATTTTTGACATTCTAAGTCCCATCTACTATCATAATCGTTTCATAAAACTCTAAAATCATGCAAGACAGAAACTTCCATCATTCACAAGCATTAAATCATACTCATGATCAATCACACCCCAAGCATTCATATCCAAATACTATGTATAGTGGAAACAAAACCAATATTTTTCATTCAACTCCAAATGTTACATATGATCCATATATGATCATTACCTTTGAAACTAAAGTGTACCAACATGAATCAAATGTAAATACAATATTTTTTACTTAGTCCATATGCCATAAGCCGACATGAACATCTATCTACATATCAAAAGTCCAAAAGGTCCATCAAGTCAATCATGTCTCATCATCCATTGGTGCCTCTATTTGAAAAAAGTTTAAAAATAGGGAGTGAGCACCACAACGGCTCAGTAAGAATGATCCACTCATCTCTACTCTAATTAGGGATCCATGCATGAATGTATACAAAATCATTACAAATTTATACTTTTTACTCATAAACAATCATGTTTTATAAATCATGCGTGATACTTCACATTTCAATGTATACATATATATAACAAATTGAATAAGTCATAATTCAGATATATATATAACTCACGCCATATAGCTCCGAAAATCAATTCAATGGGGACTAGCTTATCACTCCAATAGTAAGGGTCTCTTCGGCACCCAAACTCTACTTACGTTTCTCGGTTTACTATTCTGATGGATGCACCATTCGCTTGGTCAAGTTTTGGGTCTTTCACCCTAGGGATCCTTGCCTTTATTTTAATTCTCAATGTTGTCACGCCTCAAAAACCTTGCTTTTCATGTAGTGCACATTATCACATAATTGCACAAATCCATGCAATGCAATGCATTTATCAAAGCAATGCATTTTTCTTTCTCATCCCAAGCTTGTCACAATGTCATTTCACTCATCTCATGAAAATCATCATGCTTATGTATTTTTCAAGAAAAACATATATTTCATGCACAAGTCTATATAAAAACTCATATTTTCATATTCTCATCAATTGAACACAATTTCAACAATTTGTTCTCATAGTCATAAGAGCACATATGCATCGTATATAAACCATAACTAACATGTTAGACATATACATATGCATAAATCACACACACACACATATATATATATACATGCACACATATATACAAAACCCTAAACTCAAGAAATCTCAAACTATCTTTCATGTCACAATTTAAAATACCTATAGAATCAAAGTAAATAAAGACTTCACACCCCTACCTCGAATATCAAGCTTGGAATCCAACTTTCGAAAATCCCAACCCTTTAAACTTCACAAATCAAAGACTTTGTTCGGTTTAAATCGAAGTCCTTGGTATCCCTTTATGTACTTCCCTTATTCGGGAACTTCCAAATCACACCCTAACTAGTCCGAAATCTAAAGAAAAGGGAGAGAGATGAAGTGGAGGAGTTTAGAAAGAGAATGGGATATGTAAAATGAAATATTCCAGACCCCTTTGATATTTATCTCACTCCTTGGATGCAAAATGACCGTTTTGCTCTCGAGCCACTTAACGTACCCTCCCGACGTCCGTTTTTGATTTTGAAAATTCCGTTGGTCTTAAAATCACTTCCTTAACACTAAACATTTCATTTGGTTTATAATAAAAAAAAAAAATTTAAAATTTTTTTAAAATTTTCGAATTCACTTAACTTCATTCCGGGGCTCCCGTTGACCAAAAAGTCAAACTTTTCTAAAAATTTTCAAAGCTTTCCAAAATCTTAATACAACTCTCCAAACATATTCTTCGCATTCAAAACATGTTAAATATCATTTAAAATACACTTAAAGTAATAAATTATGAAAAAAAATTAAAAATCAGCTAAAATTAGGCACGATCTCTACATAAATATCTTCTCTCTGTCTCCAATATTTATTGTTTTCGAATTCTTTTGATAGAATAAACAAAAAAATACCCGAAAAAAATAACCCCAAAAAAAGTTATCTTTTTACATGACCCAAAAAATGTTATATATGTTAAATAAATTTTCTTTTAACAAGATCAAAAAAAATTATCTCTGCTAAATAAATTATCTCTTTTGACAGGAACAAAAAATTAAAAAGTACCCAAAAAAAAGTTATCTGGTTAAATAAATTATATCTTTTGACAAAACCCAAAAACAAAGTACTTAAAAAAAAATATTCTTGTTAAATAAATTATCTCCATTGAGATGACCCAAACATAAGTTATCTTTATTGAATAAATTATCTCTTTTGATAGGATTAAAAAAAAATATCTCTTTTGGAAGGACCGAAAAAAAAAAGTAATATTTGTTAAATAAATTATCTCTTTTACAGGAAAAAAAATATAAGAAAAAGTTATCTCTTTTAACATGAGCAAAAAAAAGTACCAAAGAAGGTAAAAAAATTAATTTTTTTGACCGAAACAAAAAAAAAAAGTAATATAGAAAGTAAATAAGCTATTTTTTTTTTGAATTTATAATATAAAAGGTAATTGTGGTATTATAAAATAGGGGATGAAAAGTGTAATATAACAAATAAAAGAAGGTCAATTTGATTTACCTTATTTTTTATTGCAATATTCATGAGCCAGTGAGTATTCAAGATACTCTTGATTTGATTTGGTTCCGCTTTACAGTACAATAAGTTGACAAAGGTAGTGAGATGTTTGATTTGGAAGCTAAAAAAATATCCTTTAAGAAACAAGCAATGTGCCTTGTAAAGGAAAGAGTAATGACGGGAAGTCAAAAGAAAAGATTTATTCAAGATAAATGTAGAAGTACACGTAAGGCAGTGAAATATATATATACTAAAGTGTGTGAAACAAAATTTGTCAAAGAAACCATTATCATTTTGTTTCTAGTGTGGACAACTTATTTCACTGCCTTATGTGTACTTTTACATAAGGGTGCACAGGGTACGGTCCCTCACGATTCTTGGTGGAATCAAAATCGGAACCGTTATCAACGGTTCCCGACTTTCAGAACCGGAACCGTTAAGAGTTGGAACCGTGAGGAATCGAACCGCGGTTCTCGGTTTGGTTCCGATTCCGAACCGCGGTTCCTTAGGATTTTTTTTTTAATGAAGCTTGAAAATACAATATATATATATATATATATATATATATATATATATATATATATATTCATTAAATAAATGTGAGACCTACAATCTAAAAATGGCACCCTATATATATATAATTATTATATTATATTATATATATATACATTACATATAATAATTATATATAATAATTATATTATCATATAATTATTATATAATTATTATATTATATATATATATACACATATTTAATATAAAACGGTTCCGGTTTGATTCCAAGGAACCGTTACCCCCAACGGTTCCGGTTCCGGTACGGTTCTACTGGTCCTGGAACCGGAACCGTTGGTAATGGTTCCTAATTTTAGGAACCGGAACCATAGCCACGGTTCGGTATGGTTCCGGTACGGTTTCCCTCGGTTCCAGTTCCGGTTCCGATGATTCTTTGTACACCTACTTCTACATTTATCTTGAATAAATCTTTTCTTTTGACTTTCCGTCATTACTCTTTTTATATATATATATATATATATGAGTAGGTGTGTAGTAGTCTTCTCACTATTTTGACTGTAGTCTTAAACAAGATTTTTTTATCTTATCCTAGAAAATTTACTCATATTCTATTAAACACTATAGTGAACATTCCTTAAATAAATAAATAAATAAAATTGATATTGTGATGCCATAGGACTATAGGAGCAATATAGTTTCCCGTACCACCATAGATGAAATTAATTATTGAACAATGTCAATTATTGAAATTAATACTAAATAAGTGGTCTAATTGAAGTATGTAAAAATTGGTTCTAGATTTATAAAGATTAAAATAAATGACTTGTTTATACATACATACATACATAAGTGAGCATGCATATAAAGATCAAAAGTGTTGGTAGAAAAAGATGAAATAACAACCTAAAGAAGGACAAAGGGAAGAAGAAAACTCTGTAGATAGGATAGGAATGACCATCAAATTTTTAGTTTTGTTTTCTCTTTTTTCAGTTAGGATAAATAAAAATAGTACAAATTGAAGGGTGAAAATAATTATTTTTTCTCTCTTCTACCCCTCTCTCAAAAAAAAAAAAGTGTAATAGTTGTACACTATCGTTAAGTAAACGTGGAATCACCAATTAATTACATCCTATTATATAAATATTTGAAATTCATACAATATAAGTATTTTTGGTCACATAACCTTTAATAAAAAAAATATGTGGTATAACAAATCTCACACTATTGTGATTTAATTGATCTATGGACATGATATCATAGTTGTATTGTAGTATGTAGTATTTTTCTACTTTATGGCTAGTTTGGTAGGTGGGAATGGAGGTGGAATGAAATGGTCATTCCATTTTTGATTCTCTTTCTCTCATTTGTTGTGTTACATTAGAAATGGAATGGTCATTCCAAGTCATTCTCTTGGAATGCTCATTCCAACAAAATTATTCCACTTCTTGAGTCATGGAATAACCATTCCATTCCCACTTATTATTAAAATCATCATCTCTCTTCATTAATGCATTTCTCTATTTTACAATTCACTCTAAAATATATATGTATATATATGTATATATATATATATATATTAGGTAATTAGCATTAATCTCTCTCTCTCTCTCTCTATATATATATATATATATATTTAATAGCTATATATATATGTGTGTGGGTATTAATATATATACCTATTAGAATATTTAATAAAATATTAATTTTTATCACTTTCAAATTTTAATAAAATATTTTTTTTATAAAAGATTATATTAATCTTGACTAGAAAAAAAAGACAGATTATATCTTGATTTATAAAGTTCTAACTGAATGGGTAATTAACTTTTTTTTTACATAATAATTAAATTAAATTGGCCAAATATCCTATTTTAAAAACTAATTTTATTTTATATAGAAAAATATAACATGCTGGAAGATAATACCATTTCATTTCTACATCATTCTTCTATCTGTAGCCAAACATTGAAATGAGAATGGTCATTCCGTTTTATTCTCATTCTATTATGACTTCATTGCATTCCTACTTCATTTCATTCCAGCGTAATAAACTAGTCCTGAATACCATAGTTATCTCAATTCCAAAGTAGGGATGACAATTTTGTTCGCCCCGCTGGATTTTCGTCTCATCCCGCCCTGTTTATGACGGGTATGAGAGCCATTTTTTTCCCGCAGGGGCGGGTTTGGGAAAGAAAATCAAAACCCGCTGTGGGTACGGGGCGGGTTCAAGACTCTATAATAACCCGCCCCGTACCTGCCTATATATTTTATTATTATAAATATATATATATATATATATATACACACACACACACACACACAAATTATAATTTTACTTTTGGTTGTATTAAGATTTATGTTTTCATTTTATCTTTTTGTTGTATTAACACTTCTTTAATTGTTGGATCAAACTTGTTACTAAGTTATTTAGTTGTAAAATATATTTTCTGTAATAGGTTATTTAATTGTAGAATCTTGTTATTTTACTTTTTAAACAGGGGTTATACTATTTTGAATTTAATAGTATCAAACTTGGTACTACCCACTAGGCTAGTATTTTTTAAAAAAAATTAATTTTTATTGATGTTTAATCTGGTTACCATTTTATGGGGAGGGGCCCCGCCTCGCCCCGTCTCGTTCGCCCCTTTTGAAATTTTAAATGGGGTGGGACCGGGACGGGGTGGAGTTTCTCCTAACGGGGCGGAAATGGATTTTGAAATTTCGTTCCATTTCAAACTTGCAACGAATTTGAAAATAGTATAGGCAAACCCATGTCGTATTCGTCCCGTTGCCATCTCTATCCCAAAGTCTCCCTCAAGGGAAAATAGAAACAAAACCAACTCTCCGGTCCACTATGTTCAGTGGACGTGACCGCTTCTGATCACTACCCCTCTAAAAAGCGCTCCTCCTGCGCCTTTTACGCGGCATCGAAATTTTAAACCTTTTCATTTGGACGAAACTACCCCCTCTACGATTCTGCGAAAGAATCAGCGACACGAATCTGCAAGTGAAAGAAGGGGCTCGGCTTTTTTCTCTCACACCTTTGTGGATTCTCTTACTTTCTCTGACTAATACAATCACAAAATTCTTCTGACGATTAGCTACCTCAAATCCAGGATTTTGACGTTTCTGGCCGCCGGATTCTAACACCGTCAATTCTCCAATTCAGTAAGACTCTCTCTCTGTGTATACATGTGTGTGTATATATATGTATATGTTTCTCTATCTAATAAAAAAGATTTCTCTATAGTCTAGAGTATATGTAATATGAGAATTTCCGTATTTTTAGTTTGTTTGTATCTTGAAATTTTGAATACTGAGGAAATTTTTGACCTGTAATGGTAATTACAACTTCTTCTTTTTCCCCCCCAAAGATTTTATATTCTTATATCGAACATTGAGAAGTGATGATGAATTTTAGGCCTTTTTTTTTCTTTTGAATTTTGAGAATGCTTCATGTGTTTTACAAGTGTGGTGTAACGGTCGAATTTTTATTATCTGAGCCTGTAAAGAGAGAGAGAGAGGGGTGAATTAGAGAGGTGCATAATGCATTGTGTTATAGAGAGAATTTAAAGGAAGATGGATGCTGTTCTAAAGAGAGAAATTCGTTAATCGAATTGGGATTTATAAAGTTCATGTTTTCTTGAAATGCATGTTTTGGGTTACATGATTTCTCGAAATACTGAATTGGGTATTTTTTTATTTATTTTTTCTCCTGACATATTGGAACATGATTTGTGACAGTGAAAATCTTTCATTTGTTTGCAAAAAATGCCAAAAGATAGGAATGCAGAGATAGATGGAACCAAAAATTTCCAAGAATTAGAATTTATAATATCTAAAGATTTTTCTTCTTGCAAACTCAAAGCTATTTTTAGGATGGCTATTCATGAGAATTGCCATGTTTTGTTCAAGCCCTAGAGAAGTAGGTTGGGTTTTAGGGTTTTGAGAAGCAGGGGATTTGGAGGATGAAGGTGATATGGTCTTTTGACCACCTGATTGGCTCAGCAGTAATAGGAACTCTTGACACTAGTGTTCTTTAATTATGGGTCAGAAACACATTGATGGATTCTTTTTGGGTTTGATGATGCTCGCAACAAGAAAGAAGGTTGCTGAAATCAATGCTGCTCTTTATTCTCACTTGCTGAAATTAACAAGATCTTGATATATTTGTCTACATACATATACATATTTTCATTTTTATTTATTGTTTGGGAAGGGATGGTTAGGTTCTGTAAAGCATCAGAAAATCTTAAACCATTGCTATGTTGTTAAGTTCTTGAATGACCCTGTTGTTCTTTTTAGTTTGTTTGAATACATACATATATATATATATATTTATTTATTTATTGCTGTTTGGCAGGATTATAATTTTCTTCCCAAGTTCTATTCAGCTTTTCAGTCAGTTTTGTTTCAATAATTTACTGTGGGGAAAAAAAAGGTATGAAGTGCATCTTCAAACTGTTACTATGTATTTTTCACTTTTAAATTATGTTGTAGTTTTTGACGCTTCTTATTTTTAGTACATAAATTGTGATTAAGAAATTTCCTTGCATGCCATAGCTAGATGGTGAATTACCCATTGATGTAGGCTTATGTGGAGCTTTTGATATTCTCTTCTATGTATGTCTTTCCTGTTTAATAATGCTTGTTACCCCTTAAGTTTATACGCCTTTCTGTTATTAGAGAGAATCTTCTGTAGCATTGCTTTGTGTTTGGTAACACTTCCGATTCCAGATTTCAGCTGTCATTTTCATTTTTTTGTTAGTCACAACAAAAATTGCGTTTGGTAACGCATTTTTCATTTCTGAAAAAATGAAAGTGATGTCAAAATTTTGACAATCCTTGGGTATAATTTGAAAGCTTCATATTATGCTTTCAGTTTCAGATTTCATTTTTCAGTTCAAGTTTTCATTTATGATTTTTTTATAAAATACAATAAATAAAAAAATTTGTTGCTCAAAAATATGATATAATATAATAAATTAAAGTTTTATAAAAAACAAGAATAAAAAATTTATAAAATACAATAAATAAAAAATTTTACTCAAAAAATATAAATATAACAAAATAAAATACACTAAATATGAAAAATAAAAATAAAATAATATAATATAAATATAAATAAAATACAATAAATACAAAATTATAAGTCAATAAGAATAAAAATCTTTTATAAAATACAATAAAAAATATATATATATATAAATATAAAGATATATATAATAATAAATAAACATATAATATATACATATAAGAAGAAAATACATGATAGTTTGAATTTATGACAATTACCAAAAATATGCAAATGCAAAAAAATGAAATTTTAATTAAAATAAACTAAAATAAAGTCCTAACAAATATAATTTCGGAGGAAATAATATACATAAAATATGTAATATCATATTTATGTTGGTTAAAATGAGTTGGGACTATATTAGTCAAACACAATTTTTAGTCAAAGATACTACTAATTTTTTTTTTTAAAATTAACTATGGGTTACCAAACATATTTTCAAATTTTTGCTTTCAAAATTTTAATTGCATATGACGTTACCAAACGTATTTTGCTTTTGACAGAAATGGCAGCACAGCAGGATTTCAGATTTCATTTTTCAGAAATTAGAAAATGGAATCCGACAACTTTACCAAACAACTTTTTAGTAAATGTTAATGACATATCATTAATTTTTTCATTATCCTTTTTCTGAAGTCGTCATAATTTCTTTAATTGCGTGCATTTGCATGTTATTTTCTTATTAATTGAAAATTTTCATTGCTTTCTGCTCCAATGGCCCGAGAATTATTCTTTTTTCTTTTTTTCGAAAGGTAAACATGAGAATTTTTCTTGGTATAGAGAAGGCTAACCATTTCCCTTGTAAGAGTTTCCATAACTGATATGAATTTTATTGCTTTAGGTTTTGACAAAAAAAATTCCCAAGTTGTTCTTTTAAAAAGGTTTTTGCAACCATAAGAATCCTTGACTGGACATTTTTTTTCCCAGTAATTAATCCTTGACTGGACTTTGTTCCTTTATATTTCCATCATTGTGGTTTTCATTTTAGCTAATACCTCTAATGGAATTACTTTTATGCTCTTTCTATGGTTTAAGGTTAAATTCCTTTCAGATCTCCAAGTTCTCACCAAAATTTTGCATTGTACCAAATTACATATATACATTTAAAATTTTAATACAGTTATCTAATCTATGTAACATTTCTAGAAATATGATTTTGTGTTCATCTCATTTGGCTTTCTCGTGTCCCTAACAATTCTCATGTGCTAGAGTCATCAATTTCAGTTGAAGATATACAGATGAAGAAGCTCTTCTTTTTCAGATCATTTGGGTCTGGCCGTGGAAACAGTAATCCAGTTCCACCCCCATCAACAGAGGAGCAAATTTATCAGAACTCATCATATAGTGGTACCAGTCCATGTCATAGAAGGAGCCTTTCATTCTCATCAGCAGACTTTAGTGACGGAGCAATAGGACAAAGGAATTTGTCTCACTTAAGCAGTCAAAGTTCGTCTCCTTGCAGTAGCAGTAATGTCTCACTAAAGCAATCTGATTACCATTCATCTCGGTGAGGCATTTAGGTTTAGCTGGTTCTTGAGAATAAGAAGTTGCATGCATCTCATCTTTTAAAGCAATTTTTAATTGTACATATATGTTTTGCTTTTTGAAACTAATTTTACTCCTTTTTGGATTGTGTTATTGTCATATCCTTGCTCCTGAAAGGCAATCCAAGGCAAAATTGTTGAAAGCATTTTCTGTTCAAAACAAACATGGAGTAAAGAAGCCTGATTCTGCTGCTCCTTCTGGGAGACACTCTGATTTGTCAGAGAGCTCTTCATATTGCTCAAGTAATGTCTCAAGTAAAGTCTTGGACAGGTACATTGATGGAGAACAACAGGAAATTCCGAAAAGCAATAATTCTCAAAAAAAACACATTGGGCATGGGAACAATGGTGGAAAGCGTCCTCCGCGAGTTCAATATACAGCAACTGCTTCACCAACGGAGAATGCAAAAGAGAAACCAAAGTCTCATTCATTTAGAGAATATAAAGGAACTCAACTATTATTTTCATCTAGAGATTGGGCGGAGAATGGATTTGGGCATGAATCTCCTCAGAGCCTCGCAAAACATGTGGTAGAGAGACTTTCTCGCTCTCATGTTTTACCCACAAGTTCAAAAGAGTTCGACCTTGATGTTCCAATTGCAGTTGAAGATATCTATGGTGGATCTTTAAAAAAATGCTCTAGTTTTAATTCAGTAGGGGGTTGCAAAAAAAGTTGGCCACTGGATAGACCTGATGAAACCACCCATGGTTATAACCACAATGAAATCTTGGGCTTCCAAAAACAAAGCCGCTCCCTTGGTGATAATTTTGGAGTTCTGAACACTGCTGAGGTGGGAGAAGACCTGGATGTGGAACTACTTGAAAAATCAAAAGAAGCTGAGGAGCAGGTCATGGTTCTTTCGGAGCAGCTTGAACGGGAGAACTTTCTGCTGGACTGTGAGTTCAGTGTGCCAGCATTGATTCAGACAATTAGGAAACTAACAGAGGAGAGGGTAAGGATGGCACTTGAGGTTTCATCTGTCTTACAGGGTCGTATTGCTGACAGGGCTACAGCCAGGGAAGAATTCAAACTGGTGAGAACAGAAATCGACTTGCGGATCCAAAGACTGGAGAAGGAGAAGAATGAATTGCAGTCAGCCCTAGAAAAGGAGTTGGACAGAAGATCAAGTGACTGGTCCTTCAAGCTTGAGAAATACCAGGTAGAAGAGCATATGCTTCGTGAGCGGGTAAGGGAGCTTGCAGAGCAGAATGTTTCACTCCAAAGGGAAGTCTCTTCCTTCAGTGAGAGGGAATTGGACACCCGAAGCAGGATAGAAAATTCAGAGCTACAACTTAGGGATCTGACTACAAGAGTGGAAGAAGCAAGAAAGGAGAATCAAAATCTGCAGCAGAATCTTTCTGAGTTGGGCGAAAAGTTTAGAGCAGCTGAAGGAGATCGAGACTGCATCCGGAAGAACTATGAAGAGAAAGAGAAAGAGTGCAAGGAGTTGCACAAATCGATTACTAGATTACTAAGAACCTGCAGTGAACAAGAGAAGACAATTCACGGGTTGCGAGAAGGACTCAGCAAGGAAGTTAGGCAGAAGAGTTCTGTGGAGAGCTTTGATAAGTTAGGGAAGTTGCAAATGGAGCAAATGAGGTTGACAGGAGTAGAGCAGGCTTTGAGGAAGGAGGTTGAATCTCATAGGCTTGAAGTTGATTCTCTTCGTCATGAGAATATAAACCTATTACACTGTATAAGAGGCAACAGAAAAGAGGGTGGAATTTCAACTTTTAAGAAAGATCAGGAACTGCAAAATCGTGTTTGTTGCTTGCAGAATCAAGGGCTATCATTGCTAAACAAGAACACCCAGCTTTGTTCACAGTTACTAGATTACATCAAAGAGAAATCAGGCCAAACTCCAGAAATTAAGCAGGGTACTGAAGTCGTAAAGAATGGTTTAGATGGTCACTTTGTAGTGGAAGCTGATATGAAAATCCAGGGTTTCAAGAGGGGAATTGAAAGCCTAGGAAGGAGTTTACAGACAGTGTCTTCTGTGCTGCATGAGGAGTCCAATATGGTCATTTTGGAATCTCAGTCACATTGCTCGGAGGATGATTTGGGCCAAATAAACAATCAGAGCTTGGAGGTAAATTGGTGTGACATATAGAAGTCTATTGCTGCTTATTGCATCTTAAAATGCTCTTTCAAGTTGAACTTTTACTGAACTTATATTGGTTTTTTATTTCAATTTGGGTTTTTTACCTTTCATTTTTATAGGACATCATAAGATCGGAGCTTAAAGCAGAAACTTTACTAACAAGTTTATTACGAGAAAAGCTGTATTCAAAGGAACTGGATGTGGAGCAATTGCAAGCTGAGGTGGCATCAGCTGTTAGAGGTAATGACGTTCTCAAATGTGAAGTCCAGAATGCACTGGATACTGTTTCCTGTGTTACACACAAGTGGAAAGATCTTGAACTTCAGGTAAGCCCTGATGTAATTGTCTCCTTTTCTATGGAAACTTAATGCTCTAAAACTCGTATACTTTTCATGTATGCATTTATTCTCTCTCTCTCTGTGCATGCAACTATGACTGGGTAACAAGTGTACAGGCATTGTTGTTAGTTATAGATAAAATATCTGGGAGGATAGGAAGAGGTCCCGTGGCTTGTTTTAAATGCTTTTGACACAGTTTTCCCTAACAATACTAGATCTGGTTAAGTTATAATCCATTACTGGGGAGATGGATGTTGTAACATCAAAAGGGTTTAAGATTAGTGGGATTCTGATGAAGTGCATTAAATGTAATCTGTAGTTTGGATAGGACTTGAAAGAGATAATAGTGAAAAATGCAAATAGGGAAAGTTGGATTTTTTTTGTTTAAATGTATCAATAATACATGAGGGGTGGGTGTGGGTAGAGGTTCCTTATGGAATGTCGGGGGAGGATTAGGAGGAGAGATGTGGAGTGTTTTTCAGATTAGCAAGCACTTGTAATTATTTGAATAAGATGGGACACATTAGCTTTGTGGTATAAATGTTTGGGCAGTTAGGGAAGAACATTCCCTTAGAATGAGCTCAACTGAAATGAGGGTGTTGAGATCGAACAGTGGCAGGGCAAGAGTAGGTAGAATTAGAAGCTAGAGGTAGCAACACTTGAGAACAAGAAATATAATTCCCTTTTACATGGTTTGATCATTTGCAGCATGGACAAATGACTGCCAATCAAGGTCATTACTCAGTTTGGTCTCCATTAATTGAGGGTGCAGGAAGGAATGGATTAGGTACATGCATAATTTTTGGCATTATTTACATAAAAGATGTTGCCGTCAGACTTGAACCATTGTTCTTACACTTGAGAGCTTGAGTTTTTTTATGATTGCACCAATCAATGGCCACATAAGTTGTTGCCAATTGCTAGGTGCTACAAGAATAAGAGGATGGCATACGGAAACATGGGGATGTGAGAATGACATGGTGAATTTTGCTGTAAAAAGAGAATTTTCTGATAAATCCTCTTTTTTTTTTAATTTTTAAAGTAGCTTCTGATAAATTTCTGTTTGTCTGTTCTATGCTGGTATGAGTCTATGCTGGAGTGGACAAGTACTTCCATAATCACTGTAGTGCACACAGTTTTCAAAATATCTTTGAAATCACTCCTACAAAAGGCTTTTCTTGTCTACTTTCCATGGAAGGTCTAAACATAAATTTTGTAGGTTGAATCTCAAGTATTTGCTTGAAAATACGCTTTACATTTCTTTAAATCAGACATCTGAAGTAGGTCCTTAGATTTTTGTTGCGGCATTTAGAAGTTCTGGATCCTCATACATCTTAATGGCAGGTTAGGATTGAACTATATATATACAAATGTTTACACTTTCAATTTCCATGTGTTTCTTCCTTGTACTGTTCCATTTGAGTTGGATGTCTGCTATGGTATATCCACCTAATCTGTTTTTTAACAGCTTGCACTTGTTATGTTCGGATTTTATTTTCTTCTTCCTAAACTGAACCTTGACTTTACATACATAATGGCTTCAAATTCTTGGAAACATTTTCTTAAATTGTAACAAGTCTTGCTTGCTTGAAAATGATATCTAGTTTTTTGCTCCTTTCTGACAGATGATTAAAAAGGATGAGAACATAAACCAGCTTCAAAATGACCTTCAAGAGTGCACAAAAGAATTAACTATAATGAGGGGAATACTTCCAAAAGTTTCTGAGGAGAGAGACTTGATGTGGGAGGAGGTGAAGCACTACAGTGAAAATAATATGCTGTTAAATTCCGAGGTTAATGTATTGAAGAAGCAGATAGAGGCTCTTGATGAAGACTTACTTCTTAAGGAAGGACAGATCACAATCCTCAAGGACTCTTTAGTCAAACCTTTCGACCTCATTGCCAGTCCAGATTGCACACGAGCATACTGAGTTTGGAGTCATTCGTAGAGAGAAGGCTGGACTGGCATTTAGATTGGATAATAAACACTGTTCATACTTTTATACTCTTTTTTTTTTTTTCATAGTTAATGTGTTTCTGAGTTTGTTTCTTTTTCTTTTTTCGTAGTTGGAATATTTTACGAAGAAGTGAAATATACACCATTGTTCTTCTGCACCCATCAATCTGTGTAAAATTCATTTTTTGTCAATCCAACTGTGAGACCATGTATTTCGTTTTGTATACTTCTTGTGTTACCCACTTACTCCTACCTTATGAAAGGGGCCGTGTTTTATTACAGTAGGCTTCTTGTTACATCAGCCATTACCATTTATATTTCTTTTGCCGATATCAAGGGTGTCCAGGCTTTGTCTCGACTACTATTACCATTTATTTATTTTTATCAATATTCGGGGTGTCAGGGCAAAACACGTTTTATTACAGCAGGCTTTGCTTCATTAGCTTTCACCATTTTCTCTTTTTTTTGTTCGATATCCGGGCGCTTCTTGCTACATCAACTATTACCATTTATTTATTTTTGTCGATATCCGAGGTGTCAGGGCAAAACACGTTTTATTACAGCAGGCTTTTTGCTTCATCAGCTATCACCATTTTCTTTTTTTTTGTTCGATATCCAGGGTAGGCTTCTTGCTACATCAACTATTACCATTTATTTATTTTTGTCGATATCTGGCATGTCCGGACTTTGCCCTGACTAATTTTCAAAATACTATGCAAAATGCACCCTCCACTCCACGGATAAAACTTGATTTGTGCCGCGAGTGTCCTCCTTAAAAAATTGTAGTCAAACCTAAACTTAATGTTTCATTTAAAAAATTGTAAAATTGTAGTCAAACCTTAAACTTAATGTTTCATGTAATACGAGAACTAAGTGACTTCACTACCAGAGTGAATCCTTGGAATTTCAGCTATTACTTTTTGTTCCCCGTAACAATAATTGCTAGTTTTAGAAGAAAAAAAAGTGAAAATTGGGTGGGATTTTTAACAAGGCACAAAAGGGCATAGACCAAAGACTTAACCAACAAAATCAGAGAAACTTCTTGTTGTAAAGTAGGAAAAATTGATAGTCAGCAAAAGAAAAAAGGAAAATACAACTTTAGCATCTTACAAACAGCTATAACCTACAGGAGATCAAAAACATCTATCATGTCAATCTTGCATGATAATCAACTTGTGCAAAGTTCCCACATATTTCATGACCGAAAACAAATATAAGTAGCATTTATTTCTCCTGAATTCATACCAGGCAGTCTATACATCTATGTCTGAGAAAACTTAGCATTAATAAGGAAGACATGATCTTTGGTACGAGCTTCATATTTTTGGGAAAATGGGGTCGATAAACGCATGGTGCATGGGATCGGCCAGCCAGAGTTTAGCTAAATGATGATGAGACGTGGTGAGCCGGTGAACTTCTTCAATAAGCCAGATGCTGACTTCAGCTTTACAGGGATGAATAATGGTATCCAACGGTCCGCCTTCATCCTCAACGCCAATCCTCATTTGATCCCACTGTTTTAGGCGAATATTGGTGAGGTAATGCAGGGGTTGCCCATATAACTGCTTAATGGATTTGGCTAATCCTGTCCACGAGGTAAATGGAATAACAGAGCCACGGTGGGTCGGGATAGGGATCTGCTTCATGTATTCTTGATACATTTGTGCCCTTTTGATCACTGCAGCTGCAATTGTAATAAATGGGTTATGCAATAGTTGCATTTTAGAAAGTAGAAAAATCTTAAAGAAGAAACAAGTAGGAAATTATAATACAATTAGGAATTCATGGTGCATTCGGTGGAATGAATTCAGGAAAATTTATTTTAACTTAAATTTACTGACTGAAATTTAAGAGATCAAAATCCACATATCAGCAGCAAAAGATTTTTTAAGAGGTCGCAACACCACCTATGATATTTTCTATGCATGATTAATATGTAATATTATCAATCTGATGCAAAATTGATGTAGGTATGATGTGTACACATCTAAACTATTTAAGATGAACCGGATGTCGAAAACCAGCCTATTTTCACAGGAAGTCACTTCATTTCAGGGAAGAAAATCTTGACATGCCGGGGTATCACATATGACCAGGTCCCGAGATGGAAGAAGTGGGAATACTGACCAGAGATCGGTATTCCAGATGTTCATATTCTCTCAATTTCAGGGAAAATCTCAGAAAATTTACACTATGTAAAATGCGATGTCAAACAAGCTTATGCCATCCAATTGTGTACCCAAACACCTGTGGCGTATGCCATCCAATTGGACTTATATTCTCTTGGACAAGACAATAAAAAATTCCTCTAATCAAGGGCTCCAATTGGATGGAGTATTTAACCTCATATGATCAAAATTTTCATTCAATGCTGATGTGCCCTATCAAAAAATCAATTGGATGGAGTATTTAAATATCAATTTTCATTAGGGAACATAACAAAGTCAGGAGAGAAAATAATCCTTTCTGTAGGATAAGCAAATAAATATGTCAATAAAAACTTTAGGCATATGTTATATGGTTTGTATTTAACATGTATGGGCTGCAAAAAGAGACTTTCTACTATGGTTCATATTGGTGATTATACAAGACGAAAATTTTGCTAGCAATATTACAATAGGACTGCAATTATAGGACAATAAAGCATGTACAATACGCATGGACTATGAGTATGAGATGTTACATTTCATTGATGCTGACAAGTTCTTGTACTTCACTCAATCACTCACAGTTCAATGAGTGAGTGTATTAATGAGTGCTCTTTTTATCACCTTATGGATTATACTCACCATTCATGTATCTATTTACAATATTGCGAGGTTGTAACTCGCAGAGTAACAGGCACAGGTGTAATGTCACTCCAAGTTTTATTTAAAGCCATTCCAAAGCTCGAAATCTCCATCCATTCTCCGTATTTAAGTTCGATATAATTGTTGATACCGGTGTTTTCCTCACTGCTTTGTTTACAGATAACACAATTCATTGACTAGTCAGGATTCCCATTGCAGCTCTAGTTTTCACTAACACCAAATGGAACAATGAAAATAAAGCTGACTCGAGTGTAGATTTCCACACTACTTGATGGGAATAAATTAAACATAGCCATCCAAGTGGAAAGATGGACAAGAAAATTTGGTTTGCAGTCTCATGTCAGCATAAAATTGTATTACAATAAATTAATGATATTCTTCAATAATATTTATTACTTCTAATAATGCTCAGTTTGATGCCTGAGGGATTTAATGGGGAAAAAAGACAAACTAAAACCTAGTAATTATTTTGACCAGCAAAAGCATGCCCAAAGCAACTCAAGGGACCTTGTACAAGTACATGACAGAAAATAGATAATAAGGTATTTTCCCCTTAAGAACCCCCACCCCCCCAAACAAAAACAAGAAAAGGAAACTACAAATACCTCATCCTTTATTTTTAACAACTAAACACAGCTTAAATGCATGTCATAAAAAATGCAAGTAAAAAAAAAAAACATGAATGGAATCTTGAGATTATCCTCTGCTTCAATACACAAAAATATTAGGTCTTGATTAGGATTAGAGGAAATTTTCAAAGAAGGATGTAAGAATCACTTCTAAATACAACACAGAAGATTTAAACCTCAACATCCAATATATCCAGCCCCACAAAAGCCACAACAGTTTGAAGGACAATATATCTCAGAAGTCAATTAAGAAAAAACGTAAAAAAAATCAATAAGTGCAAGGACAATATATCTCAGAAGTCAATTAAGAAAAAACGTAAAAAAAATCAATAAGTGCAAGGAAAACTACATCAAGTGTTAACGCAAACCCATCTCGACACAAGTCTTCAATCCAAGTGAAAGAGGTGATTCAAATACCTTCGGGCGCTATTTCTTCGGCAGGTTGATCAATTGTGACATTGTTGTTTGACTGATTGCCATCATCATCATCTGTGTCAGAGGAAGAAGACTCATCTGATGATATATCCACCTGCTCACTAAATGGCATTGCCCTCTTCATCGTCTATCAAATGCAACTCTGGATAGAAACAATCACACATTTAATAATCAGATAAATGAGAACCTTTAGAAGGTCGATATGAAAAACAGGATGAACAAAAAAATAAAAAATCATTTCATAAATGGTAACATCACAAAACAAGAGCATCCATGCACATACCAGAAGGAACATGTTAATAAACTAACATGGACCCCATCAAATCATAAGTAATAACAAAATTAAAATTTGAAATATGGGAAGTAATTTAATCATAACTGAACCTGAATTAACATGACAGATTTTTTTATTTTTTTTGTCAATTGGCATGACGGACTAATAATACCATCTTTGTACATTGCATATATATAAAAACACGGATAAATGTTCCGCTAGACCTACTACAGCACACATCAGGAACATACTTTTAGTTCCACGTCAGCATTTTACCATGTGGGTAAGCGTAGCTGCACATAAAAAAATCAATTCATCATTTTTTGAACTCATACAAGAATCTAATTAAGCTTCCTTTTATGTTTGCAATAATTCCCAACAGTTCCTTTCTTTATACCAAAATGACGTATACTTTTATATTACAAATATTGTATAATTTTTTTTAATAAATTTAATTTCATATAACTAGTTTGGCTCCCCAAATGAATATTTCTACTTCTGCCTCTGGTAGTAATGGTTATTGCAAGCACAGTAGTTACAGTGTAACGGCATTGACAACAACAATTAATGCATAAGAAAAATTGAACACCAAAACTGCGAGCTTTTCTTTTGGCTAGCAAACTGCCAAATTCCTAAAACTGAGATAAATGTTTTGATCCCTGTTAGGTCAAGAGGACGTAAGATTAGATCATAGGATTTTCTAATAGCTGAATTTAATATATTTTTTTGTTTGTGTTAAGTCTATCTAAGTTTCTGTAATTACTTTTTGGAATATTTTTCAATGTTGAAATCGAAATTTGCTATGAATGACGGCTATTTAGGTTCTAATTTTGAAAACATTCTGTGTTTGTTTCAAATTCTTTCTGTTATCTTAAATTTGTAATTTAAATTCAGCTACAATGGTAGATAATTGGCCACTTTTGTTTAACCTTGCTGTTTTTGTTTTAGAAAATATTTTAGATTCTGTTGTTTTCATATAAAAAATTGTTTTATGTTTGAATTATTTACATCCAATTGCAATTTATTTACTTCCCTGAATTTCATGCATGGTCACATTGTTTGGCATAAATTTGAATTCTGTCATTTAACCTCCTAGGCACTTTAAATACATGCATACACACAAGTGTATATGCATGCATGGTGCATGCACCGGCATTTATAATTCTATCATATATATTACTTCGACAATATTTGTTAATTTTTTGGGGGGCATGCCTGAATTGTACCTAGTGCCTAATGCAATATAAAATCCTAGTGCCATGACAGAACTTTTAACCTTAATTATAGTGTTTGGTCTTAGTTCAATGGGTGCCTTTTATGGTGTTTTTGTTTGTCTTTGCATAAAATATTGTTTTTTGTTTGAATTATTTACATTTAATTGCAATGTCTGTTTTCCTTCTTATTTTCATGCATGCTCAAACCATTGGGCATAAATTTTGAGTTATGCTATTTAACCTCCTAGCATAATAAATACATACCTACACATGGGCATGTGAGTTTGTGTCTGTGCATGTGCATACATGTATACATGTATTGTTTCAAAGATATTTATTAACTATTTTGGACAAAGCCCTGGTGCCTAGCGTATGCTTGACCTCCATCCCTGCATGGAACCTAGCACCTTGAGAGTGTTATAGAGCCCTAGTGCCTTGAGGGCATGTATAATTATGGTGGTTGGTCTTAGCTCAATGGCTGCCAATATATAACGTACTTATTTCATTCAACTTTATAGTTCATCGCCATTCTGGGTGTGGTTTAGAGCATGGATTTAAATATTGGTCGATGAATCTATGTAATTGTATTAGCAGGCCCCACTTACTGCTACAAGAGGATATAGGGTGAGATTGAAAATGAATTGCTTTTCAATAAATAACATTAATGAAACCTAATGACCCAAACAAAAATCTGGAAATATCATTGTGATGACAAACTGATATACAAAGAACTCCAATGAATTAGAAGGAAAATAGATGACAAACTGTTTGTTGACTCTTTTACATAGTAATTTTTTAAGGGAAATGCAAATCGGAGAACAATCAAATTTAATGAGCAATGTGTAGGTGGAACAGCATTGCTCGAACTCTTGGCTTTCATGATTCCGAACTGATAGCACCAGAACTGTGAATATGAAAATAGCAACAAGGCAAGCTAAGAGGGTGAGGAGCTAGCCCAATAAAGAAAGCACACAGTAGAGAACACATTCATGGACAATAATTAACCTGACCAAAGAACAATGACAAGATTTATGATCACTTGTCAGTAATTGCAACTAAAATTGTGATGTTTAAAGAACAATAACCAGTAAAACTACATTTTCGTAACATAAATATGCAAAATGGAATAGTATGACGGAAACAAGATCATTTTTTTTCTAATTCCAGGTGAGTGACCAAGTGCACTGTACATTTTCATAATATAATTACACAAGATAGAACAGTATGAACAAAAAGTCAGGGTAAGTGGCCATGTGCATTGTCGGATATCAAACAAAATACACCATAAACTTATCCTCAGTAAATGCCCTTGGGAAAATCTGAGCTTTAGCTCATTATTGTGTCCTGAATATTAGAACTGTTGAGTTAGCTTAAATTTATTGGTGAAGGTGATGTGTGTTCCTACAGGTGTTACTATCCAAGTGATTGTGGATTATGTGGCCAGGAATAAATGAATGAATGTGCATGTGGTCTATGTGAGGCGGTGAAAGAAAGAAAAGAATGTGTGTGCTGGTGATTTTGTGTGTCAGAAGAAATATGTAATCATTGCCTTGGTTTGTGCAAAATGTATGCTATAGAAGTATACATGCATTGTATGCAAGTGTGAAATGGACAACCTTCGAAATTGTGAGACTGCGAGTATGTGTCGTTGCGGCACCGAAGATAAAAGAAAGAAAGGTTGTGTTGTGATTGGTTGTGTGAAATGTGAATTGTATTGCACATTAAATGTTCTGTTGGGTAAGGCGGCAATAGTTTGCCTATAGATAAAGGCATGGTAAACAGAGTGTTGTGTGGAGAACAGAGTTGAGAAAAAGAGAGAGATTAGTGAGGGCTGAGAATGAGTGTATTCCTTTTAGAAGAGCGTGTCTTCTTTTGCGTGAGTGTGGAATACCTCTTGGTAATCTGTTTGAGATTTGTGTAACTCTTTTATTTTGAAATAAAAAATTAGTCGCCCGTCGATGTATGCAATTTGCCGAACCACATAATCTCGTTCTTTGTTGAGTGTGTTATTTCCATTTTATTTTCTTTTGTTACCATTGCATATTTGTTTTGTGAGATCTTGGGAGAAATAATTCCTAACAAGAACCCACCATCACGTTTAAAGGTTTCAAGAAGTTAAATTTCAAACTGAGACCAAAATATCACAATTTTAGTTAGATGGTCACAGAAACATTATAATAAATTAATATAAACTTAAATTTCAATATAGAGAAGTGATTAGAATGAATGATCCATGAACATGAATGGGAATCGACAAATCAAAAAATTCTATGAAATCATGAAAAACGGAAAGTTGAACCTGGGGAGAAAATGCTGGGTTTTAAAAAAATGAAGGAATATCAGTTAACACTTCCTGTTCACATGTATCAATCTCCAAACTGGAAAAAATCAGATACCACCAATAAATTGAAGTGCTACACCAAGAAGAAGCACTAACATAAACTGTAACCCAGTAAGAAAAGAGGTTCTATTGAGCCATATTGTAAAGGCATTATTCTCCTGCTATAAAACTTGAATACAACTAAACAAAATTCCCCAAACAATCATCTTCAAATAAATTCAATAAGCCAAAATAGATAACATTTAAACATATAAACTCAACAAATTCAATGAAACAACTGGATTTTTTTTTTATAAACACAGCCCAAAATATAAATACATATCGATAGGATAAAAAACCCTAAATTGCACACACCCAATTCACAAGAACAATACTGTCATCAATTCAAGAAAACAAGGAGCACCCAATTGAGAAAAGCAGAAACCCACGTGCCAAACCTGAAGACTGAAGAGATTTGAGCAAGAAAAAGAGCCCTTCTACTATCACTAATGATCCACACGTTGTACTTGGAAGAAACTATGAACATCAAAACCCCAGGTATTGGAAGAACATTTCGAGCATGTATTCGTTTCAGAGTCAGGAGGTAGAGAGTAGACAGAAGCGCAGTGGTTCACTGTGGTGTGATCATCGATGGAAGTGATCGACAATGAGAGAGAGAGGGAGGGAGAGGATGGAGAAGTGTGTACTGAGTTTATGGATGAGTGCCACGTTATGTGTAAGTCATGCCAAGTGGCTACGTTGGATAACTCCGACTGAGAAATCGAAGTAGCATGGAGGGGATTTTTTTTTTCTTTTTTCCCAATAGACGGTATTTATTCCGAGTACGATCTTTCTAAATTAGACATCACAAATTCAATTTAAATTGCATATATATATATATATATATATATATCACTGATGATATACAAAGTGCAAGTCCAAGTCCAAGGACAATTGATATTGATTGATGTACAAGGTAATTTTTGTCCGAATGTACTAATAAGATCAAGCAAACCCTAGGGCCTTTTTGAATTTGAATGCTCTTTCACCAAGTAAATCTACTATCATGATTCTTGAATAACTGTGCAGCCATCTCAATCAATACCATCTCAGAGATGTTAAAATTGTTAAGAAAATTATTTCAAGATAATCTTATAATCATCTTGCGCGAAGAAATAGGGTGCAAGTGTCCCATTTTTTTTTTTTTTATGATGATGGTGTCAAGTCTTTTAGAGCACCACAAAAGTCATGCAGTCCCTACCATAAGCACCTAACACTGAAAATTGGGGGTAGTATCATTCAATATGCTAAATTATATATTCAAAATTTTGTATAAAAACTGAATCAAGTCATTCAAATTTAAGTCCAAGCTGGCCCTTAACAAACACTGAAACACAGTAGATGGTTGAAGTAATTTCTAGACCTGGATCAGATTCTGATTCGAATCCGATCCAATTAGTCGGATATGGATTGTATAAAAAGTCCAATAACCTGATAATGATCTGAACTCGATAATCGATACCTTAACAAATTGGATATGGATTAGAGGTGATCCGATCCGAATAAAATTATGTATGTGTGTGTGTATATATATATATATATATAATCATATATCAACCATCAGATCTGTTTTGATTTAATTAGAAAAGACAAATCACAATCATATATATACAAAATTAATGTACTCTCACATACATAATAATAACTCTCTAGTCTTTATGGCCTAATCCAGTAATACGCACCCAAATGAAACGGAGTACTCTGAGTCTCAAATATGAGAAAGGAATGAAACTTCCAAAACGATAGAAAGTAACGAAGGGGAAGAGAGAGTGTTGGTAGGTCGTATCTCTCTTTGCTTTTGTTTTATAGACATAATTTTTTCATATATAGATATAGATATATACATAGAGAGATTTTTAGAGTTAGGTCGAGCTCAGATCTTTTACAGAAGATATATATGCATGTAGAGAAATGGAAGTGATTACAGAGGAAAAGAACAACATCAACATCAACACAAAAAATCATATCCAACACTCAAAACACCAAGAAACCCTTATTTTTCTGTGTCAATCTTGCCAAGGTACTTTTTGATCTCTCAATATACTTGAGGATATATATGTATGTAGATGCATACATGCTGAGATTTGATGTTTAATTTCTTGTTTGCATCAATTTTCTTTTGATTTTTTTTGTATACATATAGCATAGGTAGTTTGCCCCAACTTCTTGATTTGATTTCTACAGTATTGTTTAAACGAAACGGATAAGAACGGATCGGATTATCGAATCGAACATCCGATAAAGTTGATATCGGATATGGTTTTAGTCTGTGAAATCCGTCAGATTATCGGATCGGATCAGATCGACTATTATGCTTATCGGATTCGGATCGGATTGACCATCTGGTCCGTAAACAGGTCTAGTAATTCCTAGGAGGAAAGACAGCTTGTTGAACTTCAGACCATCCCTGGAGATTGTAGTTTCACACACACACAGATATCCAAATCAACATGGCAACAGAATGTTCTTAGATCTACTAAACATTGCATCCATTCTTAATGAAAATAATGTTACTTTTCCCTGATAATACAAGATCCGGACCACATTGCCGGCCCATCATGAAACCTGCAAGGAGTTCCAAAAAGCACATGATTGTTTTATCCCTCATGAAAAATACAAGAAGACATGCATATTGGCTGTCACTTATGATCTGTTTACAGAGGGCAGTATGCAGATAGTGCCTTCTCAACTCACAGAGAAGCTGATTTCCAGAAGTCAACAGACTTCCGGTGCTGGAAAAGAAAAAGACAAAAAGATAGCATTAGACTTGTTAAAAGCTAAATTATTAATGGCTGCAGTGATTTTTGAATATTATAAAATTCTTTATGCACATGAAACATATGCTTGCAGTAATGGATGCATGTGGTTCTGGCATTCTGCATACACACAAAAGAGATGGCTACCCAGGATCTCCTACAACGGTACAATTAAATTCAACAAATTAATCCCAAGAATCTACTATACTGGTAATTAAAACAAGCAAAAAAGAGGTTGCAACATAGTCTCCCCAACATTGATACTAAAAAGAGAGATTCCTACTTCACATGAACATGCACGATACATGCAAGCGCGCACACAGCTTAAACCATGGAACCTCTCATATTGGCATCACTCCACCACAAAACATTGATTTTTCATTTTTGTACTTGGAAGAGTTTATGCTTCTTTGGTTCCTGCTCCTCTAAGTAGGAGCACAGTTATCATGTCAACTAATTTTCTGCCAACATACTGCACATCTATTCATTTTGTCATTTTGAAAGCATGATGAAGATGACAGGTGTCATATGACTAGAAGATAGTTCAGCACGAAGAATGAACCAAAGAAAAGAATAAAGACAGATAAAATATATATACATATCCATATATCTCTTCCATGCAGTATATAGCATGAACATATATTGGCTGAACTATTTTCTACTATTTTTTAGAACCCATAACTTAGGTTGAATGAAATAAATTAATAAACTTAAATGATGATAGCACAAAATGATACCTTTGGTAAAAATAAATGTGGCGTGTGTGAAGATTATAAAGTAACATCAACTATCATGCTCATACATGGATAATAAAGCAGATAATATAAAGACATCACTAAAAGTAATAAACGAATACAATTTGAATTCAACTGCTGAGTGGATGACCAGTGAAAACTGAATTAGTCCATTGTGCTAAGCAAACATATTTACAGAATTTACCTTGGCAATTGGCATCTTTGCCCTAATTGAATCAATCAATGAGAAGTCAATATCTGCTACAGCAATTCCTGTTGATAGTCGATCTGAAACAGCCAAGAAAACAAAACGAAGAAAGAGCATAAATGAGAGCATTAGAGTTAATGAAGTTGTTCCTGCATCCCTTAACCGAAAAAGAAATTCTTCTTGCACCCAATATGAATATGACAAATGACACTCAGCAATTAATAGCATTTCATTTAATTTATGGATGTTTAAAAAAGCTCTCAACTATCAATGAGAAATCATTATCTGCAGAAGCAATGCCTGTTGATATTTGATCTGAAACCGCCAAAATAAATGAAAGAATGAAAAGCATGAAAGAGGGCATTGAGTCACTCAAGTTGTTCTACACACCCATTATGTGCGACAAAAGGACACACTTAAGAATTGATAGTATTTCATTTAATTTAAAAGATGTTTTCAAGGAGATCTCTCCCATTAGGGAGAGAGATGCTAGCTTCCTAGGAAGCATGGACACCTCCTAAGGGTGTTGCGGCAATGTCAGACAAGCGCGGGACATGGCCCAGAATGGACATGTGTTCGACATGGCTAGAAGTGTCCTGGATTTTTTTTTTCTGGTTCAACACGGCTGGGACACGATGTACACGACAAGGACATGTTCGAGACACTTTCAAGACATGACGAGAATTTTGTAATTAATTTTCTTATAAAAAAGTGATTTCAATGCAATTTTAAAATATATACGGGTTAACTAGAAAAATAATATAAAATTTTAGAAAATAAAAACAATAAACATCTAGCTCTAACCTCCAACTTAGCGATTTCATTCATGAATCATGGTAATATGAATAAAATGAGCAAAAAGTATTTTTCACATATAATAATATTTTTTATTATTACTTTTTTGAAGTATCCATGCTTGCCATATACGTGTCCTATTTTTTTGAGATTAGCCATACCACTGTGTCTGTATCATCTTGTACCCATGTCCGTATCCGTGTTTCCTAGTCGCCTCTAAGCGGAAACAAAAAACAAGTACTCTATTTTGGATAATAGCTGTGATGATGCAGAACCAACCATTAGATGATTCCAATTTCCAGCAGATAACATCCCCGTGACAAGACAACCTAATTTGTTGTTTTTAAACCTCTGATCTATTACTGTAAAAAAGTCTGTATAATATATTTGTTTTACAGTAAACTTGAAGGAAATATACTCGGATTTATCCAATCGGACAATTTTGAGCTGCAAGTTTTGGAGTGATAGTTTAAGAATCATAGACATACTGGCGATGGTGTAATTTGAGATATTACTTGCACAGGGCAGTTAATGATTGGTAGATGGTGGCAGTAATGTTGCTACTAGAAACTCTTCATAATTTGGATATGTCAAAAGGAGAGAGGATGAGATGTGTTGGAAGTTGTAGAAATCGGGTAAATTTGAGGTGATTTCCTATCACATGGTGCTGATGAGATCTAATGTAGTCAATTCCAAGGTAAAGTTCTCGTTTGGTTGGCAGCTCATGGAAAATTGGGAATATTTTGTTGAATGATGAGTGTGGAGGCAAAAGTTTCTTCCTAATTCATCTTGTATGAGGGTTGGGAATCTGTTGATCACCTTCTAATCCAATGTAGAGTGACTACGAAAGTTCTGGCTCTTTTTTTGGCACTTTTTTGGAGTTCCATTGGTCATTCCTAGTTTGGTGGCCAAGCTTCTTCATAGTTGGAGAGAAACTAACGCTAGGAGGGGGAGCAAGACTTGAGATGATTCTCTGCTTTGTTCGATGTGTGTGTATTCTTCTTCTTTGTGCACATGTATACAAGAGGTGCACCCCATTTGGCGCTCTTTGATGAGTCTCACTTGTCAAAAAGAAAAGGTCTACTATAAGAAATAATAGGCTAGAGTTAAATGCCTTCAATCCTATCTATTCTCTCTTCCACTGGGGGGAATTTATCTTGGTTTAAAAAATAAGCAACCACTGTCCTTTTCAAATTTTTCGCCCGAAGCCGACAATGAGCTGCACAATGTAGGTCCAATGTCTAGGGGCTTTGAAGTCAAAGATCCTAAACTTAGGTCCCAGGGTCTCATGAAGGAAAAACCTCGCCTGTATGCAGAGTCAAATATTACATAGATACATGGTTACATTTTAATTTACAATATAGGCAACATTGTACACGTCACATTACCTAGTATTACTTTTCCATCAAAGAAATTCCAAACTTCTGAGGAGATGAGCATTTATGTATTCACACTTGACTCTTGAGCAAGAAGTAGATGTTTCAAAAACTAACCCTCTATTCACATTAGTTAATGCATTCAAATTCAATTACAAAAATGAGAATTTAGAAAATTTACAATATTTTACAGTTCGGCTTTTCAAAATTGAATATGGAACATCCAAGAAAGTGAACACTGACAAATAATATGGGAGGAACAACTAGATGTGGCAAAGAAATACAATTGGGTGCTATTTCCATATTATGGAATTGATATCTAGATATATAAAGAGAATATTGTAGATTGATCTACAAGGGGAGTATGGGATAAACAAAATATAGAATTTCAAGGTAACAGGTTGCTGGCTGCATGATGGGAATAGCGGTCAATAATGATTACTAAAATTTGTTTTAGTTAATGTATTAGATATAATTCACCAATATCATGAAGTAGCTTAAATAACTGGTCATTAATAATAGAACAAATTACCTAAGGCGGGCTTAAATTTAAATCTTACATAATTGACATTCACAACTTAATTGCAAACATGATCCCAGCTTGAGAACATGCATTTGCACACGCGTAAGAGAGACAGAGTCATGGAAACAGGTCCAAAAATTTTAATTTTATGCAGAGGATAGTTCTCACCAGGTAACCGACCAACTACGGTTCCCCATGGATCAATTATTAAGCTGTCACCATAGCTTTCCCTTTTGTCATTATGCTTTCCAGCTTGTGCAGCAGCTATGACCTATAATACATTTATTGTTGTTAATGGCAGTTGGCAATTGAGCATGAAAGATAAAGTAGTCCAATTTCAAGAGAATATGAGTAGAATTGAACATCTCAAGTCATCTGAGCATTGATTCTGAGGAAATTCTTTAAAATCCAGGAAAAAAGAAGAATTTTATATTTTGGCCTAGGAAAAAAAAAGAACGGCCTTCCAATTATGTGACAAGCATAGTTGTTAAAGGCACACCTAGGCTCCAAAAAAGCCCCAGGCTCGTCAAGGCTCAGCTAGAGCACCTCAACCTAGTACAAGCCAGGCCCCTTCAATCAGGCTCGCGCATTTTAGTGGGCTCCAGGCTCAAAAAATGCGAGCCTTTTATTTTTTAATCATTTATTCATATCATTTTCTTTTTTATTTAATGACTACTATATTAAAATGTTCTATATCATATTGTTTAAACTTATGAAATATTTGATGAAAGTAAAAAATTTATGGTTCACTACTTACATTAATTGTAGTTAGTGCTTGATTCTGAATATATATAATAATATATGTTTAAAATTTGCACGATTATAGTTTTTTATTGTTTCAGATTTTGTAATAACATTTAATTTTGTTAATGCATATGCATATGAAAGGATTTTTGAGAATTAAATTACCTGATACTCTTAGTTGATATATCTAAAATACCATTTTTAGAGAATTTTATATTATTTGTGTTGCATATCTTGAAGTGTTCCAATTGTACTTTTATTGAATTCATATGCAAATAGAAAAGATATATGTATGTTAACTTAGCTAATCCAATTGAATTGACAAGTTTGTGTTGCTTAATTATAATAATATGCATTATTATTACACACAAGCCTTACTTCAATCAGGTACCGCCTTATATTGTGCCTTGCGCTTAGGCTCGAGAAGGCTTTCGGCGCCTTAGTGCGCCTTTAACAACTATGGACTGAGAAGAACACTGACCCTGTCTCGATGTCCGAGTTCAATACAAAAAGTAAAAACAATGACAATAAAACAGAAAAGAACCACAACATGTGATTGAATCCTCAAATGATGCAAGTTATGCAAACATGTAGGTATGTTTGACACCAAAAAAAAAATGTAAAAATGTGTGTGTTCAAAGCTTTTGAAAGTTATAAAACTCACTGTATTAACAATTTAATCTTTTTGTAGCTTGAAGTTCAAATATGAGTAGGGTTATGATTTAGAAAACAAGGAATCATACTATAATCTAAGCATGAACCCCCAATATATATTGTTAGAGTTAGACCACAACAATATACCAGTCTGCAGGTCAACAATCAGTTGTCCTCTTTGGACATGCCTTGAGCCCAGTAACTAAGAAGGCCTTAGGTATGCTCCTGCATCACTATCTTTATGCATCTAATGCTGTTATGCAACAATAAGAAGTGGAAAATCGACGTGTTTCGCAAGGGTGCCTAGCAGGTAGAATTATATTCAATTACAACAGGAGCAAGAGCACTGTGGGGCATTAAGTTTGAGGCAACTTATTTATGCTATATAAGGCTAAGATTTAGTTTATAAACCATTAGAATGCTTCTAAGGTTCCAGTAAGCTATTTTTCCCTTATTTTTCTTTTTTTATTGTTTTTAAAATAAAAACACCATAATTGCTACACATGCCAGCCATACGAGTATAATTTCTTGAAGCATATATTTGTGATGTAAATAGTTACCACATTTCATACATGCTGGCATATTAACCGGCAAAATCATGGGATCATAATAGAATTTGACATAATACCCTTAAAAAAATTAAGTAGTAATTAGAAGTAACGATTCTTTTAAGAATAAGATTGAAGATCAATAATTACAAAAATCAGTACAATAATATGTCACTTGTATAAAGACGTAATCACCATAACATGTGATTTCAAGTTCCATTTTCACTTCTCACACTCATCACTTGCTCTGGCTACATTGATTAATTCACAGCATCCTCATTCCTCAACACAACCCCCCCCCCCCCCCCCTCAAAACCAAAAAAAGAAAAAAACAATACCAAAAAATAAAAGGCATATCCCTTTAGCTGCAGTGAAAACAGTCATTTTCATTATTTGCTAATGAGAAACTAACTAAGACCCACTGTATCATATATCCTTACTCTGTGTGTGTGGGGAGAGACTACTAATAGGTGGGCTTAATTCAACAATAGAAGCGAGAAGTGAACACAAATATAAGTGACAAAAGTTCCATACATAACATTGAGTTTCAATTGCACGGGCACGAAGAAGAATCTCCCAGTGGGCTTCACCTGTTACTTTTGTAAAAGCTGCCGGTACCAACAAAACCTGCAGAATGGATAAGAATATACAAGTGTTACTCACCAAAGAAGTTACTACTCTTCAAAGATAAGGAACCCCCTGTAGCCTGTACCTCAGTACCTGTGCATCATGGTGGAACCTTAGCTGCTGATAAAGCTCTGGGAATCTCAAATCATAGCAAACTGTCGGAGCCAAACGTCCAAATGGGGTGTCTAACGTTACGACATCGTTCCCTGAAAAACACAACCAGTTTAAATTGCTCAAAATTCAGAAATAAGTTATGCCAATTGTTTGTGTTGAGGTACGAACAGTACCTAGTAAAACAAAAGAAAAATGATGGAAAATAAATTTTACATGTCAATACAATTAAGAAATATTCATCTAACATGGAAAAGTCAAAATCAACAAAAACCAGTCCTTTGATACAACATGCTGACACAACTGGTTCCTACACTTATAATCAGTAAATATCTTACAACCCCTCGGTTACAAAACATATAAACTTAAAGAAGTAGCACTTGGTTTGATCCAAAAATCAGAAGGATCTGAACAAATTTGTCCGGGAGTTATTATTTATACTATTGGTAGGACGAGAAATTTGTAAGAAAATTAAAGGTGAAGCCATTTGATTTTAAGAAAACAAGTTACATATATATCACATGATTTGCATGCCATACCAAATCAAATGAAACAAAAATGAACAACAATGAAGGAGGGCTTGAAAGAAAAACAGTTCATTTAGACATCACGGAATATCCGCTAGATAAATAGAGAGTTGTATACCTGCTTCTGTAAAGCTGCTTTCCTTGTATACTGTACCTCCAGGAACATCCACATCAAATCTTTAAACATATTGAAAAATACTGTTTTAGAGATCAAATGTCAATAAGCACAAGGGTGGCTATGGAGAATATCATTTGATTGCCAAGGCATGTGAGAAATTTTACTATTTATTTATGTTAGAGTGAAAAGATAAGATCCGATTGGAACCCAGGGTCAAGATTCTCACAAGTGCATCTTTCGGAATGTGCTTCTGATATTCCCAGTATCATCAATCAACAAATGAGTGTTTCTTAAGTGTGCATCATCAGACGCTTTTTCTTGGAATCCTCCAAGTGACAACCAAATATTCGACTCCCTGCATTTATAACAGAAATATATTATTTGACTGAAGAAGCCTTAACTGCACAGAAAGTTCCTAATGTCACCCCACTGGAAAGTGGAAACCATGAAGAAACAATGACTCTCAGCAGAGTCAAGCATTAACAAGAAAACTAAAACATTGACATAATCAGGTCTAAGTGTCTAACCTATAAATTCAATTAAATTGTGAATTAAAAATGTGAAATAGCAGTATCGGTTTCAGCTTTGATTAATAAACTACAGTACATTACATCTAGGATCAGTTAACTGAGATAGAAAGAGAGAAGGATAGTTTAGTTACCATGGCCGTACCTTGCAAGAGAACAGTAACTTTTCATAATTGGCCCATCTAAAGTTTCAGCAATCTTAAGACTGTCCCCATCCTTAGCACCAACATAGGAGAAGTTTTCTGGAAAACAAAGCAATTTGGCCCCAGAGGAAGCTGCTTCCTTCACACACAAATTCTCAAAGTTGGATTAAAAAACTACACGTGTGTGAGCATGCACATGTGCAAGTAACTGGAAATGATTTTATTGCTCAGGATGCTTATATCCCAATAAATGAATTGTTATGGATAGCGGACATTAAAAATTCCTATATCATGCATGTGATCTCTGTGAACAAGTTAAATACACAAATCTCTCTCTCTCTCTCTCTCCCTCATAACAGAAACACAAAAACAAGCACAGAGCAGCACAACTCTTGTTTTATTTAATGCCGTTTGGTTGCTCAAAAATTGGAGAAACCAAAATATAAAATAAAACATGAATTTTTATATGCTCTCTAGCTTAAGTTCTCTATGAATGAAAAAATCATTTCAGCTCATACAACTATATGGCAGGGAAAAAGCTAACTTTGAACTGACCACCAGAAAATGAAATGATAGAGAGAAGAAAAGAAAGGATAATTTTGTCTGTTAGAAAACTAAAAAAAGGACGAGAATGTGGCAACCAAGAGCAAGTCCAGGGCAAAGCGGGTGTTTGAGTTTCAACTAGGATTAAAAATGTATCGGTTACCGATACTCCTAGGATACTCATGGATACATGTCCAATACTTCCTACATGTATCCATGATTTGCAAATAAATTTTATTATTTCAAACACATATCCGATACTTATAAGACCTGGTTGTTGGGAAAAAGGTTTGGTTGTTGTTGTATATCCGATACTTATTTACTCCAACTAGTTGCATGTCTAACAGGTCTTGGACATTAGTATGTAACTTTTCTAAGTTTATTACCATAGTATAGTTGCTAGGAAAAGGATACCAAGGGATTCAAATACTTAGAATTTCTTCAACAAAGAATAATTGATATAATGAGAATATAGTATGTCTGATTTAGTTCAAAGTTTATATCTATCCATTATAACTCTCTTAGACTGTTAGCCATAATTTATAGGAGAATTTTAGTAATACTAAATGTATCGTGACAATCAGCTATCACTTTTATACGTAGGCACATGCATATTTTAATTTGTATACATATCTAAATTAATACAATACATATACAGATATATTGCCATGTTCTTGTCGTGTCTATATCGTACGAAGAATTTTCCGTATTAATATCAATGTGTCCGCGTCATATCATGTCACCTATGTTCATTCTTCATAGTGGATGGTCTTTAACTCATTCTTCCCCTTCTTTTCCTTCCAGTCTTAGAAGGAAAAAAATTGAGAATGGAAATGGGAAAAAAGTGAGAGTGAATATTCCAATTCTCAATTTCTATCTCTTTTCTTAGGTTTTGACAGCAACCATAGAAAAATGAAGATCAATAACTGAACTGTGAGAATCTTAGGTAATTCAAAAATTCAGATTAATAACATACATGCTTATCAATGATTTGACCTAAAGCCACAAGCATAAGCTAAATTAAGATTTCAAGTTAAAGACCATCGCTTTAATTACAAAATATCTACGTATAGGTATATGTGTTTGCTTAGAGTGTATATGATAATACAAATATAGATATATATATATATATATATATAGAGAGAGAGAGAGAGAGAGAGAGAGAGACCTTGACAAGGCGAGAGCAGGTGGCGAAATTGACGGCGAGATCGTTGACGGATGTCATCTGAGCGACGGCGACTCGGACTGAGTTGGCCATGGCTAACTCGCTGGCGATGGCACGTACGGGCACGAACTTTAAAGAAGAATTTGTTTGGTTTGACCTTATTATTATTGGAAGAGAGCTGTTTGGTTGTGAAAACAGACAAAATTCCATCCTCCTTGCTCCCTCATTTCTCTACTTAGCGAGTTAACATATATTTATTTAGAATCACCAAAACGCATGATTGTGTGTAACCTCTGAATGTGCACCAACTTTAAAAAATTAAATAAATAATTTTTTTTTTCACCAATAAAATATTGTTTACACGGTAATGTGATTGATAATTTAATTTAGTACTTAATTTTTTATTTTTTAATGGAAGGATCAAGTTTTTTGGAACGTTGATTTTCCTTTTAACTTGTAAGCTATATCAGAATCTTGAGTAATTATTGAGTATCCAAAAATTTTATATTTGTAGTAAACTTTTTATTTCACATTATTTTATGAGATAATATGAAATATAGAGGTATTAGTGATGAGATTCATCCCATACACAGAATTTCGGTGGTATTTAATAATTTTTTCATATTGTAATCTTTGAAAGTATGAATAAAATTTTGTGTTTGGCTTGGTTTTTCTACAAAAAGAAAAATGAATCTTTCATATTTACATCACAATTATATTATTTTATTTTTATTTTAAAAAAATATTTCAGACTTGCATCACAATTATTTTTATTTTTATTTTTTAAAATATATTTTCCAAATATAATGTGTGTCATGCATAAAAATACAAATTAAATTGAGCATAACCGAGTTTGAAAATAACTTGATCTCAACCTAAATCACACGTATATGTGTGAATTGTTTTCAATATTTGTACATATGCTAGAAGTCATTGTATACTTTGTGAAATAATAAAAATATAATTTTATAAGTACAGAGAATGTATTTGAGCTATAAATAATATTTTTTATTCTATGTTAGGATATTCATAATATTAGGAATAATAAAAATACAGATTTACATTGTTATATTTTTTATTTTTAAAGAAATGCAACTTGAAAAAATCTATGCATTTATTCTAAATTCTTAAAGAGATGTTGTTTAAGTTTTCATACATGAAAGGATCCCTTAAAATAATTCTTAAATTAGAAGCATTTTTATTAAATAAAGTAAAATTAAAAAGTGTCTTTGCAAATATATACTTGTGTTTATATACACATTTAATATTTCTAAACTATATATTTGAACTGACTTAAATAACTTTATATTTGAGCATTTATAAAATAAATAATGAAACAAAATTGATCAGGATGACAATATAAAAAGAATTTGTTATTTTTTTTTTAATATTGTAGGTTTCTTTCTTAACTCTCCACATTTCATACTGTTATTTAATATTAAGTACATTTTGGTCATTGTAATAAATGTCGCATAAAATTGTATACACTTCAAATGAGAAATGATTATAAAAGAAATTGACAAAATTGAATTCATGAATTGGAAAAGGATTTGCTTCAGCGTCAACCTTTTAGTCACCACCACAGTCACCACTAATGGTCTGAAAATTTTAGATTGCAAGATTTCAACTAAACTTTAACGAGTCAAAATAATAATAATGACATATTATTCACTATTTAAATACGTGATAATATGAGTTATAGGTTTATTATTACTCTTATACATTTTTTTAAAGTTTTGTCAATATAAATTTATCTCTTTTTTTTTTTTGTAAAATTACGTTAATTTTTTTTGTCAATGGTATTGAGATAATGTTATTAACGATTTTTGTGTAATTACCTTTCAATCCCAACAATTTCATACAAATAAATGATAACTACACTATCTTTAATGACAGTTAACGGAAGGGGGAAAAAAAAAAAAATGTTACAAAAATATAAGCTTTAAGTAAAGTCTGTCTAATTTGACAAACCAGAAATGATGCAGGTGTATAATGACGAAACCGGGCAAACGGCATATCCGCAGCCGGGGCTGATCCTGACTATTCAGGTGGACCGGAATAACGATTATATTCTCCACCTAACCCACAACAAAGTACGGTTGATGGTTAGGTTGGTGTTTTGTGTCCGTAAGAGTGAGAATATTAGGAAGCTATCAATCCAAATCATCGACCACAAATGGCAGCTTTGAATGTAAGCCACCATTGCCCTACAGCTTCGTCACGCCTGACGTCTTACATAGAATCTCCTTCCTCTCTCTATCATCTCTCACTCAACAACACTCTACCATTCCCAAATACCACCCCTCTCTCACCTCACACTCCATCCTATCACTGTGTGCACACACCCTTTCGTGTCTGCTTAGCTAAAGCCAGAGCAAAAGTATCACCGGCGATTATGGCCACCGGGTATGAATTTCTTTTTACTATTTTCCGTTTGTTTCTCGAGAAAATGGATTAAGAAGAACATGACCCCGATGGACTCCACAGTCCACTCCATTGAGCATAGCGCTGATCTCCGACTTGGGTCGGGCGAAAAAACAAACAGTGTGTAGTCTTTGTTTTGTAGTTCTACTTTAATGTGGATTTGAGTTTAATACTCTATCTCTATCTCAAAGCGTGCACGAGGTTCTTCCACCTGCTCTTGATTCTTCTTCAGACCCACCTTCTATCTTCGATGGAACAACAAGGTTGGTTCAGAATTTCGTTAATTTCTTGTGGTTTTTTTAATTGCAAATTGGGTTCTTTTTCCTACTGCTTCTTTGCTTTCTCACTTTCCACAATTGTGTTCAGTCCAGTGTCCATATAGACGTTTAGTAATTTTTGTTTGTTTTTTATTTGTGAAACTGACGATTGAAATTGTTTCCATTCCTCATCTAAGGCTGTATATATCTTACACATGCCCATATGCACAACGCGCGTGGATAGCCCGCAACTGCAAGGTTGTTTCAAGACCTCTTCATTATCTGGCCTCTCCTTCTCTCTCTATATTATGTGTGTGTGTGTTTGTGCAGTTATATATGTATATATGCTTAATGCTGCATCTAGATAGTGTCTCAATGCTGCCTACTAAGGCTACTATATTTTGCATTATTTTGGAAACAGGGATTGCAGGACAAGATAAAATTGGTTCCTATTGATCTGCAAAACAGGCCATCTTGGTACAAGGAGAAAGTGTACCCAGCAAACAAGGTGAAATTATTTTACTCCGATATACTTTTGGGGGATTTCTGACTTTAGATGTTCAATGGAAAACAACGTAGTTCTAATGCTTAATATGTATGCAAATTTAACTGTCTTAAATGTTAAGTAAAACACAACGGAACAATTTAATTGCTTGAAATAGCCAATGCTCCTTATTCAATTTCAATTTTTGATGGTCAATATGTGAACTCATACAATAAGCCGAGAACTAATAGTTTTACTATTAGATTACGAGCTAAACAATGTGTATCATGTACAAGGAGATGAAATTGAGGCAGAGAGTTGGCTAAGAATGTGTAAAATTATTAGTAATCTTTACATCCCATTCACTGCTTTGCTTACTGGCATTATTATATCACTTGATATTTTTATGCAGGTGCCATCTTTGGAGCACAATAATAAAGTGAAGGGAGAGAGTCTTGATTTGATCAAGTATATTGATAGTAACTTTGAAGGGCCTTCACTCTTCCCTGATGTAAGATTTTGTAGAGTTTTGCTTTCTTTTCACATGTATGATTTCCTTTAGCTCTATATGTTGAAGGGCTGCTCATATATACTCTGAAAATGTAGGATCCTGCCAAGAGAGAATTCGCTGAGGAATTGCTGTCCTACACTGACTCATTCAACAAAGCCGTGATTACTTCATTCAAGGCGGATGGAATAAATGAAGCTGGTGAGATGAACACTTGCTGCTTTTAAGGTACTTTATTGGAAAATAAACAAATGGAACTTTAATGATTTACTGCAACAGGTGCTGCATTTGATTACATTGAAACGGCTCTTTCCAAATTTGATGATGGACCTTTTTTCCTCGGTCAGTTCAGTCTAGTAAGTGGAAACCTCTCATTTGTTATCATCTCTGCTGTTTATCTTCTGTCAAATGCTAAGATACTAGGGAGTATTGTTCTCTTCAAGAACTGAAAGGTAGATCTGCAAAATATCATAACTGAAATTTACCATGCTTCAACCAGTACAAGGTTTTTCAGAAGGTTTCAATTTTGCTACATTATTTGAAACTGTAAAATGGGGTAAGATTATGTTTTATACTTCAGCATGTTGTTTTGCCTCTGATCCACAACTGGTAAATACATGACTCCAGGTGGATATAGCTTATGCTCCATTCATTGAAAGATTCCAACCCTTCTTATTGGAAGTAAAGAAGTATGACATCATGGAAGGCAGGCCAAAATTAGCTGCATGGATTGAGGTAAGAAAAAAGAAGAAGAAAAGGTTCACTTGTAACCTTGTGTATATCCTGGTTATGCATTAAATTTTCACAATATATCTATGGTATATTTCTGTAGTATGGACATGACTCTAGGTAGAGCTGTGTAAGGCACTGAAGCTCGAGTACTAGATTTGATGTTTAATTTACTAGATTTTGTTTTGAACTTCCAACTTGTACTTCAAAATGATTGAAGTTTAACTGGACTCTGATTTTAAAACCTGATGAGAAAGAGGTGTACAGATAAGTGGTCTGCAATCGTATGTTTTTTTATTGTATTGACTTCCATGAATCCTAGTTTCCTGGCATCCAAAGCTAAAACCAATTGTCAACAACTTATCCGTAAATGAATTTCACACTGCCACATTGGAGGACCAAATTTAACTGAAGTTGGATCTTAAAATGTTGGATGTGTAAAAAGTTGTGATTATAATGTATCTTTAGCTTCTAAGAGTCAACTTTTGTCTAGCTTTAATTAGTTTAAGCGAGGGTTGGATGCCTGAATTCTATGAATAAAAATCTTGAAGCATTTAGAGCTTTGATGAACTTCCATGAGTTATTCTCAAGTGAGTTGCCAATTTTTGTTTGTTTTTTAGTGTTTTGATTTTCTTCATGCAATTGAATGAATCAACACCACATTAATTCCCTGTTTTGTTTTGGAGTTAGTGTTGTGAAAACGTATATATGACACATTTACGAAGAAAAATGTAAATATGATGGAAGTTGTACAATTAAATATAAATCTAAATATTTTCTATAAATATGAGTAAAAAATAGTTCAGTATGCTCTTTTAGGCGGGCAAGATATAAGAAAATCGATATCAGTGTTGAAATCTCAAAAAGGTAGCAACTACAATACCGGCTGAAATGGTTGAAACTTGAAAACAAACTAGAGGGCCCTAAACAGCTGAAATGGACCGAAATCTTGGTTTGTACCAAATGGGCGTCTCTGAGACCAGATCAATCTGAAAACAGGCTGATGCTAAATGACATCATTGATTGCACTTTCGGTGTAACCAAGAGCCTTAACCTAAGGTCAAAAGTTCAAACTAATGTAGTCAGGCTAGATGTTAGTGTGTGACAACTTCAAGCTTTCATAAATTTATTAATTCTGAGAAGTTCAATCTTAAATTCAAGTTTAGTAGGAAGAATGACTAATTGCTCAACACTTCCTGTCATAATACACATAAGTGTTAAACCTCCGTGATTTATTAGCAATATTTTCAGAATATTCTTAGGCTATAATTATGATCTATTTCTTTATTTAGCTGATTGTAGTTTGTATATAAAGAGCTCTCATTGAGAATAGGAAATATACAGAAATTATTTTTCTAACATGGTATCAGCCTAATATCGATCCTCTCTTCTCTCCCTACTCTCTTCAGCGACCCTCTGCCCCTGCGACTTTTCTTCTCCCTCCTGTAACATTCTCTCTAACTACCACCTATTCAAATATGTCTACTAGTGACCACTGTCGCCACCACACTTACCATTGCCCCAACCCTCTCTATTTCCACTATCACCAATCTAGTCACAGTCAAACTCACAGAAGACAATTTTCTTCTTTGGTCTCATCAAATGGAGGCTTTTCTTTATGGCCAAAACTTCCTATGCCTTGTTGATGGCTCCTACCCCTGCCCTACTGACGAACCAGATCGCTCTACTTGGCTCCGAGCTAACCTAAGAAGCACGGACACGCCTAAGAAGGCAAAGAATCCGTGTCGAACACGGATACGCGTCGGACACGCCCCGACACGTGTCGGACACGCCAAAAAAGGTGTCTGATTTTTTTTTTTTTTTAATTTTCGGACACGGCGCGGACACGCGTCCAACATGGCTTGAATTTTCAGATACGGCGCGGACACATGTTGGACACGCCAATTTTTTTTTTCTCTTTTTCCTCTTATTTTCATGAATCTTCTCTCTTTCATGGATTCTTATTTTATTTTTCACTAATCCCTAATTATTTTTCTAACAAAACCTTAATTGTTTTTGCTTTTTTCTCCTCTTTTAGCCTCTTTCTTTCTTTTTCCTAGCAAAACACAAGTCTAGAAATGTTGTCTTCATCTTTGTTCTTTTTTACTCTTCTTTCTCTTACTATACAACTGCTATCTTTTACATGTGACTTTCTCATGATGCATTTGTATTTGGAGTAAGTTAGAATGATGATGTTTAAATGATAAGACTAGTTTTTATTCTAATGTCTCGTTTTGATTTAGTTTTATGACTTTGTGACATCGTTCTCTTATAATTATTGTTGTTGTGGAGTAGATTCAATTGTGTACTTGTGATTTATGATTTGTGAATTTTTTCTTTGTTAGGTTGATGAAAATTGAAAAATAATATTACTCTTAATTATTTAAAGTACGACATCAAATATTATATAAAAATAAATATTATTATTTGCCATGTCCCCGCCGTGTCCGTGTCCTAATTTTTTAGGATTTGCCGTGTCGCCGTGTCCTTGTCGTGTCATATCCGTGTCCCGTTTCTTAGGAGCTAACAAAACCCTTGTTAGTATTATCTCAGTCACCTTCTCCGAACCTATCTTAGCCTCTGTTATTGGGTGCAAATCCTCTGTTGCCATCTGGACGCTCATTCAGGATCATTTCTTTCAGAAATCTGTTGCTAATTCCTCTCTTTACAGGAAACGGCTTACCAGTCTTGAGCGTGACACCTGACCCGTTTTTGAGTATCTTCAAGAAGTCAAATCTATTTCTGATACTCTCGCTCTCTAACAAAAATCTAGTTAATGGCGTCCTCAACGGCCTTGGTTCAGAGTTTGACATGTTGGTTACTGCCATTGAGAGCTTTGACTCACTGCCCTAGTTCTCTGCTCTGCGTGCTCGCCTATTGAACTATGAGGATTATCACTTCATACAGGAACGCATACTTACTGGCACACAGCGTGTCCAATTTATTCCCTCTACTGATCAGCTTGCGGACATCTTCACCAAAGGGCTTCACAAGACTCGCTTTCATCTCCTCCAATCCAACCTCGCCTCTCCAGGACAGCCGAGTTTGCAAGAGAGTGTTAAACTGTAATACCCCGCTCCAACACATGGTATAATATTGTCCGCTTTGGGCCTGAGCCCGCACGGTTTTGCTCTTGGGTTTTACCCCAAAAGGCCTCATACCATTTGAAGAGAACATACTACATATAAGTACATCTCCTTTTCCACACCCAGGCGATGTGGGATTGAGCACCTTGTACCCTGTCAGTGTGGTAGCTCAGCCCAGTGTCTGTCTATGCACCCGCCCACTCACACCCGTCCACAAGGGTTACTACATAAACCTTCATGATTTGTTAGCAATATTTTTAGAATATTCTTAGGCTATAATTATGATCTATTTATTTATTTAGCTGATTGTAATTTGAATATTTTTAGGCTATAATTATGATCTATATATTTATTTAGCTGATTGTAATTTGTAAATAAATGGCTCTCTTTGAGAACAGGAAATATACAGAAATTATTTTTTCTAACAATAAGAACAGATCAAGAAATGTTTAGAATAGTTACTATCTGATCTCATATTTTAAAACACAGAATGCTATTATATCTTCTAGATGGGCATAGAATCTGATGAGGTGAGGGTGTTAGATACTGGTCAATGTGTTTCACGTAATGGATCTTGAAGTACTATTTCTGCATCTCCCTAACCAAATCTGCCCACATTCGAATTACTCGTTAATGGTTGATCAAATTTGATAGATTCGCCCTCTGAAACAAGAAGTTCTAGTCCTGGAGGGATAATATCAACTACTTGACGTCCATCCGATGCATCCGCTATGGTTATTTCATATCCCCTTTCCTTTTCGTATGATTTTGCTTACTATACCTGCTGTAGCATTATAAACTGTATTGTTACTCTTGCTTCTGTCGGGATAAATCTGACCCTTCCCTTATTTCCGCCTATGTATATAGGATATTTTAAGAAGTGAGCATCTTTCTTCGTAGCAGGGTCTAGGGAAATAATAGGAAATGTGATTTCACTATATTTCTGACCAGGAACAAAGCCTATCACAAGAATATTTTTTTTATTAGGGCAATAGCTTTGAAAAGATAGATTGCCCATCTTTTCTTTCATATCGGGAAAAATACGATCGGGAGGAGCTAATTCAAATCCCTCAGGTAAAATTAGAACAGCCCCCAAATTCAAAGCCCCCTTTTTACCATTAGCAAGAACTTGTTTCAGTTGCATATCGTAAGGAATTCGAACAATTGCTTCAAATACAGTATCCGGAAGTACCGCTTGTGGAACTTCATACGATACTAATGTAATCAAGTTAGATGTTAAATGACGTCATTGATTTCACTTTCGGTGTAACCAAGAGCCTTAGCCTAAAGTCAAAAGTTCAGAACTATGTAGTCAGGCTAGATGTTAGTGCGTGACAACTTCAAGCTTTCATAAATTTATTAATTCTGAGAAGTTCAATCTTAAATTCAAGTTTAGTGGGAAGAATGATTAATTGCTCTACACTTCCTGTCATAATACACATAAGAACAGATCAAGAAATGTCTAGAATAGTTAGTATCTGATCTCAGATTTAAAAACACAGAATGCTATTATATCTGCTAGATGGGCATGGAATATGACGAGGTGAGGTTGTTAGATACTAGTCAGTGTGTTTCACATAAGTGGAATGCAAAAGGGAAATGTTAGCAGTATATCTCAATTTGAGTTTTATATTCTTGTGTTTATATATATCCTCTGGATTGATTTGTTTTTTCCTGTTATACTTTTTTTTATGGGAATGGTTCTAGTTTATCAATGACTGAGCAACCAGCAACCAAATTTAGTCTTACGGCACTTGAAATGTTCTCAGTTTTTGAGATCCATTGCATTTACATTAGTTGTGACTTGTGGAGTAATATTGTATAGGAGATGAACAAAAAAGAGGCTTACAAACAAACCGGGCGTGATCCAAAGGAGCTTGTTGAGATCTACAAGAAACGTTTCTTGGTATGGAAATTTAAATTTCTTTGAAGTTGTTGTAAACCATTTACAGAGACAGACAAATGAAGCCAATTTCTTCACCAATCTATTTCATTTGCAGGCGCAGCTTTGAACTACTGTGAATTCAAGAACTGGCTTCACAAGTTCCTATGGTGGGTACCTGTTTATCTTAAAATATATGCATGAAGGTACACTACCCAGAGTAATCCAATATGAATAAACACACTTCTAATATTGAGGTGGGTAACTATTTTTATCGTGAAGATTTGGTTCCATGGTCCGTTAACATTTAATAATTTGAATAATTAGTACTTTCTTAAGGAACCGGCACCATTGTGGAGAATTAGTTTGTTACTTGATGATTTATTATCTTTTGAAAAAACATAATATGTTATTAATCACTTATTTTTTAAACAAATGCACTTAATTTTTTTGAAAAATGACATTATCATCTCTAACTTGCAATTAAAAAAAGGGATAATTACACTTACTCCCTTCTAGTTTGGTTTTATAACACTTACCTCCCCTGTGTTTTGGAATATAACACTTACCCCCCTCTAGTTTGCACATTGGTAACAAATACTCCCTTTTGTCAATCAAACTAACGGTTATTGCTAATATCATCAAAATTTAATCTTAAAAGGACAATTATACCCCACTATGAGCCACCATTTTGAGCAGACCCACTTCGGACCTTCAACCATAGCAACATCACCTCCAAAAGAGTCACCACCCACCACCTGCACCATCAACAATCACCATTGAAACCACTGTCGAGAAGACCCAGCTCTAGCCAAACCACTAGCCACTACCATCCCAATGCCATCCCATTGCTGAGAAGACCCAGCTCCGGCTAAACCACTAGCCACTACTATCCCAATGTCGGAGCTGTCATTGAAATCGAGACCCGCTAACTTCAGTTGCAACATTTTTGAGGGTATAATTGTCCTTTTAAGATTAAATTTTGATAATATTAGCAATAACTGTTAGTTTGATTGACAAAAGGGTGTATTTGTTACCAATGTGCAAACTAGAGGGGGGTAAGTGTTATATTCCAAAACACAGGGGAGGTAAGTGTTATAAAACCAAACTAGAAGGGAGGTAAGTGTAATTATCCCTTAAAAAAATTATCGCCTCGCTTAATAATTAAAATATGTCTGTGGGTGTGTGTAAACAAAAATTTGGCATGGAAAAAAGAAAATAATACTTTTACATATATCATGTTTTGTAAAGTGAAGGTCTCAATCAATCAATTGAATGGGATATATGATGATTTGTTGGTCTCACAAACATTCAAGTTGATAAAGGATTATCTAAATGAGAAATATTAAAAATATTACTTCCTTTAATTAGAATTTGTAGGCAAAATATATATATTAACTTTAAAATATTGGGATTTTTGTTTAAAAATCGAAGAGCTCTACAAAAGGACATAAAAACCAAATCATCACCTAGGGATGCACAAAAATTGTTAAAACCAGCAAACCGATCGAATTGAACTATACTGTTTTGTTCGGTTTTGTGATGAAATTGCTCTACTTCAGTTCTAAAAAATAAAGAACCGTTGATAATTGTTTGGAGAGGAAAAGAACCCTAGTGATAATTTAATATGATTTTTATTGTAGAAAATATAACTTATTATACACCACTAGGATAATCACACATATATATATATAAAGGTTGTATTCAGTGCACAAGGCTCCTCCGCTTGAGTTGGGTCTCAACAAGCTTACTCTCATTTTTTAGAGAGGTCGTTCTCAAGTCTCGATATATATATATATATATATATATATATATATATATATATATATATAATCATCCATATGTACATATATATGAGAAAGTTCAAAATTGTAGAACCGAAGCGAACCAAATTTCGATTTTGTTCAACTAGTTGTAACGGTTCAATTCTAATATTTTTGGAATTGTTAGGACTAGTTTGGTTCTAGTTTCTCTCCTATACAAATTAAACTGAACTGTGTACATCCCTATCAATGCCACGTAAAGAAAGCTTTTTCTATATAGAGAATGAAGGGATGCAAATGATCAATTAATTTGGGCTAATCTTAATTGAAGAAATTTAATGCTTCCTAATCTTATTAGTTAATAATTTAGTGAATAAACTCAATACTTACTAACTAACAATTTGGAGCATGATGGTTGTACGAGTTTTGTTGGTATATGTTCTTATTTTCAAAGGAAAAAGAAGTTGTTATATATATGTCTAACTTTAATATAGTGGAGGTTGAGAGTTAAAATTTCTTCCAGCAATTGCTCGATGCATGTGTTAGTAGTAGAGTATGAAATGTTCTAAAAACCGTCATCAAAAAAGAAAAAAGAAAGAAAAAAAAAAGCTATTTGATATAAATTTAGTTGAACCAATGAAAATTGCTTTATTAGAGTCCAGACCGTCTGCTGTGCACACCACAATATTGTAGCAAGGTCAACAATTTATTTCGAGCAGCATATGAAATTGAGCCTCCATTTAATGTGTTGATGTCTCAATTAGTGTATGTATTATCTGCATGTACAGCAAGTCAAAGTACCAAAAATGGTAAAATAAAGGATCTGGATCCTCCCTTCTTAAATGTCATGAACCTGGAGAGATTATTATGGACTCTTGGGATCATGATTTTGGATTAATAGTAACGCGTTACACGCGCATATGTGTCTCTTTTTTATCCCAACACTTGTCATAGTGACGTGTAACCTACTTTTGAGAACCATTGACAAGTTAAAATAGTTGTAAAATAACTTGGTAAAATTTGACAAGCTGGTGGCTATATGATCTGGTGGAAATGTTTAGTTTCGAAATTCTGGAGCCGTGTGGTTGATACTGATATTGTGGAGTGGTTAGGGAGGGAGGTTTTCTTCTTTCTTCTGTGTCTTGTGTTTTCTTTTGTGAGTTTTTTTCTTAGTTAATTCCCCTGCTTGTCAACTTTTGAAAGTGGGTGTTTTTAGTGTTTGTTTGGATTGACTTTTCAAACACTATTTTGACTTTTTAAAACTTGTAAGCTGTTTTGAGTAGCATTTGACTAGTTTTTTATTTTTTAAAAAAAAGAGTTTTGGCTGCAGAAGAACGTTTTGGAGAAGTTGGGGACTCCACCGTCTCCAAAACGCTCTTCTTTAAAAACACGGGAAAATATTTTATGGATTTAATGAAAATTTTGAAATACCAAGTGTCCTTCATATTTGAGAGAGGAAAAAAAAATTATAATTTCAACCGTATCTTAAAAATAAACGGTTAAAAGCTCTTCGAAAATACATTCTCTAAACACTAACTTATAAGTCAAATGAAATTGATATTTTCTGTTTCTTTTTGTCTTGTGCGAAATGCGACAGAAAAAGTTTTGTCAAACTAATCCATAGTTGTCTCTGGTGTTCTTTTGTTTGGTTGGTTGTTTATAAAAGCTTTACTTAGGGAAATATATATATATATATATATATATATATATATATATGTGTGTGTGTGTGTGTGTGTGTGTGTGTTTTGACAACCAGATCAAAAGGTCCAATTGTCTAAAAAGTTTACCATATGCTTTTGGCGGTGGAAAAGAGCTACAACCGAGCTCATCAATCTTTTGAGCGGTCAAATTAACTCATGACAAGATTGCAAATTCTTATCGGTTTCTATGGACCAATAATTACTGTGGGTCTATTTGAGACCAATTTTTATCGCTTTTTTTTTCATGTTCACCAAAAAGTGGAGACACTAAAAGTAAACTCATTATTCGTTTGTATCACTATGTATTCGAAGGAACAAAAAGAAAGAAGAAAATTAGAGTTTATATTTATTTTATTTACAATTGATTGTCTTATCCATTCTTTTGGACATCGCTAGTTTTATATGCATTGTTAGCACAGCCCATATCACGTGTCAAGTAAGACCATAAAAATTCAATAGAGTCCAAAGAATAGAGTTGATTGGGAAATATAACCATTATTAAATACGAGTAAATGCCACAATCCAAACACGCTGTTTGGGAGTAGGAGTGGGAATGGATGAGAGATGGATATTCTTTCACACCACCAATTTGCTTTCACCCAAAACCAAACAGAGTGACAGACAACGACAGAGATATAAGGATATAAAGACAATACAATATGTGTATTATTTATTAACAATTCATATTTGATTAATTCGATTCGATAACCAAATTTGGCTCGGGGAGTATTTTTTTTTTTTGGTAAAAAAAATTAATGTCAAAAGGAATCGAGAAGGGAAAATAAATAAATAAATATGGAAAAAAAAGAGATTAAACTAGGATTTGGCTCTTTGCTAAAAAAATAAAAATAAATAGAGAGAGGAAAGATAAAGAATAAAAATATTTTTATAATATGGAAATATTATAAAGTTTTTAATACTATAATATATTATGCTGATTCGAATTACTATCATATCAGATCGACTTGACTAACAAATTATTGGATCTGGTTCGTTAACGAAAATGAGATTAAATGTTTCAAAACATATACAAGTTATTCGACAGCTTCATATCGGATTTGGGATCAAAATTCAATCCATGCATGTCAATTTCAAAGAATCTAATTACCTTCATTTATCAACCCTGCTTTAAATAATAAGGGATATAAAAGCAAAATAATATTTCAAAAATCTCCCTTTCCATTAGTATTCTAAACCAAACCAATGAGGTTCTTTCTTTAAGGTGCATGTTCCAATTCTTTTTCCCTTTTCTCCCCTCCACTTTTTTTTACCAAATTAAGTATAAATGTTATGTCCTTTTGGTAGAGATGAATCATGAAAAATGTTTTGAGTGAAATAATTAATATAGAGAAAGTTATCAAGAATGAGTAGTAAAATGACTCTCTCCATTCATTGAATAGAAAGTAAGATAAATATTCTCTTAATCCATTTAACAAAGAAAGTGAGATAAATATTTAGGCTCCGTTTGGATAGACACGAGAGAAAATAAAGGAGATGATAACATTAGTTATGAGGAAAAAAAAAAAAAACGATAATATTTTTATTTGGATAATATATGAAAGAGAAATGATAAAAACAAAATTATTATTATATCATTTTATATTTATGAAACATGGATGAAATAATATATATATATTTTAATTATTGAAATCACTTTCAAAATTATAAAAGCAATACTTAAAGACCATCATTTTCCTCTCCATCATATCTTTTCTTTCAATAATGCCTATCCAAAAACTTAATAACATCTTTCCTGTATCAAAATTCTATTTTCTCTCCCCCAATCTTTCCCTCATTGCAACCTTAGGCTTAGGTGTGCTTGACAACCCAATTCCATCTATGACGTAATGATGTGACAAAGTGCGTTACCTTTTCCTTTAACATATATTATCTTTGTGCTAAGGTTTGGATGCTTTTTATTGGACGGCCATGGAATGGTTGACCATGCATAATCCAGATTGAGAATAGTTTACCAACACATGCTACCAAAAAGAAAATAAAAATTTACAAAATAATATATACTAACAAAATATAATTTTACCAAGATAGTGCGCGTAATTCCATCTAAACTTTTTTTACAATCGCTTGAGAATAAAGCATGTCGCAGATGTGTAGCTTTAACCATCTGGGTAGCTTTAACCAATAAGATACAATATCTAGCGAGTTTAAGATATTGTGTCTTGTTTGGTAGTTCAATTTTACTTTTTCTATCATTATTAATAAACTAATTATTCTTTTAGGAGGCACAAAACACAATCATATCCTTGATTATGTTTTAACCGCATCATGTCAATTGACCAATTGACAATTAGTCATTAGTAATTTTTAATTTTATTTAGGTTGGTTCTAATCATTACATAACAAAATGGTAAATTTTAAATTAATTAGCACACATATTTTAGTTTTTAGAATAATTACTCTATCAAAGGTTTTTTTTTTTTTAAACAAGAAACTTGCATATTCATTTCTCTCTAAGGATACTTAAATACCAGTACATTATAGTCCTATTGTTATTAATTAAGTTTGCAATCATATTATCTACGGTAAATTACTTTGTCATTTCCTGAGGTTTGACTTAATTACTTTTCGATTAAAGTTTTTAAAAAATAACTTTGACACCTCTCTCGTGGTTAATAACTATTAAAAAAATAACATTAAATATTAATTTACCAGATTCACATATTCAAAGCATTTATATAAGATATCAAGGTTTATTTGGTCATTTTAGTCCAAATAATTATGGTTAAAATGGTAATTTAAAATAATTATCAAAGTTCATTTAGTCATTTTACTTCAAAAGAAGAGTAATTTTGGCATTTCAATTTGTCTGCTTAACTGACTTTTAATTTAAGTAATGATCAGGTGGTTAGAGTAAAGTCAACCAAATTTCAAGAAAAGTTGATCAAATTTTTTTCACTAGTTTAATAAAAAAATAATTAAGACAAACTTTAAGAAAGTTCAGACTAATTTACTCTATTATCTAACAAATGGTTAGTTAGCACTCCATTCTTTCTAAAATAAATGCCTACTTTTTCATTTTTGGTTGTCTCATTTCAAAATTCAAAGCACCTATTTTTTTTTTTTCAACATTCCTAATTTATCCTCTATTGTGGACCCACCATCAAAACATGACATCACTCCACTGTAAAATAAAATGATAAATTTAAAAATTCATTCAATTCTCTTCTAATAAAAAATATTAAACAATACATTATTAAAAAGTAGAATTTTCAAAAAATAAATTTTTTTTTTTTTGGGCCCGAGGCAAATATTTATTAACCGATGTACTGTATAAGTAGGTATTCAATATTTTTCCCTCCATGACACCTTACATAAGTCTGTCTCAAATATTTTCTTCAAACACCTCGTAGATTGGGATACATATTGGGTCTTAATCAAGCATTTGAAACTAGGCTTTATTTGGATGCGTGTGAATTGTGATGCACTTAATATGTGGATGATTATATAAAATTATTATTTGGTTTTAAATTAGTAATAAATGATAAAAAGATGTCTGACCATTTATCATTTCCCCTCTCATGATTATTCTTTAAAGTTTGCAAAATCTCCAAATTTGGTAATCTCTTGACATATTTAAATACAATTTGATAATTTTTTTTTTAAAAAGACAATGCATTAATTGTATTTTTCCTTGATAAGTTATAATAGCAAAAATGAAGGGAATGGCATTTAACATGAAAGAGAGTTTGGACCGGATTGGATCAACCCATATACTGTGGTGTCACCGACACCTGAATTCGAGCGCTTGTACCGTACTTCAGCCCGAGACCTCCCTTCTCCTCTCTCCCTCCCTCTCTCCTCTCTTTCTCTCTCTACTCCCTCTATCTCCTATCTTTCTCTCTCCACTCGAACTCCGTGTTAAGAAATCAGCACATGTAGTGCGACGATAAAATCGCCTTTTGCTTGTGATGTGCCCCACTCTCTCTCTCTCTCTCTCTCTCTAACAAGTAGAGTTTGTAGTTAGAGAACAGAAGAGTGACTTAGTCTAACAAGAAAGCCAGAGCTCACTCGCTGCTACACCCCAATTCATTTGCAGAAAATCAAGGGAACCTCCAACAGTCCAAAGATCCATCTTCGATCGACGATCTCAAACCCAATCACTCCGAAAATGAAGGCCAAAGGCGCTACGTTGAACCATCCTCTCATCGCCTTTGAAAACAAGAGGTACTACTACTACTACTACTAACACCAATCTCAATTCCAATGTCTCCACGCGTCCCTCACAACTTCAAACACATCTCGCAAAATCTCATTTTTCACACAACAATTGCATTTAGTTGTTTTCGTAGGGTTTTTTTCTCTCTCTCTCTCTCTTTCTCTCTCTGATCTATCGATCTTGAATCAATTCAATTGCTATACTTGCACATAAAATACGTATATATATATATAGATTTAGATACAGATAGGTCTTATATTGATTTCACTTTGAAGTGCTTTTGATCACATCGATAGGTACTCTGCCATCGTCAATTATTCATTTTGGATCCGATGATTGAAAATTGCGCTTGTATACTTTGATCTGCTTGTTTTTCTTGATAATCTTGAATCATTGATTTCAATGAAGAGCTTGCAGTTATTTATTTATTTATTATTTTAAACATTCCTTTCAATTGTACTTGATCTGTATGGCCAAGTTTAGGAGTTGAGTGAGGTCTGTATTGGGATAAATTCGGGCGTCTGAGTGTGAAATGTAGTTTGACTGTATGAGGTTTAGTAAATTAAATGTGTGCTGAGGCAATGCTGAGCGCTATGGACAGTAGAATTGAGAGTCTTTGCGGAATATGTTGTTTTCCAATCTGAATCGGCCCTCTTTGGAGGCCGAATACAGGTAGTACATATAATTTATTCTGCAGTTCAATATTTAACCTGACTAGTTTTGTGATGTGGTAAAAACTCGTGAAGTTACTATGGAGTATTGCAAGTGAAATGATTTATAAAATTTCTAGACTAATTGACATTGGTGTTGACAGGGATGCATATGGGTTTACTGTGAGACCTCAACACTTGCAAAGATATCGCGAATATGCTAATATCTACAAGGTTTCTTTTCCCCCCTTTTATTTTCTTCTTTCTAATACAAACCCTCTGTTTGGTTGCTGAGAAGTTGAGAACAAGAAATCAATTTTGTTTTTATGTTCTGTTGTTTTGTTTATTGAATATGAAAAACTAACTCAAACAAGCCAAAGTGGTTGTATTAGACAGAGGTGAGTGGGATTTTTATGTTAACTAGAGTCTCGGACATTGAAAATTTCAAGATTTGTTTTTTAACCATGATTTCTTTTGCAACCAACTGGATTTGACTGAAAGAACTCCAAAAATAATAAATTATGCCTTGTTTTGTGATATATACTCCTTCTTTTAGGAGGAAGAGGAAGAAAGATCAGATAGGTGGAATAACTTCCTGCAACAGCAAGCAGACTCTGCTCAATTGCCAGTAAATGGGTTGTCTATTGAGGAAGATAAGCAAGCATTGCATGCTGAAGCTACTGAGCAAGAAGTAGATGAAGATTTGGATAGTGGTATTAAAGGAGATGATATAAATGGCAAGAAGCCTGGTTCTGATTGTTTGACTGAAAATGTTACAAAAAAGGAGGAGGTACCAGCAACAACGGTGAAAAAAACTCACAAAATCCGGATATGGACTGAGATTAGACCATCCCTCAAAGCTGTTGAGGATATGATGAGTATTCGTCTAAAGAAGGAGAACAATTTAGCAAAAACTGAGCAAGACACTGGAATGGGAAAGCGTCTTCCTCCTAGTGAAGAAGCTAGATTCCCAAAAGTAACATCTGAAGAGGATTCTGAAGAGGAATTTTACGATGTGGAGAGGTCAGAAGATTCCCCTTCAAGTGACAGTGTGAGTACCCCTATGACAGATGCTGCTGATGATACAATCCCTCCTGAATCTTTATTTCCTTGGAAAGAAGAGTTAGAGTGTCTTGTTCGTGGGGGAGTGCCCATGGCTCTCAGGGGAGAGGTATGGTACCCACTTTTGGGTCTTGAGTTTGATAATTTTCATCACATTCTTTTCTTTGTAGAATAAGCTTCATATTTCAATTCCACAATTACAGCTTTGGCAAGCCTTTGTGGGGGTGAGGGCACGACGGGTGGAAAAATATTATCAAGATTTGCTAGCTCTAGAAACTAATGCTGGTGATAATGTGGAACACAAAAGCCTGCAATCGGACAACAACAGTAAGGGATCAACTACAGACACCATATGCGTACCTGAGAAATGGAAAGGGCAAATTGAGAAGGTGATTAGTTACACAAAAGTTCTACTCTACTGGTGCTAGCTTTATTTATTTATTTTTTTTTGCATTTCAAATTCAAATTCTAAACTTATTTGTGTTACCTTTTATATGCAGGATCTGCCTAGAACTTTCCCAGGTCATCCTGCTCTAGATGAGGATGGTAGAAATGCTTTGAGGCGTTTACTTACAGCATATGCTCGACATAACCCCTCTGTTGGGTACTGTCAGGTATTTGGATTTGGAAGATTTTTGCGCTTTAGTTTTTTCAGTAGTTGATGTTTAATGTGTGCTTGAGTTGTTGAATGATTTACTCATTACAAGGTTATTAACGTCACAATCCTACATTGGATTGATTAGGGAAGGTCTTCATGATTGGATTAAGAATAATAATATTTTACAAATAAGGAAGCTAATAGCTAATAATCGTCTTATTTAGGACATTTAAGTGGGGCTTGGTTTGTTTTACAATAATATGTGGAAAAAAGCTAAACAGTACTGTGGTTTGGACAGGGGTGGGTGCAATGGAAACCCGTCCTGCACCGGCTGTTTAGTTAATTTACTAAAACACCCTTATATTATATGATTACTTTTTGAAGACCGTTTAATATATCAACCTTTTAGTAGGGTTTGTGCATTCCACAATTATTTATCCACTCTCTTTTATTTCTCTATGTTCTCGCATGGTCACACCTCAAGTTGACAAACCTTGCAGTACACAAGTTACCACCAGTTACAATGTATCATTTGAGTAATTCAATTAGCAAAGTTGATTAGTACTTTTTCGTCTGTGTTTTTCACTCCATCTCTTTCCTATTTTCCTCATAAATGGCACATCTCTTTCTCTACACAGATTTATGCATGTACATACATATATGTATGTATAGCAGGGGCAACTTCCTCACCTCACATGAGCAAAGCAAGCTACTTACTTACCAAAAAGCTAAAAAGTCAGGGTTGGGACGGAAAAATATATACCTTGACCATGGAGTTTGTCTTCTTGACGGGCCTACTTTTCTTTGTTCAACTGGGCTTGTTCGCTTGACGGGGCGGGCAAGGATGGGGTCAGATGATCTAATCGGATTCATGGATGGGATAGTCACATACTAGGGTTGGGGTGTGGTCTAGTTTGGGTTCTGTTTGGTGGGGAGGGGATTGGGGTGTTTCGTCCTATACCCACCTTTCCATTCCTAAACTTGAGTGGATTGATTTTAAAAATTATTTAGAATAACATTTTTGTACAAAAAAGTGAACATTTTTGTTATTTAGGTTGTTATCATAATGAAGGAGACATTAGAGGTGACCTCAATCATAGAATCAAGGTAGAATGAGTTAAATGAAGCAGTGCGTTTAAATGGTGTGATAGGCGTATTCTCTTCAGATTGAAAGGAAAGTTCTATCGAATCGCTATTAGGCCGACCATACTTTATGACACAAAATGTTGGGCAGCTAGGAAACAACATATGCATAAAGTGAGTGTGGTGGAAATGTGAATGTTGAGAGATGGATGTGCGGTAAGACTAGAAAGGATAGAATTGGAAATGATCACATTCGGGAGATGGTTGGAGTAGCACAGATTGGAGATAAAATGAGAAAGAATCGGTTAAGATGGTTTGGACATGTGCAAAGAAGATCTTTAAATGCGTCAGTTAGGAAGAGTGACATTGTCCACATTAAGGATAATGCTAGGGGAAGTGTTAGACCAAGTTAACATGGGTAGAGTTAGTAAAGAAGAATATAATAATATGTGGTTTGACTGAGGCTATGACCTTAGATAGAGTGGATTGAAACATAGGATTCATGTAGCCGACCCCAAGTAGTTAGGAAAAAGGCTTCTTGTTGTTGTATTTAGAATAACATTTTTGTTCTTTTTACATTAGTTTAATGCTTGAAAACAATTTTAGTTAGGAAGGGTCCACCCAATAATAAAAGAATTAGGATCAGGTTTGCGTTGCCTACCTGGCGATAAAGAGACTGAGCTCAGAATCAGATTGAGCAATGTAGGATTCATGTTGTTTTTTGCCTGCCCCTCACAAATTGATTGCTAGCTGTAGGGATTATTTTCAGTTATTATTTACTATTTGAAGTTCGTCATTGTACCTTACGTACATGTCTTTTTGCTTATATTCCTGTAGTGTCAAGGATCTGAGTTTGGTTGTGCTATCATTACTTTTCGCTCAAGCTTTAGTACTTTTTTAAAGTTCCTCTTTCATCTTATTGCACCATCTTTTCTTTGAATAAATTTATTTTTTAAACAAGGCATTTTGATATCTTTATGTAAAATTTGTTGAAACAACATAAATGATCTTGCACTTTTTAAAGTTTCTTAAGGGAATGCTATCTTATGTCAATAAAGAATAGGAAATGTTTTTTTCATAAGTAGCATTTTTGGAAGTTTGCCCCGCAAAAACGAATGGGAGATGCTCTATGATATTGTTTTTCATTTTTTGCACTTCATTTCATAGTACTCCAACTTCAACATAAATGATCTTGCACTTTTTAAAGTTTCTTAAGGGAATGCTATCTTATGTCAATAAAGAATAGGAAATGTTTTTTTCATAAGTAGCATTTTTGGAAGTTTGCCCCGCAAAAACGAATGGGAGATGCTCTATGATATTGTTTTTCATTTTTTGCACTTCATTTCATAGTACTCCAACTTCTCCCATTCCGACATGCTTAGCAGCACTTGCCTTGCTAAAAGCAACGGAAGTATGTAACTGTGTGCATTGCGGAAACCCTTGCCTCAAACCCTTAAACACTATTACCTCTTGTATAACACTTTTACTTGAAAGGGGCCATAGTTGTCAAAGGGGCGCCTCAGGCTCAAGGCGCAGTAGTTACACCTGGACCAAGGCCGTGCTCCTTTAATAAGGTGCGTGCCTAATATAAAACACTTATTTTTCCCCCTACTTGTTAGCATGTGGTGTATTTTTGTGTTACGGTGGACTCTAACCATATAATATAGTCCCTAACAGTAAAAGAAATAAAAAGGGTCGATCAATAGATTCGATACAATCAGTCGATTTAGAGCTTTCTGGAAGTCAATACACAGTGGGACGACAGTCTGCGATTTTGGCTTTCTGGAACTCTTAATTTGTTTATGTTTCGTAGTTTGTTTCTCTGATGCGTGTAATAGTTGCTAAAGCATATTATCATAAAAAACACTGAAATCTTGAAATTGGGATATTATGTATTCTCATTTTGTGATTTGATGTTCTCATGCGTTTGGCTAAATAGTCATACAGCAATTGTTGTTGCTGGCTTTGTATTATTGGCTACAGATTTTTTTTTTCAACTTGCGCCTCGCTACAATTAGGCCCGCGCCTCGCCTTTCGCCTCAAGCTCCAGGAGGCTTTAGCGCCTTTGTGCGCCTTAAGCCTTTAACAACTATGAAAGGGGCACATGCTAACACGAATGATAGTTACTTATAGCAAGAGTCATGCAGACTTGGGGAGAGGGACAGCTGAGAGAGTCATTCATTGTATTACTTCATTATTCACTTTAGTTGCGAAGTAATGAGTCTTGTTTTTAATAGATAGTAAGATTAATGGAGTATATATGATCAAGTGCCAGTTTTCTACAATATCATGGAGAAAATGTTGAAGTTTCCACTCTCTTTGAAGCTAATGTATGTTTAACTGTATAATGAACACATCCAAGCTACTTGCTAATTGCATTGTTCATGAATAATTATCTTTTACAATGCAGCAAGTGGTTTTTATCTGCTGCTTTGGACTACAAATTCTTGTTTTTCATTGTCCATTTTTTTAGAATCTGCAACTATGGGTAACGTTATTTCCATACTGTTTTTCTTACAGTTGTCCTCTTGCAGTTCTGATACTTTTGCTTGTTTCTGTTTTATTGGATTTAATTTACATGCAGGCTATGAACTTCTTTGCGGGGTTATTACTGCTTTTGATGCCTGAGGAAAATGCCTTTTGGTGGGTTTAGTATTTATTTGAGATTTGATATTTCAAAATCAACCCCCTTCAGCTATTTGCAGAAGATTATATATGTAAAGCTGCTGAACTGAGCATACTTTGTAGATGGATGTCGTTTTATTAATCATAAGCATCCGTTACTTTTTCTTTTTCTTTACTTCTTAGGATACATGAGACGATGTTATCCATTTTTCAGCATCTTTAGCATTGTAGCTTTCACTGTAACATTCTTTCTAGGTTATATGGATGCTTAAGTTTTGATAACATTCTCAGGGCTTTATTGGGCATTATTGATGACTATTTTGATGGCTATTATTCAGAGGAAATGACAGAGTCTCAGGTAATTTTTGTGTATCTTTGGTTTTTCCTGTTAGTTTTTGCTTCTTTTTTTCTTTTTTCTTTTTAGAAATTATAAATTTCTTTGCGTTGAATATGAATGGAGTTAGTACTTAGTACACCACAATAAATGAGTAATTACAGAAGATTGGTGTGAGACAGTTGAGATTTATTCTGTTATGTGTTGTCAGGTTGACCAACTTGTTTTTGAGGAGTTGGTGCGCGAAAGATTTCCTAAGCTGGGTTTGTTTTTTTGCTTTCATTTGCATTCCCCACTGTTTTGTTTCTATGGAACATTTTGCATGGTTTCTTATTGCACTTGCGCGGGTTTTGCAGTTAATCATCTGGATTACCTGGGAGTGCAGGTGGCATGGGTTACAGGACCATGGTTCCTTTCAATATTTATGAATATGCTTCCATGGGAAAGTGGTCAGGTTCTATGATTTCAAGTTTCATTGTATAATTTTTATTCTGATTATGTGTTAGCATTGCAAATACAAATTTTCTGCATCTTCTTTTGATTCTTGGTAGTCTATAGGCTCATTCTCATGATTGGCATTGGAAAATCTTCTCTCATAACTCTTAAGTTTATCTGTAATCTGATGGTTTCTCTTGACTTCAGTTCTTAGAGTCTGGGATGTGCTTCTTTTTGAAGGAAATCGCGTCATGCTATTTAGAACAGCACTTGCTTTAATGGAGTTATATGGTACTGCGTAAAAACTTTTAGTTTCATAAATTTGATATGTTTCAAGAATGGCATATTAATTTGAATTTGTTACTATGTAGGCTATCTTATGGAATGAAACTTAATTTTGTTCAGTGTCATGCAGGACCTGCATTGGTTACAACCAAGGATGCTGGAGATGCAGTTACTTTGCTGCAATCACTGGCTGGCTCAACATTTGATAGCAGTCAACTTGTCTTGACAGCTTGCATGGGTTACCAAAATGTAAATGAAGCTAGATTGCAAGATTTGAGAAATAAACATCGACCAGCTGTAAGAGCTGCAGTTGAGGAAAGATCAAAGGGATTTAGAGTTTGGAGGGATTCCCAGGGTCTGGCATCTAAGCTATATAATTTCAAGCATGATCCTGGATCATTAATATTAGAAAAAACAGGTCAATCAGTTGATACACAAACGAACGGAAACATATCTCACACGGAATCTGGGTCTGCTAATGTGGATGGATTCCTTATGAGCTTGACTGGGGGTGTGGAGATAAATTCTGTTCCAGATCTTCACGAACAGGTAGCTTAATTAGTTATTTTTGTAAACTTTATTTGTTCTTGTCCTTCTCCCTAGAAAATAATGAAGTTAAAATGTTTATTTTACAATACTCTTTAAGCCCCTTGTTCAGATGACTCCAGTTATGCTTTGTTGCTGTTGTTACATAAACATATACAAACATACAATTTATGCTCTTTTCCATTTCAGTTTTCCTAATTTAACCTGTTTTAGATGGTGTTCATGATTGACACTCATTCACTGATGTGGCTATCAGTTTCCAAGAACCACAATGAATAGGATTTTTGGGTCAATATATAATAGAAGGGCAAGAGTTGAACAAACTCAAATATTGGATGGATTGTATTGAAACTATCATTTGAAAAGTACAACTCATAATTGCATGGTGAGTGACTGAAAATAATAATTTTGGAATGGAAATACCGAGACAGTCTGGAAGATCTTTCTAATTGGGCTTTGCTTGCCTCAAGCTGGTGGTCTATAATGAATCACCACTATCATGGTTTGGGTGGGGGGGAACAGAAAATTGATGAAGAGGGTCAAATTAAGTTGACCTAGCATTCCATTATATTCTTTTCGATGTCCCCACCACCACTTACCCGCCCCCCCCCCCCCCCCCCCCCCCAAATGGATGTTGTAGCCACTTCCGTCAAATTATAGATATAACCTGAGGTTATTCAGTGGTTTCAACTTGTATTAGATAGTAAATTAAATCATTCATCTTCTGTTCCTTTTTCTCCCTTTCTAGTTATAATGTATTTACTACGTGCAGGTGGTCTGGTTGAAGGTTGAATTGTGCAAGTTGCTGGAGGAAAAACGATCTTCTGTACTCAGGTTAATACATTTGATATGGTTTGCTACCAGACAACAGAGTTTTATTTATTTTTGGTCATGTTAGACGTGGATTTTAGTGTCCCCGTTTTGACTACTTGCGCTTTATGGTAGATAGATTTTTTTCTCTCTGATGCTTGTGGACCTAAGAGGTGGTGAACAAATTTTAAACACTTTGGGATTGAATCTATGAAATTGTTCCCATGCATGGTGTTTTTATATTTGTCCATGTAGCAAATTCCAGTAAACGTAGTAGCAATTCAAGTTTGAAGCATTCGCTTGGTCCTCCAGTAATAAAAAGTTCTATTTGGCCTTTTGATGTATTATGACATTAATTTATATATATATGCTTATGGATATGTATATATTTATATTTATATCAGTGTGTACTATGAAAATTGTTTTTTGTGAGAAGAACAAGAAAATATTGTTGTTGGAACCCTCCTAATGACCCATGTAAGGATATAAACATTATCAGTCGCATTTAATTACAGTTTCAAACTCCTCAATATTAAAGATACAAAGAGTTGTATTTTTATTTCTTTCCTTCCTCCGTTAATCTATTTCAGATTCTCAAGATTTCTCTAGGAGCAACTTGGGAACAATTTCAATTTATAAAAATCAATAGAAGGGTGATACTAATGAAAGAAATGATAACATGTGATTTTACTGAGGATATGGCCTTGGATAAAGTAGAATGGAAAAATACGATTCATGTAGTCGACCCAAGTAGTTGGGAAAAGGCTTTGTTGAGTTGAGAATATTTGCTTCAGGAAAACAACATTCCCTCACCTTACCCTCTCCCTCTTCTCCTCCCACTGTGCACTCACTAGGAGTTCTTTATCCAGCAACCCTACATATTTTGTCTCTGTTCTTCATCCCAATATCACCTGCAAACAGACTTCGTTAAGAAAAAAATCAGACATTTCTTACAGAGAGAACATTGTAACTCCACCTTTTGGCCTCAAGAAAAGTGACTAGAGTAGTGATAGTTGCTTGATACCCTTTTCCATATGCAACATTACCTTGTTTGATAAATTTTATGATGATTTGGGGAGTAGACCAGTGGGTTGTGAACTTTCAAGATTTGTCATCACAGTATGGGTCTTATAGCTTTTATTGAAAATTTTGCGAGGTCAGATATGATACAACTTGGGTCTTGGCGGGCCTTTGGAGCTCGATCTTTAGAAGACATTTTAAAGGGCATTTCTTGGTAGCTCATAAAGTTGGAGAAAATGATAGGCTGTGGAAATGTTCCATTTTATTATTTGTTTTGGTCTTTATGTCAGGGTTTAAGATGAGGGGCTCACTTAAGAGAACTTATAGGGAGGCTGGATGATGTGGTGTTGGTTGTGTTACTAGCCCTAGTTTCAGAAGCACCCTTTGGTTTAGAACCGCAGCTTGTAACAAAAATTTGAAATTACATACTGAAAGATCTTAACGTAGGTTCTAGGTTACCATGCCATTCCAACAGAACACACTAGATCATTTGCTACAAATATATAATTCAACACCCCGAGTTCTTGAAAACAAAAAAGAAAAAAGAAAGTTCTTCAAACCTTGTTATGGGTTCTGCTTGGGGTACATGTCAACATCTACAAAATATACTGTGAATGATCACAAAGAGTATAAGTCTGTTTCTCAACTTATGATAAATGGCAGTTGTTGTTCTTGCTATTTGGTATTCCTTTTGGAAAACACATAAATTCCTTAATTTTCTCCGTCTTTAGATGGTTTGCAGTTTCCAAGCTTCCTTCAAATTCACATAATTTTTTTTTGTTAATATAAACTTATTATGCTCCATGGAGTGATTTTGTTTCATATGCCACTAGGAAATTTTGTTAATATCTTATTTTACAGGACTAAGGTTCAGTGTTTGGTCCTTTTCTCTGTTCTTTTTACAGAGCTGAGGAGTTGGAAACAGCTTTGATGGAGATGGTCAAGCAGGATAACAGGAGGCAATTAAGTGCAAAGGTATATATCAGAAGATCCACTGTTCATGGCACGTCTCCTTATTCTTTTTTTTCTCTTTTTTTTGTGGTCGGAGACATGACTGTTGTTCTTGCTACTCTGTTTTTTGTCTTTTATTTAGTGATTTGCCATATCAAAGTAAATTTGTTCGAGTGTGGCTTTAGAGTTCTGGATGCAATTGCGGGTGTGTGCATGCTTGCCCCGTGGGCTCGTGTGAAGCAGTAGGCTAAGATTATGACTACTTTAAGTACACATAATGTAGACCTGTTTTCTAGTGTTTTAATATGTATTCACATGTTTTTTCTTTTCATTTTATATTCATTTAAGAGGCACAGATGTCACAATCTTTTACTGCCTGTTCTGTCAACATGCCATATTGTATTAAAGCCTTTGCTAAATGCAACTCTACTCTCCATTCTATACTGTGTTTACGAAGCAGTAACAAGAAATATGTTATTGTTTAAAGTTTACATCAAAGAGATTTGCAGCATCATTTTTTATGAAAAGTTCATTGTTTTCAGTTGATCCATGCTTTAGCCATGAAAATGGTAGAGGGAATATATCAACATATACATATATATATATATATATATATATATATTATTATGTTGTGGCCTGAATTTTGTCTCAGCCCGGGTCGCTTTGACCTGAAAAATGGGCTTTGTGGGAAAAAATTTATGACCTGTTTTTCGCTTGCGGGTTTTGGACCCGGATTAAGACTCTTTGTAGTCCGATACATAAGGGCATCTAAGGGTTTGGGGTAAGTAACAAGAAAAAAACATTGAAAATGCAGAAAGAGAGTGAGAGAGCGAGAGCTAGAGTTTGGGGTTAAAACTTGTAATCTCCTGATTTTCGCATAGTGAAATCTTTCGCCGGATCTTCGCCGTGGACGTAGGCATATCGCCGAATCACATAAATTCCTGTGTTCTTTGTGTTGTGCTTGTTTCGTTTTGTGTCGTATTTCGTAATTGTGCTTGGTTCACGACAGTTTTTCACAAGAAGTTGGTATCAGAGCTTTCGGTTCTAAGCTGGAATGTCGACCAAGTTTATGAAAATCGAGAAGTTTAACAGCATGAACGATTTTAACCTGTGGCGGGTTAAGATGCAAGCCCTGTTGGTTCAACATGGGATATCCAAGGCGTTGAAGGGAAAGGATGCATGGCCAGAAAAGTGGAAGGATGATCAGAAAGATGAGGCTATGGAGAAAGCACGCAGTGCGATTCTGTCGTGTTTAAGTAACAAGGTTTTGCGAGAAGTTTTTGGAGAGACTACAATGGATGGGTTGTGGAGCAAGTTGGAATCTCGTTATATGATGAAGTCTCTTGCGAATCGCTTGTACCTAAAGAAGCGGTTGTTCACTCTTCAGATGCAAGAAGGTTTGTCTCTAAAAGACCACCTTGACAAGTTAATGCTGTAATCATGGATTTGAAAAATATTGATGTTAAAATAGAGGATGAGGATCAGACTATTATTTTGTTGTGTTCTCTACCACCCTTGTACGAGAACTTTGTCGATACAATGATGTATGACAGAACTAATTTTTCTATGGAAGACGTGAAGGCATCTTTGAATTCTAAGGAGTTGCAAAGAAGGATATTTGAGTGCAATACAGAAAGTTCGGCAGAGGGCTTGGTTGTTAGAGGGAGAACGGATTAGAAGGGAGGGTCTGACAGTAGAGGTCGTTCTAAGTCTAAGAACAAATCGAAGGTGCTAAAATGCTTCACTTGTCACAAGGAAGGGCACTTCAGGAAAGACTGTTTAGAGTGTAAGAAGGGAAAGGAAAAATTCTTAGAAGCCGCTGGGGTGGCTGTTGCAGAGGGTAGTGATTCAGATGGTGGTAGCGTTCTCAATATTTCTACCCGTGGCTCTAGCGATGAGTGGATTCTTGATTTGGGATGCTCGGATCACATTTGTTCTAACAGGGACCGATTAACCTCTTATCGTTTCATTGATGGAGGGAAAATTCTGATAGGGAATAATGTGTCATGCAAAATTGTAGGTATCGGTACAGTTCGAATCAAGATATTTGACAGCATAGTGAGAACATTAATTGATGTCAAGTATGTTCTAGAACTGAAAAGAATTTGATTTCCTTGGGTACGCTGGATTCCATCGGTTGCAGTTCAAAAGGTACTCTTGTGGTGATAAAGGGACTGAAGCAACATGGTTTGTATGCTCTATAGGGTAGCACAGTTACAGGTTCTGCTGCAGTATCGTCCTCGGATCCGGATTTAGATACTACCAGGTTATGGCATATGTGGTTGGGGCATATGAGTGAGAGGGGGATGGATGTTTCGATTAAGCAGGGTCTGCTTGGTGGTCAGAAAACCGGAAAGCTGGATTTCTGTGACCATTGTGTCTTCGGGAAACAGTGCCGAGTGAAGTTTGGTACGAGAATTCACAGGACCAAGGGCACAGTGGATTATATCCATTCTGATCTTTAGGGTCCTTCTCAGGTTAATTCACATGCTGGTGGTACATACATGAAGAGGTTGATTGCTGATTTTTCTCGAAAAGTTTGTGCTTATATTCTAAAACACAAGAATGAGGCCATTGTCAGGTTCAAGCAGAGGAAGACCTTAATTGAAAAGCAGACTAAGCGCTTGAGGACAGACAATAGTCTGTGATGGAGAATTTAATGAGTTTTGCAAGACTCGCGGGATTGTGAGACATCGCACAGTGAGGAAAACTCCACAACAGAATGGAGTTGCAGAACAGATGAACAAAACACTATTGGGTAGAGCACGCTGCATATTGTCCAATGCTGGGTTAGACAAAGTGTTATGGGCTGAAGCTGTTTCGACAGCTTGTTTCTTGGTGAACTGGTCTCCGTCTACTACTATTGACTATAAGACTCCAGAGGAAGTATGGTCTGGTTCTCTTGATAGTTACACTAATACGAGAATATTTGGGTGTCTTGCGTATGTTCATGTCAATGAGGGGAAGATTGAACCGAGGGCTAAGAAGTGCATATTTCTTTGTTATGAGCTCGGGGTCAAGGGATACATATTGTGGTGCCCAGATGCTTTGGGAAAGAAATTACTTGTTAGTAGAGATGTGACCTTTAATGAGTCTGCGATGCTTACTTCGCAGAAGGAGGTAGTAGATTCAGCTAGAGCTCAGGGTGTCAGTGAGCAGTTGGAGCTATCAAAGGTTCAGTTAGAGAGTGTTCTTGATCAGTCGAATGATGAGTAGGTGCAGTTTCAGGTTGAGGAAGATGCACAGTTGCAGCGGTACAGTGTGGCTAGAAACAGATCGAGGAGGGCAATTAAGCCACCTCAAAAGTATGGCTTTTCACATGCTGATCCAGTTACTTATACACTTAGTGTGGCAGAGAGTATTGATGAGTAGGTACTGTGTACTTATCATGAAGCCATCACGGGTGGAGAGTCAGCACAGTGGTCTGTTGCAATGAGTGAGGAGATTGAGTCTCTTCATAAGAACCAGACTTTGGAGCTAGTCAAGAAACCTAAGGGCCAAAAGATTGTGGGTTGTAAATGGGTCTTCAAGAAGAAAGAAGGAACTCCAAGAGTGGAAGATGCAAGGTTCAAGGCACGCTTGTTGGCGAAAGGTTATACATAAAGGGAAGGGGTGGACTTTAATGAAGTTTTCTCTCTTGTTGTGAAACATAGCTCCATCCAAGTATTACTTGCTATGGTTGCTCTGAATGACTTGGAGCTTGAGCAACTTGATGTCAAGACTGTGTTCTTGCATGGAGAGTTGAGTAGATTTATATGCATCAGCCTAAGGGGTTTGAGATTCTGGGAAAGGAAGACCATGTTTACCTACTGAAGAAGTCCTTGTATGGGCTGAAGCATTTTCCTAGACAGTTGCACAAGCGATTCGACATTTTTATGGTTGTATGGCTTAGAGGCTTGGTTAGTGATCTGGGCTTGTAGCAGGATGATTTGACTGTATTTTGCGACAACCAGAGTGTTATACATCTGACTAAAAGTCAGATATTCCATGAGAGGACCAAGCATATTGATGTCAGGTTGCGCTTCATCAGAGATGTGATTGCACAGGGTGCTATTGCAATTAGGAAGATTGGGACAACAAATAATCCGGCAGATACGATGACTAAGGTCATTCCTATTATCAAGTTTCATGCGAAGGAGGCGAAAGGAGTAGCTAGGATTGCGAAGGTTGGTGGAATTCGAGCCAAGGTGGAGATTTTTTTATGTTTTGACCCGAATTTTATCTCGGCCGTTTTGGCCCGAAAAATTGGCTTTGCAGGAAAAAATTTATGACATTTTCGCTTATGGGTTTTGGATCCGGATTAGGACTCTCTTGTAATCCAATACATAAGGGCATCTAAGGGTTTGGGGTGAGTAACGAGAAAAAAATATTGAAAACGCAGAAAGAGAGTGAGAGATAGGGTTTGGGGTTGAAAGTTGTAATCTCCTGATTTTCGCATAGTGAAATCTTTTGCTGGATCTTTGCCGTAGACATAGGCACATCACTGAACCACGTAAATTCCTGTGTCCTGTGTGTTATGCTTGTTTCATTTTGTGTCATATTTCGTGATTGTGTTTGGTTCGCAACAGTTTTTCACAACATATATATATGAAAGATTTAACTAACGATTAGATTGTTACTGTCAGATATAGTGTTAAAAATGACTGCTACAAATGCATCTTTAAAAATCTGCTGTGCCAAGTGAGATTTTCTTGGGCTCCTTTAATTTTGTTAAATGGTGTTTTGTATAGTTTCTAGAGCTTATATATTTTGCTTCCAAATTCTTATTTAGTTGTTTTGAATTCATTAAACAAGATGGTTAAAAGAATTTTCTGCAATGCTTGCATCTTTCCATGCTTGATCTCGTGCAAGCAGATCTGATAGGAATGATTTGCCATTATTATTAAGATTCACCTAAGCCAAATGATTGTTTAGTGGTTTGAGTTCCTCTAGGGTCTTCTACTTGTTTGAAGCGTTTGCTTATGATCTTCAGGTTGAGCAATTGGAGCGTGAGGTTGCTGAACTTCGGCAGGCCCTTGCTGATAAGCAAGAACAAGAAAATGCCATGCTTCAGGTTTCATTGTTGTTCATTTTCAATGATTACACTGTTCAAAAGTTGATTAATATTTCTCTCCTATCTTGACATAAATATTTCACGGTAATAGCTCTATTACATTTATAGGTTCTGATGAAGGTGGAGCAAGAACAAAAGGTAACAGAAGATGCTCGCAGATTTGCTGAGCAAGATGCAGCAGCCCAGAGATATGCTGCTCAAGTGCTTCAGGTTTTATCTTATATTCTAAATTTTCATTTTTTTTGGGTACTGGTTTGGTTTGTTAGGTCAAAATTCTTATATTAGTTCAATACCGATAAAATAGTTCAAAAGAATGTTATTGCACATGGATGACTTAAGGCTGTGCTCGGATACGCTTAAAAAGGCCTTTCTTCTATAAATGAAAAGCGAGACATTCTTTTTAAGTCAAAAATAGCATTTGGATTGTTGTGATATCTCAAGAAAGGAAAAAGATTGAGTTTTTGAAAGAAAAAACTGAATATGAAGAACAACTATTTAAGATAATTATATTTCTCATAATCTACAAGTTTTTTGTTTAGCAAGCCAAAAATGACTCATCTCCCTATAAAATTCAATTCTTTGGAACCAACAATATTTTGATTGCGAAAGTGATTATGGAAAGATGAAAATAATATAAACAGTTGGTCTGTTATATACGAAAACACTTTAAATGAACAAAAAAAAATTGAATAAAGTATTTTCTGTTAAAATTTTGCTTATCGTCTTCTAGATGGGTATTTAGACTTTTTGTTTGCTTATTTCCTTGCACATCTTTCTGCAATTGGAGCTCAAATTGTTACAGTCTTCAACAGTGTGAATTGTCAGGAATCTCTTGGATATTTGATACCTCATCAACATCACAGATTTCCACTATTCCCCAATTAATTGGATGGCCTGACATTGGGCAACTTATAACTCTCATCTCTAAGTGAAGAGAATCGCGAAGTAGAGGAATGCAATAACAAGAACACTAAAAAATAAAAAAATTGGATATACTTGATGACGGAGCGGAAGCTATAAACGTTCGCGCACGAACAAGATAAACAACTTTGAATCCACAAAGTTAAAGAAAATTGCAAAGCAATTGGTATATTATTGATAAATTGATTGATTGATTTCTGCCCTATGGCAGTACATATATTTATAATAGAGAAATTCTAATCCTAATAACACTAGAAAATAAAAGGAAACTTGTAGAAATCCTAATCCTAACAAGAAAAGGAAATCTATTTCCAAAAGGAAACTAAAATAAAAGAAAATTAGTACCCAAAATTAAATTTTCTCTAAAAAAATATTAAATATATATAGAGATATATAGAATATGAAACCAACTAAAACTGTCCTACATCACTCTCCCCCACTTCAAAAAAACTCGTCCTCGAGTTCGGCTGTAGATACTCATCATATACGAGTATGAATAATATTTCAATCCATTGAAGAATTAACCTTTTTACTTTGTAAACTTCTTCAGTCACGATAAGAAAAAATTCACACTTTAAAAATAACATGGTCTCCTTTTGTTTTGCCTCCCCAATGAGCAAAGTTGAAAGGTTATCCAAATCTATAGACATTGAATTGTCCAAGATAACTATCATATTATCAATATATAAGAAGTTGGAACCCACTTGATCACCCATCGGCCAATTATATTTATCACCTGATGAAAGCTGCTGGTGTATAAAAATTGAGGTGGAACACGTGATTTTGGAATTGTTGATGGGGTCCGTTGAGACGAGATTACCGATAGCATAAGGGTCAGTAAAATTCTTAACCTTAGTACTGTTCGTAACAATTGTATTATCCCCATCTACCGTATCACCAACCTGAGGATCGAACTCTTTCATGCCGTCTTGGACTTTTAATTTGGAAATTTTATCGAATCCATCTTCTAGCCCACGATTCTCTCCATCACAATATTCCGTGTATAGATTTCTCAAATCATCAGTGATACCTTCAAAGTGGGTCTCTGAAATTATATTGTTGGAATCCCTTTCAAATGCATCTTTTACCGCAAAAGTATGGGCAATTTCATTCTCTTCAATTACAAGAGGTGAAACAACATAATTTTGCTTCTGATCCATCTCAATAAAATCACTCGTTGCTTCAACAAAATTACCACCAAACTCCTTCGTGCAGTCATTGACAAACCAACTTTCTTTTTTTTAATTCTGATATTTGTTGGACATCATCTACTCATAATCTGGGTGTAGGAATTTAGCTTTTATCAACCTTTCATCTTGTACCACGATTGCACACGTTGTTTTCCTTGCCTCATCCGGTTAGTTTGTGTCTGATTCTACCAAGCTAAAGCACATCCTTTAAAGTTGAAGGCTACAAGCGGAACTTGCTTGTTTTTGGGTATTTCAAAATACTCAAAAAATTCTTCAATTTCTTTAAGCCAATCCAAGACTTCCTCAATAATAAAACTTTCGCGAAAAGTGAGTAGGTCAAATTTTCTTTGGAACTCACAATTGTCTGGATATCTACAGACTGTGTTACGTCTACCTTGATCACGTTGATCAGCCGTAACTCTTCATCATCAAAATAATTCTCATAGGCTAGAGGCCTACGCGGACATACAGGAACATAACTCATGTTCAGTTGGCCATGAGGAACATCGTCGGCGCGAACCCAAGCTGGTTCACGAGCCTGGTTGCCACCAATCCCAAGTCCAGCGACAGCTTGTTAAAAATCCTATAACATGCATTCCATCCGTCCAAACTGCTGTTCCCGAACTTGCATGACTGCCCAAGGGGCTTCACTTTGCGATCATCGTCAACAAAATGGGTGCTACCAAAATAACCAATTGTCATCAAACCAGGGTAAATCAAGGCTCTGATACCAACTGACAGAGCGGAAGTTATGAACGTTCGCGCACGAACAAGATAAATAACTTTAAATCCACAAAGTTAAAAAAAATTGCAAAGTAATTGGTATATTATTGCTAAATTGATTGATATCTGCCCTATGGCAGTACATATATTTATAATTGAGAAATCCTAATTCTACCAGCACTAGAAAACCTAAAAACAAAAGGAAACATGTAGAAATTATAATCCTAACAAGAAAATGAAATTTATTTCCAAAAGGAAACTAAAATAAAATAAAATTAGTACCCAAAATTAAACTCTCTCTAAAAGAATATTAAATATATATATAGATATATATTATATGAAACCTACTAAAACTGTCCTACATCACTTGAAATGACTTATCTCCCTATTTTTTGAGGTATGATCTTATACACAAAGTTGGAATCGGAACTGAACCAAAAATTTAATTCCTTTGTTTGACTAAACACTTGATATTTGAGGTTAGAATTTTTATTTATCTAAGTTCTCCTTTTCTAAAAATAAATAAGAAAATTAATAACAGAGCCAAAAAATGTGTTCCGAGTGGAGGTCTGGTTTCTTCTGCACTTAATTAATACTATCTAAGAGAAATGAATTGCAAGAAATTTTTTTAATTAACTTGAGCATATTCATATATTTTGAATTGGAAACTCTTAGAAATCTTCAAATGCCTAATTCATGTGAGAACAAGAGAACCTTGAATTGAATCAATCAGATCTTCGGTTCAAAGACAATTTACCAGTTTTGAGGTCACAATATGCAGTCTTATCTCTCTTCACATAATCACAAATCCACTTATTGACAGAGCATGTTCGCTTTGATTAAATAGTAGTAATAGTCACAAGCATTGGAGAAAAGGAATTGGAGATGGAAGTATCACGGTACATTGCCCAAGGGGAATGAGAATGATAGCTCTTCCTCATTGAGCTTGACCTTTTAAGCAATTCCAACTGCTCATACAATTGGAAATCTTGCCTCCCCCCATAGTTATCCTAGTCATATTATTGAGACTCAAATCTCTTGGAATTAGGTGTGGAATTTTCAGTTCTAATTCTGGTCATTGTTGCAATCACTGAAAGTATAAATAAAAGCCCCATTTTTCCAATTCTGAGGCTCAATTTGGAAGGAGGATGCTCTGCATGGGTCTTATAGCCTAACTGATATTTGGTTGCTTCTTAGTGACCTCAAGGTAGAAGTCTGGAGGTTCAAGTTTGCCGATATGGCATGTGTTGACTTTTGACAGTTTCTACTGATATACCCCATTCACACACACTGCACAAGGAAAAAGGAAAAGAATAAGAGAGAGAGAGAGAGAGAGTAGGAAGATATTTACCATCTCTTTTTGTTAGTACGTTGGAAATAAGTTTATTGAATTCCTTAAAGGTTAGTCATGGGAAAGTTTTGAATTTGGAATCAATTGTGGCTTTATGATTTAGCTCCTGGAAAACCTGGATAAGTGAAATTATCATCATCGTTTCCTCCTCTTCCTCCTATATATGCTCGGCAGTTCGGCATCAGATTGGCAAGATAACTAGACCTGATGGTTTGGTAGATAGTGTAGCTTTGTTATCATCTGATTTTATAATATGGAAATTTAGTTTTAGATAATTTTTTGGGATTTTATCTTCTGCCACAACAATGTCAATGTAGGAAAAATATGAAGCGGTCACTGCTTCGCTTGCTGAAATGGAGAAGAGGGTAGTTATGGCAGAATCAATGTTAGAGGCTACCTTGCAGTACCAGTCAGGCCAAATCAAAGCACAACCTTCTCCACGGTAAGTAGTAATTGTTGCAGTTTTAAGACTTTTTTTTGTATTCACTACTTATGTTGGTGATCTTAAAAAGCATGAAATCGCAGCAGTTTCTTGATACCTTTTTCCATCTCTCTTTCTCTCTCTCTCTCTCTCTCTATATATATATATTAATTTTTGTAATCTAATATCAGTTGCCCATGTACAATGCCATCTTTATGTAAAAGAAATCAAATGCAGGTGCAACAATTATTCTGCATACATATTGTGCCTCTTTGGTGGTTGGTCTCTCACAATTAATATGGTTTGTTTTGTAGATCTGTACAGCAAGATTCTTCACCAGTACAGAGCAATCAAGAGCTCACACAAGACCTCCCCACACGAAAGATTAGTTTGCTATCTAGACCTTTTGGACTTGGTTGGCGTGACAGGAACAAGGTTTGTTTTTTATCAGTTTCCACTTAAATTTAGGAATGACTGCTATTTACTCTTGAACCAGTGCAATAACAAGAATGATATATGAACGGCTGGTTGATGATAATATTGGCTTGGGCTGGCTATCAGTTGGTACCATATGTGAAGCCGTTTATATGGATCCCACTTTCCTCTGACAATATATCTTAACTAATATATAGGATGATCTGATCAACAAAAACACGATGAAGGGGATTTTTGAGAAGGGTGAAAATAACTTAGGAAACTTCTAAATCTGGAAGCTATACATGATGTGCACTTGACTAGATACGCAGTTAGTATATTGAATTTTGATAAATGACTTCATATTTTTTTTGGTTAGGTAAATAAGACACACACACAGATGCCCACTATAAGGCTCGAACCCTCACACCCTTAGGGAGGAGATGTTATACCACCTGGGCCACCCAGTGATATGCAATAACAACAACAACAACTAAGTCTTTTCCCAATTACTTGGGGTCAGTTACATGAATCCGATATTTCCATTCCGCTCTATTTAAGGTCATCTCCTCAATTAATTCACATGCTATCATATCTTTCTTTACTACCTCTACCCATTTTAGCTTTGATCTTCCTCTTCCCCTAGCATTGCCCTCAATTTGAACTATGTCACTTCTCCTGACCGGCGCAGTTAAAGATCTTATTTGCACATTTCCAAACCATCTTAACCTATTTTTCCTCACTTTATCTCCAATTGGTGCTACACCAACCATCTCCAGAATGTGTTCATTTTTAATTCTATCCTTTCTAGTCTTTCCGCACATCCATCTCAACATTCGCATTTCTGCGACACTCACTTTATGTAAATGTTGTTGCCTGGCTGCCCAACATTTGGTACCATAAAGAATGACTGGTCTATTAGCTATTCGATAAAACTCCCCTTTCAATTGTAAGGGGATACACCTATCACACAATATACTAGATGCACCTCTCCATTTAATCCATCCTGCCTTGATTCTATGATTAACAATATACTTGATTCTATGATTAGGAATGGTAACATTTCCGCATTTGTCTGGACAACCAGGCTTTGCTAGTTGAAAGAAGCTAGCAAAGGGTGAAAATTGCTTTTCATCCCATCCCTTGTTAAATTGTTTTAGTGTTAGTGATTGGTTTGATTGAATTTGTATATAATTTTTTTGGTTTATTGAATTTAACAGGGGAAAAACTCTAACCTTGACGAGCCAAATGATGGCAAGTCTACCGAAGAGATAGCGAGTCCGCGCACAAAGCAGAAAGACACAAATGGCCATCAAGTGCCTGTAGAACAGTGAAGACAGAGCTAACAAATGTTGGTACCTCTATAGATCATCTCTTTTCACTGCCTAGGTTTCTCTTATGCCATCAGCCAGTGAAATAACCTTCAATGTTGATGCCAGTTCAGGGAGCAGATAGATTTATTTGATTATTTTTGTTTGTATCCATTTCTTCTGTGAAAGATAACCCATATAAAGCTCATATCAATTATATTGTTTGTTTGTTCATTAAGTAATAATAGTAGTGTCGGAGAGAAGCAGATTGTAAGAAGAAACATGGGATCCATGGTACACAACTGTATAAACGTTGCTTCAGTTTTGCATTGGTTGGTCTTCTTTGGGAACTTCTAGTTTTTATTGGGCAATTATTAGGTGAAAATTTTGATAGGATTTACTTTATTGGGAAAAATATAAGCAGCGAATGAATTGCCTTTTGTCAAAAATTGTATATGTTGTTCTTCAATTGATATTGGTGTAATATTTGCCACCTATACAATTACTTGACAATTTTACTTAAATCTACATGCTCGATTAGTTTTGTTTTAGCATGGTGCTGAAATTCATTCTCCAGTCTGCTGAAAGTTTTAATTTGGAATTTTTTTGTTAAGAGTACCCGACCGTCCACTTAATCTTTCAAAAAAAGATTTGGATGTACATTGCAGCTTACTAGTCCATGGGCTGTATGAGGCGCGTGTGGGGTATTGTTCGTTGTGTTTTGAATGGTGTTAAAAACGTTTTACAATTTTGCACTAAAATTGGAAATGCTAAAATGATGCTTTTATGTGTTTCGGCTACTGTAGCGGCCAAAATAAAAAATTAAAAAAAAAACTTAAAATACACTTTTAATACCAAACGTGTTTTCAATTATTACTCAAAACACTCTATAACAAACATGTGTTCTATTTTAGAAAAAAACAGAAACACAAAATACAAATACATGCCAAACATGCTAAATAGTGGGGGAAGATTGGACCATTTAAATGGTAGCTGTTAATCTATTTTCAAAAAAAAAATTATTTTACAATGATTGGCTGTGTGGAATTGAAGCTTCAGAATTGAAATTGGTAGAATTGGAAAAAAATTTGTTAATGATTAACAGAATTTTATTAACAAAATTTTTTACAATTCTATCAATTCCACGTCTCGAATTAGACAGTCACACAGTAAATTTGGACCTTCATTACTCGTTGCAAATTTTTTTACCTAGTCTATCTCGTCTAATTCTTATTTAAATATTTAGTGTCACTGGACGCACGTGTATCCCACGTGCATTGAGATGGAATTATAAGAGTATCAGGGTTGGCTAGAGCCCATTCTAGCGACTTAAATGATACTATAAGCCTTCAATGGCTTAGTCAAAAAAGTGAGCTAGCCCATTACTTGGCTAGGTGGTTCGCTTGATCCAGCGAACCATTTAACCAACCTTGTTCATGTGAGTTTGCTTTAATGCGAATCTATATTTTTTATATAAAAAAAATTACTTACTGAAATGATGTCGTTTCAATAAATAGTTTTAAAATATATATATACGTGGTGCGCACTTAGGGCACCATGTGTCCTGCAACGGTCATATGACCATTGTACCTCCAAATAGGCCCGCCCAAAATCTATTTTTTTGACTTTTTTTTGCTTTTTCTTTTTTTTTTTTTTAAAAAAAGAGGTGTGCCTAAGCCGTTAAGGCACTGTTTAAATAGTGCCTAAAACGACGCTATTGGGTTTTGAAAAATAAATTTTTTTTTTGGTTTCCTTTTTCATATTTTTTTCATCCCTGTGAATACACTACCCCTACATTCACTAATTTCACAACCAAAAATTCATATTTTCTCTTCCTAAGTCTATAATCATTTTTATTTTTTCAATCCTAATTAATTGCTTTTTTTAAAATTCAATTTTAGGATCCAACACCACTAAATTTCAACTTCAAATGATGATTTTTTATCATTTGACGACTCTTATCAATATTATGGTGGCAATTTTTAATTTTTATCTAATCGTTAGCCGCATTTTATTCGCCGGTATTGCCTCAATCCAGTAATGTCAGACTTTTCCAAAAGCAACCGGTTTCTCGAACGCCTAATTGGTCTAACGAAGAAGATTTGGCTCTATGCAATACATGGTTGGAAGTTAGCAGTGATTCGGTGATCGGTACAATCCAAGCAAAGTCGACGTTATTGTAAAAAAAATTTGTCGAATTTCAAGTACAATTTGGTGCTCTAACTGCCCAAGGTGATGGAGGTTTGGCAAATCATTAGTCTACCATCCAAGGAAAAATTAACAAATGGTGAAGGATTATGCATGTTCTCATTATGAGTTTGACAAGCGTAGATGCGTGCCGCAAAAAAATTGAGGTCTAATCATCGAGTGTGATTGGGAATACTCTCTCCCGGTAGCAGCCATATTCCAGTATTGTCGTGACGCTCATCTTTAATAATCATGTTGTGAATGATTATTCACGTTCTCATTATGAGACACAAGTCTATCTTCTCCCAATATTTAACTGGTCGTTGTAGTATTGCTCACTTGATTTGCAAGACTCCAAATGCTCGTCTGTATCAAAGTTGCTCATTTTTGGTATATACCATCAGACAAATAATATCCCATGCTATACTGATACCCGTTCACCACATAATTAACCGAGACATTCTGCCACTAACAATACAGTTGAATACAAATGAATGATCCAATACATTTTATATCATTGTGTGTACCAGTCATTTTAAAAAATAAACGCCAAATCCACAGTAGTCTTTCATTAGTTAACTGTGGCTTCTTTTCTAGTTACGATGAATAAACCGCCGCCTTTGAGTTGGTTGAAATACTTACACTATAATCTCCGGCGTACAGTAACTCAAAATTTCTTTGTAGGCAGATAGATAAACGATCTTCAAGTAATTTATCAAAATCTATTGATGAGGAGAATGACAAAGAACGTGGAGAATTAGAATTTGGCAAAGATTATTACGATGAAACCATTGAAATTTTGAAATTAAAAGAGATGGTAAATAGACTTTTAGAAAAATGAAAGTAATGATAATTTTATAGATAAGCAAATAAGTTTTTATATAAGATGAAAAATATAGGCGTTAAAAATATAAATAAAAAAAATATTTAATAATTTTAAATTTAAAGTTTTAAAAAAATTAAAATCTTATTATTTTTGGTTAAAATTTGGAGATATGAGATGCGTGACCGGCTAAAATTTGAATCTGGAGACCTAAGTAGTTTCTCTTAACATTCCAAATTCAAAACCGTTGCTCGTCCTCTCCATCAAGACCCTAAACCCTAACTGTCGCAATCAATATCAGACATGCACAGATCTTCAAACCTGCTCAACGAAGCCCTAGGTCTCGACGACGAAGACCAGGCCAACCCTTCTTCCATCTCGTCCGGTGGAGTAGTTCTCGTCGAGGACTGTGTGGAAACCAGTGGCGCATTCGTTCTTCATCACCTCATAAAGCGCTCTCTTTCTCCTCACTCCTCCTCTGCTCTGGTCATCTTCATTGCCTTCGCCCAAACTTTCTCTCACTACGATCGCATCCTTCGAAAAATGGTACTCTCTCCCTTACCCCGCCATTTTTTTATATATATTTGAAGAAGTCTTCTTTCAACTTTTATTTTGATTTTTTTTAAATTTATTTTGGTGCATTTGGCTTAGATTTTCTTTTACGTTGCAATGATGCACGAATTAGTGAAATTGTGTAGGCCGGTCAATCAATGATGTTGGGTGAAACGAGTAGCTGCATGGAGAAATAAGATAGTTGTTTGTTGGATTTGTTGTACTTGTTGCTATTTTTGGGAAGTCTTTTATTATTTATCAGCATTGGATTTTTTAATTTTCAGTGGTGTTTGAAATTGTCAGTGGCCAATTTCAACTATGACTCTATATAGCCTTAGCTGCGTGAAAATTTGTTAGTGGCCAATTACTGTGGTTTATTTTTTAATGGTGTTTGAGAATTTAGGGCAATAAAGGTTGTTTTGGAGATGTAGTTCTTGTTTAACAGACCACCTCCATCTTCGTAAATCATTTTTCAACAATTATAAGCAGTGGATTGGATGGGTAGCTCTGTGTTAACTAGAAATAACAGACTCCTGGGCTATTTGACTGTGGTAAAATGTGTGAACATTGGCTTGATATATGTTAAAACTCTTTGGATAATAACTTTAAAGAATATGGAGATATTCTCAAAAAATTGTATAACTCATTAAGCTTGATACATAAAATTTGTATCGTTATGGCAGCTGCTATAACCCCAGGAAATGATTTTTGAAAATACGATCCTCATCAGAAGGGGAAAATATAGAAGAAGTTGTATGTTTGTAGTTGGAAAAAAGGCTTGATTGTTGTTGTAATTATGCTAATGAGATTTTTGAGAGCTCAGTGCACGCTCACATTACTAGGACTTAAAAACAGGGGTTCTGATTGATGTAGCAGCCACATGTATATGTATAATTCATTTCATGAATTTACTATGTCTCTATGGCATGCTTGTATTTGCGCAAGAACCATACATTGTGAGAAACAAAAAAATTAATGACTAGAAAATAAGTTGCATCCCAAAATGCACAACGTACTGGCTCTTATGTACATTCTTGAAGTAAGTGCATACCTATCCAAATAGGTGTCGGACACATGTCAACACAGGTTTTATGAGGCAATTTTCTGAAATGTCAATCATTTATGAGAACATTGAGAAGTATTCTGATCAGATAGATGTAGATTATGGAAATGTGCATCTTTTTCATTGTCGGGGCATTTAGATTCATCAGCATATTTTACTGATAAAAAGCCTTGCTGAATGCTATTAATTTGAAGTGTACCTCAGTAGGACTTTTCGCTTGCTTGTACTTTCAGTTCATATGAAGCATCTTTTCTCCTTCATATGACAATGCATGTTGTTTAACAAGTTGTCATCCAGTCATGTAAATTACTTAGTGTGTGAGTGTACATGAAAATAATGCAATTTAGATTTGATTTTTTTTTTAAAGTTGCAATCTACCTCTGATGATATATACAATTCCTATAATATTCTTCAATAACTTAGGAGAAAATTTGGAGAAATGTGTTTGTAATAATGTGCAACAACCACCGCTTCTTACTTCTAATATAGTGGTTTTCACATTACTTTAATGATGTATTGATTTGATATCTGTATCAACTGTCATATTTTTCAGTTAATTTTTTTGGAATAATTTTCATGTATGACATTTACAATATCTGGAATTGTTGGTAACACAGGGCTGCAACTTAGCTGTGCAACGGGATAGTAAAAGATTCATTTTCTTTGATACGCTTATGTTGGAGTGTCCAGGTGAGAATACCAGGTAGAAGTGGTTCTGCTAAATCTTTTTTATCTGATCTTGTTATCTTTTTGGTGGACTTCAGTACTGCAGTGTTTGAAGAAAATAAATTCAGTGACATGGGGATCCAAACGGTATTACAAAATATTTAACTTAGCCATGGATGTGTAGTTTCAACAGTATTTTCGGCACCAACTTCAATGGACTTACCTTTCCTTTGGTGTATTACATAAGAACACATGTTCTTTTGCGATTTCATCTGAATAAGAAACAAAATAGTTGGGATCTACTGTGTTCAATCTTAAGGAGCCTTACAATATCTTGCATTAATGACTTTTTGCTTTACATGTGACGGGGGTCTTGCTTTGACTTGATTTATGAATTAGATGGAGGAGGAAACATCAGTAGAGATGGGCTTCAGGAGTTGTATGGGAAAATTCAGAAAACCTTGGAAGTTTGTGCTTTAACTGGGGATAAGAAGACCCGCATGACTATTATGATAGACGACATCTCTTTAATGGAGGTTGCTGTTAATGGCTCCACAAACCATGTCTTAGACTTTCTACATTACTGCCACACTCTAACAGTGCAATTTGTAAGACAGTTTCCATTATGTATTTCCACTCCTTTGCTTGGCACATACGCACACACATATATTATAACTTCTTTTTACAGGGCTGTTCATTAGTAGCTCTTAATCATATGGATATCTATTCAAGCATGGAGGGGCCTACACTTGCTTTACAGTTGGAGCACCTTGCGGATGTTATAATAAAGGCAGAACCTTTGGCCACTGGTTTAGCCACTGATGTGCATGGACAGGTATCACAAATTCACTATAATATTGCAATATTTGATTTACATGTTGTGATTAATATAAAAAGTAAAGTGTAAAAAACCCCCTCGCTACATACAGAATGTGCGAATACCCCTCTGATGTTCAATTAATCCCTTACAGTTTTCAAATTGTGCAAATAAGGACAAATTGTCAATTTGTCGGTACTGGAATTAGAAAATGACAAAAATACCCTTACAGTATTAAAAATATATATATATGTAAAATGTCCAAAATGGACATAATTTTTTTGAACAACAGGGGGCTATTTGTACATTTTCTATATAGCGAGGGGTTTTTTTTGCACTTTATCCTATAAAATGCAAAGGGTAATCTCGGAAATTAAAAAAAAAATAAGTTAAACATAATAGTCAATGGTTATTTTTGAACTGAAATTTGCCGGAGGGGAGTTTTATGAACGGAAATGCTCATCAGAGACAACTAGTGGGGAGTTTTATGCTCATACTAAACTATAGGGGTGTTTTTTGCACATTCTATAGACAGCGAGGGTGTTTTTGGCACTTAACCCTAATAAAATCTAGTCTACCAAAAGAAGAATATGAAATTGCATTTTTGGCATATCTAAATTATAGTTTGGAACTTTTCTAGAAAGTGCACGAATCTGTTTCATTCATTTAACAGTGATGAAATCATGGAACACAAATTCTTTTCCCGCTGAAATCTTCTGTAATTCTGGATTACCTTCCAAATAGGCTTGTTTCTGATTGTTCTGATCTTCAACTGAAAGCCATTCAGGAAGAACATTTTACATGCACTAATTATATAGAGAACAAAGAATTACAGATCATTCTTAAAAATGGATTTCATGTCACAGATTTCTTTCAGTGGCTTTGTCCAAGTGCGGTTCATTAATTTTTTTGTTTTGTGCAGCTGACAGTTTTGAGCAAGAGAAAATCTGCTGGGGGAAGCTCAAGAAATAAGACGCACAATTTCCACTTCAAGATCAAAGAAAATGGTGTTGAATACTTCTATCCCGGGAGTCGGAGTTGAGGAGGAGATATCTACCCAAATATTTAACCAAATATTCTTGAAATTCATTTTCTGATCAAGGGAAAAATGCCGATCTCTTTAGGTTACCAATGATGTGTGTGTGTAGGTTGTGTATTGTTTTATTCGAAGTCCCTTGTGATAAAAATTATTAGTAAAAATATGTACTTGAGAGGGTATGAGCAAATTAGCTGGCTGTTTTTTAACCCTTGCCTCAGCACAAATTAGGGGTTATTTTATCACCGAAAAAGTAGTGAACTTGCTAACATTTTGGTCATCAACTCAAGAATGAGAATTTCAGTGTTTCTAGCTGATATCTTAAAGGTCCGTTTGGTTAGGTAGAAGTAGCAGGAAAAGAATGGACGGTAGGATTTTCGTAGCCGCCTGATTTTTCTCAAAATGTTTCATTTATAAAATAGAAGACAATTTAGTTTCTCGTGAAAGTTGTACTTTTATACTTTATATTTTCCTATTATGCCCCTATTAATTGTTTTACTTCTGGATAAAAATGCAGCAAATTGTTCTCTCTCTCGTCTAAGCATGTAGCAAAAATTGTTTCTCTGGTATAGCTATTGATGTTAGATTAGAGAAGGTTTATAAAGATCGGTTTCTGTTTTTGACAAGATTAGAAGTCTAGCATAAAAAGATGAATTGATGCATTGATGTGTGTGTGTGTGTTATGAAGCATTTTTTTTAATATAAACTATTTAAATTTAAAAATAAATATAAACAATGGGGTATGAAAAGGATTGATCAAACACAAAAAAAATTTAATTTTTTACTATTTGACATTCAAAGGTAGTTTTGGCAAGTACAATCACTTTCTTTTCACTTTAATGCTATCTAAACTAAAAATATAATATTTTCTAACTAACTTTTTTGAAAAAATGCTAATCAATTTGTATGCTTGGAAATCTAGTTTTCTTTTCTTTTACTCTACATTTTTTTCACTTTCACCTTCAATCATAAATTTCTGTCTAACCAAACGGACCTTGATACTTCTCATTTTCAAATTCACAAATTGTCTATTTCAATCTATGCACGATATTGTTTAATCAAACAGAGTGTCCCCTTTGGTTTGAAAGCTTTCACTTTCTCTAATCGTCTAGAGCTGCAGTCTTCAAGCTCTATCGATCAAAGTGGGCTAAGCACAAGTATGTAGTCCTGTCGCCGCAGGTCTAGTAGGCCATATGGTTTACTCTTCCAGTAACTGATAATTGAAGTGATCTAAAATCTCTTCATTTTTAACGTCACCCAGACAACGGACAAACAAGCAAAATAAAACCAGTATGCAAGCGTATGAGATTTATAAAAACCAGAAATGTAACAGGAGAAAATTAACAGATTGTATAAGAGAAGGAGTAAATAGATACAAATAATACACAATTATCTTAATAACAAAGAGTTACATATACTGATAGCTCAGTTATATTTTTAAAAGAAACAGAAACAAACACACATGAATTCCTTAATAGATAGAAATGTCTGGACAACGAGATAAAATTATTAAGGAAAATAATATTTCTTTCGAATTTGATTGTTTCCGAATGAATTTATGTAAGTGGAGTGACATCATTATGATATCTTGATATAATGTTATCCCCTACTCACAAAAATTCATTCAGTACTCAATTAGAAAATTTGCTGGCCTGTAAACCAACCAGACCACAGCCCCAGGCTCCGCTTAGGTGGGGAAGGATGTCTGTTTTATGGCCGCCACGAATGATGATTTGAGACCAAAATTGTGCGGGCAAGAGTTTTTTCATGTCGGCATTGTTAAATCATCTCTAAATAATACCGACAGTAGGTGTTGCCTTGGTTCTCCGGTATGCATTTAAGCAGGAGCTTGTACAATGAATAATCCATACTAGAGGACACCCAGGCCGTCGCGTGATTCCTCCACACTGTCATCTCATTTCTGCACAATTTTCTTTTGTTCAACTGAAGTAAAATGTTTAGTTAACAATGTAAAAGCAAAAACTCATAGCTGGGGCAAGCTTCATGTAATGATAATTGGCTCATCTTTGATGAGAGATCAAAAACACCTCACAAAATTGCTCAACTGGATTGAAATGGCAGCTTGTTATCAAACAAGCTGTTTAAAGATTAAAATGCTGTGTTAATATGAATTTCAATCTCATATATGAACTATAATTGTGTCTCAATCACATGATCCTGAAGCACTCCCATCCCATCGGTACCGAGAGGCAAAACCAACAAAAAATAGGCTGAAGCCCGTGACAGAACTTCCAGTGTCGAAACAAGTGATGAATTTGCAACCAGCACTAATATCCCAAATCTCGTCATAACCCTGCAATCAAGTGCGCCTGGACAACTGGGATGTGTAAACCTAGGTAAGTTAACTTTTAACTCTCTCTCACACACACACAAACACAGAGCAAAGTACACAAGGTAAAATTCCCTGATCACAATAAAACAAGAGACGCAGCTGATCTTTGCGTTTGCAATCAAGAAGTTGCATTAACCATCCTGATTGGATCCACTGCAACCAGGATCCCTACAGTAGCTCCTCCGCACCAAAAAATATAAAAATTTTGTTCTATGAGTAAGCAAATAATAAAGGAAAAAGTTACGATTTAATGTCCAAGGTCCATCAAAATCAATCAAATTTACTCAATGTCAACATTTTGTTACCATTGATGGACAGTGGGTGGAGCCTAGGAAGCAAGTGAAAGAAATCAATTCAAATTACACTAAAACTCCTCAGTACAAGACAGCAGTCATTGATGCTAGCAAATGGGTGGCTGTCCTCGCCCTAGGGGGTTTAAACCTTATTCTGCATTCTATCTAGTTCAGAAATAATAAATCATGTTACGGCCTAAACATACAGAAAAATCAAATGACAGCAATACTGAGAATAAACAAATTAAATGACTATATCATATGTCATAATATAACCACCAATTTCATCACAGCTCCTCTCAAACATACAACAATCATCCCACACATCTCCAATCAGGGACATTTCCAGCTTTTATTGCAAAAATACTTTTATCTTTTCTGTTTAAAATTAATATGCATGTACATCTCGTACATGCAAAGAATAATCAACTTACCTTTGGTACTAATCTACAGCTCTATAAACTCATGCTGCTGCAGACTTTTTGTCCTCGTGATTGTCAAGATTCAAAGCTTGAAGCAGTTTTGGCCAGGACTCTGGGATTCCTCCTGGAAGATTAAACTCTAACAACTTCCCACGCCTGCGATAGAACTCCTCCACAGGTCGGCTCTGTAGGAACAAGATAACTTATAAACAAAAATCACTATCTGAACCACTTACACTAGTTATTAATGTTTTTTTGATATAATATTTCTTGATTCCCTCAATTAGTCAAGTTAAAAAATCATATTCTCCCAATAAGGAGGTCAATGCTTCCATTCCCACGAACTTCTTATTGAAAAATGCTGGCAATACCCCTCTTAAAACAGTTGATCGGGTGCATGTGTATAACTCACCACTAATGATACATTTGGTAGAAGGGAAGGAAGGGGAGGAAAGGAAGAGAGGAGGGATGGCGCAACATTCATTTGTCCGGTAGAAGGAAGAGGAAGAGAGAAGGATGGGAGGATGGATGAGGATTCTTGTGTGTATAACTCACCACTAATGCTACGTTTTGTAGGAGGGAAGGAAGGGGGAGGAAAGGAAGAGAGGAGGGATGGAGCAACATTCATTTGTCTGGTGGAAGGGAGAGGAAGAGAGAAGGATGGGAGGATGGATGAGGATTCCTCCAAGCCCACCGTTTTGCTTCAGTCCATAAGTGGGAGAAAGAGGAGAGAGAAAATTGGATATGTTAGATAAATTTGAAAAGAATATCTTATTTAATGTACTAGTTTATATATTTAAGGGTATATTAGTAAAATAATAATAGCATTTATTTACTTCACTTCCATCCAACAAAACCAAAGGAGGAATAGACACTATCCCATCCCTTCCCTAATTTTTTCATAAAATTTTTCATCCCTCTTACCAAATAGAGCATAAAGAGAAACACGGACAAAAGAATCCAGGGAAAGAGGTCCACAAACAACCAAAAAACAAGGGTGACAACCCACAAACTTGCATCAAGACCTTCAATCCTCTAAAACAAACCATGAAACACCTATACAAATATATTTAGCAATGTGAGGGATACAATAATATTTGCAAAATTTCTACTATATCAAAGGCACTTGTAATAATCCAAGGACTCTTCACACACCCCACCCCCGTCTCTTTCTTCCAAAAAGAAACACTTCTTTCTGCCATTTTAGGTTCAGGGGTATACTCTTGTGACATAAAAACCGAAGGAGTATCCCCTTGAATGCTTTAGAACATCCCTGAAAATATAAGTTCTATAATGACAACAGCATCAAATGATAACAACAATTAGGAACTTTTAGATTCTAAAAGAATCTTCTCTCTCTCTCTCCACACCCCCCCCCCCCCCCCCCCTCTCTTTAAGGTACACCCATTACCACAACAATGAAGTATTGACTGATAGCGCATAATCAGTCTTCTGTCTGATAAAATAGAACTATAAAGCTCAATGCATCAAAAAAAAGATTTGTGTTATTCTCCTCAGTTCAAGAAAAAAGTAATGCATACATAAATAAAAGAAATCCTAGCAAAATGAAGCAATACCATCTCATTGTATACACGGAGCCGTTCCTTTACAACTTCCTCAGTGTCATCAGACCGAGTGATAAGTTTTGATGCACAGTGTTGAGGGGGAAGAAGAGGAGCCATGTACATTCCAGGGCTTCCATTCTCACCTTTGATGTCAATACAGGCAACATTATAATTCCCTCCACACTCGCTACAAATCCTTCTTCCAAGGCATTTTGCAAGCAACGCTTCTTCCCGAAGCTTAAGATTAATCACCAAGTGAATGTTGGTTACTCCCTCTAATATTTCCTGAAAATAACCAAGCACAAAAAGCATATTAGGATGGGAAAAAAAAAATGTCAAGAGGGTCTTGTTAAAAAACAAAAAGAACTATAGAAAATTCATGAATGCTCAACAAGCACTTGTCAATTGCAGACCTATAAAAAATATTAAATTTAACGAAATCTTAAATGTATTTCTTTCACAATTTAAGTGGGTTAACTAGTTTTATTTTGAACAGTAAACTCAACACAATATTTTAGAGTTAACATTTTGCAAAATGCATTTCAGTCAGCTTATAGCAATTGTCAATATTAATCAGAATTCAAAAGGTTGTAGCCTATTAACATAGATCCCAGAATATGTTTATATCCTAGAAGTTATTGTGTAATTATGAAATCCATTGCCGGGACTTTAGATATCTAGCTACTTTAAGCTTCTCTAACTATTAACATAGATCCCCTTCAAGCATCTCTATCTAATTTTGGGGACCAAGACCATTCAAGCTTCAAACTATACACAAATATCTACTTCCTGGAAAAAAAAAATTAAAGAAGGGAATTATCATTAACATGGTTATCTCGCCTAAATATCTTCAGTCTATTTAGTATTCTATTATTTCTTCCCCTACTTGGGTTCTAAATTAGTCACTATGGCAATCAATAACTCAGAGAGAAGATTAAATATACTTTTTAACATTTTAAAAATTATCACAGACAAAAATGCTTACCGCTTGTTTTATAGTTCGAGGGAAACCATCAAGAATAAATCCCGATTCACCCTTTGTGTCTCCAGCTTCAAGACGCTTGGACAATAAATTTATTATAATTTCATCAGAAACCAAATGCCCTTGGTTAACAATCTCTGCAAGCTGCAAAATTGAAACAGATAAAAAAATGAAAGAAGAGAGCAAATGAACCAGTAGGAAAACTGTTCCTAGACGGTAATAAGCTCAAAGATTGAGTTTCATATTTTTCACTTCACTAGCAGAATTTCTTCTTCTTTTTTAATAAATAAATACAACTTTATTAAATTGAGATATTAAAGAAGGAAAAGAAGAAAGAAAAAAAAGTACACTGATTTTAATTTAAGATGGTAAGTGGTAACACGGAGAATCTAAACTAGGAATTGCAGCTATATTCCATGGATGAAATAGGAAAACACAGCACACATTGCAGCTCACTAAGAGTCATTAAATTGTTACTTTGAAAAACACAACCTGTTATACTCTTTGTTAAAGTAATAACAAATAATATAGCACGAGAGTTTCTTACACGGAAGGCTGCTGCAATTATTTAGACGAGAATACCTAGTATATCCAAATTGTCAACCTTTGGGACCCTGAGTAATGAAATTTAACCCCGTTGAATGTAGAACATGGACAGTCTATTCCGATCATTCCTGATGCAGTAATAAACTTACTCCACATGGATATTTAAAAACTTTCAACATCTTATAGAACATATCTTTAGATTCAAAATTTTAGTTGAGAATAGATAAGGAAATAATTCTTCATTAAAGTCAAAACATAAATCAGAGAAGCAACCACTATACTATTCTTACATAATAACCTCCACGGTCTTCAATAACTATTCTTGGACGAACAGACATAGTTACTGACACTGAACAATAAATTCATTTCATACAGTATAGCCATAAAAGAGGTCCCAACCAACTTGCTTTGGAACAAAACCTAAAAACATAATTTTTCTAAGTTCTACTACACAAATAGTCTCTGCTAAGCAAGGAATAAAAATGAACAGACAATAATAAGATGGTCAGAAGATATCAATTACTCACCATCAAGCCCAGATTGCTAAAGAAAGGTCTTGTTACCATCTTCTAGTTTGCCATAATTTGGAAACTGGCTTGTTTCAAATTATATTTCACAATCAACTCAAGTTTAGATAGAGCAGAATGGCAAAAGGAATGATTTGCCAACACTAAACAAATTGGATAAAGGTTTGCTGAGTTGAGTCCATGGTCAACTAACAAAATAAATAATTAAGTTTATGAATGTTAATTCAGCATGCAAACCCCATTTCTTGTCTGGCATATATCGCATTCAATCAGCATTTATATTAAGAAAAAAAGGGAATCACTAGTGAAGAGTTGAAAATTCTGTCTAATTTGTAAATTCAATTCTGTAGACAAATTAACAGAAGCAACTGAGCTAATAAAAATAAAATTGAGCCGGTGGACGAAAACAAATGACACAATAATTTGCTGAATTGAACTGAGTTCAAGGATTACCTGTGATCTTAAAGTTGTTACTCTACCTGAATTTTAATTGATTCAGAAGATCCAATTCTTGTATGGACCATAACATATTAAAAAAGGAATAAAGATATAATAATTAAAATTACAATAGAAGTTTCAAAATTCTATACAATACTATGAGACAAATTGGCATAAGCAATTGATCTCACTGAATATGAGACTTAAAAAATGAAGACAATTCTAGAGAAGCAATGAAGCTCACTGAGGAATGGCAGCATTACATTGATATGGGACTTAGAGATTTACTACTTCGCGTCCTCGATAACACACAATAAGATGCTGTTGGATTAATGCAATTAAGTAGCATCCAACTATTGAGAATGAACTAACAGGTTGTTGAGAGGTGTACTCAGACATTAGGAATTGAATATTTGAAGTCTCTCCAGTTGCTCGTCATAATTCAGTTCTTGTACTGCTCTCGCTTGCAGTTATAAATAGCTGGTCACTTTAGCAACTTAATCAAGAATGCTTTCCTCATGAGAAGAGGTATACATGGAGCAATCTCGTGAGTATGTTTGATCAGGGAGGACTGGAGGAGTCCCATAAGGTGTGTAAATTAAGGAAAGTTAACTATGGACTTAAACTGTTTCCTAGAGCCTGGTATAACAAATTCAATTTGGCTAAATGTGGGTTGCAGAGCATTGTGTTTATCATCCAGTATGTTCCAAAATGAACCCACGGAAACATAACTCTTGCCATTTATGTTGAAGATATTGTTTTAACTGGCATGAAAAGGCTGGCATAAATGATCTTAAAATTCACCTGAGCCAGCATTTCATATAAAAGATCTTGGTAGGTTGAGATATTTTCTGGGCGTGGGGGTTGCTAAATCGTCATATAAGAGCTCCCTTCAAAGAAAATATGTGATACCCCAACGAAAGCTAATGTTATGTTTGAGAAAGATGTAAGTCCAGTGTTTAATGAGTCGAGTAGGTATAGAAGATTGGTAAGGAAGCTTGATCATTTATCTCTAACTCATCCAAATATCCATTTGACATTGGGAGTTGTCAGTAAGTTTATGGAGAAACCAAAGCAACACCATTGAGAAACAGTTTGTAGTACCATAAAGTACCTAAGGAAGATCCAATAGAATGTTTATTATTTAGGCCATCTAATTCTCTAGATGTCATGGATTATTTTTGACATAGACTATATTGGTGATCTGACAGATAGGAGATAGTTGTATATTGCATATTTGTGGGTAATAACTGGGCTATATGGAAGAACAAGAAGCAGAATGTAGCAGTGAGTTCAAGTGAGGAAGCAGAATATTGAGTTATGACTCATACTAGTACTGAGATGATTCGGTTCAGTAACTTACAAGATACAACAAGATGGGACTTAATGAAGAGTTACCAAATTTGGAACAACCGGATTTGACAGGATTTTGATTTCAAAATTGAATTCATGTTATTTGGAATTGGATTTGACAGAATTTCAAATTCCAAAATATAGTGCACCGAAATCCCATGAAATTTGACCAAATTTCATCGGATTTGGGACTTAAATAATATTTGCAGTTTACCTAATTTGTTCATGTTTCAGTATCTCAAATTCCAGTTCATTCCAAACACACAAATGAGATTTCATTTCAAATCTAATATTCCGGTTCCAATTCAAATTCCATTAGGAGTGGGTTCCAAACAGAGTAAGAAATCTGTAAACCTCCACCCATTTGAAGGAGTTCAAAACTTTGAAAAAATGGACTAGTTATAGAAGCAGGGCTGCTAATATTTCAGTATTACAATTGGGTTTGATTGCTAAGCAAAACTATCTGATGCAATAAACAGGTTTTCAATGGTTTTAAAGAATTATAATTTTGACTCAACCAACCCAAAAAGTGTATCATGCCACGCTAAATCCACTGGAACTTCTGTCCCTTTAAGTCCAAAACAATAAAACAAAAATCAAGATTATAACTTTTGATTTCGTCTCTTCATTTACATTTTCTCAGCAATCAAACAGTACAACACGTTCCCACCAATTAAAATTTCTAAACTTTGTAAAAAATCTTTTTTACAGCTATAAGCCGCAAATCATAACTCAGTTTTGCGCTTTTCTCTCAACTCAACAAAGCCTTTTCCCAAATAGAAATAATTTCAAAATGATCAAACCATTAACACAATTTCCAAATTAGGGAAAATACTATCCAATATTTATACATAAATCAATAAAATGGCAATGAACTATTAGTCTCCTCTAGTTCAATATCATTAGCTTGGATAGATCTCATCATACTATACATATTAGAAACATAAAATCTCAAATTCAAAAAAAGTTTAAAAGCTTTACCAAAAACAAACTACGATATATAATTATATACATGCATGTGTGTATAAGCGAAATTCAAACCATAATGGACCTGAGAAGAGAGGGGTCCATGTGACGATAGCTCTTCGCGGACGAGATCGCCGGTGGCGATGTGAGGGACGCCGAGGAGGTTAGAGAGACGACTGGCGTAGGTACCTTTGCCGACGCCGGGGCATCCGAGGAAGACCCACTGGACATTCCTGCCCTTGGGTTCGCGACGGAGAGGTAAAGTATTGTGGCTGACAGAAGACGAAGCTCGAAGGTCAATTTCGGAATTTAAAGACGACGAGAAGTTTCGAGCTAGGGTAGAGAAGGCTGAGCTTCTCGCTCTGAGAAGGCGGTTCAAAACCGCCATGGATGAAGAAAAAGGTCGAGTTCTAGAGAGAGAAATAACGTGGAAAGTGAGAGCCTTTTGAATGGCCCGTGTTTCAGTCGTCGTCAGTATCGTTCCCTTGAACTTAGGAACTAGAGAGAGACTACGCTAGTCGCTTTTACAAATGTCGAAAACGTGGTGAAATTGGTTTAATTTCTGCCGAACTGTTTTTTTTTTTTTTCTTTTTGTGGACAATTGTTCTAGTTTAATTTCTCTTACCTGGTCAATTTTTTTAAAATATATATAATATTCAGTTAATTTATTAATAAAAAAATCAACACAAGAAAACAATAATCAAGAAAGTCTTGGTATATTTGATAATAAAATAAAAACCCCACTAGTACCATTTAGTATTATTTTTTTTATTAAAGTATAAGTGTATCATGATAATTTCATGACATAAAGAAAACAGAACAAGAGTATTTTTCAGAACTTAATGGTGGATTTTTATTCTGATACCTCATATCCACCCAAATTCTATTATTAAACATTTCCAAAACCAGTTTAGAGTGTTTAATGAAAAATTTAACAGCAAAAACAAAATAATAAATAATGAACTAAAGGGGTTATGATATTGATGTTGCATTTTTGTTACTTACATTTTAATTAATCCTTTTAAAAAAATGTCAAAAATTAGGCATGCAAAAAGTGAAGAAGATCGATAATACATTTGGTGAATTTAGACATTACACGTTATACATCACGCAGTACAAATTCTAACGTGTGTGTAAAACATGCAAAGTCCAAATTCACCAAATATAGTTATACTAAGTATAGTTTAGATCAAATTTACCTTAAAATTATTAATTGTGAAGTGAAGGAGCGCTTTTAAAAGCAATTGTGTTGTCTACTTTCTTAAAAAATATAAATAAAAACTGCACACACAAAAGTTGTAGGAATATCATTTCTATAAATTACATAAATTACTTTATTTGATATCCTTTGACAGCCTCTTCACTCCCCCCCCCCCCCCCAGAGAAAAGCCCAACGCCATCACCGATTCACCGTCAATATATATATAAATCTTATTGTATTTAATTAGGATTTTGAAAAAGTCTATAAAAGTTTAGATGTATTCAAAAGTCATATATTTTGAATAATTTCATTAAGCGGTGAATTTTAGTGGATTTGAAGGTGAAAGGTATTTATACCGAAGTTAATAACAAATTCAACTTTTTTTCTTTAGATTTAGGTGGACTTTTTTTTTCCGTAGAATATGAACAACATTTCTCCACCTTAAGGAATATTCCGTTTTTCTCTTTCTCTCTTCTCAGATTCTCTCTCTTTCTATTGAATTAGAAAAACTTGTAAAACTCGAATTTTAGACAAGTTAATCAATTTCTCTCATTATGAGAGGAATTAATCCCTCTACCCTGTTTGTTAGGAATCAATCTCTCAAGCTATAGCATTGATCATTAAGTCAAGATTCTCCAATTATCTATCTAAGGATTTAACATAGACCCTATAAGTAAAGTCTGTGTTTTTTTTTCTCTTTTTTGATAATATGTGATTGAAATCTGAAAAATGGTTGATATACAATTTGTATTCATCAAGTGAGTTACTCTATTATCCTCCCTCTTTTTTGAGATATTTGCAGTACACAATAATTTTTAGACAATATATCAAATGATACATTATCTATTTTGCATTATAACTATCCATTGAGCCATTGGTTTACTTGTACGCAAAAATAGAATTTAAGGATACAAATAAATAAAATATATTGAAGAAATCCATACAAGTCCATAAAATTCCATCAAAATCTCCAAGAAAAGTTTATACAAATCAATGAAAATCTCTAATAGAAGTCTATAAAAAAACGTAAATTCACATAAATTTATTACTTAAAAAATGTCTTTCAAAATCCTTTAAAATTCTAATTCACTACACCCTCCTTAATCATTTTTTTAAAAGTATAACTCCACAATTAAATCCAATACTTTTCAACAATCCAGGAAAAAGAAATTGTTTCCTTGTTGTACATCCTCCTTTGTAGCCATTTTCTTTTCTATAAGTATTGCTAGAATACATCACCACATAAGCAAAGCTAAAGGCTACTAATTCCAGTTTCCACTTTGGTATCGCACTTCCCCCAATTTCCAAACATGCAGGTTTTGTTTGTCATTTTCTTTTTTTTCTTTCAGGTTAGAAGCTTGAAATCACATACACTCCATCAAAGGTGTCGTGATAGTGTCGGACACATTTTGAATATGAACAAGTCAAAAGTACGGCCGAATAAGTGTCAGACACAGACACGGCTAAAAATGTTCACATTTTTAAATAATTATTTATTTGAAACAACACGACAACGACACAATTCGGATAAACCAAAAACACAACTTCATACACAAAGACATGACCATAACAAGACACGACAGAGTTCATTTGTGAATCTTTTTGAAGAAAATCATAGAGCTCATCTCAAATTTTAAAATCTAATGGAGTAAAAATGTAAAAATAAAACTTAGGCTTAACAACCCAACAATAACTTAAGTGTATTTATTTACCTGGAAAAAAAAAACTATATAAGCGTATTCATTTCTTCAATTAGTTTTTTTGCCTTAAGTTTTGTTCTTACTATCAAAATATAAGCCAAATCAATTAGAGAGAGCGAGAAATAGAGAACTAAAGAAAAAGTGAAAACATCTCCTAGAATGTGTATATTATTATTAAAAAATTGAAACCAATGAATAAAAACATTTAATTAAATTAAAAATAAAAGAAAATTTTAGTTTTACTTAAATAAAAATTATGATGTATAATTTTTTTTAAGGAAGTTATGAAAAGTTTTTTTGATTTTAGAAGGAGACTTTTAGAAATTAAGAAATAGAAAGAGAAATATATGACTCACTAGAATCCTTTTTTAATTGTAAATTCTCACAATTTTGAATCTTTGCATTGATATAAATTTATGAATCACTCAATCATTAAAAAAGGATTCTAATATGAATCACAAATATATGACTCACTAGAATACTTTTAAATCTAATCAATAACTTTTATTATCCTACTCACATACATTTGATCAATACTCTCAAGTCATTATATTAAATCCTATACTTTTTTCACTTCTATTTAATAATAACCCCTTCTCCCTCTTTGGTCTAAACATAAATAGTGTCTATTATTCTCAACATTGCATCCGAATGGATAAAATTTAATTCTAAAATAAAATTTATAAATTGATTTAGTAAGAAAAAATAATATTTTCAAAGAAAACTCAAAAGATATATTATGAAGAAAAGTAGAACAAAAAAACAATCAAGAAAAAAAATCACATTACCATGAACATTAGAATGGTTGAGTGACTCATTGATTTCTAAAATTTCTTCAATACTGCTTGTCTTATCAATTTCAATAATTTTCATTTCTAAGTTTGATAGTCTTCCATTTTTTATCAGTGACAGAGAGATGAGAAGAAACGTGAGGAAAGTTGCATTTTAGTACCAAGAATCCTTCCCTTAACGGATGAGAACAATTATGGTATTAATAATATGAGAATCAAACATGATCAATCGTAAAGAAAATTATGGTATTAATAATATGAGAATCAAACATGATCTATCATAAAGACTTTTCTATAATTTTGTTTTAAGAAAAGTTAGGAGTGAAACACTAGAAGATATTGGTAGAGCACCAATATATGCACCCCTTTTTTAATACCATTTTCTAAAAATTATCAACCAAACAAATTCTCAATTCCATTTTATATCTCTCTCCTCAAAGAAGAAAATCTATTCTTCGTCAACTGTATCAAGCATATCCTTAATTTCCATTGCTTATTTCAGAGACATCTGCTAACGATCCATACTTCTAATCCACTTTTATTTTATACTTGAAAAAAAAAAAAAAAAAATTTTGATCAGGTGTACTCACACACTTCGCCCGCGGGGCTCAAATCCCTACCCTCCCCTTTGAGGGTGGGGAGGTTATACCACGATCATTGTACCACACCACATTTACTGGTATGCAAAGAATGATCATAACAATAACCAGTCCCTAGAACTTCAATCATCTTCGGAAAAGTGAAATCAATTGAAATTTCACAACGGTTAAAAGAAAGAAAGCTCATACAAACCACTAAAACACAAATGCACAATGTGTATAAGAAAACTTACATAACGTCTCTACCCTGATTTGATGACATAACTCATTCATGGATGGTGAATAAAATACACAACAAACTACATATCCAGTGATTAGAGGGTACCCATTCAGTTACATATGGTCTTCCCTGCCATCTTCCTCGGTGATTACATCCCCGGGATGCCTGCAACCAAAATTCAGTAAGTTTTAGTTCAGCCACTAATATGGATTATTGATCGATACAATGCAGTTAAAGAAACGAAGAATAAGCTACGGTGCCAGTCATTGGTAGCTTATCAAGTTTAATATGAAGGGATTATACGATAAGAGTGTAACGAAAACATAGTCTGATGTAACTGTCATAGATGAACAAACAAAATTGTTGGTTCTTTTAGCAAACAGACTGAAAGGCCAATTACTTCATTGTTCAAAAAAAGGCCACTTACTTTAAGTTACAGACTGAAACCAATTGTGATGCCATAAGATTAATTATCAAAAAAAAAAGAAAAGTGGCACCATAAGGCACATGAGTTTTGCTTGGATAACTGTGACCATCTTTGCTGTAAAAAACAAAGTATAACGTACTTGCTTCCGGTTTTATACTCCAAACGAGATGAAGAGGGAAAAGAAACACAGCAGGATACAGATTATTCTAAGCACAATTAACTGCAACCATTTCGAATGAATGACAATTAAGCTTGCTCAGGTTGTGAATACAATGGGGAGAAATTTTTGTTGTGTTTTTTAATGGAAAAGAAAATTTAGGAGGAGAGAAAATGTACAAATTGGTGAGAGGTTCCATCGGAAAAAGCAAGACTAGAGTTAGTCCCGCTTATACAGACTGCTGGAAGGGGAACACTGGTGACAGTTCTAACCTTTCAAAGTTTGCACAAAGTGGCTACTCTCAAACTCCACAACTAGCATCAGCCCCGAGCTTTTACAATTTACACCTAATAATCGCCCCTAAAGTGAAAGCACCACTATGGGCTACGGCTGAGATGACTGCCTCCTCCTGTTCCCCAAAATGAACCACCTAATGAAATAATAGAACATTTTCACAACTATTTATCAAAAAAAAATAGAACATTTTCACAACTGCCTACCACTCTACTGCTATACATACACAAGCTCAACCAATTCAAATGAATTAAGCTACCTTGGAGTGTAGGCGAAGATGGTTAAAACATTCAACAACTTTTTTGGGACAATATACATCAGATCATAGAAGGTTCTTTACATTCTTCTTTGAAGCATATATCATTGTAAATCACCTTTCAAAGAGATTAAGCCAAAGCTTTAACTCCAGGATGCACTATAGAAGTTAATCTCCTTGACAAAGTGAGTTCAGAGAGGAACCAGAGCCACAAATGACTCTAGAAAAAGATATACAAGAAAACAATTGTAGGTTCAAGAGACCAGATGTTTGATCCTAAAGACGAAAAAATCCAACCATGAAAAGATAAGGGAAACTGAACATTTAAGTAATGAGGTTTAAAAAGCTGGATGAGAAGTAAATTCGGCACTCATTATCTGGAAGCACTTCATATCTCAATGTGCCAGAAATACTGTTTCACAGCCAAAGCTACATTGTTAGAAACCATATTACCAATTCTTAAGCCCCCTAATTTGTATAACTAAATGAACTATAAAGTGACATCAGTCTCCCAAAGTTTCTCAATCCTTTTCGCAACCTTAGATGATATTATGAACAGACATAGAATAGCTGGCATTACCAACGGAAGATGCAATTCAGGCCCACAAGATATATAACTATTTTTCCTAGCAGTAAAAAGTTTGATAACTTTCCATGCTATCACGTGCCACAGTCTGAGGAGTAGGAAATTACGTATTAAAGCAGAAAGCTAGAGCTGGATTGCACTACAGATTGGACAGTTGTAATTCATACGAGAAACCATAATTAACCTTGTTTCCAAAATCGAGTTATATGAAATCCCCATCCACACGTCACTGGGTCTCTGGCAGAATGATGGGATCGTGTGGCTGTTGCGGTTGAGGCAATGTGGGCTCCCTTTCCTCCTTATGCTATGCTCCCCCGGCGCAAGAACCCATTTCCCTCTCTTCCAAATCCTCGCTTCTATGGGCCAAATCACAAATTTATCCTGCACTGTGATAAAAGCTTCCTTAGGAGTGGGTTATGTCATTATCAACAACCTATATTCATAGATATGAGTCTCTCTCTCCTGTTGGCAAACAAAGCAAGACCAAAATCAAGTTATACGAAATCCCCATTCACATGTCACATTCTTTCTCAAAATCAAGCCTATCGTAGCTGGAGTCAGATCCACTGGATATGAGTCTCTCAAGTTATACGAAATCCCCATCCACATGTCACATTCTTTCTCAAAATCAAGCCTATCGTAGCTGGAGTCAGATCCACTAGATTTCCACTCTCCCTCTAATGCCTTCTCATCGCCATCAACTCTTTTATTTAATCTTGTTGTCATTATCAACAACCTATATTCATAGATATGAGTCTCTCTCTCCAGTTGGCAAACAAAGCAAGACCATGAGGAACAGGGTTGGAGGGGTTAATCAGGATCCAGGATGGGATTCAAGACGCAAGCCCATTACAGGGATGAAATTATGGTTCTTCCCAGCAGGGCTGGGCCTAGATAGGTTGGTCCCATCCCATACCCCAGTTTCCATCTCAAGGCTTAAATACGATCCTGCTGTTGCATTCTATGGTCAATCAGAACACTTCACACTTGCTGAAGTGTTATCCCTTTTGGCAATTAGAATGCAAATGGCATCAGAAATAACCTCTACTGCAAAAGACATCTTGATGTTCACTCTTTCTGGATGCCCTCATCTCAGGGGAGATTTGATGTTCACTCTTTCTATAGGAGCTTGTTGGATGCTTCTGGACCTGCTTTTCCGTGGAAGGCTGTGTGGCGCACCAAGGCTCCCCTCAAGGTGGCCTTTTTTGTTTGGACAGCTGTTTTGGGGAGGATTCTGACACTGGACAATTTGAGGAGACAAATCACTTTGAGCTGATGTATCTGCAAAAGTAATGAAGAGTCGGCAGATCACCCTGTGCTACCTTGTCTAGTGGCACAGGATAGTTGGGTTATGTTCTTGGGTTTGTTTGGGATCCAGTGGGTTATGTCTCGGTCCTCTAGAGGTATGATAGTGGGTTCTCAACCTCGTGACTTTTGAAGGGTGGCACCCTTGTGTATTTGGTGGTACTTGTGGAGAGAACAGAATAGGAGATCTTTTGATGGCGAGAAGACTACGTTGAAATTCTCTATTATTAATTCTCATTTTTGTTGGGTCTTGGGGAGAAATTGTAAATCAATGGGGAAGATAGTTGATTTTTTGAATATATTGAGAGTTTAGGGGGGCCATTTGGCCCTTGCGTAGCTTGCAGGATGCATTCCCCATTTGAATGCTTTCTAATACAATCTTACTTATCAAAAAAATATAAATACTGAACTAATACATGTAGATTATGTATTCAGGAGGAATAACAATCATTCTTGAACACATTTAGAAAAACAAAAGGGGGATATTTCTGTGAATGCTCAAACCAGATTCAAAAATTCAGACACAGTCTGAATAGGTATCGGATGAGAATGTATGATATATGTACATCATGCAAACTATCATTGAGAAAAGGTCCCTCTTAACCTTTTTTTCTTTCTGAAATGTGTCTAGCATACCAATTGTCATTGAGTAAGGAGCCATCTGGATGCCTTTTTTCCCCAAATTATTCTAACTTGCACTCAAAGATTCCCCTTCTTTAAGGTTCCCCTCCTTGTCAGCAGCAACGATTGATAACCAATCCAATTTATGAAATGATGCTCTTTAAGATGTTAAACCATGTGATGTTGGTATTCCTAGTGGAGAGCAGAATATGATGAGACAACCCATGCTCCTAATAATCCTACACCAACTATTTCATGGGATAAACTAAGCACATGCAATACTCGTAAAAACAACTATGACAATCTAATTCTCCCGAGTTCCTCCAGCAACTCAGCCCCAATCTTGGATCATCAAGGCCACAAACTGTCACAAGTGGCCGGCTCACGTTATCAGACTTGTTCCCACATTAATTATAAAATACAGACACACCAAGAGAGAGAGAGAGATCCTAGGTTTGTGTGGGTACTAGGCGGGTCTGAATACATGCAGGCTGCAGCTAAGAAATAGCGAAGGGGGCTAATTTGCAGTCATTGTTGACTTCTTAATAGCATCTACAATACTTCCCCTCTGTCAAATAGGCATGTATCCATTAGGAAAACTGTCCGTACTTTTAGAAGCAAGAGGAAGTGTCAGAGCATTAGCATTTATTCATCTGCTTAGAGTATATTTATGAAGCTATTCAACATTAAATTGTGACAGGTGGTCAATTAAACAAGATCGCAGCATTAGCGTTACATCTCAGACCGAGCACAAACAATATTACCAGCTGTGGTCATGCGACTCATCCCTACACCCCAAGTAACATGATGAGCTCTGCAGACAGACACATGTACCAAGTGCCATTAGAATTTAAGTACGCATTTAGAACTCATTTTTTTCTCTTCGTTGTGACAAGCAACAAAGTTCACCAATACAAACAATTAAATTGCTTTCATAAAAGCTTTCCTGACAGTATCAGTTCCAAGACTTAGATATCTATATATGCTACCATATGATTCAGAATCCCATCTTGCCTTTGTCAAAGGTATTCAATTGAGCTGTTTATTGATTGCCTAGAAAATTCCTCAAATATCTGTGCCATCATGACTGGACACTTGAGTATCTTTGAAGTTTAGGATTTGATTTTAGTATGAATATTTTCAACTCACTTCAACAGAAAATCTTAAGGAAAAAGTGACTGCAAAACAGCAGGATCTTGGTTCCATGGAAGAACAGCACCCTAATACTCTGATTTTTTCAATGAAGAACACAAGTACGAAAGAGAGAGGAAAAAAAATTAGTGTATCCACAGAATTGGACATTGATGGTGAAGATTGTATGCTCCTATAATTAATGAAATGAATGATAATTTTTTTTTTTGTAAGTATGAAATGAACGATATTTAATAATAAAACCGGCCTGTATAGCCCGTTTATTTTCAATAGTGAGCTTCCTGCAAAATACAGAGGAAGTCATTCCAGCTAATCACACCTAAATTAAATAATTTCTCTGACAATGTCTCAATTTAAGGTGATTTCAAACATGATAGTGAGATTTTCCTATGCCATTTTCTAAATTTACCTTTTTTAGTAGGCTTTCTAAGTTTACCTTTCCAAGTTTATTTTTTCCAATAACTATATGAGAATTGAAAGAAAATTATGTTTTAGGGTTTAGAAACAAACCGCCAAGAAGAGGTCAGATTCCAAGCTTTTCTATCCAACTGAAGATTTTCCAAGGCAGCTGAAGTATGAATTACATCATCTGGATGCTCATCACTGTCATATCTATAGTTGTAATCATCTTTTCTATAGCCCGATATGGAGGTCCCCACTCTCCTCTCTGAATGCTAGAAAGAATCAGATAAAAAGAAACATAACACAGCTGATAAAGAGAAAAAGTTAAATGGGTTTATTACTTACCAGAGGCTTGGGAAACAGGAACCGCCCTATCATAAGCAAGCCCACAAACAAAAACACATCAACGAGTGGAAAATAATACACACACACACACACATATATATGAGAGAGAGAGTTGGCCAAGCACCTTCCTAGTGGAGGTAATCCTCCAGCAACTGATGATGAAGAAGGTCTCCTCGTGTTCCGGAATTCTAAATTGGACAAAGACTCCATTTCAGGAGTGGTCAGTCTCCTTCCAGTACCCCTTGCTTGTGATAAGTTCTATACAAACATGAATAATTATTACAAATCCAAATTAACAAAAAGAAATACAGAACATTGTGGAATAGGAATGGAGTTCACATATCTAAATCAACAAATAGGTTTGAATATTTGAGAATGGAAAAATAAAAGGTATTAAATCAAATCCGACCCGAAAGAAGAAAATAATTGTTATCTTCATGCTCGCACACAATTTAAATAAATGAGGGAAATCTTCATTGTAGAAGAAAATTAATAAAAATAGCATGTGTGTGTAATCAAAACAAAGAGAAAAAACTGTTTACACCACTCAACTAGATAAAGTTTTACAACATTTCTTTTACCTAACCACAAAATTTAGGGCCTGCTAACTGATCATTGATATGTCTTAAGTTTAGCGTTTCTTTTGTCCCAACTCACTCAACATTTTGGCTTGCTCGTTTTACAGACATGTTTGGCCATAAAGTATGGTCAATGCACAATTCAACATAAGTTTCCTTTTAATTTAATACATATTCAACAACCACAAGCAAAAACAAACATTTTCCTTTTTTGGGGGAAAAAAAAAGAGAAACACACACCAAAAAGAGAAGCCTTCCGAACATATAGATTGGGTAAGAGAATCAATGTCACTGTTAAACCCATTACGGCCGACATCTTACACATGTTATGGGGGTGGCAACATGCAGGTGCCCAACAAGTCAGTGTTGCGCCCACTTTAACAGGGCAAATTCTGCAAAACAATAATTTGACCTTGGAACATATTGGAAATATAATTAATACATCTTTTGCAATAAAAACACATGCATATTATGTTGGAAAACAAGAAAATCAGTAATTACAAAACAATTTGGCAGACAAGCTATCCAAAAAATATAAAACATTCGTAAAAATCATTCGAAACTAGGTAACTGTGTAGTCTTTCTCAGAATAAGAAATTTGCTAACAAAAAGGTAGGCAAAGTTTGCAATGATGCAGTAGGACAATGTGTTTCAAAACTTCAACTTATAAGTTTTAGGACCCCATTAAGATTCCATATTAACAATACTTTAACCTTTTAACTTCCATAGTTAAAAGGTTATAAAGAGGCTTATAAATAGGACCACATGTAATGATTCCGTAATAATAATAAAACTGCGACTTTATGCATTATCATCATTTTCGAATAAAAGCCCAGATTTCAAATATTTCAAATAATATTTGGCCAAACAAAAAAAAAAAAGAACACATTTAGAAGCATCATCTTGTCCCACAACTTGAACTACGGACCTTCTCTTCATAGTAAAACCAATCTATGGAATGCAAAACTGTAGCTTGTTGCAGAGCCCTGCTAATACTTTTCTTGTTGAATTTCCTTTATTTTTGTAAGTAATAAGAGTTATCACCAGCTCATCCCGTGTACAGAGTGTAAAACATTCAACCTATGTCACAGACATAAGGAATCAAAAGTATCCAAGTTATCAATAAATCTGAGAGTGTTTCTAGAGATGGGTTCGCCCTCCCAGTTGACCAGCTAAATAAGAAATTGAAGAAGTTGCTTTTCAATCTTTAAATGTGAATGAACTTCTCCTCTTTCAAAAGAATGCCGACTGCTCTCCCCTTAATCACACCACATACGACAATGTGAGGCCACTCTCCTTTGTCAAACATTGACATAGTAGAGCGGAAAGAAAGGTACACCCCTGACTAGTTAAAGCCTATCAGGTAAAACACGGCAGACACAACTATCTTACCCCCAATGTATTGTTTGTTAAATAAATAATATGGTATCACGTTAATCACCCTTGCTTTCACAAATGTCTATATGGGCCCAATCAAATTAGCAAGTAAATTGGCATTGAAGAATAAAGATACTAATGTCATGTAGACATAATGTTACCATACAATTTTGAGTTTAGTACAAAAGCTGACACCCATATTAGATTCGAAATCAAACCTCATATTTTAAGAATCCCTCAAGGACATCCAAAATCATAGGACCACTTTCTCCGTTCCTGTTAGGATCATATCCATTCTTGCTACTAAATTCTTTCAACTCAGATTTCCAAAAATCTTTTTGCTGCAGGTAAAAAAGTAAAATATATATATGTGAGTAACCATGTGCAATTCCATTACACTGAAGTAGTATATGAAAGAACAAATTAATGTATGAAGAATACAAATACAAATAGCAATGTCGAAAAAGAATGTATATTATTACCAAATTACACTCGGGCAAATAAACTTTTAATGTGTGGCCCAGTTGCGCCCAATCCAAGTATTCACATATCAGTGCAGTTAGCAACCTTCCTGCATTCAGCACAGGCACATTTAACCGAAGAATCATAAAGTAGATTAGCATAGCAACCATACAAAATCTTATACCTCTTTCAATGATGTCAGATGTATTACTCATGTACAAAATACATGGTTCTTTAGGAATTTTACACATACACATACGTATATACATAATTGGCATCTTGAGGTAGCTAAAGGTCTTTTCCATATGGTTGGTAGGGTGAGCCGGTGAGGAGATAAGCTCATATAAAGCCTCCAACTCTGAATAGAATGGAATGGAAACTTATAGCTATAAAGTTGTAGTAGCTTAGTAGTTATTTCTAAAGATTCAGAATTTTGACTAATTTTAATTCATAACAGGTGGAAACAGAAGGTTCTGCTATTTAATAGGGGTCAGCTAGAAGGTTCAGAACTTTATCTGCCAGAGGTACTTTAAATAAATAAAAAGCATATATTTTGGCTGTTAGGATAATGAAATTTCTTTTCCTTTCTGATAAGTACAACAGATCCACTTACATCCTTATCACAACTAACCTACACCTCTTCTTCTCAGAATGGCAAGAAATACCACTTAAGCTAATAATTGGGAGATACCACTAAAATAGGAGTACAACTCGGGCAGATTGGGTGTTAAACTATGCTCAACTGAAGGTATAAAATCTTCAACCCAAGCCCAATCCATGTTCAATTTTTTTAGCTCAAATTAGCAAAATCAATCTGGAAATCGGGTTAATACAGGGTCAGCTTTGGGTTGAGTTACTCCTACGCATGAAAAAACCCAAAATTTTAGTATTAATATATAAAAAATTACAAACAAATTCTCAAGAAATTAAGACTCCAAAGGATTAAGAATCTAAGATACAATAAGTTCGTGTTGAGATTTTTTAACTCAAGCCTAACCCTAATTATAAACATGGTTGTCTAAGCCCATGAAAATCAAGGTAAGGTTTGGGTTGGCCCACCTAAGTTGCACCCCCGCACACAAGCAACAATTGGTGGTCTTAGGGTAAGTAAAATCCCGTATAAAGGTCTCTAAAATATAAGTATACAGGAATGATGAATTCTGAATTAAGAGCAAGTAGATCTCAATTTTTGAGGATAAAGGAACAAATGGATTGAGTCAAGTTCGTCCTGGCTAGAGTTCTTGATCCAAAAATATATGTACATAGAAAGATAGACTAGGTTCAGACTGACCATTCATAATGTACGATTACATTTTAAATCTCAAACTAATTTTAGTAAATAACACAATAACGATAGGCAATATAAATAGGTGAAGGTATAAAAATATTTAAATGGTTGGCATCTTAGTCTAACTGTAAAGTTTTTGTCCTAAAATATGTTCCCTGTTTCCTCTTGAGGTGTCCTAGAATAAATGTCCCTATTGAAAAGTAAATGTACAAATATTAAAACTTCTCCAAATTATCCTTGTGTTTTGAAAACTTTCCCAAAATAACAATGTAAATCTTAAAATTTTGTAAGGTTAGTTTTGGAATCTTAAGAGGGCCATACACTTGATGCATGTCCCATTTAAAAGGTTGGAATCCCCAAAAGGGACATTCATATTGGGCTGGAGGAAGTCGTATAATCAAAAGTCCAAACAACACAAGACATGACATGTCAGTTTAATTCTAATCTGTTTTCCACTTTTTATTATATCATAATAATAAATTTTGAAAAGTTATCCTTTTATTGGAAACTCAAAGTCTTAAACCAAATTTAATGGTTTAAACCAACCATAAGTTTTAATAAGAGCTGCTTATTGTCCAGTTATGAAGCCCTAGCAGATGCAATTAATCAAGCTGAGCAATACTGAAAAAACTTCTGCCTACCCCTGATCCGAGCTCAAACATAGCAGGAAATACATTTGCCAAGCTCAAACAATTTCTTCAGTAAGTTGAGCTATTTGGCTTGGCTTGGCTCGGCTAATTATTAACCAGATATCAATTCAAGCTTGTCATGGGTTCGGGACCAACTAGGCTAGGCTGATATAAATCAAAATTCTAACCTTTTTTAAGAGCACCCATACAACCTACAATTTGGAATTGATATAAATCAAAATTCAAACCTTTTTTAAGAGCACCCATACAACCTACAATTCGGCACGATTCGTAAAAAAAATTCAGCTTTACCTACACAAATTATTTACTCTAAACCCAACAGCTAAGTTGTCCACTGATCACATGAAATCCTACATGCTAGAATAACAATGCCTTCTTTGGAATCAGTGGGTCTGCCCATGCTTTCTTTTAGTTGTTTCCTCTAACTTTCCCTTATTTACAATGCTATGCAAAATAAGTCCATTGTGTTAGAAAGAGGTTCATATAAAAAGATTTATACAAAACTGGTGCCATAATGTCATTGAGTTGATGGTTTAGGTAGCTAAAAAACAGTTAAGAAAGTGTCAAACGGAAACTGCAACTTCCCTTAAAGTATTGTGCCAGAAAATTTTCCACAGCATTATTATCAATAAGTTGGTACTGGCTATTAGAATAAATTCTAACCGATACTAATTGGCAAATATCTGACCCTAGGGTAGTCAACCTTCCCAAATTAACTGCCCAAGTTGGTTTTGCGTTGACCCCTAATAGATGGGCCAGGTTCAAGTTGTTATCTCCCAACACAATGATAAACATATTGAAGTCGGGTCGGGGCTATAGGACCTTACCAGAGACCGTGTAAATTCAACCAACTTCACACTGTTAATGGGTACCTTGACACTGTGAAGGGTTCAAAAAGTAAAAATTAAGCATCTTTTGAATATCTAAGACCAACAAATCACACATATATGAATCAAATATTTCCCAGATAAAAAGTTAACATCCAACAATTTTAAATTCTATGAGAGAAAAAAAGGGTAAAGGAGAGAGATTGGGTTCAAGGATGAACCTGAAGGGGAAGCATGGAGTTGTTTTGCGCGATCGTTGCAGCTACCCAATAATGCAGGAGGTAAACCCTCTTCCTTTTCAACTGCCCGATCCTCTTCTTCAATTGCCTCAAAAACACTAGATCTTAGTTCAGCCTAGCACGAAATCAAAATATGTCAAAAAGAATCACAAAACTTTGACTTCAAAGCACAAGTAATTAAAAGGAAAAATGCACTTAAGCTCATCTTGCTCCTACAATAGGACCCCAAATTGACAGAGATAAGGCAATAAGGCCTTTATCTAGCATTCGCTGCATATGTAGTTAATCAATTCCACCAACTCAAACACAAACACGTGTACGACTCAATAGTGAGTAGCAATATATTTATTCTCTTAGAAAGCCAATGCACCCAAAATTGTAGCAATATTAGAAACCAGTAGTTGGGTTCTACCCTCCCACCACGTGGTAAGGTGCAAGCACTATTTAACGCTGATGCACACAAAAGACATATGAATATAAAATCCATAGAAAACCAAGAACAATTAACTGTATTAGAGTTCGAATGAGCATTGTCGAAATGCGGACATTGTTGAGGTAGATGAGAGCTAATACAACAAAGATATGAATTGAAAATTCTACACAGGTACTGCTCCTCTTCTGGCCTCTTTGGCTTAGGTGTTGTTTGGTCAACTCTTAGGTCAGGAGTTCGAGGATTGATAAAGAGAGGAGAGAGATGCTACACGGGTGAAATGGTTGAAGAAGAGACTATTGAGGATAAATTAGAGAAAATTGACTGAGATGGTTTGGTGCTACACGGGTGAAATGGTTGGAGAAGAGACTATTGAGGATAAATTAGAGAAAATTGACTAAGATGGTTTGGTTATGTACAACGCAACTCGATAACTGAACCAATGATAACAAATGATTTAATCCACAATGAGGGCAATGCTATAAGAGGGGGAGGACCAAAATTAATATAGTTGGGATGGAAAAGAAAGATATGATAGCATCTGATTTATCTCAAATTAAGATTTATGTTCACAAAACATGATTCATGTAACCAACCCCAAATAGTAGGATCAAGGCCTCAAATAACTAATAGGTTCAAGGCTTTGTTCAGTCCAAAGAAGCAATTCTGAAGGTATCAGCCTGCAACAATTCTTCATTTTGCTTTTGCATTTACTTAAATATGGTCGTGATGATATCTCGTAACTTACCACACTACTCCACAAAAAGTAGAAGAATTCTAATATCTAAAGTGTTCTTAGTGACATTTTACTCTCGTTATGATATTAAAAAAAAAAAAAAAAAAACTCAATCTTTACTGAAATTATTGCTCACAGCAATAAATCAAACCCATGAAAAGCTTCCTCAATTACTGCATTTCATATACGCACACATTTCACCACCCGATCCAGCAATCCTATGCATCTCATACTTACCAAAACATGCATATATAACACATATAGGGATTACAAACATATATGTAGCAATTATACTAAATTGGAATGGAAATGAGACGATCTGTGAAGAGAAGTTGAAGAGATTTACTCGGATCTTAGCGAGGACGCCTTTCTTTTCTAGGGTTCGAGTTACGAGGGTCTTGAGGTCCATCATCTCTCTCGTGTAATCGTCCATCTCCTGTTCTTGCTGAGTTCACTCGGCTCGCTCACCCCTCCTTTTCGAGTACTTCGAGGTTCCAATGTTCGATCCCTTACGTTTGGTAAGAGAGAGAGAGCGCTAGTACTAGTAGGCAAACACTAGAGTATAAACTAATCTTATAGGACTGCACCATTATATAATTTATATTCCTCAAAACTTCTAATTTGAATATAGTTGTCTCATGTCTGAATTGGATAACTTTATTGTAAAAACAAAAAGAAATAATGGATAACATTTATTAGGATGGATTTTCGAATTTTAATAAAATATATTGAGATTAAATAATTTTCAATAATCTCAATAAACTCCAATTCAGAATAAGAAAAAAAAATACTTAAATAACATTCTAAACATGATTAAAAAACAAGTAGATTATATTCTTATTAGGTTTGGTATAGTCAAGAATGGAATTAAAGAAAAATTATTTTGAGTTTTGAATTACTTCGGTTCTAAATTTCATGCTTTAAAATCTGTAATGTAGGTTTAAATATGTGTAATTGTGTTGATTAAAATAAAAAAGATATGATACGTAATCTAAAAGTCAGACACATACGAAACACGTAAATGTATTAAATACTGTGTTACATGTTTGACTTTCCAACAATGTCCCCGACTCTAATACATAATATGGATTGAATAGATTTGGCCAAGATGTCTAAATGCTTTAAAAACACATACAGATATCTGGATATAACTTTTTAGCTAATTGTATATTCACCATTTTAGAATCTTGACCATGACTTGTGAAAAGTGCCACTAACCAAATAAAAAATTAAGATTAATCTAAAACCAAAGTCAAGTTCGGTCTGATCTTAATCATTACACTTATTTAATAATTTTCATTCATTTTCTTCCCTCCAATGCTTCTTAATGCACTCTTCATTTGAATCGATGAAATAAAAGAAAAGGAAGATTAAGGAGATATTTGGAGAGATAACTTAACCCTCCAAGTCTTCCGCTTGTTCTTTTAAAAGTAAGAAGATTATGAGAGAAAGTATAACATTTAAAGTGAAACTTTCATGATGCCGAAAATAACCTAAACATTTTAAAGAAATAAATTTTAAGGCTATGTTTGGAAACACTGAATCAGCTTCTTAAATTTGGAATTGGAGAAATTTAGTTGAAAGTTTAAATTAAATTTCAAATTTCTTCCAATTTCACATCCAAAACGTTGATTCATGCTCTCAAACGCAACATAAAAATATTTGGTTAAAAAAGTATGATAGTAAATTGATTAAAATAGTTTATTTTCTCTCGTTTACTTTTTCCAAACAAAAATGCTACAATTTCATTTATTTCCCTTCACAATTTATTCAAACAGGTTATTGTTATATTTTCTTTTCTCTCACAACTAATGTTATCCTTTATTTTATTTTCTCTCCTATTTATCCAAACGAAGCTTTGGTAAAGTTATTAGTTGATACTTGTCAACTTATAATAAGAGTAATTACAAAGCAAATTAAAAATTGTCAAAAAATGAATTTCAATTTTTTTTCCTACCGTGGACTCAACATTCTTTATTTTATAATGTTAATATTTTATTAATGGACAAAGGTTGCATGCATAATTTAGATTAGCCCTGAAAATAAATAAATAAAAATTGCATGCATAAGTTATTATCATGTTCTCTCGTTATTCCTCTTTTCTTTCTAGGTGGGTTAGAAGTTGTCTGTCCTTTCTTTTCTCTTATGGAGTCAATTTTATATTCACTACTGTTGGATATTATAACATTTTTTCATTAATCAATTTATTTATTGTTTTACAAAATGATTGTAGGAGATTAACCCTTCTTTGTTCGACACATCAGAAGCATATCATCACATCTACAATCACACAAGCATATAGAATACAATAATCAAACATATCCACGCACAACGCAATATTTTACATGATTCACCCAACTATAGAGTTACGTCCATAGAGAGAGAGATTTTACTATGTTGATATGAGAATATACAACACACAGATATCATGTCTACCACACACACTTTTTCACTCTCTCTTGGCATCTTCTCCCCAGAATTACATATACTCTCTCATCTCCTCACAACACTCACCAACTCCTTATATCTTTTTTTTTCTCTCTCTTTTCCCTTTAACCCTACCTTTGTTTATAGAGTCTTCAAACCCAATTTATTCTTGAAAAAGGATTCTCATACCTTATCTAACAAAAAGTTACCAAATCAACAACAACTCTAAAAAAAATGTATACAACTTATTCCCAAAGTTTTCAGCCTTACTCCATGAGTCTTCAGGCTTCTAAAACATAAAAGGAAACTACCGCAACTGAATTTGAGCCACAAACCCAATAGTCTCCACCTTGCCTCAAATTCCATCAACGCGTTCCTCCATAACTCCACCTCGACTAAAGATTTCTTCACCTCGAACCAAACTTTATCACATCATCTCCATTGGTGTTCAATTGCTCACGCATGGCAACCCACCAATCAATAATCATCATCACTCGTCATCATCATCTCTACCCCAGCATTATTTTATTTTTTCACTCATTGCTTTTCTATGTCGAAAACAACAAACATCTCTTCTTCATAGCATCATCCTGCCTCATCTTGAAAATAAGCATCATTTGGTTTGTCCCAAGACTTGTTCCTCATGGGCTTCACATTATCATCGTTATCATGTCTTCATCAGCTCTGATTATATATATGTAACTCTCCATGATTAACTTTCTACTCTGACACACCACCAATCTCCGACTCTAATCTTCAGGACCAACCACAGGCTCTAACCCACCATTGGCTCTAATACCAGTTGTTGGGGATTAATACCCCTTCGTTTGGCACATCGGAAGCATATCATCATATCTACAATCACACAAACATAAATGGAGATAATAATCAAACACATCCATGCACAACATAATATTTTACATGATTCACCCAACTCTAGGGCAACGTCTACGAAAATAAATATTTTACTATATTGATAAGAGAATATATAGCACGTATAAAGCATGCCTACCACACACACTCTTTCACTCTCTCTTGGCATCTTCCCATCGGAATTACATATACCCTCTCATCTCCTCACAACACTCAAAAATTCTTTACATCTTTTCTCTCTCTCTTTTTCCTTTAACCCTACTTCTATTTATAGAGTCTTCAAACTCAATTTCTTTTTGAACAAGGATTCTCATACATTATCTAACAAGAAATTACCAAACCAATCACAACTCTAAAATAAATGTATACAATTTCCTCCCCAAGTTTTCAATCTTGCTCCACAAGTCTTCAGGCTTCCAAAATAAAAAAGAAAGCTACCACAACTGAATTTGAGCCACAAATCCAACAATTGTAACCTTATTCCCAAAGACAATGAAGTTAATTTCCAATCCAAGTAAAATATCCCTTAGCCAACTACCTATATATAGTAACTGTTAGAAATATAGGAAGATTTTATATTGTATTGATTTCTATTGTGAACAATACATAAAGACCTATTTATAGGCACATAACCTTGAAGGTTAAGTAAACTTAGGAGATAATAAATTATAGTCCTATATGGTTTAGAAAATGGCATAAAAAAACATATATATTTTAAGATAAAACCAAAATAGGAAGAAATAAATATAATATTAAATATATTATCTAACAGCCCCCCTTAAACTCAAGATAGGTTATATGAAATCAACTTAAGTTTTTGATACATAATCATAAATCCGATGGTGGAGCTATGAAGATCCAGCGTATTAAGGTGCATGGAAGCGCATTATAACTATTACTAGAGGCGCATGGAAGCGCGATGGTGGCGCATAGAAGTGTGTGATAACTTCTGGTGGCACATGAAAGTGCGGAGGCTAATCAAATTATGAAGGGGCATGGAAGCGCATTAGTGGCCAATCAATGAGGCGTGTGATTACCACAAGAGACACATGCAAATATTGTAGTTAATCACAAATAAGTGTGATTACCACAAGAGGCACGTACAAGTGTTGTGGTTAATCAATGAAGTGTGTGATTACTACGGGAGACACATGCAAGTGTTGTAGTCAATCACGAATACGTGTGATTACCAAATGAGGCATATATAAGTGTTGTGGTTAATCATAGAGGCGTATGATTACGATAGAAGGCACATGCAAGTGTTGTGATCAATCATGGATATATACGATTACGACAAGAGGTCCATGCAAGTGTTGTGGTCAATCACAGAAGAGGTGTGTGATTATCACTAATGGGGGCATGGAAGTGCGTTGGTTAATCACAGAATCGTGTGATTACCACTGGAGACGCACGGAAGCATGATGGTTAATCACACAGGCATGTGATTACCACTACTGGGCTCACGGAAGCGCATTGGTCAATCACAGAATCGTGTGATTACCACTTGAGGCACACAAAAGAGCGAAAGGGGCATGGTTGATTGCTGGTGATATTTGCACAACGATTTTAACTTGCCCTTCGGGGATTAAGCTATCCCTAGTGGTGACAATGATGGACTTATAAAACTTTACCAAGGATTGGTTGGCTCTGATACTATGTTAGAAATATAGGAAGATTGTGTATTGCATTTATTTCTATTATGAACAATACATAAATGCCTATTTATAGGCACATAATCTTGAAGGTTAAGTAAATTTATGAGACAATAAATCCTGGTCCTATATGGTTTAGGAAAAGGTTTAATAAATCTTAGATGGTTTAAGATAAAACCAAAATAGTAAAAAAGGAACATAATATTAAATGTATTATCTATTAGTAACCAATCATGAAAATATTATCACTGAAACTATTATCACTATTGAATTTGTAAAGATTAATAATTTAATACCTGTTTGGGTCAAAATGTGTCACAGGGTATAATTGTAATTCTCTTGCGTGCAAGCGTACCATAATGTTTTAGTTCAAATTTGTAGATAAGCTGGCTTAGGCCAAGCTATTAAGAGTAAAACAAATATTCCTAGTTACGGCCAAGACGGTCTTGTAGACTTTTTCTATCTAACTTTAGCGATTGTAGAAAGTTGGAATGATCCTCTCACATGTTCAGCCATTTTAGCCTTAATTTAAAAAACTTTACTGACTTCCTTGAATTGTTATTTTTGCATTTTGGGTGAGGAGAGAGAATAATGCAATGACTGAAGAATACTTTAACCTAAAAGTAACATTCTTGTCATTGACTTTATGATAGTATATGAAGATCAGTTGCAATATTTTAAATATTACAAGGCTTTAGTCCTAATTGCAACCTAACATAAAGGCTTGAAGATAATGTTCCTTGAAGTAACAAGTAGAAACTTAACCATTAACTACTTACTACGATATACTGAAAAACAAAAACAGTAATTACAATGTAAGATAAACCTGAGCTACACTAGAAATTAATGATAGCAAGATTAAACAAAAGTAAATACCTCAAGCCACATTGCAGATTCGAAAATAAACTAAGTGTAGTCCATTGGAAATAATATAAATGCTTATGTTAGAGTCCACCGAGACAGTTTAAATGCCTGTGTGTGTTGGTGCATGACATTTGCTTAGGCATAAATGAGTTATATTTATAGTGCAAACTTAGCTAAGTTGGGTAGTGATTGAACTTTAATGCAAGTTGATGCTTGCTTATACGAGGGTATGGGATCTATTGACATTGAAGGGACATTCGAATTGCAGCGCCGAACAAGATAAGTGGTGCCTCTCTATTGATGGGACAACTTGGAAACTTTGACCTATAGCGCTGAATTGGACAAGGAGCCTCTTTACGGGGATGTGACAACTTAGAACATACTTATAGTGTTAGAGTATTAAATGTTTTGCTTGCCTTGTATGCTACAAAGCACGGATACTCCAAAAAAAATGTTGTGGCCGTATCGGACACGTATCCGATACGGATATGACCAGGATACGGCCGGATGCGTGTCCGATACGGCTAAGAAATATCCCTTTTTTTTAATATCGAATACGGCTAGGATACGCGGGGGATACGGCTAGGATAGGCGGAATATGCCAGGATACGTTTAGAATACGGCTGGGATATTTTTCGGGACAAATTTGTAATTTTTTGTTCTATAAAATGGGGTTAAAATTGTAATATTAAAAACTTTATAGATAAGAAAATAAGGCTCATTTTATAATAAAACAAAAATATTTTTAAAACCCTTGAATAAGTGAGTAATTGTAAAAAATATTAGAAAATATAGTGAATTTCTAGATTTTAACTTCTTATATTTTGTATAATTACTTTAGCTATATTTATTGTATGGTTGAAGAATAAAAATTAATATTTTATGTATAATATTATATTTTTATTTATTTATTTATTTGACGTATCATTGCCGTGTCCGTATCTTATTTTTTTGAGATTTGCCGTATCGCCGTATCTGTATCGTGTCGTATCCGTATCCCGTGTCTATATCCGTGCTTCCTAACTTGTATGCTTAGACTTTATAGCTTGTTAACTTCTTTCAAAAGAAAAACTTAAATGCTCCCAGTGTAGTGATGACATGGTATTACACACCAACAAAATACAAACGCATAAATAATTAATGCATTTATTTTAGTGGGTCCTGTCATTGTGTTAATATTTAGTTGGTGTATCCCATGCCATCCCTACACCAAGAGCATTTAAGTTTTTCTCCCATCTGAGAGCATGTTTGTGTATCCAACAAATTGTATGGATCGGATTTGATAGTATCAGACATAACATATATGTTTTTCAATAAGATTTTTATTTTTATATACATTTTTAGATTTTTTTTATTGGTCTATGGCAAAAAAACGTGGCTCATCTCAAATGTCAATTTTCAAAAGTCACATATTTTCTTAATAGTTTTTTAAAATAAGTATTTATATATATATTTTTTTAATTTATTCAAAAAGACGCAACTCATCCCAAAAGCCATTGAACTTCCAAAAGTCACATATCTCTTTTCATACAAAGAGTTGATTCCCAAATAACACAACCCATCACAAAAGTCACATTTTGCTATGTGTTCAAGAAAGAACTAAAAGGACATATTAATCAATTTCAAAAGATACAACTCGTCCCAAAAAATTTGCATTATTTGTTTATATACATAGTCCAATTTGCATTAAAAATTATAATAAAACGTTATACTAAAGCAAAAGAGCTAACTTTTGAAATCATTATTATCAGGGGCGTAACCAAAAATTTGAACGAGTATAAACATAAGAGCTCAGTGAGTACATATATATAATTTATTTTTTATAAAACTAAGTGGGTACGTCACTCGGACCTTAATAGTTCTAAACTTTCAAAAAAAATTGTATTTACTACATGTATATATATATTTTTTTAAAAAAATTAAGTGGGTACATTAGTACCCACTAGGGCCTTGATAGATCTACCCTTGATTATTATCCTTAAAGTTTATTTTTCTAGTTATATATACAAATATATTCCAATATCTATTTATTTTAGTTTTTTTTTCTATTTTCTTTAGAGTTGACTATAAATTTATCTCTAAATGTGCATCACACACCATTTTTATTAGTTATTTTAAATATATATATATATATAATTTTATATAAAATTAAATAACATTACGATTCAATAATATATATATTTTCCTTGGCATGAACCTCGCACACTCATTTGTTTACTCCAACTATCGTCATCCTCCCCTTTGAAAATAGAGAATACCACTAAACACCTAGAAAACACGGACACTTCACCAAGGTTATCGTACCCGTGTCGGACACTCAGACACCGTGTCGGACACTTGGACGCTCCTCAGATATGTGTCGGACACTTCGTAGAAGCACTGGCGGAACTACAACTGGGCAATAGCCCAGGTCCAACTTTTTTTTTTTTTTTTTTTTACTACTACTGTATTTAAGATAACTCACTAGTCCAGCCCAGCCCTTTTATTTTTTAACTAGTAGGAAGAGAAACAAGCAGAGCCCTAGTTTCCTATACCAGTTTTCACTTTCCAGAATCCTGCTGTCGAGAAAGTGGCGAAAGAGACAAAGACAATGTGACAAATCAAAAAGAAAAAAGGTATGAAATTCATATATATATATATATATATATATATATATATATATATATCTCATGTACATAAGTGATGTCAAGTGTTGTCTTTTTTCAACAAGTGTTGGATCACTTTCTTTACTATTTAGATCCAGTTATTAGTATCAAGAAACATATAAATTTTCTCAATCTTGATTTTCGATCTCATTTTGTTTTTAAATTGATATATATCTTATATTAATTATGCATTCACTATATGTTAAAAGCTTAAACTACATTCAGGATGTGTTTTAGTCTGTATAATTTCTATATACATATATAGTGTGAATTATTGATATAAATTATCAGACTGATCATTCCTTAACCGTTTAAACTTTTAAATAATTGGTATATTTGTTTCGTCTACTTTCTCTCAATTAGGCCACAGGTGAGGAGCTTGCTATATATTGTGAGGCTTTAATTATCTTTTGAGTTAATTGAAAATTTAACTGATAATATGTTCTTCAAATAGAAGGGCATTCGTTTTTGTTGTTGAATGAATCTTTATTACTAATAAATTATCAACAATTCGATGTGATAGGTGTCTTAAAATAATCCGATTCAATTCGTGAAACATCGGCCCAATAATAAAATCTTCTTATCCCAACTCGGATCAATGTACTAAATTAATAACCTTGCTAAATACATAAAATAATAATTTTTTTTAGAAATCTTTAAGGGTCCAATTAAATATAAATTAATAATTGATGAAGTACATAAATAGCAAAAAAATTCATAATACAGTATTAAGTAATTTTATACCGGTCAACTTCTATTTTCTCAATTCAACTGTTTCTAAAAATATGCATCTAAAGTTGTTTGCATTTTCTTTGTACCTAAACTGAACTCAACTTCATCCCTAATTTTTTGCAATGCATACACCACCTTTGGAGAATTCTGAAACCCAAAAAAGAAAAAGAAAAAGAAAAAAGGCTTTTAGAGAACTAAAAAGAAGTATTATTTAAAACTATCAACCTCAAAGTTTTATAATGACACATTGTTTGCACCTATTTTTTTGTGTAGAGAGAGAAACAAAGATACAAAAAAACTGCCTAGCTGCCCCTGTATTCGGCGAACAGACAAAGATCCAAAGAGGTAAGTTCTCAAATTTTGTCTTAAAAATTTTTAATTTTTAATTGAGTATTTATGTATTAAATTTGTTATTACTTATTTATTTGTTTGGCCGTGTGGGGCTTATTTGTTATTGTACATTTATTTATTTGGCCGTGTGGGGGCATATTTATTTATTTTGCCATGTGGGGCTTATTTATTATTGTATATTTATTTATTTGGCCGTGTGGGGCTTGTTATTGCACATTTATTTATTTGGTCGTGTGGGGCATATTTATTTATTTCGTCGTGTGGGGCATTTTTATTATTGCAAATATTCTTTCATTTATCAATATTATGGGCCTCTATTGTTTCAGACTATTGAGGCATATTTATTTATTTCGCCGTGTGAGACATTTTTATTATTGGAAATATTCTTTCATTTATCAATATTTTGCAAGATGAAAAAGTTATTTTCCTTCTATAAATTGAAAAATGATAAATCAAAAAGTGAGGCAACTTCTAATGAGCAGTTAGAGCAGCCTCCTTCGAAAATTCCAAGAGTTGAACAAACAGAGGTTGATGATTCGTCTTTTATACGAGATCCTGGCTTGCGTTTTCAAATATGGTAACAACCCATTAACAAACGTGATGAACTTCGACCAAATTATATCAAAAGAGGACCTTATCAACCAAATCTCCCAATGTTTCCTTCCACCCAAGATAGAACTCAATCTCGTCGATTTCTAAGTAGTTGGTATAAAAAATTTACTTGGCTTAGGTATTCTCCTACGAAAGATAAAGCATATTGTTTTCCATGCTTTCTCTTTGAAACTAATCCATCATCCCGTTCTGCTGTTACTATCGAAGGGTTTAATAGTTGGAAAATGGTTAATGATGGAGCTATGTGTGTTTTTTTGCAACATGTGGGAGGTCCTAATTCATCACATTTGTGTGCCGTAATATCTTTAGATGCTTTAATGAATCATTTGCAACATATCGACAGAGTGTTGAATGTACAATCAAGAGATGTGGTGGAGAAGAATTGATTGCGCCTCAAGACAACAATTGAAAGTGTTCGGTGGCTTGCATTCCAAACATGTGCATTTAGAGGTCACGATAAATCCGTTGGATCTTTGAATCATGACAACTTTATTGAATTCATAAAGCATTCAGCAACGTTAAATGACAAGGTTGCTGAAGTTGTCTTAGATAATGCTCCAAAAAATGCAAAGTACATCTCACCAACGGTTCAAAAAGAAGTTTTGCACATTTTTGGCAATAGGGTGAGACGTAAGATTTGTGAAGAAGTTGGGGATGAAAAATTTTGTATTTTGGTTAATAAAGCATAAGATGTGTCTAATACAGAGCAAATGACTATTGTCTTGAGATTTGTCGATAAGAATGATTTGTTTAAAGAGCATTTTTTTTGGAGTTGTAGGTGTTAAAGACACCACTTCCTTAACTTTAAAAAAAGAAATATCAGATATCCTTACTCTTTATGATCTCCAAATTGATAACATGCGAGACCAAGGGTATGATGGAGCGAGCAATATGCGTGGGGCATGGAATGGATTACAAGCATTGTTTCTTAAATAATGTCCATATGCATATTATGTACATTGTTTTGCCCACCAACTACAACTAGCATTAGTTGCAGTATCCAAAGATGTGCAAGATATATGGTTATTCTTTTCAAAGTTGAATTCCATTGTCAATCTTGTCACTGCTTTTCCTAAGCGTCATAGTGAGTTACAATAAGCTCAAGTGATTTTATCTTCTAATAAGTTAGCTACTGGTGAACTTGAGAGTGGTAAAGGAGCTAATCAAATTAAAAATTTACAACGAGCAGGTGCCACTCGATGGAGCTCTCATTATGGTTCTGTTAGTAGTTTGATAGACTTATTTGGTCCATTTCATGTAATTCTTCAAAATCATTCAAATAATGGACTAACTAATTCTATATGTGGGGAAGCAAATGGTGCTCATCTTGCAATGCTATCATTTGAATTTGTATTTATCTTACAATTGTTGTGTGAGATTATGGGAATTACTGATTTACTTTGTCAAGCATTGCAATGAAAAACTCAAGACATTGTAAATGCTATGAACCTTGTTTCAAGTACGAAAGCACTCCTTCAAGAATTGAGAGACAATGGGTGGCATACTTTTTTTCAAAATTTGAAAACATTTTGTAAAGAGCATGAGATTGTAGTACCTGATATGAGTGCTTTTTATATGGTGGGTACATGTCGTTCTTGTCAACAAAATGATAATATCACATTTCAACATCACTATCAAGTTGATATGTTCAATGTTGCTATAGATTTTCAGTTGATGGAGTTAAATCAAAGATTCTCTGAAAGTACAATGGAACTCCTTATTCTTGGCTCAGCTTTGGATCCTAAAGATGCTTATAAATCATTTAAAGTTGATGATATTTGTGACCTCGCAGAAAAATATTATCCTAAAGATTTTCAGAATGAGATGCGTGCTTTGAGAAGCCAATTGCAGCATTATAAGATTGATGTCCTCCATCATCCGAGTTTTCAGAATCTGTCCACCATTTCTGATTTATGCAAAATGTTAGTTGATGCAGGAAAAAGAGAAACCTATTATCTAATTGATAGATTGATCCGTCTCATATTGACTCTCCTTGTTTCTACGGCAACAACAGAACGAGCTTTTTCGGCAATGAAGCGTGTCAAAACTGAACTTCGCAAAAAGATGGGTGATGAATTTCTTACAGATTGCATGATTCTCAACATTGAAAGGGAACTTGCTGAAGATATTGATATAGATTCGGTAGTTAATGAATTTGACTCTTTTAAGAATTGTAGGGCTTAACTTCAATAACTTGCTTAAGAAAAATGTTATATCTATTTTTGTATCTATCTATGATGTACTTTATTTATCTATATGAGAACGTTCTCAATTTTTTGTCTAGTTTTGAATATTTATAACATATATTTGTCATAAAAATTATTGCGTTTATTTTAAATTTTTTTTACTTTTAGCCCTCCCCACTTTGCAATCCTGGCTCCCCCTGCGTAGAAGTGTCACGATATTTTTCTTTTTAGGACACTTCACGGACACTCATTGGACACTTCTAGGACACTCCTTGAACATTCCTCGAACATGTTTCGGGAACTTCGTAGTAGTGATGTACGTTCAAGTATTTTGAAAGGAAATCATATATGACTAAGTTATGATTAAAAATCTAAGCTAAATATATGTAGAGGACTAAGGCCCTGTTTGGATTGACTTTTCAAAAGCGGCTTTCGGCTTTTCAAGCTCAAAAGTCGTTTTGGAGAGTGTTTGGATTGGTAAGACGGAAGAGTTTCGGAGTTCAAAAAGAGCGTTTAAAGGAAGTTGAGGGTACCAGCTTCCTGATTTAGCTTCTGCTTCTCTTTTTCTTCTGCGTAAAAGTCGAAGCAAAAGCTCTCCCAAATAGGGCCTAAATAAGTTTGTTCTTTAATCTATTTTAATCTATTTGTCTATTTTTGTTTATAAGTTTGTTTGATTATTAATTGATCGATGATAAATTGAAGTATTTCTGTAATGTAGCATTTCTTTGTTGAATAATTAATATATATTATATTATTATTTTATAGCCATATCTTTGCCGTGTCCGCATCTTATTTTTTTAGAATTTTTTGTATCGCCGTATTCGTGTGGTGTCGTACCCATGTTCCGTATCCGTACTTCCTAATTTGACACTGACTATTGTCTTTTATACTTGCTTAGAAAAAAAAAATATTTATTTTACCATTGTTCTTAAAAACTACTGGCTACACTTCACAATTATCCTAAGCTTTTGCACCCTATTTTTAATGATAAATTCATAATTTCATTTGTTAAAAAAAATACAAGTGTTCAAAGATAGGAGGGGTAGTAATATCGCGCACACATATATATGTACATATATGTGTATATATATTTATTATATTTTGTGTTTTTAGTAATTTGTACTATCGTTGTACATGTTTCATGTTCCGCAAAAGAGATTTGTGTGTTTGGGTTTAGGCATTTTTTAACCTAAATAAACCCAGACATTTTCACTATCTCCTCCTCCAGGCTCTCTGTTCCGTGACGTCCACTTCAAACCCTAACGTGTGATCAGAAAAACAAATCTTCGTTGCTTCAATTATATACACCCACTACAAAAATCGATCTTTGAGTTAAATATCAGTCTCTGCTCTGAAACTCTAGGTCAAACATGCCTCCAAAGCAATCCAAGACCGATTTAGCCAAGAAGCAAAAAGTGGTCGAAGACAAGACTTTTGGGCTCAAGAACAAGAACAAAAGCAAAAATGTCCAGAAGTATGTGCAGAGCCTTCAACAAGCAGTACAACCCAAACTCGACCCTTCCAAACTGGCCGCAAAGGTATGACAGTATTGTTATATATTGCTTTTCATATTAAAATTACCCAATTATGTAGATTTGTTTTGTTGTAAGTCGATTTGTTTACCAAATTGGGTTGTGTGAGCAGAAGAAGAAGGAAGACGAGAAGAATAGAGAGAAGGAATTGAATGACTTGTTCAAGATTGCTGTTACGCAGCCCAAAGTACCACTTGGTACGTACAATACTCATATTTTAGCTCAGATTTCTATGAGTGTATATTTGTGGGTGTGTGAAGAAATCAGATAAAACTCCTCCCAACTAAGCCTTGTTCCACTATTTGGTCAAGATACACGAATCGTATTTTGCATTCCACTATGTTAAGAGTGTGCTATTGGATCTTTCCTAATTATTTAGATCACACACACACACACACACATATATATTTATTGATACATATAAGCAATCACATGAAGCGCCCCTTAGCTCCAATCAGTTCGTCTGATTTTGTTCTATATATAGTTTTGAATTCATCAAAGTATACAAATGAAAACCTTTTTTTGCTCCTAGTATCCAATCAACTAGTTTGTTTCTTTTTTCTAAATTTCAGTATTAACTATAAATGTTCACAGGTATACAGCTTCTGCTTATGTTTGTCATACATGCACAATCATGAACAACATGCCTCTGATAATGATTATTATAGCTCTGGTTATATGTGGAGCGGTTTATTTGAAATAGAAGTTCGGTTTTTGGTTAGGTGTTGATCCCAAGTCTATATTATGCGAGTTTTTCAAGGTGGGGCAGTGTGCAAAGGGTTTTAAATGCAAGTTCTCGCACGATTTGAATGTACAGAGGAAGGGCGAGAAGATTGATATTTACAGCGATACGCGTGACGAAGGTGATTGAATTGATGCTTTTGATTGATTTTATGTACTCCTCTGGTAGATCTTATTATTAATATATATATATATGTGCATGTGTGCACTATTATTTGTTTGGGTTGCAGCTTTGGTTCTTATATTTTTTTATCCTTTCTTTTTGTTCTATCAAGGAGATTCTAAATTAATTCTTGGGTGCGTGTTGTTCTCTTAGAAACAATGGAGGATTGGGATCAAGATACATTGGAGAAAGTTATTGAGTCAAAGAAGAATGAGTACAACCAGAATAAGCCAACTGAAATTGTATGTATCATAGATGCTTGAATCTATTATTTTATTTTATTTTTTAAGTATATGCTTGAATCTATTTCAGCCATATAGCGTTAAGATCATACTTTGTGTCATTATCAATGTGGCAGAAGGAAATGAAGCTCCTTCTCTATTCCTCCCCCTCATGTTTCATTATCCGTATTGATTTCCAACTTCTGATGTGACTGCAAGTTATTGACACATGACTTACCTTTGATATGTGACTGTAGTTATTGCTATGATAGGTCTTATCTTTTTGGACCTGATAAGGTAATAAGCTCCAGATATTTCGTTGGTGATTATATTCTGGAAATCCTAACGCAATTAGCTCCAGTCATTACCTGGTGATAATATTTCTTGTTCCTTGACGAAATGATTTTGATTTTGATTTCACATGCTCCACAGGATAGGGCAAAAAGCAATTCATTATATCCCCAGTCCTGACTCCTGACGTGTTTCGGGAATGTGATCATTTAAATAGGAACATAATGAAAGAGGCTAGAATCATTTCTCAAACTGGTTGGAAATTTTAAGCATGACTAGTTAGGACTTGGATGGTGTATTCAACCGGCGGTGTTTTGTTTTGTACATAGTACTTGCTGTCAACTTAGGTTTTATGGTTTGCCTCTTTGGTGAATAAAGCTAGGGGAGTGATGGTTTCTCTAAAGCTTTTGCTTAAGAATTTGGATTGGTCATTGGTATTTCATATGTTGGCTTGATATATAAGTCATTTTTGGTCTTGTAGCACCAGGGAATCATTTAGAAGAGGTAGGCTTTAATCTGAAGTTATCTAGACTAACATTGAGCATGAATACTAAGGTTGTGACAAATGAGACTAGTAGGCTGTGTTGTTCACATGGGGTTAAATTGAATAGAATTCAGATGGGAGATGTTTGGCCTTTCTTCTTTTTGAATCATGGCTGTTCTTTTTTTTTTTTTTTTCCAGAAGAGGGAAATTTCATAAAAGGTTGGCATCTTAAATGTTTTTGTAAAGCTAAGTTGCTGGAAAACATGGACAAGAGATTTGTGACAAATGAGGAGTAGGAGTGAATATCTAAAATATCCGGAAAAATCAGTTCGCCTAACATTTGGCTGTAAATTCCACAAAATTGGACAAGTTTACTTTCTGGCCAACAAAACAATAAAAATAAATAAAAATAATCTGGAAATCTGAACATCTGTAACCATCACCTTGAGATTTAGTGTTGATGCAAAGACTGAGGACTTATTTATTTGCAACATCCTATTACTTAGTTTACAACTACTTTCTGGAGCCAAAGAGAGAGTATATTGCTATAGGAAATCATTCATAATTATTTTTTAATTATCCTTGTCAAGAAATTGTGTAAGCATTTATTACATGCAATTCACTTTTTAAGTGTGTGTAAGATTTAAACATAATTGTGTCATGCAAGTGCTTCAGTTGTTTCTCTATCTAGAACATGTAATCTTTATCAACAAATGTTAATGGACTGATGAGCAGATTTGCAAGTACTTTCTGGAAGCAGTAGAGAAGAAACAGTATGGTTGGTTTTGGGCTTGCCCAAATGGTGGCAAAGATTGTCACTACAGACATGCTCTTCCTCCAGGATATGTGTTAAAGTCTCAGATGAAGGCGCTTTTAGAAGAAGAGGCTGATAAGATGCCTATTGAGGATGAGATTGAAAATCAGGTGATCATCATCTTTGCTCCTGTTAATTATTATTAGGCAATCCAATCTTCTGTATTAAGGTAGGAATTCCTTTGTTCAATCGTAAATTCATCCTCTCAATACCAATATTTGTTGTTTTCTTTCCCCTTCCGTAATTAGTAATTACACTATTTTTATATATATAGTGGTTCATCTATACATTTATCTTCGTACATCATTATTGTTCAACTCTTGATAGTTCTTATAATTGATTGATTGATAAAAATTTTCAGCGTTCCAAACTAACGGCTTCAACTCCAATGACTACTGAGTTGTTCCTGCAATGGAAGACGAAAAAGACGGAAGAAAGAGAAGCTGGCTTGGCTTCCCAGCGAGCAGAGAGGGCTAAGAATGACCGCATGAGGTATTGTCCCTCCTTTTGTAACATGCAGCTATATATGTTCCTTAGGACATGCTATTGATGTAATATTACATTCGCTTTAGTGGTCGCGAGTTGTTTCTTTCGGATTCAAGCTTGTTTGTGGATGATGCTGAGGCGTACGAAAAATACCAGAGAGAAGAACCTGATGTTGCAGAGCAGAAGGTAGTCCTGCATCTTGTATTTGTTTTTAGTTTGATTACAGGTTCTAATGTCTTTCTGATGGAACAATGAATTTTTGCTTCTGCTTTATGCGAGTTATTTTAATGGTATGTGTCTCCTATGTATTTGAAATAAGTTGTTCATGTGATTGGAACATCAAAACCTTATATAGAGTAAACTAAGCAGCATATTTTGCTGCTTTGCTGTTGTGGTATGTTTATTTATTTAGTTGGGCCAAAGGTTGGAAGTTAATTTGAATTACATGTCATATAAATAAGATGTCTGTTGCAATGATTACAAAAATGAGATAAGGAGATTTGCTAAAATCCTTTGTGACAAAATGGAGGATTGGAGCCGGGTGGACAGAATGCAAGCAAACTAGTGGCATCCTTTGTGACAAACAAAAACCAAATAAATTAAAAGGGAAATTCTATAGAATGGTTATTAGGCCGGCAATATTGTATTGGGAGTTGAAAAAGATACAAATGCAACGCATTTATGTAGCGGAAATGAGGATGCTACATTTGAGGATAGCAATCACTAGAATAGATAAGATAAATAATGAACGTGTGAGGGGAACATTAGGTATAGTGCCTAGACTTTGGTGGTATGGTCATATTCAATGTAGACCCGATGATGCACCTTTTAAAAGAGGAATAGTTGTTTGTCTAGAAGGTAAGCAACAAAGAGGCGGACCAAAGCTTACGTGGAATGAAATAATTAAAAATGATACAAAAAACTTAAATTAAGAGAAGACATGGTGTATAATAGGAAAGAATGGAAAAAGAGAATTCATGTGGCCGGCCCCCATCCATTTGGGATGAAGGCAAGAATGATGATGATGAGGTTTGCTCAAATCATTATTATATAATTTAGGTATGCTATGCTTTCTACTTGGAGACTCAGATATCTTCTAACATTTTTAAGATTTGAATCTATAAGTTGTGTGATCTGTTCCACCAATCTTCACAACTCAATTCTCCTTCCATCCCATGTAATCACTGCTATTTACTGCTGTACCTATTATTCTATTATTCTTCCTCTTCCTTTTTTGAATCCATCTTTGATGGTAGCTCCAACCTTTGGATGTTGCCCTTGAAGTGAGATCTTGGTTACATTGGGGCATATTCGAGCTGATTCAAAGGTACATCTTATGTTTTCCTTGTTCACTTGTGGAAGTTGAAAGGAATAGTAAAGCACAAACAAACAAATAGCCAAAGAGGCTGAGTCTTCTCTAGTTAATGGGACCTTGAGAGCTTTCTTTGCCTTGGAGTAATTGAATTCGCATTTTTGTCAGAAAAGTTGAGGTATACCTGATGATGTAGAATAGGGAAAGAAGAGAGAAGAGAGAAGAGAAAGAGAATAAAAGGAGAAGAGAAGAAGAATGAAGAGAAGGAGAAACAGAGGAGAGAGAGGATTTTGGGGAGGAAAATTATTCTGCTTAATTTTTAATATCATAAACATCTTAATCCTGTTATGTAGAGGTCTTAGGCAAACATTATGCAAACCTGAACATTAGTAAATTGTAAATCCTACTGAAAAGATAAATACCAATCCCTAAAAATAAGGATATTATAGAATTGAAAGAAAATAACACCTAAAGATTGTGTAGAATATAACTCCTATTTGATCCATTTCTACTGTGTCAAAGATTACTCAAGCAGCACAGGGTGGATTGATCCTTATCTCTTGTACCAGTACTGCCATAACTCTCTGGAGGTGCATATACTGCTATCCTATTTTCTAGAAGAATACACTTCTTTTAGGTAAATGGATTTCAAATGAAAGTTTTGAAATCTAATAATTCTATTTATTAATGAATTTTATGCCTCCGCATTTGTTATTTTTCTTTTCTTTTATAAGCAAGCAGGATAGATGGGTGAAGATGGTGTTCAGTATCCTTTGCAGACTCAAAACCAAGCATGTGGTTTTTCTACCAACATGCCTTACCAGCTATAAGATAGCTGGCATTCTCCAAAAATATTAGTTATTAGAGGGTTGACTCTAGTATGGTGAAATTACCAGAATTACCAAGCAAAATATGTAAGTTCTTTTATTGCAATTGCTTTATAAAACACCATGAACTAGCGTCAAATACTGTAAATGAAAAGGGACTGCTAAATTTCCAGAGTGTTCCAAACACAGCATTACTTAATTTCTAGATATTTAAATTGAAATGCCTTCTCTATGAAGTTGAATAATATGAACTGATGTTTGCAATGCTTCCTTAAGCTATGAAAATGGTAACAGGTGTTTACTTGGGGAAAAAAATAAAAAATTGTAACAGGTGAAAGAACAGCTCCTATTCATTATGTGCATGTGGCTACTGAAACAACTCAAGAAAGTTGCTTCACACAAAGTAAAATTGCTTGTGTACTCAATCACAAAATTTTACAGCATTTAACTACCACAACCTTGATAGGATGAAGCTTGAAACATTTTGTAAGATGCTCAGTTTATATTGCCATTTTTTATATGCATAGGTTCACAGTTAGGCATGTTTTGCATGAGATATTTTGAAACCAGTTAGCTGGGCCTTTATGGTTTTGGTTGACTGTTCAATTTCAGGTCCAGGACAATCCGTCTGCAGGGGGACCAAGCAGCTCAACAAGTGCAGTTGCTGATTCTGAAGAAGTGCTTTCTGATGTTGATGATGACGATGATGAGCTGGACATAGATGAGTTAAATGAGCTTGAAGCAAGTTTGTCAAGAACATCCATTCAAATCCAAGAGCCCAGTATAGAGGCTTCATCTTGAGAGAAAGAGGAAAAGGAAGGGATATCACTGCCTGAAGATGTGGCATAGACTTGAAGAGTGTTTACTAAATTAAATATCCGACGATATGAGCAACTGCACCAGGTAATAAACAATTTATGTGTTAACCCGGGTGTAGTGGTTGGAATGAGGTGGGTTATTTTGTGTGTAGGCAGAATCCAAGTTTTGATTCTGATTTTGCTTGCTTTGTCAACCTCATTTACTTCTAAACATTGAAGTTTACAACGTAATAATACTCCTTTATAACTATGATGGCTTTATATCTATTTTTAAGACTGGTTGGTTTGCCTCTTTGCTTACTTTGGCAACGTAATATTCTCATGCTTTTGGGGATTGCAGTGTGTTCATCCCCTCTAATTTGATTGGCAGGACATGGTGGTTTGTGAAGTCTGAATGCGTTAAATTTAAAACTGCAAATTAAGCTGTGCATGTTTACTTAGAAATTCTGTGTCATTAGTCCCATGGTTAAAATTTGGGAATGTGTAGTGCATTGTGCTTTATGATGCCCATAACAAATCCAGCGCACAAGGCTTGCGCCATTGCAGAGGGGAGGGTTAGATGATGTATACGCAGTGCATCTATTTTTCTCATATATGCTTGCACTAGATAAGTCAATGCAGAATATATATATATATATATATATATATATATATATATATATATATATATATATATATATTCTTTGAAAACGTTGGAGTGGAACCTCTACAATTTTCTTTTGGAAGTAAAGTACAAAATCATCTTCTTCCCTCAGTTAATAGGGAGAGAAGTAACATTGTGTATGTTAGTACTATTCTTGAACTATAGTTTGGCGTACATGGAACTTGTGAAGAACTAAAAGTAGAGGAAAATAATTGAGGCATACAAACAGTAAGATTCATAATAATAACAATTACTATATAAAAATTGTTTCAAAAGGCAGCTTTTTCCCACCACTTTGTCTCATCAAAGATATTCCTTACTGTCTCTCTTTCAACTGTACCATTCTCACCCAAAAGCTAATAGAATCAACAAGCCTTGAGCAATTCCAGAAATTAAGCACTAACTTTACTCCATATCATTTATCAGTATATAAACAATCATAAATCAAAATAAACAACAAAAACCCCAATTTTTTTGAACATGTTTGAGAAAAGAATTTAACCTTCTCCTAGTAATGATAAATACACACACATAAACATAGAGGATAAACTCATTGCATTGTCTCACTTTTAAATAAATAGTCTATACAGTAAAACCTTTATAAATTAATACTCGATAAATTAATAATTTTTTTTAAATAATAAATTATGTTAGTCCCAACTTGGGCGGTACTAAATTAATAATTTCGTCAAATTTATAAGATAATACATTTTGGACATCCCCTTGTAAAGAAGTACATTTAAGATTGACTATGATGTTTTCTTAAAATATGAATTCAGTGTTACTTGTCTTTTTTTGACAAGATAAATTTAACAATGTTTATAATAATAATAATAATAATAAACTCTTGTTTTGAAAATAAATAAATAATGTATATAAAATATCTTGTTAAATTAATAATTATTAATTATCTATAAATTAATATCTCGTTTAATTAATAGAATTTATGTGGTCCCAATGCTATTAATTTACAGTAGTTTTACTGTAATTAACCTGCTAACATTCTTGATCTCAAACATAAACAAATTCAGAATTCTGACAATAATGTGTTCTCTCTCTCACACAATACCCCCACAAAACCTATAATATAACAACTATAATATCACTTGTTCATTCATTGCACTTTGTACCACATATATGCTATTAAAGAACAACAAAAATCGTCAACAGCACAAACACAATCACCCCCAAAGTAAAGGTCTATCTCAAACACACGCACACAAGAAGAAGAAGAAGAAGAAGAAGAAGAAATCAAAGATAGAAAAATAAACAAACTCTATTACCACACCCAAATGAGTTATGTGTGTGTGTATATATATATATATAATATATATATAACAATTTGTAACTGTCCAAATCAACCAGAGAGCTTCTTCTTCAAAAAGTTCCTAGATATATAACATCACCACAATTATTCTCTTAAACTTCTCATATTTATATTTGAAAAAGGATTAGAATAGCGAAAGTTATCACCGAAAAAATAATTAAATATCTCTTTATCCATTGAACGGTAAAAGTGAAATAATTATTTGAATCTCGCGTATACTATACAATAGATAAGAAAGTGTTTCAATTTCCATACATATCATTACTCTTTATATTTTGGATAAGAGACTTCCCCTTTTTAAGTTTCAAATGAATAATACATCAATACGAACATTTGAAATCTTACAATATATATAATACTTAAATAATCATATTATTTAGAATTAAATATTTAAGTTACATTATGATATTTATTGAAATAATTGTAACAGAGGATCCTTTTTATACTGATCATCCTTAGGTTTTGCTCCTCCCTCTGCGGTCTTGACCTGAGCTGAAACCTTGACGTCGGCTTGAGCATCAGTGGAGAATTTTGCAACTCCGGCGGGGTTGAATTCTTGCAATCTATGTCTGGCTGAAGCCATGCACATTACGTGCGACACAAGCAAGATGGCAAGGACACCAATGGACATCATCTTCTTGGTTATTACTGCCATCTTGATTAAACTGTACGTTGTTTTGATTATAATGTGAAAAAAAAAGATGTATTTGTAGGGCAAATTAATTAACGATTAATTTCTATATTTGGTTAATTTTGAGGGCCTTTTGTGATTGAATGGTACACCTTGAGTTTGAGAGTAATTATAGTGGTATATAAATAGTGGATTAGCTATTTGGAGCTAATTATTTGATTTTTGGTTATTAATTAATGGCTAACAATTAATTAAGCTCGCTTGATCTAGGTTTGATCTCGGAAATATTGGGGTACAATGATAGCAACATTTTTGTGGTATTTATTTTGTATTTGATACATGCTAAAAATTATGAGAAATGCTAAACGTCACAATTTTATTTCACGAATTTTAACACGAATCTATGTGGCAAGTGTTAATACTTAATATCATAGGGACTCCGTGTATGGGAGGAATCCCACCAATAATAACTTACTATTTAATTTTATCTCCTAAAATAATGGACTATATCACCTGCCACATAGATTCGAGTTAAAATTCATGATATTTATTCGAGACGTGTAGCATTACTCAAAAATTATTGGGTACCTCTAGGATATTCAAATAATAGAAATTTGATGAAAAAAAATCTCGAATAATTGATTTCTGTGACTCTTAACACCTTTAGGTACTTATAAATATATGTATATAAATTGTTGTTTACATATTTTCTTTTAAGGTTTGAATCTTATTAGAGATGTTAATTTAACTTGTTTCGGCCAGTCCAGTCTTTATTGGGACAGATAGAGTTAGAGGTGAATTTGAGAAGAGAGTTTAAAATTTGTCAAATTTTAAACTCATTTTGATTAATAATAAATATATAATAATTTTTTATTAACTATAATAATTATTATTTTTTTATGATAATTTTAAATTTTAACGACATTTTTTGTTACTATTATTATTAAATACTTAACAATACTTAAAAAAATACAAAATTGTTTTTGTATAAAAATATTATATCAAAACACACCTAACTCGCTCTGATAATTTAAAGCAAAACAGGTTTAAAAATAATAATTTATTTATGAGACGAATTTGGAAAAAATGTCAATAACAAACTCGCTCAGTTGACATTTTTAAATAGGCAAGCACTTTACTTATTCTGTGGGAACAAATGGGTACATACAAGACTCAAGTTCTCTTCTCGAATGAAATGGCCCAAATGGGCAAGTGTGTCACTCAACTACTTTGGTGGTCTTCACTTTGTAGTTTGTGGACCATGTGATATTCGTGCCCACATATATATTCAAACACTTTTTAGTAATAGATTACGTTGAATGATTATTGTTTAAGTGTTTTTCTTACGATGATATTTATTCATAAACATGAGTATTATTTGAAAATGATAAAATATTTGACTTATTTTAAAAATCAAAAGAGAAAAATATGTTTGTTAACCTTAAACTTTTTTTTTTTTAAAAAATAAAAATTTAACACGATAAATTGTATAAAAAGTCAAATTCTTGCTACAACAAATCTATACAACAATAACAGAGCAAGAAATATACATAAAAAAGAAATAAATAATATTGGGTTACATATATATCACAGTAAATTATACTGTAAAACTAGAATGACCCACAATCCAGAAAATCCTAACAAGTAGGGGTGCACACGGTTCGGTTTCTTACGGTTATTGGGAGAACCGGAACTAGAACTGTTCCCATGCAACAGTTTCTTAATTTTGAAACCGGAATCATTGAGTTCGGTTCAATTCAGTTATTATAGGAGTTGTATTTAACCATATAACAGTTATATATATATATATATATATATATATATATATATATATATATATATTCAACGGTTCTGATTCCAGTTCTAAGACTTGGAACCGGAATCGTAGTGAATGGATCCTAAAATTTGGAGTCAAAATCGTAGTGAACGGTTCGATTCGGTTCAACTACAGTTCTTTATGTTTCTACCGATTTTTTGTACATCCCTACCAACAAAACAAAATATATATAACTATGAAAAAGTTGAAAGTTTTTCAATTTGTATGGAGTGAGAAGAGGGAATTGGAGGGCAACTCTTGCTCTTGAACTTCTTATGCTACTACTTTCTTTTTCATTTTTTTGATTTCTATTTTCCTTTCAACAATGAAAATGAATGAATGATACGAGTACTAAATATCATTCTTATTTCTTTGACAAGAGATGGTTGGGACTTCTTTGTTTCTTTTCCTCAAATAAGGTTATATATTTATTTTTATTTTTTAGCATTGGTACCCCTAAATAACTATTTCTTATTATCAAATATATTAGTAATTATGGATATTGTACCCAATATTTTTTTCTCAAGGCAATTGATGCTCTTTAATTCTGTCTACACTTGATTATTCTTATATTTTTATCGTTGTATCAAGCAATAGCCTTTTATAAAAAAAAATTCTTTTCATTTTCTATCTTTTTGTTTCAATTTTTAATTAAAATAATATAATCATCATTTTAGAAAAAAAAGAATTTTTTTTAAAAAATAAACATAAACACTAAAACATCATTTTGGTGTTTAGGATTTAAAAACTTAACTACAGTGCTGTTTTAAAAGTGTTTTGACAATTTATAAACAAAACAAAAATTATCAAACATGTTTATCTTAAAATTTTATTTTTATAAACGATAAACATAAACAGTAGGACCCTTACTAAAGTGCTATCATAGTCTATATATAAGCTCTTTTTTTTTTTTATAATGGTTTATATATAAACTTAACAGGACTAATAATTGAACAATTATCAAACTAGTAATGCTGTTCATTACGAATATATATATGTGTGTGTGTTAAATATAGTTTTTGGACATTACCTTGGCTTAGTGGTGATATGAACTATTATAGAGCGGATTCCAAAGTTCGAATTCCATTGTCAAATCAATTTGCCAGATGAAAATCACAATGTTCTTCTTATTTTTTTCTTTTAAATTGATATATATATATATATATATATATATATATATATATATAAGATTATAATTTGTTGTCTATTTCAACTTTTGCACCTAAAAGAAGAGGTTGAATACTATTAGGAAAAGAAGAAAAAATGGATATTAAATGTGCCCATAAGCTAAAATTAAAATAAAAGTAATTAGACATGAATTTCAATTTTAAGAATTCATAAATTACTACACTTGGTCGAAAGCATGCCAATGTTTTGCAAATTGAAGAAATAACTATATTATGACCATTTTAAGAAATAAATTATTTCTAAAAAAATATGAACGACTAACGATCTATCTTGAAATAATCAAGTACTTCCAATAAATAGATACGAAACACAAAATATTAAGGCACTGAATAAAATAATAAGATAAAAAAAAATCAAACTATTATAATATGAGAGTTCTATCAAAAATTTAGTAAGACGTTATCAAAATTAGAAGAATTTAATATATATATTGTTAAACACCATCTACTCTAAAAGTTTAACTGTTAGAGAAGGTAAAACTTGAATATTTATATCTCTAACACGCCCCCTAAAATGCGACTTTGTCGGGTACTTACGTTGACAAGGTGACGGCGAGGTTGGAATCCAGGACCTACTACTGCCTGAGGTTTTGATACCATGTTAAACACTATCTACTCTAAAAGTTTAAGCTGTTAGAGAATGTGCAACTTGAATATTTATATCTCTAATATGCTCCCTCAAGTGCGACTTCGTCCAATACTTGCGTGGGCCCAATATGTGATAATTTTTAATTTTCAGGGCAGGGTGACGACCGTGACGGCAATGTTAGAACCCAGAACCAGCTGCTGTCTGAGGCTCTGATACCATGTTAAATGTAATGGTATATTGAATTGATGAAAATGAATAGTACATAAGGCCCTATATATAAGCTAGCTATTAAGGTTAAACAAGGAGTAGTAGGTGAGACTATACAATGTAAGAGGTAGGTGAAATGTATTTAGTCCTAACGTTTGTCTAGATTAATACACATATATAGAATATGAGTATATATAGTACAATGGTAGGTGGGGGTAAGTGGAAGTACACTAGTAGTATAAGGTACATTCTGTACAACTGTGAGTACAACTCATAATCGAACAGCCTCCCTCAAACTCAAGGTGGATTATAGGAAGTCATCTTAAGTTTGGAAACAAGATTACGAAATTGACCTGCTGGAAGAAATTTGGTAAAGATATCGGCTATCTAATCATGAGAAGCAACAAACCGCAACTGTAAAACATTTTGAAGAAGATGATGACGAACAAAGTGACAATGAATCTCAATGTGTTTGGTGCATTAATGAAAAACGTCATTATGTGCTATCTGAATTGCACTTCTATTGTCACAGTAGATAAGAGTAGGAGCTACAAATGAAAATCCTATGTTGTGAAGGAGCCAACATAACCATAAAAGTTCAGATGTAGTATCAACAAATGCCTTGTATTTAGTTTCTATACTAGATTGAGCAACCACAGTCTACTTTTTGCTACACCAAAAGATGAGTGAATCACCAAGGAAGAAGCAAAATCCTATAATGGAATGACAATCTGTGAGATCTCCTGCCCAATCTGCATCAGTGTAAGCATGGAGAACAAGTGATGATTGAGAAGAGAAATGATGTCCATGAAACATGGTACCCTTGAGATAACGAAGAATTGTTGCAAAATTAGTGGATCATGGTGCAGCCATGAATTGATTAATTATATGAACGGTATGAGAGATGTTTGGACGAGTGATAGTGAGGTATACCGGACTACCAACCAACTGTTGATACAATGTGCCATCATGAAGAGGCTCACCATCATGTGGAGTGAGTCTCACGTTCGACTCGAGTGGTGTGACTGTAATTTTGCTATCAGTTATCCCAACTTTTGAAAGGAGATCGGAGTTGTACTTTGCCTGAGTAAGATAATACCCGTTGGTAGCTGTAGTGATCTCGAGGCCAAGGAAATAACTAAATGATCTAAGGTCTTTCATCTCAAATTGATGACTGAGAAACTGTTTAAGCACCTGAATACCCTGCCAGTCATCTCTAATGATAATCATATCATCGACATAAAGTAAGAGAAGGATGATACCACGGTCAGTACGTCGAACGAACAAGGCAGAATCATAAAAACTAGTAGAGTAACCATGATGAGAGATAGTGGAGCTGAACTTGGCAAACCAAGCACGAGGTGCCTGTTTAAGTCCATACAATGCACATTGAAGTCGACACACCTGATTGGAAAAATGAGGAGGAGACTGCATGTAAACTTCCTCAAGCAAATCACCATTGAGAAACACATTTTTCACATCCATCTAAAAAAGATTCCAGTGACAAGAGGCAGCTATGGCAATAAGTGTAATACCCCGCTCCAACACATGGTATGATATTGTCCGCTTTGGGCCTGAGCCCGCACGGTTTTGCTCTTGGGTTTTACCCCAAAAGGCCTCATACCATTTGAAGAGAACACACTACATATAAGCACATCCCTTTTTCCACACCCAGGCGATGTGGGATTGAGCACCATGTATCCTGTCAGTGTGGTAGCTCAGCCCAGTGTCTGTCTTTGCACCCCCCCACTCACACCCGTCCACATGGGTTACTACAATAAGACTTCGAACAGATGAAAGATGAGCAACTAGAGCAAATGTCTACTCGTAGTCTATGTCATATTCCTGTGTGAACCCTTTGGCTACAAGGCGAGCCTTGTAACGTACAACAGAACCATCAGAGCGAGTTTTAATCTTGTACACCTACTTATATCCTATAGCAAATTTTCCAGGAGGCAAATCAACGAGATCCCATGCTTGTGTTTTGGCAAGTGCAGCTCTTCTTTCATTACTTGTTACCATAAAGGATTAGAGGATGCCTCATGAAAAATGTGAGGATCATGTAGAGTTGCAAGTGTATGATAACAATGAAAATCACTAAGATGTGAAGGTGGAGCTCTTACCTGAGTGGAACAACAAAGATCGGAAGCATTTGTATTGCTAGGTACCTCAGATGGGACAGATGACTGAGACTCAGTTACAGGATTGCTTCTGATGATTCTGTAGGATGAGAATCAGGGAAAAGATCTGCAAAAAATGATAATGTAAGAATAAGAAATGTATGGTCAGGAACATTAAATGTTAACTTAGTATGAAACATCTTGTATTATCATAAGATAACATGATGAGAGACTCTAAGTCGTTTAAAAATAAGATTATAGCACCAATACCCCTTTTATTTAAGTCCATACCCAATAAAGCAACAAAGTTGAGAGCGTGGTTATAGTTTGGTGCGCTTATGAGGTTTGAGTAGAACAAAAGAAGTACACCCAAAGACTCTAAGGTGACTATAATCAGGAGGCTTGTTGTAAAGATGTTCAAAAGGTGTTTGGTTATATAAGAGAGGTGATGGAATTCAATTAATTGTATAAATAGAAGTGAGTGCAGCTTCACCCAATAAGGAGGAAGGAACAAAAACATAAATGACAAGTGATTGAATTGAGTCTAGAATATGTTGAAGTTTGCGTTCAGCTCGACGATTCTGCTATGATGTGCCTGGATAGCAAGTATGAAAAATGGTGCCATAATATTTTAGAATTTGCTGAAAATCATTTTGTCGATATTCAGAAGCATTGTTAAAACGAAAATTTTTAATTATTTTGGAAAACTACGTTGCAATCATTGTAGCAAAAATCTCAAAAAATGTTAAGCAATTCTGAACGATTTTTCATTAAGAATATTTATATGAATCGTGAGAAATCGTCTAGAAATGTGACAAAGTATTGTGATCCCCCCATAGTAGGCATAGGTGAGGGTCCCCAAACATCAAAGCGAATAAAATCAAAAGGAGTAGAAGCAAAAGACTCACTTTTATTAAATGTTAAAGGAAGTTGTTTACCTAATTGACATGAAATACAATCAAAAGACTCAACTTTTAATTGACCCAACAAACCCTGAGTTGCTAAGATTTTGACACGAGATAAAGAGGCATGAACTAATCGAGAATGTCATAGTTCAAAAGAAGGGGAGGTGAGTTGTGTAGAAGCAGTAGAGACAATAGGAGTAAGCAGATGAAAAGACAAAAGTTCGAACAATCTTCCTGTCTTACAGCATGTCTCAATGATCTGGCCTATCTGAGACTCTTGTACAACACAACCATTGGAAGAAAATGTTATGTTCAAACCTAACTCAGTTAGTTGGCCAACAGATAAAAGATTAAGAGAAAGGTTTGGCACAAGATAAACATCATGAACAACCAATTGTGAATGAGAAACAGAAAGACAGTTTTGGGATATGTATGTGTGTGCGCGGTGAAGCATAATCCTAGGTTCACTGTGTATTCAAAGGTGACCACTGACCAGAAAAGAAAGAAGAGCTAGTAGAGAATCATATGGTGAAGCATAAATCTAAACACACAGTGATGGGAACAAATTAGTCTGACCAGTCTAAAGGATTGAAACAGTGGTACACTTCAAATTCAAAGAAAACTAATATATTTTTTTTTATAAAAAAATGTTGCATTGGTGATCTAAGTATCAAAATGGTACTAGTCAGTACAAATATATACACGTGTATATGGTGAATATATTATATAGAGATACAAATTAAGGCGTTTATTAAATCTGTACTAATGTCATATTTTCTGGTCTAGCTAACTAATTATATACAAGTCTAAAAAGGTTCACACTTTCGTAGAATTGACTCTAGTGAATAAATGTAGATTCATTTGGCTTCATCAAGATGATATCATTCGACATCAAGAAATACACCCATAAATACATACATGTACCTTGTACACGTACATTTATGTATAAATAATTAAATATATATATATATATCTGTATTCTTTTATCTTGCCTTTGATCCTTATCTCGGGCAAAGCCTTTACATTACCTTTGAACATGTTTTGGAATTTTTATATATTTAATTCATACACAGTAGAATACATATATAAAAAAGTTTAAAATATAAATTTCACAACTAATGCGAATAATTCACAAGATAGTACAAACAAAGAATTCAGTACTTTAAGTTTCAAATGAACAATACATCAATACGAACATTTGAAATCTTACAATATATATAATACTTAAATAATCATATTATTTAGAATTAAATATTTAAGTTACAGTATGATATTTATTGAAATAATTGTAACAGAGGATCCTTTTTATACTGATCATCCTTAGGTTTTGCTCCTCCCTCTGCGGTCTTGACCTGCGCCGAAACCTTGACATCGGCTTGAGCATCAGTGGAGAATTTTGCAACTCCGGCGGTGGTGAATTCTTGCAATCTATGTCTGGCTGAAGCCATGCACATTACGTGCGACACAAGCAAGATGACAAGGACACCAATGGACATCACCTTCTTGGTTATTACTGCCATCTTGATTAAGTTGTACGTTGGTTTTAATTATAATGTGAAAAAAGAAAAGATGTATTTATATATGAGTTGGATCGTGGTGCATGTGGGTACGTGGGTTTTATAGGGCAAATTAATTAACGGTTAATTTCTTGATTTGGTTAATTTTGAGGGCCTTTTGTGATTGAATGGTAGACCTTGAGTTTAGGAGTAATTATAGTGGATATGAATAGTGCATTAGCTATTTGGAGCTAATTATTTGGTTATTGGTTATTAATTATTGGCTAACAATTAATTGAGCTGGCTTGATCTAGGTTCGATCCCGGGAATATTGGGATACAAGTATAGTAACATTTTGTGGTATTTATTTTGTATTTGATACATGCTAAAAATTATTGGCTACCTCTAGGAAGTACGTCTATAATACACTCGGTGTAAATACACTCCTAGAATATTCAAATAATAAAAAATTTGATGAAAAAAATCTTGAATAATTAACTTCTATAACTCTTAACTTAACACCTTTAAGTACTTGTAGATATATGTACATAAATTGTTGTGTACATGTTTTTCTTTGCGGTGAAGGTTTGAATCTTATTAGGGATGTTAATTTAACTTGTCTCAACTAGTCATGTCTTTATTGGGACGAATAGAGTTGTGAATAGATTAGAAAAGAGAGTTTAAAAACCGTAAAGTCCCAAATCCGTTCTGATTAATATTATTTTTTATTTATTATAATTTTAAATTTTAACTACATTTCTTTGTTATTATGAATGTTAAATACTTGACTATCCTTTAAAAAATACAAAACTATTTTTCTTTAAAAATATGTATATCGGAACACACCTAACTCGTCCCAACTCCAATGTAAAGCAGATTAGACTTTAAAAAAAATAAAATTATTTGTAAGCGGGATTTAAAAAAAAGAGTGTGAATAACAAACTCGTTAGTTGACATTTCTAAATCTCACACACACGGTCTAGTATTGGGTGGGCCGTGTAGGCAATCACTTTAGTTATTCTGTGGGAACAAATGGGTACATACAAGACTCAAGTTCACTTCTCGAATGAAATGGCCCAAATGGGCAAGTGGGCCACTCAAATACTTTGGTGGTCTTCACTTTGTTCCCCGACCGTGAGATTTTCATTCCCACTTATATATTCAAACACTCAGACTAATAATTGCTATCATGGTCTATATATAAACTTTTTTTTTTCTTTTTGATAATGGTCCATACATAAACTTAACTGACTAATAATTGAACAAATATCAAACTCGTAACGCTGTTCATTATATATATATATATATATATATATATATATCAATGGGGCGAATGTTCTGACTGGACTTCATAAAATTTCTTGGTCACTGTTCTAGTTCAAAGTTACAAAATTTATTCATAATTCAAAGAGTCTTTCTAAAATTAGTATCAACGTTAAATTGTACTTGTTTAGATCTTATCGGATGCAAACATAAATTTTACTTTCCTTTGATGTGATGGGGGGAGTCGTTGGATTCTCGATTGGGTTTAAACTTTTGATAAATTAATCATTTTCTTTTTTTTTTCTATTACAAAAGAAAATTAGTAATAGCATAATTATTGCACTATTGAATTAAAGGTCCAACCAACTGACCAAACAATGCTAAAATCATTTTAAGTGGCCATTGAAAACTAAAAAGCACTAAAGCAATTTTACACATGGACGGTTTGGATTAAACAGACTTGTGAAAAAGAGAAGAAGGATATTTTAGACAATAATAAAAAAAAATAATCTGACGGAAAACAGAAAGCAAAGAAGGAGCTTTTGGAACGAAAGAATAGGAAGCGACCACGTCACCCAAAACCAAGGGCATTAAAACCTCGTACACCTGCCGACAAGTACACCTTACACGTTGATTTCTTATCTACTTTTAGCATAGCATATAAATTATAGTACCTACACACACATATATTATACTATATAAAGTATATAGTATATTTAATTACAATTAACTATTTTCTTATTTACCCACTTGCAAGAGCAGCCAGAGCCCAACTTTTATTAGCACCACTTATTAAAATACACATAATGCCTATGAGTCTATGACCAATTCACTTACACTAGCACACATTATTAATCATGATATATATATATGTTGATCTATTTTGAGAAATTAACACTTCTATAAGGTATGATTCTTTTTCTTTTCTTTTTTCATAAAGACTTTGATAGTTGGATATAAAGTTATTCTTAAGGTGTGATTCAACTTTTTGGTTTAAATTTTGTAAATCTATATCAATTTTGACTTAAATATAAAATAGTTAATTTTTTGAGTTTTAATTATTTTAAGTGCCTAATACATGTTTCAATCGAAAAGGATCCCTTCTTGCCAAATATTTCTCTTGAATTCACATACCTTTTCTACTGTTCAAATTCAGTCACCTTATCATCTTATTTAATTTTAGCATTTCTCAATTGAGTTATAATAGAAATTTTAAATTTGAATTTAACAAGATGATGATGCGACTAAATCTAAACCGTTTACTGTATGTGTATATATATATATATATATAATATTTAGGGAGACGATATTCGCACTCCCATTTTGAACGATTGCACTCCAATATTAAAGAAAAAGACTCATCTAACCCTAACTAATTACTTTTTTTAAATACCACAACTAGCATTTCATTTATGGTATAATTTTTTCATCCCATCTCTTTCTAATTAACATTTTTGGTCTCCTGCTTTATGAACAAGTCCTTTTCCATTGGGCTTCCAACCTCTCAAAACTCTTTTTCTCTACTTTGTATATATTATCTTTTCTATGGCTTATTGAATTTTTTTAAGTAACAATGAAAGATCTCACAAATAAAGAAATTTCTGAGTTGAATAAAGTAATTGATTTTGTTAGCATAGAAAGTATTGAAGAACTATCAAATCTTCGTGAAACATTCAATTCTTTCAATACTAATGGTAATGATAACTTTTTCTTTTATTTTTCTTTTTCTGTTGTATACTTTGAGTTTAGTTTTTGATTTTTTTTCTTTTTGTTTTTTAAGAATTAATTTGGAATACCTTTAAATCTTGAAATTTAGCTCTTTGATGATAAAAACCTTAACTGTTTTGACAACAAAATCACAAGAACAGTGAACTTATGAAAAGAAAATAAAATAAAAAATAAAGATGAGTATAATATACAACTATGACATAAAAATTTTCTAGGCCTTTTCACATAATCACATTACTTTGGTAATTGTTTGTTGGTTTAATAAAAGTAGATTCAGGAGAAAAATAAAATTATACACATGCTTTATAAGTGAAATGGATAGTTATGGTATTATAAAATAAAAGATGATAAATTAATAAGCTTATAGACTTTCTTGTCATTTACTTTAAAAGAAAAAAGTAAGTGGAGTGCAATCGTTCAAAAGATGAGTGCGAATATCGCCTCCTAATATTTATATATACTATATTACATACATTATATTATATATACAGGTTGCTGATATTCATGCTCCACTCTTTTTTTCCTAAATAAAGTTTACAAAAGAGTATTTAGACTATAGAATACTTGATTTTCACATTTTTAATACCATAATTATCCTTTTTTTTTTATTAAATTCAAATACTTGAATTCACTCTCAAGTATTTTCTCTCTCATGTTGAAATTACACACGGTATATATATACACACACTATATGTAAAATATATTATATAATAATTAAAAGTAAATTTAATCACATAATAATATAATTTCTAAAAGTTCTCTTCTTAAAGAAAACAATATTTCCTTAACTTATTGAATTATACAACAAGATTTCTATTTAAGTAAAACTAAGTTTTTCTCACCCTTCAAAATTAAAAACTTAATTTTCGTTTGATTTTTTAATTCAATTAAATATTACTATGCATTGTGGAGATTATTTTGCTTTCAATTTAATGTTATAAATAGGTTTTATTTGTTGATATAAAATCTGATTTCAATTCAAATATTTTTTTATCCTAATCACATACCCTTTTATCCTAATCATCTATACTTTCTCAAGTTATTATTTTCAAAATCAACTAAAAATATATATTTTGAAGAAAAAATTAATTCACCATTACCGTGAGAATTAAAAGCATTTAATAATTTATAGATTTGTGATGTTTTTCCATATAACTTGCCTTAACAAATTTAATAACTTCATCTAAGTAAGAGACTATATGATTACTAAGATATTTCAGTTATGTATAGAGAGATAAGATAAATGAATTTGCATTTTAGGATAAAGAGTTATAATCTTAATGGAAAAGGATAATTATGACATTAAAAATATAACAACCAAACATTATGTGATATAGGGACTCATTTATAATTTTATTTTTTAAAAAAAGAAAGCGGAACACTTAAAGATATTAGTAGAACGACAATATCAGTTCACATATATTATATATATATATATATATTATTTTTCAATATTAGAACCGTAAAATCGAATTAAATCAGATCATTTTTTTACTGTACAATTTGATAATCTTTATATTTCGATTCCAATTTTTGTAAAATAAATCGAATGAAATAGTGTGCACTCCTAGTATTGTGATTTTTATCGGCTGATATATTGGTGAGTCTTTATATCAAATGGCCCGTTTACCGTTAGATTCACCGCGGAACCATAATCCTAACCCACCCTCGGATATTACTACAGTACTTAAATTAATGCAATCGCACGTGGTTGGTGGCACGTGAGAAAAGACATACAAAAGGAAATGAATTATTAATGTTTTACTTTCAACGGCCCACCGTACCTTATCCTCAACCAGAAGGTTTGACTACTACGTGGCCTTGAGTGACTGGTCCATGAGGATCGTGGTGGATTTGCTTCATTGCGATTATAAAAGCACCATAACCGGCTACCGCCGGTTAAAAGGTAAAGGGAAAGAGGAATCAAGTATAATGTAGACTTGTATAAACCATTTTGATTATAATATTCATGATGTATATAATAAAAAAAATTATAATATTCCTGAGAGCATCATACTATACTAATATTATCGTAGCAAACTTTGATGCAAGGTAAAGAAAAATAATAATAAATAAATGGTATCTCCTTTTTCTAGACATAGTTACAGTTTTTATCTAGATTTTTATTGGATATGAGTCTTATCTAGAAAACAAAAAAAAAAAGAAAAGAATAAAAGGATAAAATGGTAAAAATGCCCTAAAACATTTTCAGATTTTCAATTTAGTAAATATTCCTCTTATTTAAAAACTTATAAATTACTTAATGTCATTTATTCTCTGCACTAAAATAGATGAAAAAAATGTGATATGGCGTTTCACAATACATATTAATATTATATTTTGATTGATAATATCCTTTTAACCAATATATCTTTTTAGGGTTTTAACTTAATTTTGGACAACTTTTCATTTCAAAATCATTTTTAACTCAATTTTTTATTTTTTCAATCCTTTTTGAGGTTCAGAGGTATTATTTTCTAAATGCAAGATAATTCAAAAGAAGTTTTTGTAATTTGTCCAAAGAAAAAACAATGCATATATAGGATCTTATTTCATCACCCATCATTGGTTTTGAGTGTTCCTTCACATGACAAGATTGTACCGATGTATAGAACCTTTACGTTGTTGGCATTAAAATGTCATAACGAAGTTGAAAATTATTACACATCAATGCATCCAACGAAAAAGAAGTTTCGATTACTATTTGTTATGCGGTTTCGAAATAAAAACGTCTTTAAAATATCAAATGCTATATAAATCAATTTCATAAGAAAAAACTCTCCATCAAAAGTTGGTAGTTGGAATCATAAAACTAGACAACCTTGACCCACCAAATGATAGATTTTTGACCTTTGGTACACAGTAACTTTCAAATAGTGTTGCAGTAGATAATAATAGCCACTTATGTAATGGTTGTCACCTTAACCGGAAAAGGAAAATTTAAAAGAGATTTTTATTTTAAGGTAGAAGGTTACCGTAAGAGGAAAGGTTCTACGTGGGAGGGTAATCAAGATTCTCGTGTGTATCCAATCACCTTTCCTCTTCTTTTCTCTTCTCTTCCCTTCTTTTATTTCCTGTGAACGGGACAATAATTGGACGGCCCAGATTCGTTCAACCTATTATTCGCCCTTTTTTGGATGACAGTGATGGATTGTTGTTTTATGTCAATTCCGTCCCATCAAGGTTTCTCTCTCCTCCGTCCTTATTTTTTCCTCTCCACATAAATGGTACTTTGGACTTTTGCTTCAACTTTATAATAATACCCTGTTTGGAAATTGACATCTCGCGTGATGTTTCCAATTATCTCTCTCCTTGAAATTACATTTTTCTTTTAAAAAAAATATGATTAATACTTTGTTTGGTATAAAAAAAAAAAAAGAGAAATGAAGAAAAGATAGAAAGAAATGAGCAAATTTTTTTCATTTTGTAGAGAGAAGAGAATGAATCATTCTTCATATTTTACAAATTTTTATTCTTTTAAATTTGGACGGAAGACGAAAAGGAAGAAAGATTAGACTATTATAAATTATTTAAATTACAAATTTTTTCTTATTTTTCTTTCATTCTCTTCTAACAAATAAAGTAAAATATTATCTCATTCTATTCTCTTCCATCCAATCAAATAAAAAGAGAGAAGAATGTAATATCTTCTCTAGGATGTCTCATCCATCCCTCATTCTCTCCATTTCATCTAATTTTTTTTCTTCCTACCAAATGGAACATAAATTAGTATTTAATTTCAATACAAAAACACCAATGAGTTGTTACCAAACATAAGTTTGTGATATTCATAGTTTGATATATTTATATAGAAGTTGTGATAGCTTTAAGTTTTCATTACAATGAGAAACTAGTTATAACATAATTCTTGTGACCTTTGGGTCACGAGTTCAAAAATAAAAAATAAACTGTTCACATGTAAAAATAAAAGAGCAATGCTACACGTCATGAAAATATTTCATGAATTTTTATCTTGAATGATGTGGCAATTAAATGGTGAATTAGTATTGGTGAGATTCCCCCCATACACGAAATTTTAATGATATTATCACCTGCCACATCATTCATGATGACAATTCATGATAAAATTTCATGACGTTTAGCATTTTTCAAAATAAAATTGTGTAGAGTCTCATATACTAATTTTGACCTTTATAAACCTTGGAGGAGCAAAGCTATAATTTCATTATTATGTTTGCATCATGTTAGTTTCTATTTTCAACCTTATGCCCTTGTACCTAATCAAATTGTAGGAGTCTAACCTCCTGCTAGCAACAAAAAATTTAAGTCTAGTTAGAGCCTAATTTTTTTTTTTTTTTAATCCTTGGAAAAAAATAGGTGTCAAAAGTTTGCTAGTATGTACTAATACCTATTTTGTGGGACAAAATTGAATATCTATATCAATAATTATTCTGTTATATTGATGAGACTAATTTTTCTGAACATACATAACATTTCACAAGTCAAGATAAATCACGCGAGTCACTTGCACTAGACAAGTCTAAATATAATACTCGTATAAGTTTAGTTAATTCTAAAAAATTCAAACTCTCTTCATTTTAATTTGAAAGTAGAGGACATATTGTGGACTTATTAGACATTTGGTAAGTAAATCCGTTTATTAGGTATAACAAATTAAAAGTAAGATTACTCGCTATTTTGCAAATTGTAAATTCATTATTGGCATACGAATGAATGCGTGGAATTGTTGAGGACATATATATATCTATATATATATATATATGTATATATTCACTGTTGGCTTTTGATAAAGAACAAAGGGCTGCTGATGGTCGGAGGGAACCATATCAAACACGTGATTCTCTTCTTTCCACTAAAGGCAATTCTAGAAGAAGAAAAAAAAACAAAAACTTAAAATAACCTGCATGTTCTGAACATGTTTTGTAAGTCCAAACAGAAACAGATAAAGACAATGACTAAGTACAATTGTCAAGATAATTATAGTTGGAATTTGAGTTTATCCATTAAAAAAATTACTGTAGGTAAAATTATGAACAAGTTTTACTTTTAAAAGTAGGACATTTTTGTAATTTTCTTTTTTTAAAGAGATAAAGTTTTGATTCACACCGGATCGGAATCAGAATTTGTTATGTTAGATGGAGTAATTTTAACTGAAGCATGTGGTACAGTGGTAATTTTAGATCTAATTTAATCAACATATGAGTTGAATATGATTTTATTTTAATTTATTTTTTTTTTTTGCAAAAGTTGAATATGAATAAAGACTTCTTCAAATATAGTATAGCTTATTCGGGCTAGCTATATTCCATGGATTGCATACATGGCTAAGATATATATGAACTTTGTTCATAAGTTTCAACTGTTCTTCAACGGAAAACTCGTTGTAATTTGTAACTTATATCTCTTTGGTGGTATGATTTTAGTTTTCGTTTTCCCTTGGTTATAACATATGAAGATAATTTAGGATAATTTACCTTGATTTTCTTTGAAATTTTGTTTAATTACTCTGGAATTAAAGTTTTTAAAATATGATGGTCAACCTCTACTTTACTGATATTTGGTTGACTTTACTCTGATTATTCTTATCCTTAATTAAAAGTCAATTTTGATAAAATGAATTAACAAAAGAAAATCGAAATGCCAAAATGATAGTAGTGGTTGAGTTGGTGTGCCATTGATGGATAAAATATATACAAAAAAAAAATGTTAATCTCAGTTAAATGATCAAAAGTTAAGGTTATTTTTACACAAAGGTATTTTAATTTGAGAGTATTTTGTAATTGTGTATTAGATGTGATTTTATTTAATGGACCATTAGTCAGACATTCATACCTAAATTCACATACAAATATACATTCACCTACACTTACAACTAAAATAACATTATATTTTTTTATAATACCGTAGGCATGGATAATACGCTAGTATGTGTGTAAATATATATACACATATATCGGAAACAGAGAGTTTTTTTAATTTATTAATCTTTGGTATACAGTTGCAAAATAAATCTTAAGATATGTACAACCACCTAAAACTGGTATATATTTATAAAATGAGATTAAAAAATTAACAAGAAAAGTAAAAATAAAAAGTTAAGACTTCAAGTCAGTAAGAATAAAAGTTCGGATGTGATTTTTTTCTCAAAGAAAAAAAAAGGAGAGATTTATTGAACTAAGAAAAAATCAATGTAATTACAAAAAAGATTAGGAAGTGTCGGTATAACTCACTCTGTATAAAACCATTCATGGTAAGTAATAATCCACATGCTCTGATCAATATTATGTAACTTCTTAAAAGAAAAAAAGAGATATTATATCAACTTTGTTGTGCATTAAACACGTTTTGATTTTTATGGACCCTATTTTGGGAGATAAGACAATCTTAGCCGTTGATTGAATCGAATTAGAGTATGAGAAAAATGTAGGCTTACAGTGAAGCCATAAATAAGCTGACAAGGCGGTCCTCCACCGAAGAGTCCCATTTATTGTAATAGTCAACGTCCTCCACCCATGATTGAAATCAGGCTATGTTATCTCCGTCCATTTTTGGCTGATTACAACCTATAACCTATTGACACGTCAAAGCTAGAAGTCAAGTCAGCTAGAATTATTGTGTTTATACCTATATATATACATACATACATACATATGTATATATTTAATTATTAGAAATAGATATACAATAATTTGGCACATTTTTCTTAGGTACACAGAAATTTAATAGTCACATTGATTGAGTCTGAACTTGGCAAGACTTCCCACCACATGTATGAGTTACAATCTTGGGTCCTACATGAATACATCTAATGAGTGAAAGTAATTTGGTTTGTCTTGTTAAAAAAAAAAAAAAATTTTGGTTTGTTGTTTTGTCAGTTCAATTTGATTCTGATTTTAAAACACTAAAACAAAAAAGAAAAAATTAAATTTTGGTGACCAAAATTTTAAAAATTTGCTTTACAGTAACTTTAAACTCAATAAAAAGTAAATAATGATCAATTTTTAAAAAATAATTGTCAACGAGTGACCATTTAACTTTAATTTTAAAAATATCTTCTCTTTTATTTAGAGATTCTTAGTCCATTCTTCGTCTTCTCCAATCTCAATTATAAATATCAAAACTTCAAAATGCATAAAAAGATTTTAAAAAAGAAAAAAAAAAAATATATATATATATATATATATATATATATATATATTTAGACATATATGTTCATCTTACAATTAATGCATGTGCATATATGAATTTTTTTTTTTTGTGAATTTAAGGGTTCCAAAGATGCCGTAAGAGTTATAAGTTAAAATGAATTAACTATTTAACACTGACATAAGAAAAGAAAGATTCATAGAAGAAGTTGATAATCAATAGTCATGGCGCAGTAGACAATAGGTTTATTAGCTAAGTCTATTCCTATCCTCAAATATTCCTTATTAATAATTAATTGCACCATTTTTTTTTTTTTGTTAAAGAGATATATATATTATTATTATTATATTTTCTTTACAATGTATATATATTCATATATTGTATACAAGTCAATGAATTCTTTGAAGTTTCTGATATTTGGGTTTGAAAAAAACGAAAAAAAAATGATGAGGATCTATGGAGAGAAGGAAGGGTATTTTGGATTTTAAGATTAAATGATTATTCATTAGCAATTATTTTTTAAATTTGACCACTATTCACCTTTTATTGAGTGTAAGGTCACTAAAAAATAATATTTTTTCAATTTTGGTCACTGAAATCTAATTTTTCCAACAAAAAAATAGAAGAAATAAAACCTAATTAATTTTTTGTTTTTGTTTTAGCAATTAACTTAAAGAACTCCAACCATCTACCTTTTACTTCGAATCTGAACTAGATAATAATAATTTAGATCAATTCAATTTTAAAAATTATGTTAGTTTAAAAACACAATTTAAAAGTAAGTAGGTCTAATCATCAAACCAAGTGATTAATGGTATTTTCTCCCAGGGAGAGATGGACGGTTAAAATCTCCTTCAAGAATATTGTGAAAATTATTTATTAAAAAAAATGAGTTATTCCATAACGAGTTTTGAAACCTTTAATTTGGTCGGTGTTGAAACTTTTAATTTGATCAATGTTAATGTTGTATAAATTAGGAATCAAATTCATTCTTAAATAGTCAACAGTCTTTGTAGTTGAAATCAAAGTGTTCCAACTCCTGAAACTAAATCAAAATAGTATATTTTGATTCAGATTACGATTTGAACCGAACCATTGTAAATCTTTAGAAAGAAGCTGTAAAAAAAAAAGTGAGTTATTGAAATTTTAAGCTAAAATGTTGCTTTTGTTGATCAATCTAATGCAAACCATTGACACCCTAATACTGATTTAACATCTCTATTCATTAAGTTTTTTCTTTTTTTAATTAGATAAATATTTAAACACACATTCATAAATGCTCGCAACGAGACTCGAACCCTTACCTAAGTTTTACTTAAAGTAATTCAGAACTCTTAGGCTTTTTATTGAGCAATCTAATCACCCGGATTTAGTAAGTTTGTAGGAATCAAGCTCTATTTATTCTTTGAATTTTTAAAGTGAAAAGGTGGCTCTAATGAGCATACTTTTTTAAGTGAAAACTTATTCCTACTCAAAGCATTTATGGTGGTTGTTCTTCTTTTTATATCATTATTCATTAATAGATGTCATTTTCAATATTACGCTAATGGGAAAGAAAAACCTTAAACTTTCTTCTTTTTATTACAAGAATTTCATTTTCATTGTACTGTAGTAACAAAAAGGTTTTATAGCCATTATTTTCAACTTAAAACATTACTATCAATATCGGATTTTTTTTGGTCAATGTTCGAAACATATATTATCCAGCTATTAAAAAGAGAGCTGGTGATTAATCATTTACACAAATTTTTTAAAAAAATAAAGTTGAAAATTTCTCTTAACAATATTTTCACTAATTATAAACTTAAGCCAATATTTAATGGGTTGTTTTTTTTTTTTAAAAAAAGAAAGAATAACTTAAAAAAAAAAAACCTAGAATAGTAATAGTAATTAAGATATAAATAGAAGGCCAAGTTGGTGAAGCAAAATATATAGCATTGGAGACACAGTGGGCAAAGTTGCTAATAAGTGTATTACAGCAATACTAGCTTCACAGTTCCCACGTCGCATCTGTTTCTTTTTAGTTACAGGCTTACCGCCGCTGCTCCTTTCTCTCTCTGATTTCTCTCTCTACATTTGCAGCTCCATTTCTGTTTCTATACATTAGTTCCTCGTCTTCCAATGGAACCTGACAAACGGCCGTTATTTTCACCACCACGACTCTCTCTCTCTCTCTACTGGTAAAATGCAACTCACCTGAGCTGCTTTCACACACATCAGTTTGACTCTCTCTCTCTCTGCTCGCGAAACGTTACTGAGAAGAAGACGAGTTTCATTCTCAAATCTCTATCTCTATCTATCTCTGAGATCTCCCCCTGTATTTGTGATTATTCATCGAAATCGATTTTCGGATCCGATCGCTCTCTATCTTATTATCATAATCATCACCATCACCGGTTGATTTCTTTCTGTGTATTGAAATTCTATGCTCCGTATAAGCTACTCTGCTTCGAAGGTCAATCTCAGAAATTAATCACATACAGATATATATATATATATATATATATAGAGAGAGAGAGAGAGAGAGATGTTGGATCTTAATGTTGATATAGTCTCTGTTGATTCAATTTGCGATGAAAGCGAGACGAAGACCACTGTCCAGAAGCTTCTGGAAGGCGTCGGAACTCAAGTGGACGATTCCGGTACTCCGAATTCCTCCGTCGTCAACGAGGATGAAGCTTCGAACATTGCCGGAGACGAGGACTCGAGTTCTACTCACAGTAAGGTCTCCAACACCTTCTCTGCGTTCAATTTCGATATCTTTAACAAAGGGAAAGAGAGATTCAATAACATTATCAAAATCAATGATGACTGCAATGAAAAATGGGGCTCTGCGTTGGTCACAATGCAACTTTTTCCGATGGCTGGAAACGGAGGAGTTGGTGATTCGGAGAAGTTTGTGTCTGGATCGTCGTCAGGGGCAACATCTTTGTTGCGGCCGCAGTGGTTGAATCTCTCGTTTCCGGAATCAGGTGGGGGGCCAGAGTTGAAAACCGTTCAACAACAGAAGCAGCAGCCTCCGGTGAGGAAGAGTCGGCGTGGACCAAGGTCTCGGAGCTCGCAGTACCGCGGAGTTACGTTTTATCGGAGGACTGGACGATGGGAATCACATATCTGGTAAACTGTGTATAGTTGTTTTCGAATTTATGAATTATGCAGCGCCATAGACGTGTATGCAACGGAGTCCCTAAATTTAGCTATGATATATATATATATATATATATATATATATATATATATATATAACGAATGGTGGGTGTGAATTGATTAACTCTGATTTTTTATGCACTCGACGGGCCTCTTATTGCATGATCTTTATTGAATTTTGTATGTGTATACAGGGATTGTGGGAAGCAAGTGTATTTGGGTAAGCAAATGATCCATTTACTTGATTTAATTGCTCTTTTTAATTTTCTTGGAGAGTGATTACTTGTGTAATTATGTCAGTATGTTTTCTATTTGATTAATTTTTGTGGATTTTTCTAGGTGGATTTGACACTGCTCATGCGGCAGCTAGGTAAGAGTTTATTCCTAAGAGGAAACACCTTCAGTTAGATTGGATTTCTTCTGTATTTTCCTTAAATGTGGATTACTATAATTCAGAGCATATGATAGAGCCGCCATCAAGTTTCGGGGAGTTGATGCTGATATCAATTTCAATATAAGTGATTATGAAGAAGATATTAAACAAGTAAGAATAGATGACTGGTCACTGGAAATTTTTCTCGAGCAATTTCTACAGCATACTTATCCTCTTTCAATTGATCTACAGATGAAAGACCTGACAAAAGAAGAATTTGTGCATATACTTCGTCGTCATAGTACTGGATTCTCTCGGGGGAGCTCAAAATACAGAGGAGTGACCTTGCACAAATGTGGTCGATGGGAAGCTCGAATGGGTCAATTCCTTGGAAAGAAGTGAGTACCAAACTGAATCTATTATTTCCTGGACAAATACGTTGTTAGATGTAGCTATTTGAAGTTTAAAATTGGGTACATGACTACATGGTGCAGTGAACTCTGATTTCTTTTCTGAGAACTTACCATTTTGCGTTTCTTCATTCATGATATATAACAAATTTAGAATGGTTTACTTCAAAGAAGAAATGCTAAAGGACCTCTTTTTATCCATGAAATTATGATGCTTGCTTGCAGGTATATGTATCTTGGATTATTCGACAGCGAAATAGAAGCTGCAAGGTCCTTGCAAACATGAATTGATACTCATGGACACTGAATTTCTCGCTCTGAAATCTCAAATTTTATTGGGAAAATCTTCATTTTTCATTTTCTTAATTCAGGGCTTATGACAAAGCAGCCATCAAATCTATTGGAAGGGAAGCAGTCACCAACTTTGATCCCAGTACCTATAAAGGGGAGATACTAGATGCCAATAGTACAGGTATTTTTGTTTTATTTTTATTTTATTTTGGTTCATTGACCAACAATCCTTGTTAGTTTGTATGTACAATGAGTTTCCTAATTGTATGACTGCAGGCAATGCCCACAATCTTGATCTGAACCTCTGGATTTCACCCCCCTCTGATGGTTCCAAAGCGAATGACAACATCAGGGATTTGCACCTTCATTGTGATGCTTATGAAATGCCTGATGGAAAAAGATCTAAGGTATTCATATAATCAAAGTGCTTAATACTTCATCATGTTTCTATCAACTCTCTTTCCATAGTCCATTCTGGCTAGATCTTCATTTTCTCTTTCTCATTGTAAAAAAAATTAAGCATCTCTTTTCTCCATTTTTGCCATAGGCAGCATTGTGTTCCATTTACAAAATCTTGGAGAGGAGTTCTGTTGATTATTGTTTCCATGTCCTAAAACACATGCTAGTTTCAATTCTCTTTTGTGCAGGTCAAATATCTTTATGGCTATTTTAAATCTGTAGATGGGTTAATGGTTCAGTGCCCTTTTATGCAATTTTACAGGTTGAGAGCACTGCTTCTGCCTATATGGGTGAACAATCTCCCCATGGTCTGACAATGGCATCCAAGCACTCTTCCATATTGTCTGGCATGTACCCCAGTTTCATATCAAACAATGAGGTGCATGTCTTCTACTAATTGTCCATTTTTTCAGATTCATTTAACACATAAAGGAACTGGTATTGGACCTAGTAAACGTCAGACTCTGTAATCTTTTGATTGTCACATCCTAGACAAAGTTAAGCAACCATCCAATAATATATCAAGTCCTTGTTCTAGCTGATAAAGTATATTTGCATAGACTTATATGTACCAAGTAAAGTACTAACCTTCCAGGGAAAAAAAATAGACTAGCATGTACTGGGATCATTATCTTTTGACTTTGCCAAAACTTGACTTCAACTAATAGCTGGACACCTCAGCCATAAACTTAGCCTCCTAGACTCTTTCAAATTGTACTTCTTTTTCCTTTGGCTGTCTACATAAACTCATGAAGTAATGATAATGGAGACTGAGATTTGCAGTGTCATTATTTCAATGATGACACTTTACCTTAAGGTCGTCGTCGTTATCATCATCCTTGCCTTAATCTCATATGAATGGGGTCGGTTATACGAATTCTCTCCAATTGAGTGAGAATTCATCAAGAAGACTTGACACAAGTTTTACAGTCGGTTGTCTATCTGACACTAACTCACCTCCTTCACATCTAGCGTTGGGTACCTACAACAGGAGAGTCAAGGCAAAATAAATAAATAACTAGGGGTTGATCCGTATTATCTTGACTTGATTCTGCTTCCTTTATTTTTTTTAAAATACCGAGTCGGGGTATTCTCTTACCCGTATCGAATAGAACTTGCTGAACTATATCTTATTCATGTAAAACCTGCGTGGTTTAAATCGAAAAAATCATGTGGTTTTATGAAACCATGTGTTATGGCTCGAATATGTAGTCAATCCTATTTTGGATAGGGGCAATTAACAATTGAATCTGATTTTTCCCGTGATTTTCATATCTGTAATAGTGCGAAAAGAAGGCCTGGCTTTCCTAAATTAGTTTATAAAATAACAATAACTGCAGTAGTAGTAATAATAATAAGACTATTAAGTATTACAAGAAAATTTACCATATTATATGAAAATTGAACAAATAAGAAACAAGTAAAAAACTGAAAAAGTAAAGGACCCAAAAAATAAACAATGAATATGAACATCAATACGTTTATAAATTTCTATTGACCACTAGACCGAACTAAAAAAAGAAACCAGTCCGAAAAACTTGAACATCAGTACGTTTATAAATTTTAAAGAACAAAGAGATAGGAATGCTATAGACTGTCATCCATGCACCAGATGGAGACTTTGCACCATTGGATGGTGCAGGTTGATAGCTGACAGTATCCACATGTCACGTTACTGAACATTTTGCCTAAGAAGTACTTATGATGTGGATGTATCACACTTCATTTATGTAGTAGTTTCATAATTTCATAGAAGTATAGTTGCTAAACTTGAATTATTGTACTAATCTATATATTTGATATCATAAACAAGGGATTGTTATCCTCCAAGACAATGTGTTTTTTAGTTATGTGCTGCTTTTTTTTTGATGAATTTTTTTAGTTATGTGCCTTGTTTTAGAAGAGCCATGTTATGACATATTGTGACACTGCCACACCAATAATTGGAAATGTCCCTTCTTTATCTGCTATTCTACTGAACGTGTTACAGTGCCCTCTACAATTTTTACAAAGCTGCTCCTAAACCATGCTTTTCATTGTATTTTAATCCTTTTTTTTTCTTCTTCCCATTTCCGGGGCTTTTGTATATTTTAATCAGATGGAGAAAGGCCATCAATGCGGGATGAGTAATTTTGTTTCTGGTAGTTGCTTACTATATGTTCTTTGTCAACAGGAAAGGGCAATGGGAAAGAGTGCTGCTGGCATTCTTCCACCAGGATTCTCGAACTGGGCCTGGCAAATGCGCGGGAAAAACATGGTTTCCCCGGTGCCACTGTTCTCTAATGCAGCATCATCAGGATTCGCTTCCACAACTGCTTTGTCAACTTCCTTTCCTCCACTAAATCCACATAACATGACTACCCACAAACTCTGCATTCCATCACCCCCCACCGGCACTTCTCACTTCTACAATCACAAGAACTGAAGCAACATCACGAATGCAGATTTGTCTCTCCATCCATTTTCGAAGGTCAGTTGAGCAGGAAACATAGAACAGTAACAGTAGTATTCAAATCCATGATTGTATAAATACGTATAATATTGGAGCATAGATTGATATAATGCCCCCAAACTTGCCTTTGTAAATGTCTAAAACTATTCTCTCTTTGAAAGCTTTTCATGTTATATTGTTACATGCAAGGAGATACATTAGCCTACCTTGAATTGTTGGACAAAATTAGATATTCCTAAAGCACAAAGAGACAGGTTTTATCCCATAGAAGTGTATGATTACTTTGTTTCTACTGCCTTATGTCATTAAATGGTGTTTTTATATTGTCTTCCACACCTCAAAATTTATGTTGTCTTGTTGTGAGCCATCAAGTGCTCCTAAAAAATTTGGAGAGATTTTTAAATGGTTCGAGATTACATGTTCTCGGCCAATCACATATAGACATATTACCAAATTATTAAATAAAGCTGACATATTTGGTGATTGGCCGAGAATATGTAGTTTCAGACATCTTAGAACAATACCCACATTGGATCCCCCAAACATGGTATCTGAAGCACCCATGATTGTCTTCTTTCGAATTTTGATATGTTGTACAGTGTAAAAGTTGTAAAAATGCGGTCCCTTTACTAGTAGCACACTTGCGCAACCACATAAATTCTATGCAATAATTTACAATCTTTATGGTTCTTTATGATGATTCTTGGCATCTCAAACTAAGAATACTAAATCAGACGGTTTCAAACTATTTTAATATTTGACTGGGGCCTTGTTTTAAAAATTTATTGACCGGGGCAATGAGAAAGTTTGAATCGACTAACTTTAGAGTGTGGGTTTGAATTTAAGGACAGTCATTTTGTATAAAATAATGAAAAGCTAAGTCTAGTTAAAAATTTTGTTTTCAGCGTTTTGTTAAATGGGACATACACTTAAAAAAAAAACAGTTTTTTTTTTTATTTGGGCAAAATAATGTGAATAGTGTCTATTCTCAAATGTCCTTTAACACCTTTTCCGTCTCTTCTCAAGAAACAAGTAGGCTATTTCTTTGCAAAATTGTGTTCAATTTGATATGTGCAATTCTGCCAAAATCTCTTCGTTAATTGGGGAAATAATTTACACGAAACGATTTTTTTGAGGAACATATCGAGAGAATTTAATTTGTGTTATTTAAGTAGTAGACTAATGCCATTATAATGACCAACTAGAAATTTGAGGGTGTAAGTTTTGAATGTGTTTTATCCTTAGAAAATAAATAAATTAGGGTCATTATAAAAATAACATATGAAATTGAGCACAAAATAATAATGAGTGAATGTGTGTTTATTTATTTCATTTTTTATATTATTTTTTTGGGGGTTTGGGTGGGGTGTGATGACTGTTGAGGGGTCACTTTTTCAACAAAAAAAAAAGAAAAAAAAAATCAACACGCTTGGATAACTATTTTCGAATATGTGCTATCCTGTGGTGAGCTGCTGACTAGCTTGGAAGCAGCAGTCCAACTCTGAAAGGACCACCCTTTGCAAGTGGTAAGCAACCTTGTCACAAAACACAACCTTCACAATCAAGGCGTGGGGCTGACCTTTCGACTTTTGCCAAGGTAATCAACCACTAACTTGAGTCAGCTTTCTATAATATATATATATATATATATATATATATATATATATATATATATTTCTCAACGGTAGGGGGTCATTACTTGGTGTAATGATAATGATAAATTTTCAACTAACAATTTCAGTAAAGCACTTAATTTGTAAGAGATCTCAGTCTTTAATGGCATGCTCGATTCAGTTTTCAGAGAAAAGTGTCAACCAAACAAATTTTGTACAATTTTCTGTTTTTAAGTTCTTGAGAAATGTTTTAAAAAAACTAAACCAAAAAGGGCCTAATTTCTCTTTTGGGTGTATACACCGAGTAGCCTTGTGTCCATTTAGAAAGCACGAACACTTCGTATAGGGGTGCCGTGTCCGTGTCAGACACTCGGACACTTCTCGGTCACTCGGACACATGTCGGACACTCCTTAAAAGTGTTCTGGAATTATTTTTTTTAGGACACTGCTGGGACACGGCAAGGACACGCGGAAGACACGACGGGGTACATTTTATAATTTTTAAAAGTACAAAAAAATCCCTAAACTTTTTCAAAGTTACAAAAAGACTCCTTTGAACTATTTTTTTGAGCATTTTAGCCCCTCATCTTCTAAAAATTAATATCTTGACCCCTTGAAATAACTATAATGACATATATACCATTTAATATGACTATTATGCCCTTTTCTATATAAATATAGTATTTTCTAAAATAAAAAATTTAAAAAATAAAAAATAGTTAGATAAAATTCCTAAATAATAAATTTAGAAACAAAAAAATAAAAAAGCCAATAGAACTTTATTTAACATAAAGTCATGTTGGTTTATTTGGTATTTTGTATTTAATTTATTTGTTTGTTATTAAAAAAATGAGTAATATGCAAAATTCTAGTAGTGGGTTTAATATAATAAACATCCTTTTTGAAAATACATTAATTGCTTGATAATAAATTGAAGTATTTGTATGATTTATTATTTTTTTATTGTTAGATTTATAATATTGTGGATATTGGTTAAATTGCTGAATATATATTAATATATTATTTCATAACCGTATTCCCGCTGTGTCGTGTCTTATTTTTTTAAAATTTGTCGTGTCACCGTGTCCGTGTTGTACCCATATCCCGTGTCCTTGTCCATGCTTCTTAAGTGTCCATAAACTATAACTTCCCTCCAGAAAAGCAGACTTCGCAGCAGAAGACGTTTACTAGTGTGTCACATTAAGGATTGTTTCAATATCACAAGGATGATTAAATTCCAACCTACTGTTGCAGCTCTAACGATTCAGTTGCGCAACACTGATAGCATTCCATGCATATACATATTTATAGATGCCGTGTATGAACAAAAAACAGACATTTTTCAGATCTCAATCAACCCTCACAAACGGAAACAATCCCCTGTATACAAACCCATTCTGTAACACTACTTTCCCACCATAGTTGCCAAATCACGATTTCCAGCCCCCATCATAAAGGGTAAGAAAACTTGATTCTACATAAGGATCAACAATTCCACGATCTTGTAGAATTTGTCCATCCCGGTGATAGGATCATAATCAGACTATCATTTTGCCTTGGCGTTAAAAATATTTCTAGCCGAGGAAATTCACCAACGCTGAACATCTCAAAAGAAAGCGGTGATAAAATCAAAAAAATTACCGGAGGGTTGTAAGCAGAATTACCTAAAATAAGAAATTCCTTCTTCACAAGCTTCAATAATATCGGATTTACAAACGTGAGATCCGTTTTTGAGTTCCTGAAACAGAGACAGCTGCAGCAAACAGTAATATGACAATCCCTACATAAATGTATCATTTATAACCAGAGATATTTCATCCTACTGAATCTACACGGCCAGTAAGGTCAAAAGGACAGTTTCATTTTCAAAAAGAAACGAGAATTACATCCCATAGACTTTGCTGTATACATCGCCTGAACTGGGCATCTGTAACATTAAATCTCCATACCCAGGAAAGAACTTGTTGAATCCTAATCTCTCGTTTCTCTGAAGCTCTGCCATGCCAACTTCATTTCTGCGTTGGAGCTCATCCAAAGTGGGCTGAAAGCTATTTGAAATGTGTACATTTCCAAATTTCTGCGGTGGCAATTGCGTAAAGGCAGATGGATTATAGGATGGGTGTTGATCCACGAACCTTGAAGAAATACCGTAAGTATCAGACAAAGGAGAAAACCCATCCCCAAAGCGACCAGAATGTCTCAGTTCCTGGTGTGCAAATGGGGACTCTTGCATGAAAAACTGAGAAATTTTTGGGTCCTGATGTGCAGGTGTAGATTGTTGCATCATAAGCCAAAGTTTTGCCTGCTCTTCGTATGCACTAGTTTGTTGAGTACAAGCTAGCCTCATATCTAAACCTGAAATATTCAACCCATTTGTTGGCTTGCCTCTACCAACAACTAATATGGCAGGATCAGTGAAGTCAAAATCACCACTGTGGCTGATATTTCCTGTTGATAGTGCACAATGCTGATTGTTTGGCAGTGAGGGAGTTTTAGCCAAGTGATTCCCTGAATACAAAGGTGGCATATAACAAAGCTTAGTCATTGCTAACTCATCATGTGATGGTTGGGGGGAGAGAGAGAGAGAGGCATACCAGAGGTAGCACGGAGAATCTGGTCTGCTCTCTCACTTGCAGAGAACCCAGGAGGTGGTTGTCTCGATGGCATTGAAAAGCCGGGTGGAATCAAACTTTGAGCCCTGGACACTGTTAAAAAAAATGTCAAGGAAAAACTGACGAACGTTATAATATGTAAAACACAATTATGTTACAAAGAGCTTGACATTAAGCAGGTATGCAATCCAAATGGGCACCAAATAATTGAATTCTCAGGACAGAGCCAGAAAACAATCATTGTGGCATGATGGTATATACCTTCTAATTAGCAAGGTCCCAGGCGCTAATTTTTGGGTAAGTTTTTAGTTGGTTAGTTGGAGATATCATATATTAAAAAATTGCAAAAACTGCAAGAGAAATAACTATAAAACATAAATTCAAAATTAGTGCAGCCCATACACTGGCAACGAAAATCATCTTAATCAGAGCAGATTGATGGTCGAATCTTCAGACAGTATACAATACAATAAACATATAGAACTTCTGAAAAGATGCCAACTCTTATATTCTATAAAAAATGAAATTTTGCTCCCTATTTAGCATGTTCTTTTTTCTTTTCTTTTTCTCGATAAAGTTCTATTCTGCATTTTCTCTGCAATCAACTTCCGAGATGCAATGTAAGTTGATTCTAGAATCTCAAAATTTTTGAAGGGGGAAAATTATCAAATAACAATGAAACTTGACAAGCTGTTAAACCCTCCCTACTCCCACCACCCCCAAAGATAAAGGGGAAATACGTGTTCCAAAGCTATCATTGGCATGCCAAAAAGTGTTCTAGACTACCACAATAAATATCATCAACAGCTTCTAGCCTTCTACCACAACAAAATTTGCAATAGAGGTTAGAGTCATACAAGCACTCTAGCAGAAACGCCAACATAGCAAAGACATACTAGTAATTTCAATTTCAAGTACACTAGCAAACCTGTATGTAATGATTAGATGGCAGAATTCTCTTACTAAATTACAAAAAATAAGAGAAGGGAAAATCCATAAAGAGATCAGAGTGTATCAATAAATTCGATTAACTTATTCATCCCTCAGCAGCAATAGAAGAAGCTGCACCGGCAGTATCGAGAATTTTTACCTAAAACACATACTAATATTCAGGTATAAATTTACTTATCCCTCAGCAGCTGTAGAAAGGAGGGGGGAGAGAACTTTTAACCTAAAACACCTGCACCCAGCCAGGGGCTTGTACACAGATGCAATTATAAGAGGGGAAAATCAAGTTTTTTTTTTTTTTGGGGGGGGGGGGGTGTGTGGTTTGGAAGAGAATTTTTAACCTAAAACACCAGCTCCCAGCCAGGGGCTTGTACACAGATGCAATTATAAGAGGGGAAAATCAAGTTTTTTTTTTTTGGGGGGGGGGTGTGTGGTTTGGAAGAGAATTTTTAACCTAAAACACCAGCTCCCAGCCAGGGGCTTGTACACAGATGCAATTATAAGAGGGGAAAATCAAGTACTAAAAATAAAAAACTTCAGCAATAGGCTAATATCCCCTGTATTATAAGAGGGGAAAATCAAGTATTAAAAATTAAAAACATCAGCAATAGGCTAATATCCCCTGTATTTCCCTGCAAATATTGGAGGGAAGACCAACCTACAATATTTTTAACACATTCAACAGAACAAATAATAAAATCGCCCTTCTTCAATACAGTAGAAGTTGGCGAAGACCAATGTACAACACATTGATATACATTGAAATCTGAATCCCCATTAACCAGCAACATGTGTGGAAAAGAGTGCATGAACTGCAATATCATCATAAGCTGCAAGAACTCCAGAATAGAAAACCAACATCGGGATCTTATACCCCCTTAAAGGCTAGGCACTCCCCACCAACTAGACTTGACTTAGCACTTCCTTGCAGTACCATTGCAGTAACATCAGATGCCAAGGAGAACATAAAAGAAAAACAATGACATAGAATGGAAATATCTTATCGAAGATAAAGGTCACACATGACTGAAGGATGACATTAAATTGTCTGACATGGAGAGAAATATCATGAGGGAAATCACATACTAATAAGATAACCACCAACTAACATCCTATCTTAGGATTTGCAGCACTCAATTGAAATAGAAAAGACAGATGTGTGTGTTGAAGAAAGAAAAGCAAACTGATACAGAGCTAGATGTAAATGAACAGTAGCAGAGGAACAAATTTTGAAGGTAAAGAAAAAACTTCAACGACGCTAAAAATGCGTAAAAGAATACAAGAAACATCAGAAGTTACTTAGAAGAATACAATAATCAAATGACATTACCATGATGCTGAGGCTGACAGAAGTAGCTATCCTTGTTTTCCACAGAACTTTGAAAAACGGAATAATTCTTTGACATGTGGCCGCTGCTACTGAGAGATGACTCCAAATCAGTTATTTGGTTCACAAAATTCTCTTGTTTTGCAAATGAGAACCCAGACTGGTCACAGTTATTTAAATTCCAGGAAGAACCATGCTGCCTGTCAGTGTCCTCAAATAATTCAGCTAAATTGTTAGGCAAGGTCAAGGAATCATCACACGCATCAAAATCCATTGACAAAATATTTGAAATTATGCTGCTCTCCACTGCATCTAGAGCAGAATTGTCATCATTGGCTGTGTTATCATTATCAAGTCTTCTTAACTGCTCGATGATTTCTTCATTGGAGAACGAGTTTGAACATCTAAAAATCCTATCTGATTCAGTAGAACTTTGGAATTTCCTCTCATTGTAACCATCGATTAGTATTGAATTTATAGATGTAACTTCATCCACATGATTATGTACAGTGCAACCATCTGCATCGAAATCACCTAAACTACAGGTCTCTTTATGCTGCCAAGGATGAGAATGATCTTTAACAGGATAAGATGAAGGAAATAGACAACCAGTTTGGCTTGAGCTATCAGAATCCTTCGATCTTTGATCATCAAAAGATACTAAATCTTCTCTTACATCACTAAGTGAACAACGTGATATTGGTCTTCCGGAATCAAACATAAAAAAAGATTGTTCTTTTGTAAAGCATGCATCACTGGGTCTTAAATCAGCTCTCCCTGATGCTGACAAATTTAAAGGTTCACTAAATGGTTCGATTGAATATCCTTGAGCCTCTTTCTTCCCTGGCAGTCCAGTGGGAAGATGAGTGGAAGGTGATATTTTACATGGCATAGCATCGGAGTATTCAGTCACAAGATGACTATCTTTGTGAATGGTTACCGAAGACAACTCAGAGCATAAGTTCAAAACCTTCGTATCTTCAGCACTGTCCCCATCTTTTTCTGGAGCAGAAATACAAGGCCTTCCAACTATATCTACAAAACTAGTCATTTTGTTAGGTGGCTTGCCACTTCCATCCGTATCCTTATATGAAAGCGAACAGGCCAACTGAGCACTGGAAGTTACTGTGGTAAGGGTTGCATCCTGGACAATCAAAGCGATGCATTAAATACGGTGGTTGGAAAATCCACGCCAAATATCATGAACACAATTGATAAATTTTGCACATAACACTTGGTCTTCAATTTTTTTTACCAAGCTCCTTTATATTCTAAAACCATATCACTGCTTTACACACCTAATAGATTCATATTTTAAATGGCCAGAAAATATTTTTAAGCAATAAAGCAAAAGTGGAAACCAAAACTCTTACTTTTAAGCAACTTTTGACAACTTCTTTTCCGGTAGAAACGCAATTGTTACTGAAGGCCTCATCTACTGGCAAAGGCAACATATTTCCTGAACGCCGTTGCATATATTGTGTAGCACCAACAATTTGTTGAACTCTATTCCTATAAAACCACAATTGAGATCAAGTTAATCACACAATAAATTAGCACCAAAGAACATCCTTGCAAAACATGCAACTGGAGCAAGCAATGAATAAAGCAAAAACGAAATCTGAAGCTGGAAGAAGTGGAAAAGTAAATTCCTAAGAGTAGCTGACACACTGAAAGGAAACTGATAGAAACATAAAATATGAAAAGAACTTAGCCTCAGAATAAAAAAGTTCAATATGACAAATGAACGATAAGCTTTTCAACATCATACCCAATTCTGTTGCAAATGTTATAAAAGGACTCTCTTAATTTACATAAACATGATAAAAGAAAGCTTAATACCATTACTTTTAAAGCAAACTAGAAAAGAGAATAAACAAGATGCCTGCATGCACACAAACTACTAAAAGCATCCCAAAATTAGCTGTTTACACATTCATTTTTGCAGGAGATTCAAAGAGAAAAATACCGAGTGGAAAAGAACACCTAAAGAAATTCTGTTGACTTCTCACCAATCACTGAAAAATTCATTTTGAGGAATTATCAACTGCCATGTCTTCATGACAGTTGCAGGGTTGTACCTTGAATTATTATTCATAACTGGTGAGTCCTTTACAAAATGTCATCTCTCAGATTGGCACAGTTGTTCCTTGTCCATTTTCAGAACCAGATTGGATAGGACATTCAGGAATATCATCTCACATTTAGTGGATGGCGGGTCAATGAAAACCTTCAACAAGACTGTTGTCAAGAGAAACAGAGCTACTTAGTGAAGTATTATAGATTTTTAAAAGGTTGATTTGACGCATCTGCCCACAAGTTTTACACATGAAGTGATGAAGCTTGCAGACAAGTGCTTCTGTGCAGAGAATGCAAAATTGTGTCAGATAATATCAATTCATGGTTTACTAAGAAATAAGGTTCGTTGGAGAAGGAACGGAGTTAAACTAAATCTACAAGTCCACGTCATTCTACTGCTAGAGCTAAATGCATCATGAATCCAAACTAAATGTTGGTGATATGTATCCATTTACCCAACTTGTTATCTCATAATGACACAATACATTTCAACCTATGCTAATTCTGACAGTGTCTCCATGCAACGAGAAGAATGTAAATACAAGAACGAAGAAGAAATAAAACGTGTGCATGTGATACCTTGTATGCACTGCGGCTACATCATCTTTACTAAAGCTATCTTCTTCAGCACCAATGCTATGCAAATATAAACAAGTAGGATTTGTACAAGGCTGGAATAACAAAGACATCATTCCCATTAGAATTCACTTTTCTACTTTTGGTGAAATTAAAAATTCTCTAACACGCAGAAATTGGCATAACCAGTACACTCAAAGTAACTTATAGTCATACCATGTTTCTCAACCATGCATGGCAATACTTTGCAGTCCCAAATGATGCTCTGCAAAAGAAAATTGCAAATGGTCATCGAGATAACTGATGGATCGCAAGTTCATGTAAGTAAACGTCGGGAAAGAGAATACGTCCTTACCTTAAATACCTACCTTCCAGGACAAAACCATGCACTGACTGAATACATCGAATTGCCTCCTCCTCTTTTGAGTAAGTAATATATCTGAGGAAACAAAGGGATCACAACAGATGTTAACAAAATATATATAAGCAATAATATTATACAACCAAAAGACAACCTAATAAAGATTCCACTCTGGATCATATACATATGTACACAAGGACAGTAGCATGACTGTTAAAACTACAATCTGAACTGTAGACTCGTATAAATCTCCATTCTCCGCAGAATGTTTTAGTCCAACACCATCAAGTCCAAAGTCAACCCTACATGAATTCCAACAGGTCTAATAGGATCTTTTATATAGGAGTTTCTAGCGAAAGATAGTTTTTGCCTTCTTTTCCAAAACAATATTATCAGTCTATCAGCAGGGTTCATTCCAAATTATGTTGCGATATACTAATTATGAAACAAGTACATAACACAATTTAACAAGACGTTAATTTGAGGCTGTAAATTGTAATAATGGAACTCAAACAAATACAAACCATCATTATAAAATTATCTCTTCAAAAATAACTATAAACATCATCCACAATTTTAGTACTTGATTGCTACCAATCAACTATTTAAACAAGTGCATGGAGTATCACCTATCAGAAAGAGATTGGACATTCCTTTTTGCTTCTTTGGTTAAAAGCCAGTCCCCCAACCAATAAACCTCCTCAACCTTGATGAGAGTGGGATTCACTCCCAAGTCTTTTTGTGTTACTACCTAAAGACACTGCCGGCAGGTTAATAAGCATCTTCCATCCAGATTGGACATTACCCTTCCTCTCATTCTTTTGCAAACCTCCTAAATACAATATTTTTGTGCACTTGTAACAGCAACAAAAGGTCTAACTGTGTGGGCCACACAAGCAGCTCAAAATCCTGCAGCTTTTAACAGGTTACCTAGAGAATTTGCCAGCAGGCTGTGGCACTTAACATCAAGATTGAACCCTCCCACTACCTTTTGTGCGCAGATAGGTATCTATGCCCAAGTCTTACAACATCGTAACATATAAAAAAAATTGGTGCACTATATAACAGAGCAATCGATCCAACTGTCGAGGCCTCAAAGGGCAGCTCAGGGAAAAAAAATTGGTTAAGTACCAAGGACAGCTCAAAATCCAACCACTTTAAACAGGTTACATTGGTTTTATCCACTTCTTTGATTTAAATGGCTTAATTAAAGAACCAAATAGTTAAGGAACCAAGTGAATAGTCGACGTGTCAGGTCCAATGTTAATAATATCATATGCAAAGCAGTAAACAATATTGTACTGAAAGAAAATATAAAACAAGATGAACTGTTAAGGACCGTGAAAAATAAACAAATGACCATTGTTCCAAACAAAAATAAATGTTTTCATATTTTAAATTATTTTTTCCAGTACATGGCAGTTTCTCCCGTCAAAACAGCCAAAGACAAAAAGAATGAAAAACGAACATCTAAGGAGGAGTTCCATCGACCATTTGACATATTGTAACATGCATTATCTGTAAGAAAGTATGTAAATAAATGCTTAGTTGATTTGTGATTAATGTCTTTAATTTGAAAAAAAAATAGTGATAATAGATGTGCATACTTAAGGATGATTATTTCTCATTTTTAAAATCATGAAGTGTCAGGGTTGAAAGAAAATTTTACATGCAAATGGAGGGAAATGTCAAGCACTTCTTAAAATCAGGAAGCAGGGTAGTAGCATGCATTCAAGGCCAGGTGCCACAATGGGGAAGAATTTAACCTTGAAGGTCAAAGGCTTGGAGTTGGAGCATAAAGAATTAGGACTTCAGAGGACAACATTAATGGAATGATTGGAGACTATATATGCAAAAGGAGACCGTTTGTGACTAAATAAAATTGGTGAGAGAATCATATAAAAGTAAGATTACATATAAACAGCTACTATTTAAGTTAAAAGCAAATAAACTTACGCACTACAAGTGTCATTAACAAATTGCTGAATAGCCCCACTTGCTGTTCGAGATAGGGAAACTTTGGACACCCTTCCATACTGACCAAAATATTCCTTTCGCTGCAAGAGCTGCTCAAAACCATAAAAACATGCTCAGAGACCAAGGGAAAGAACTCAATACAGAGTTGAAGTCTTTTTTTTTCTTTTTTTGTTAGAGCAGAAATAAAGACAATAAAACAGAAATAGAGGAGCTCCTCACATCTTCATCAGCTAGACTAAGAGGAAGCCCAATGACATATGCCATTTTCCGCTGAATTACTCTAACACTGGTAAGGTCCGTTCGCCCTTCATTTGTTTTTGGCTTTGTCTTCTGTGGTTTATGTTTTCGATTCGTATTGACAGTAACCAACCTAGCCAAAAGAAGCAGTCAGAGTAAAACTTTATGTCTATAGAATTCAGGCAGACAAATAACTTGGTCACAAAAGAATAGCAAACCTTTCACAATTTGCTTCCATCCCCACAATTTTTTCCTTGTCATAGGGTGACCGACATGCAGGACATCGCGCCTCTGTCTTGTCTTTCTCTGCCATGTCCATAATGTGATGCCAACACCAAACACACACCTATCATTATATGGGGAACAGTATCAATAAATTAATCATTGCCAACATACAACGATTTATATCGTTCACAATAAATACGTATTGAAAAATTATATGGTAAAGTCTATAATGACCAGACCAATGTTCAATGAAGGAGGGACTTTGCTTTAGTTTCATGTAACCACATGGGACTTGAAGACATAACACATTGCATCAATACGAACTCCCACTTTCTCCATTCTTTTTAGTTGGTTAAAATGAAGTCATGAATTAGAAATGTTGAGTAACTGACCTGACCTAGTTCCTGAAATTATTGTTTTCCTCGTAGTCAACTGGATACTACGAAAAGTTTGGGATCAAAATTAGGCTAAGCGAATCTACGTCAAGTTTGGTCCAGGCTGAATCCGAGCCAAGTAAAATATGATACGGAGCTAACTAAATTAGTTCCATACATCTAAGACGAAATGAACAAGAAACAGCTAGCAGCCCAAGCTTGAACCATTGCACCAAGCAATGCCCTTTTAACAAGAAACGCATAATGAAATAAAGTACTTATGTTAAAATAAAGATACTTAGTGTTAAAGAATAACAAGATGTACAAAATTTCATTACATGGGCACAAAACCTAAGGGTCAAGAAAACAAATCTAACCACAAAACAATAATAAAACCTTAAAATGGAAATCCCAGAAAGTCTTTAATTACATATGCTCAAGAGAAGGAGATAGAGAAACCCTAATAGCGATACCAACCAGGAATTTCCTACCTTCTATTGTTCCATAATCTGTAGTCCCTTCCTTGGTGATAGTTCAAAGTTTCCTTTTGTTTCTTGGCAATTTTTTCCATGCCACATGAAACAACTTCCTACAAGAAAGTGAGAACATCCAAATATCCCATGTATCCTTAGACAACCCAAGTAACAACACGGCATATTTGGGCAAGAAATAGTAAATCATCTAATGGTCCATTGTTCAGCACAGGATTTCATACAACAGTAACACAAAAAGTTTGACAAAATCCAACTATTATGGTCCTTTTGATAGTTGAAGAGTGGAAGGGAGGAATGTAGTGAAAGGGAGGAGGAGGGATGGTAAAGTTTCCATCAATCAGGAAGAGATAAGAGAAGCATTTTCATACAGGCCCATAATATTCTTTCCATCCAGAAGCGGACATGAAGGAGGGAAAGGAAGCAACCTCTTTTAAATTTTTCCCTCCAAACAATACCCTTCCTTCAATGTGTAAGGCTTTCCTTCCACCCTCTTTTCCTTGCAACTCAACCAAATAAAGTGAAGGATGAACATCTTCCTTTTCTTTTTTTACCTTGGCAAGAAACTCAACACCCACTTTGCCCCTATGGGTACTTGAACCCTCAACCTTCTACTTTGGAAGGTGAGGAAGTACCAGTAGACTACAGCCTTTATTGGTACAAACATCTTCCTTTTCATAAAAATCCTTTTTCATCCCTCCTATCTTCCTTCAAAATTTTCATCCCTAATACCAAATGAAGCTAGAGTGAAGATGATTCACTAAACTTTGTACACAACCACCAGATATAAAAAGGGAACCTTTGCAGGGAGTTAAGGACTCTTCTACTAGTGTCAGTGAAATTCTCAGACAAAGAAGAAGTTTTAAAAACAATAAGAGCAAAAATTTCAAGTCTGCTAGCCAATAAAGTTCTTAGATGGTAATACTAGAGACCAGAATTAAAATCTTGCCTTCATCAAGGCTAAGGTTTTCACAAGTGTGACACAGTGTTATCCCTCATTGTACACTCCATTGCAAACTTCTAACCAAAAACTAATAAAAAATAAAATGAAATCCACAAAGCATCCACTCTACCAATTTTACAACCAAAAATAAGATCCCCTACAAAGACCAAATATTCATGTTGGATAACATCTTATACAAACAAAAGGTCAGCAAGCAAATTCTTCACTATGAGAATATATGATATAAATTAATGCTTAAATTATCACCATCACCCTACTTATCAAAATTAAAAAATTAAAAATCTCACCATCACCCCTGCCTCATAGAAAGTTTGCTTTCCGAGATTCTTTTCCATAAACCACAACCATGAAATTCATTGATCTATTTAGAAACCTATTTGACATAAGTATGGCATACTTTGCTGCTATCCACTTCTTCCAAAGACTTGCCCCATCCTCCTGATTAGTAGACGAACAAGAGGAGGATATTCCATAAATTTGACATTGTTCAACCAAACACAACTCCAAGTCTACAAAGCTTCGGCCTATGGCTATTGACAAACTTGGGCTCAGTAACCTTTGACCCAAACAAATTGAAGCCCTCTAAACTATGAACTATGACCTAAATAATATTATAACGCTAGTGAAAGAAAACATAAATTTGGGGGAAAAAAATATTACAAAGATGTCAATATAAATATCTTATGTTAATTAACATATTGCTTGCTATTTAAAGAGAATTATAGGGGGGGAAATGAATTAAGCCAGCATAATGAATAGCAATAAAGCAATCATATAATTTTATTTTATTTTTGATAAGTAAGAAATAAAACAATCATATAATAACTATTAATGTACTCAAAAAAAATTTCAAGTGGCAAAGTGAATTACTCGTGCGAGGAACTCCATGCTAATCAGATCACTTTTACCTTTGGTGATAACATTTTATAATGAGCAGTGTTATCAAAAGTTCTAGGCGCACTAAGGCGCTAAAGGTCCTTTGGAGCCTAGGCGCAAGGCGAGGCATGAGCCCGAGTGAAGTGAGGCGCACAATTGAAAAGTTAAATTACTATAAAAGAATTCATATCTCATAATCAAAATTTTTAAAAATTCATATCAAACATGAAAAAATAAATCCATCAACCATGTCATTCAAGAACTATAAAATCAAACAAAGTACAAAAAAAAAGGCAGGAAATAGAAGGAAGACAGAGAGAGGAAGGGACAGCAAAAAAACTAAGAAAAACTTCAAAAAAAAAACAGAACACAAAAAGAAAAGAGCAGAAAATAATTTAGGACAGGATCCAAAGGAAAAGAAAAAGAAAAAAGTGAGAGAGAGAGAGGGACAGCAAAAAAAGAAAAAGAAAAACTGTTAAAAAAAACAGTAGGAAATGATTTAGTACAGACAGCATTTAGAGAAAGAAAAAAGAAAGAGAGAGAGAGAGAGAGAGGAAGTAGATCAAGAGAGTGAGAGAAGAAGAAGAGCATGTGTATCTATCTGATCGCCTCTGCAACTCTCTACGATGAAGGTTGTCGGCATCATGAGCTTTTGGCATCGTGACGTGAGGTTTTGGCGTTGTTCACGTCTTGCGATCGTAATGGGCTTCTCTCTTCTTTTCTTTTTTCTTTCTTTTGAACGAAACAAAAGTCTCCCTTTTGAATTAGGAAAAAGAAAAAAGCAAACAATACTGACAATAGGCGCAATCCTTGCACCTGGAGCCTAGGTGCGCCTTTAACAACATAGATCATGAGAAGATAGACACCAAATGATCAACCCACAGAAGCAATCATCACCATATGTGCTTTGTTCAAAGCCCACTCCTTGACACAAGCAGCATCAATGTGATTATGAACATCAACTTGCAAAACGGTTATCACCAAAATTTCCAAAGCCTTATTTTTATTATTAAAAAAAACTATAAAATGATCTATGATTTTTAATGTCAAGTGTGTTGCTACATCTTATGGTTTGATGATGCAGCTATACTACCTAACGCACACGACAAAACAAGTGAAACAACTTTTGTCAGAAGTTTACATTTGTTAATTAGATATAAGAAAAACAAATGTAATGATAGTTACAGAATGCTCTAAATGTAAAAAACAACAAATGAAGTCGACAACTTTTTCTGGGTTCAAGCCACTCAGAAATAAAACGTTATTATAGCTTTCATATCTTTTTGAACCACGTATAAAGTTGACAACTTTTTCTGGGTTCAGGTTACTCAAAAATAAAACATGATTCCAGCTTCCATGTCAGACACATGGAATGATGCAGTTAGTGACATGTTCCAGCCTGACCTTGACATGGATATGGGCATAAATACCCGTTCGAATCAATTTTCTCCAAGTGGGGCAAAGGTGCCACCCCTAAACATGATGTTCATTTAAGCACATAAAGGTTGATCAGACAAAGTTTAAGAGACAAAAACATCTGGCAACAGTGCAACACCAAAGGAAATTGACATTTGCATATGCCACGAAATGGCCACTTCTAGCAAACTTTTATAGGGATATCACAACTAAAAAGCAAAAAATGAATTTTTGTAGAAAAGTGGTGAACAAAATTACGCTGAAAGTAAAAGATAATTGTGATGCATGCTCTTGAACGATTGTTGAAAAGTGAAACTACAAAATGCAGGCTTCTCTACTCAATCAACGATGTACTTTTTCAGACATCATTTAAGGTACCTGTGATGCATTACATGTTAAGACTGATATAACCTAGAGTCAAAACGAACTTCCAGTTGCATTTTCTATGAAGTTAGGCATGCTATAAACATTATGACACGAATACTGATGCAGCTATTCAAGACCTTTGAAATTAGGATGCCATATGCACTGCATGAGTTCACTCTTAAATCCAACAATGAACCATTGGAATGAATGAACCAAGAAGACATGCTAGTTAATTTTGGTACCTAGCCAAACCTTTTCGTTCAATGTCGGGCAGCCAGAATGAGGCTGTTGATGTACATATTTGGAAATCAGTTCGGTTAAGTACTCTAGAAATCAAGAACTCAGCATTGAAGAAACAAAATAATTTTAATAGAGATGACTACTTTGCTAAAGACTAAAGAGTGAATAAGACAAGTAAGAGGGTATTAAATTGCACCATTGATTCTTCTTCCAAGATAACTTTTTATTTATATTCCAACTAGTTCATGGCAATATAAGATCAAAAGAGGTGGAGGCCAAGTGAAAAAATTGACCATGACACACTTAAAGGAAAAATATTGTTGCAAGAAAATATAGTTACGACACAAAAATTGGAGAACAAATTAGTTGGAATAACCATAATCAAGCCATTTGGTTACAACTTGGGGAAACTAAACAATTTTCAGTTTGGTGCTGGGCTGACATCTGACTCAAATTTCATGCAATAACTTTAGTTTAATCATAAATCAATATAAAAATTAAAGGACATTTTGAACCCAAAACATACGATGTTGCAAGTTTTGTACCTAAAAGATAGTTGGTATAATCGGATATTATTATATATATTGTTTTCATAAAAAACAATGGTCACTTTCTTTAAGGGTGGAAAATAAAATTTTATTAACATGATGAAAATAAAAGAAGAAGACTTCGAGTCCTTAAGACCTTTCCAATATAATATCATTGGTGCAAGTCCTGATCCAAAAATAATTTCTTATACCCAAACTAACACTTACTAGGCTATTCAATCAACATATGACAGAAAGGGTTTCTGCTAACATCAAAAGCAGGTCAATCTTAGTTTAGGAAACTGTACTTTGGCTGAAATCGGGAGGCAGAAACAAAACTCATATTGCAAATGTTGAGACATTTTCTGAATACCAAAATTTTGAGACAGACTTAAATAGGTTGTCTTCAAACTCCATTACTAAAGCATTTTCTTCCATACCCCGACGTATATTGAAACCAGAACTTCATGAGGTATTAACAAATGATGTGTTTGGATTCAACCATATAACAAATAGAGTTCAACTCAAATAAAATAAGATGGCCTTTATAAAACTGCGCACACTGTTTCCCTTCTGTTATTTTAAATGACAGATAACACTACCGTGACAAAACCGTTTAGCTCTACGCAAGAAAACCCTGAAAAAAATGAAAACGACTTGAAATAATATTGCAATGCAACATATTCAAAATTCGACGGAGACTGGAATGTCAAACCTGGTAACCACATTGACAAGGCTTCAATTGCTGATCCGTCCAGTCCATCTCTTCTGCACAGAGAGGGCATCTCTTTTCTTCTTCGTTGCTCATTGATTACACTAATAAATTATAAATAAATAAAAAGATAAATTTAACTAAATATTAATCATTTGCTCATTGATTAAACTAATAAATTAAAAATATATATAAATTTAACTAAATACTAATCATTATATATACAAATATATACATAGAGAGAGAGAGAGGGTTCATAAACCCTAATGTGGGAAACAGATGTCATCCAAAACAGCTTCTATTTACCGATCAGATTCATGACAACATAATGCATTTGGCAGATAAATCAAGAAATTAAAAATATACAACAAGAACGCCGTATCAAATGAATCAATAATAGAGTAATCATAAAACGGGTATTCTATATATGTATATTTACATAAATCTAGAGAGAGACAGAGAGGCTCACATTGAAGATAGCTATGAATACAGCGGAAAGACTAGGGTTTTGTGAATCTGAGCTTAACAACTCACAGTGGCTGATCGAAAAGCAGAGACAAATGTAGAGAGAGAGAGAAAGATAGAGAGAGGGCAGGGAAAAACCAACTGCAGTAGAGAGGGTACGGCAAAGGTATTGAAAGCCACAGGATTGAGACGGGCTATTCCGGATGCCTTTCATTGATAGCTGTCTTCTTTTTCCTTGTTTTTTTCTTTAGTAAATTACCAAAAACTCCCCTGAAATATAGCATAATTATTTACTAATACATTTTAAGAACATAAATGGTAAGAAAAAATATTTATTTCATTGACACAAGTAACATTTATTATCGGGCAAAAGGGTCAAATCGGAGTGCTTTTAAAAAAGTGTAAGAAATTTATATGTTATATTTTGGATCATATCCTCTTGCATTTGTAAAAGTAAGCAAATTATCCTTTATTATTTTTTATGACCATTTTATTATTTCTATTATTATAAAATATAAAGCACAAATAAGAGAAGAAATACTTTTTTTATATTAAGTTATATTAATTTTAAAAAAATTAAAATAAAAATGTACAATTACATAATGCAAATAAGAAGGTGTTACCAACCACAAACTTTAAAAAATAACAAATATAATATGAGAGGTTTATGTAATTTCACTTAATTAGAGAGCATGTCATTAATGTTTACTCTATGATAATTTAGTTGAAACTTGACAAAGTAATAAGTATGATCATTTTAATTTTAATTTTGACAATACGATGTTACAACATGAACTTAAACATTAGTTCAAAACGTCTTTCTAAAATGAGTAATGTTACAATGTTGGATCGATTTTTCTATCATTCTAATAAATAATGAAATCCATTCATATGCTTATCTTTTGTATTTTCAGAATCAATTGAGGAGGTTGTATAATTATATTAGATAAAAGGGGAGGTACTGTAATTCATTCATTTATTTATTTATTTTTGGACTTGTGAGGAAAATATCTGCTGCTTTTATGGACCATGATATATGAGTGTCAAACTGAATGTATATGTGTATATATTAGTAACTAATAAGCTGCCCTTGCCATCAATTTTTAGGACATGTATATAATGAACCACCTTTGAGGCTTTGAGTGACTAAAAAGAAAGGTCTATTGTGTTTAGTTGTTACATCTGTCATTTAAATTTATTTATTTATTTTTGTAAGTATGGCTGTCATTTTGTTTCTTTTACTATTTTTATGAGAATGATGTGAGGTCCAAATTAAAATCTTAAATTGCCAACTCATGGTCAATGTGGTAATTACATTTTAAAAGTACTAGCATAACATGTGAAATGGATGAACAAATTACAGTTTTTGATTCGTGTGGTAATTTTAAGAAGAAAAAAAATTAAATCATACGACGCGTGTGCATAGCACATTTGCCATGAATTCAAATATGAATTGAGATTAAAACTATAATCACTCAAGCTTGTCCTTCTAAGCTCAATTGAATAAGTATGTAAATCATATGAAATGTTGAAACACTGTAACTTAATTCATTATTTACTTTTTATGGTATGGTATTGTGTTCCTCTTTGTTTTTTTTAGAAATGAAAAAATTAATGGATATAACATATGAATTATAAAAACATTAGGCTAGGAACATCAACATAAAAAATACAATATTACCAACATTAAAGTAAGACAAAATGAGTAGTAACACAATATGGAACTATTTCGCATGCATTTTTGTTTTGTGTATGTGTGTGTGTGTTTTTTTTTTTTTGTCTAAAACAAAACAATTGTTTTTGTTTTAAATAGTAATTAAAAATACATTTTGTAAAAATTTTGTTTATATATATTTTTCCCTTACAGTAACTTCTGCACTTTAAAAAACAAAACAAAAACACTCTCCTTCATCTTAACGCTGATACCTTTAATTTAGATAGTTCTGAAATTATTGATTTTGGACTAATTATCACTTGACACAGTAAAAAGTCAATTTTGTGTGGACGAAAGTGAATAGTGAGAGGACTACTTAATAATTTATTGGTTTCAGGATGACTAAAAAGGTAAAATAACGTAAGAAATAATGAGTGCCAAACTACTTAGATGGGAAGATTGACATGATAATCCACTGGTATTTTGTTTCTCACTGGTACAATTTATCTTTTTCTTTTCTTTTTCTTTTTCATGTTGGGGCCTATGCCAAACGCGTGATTCCTCGTCTCTCTTTAGACGTTATGTCAAACATTCTTTTCAGTAAACTCGTTTTAGACTCGAAACTATAGCAAATCAAAGTGTATTAAGGACAAAAGGGAGGACACAAGAGTGTTGACCCCATTAGACAAATACAGTAATTTTCTCATTACATAGCAGTATGAACTGCATAAAATATGAAATATATATATATATATATATATATGAAGAGAGAGAGAGAGAGATAGAGAAGGGGGGGAGGGAGGGAGAACACGTCTACATTGCCAAAGTTAGTGCTTTAGATCTCAGTCATAATAGGATGGTATTGGCGGGCATTATAAAACAATTGTGACAGAATAATAAAGTAAAAAAACTGCTGGGATGGGCACATAACTTGCAAAGTTATGGTGTAAATATTTATAATATTTATCATAAGTCCATGTTTAGAAATTTACTTAGGACTAGTTTGGATTGATGGAATTAGAAGGAAAATAAAAGAAAAGAAAGAGAAGAATAGTGTTTATTATGTTTGATTTGTTAAAAAGAGAAAAATGAAAGGATTGTGAGTGATTTTAAGGGATAGCTTATGCCACAAAATCTTTCATATGCTGTCCTTTCAAAAGTGGAAAGATTTTGAAAGAAATAATAAGATTTAAATGAAACTTTCTTAATGCCAAAACTAACCCTAATATTTTAAAAGACGAAGGGGCATGATAAAATAAAAAGAGATATGATAGTAAATTGGTTAAAATGTTTTTTTTTCTTTTATCTCCTTTAATTTTTCCAAACAATAATGTTATTATTTCATTTATTTTATTTCATAATTTATCAAAACATCAACACAAGTTTTTGTTATCCTTTATTTTTTTTTTTCTCTCATAACTAATATTATTCTTTCTCTTCTGTTTATTTAAACAAAGCCCAAGGAAAATTTAATATAGAATAGAAAAAACAATAACTTTGTAGGTTGTATGATTTGGTTAGCAATAAATATATATATACTAGTGTATGTTCATGCCTGTAGCTAGGGGTGACCACGGATTGGATCGGATCGAATCGGATTATGCCATTATTCTTTCTCTTCTGTTTATTCAAACAAAGCCTAGGGAAAATTTAATATAGAATAGAAAAAACAATAACTTTGTAGGTTGTATGATTTGGTTAGCAATAAATATATATATATACTAGTGTATGCTCATGCCTGCAGCTAGGAGTGACCACGGATTAGATCAGATTTGATTATGCCTAATCCGATCCGCGGATTACGGATTGGCAAAAATCCAATCCGATCCGATTCGTGGCAATCCACCAATCCGATTTGATCTGATATGTGATTGAACAGATCGGATTGACGGATTGAGCTAGTATTCCTATTTTAATTTTTTTTTTCTACTTCAAAATTTTCAAAAAAGAATTTTGACCAACAAACACAACACTTTTTAAATGAACACAATTGTTAAATAAACAAATATAATATATATTAAGTTTTTAGGTTTACCCATGTAAGTATGTAGCATATTACATTATTATACATATAATTACTAATTATATATATAAATATATTGCCATGGATCGGATCGAATTTTTGACCCTCCAATCCGTAATCCGATCCGTGGCTAACGGATTTTAATCCGCCACCAATCCATTAGCTAACGGATCAATTGGATTCGTCCGGATCGGATCGGATTTGCGAATTTTTGGTGCACCCCTACTTGCAGCACTATCATGCACTCTTAATTATGATTATTAGATATAATTATTTTGAACTATAGATAGGTAAAGACATTTTGACCCACATAATTGATTTTTTTTGTCTTATTATACCAAGCTTAAATGTAATATATATATATTAGTTTAATGGTATCTCATATCATTTCAAAGCAAAAAATAGATGATTAAAGTCTCTTTTAAGAGAGTTTACTTTTCCATATGAAGTAGCAATGATGCAAGAATAATACATTTAACTACTTAGGACTTGCTTGGTTTGTAACTGTGAAAACAATTTTCAGTTTTCAATTTTTAGAGAATCAAAACAGAAAATAGTTTTCAACTTTTTCAATTTAAAAATTCACTTGATTGATAAAATTACAAAATAATTTTCAGATAACAAAAACTCATAAATCTACTTGGTTATATCTACTAACTAGTTTTCATAGAACAATTTTTACTTCATTTTTTTAAAATCTAATAATACAATTTTTATTAATAAGTATTAGAAGTGCATTACTTTTAAGCTAGTGTTTTCAACTTAATAAATTTACTTGATACTGAAATTAATTTTCAGAACAAATAAAATAACAAAATTTACGCATTACTATAATAAAAAATAATTTTCACTAATTAAAATAATTCTCAAATTATATCAAGCAAATGGAAGGAATACAAATTTTTTTTTATAAGAAAATTAACCAAAAAAACCCAAAAAAAAAATATCAATGGAAAAGTCTTCAACATCAAAGTCCTCCAAGAATACACTAGCCAAATATAAATTCACACACACATATATATATCTATAATAATATGAAAGTATTGAGAGCATTACAATAGTTCCCGTAGGGAAAAACAAATGAAGAAAAAAAAAGAAGGGAAAAGCATATCTCCCGCAAGATGAATTATTAAACTAAACTATTCATCATCTCCCACAAACCCAAGTCAAGAAAATCACGTCTGGTTCGCCACTACTGCCACAATTCCAACATCACCACCACCCACAAATCCATTATGATTGTCTTCATCATATAACTTGGAGTCTCTTCATCGTGTGTGTGTGTGTATATATATATGGTGATAGGTGTTGGATCTATTTGGTTTAGTGGTGGTGCTGGATCTATTTGGTTTTATATATTCAGGTGTTGGATCTATTTGATTTAGTGGTGGTGCTGGATCTATTTGGTTTAGTGGTGGTGGTACTCTGTATATATAATATACATACATATATATATATACATATGTATGTATATGTATATTATATATACAGACTTTCTCCTTGTATATACGCACACATACAATTAACTAAACTGCTTCAACCCATAAAGAAGGGTCATTATCATCAGCTTGGAATTACTAGTCATGCTTGAGGTGGATTACAAATCCAAGCATCCGTTCGAAAGATATTGCAGAGAGAGAGAGAGCTTGACAAATGAGAGAGAAAGAGCAGTTGGAGAGAATAAGCATTGGCACGTTGTGAGAGTATGTTATAAACAAGAGATTGGGTTCCGTAGTTTTTAAAGTTTTGTTGAGTTTAACTTGTATCTCCGTGTTCTCAAAAATATTCAAAACAACTTTTAGTTGTTTTATGAAATCATGAACTATCTAAACTCAGTTTTATAAAAGCTGTTTCTATAAATGATATCCAAGTAGAAAAAAATCACAGTTTTCAGTTTTCTTTAACTCCCAAAACAAAAATTGTTTGGTACTTTTTCGTGTCTGATGAATTTTGAGACTCAAAAACTAAGAATTATTATTTGGTTTGTTACTAAAAAAAACAATTTTTATTATTTGGTTTGTTACTAAAAAACAATTTTTAAAAAATCAGAAAACAAAGAAAATTATTTAAGAGAACCATAACACGGACATTTAGAAAATAGTTCACAGAAACTATCAACTAAATCGATTTTTGTACAAATTTTTTATTTAAAAATTTAATCAAATAAGTCATCTCTGTTCTTGTTCCAAAACTATTCTAAAAAAACACACACAAACCTGTTGATTCGTCTTATGACATTAGTTTGGTTAGGCTCGTGTTAAATTTATACTATTTAACAATTTAAATTTTAATAGTAAAATTGTTATAATAAATCATTTTGTCATTTCCACTAAATAATAAACATTATACTCAATTCTTTTTTATATATATTTTATTTTCTAGATAAGATGTTGGAATTCGCTGTCATTTTTTTTGTTTAACGCATGACATAAGAAATAGAAAGAAAATTATTTCATTTCAAATTTGTTTCTAATTTTGATGCATTAAAAGAGTGAAAAAGAAAAAAAATTGAACAGCATATAAGAGGTTAACAACTAGAGTGAATGTTGTTAGATTTTGATTGGTTTAAAGCGCAAAACAAAACCAATTTTAACTATTCTAATAAAATTAGAACCGAGCCCAACCAACTAATCTATTGAATCAAAATAAAAGTTTTTATTGGTTTAGAGCTTAATTAACACAAAAAATAAAAATACACAAAAAATTGTTAGACCTGATAAATTGGGTCGAACGAATCGTTAACTTTAGTTTAATTTTACGATGAAATGTTTCAATTTCCATTATAAAAATTAAAGAAGCATGGATGACCGCTCAAATCATTTGAGGTGGAATGAACTAATCTAACCAATTCGAAAGTTGGTGATAATTTAATTCATATATTATATATAATACAAATGTTTGAGTTTTATTAGTACATAACATAACTTATCATGCACCATAATATATAAGAATCTGTTTGGTTCTGGTTGATCAAAAATCGTGTGGATTCCTGTCCTAAAATTAGAACTGAACCATTATGTTTGGACCAAATTATCCGATTTGGATCGGTTCGGATCAGTGTGCACCGTCCGGTCCATGTTAACAATTTCACAGTATATACATAGTCCAACCTCACCTCTGTTGAACAGCTCCGACCAACACTTCCCGATCAAAATTCAGTGAGACCTCCAAAATCCAAATCAACAGCACCACTGTACTCTCTCTCTCTCTCTCTCTCTCTCTCTATATATATATATATTTGTATAGCTCTCTCTCCGGTCGATAGATATATACAAAAGTAAGATGCTTAGATGAAGATGTTGAGACACTACACAATTGACGCTCACATGAAGACTGTGCTTTTACTTTCTTCTATCTCCTCTTCTGCCTCTCCTTCTTCCGCAACCAGAACGCTCAAAGCATGTAGAACACTCTTTACGCTCTCAAACCCCAGTAGTGTCTTTGCTAAACCACCAGTGTCTCACTTTTCCTGTTTCTCTCTTCCCGAAACCCTAATTTTTCCCCCAACTTCTCATTCCTCGAACCTCAATTCTAGACGCCATTGCCGTTTCGTCTCCAATTCGAGCTTCGTCGTCGCTAAATGCATTTCACCGACTTCATCGGCGCATACGTTGGAGTGGAACGATGACATTTCGTGCTCCGAGGCTGGGGATGGGAACAATGGATGTGTGAGTGAGGAGGATATGAAGCTCTCTATTCCAGTTAGGGCTTATTTCTTCTCTACTAGGTTTGATTCTCATTGTTTATCTGTGGAGTTTATGCAACAAGTTGTGGATTATTCGAGTGCATATTTACGAACATGTTTCGATGGTTCATAAAGTAAAAAAAAACAGATATTTTGAAGACAGTTGCTCTATTTTATATAAAAAAATTTTGAAGGACGAAATGCTAGAAAATATGGGTCTTGTGCATTCTGAGTTTCCGGAAAACAGACGAAAATGCAAGGGCATTCTGATTATTTTCGTTTGCGTTGAAATTCGTATGTCAAATATTTTGTTTTTATTTTCAGAAAACTAGATCTAACAAAACCTGTTTTCTTTGTTATTTATTGTGCTCATACTTGTAAGAAACTAGAAGATATGTTATAAGAGTTACTAGTATTAAATTGGGTTTTAAATGAAATGAAGTGGCTTACTGAATTTTATGCTGATTTTGGTGTAGTGTGGATCTGAGAAGCTTAGTGGAACAGAACAAACCTAATTTCATTCCTCCTACATCCCGTATGACCAATTATGTTGTTTTAAGGTTTGGCGACAAGAAGTTTGAGCTGAATGTAAGTTTTCCTTCTTGTGGGACTCTACGTTTGATTGCAATTTTTTTTTTTGTTAATCAGTACAATTGTTAATAAATGTATTAAAGTATATCCCATAAACAATCCTCTTAAAATCGTTTTCTCTTGTCTATTTAGATATTTGGTTTGTTGATCGTAAGTATTACTAATCTGTTTGATAACTTAAACAGGAAAGGTGTACAAAAATACATAGCTTAAGCTCTGAAAAAGGGTAGGGAAAGGTGGGAGGGACTGGTTAAAGGAAACTCTTCCATTTGAACTCTCATTATCAAAAGCAACATTTTTTTTTTCCACAAAGATTTATATTTTACAAGTGTCTGAGGGAAATTACAACACTGCTAAGCGTTAGTTCTGTGCTGTACACTTGATATTGGAATGAATACTTTCTAGTTGTTTTAGAAGTATCAAGCTAGCTAAGTTTTAAGTAAGAACGATAGATCTAGCTTCAGTTTTAGTAAGGATTAAGGATATCGTAGTTACATTCAATACTGCAACTTACTAATGCAAAACTTAACAGATCTGTTATCAGAAGCAAAAAGCTTAGATGTAACAGGATTGGAACTGATCATGTGAAATTTGGCTTGAGGGGAGTCAAATTTTGATATGAGATTTGCCATTTGTGAAGTGGAAAATGGCTAAATCTTTGGTTGTATGCCACTCATTCTTACCACAAAAAAGTCAGCGGTGGCTTTATAATTTTGAATAGTGCAAATGAATTGTGGGATGCAATTTTGTATGTGTATTCTCAGGAAGGTAACGCAGCATTGTTACCAGATTTTGTGGAGGTGGAGATTAACCAATTTTATCAGGAAGAGGAGTCATACAGTGTAGAAGTCATTTCCTTAAGTTTGCGTGTCCGGGTTTGATTAATTGGATTATCTTAAAGAGTGTAGGCCTTTTTGTATCGTAGATATGATGGTTATTTGAGAAATGGTTGGGCATTTTCATGTTTTATCTCTTTCATGGACTAAACCTGAACAAGTTCCTGATATGGATCCTCCCTTTAATCAACAATATGCCCACCTCTGTGGTAGGGAGAGTATGCATGGCATTGTAATGCAGTCGAAACTACTGCACCTGCCCATTATTGACCCGCCTTATTATCAGCTACTAATCAAAGTTGATTAGGGTGCCATATGGGTGTCAGACAGTTTTTAGTGCTGACTAGAAGTAATTGCAATAAGGCAAAGCATGGTCTGTTGAAGGAGACTTGTTGAGAACTGCACCTTATTCTTTCTCCTTTTCCGTATCACTCATAAGTGGATTCTCGAGCATTGCTATCAGTGTATCATTCTGCTTTACATATTGTACATGTCAGATGCTGCCCAAAATTCATCATCCTCTTCAAGATGTGGCAATTCTTTTTGGAGAGTAATATGAAAGAATGCAAGATTGTAACATTCAATTGGATGGCCCTCATTATGCAACCTTCATATTTGTATGGAGTAGAGTGTTGGGTCCTTAAAAGGAAACAAGAACAATGCTTTCATGTAGCGGAAATGAAGATGTTAAGATGGATGAGTAGAGTGACTAGAAGAGATATGGTCACTAATGAAAGTGTGAGACAAAAATGAGGGGTGACTCCCATTAATGAGAAATTAGAGAGAGTAGACTTAGATGGTTTGGACACATACAGAGGAGACCTAGAGACTCATTCGTCAAATGAGGAAGATTAGTTGTCATAGAAGGTAAGAGACAACGAGGGCGACCAAAATTAACATGGGATGAGGTTATTAAAAATGATTCTAAAAAGTTAAATATAGTAGGCGAAATGGCATATCATATACAAGATTGGAGAAAGAGTATTCATGTGGCCGACCCTATTCATATGGGATTAAGGCAAGGATGATGATCATATTTGATCAATCAGGTAGAATGGCTTAAGCACTCAGTACATCCATCTCATTCTTTCCCACTTGGATCCTCAATTCTGGTGCATCAAACATCAAAGTTGGTACGTCCTTATTTGAAGGAAGCATGATAAATTCTGTTTCGGTTGATAAAGTTTTGTGTGTCACAAATACCCTTATCTGCTTTCTCAAGAAGCAGAGTGATTATACTTAATCCCAGACAGTTCTTTGTATGATTACCAATTTTACATTAATCTTCCAATTTTGTACATGATACATGCAATCAGAAATTTCTAAATTTAATGTACACAATTCATCAACTGAATGTTTTTCTGAAAGCTGTGTTGTTATTATTTTTGTTTCAGGGACTAAACAAAAAAAATATTTTTGTTTCAGGGCTTGGGTTCCAGTTTAAGTGGAAGTGACTGCTGTTACATGGTAGTTTTTCAGTATGGTTCAATTGTCTTGTTTAATGTTCATGATCATGAAGTTGATGGATATATTAAAATCGTAGAGAAGCATGCTTCAGGATTGCTCCCTGAGATGAGAAAGGATGGTGAGCTTTAATGTATAGAATTCATATAGATGAATAATAGTTTAAGTTATTAAAAATTGTTCAACAAAATCATTTGACCCTTCCTTTTTATTTGATATGCTATATGAGATATGCATTTTTGCATCTGAGAAAAGTTTAAGGATTAGCTAAAAATGTCTTGAGTGATAATATGATAACAAAATAGATTGAAAGCGATGTTACTTATCAATTAAAAAAACAAAGAACGATTAGAAATGATATCTTCCTTGCATTTATGAACATGAAAATTTTTTCACCTTCATATGGCCAGGAATGAATTGATTTGAAAGGGTCAAATAATCCAGCTAAAGATGCACACATACCCTCATTTTGTTGGTTTCAGTGATTTCCAGGTTGTTTGAATTGGGCGTGCAATTACTGGATTTAATTGATTATATATAGAGCGGAATGGAAACATCAGATTCATGTAGCCGACCCTAAGTAATTGGGAAAAGGCTTGGTTGTTGTTGTTGTATTAGATGCTAGAAATTCTCTTAATAGGCACATTCATATTGCATGTGGGTTTTTTCTTTAATAAAACTTTCTTCCCCCTTTTGGGAGAAATTGGGGTGGGGGAGAGGGTTTCCCACCATTTGACCTGATTTAATTGCTTATTTACTCTTCATGAGGGCATTGCCATACACTTAAATATGCTTGGCTTACTAGAATGGTCTTGTGCTCCAGTTAAAATCCATTTTAGACCTTTAAAGGCCCACTTAAAATTGAGAAAGAAGAAGTGGATTAGAAGGGATATGGAATATTAGAGGTTTTGAGTGGCTGGTACAATCTAGTCTATCCCAAGAAGCATGGGCACGGACACAATATGACATGGATACGCCGACACGTCAAATTCTAAAAAAAGAGGTTTTGAGTAGCTGGTATAGTCTAGTCTATCCCAAGAAGCATGGACACGGACACGATATGACATGGATAAGCAGACACGTCAAATTCTAAAAGAATAGGGCACGAACATGGACACGACTAATATCAATATTAATTTTCATTTATATATCTATTGAGTAAGACAATTATAGGGCTTTAATTAAATTATAATTTATATTCTAAAGTTACATATGTTAGAAGATGAAGCTTTTTGAATATATATAAATATATATTGTATATGATATTACTCTCTTATTTTGTCATTATAATTATGTTTTTGTTCATTATATATTGTGACATGTGTTTGATATCAATTTTCTTTTTAAGAAAAAGAGGTTGAACACCTTGATGTATATTCATAATGTTGTTTCTAGGATTATCAGGTGTTTATTTTATATAAGACGAAAGTGTGAAATGTTTTGGTCGAGTGTTCAGAATGTGTTGACCAAGTGTCCAAGATGTGTAGGCCAAGTGTCCGAAATAATAAAAAATATTTTTAAATTATGGACACGGCTATGAAGTGTCGGACAGTGTTGGTGTTCGACTAGACACGACACCTTCTAGAAGTGTCTGTGCTTCTTAGAGTCTATCTGTCCATGTATCTCAAAACAATTTCTAATATCCTTCCTTTTTATATATAAAAGTCAGTAGGGGTGCAATTGTGCAAACTCATAAATGCACAAAATATACACAAAACGAACTATACAATAAATATGCTCTTATGTGAGTATTTCTTTAATACTGTGGTGTAGTTTGGCATCCCTCTTCCTTTATCTCTTGTTGGTTATTTGCCATTTTTGATCGCATATATCTAGAGTAGCAAAGTTGATGGCATTTGTGGTATATAGTTTGTTGAGACAGGATGTCTTCCCCTCCCTCCATCATTATTTTTTCATCGCATGCATCATAACATTATTGGTGAGGAACATTTGATAAATGGGAATGTTAACTTTTTCTTTTTAAAAATTATAAATGAAATAGGATAAGATTCTTTTGATGTTGTTTTTATCAAGTATTTGGTTAGAACATTACATTAAGTTGATCATTTTATTTTTCGTTGTCATTATCATATGTTTTTCCACTCAAGTATTGTTAGATTTATGAGCACTTTGCAAGACGATTTACTTTTTCTATTTTGAAAATTTCAGTTGACTGAACTATATTTTGTGTTTGAAAATGTAGAGTATGAGGTGAGAGAGAAACCGACTCTAAACACATGGATGCAAGGGGGATTAGATTACATAATGTTGCAGTACTTGAATATTGATGGAATCCGTACCATTGGAAGTGTTCTTGGTCAAAGTATTGCTCTTGATTACTATGTACGCCAGGTATACACCATATCAGCTTAAAAATTAGATACACTCGCACCTCTTGAGGTTTGCTTTAACTACACATATTTATAATTTGACAAAACTTACACTCACACCCCCTAGGGGTTGGCACATGATTGCACTCAATCTCAACACTATATTTATTGTCTGTTTTACCCCTCCATTGACTCAGAGGACATTCTTGACCTCATTTTCCTTTTCAATTAGACAAATCTACCCTTACTTTCCTTTTAACCTTAAGCTACACACGCACACATATATATCAAACTTTATTAAGTCTATTTTTAATATATGTTATAATACGTATTTTTCTAAAAAAGTAAGTTAAAATTTAAAGAAATAAATTTACTAAAATTACGTATATTACAAATTGAAAAATGAATTTTTTTTATTTATTTTAGTTAAATTTGTAATATACGTAATATAAAATATATTAGAGGAAGGTAAGTGTAATATTCCAAAACACAGGGGTGGTGAGTGCAATAAGTCAATCTAGAGGGGAGGTAAGTGTAAATGGCATAAGGGTAATTTTACATTTTCGGTTAAAATCTGTTAGTGAGAGGGGGGTAAGTGTAATATGCCAAACTAGAGGGGAGATAACTGTAATAAAGCCAATCTAGAGGGGAGGTAAGTGTAATTTGTCCTTTATTTTTTAGTAAAATATGTAATATAACATATATTAAAAATATATTTAATAAAATTTGTAATATATTTTTAGTGTTGCAACAATATATACGTGTGTGTGCGTGGCTTAAGGTTAAAAGGGAAGGATGACTTTGTCTAATTGAAAAAGAAAAATGAGGTCAAGACTGTCCTTTGAGTCATTGGAGGGGGAAAACAGACAATACATATAGTGTTGGGGTTGAGTGTAATCATGTGTCAAATCCCAGGGGGTGTGAGTGTAGGTTCTGCCAAATTATAAATATTTGTGTAGTTAGAGCAAACCTCAGGGGATGTAAGTGTATTTTGCCCTAAAAGTTATCATTTTGCGAAGTTTATGCTTGGTTAAAGATATTTTCGGAGTACTTCCTCTCCTTTTTTTCCCCTTGTAGGTTGATGGAATTGTTGCAGAATTCACTGACATCAACCGTGGGATGGAAAAAACTGGAACCTTTACTATGGAAAGGAAAAAACTTTTTCAATTAGTGGGAAAGGCAAATTCTAATCTAGCTGATGTGATTCTTAAGCTTGGACTTTTTGAGAGGTAATTGTTCTATTCCAAGTAGTGAAGGAAAAGAATTGAAATTGTGTTACTGTTTCAAAATTCAACAATGTGTCGATTATATTGGTACTTAAATGTTCTGTGATATAGATTTTTAAATGAATTACCAATGAACAACTTTTTTGAAGGCTTATAACAGAAGGCTTATAACAGAAAAGAAACACTAATTTGCATATCTTTTCGTTAACATGGTTTATTTGTTGATTTTTTTTTAGCCAAAAACCCATGTATTGCACTTTTATAAGTATTCAAAGATTTTAAGAAAAAATTCTAATTAGAAAACTGTAATTGAATGAGAAAAATAAGTTAAAATAAAATATATATAATTATTCAAATTAGTGAAGGGAATATGAAATATACTGTTTTAATATTAAAATTAGATATCGAAAAAAGACAACTATGGATGACTCCTATTAATTTCTTAAATTTCTATATTAAAAATTGCATAATGCGGAAGATGAAACTTGACAAATGTCATTATATTATTTTATTTTGGATACCATTAATCTTCAACATTATGCGATTTTTAATATAGAAATTTAAGAAATTAATGGGAGTCATGCATTTTTTGTATAGTATACATAAAAATAAAAGATATTTATTGCTATATCGTTATATTAAATGTCGTTATATTATTTTATTTTGGATACTTGTGTTGCCCATGTGTATGATATCAAAAAGTTTTCTTCTATTTATTTTATTTTATTTTTTTGAATAAACATGTTGGACACTTTAGGGTGTGTTGGATGCTGTTGTGCTACGGAGGTCACTTTATAGAACTTTTGAATTTTATTATTGCTCAATCTATGGATCACTTTGATTCTTGGACTAAACATGATGTAAAGCAGAAAATTCTGGAGGGTGATTACCATTCATCTCATTAAAGATTATTCTGAAATTTTCTGCTACAAACATCCTATCTCACAAGGTGATAATTTTAGTTGCAGTGGTAATGTTTAAGAAAAGCAGTTTCCTTGTGCATAGGAAAAAGCTCATCAGGTTGGAGATACTCATACCCATATCCTAGCAAACTACGTTTTGGAATGCATGTGTGGAATTGATTCAATTCCATTCCAGATTACTAAATTAAACAGTTGAAAATGTTTGTACTTGTACAAGGTGATAATTTTAGTTGCAGTGGTAATGTTTAAGAAAAGTAGTTTCCTTGTTCATAGGAAAAATTACCCGTATCCTAGCAAACTACTTTTTGGAATGCATGTGTGGAATTAATTCAATTCCATTCCAGATTACTAAATTAAACAATTGAAAATGTTTATACTTGTATCATATATAAAGGGGCTGCGGATGACTTACTAGTTCTAGTGACACATCATTATTCATATGCTGGTTAAAAGCAAAATGCTCTTGCAATTATAATGACTTCCCTCTTTTGCATTATATTTGTGGTGTATTGCTCATAGAAAACTGTTTGGCTTTATTCAGATCAGACATTGCCTGGAAGGATGCCAAATATGCTCAGATTTGGGAATATCTCAGAGATGAATTTGAATTAACTCAGAGATTTGCAAGTCTTGATTTTAAATTGAAGTTTGTGGAGGTACAGTAGTGCCTTTGCCGTGGATTTGTTGATTCAATACTGAACTTGTTGTAGAGTTGCCTTTTAGTTGACATGAATGTTGTGGTGACATTTTGATTCTTCGTTGCAGCACAATATTCGCTTTCTTCAGGAGATTCTTCAGAACAGGAAATCAGATTTTCTGGAATGGCTCATTATCATATTGATAGGTGTAGAAATTCTCCTATCTGTTTATGATATTGTCCACAAGTCTGCAATTACTTCTCTATAGCCCTCCCTAGCTTCCAGTAATGCTTGAAATTGTAAACTAAGTTTCAGTTTTTACCTCCCCAGAGTTGCTGTGTATATGCCCTCCTCGAACCTTGATCATTGCAAATTGTGATTTTGGAATGTATTTTTTATTTTATTTTATTTTTTATACCCTTTATGTAGATTGAACAAGTACGTACTATAGTTAAGTAAATTTGATTTGAAAGTAGTACTCATTCTAATAATATACTCTTATGATGATTGAGAAAGTGGGATCATTTCATTCTAGCGGCTCAATTGAAATTCTACTATTAAAATTCAAATATTTAGATCAAATAATCAAAAGCCTGTTTGTAATCAATAGGCTCACAAATAAAAAATGTTTGTGTTACTTTTCATATGCAATAGTACCATAGTAGTATGCACCACCTGTATGGAGGTGTTGTGTTCCTGTCAAATACTTTGTTATGATTTTTTTTCATATACGAGTCAAATGGAGATTATTATATATATATATAAAAAAAAAGTACATTTTGCATCTTGCCGCCGAGTTTTCTTATGAAAATTCAAAATTGTTTACAAACAACAAATTTTGGATGACATCAACCATTTTCCACCCAACAATAATAAAATTATTTATTATTTTTTAAATTTTATTTATTATTTAGAATAGCAACAATCATTATTAATACATAATATATACTTAATAGGCCACAATAATAATACAACTCAGAACACTAGACAGAAATTAACAACATCCACTCTAACAAACCTTAATAAAACCCAACCATCCCATGCAACCAAAACAATGCAGAACAGTACTACCCATCCAAACTAGGGTTGTGGCACCCCCACCGGGGAGGGCGGTTGTGGCGGTGATCTTACTGCCGGCGGTGACCTAGGGTTTTTCCGCACATATTTTCTGGCCCAAACATGCTTCCCATTGATGGTGAACTTCGCTTTGCTTTGGCCTTGGAGGACAACATCAACGGCGGAAACAGAACGAACGACAACGCGAGCATATAGTACTTGTGCATCTGGCTGCACTTCTTGCATGTAAATGGCTTCAATAAAATCTCCAAATTTTCTGGTAAAATGAAAACATACAATTATCACAGGTACATACGATGCATTTTACTCATACATACACACACACACTAAATATATGCATATATATATATATATATAGAGAGAGAGAGAGAGAGAGAGAGAGAGAGGGAGAGAGAGATAGTACCCAGTGAAGAAGTCTCTTACTTCACTTTCAGATATCGGGTATCCTTTAGAGAATGTTAAAAAGATGGTCCTATCATCTGGTGGAACTCTCTTCTCTTCCTCTGTAACAGATACACTAATACGGCTCAACCGATCAGCCAATTCATTGTTCAAGAATGGGCGTTGCGCGGCGAGGTCATAAGTATCATAAGTGTACAACATGTGTGTAGGTACCGGTATTTCAAATTGATCAGATTGAAGGACATGGTTGGACCAAAATTGTTGATAATCGATTGTTCCCTCATGTTCCAAGTCTAAATGTAATGGAGCAGTTAAAAGGGATTGATAGTAACCAACCGGCCGTATCACAGTCACATTCTTCTTCTCATCATTTTCAAAACTAGTGCTTGATTCACCGACTCTGTATGTATGAGAAAGAGGAAGAGGGTTGTTTTGAAAAGTAGTTTTCATTAATATGTCCTCGAAAGCTCTAGCACACACCTCATTCATGATCTTTGTCACCCCATGAAGCACCCTAACCCGGTTTTCGTGAAAGGATTGAATACTAACACTATTATTGTTCCTTAACAAGCTTTGTAGTGTAGGGATGTCATTTCTCTCCGGATCAACACGAAACTCATCTGTCTCGATACATTTCAAGCATTTTACTGTTTCGTCAGCAACTGCATTAACCAAAGGTACCGGAATTGACAACAATTTCTTGACAAGACGCGAGTCGTGACCTGCCCTTTCCAGCCATAGCCAGATTGCCATGACTTGCATGGACTCGGCAGGGTCTCGGCCTAGGTAAAAGATTAAAAGAGAGTATAATTCACGGTCGATGGAGTGAAATAGTTTGAAGTCTTCATTGGCGATGGCAGGACATGAAGATAGAGAAGACGTGCATGAGAAAGTTGAAGAAGCCATTTTATATATAGTTGTGTGTGTGTGTGGATATATATGTGCCTGGTTATACACGTACGTTGTTTGGGTAGTTTTGCATGATGAGGAATGATTTTGAAATATTTATAGTGATGCATTGTGTCATTTCGTGGATTTTGAGAGGTGACTGTTGGGAGTGAAGCAACATGTTGGAGAGGTGCAAGTACGCGAGTTTCTCTGTATCAGCAGTTGAATATATGTAGTTTTAAATTTAACTGTTACAGTTTGTAAGTTGCTACGATTTGCCATTTCAGAATTATGAAGGTCTACTCACCATTGATAATACTAATTTAGTGCTCGCGAGATTGTATAGAAAATGATGGGCTATCAGAACATTTTAGAATATGAATCCAAAAATATAGAGTTAATATAAAAAAAATAAAAAATTAGAAGAGTTACCAGAGTTGTTTGTTGTGTTCATATATAAATATAGCAATGCTACACGCGATAAAATTATTTCATGAATTTGTATCATGAATGATGTGGCAGGTAACGTGGAGAGTTCCCGATACACATAATCTTATGATATTATCACTGAATCTCACCAATACTAACTCTCCACGTTATCTGCCACATCATTCATGATACAAATTCATAAAATAATTTCATGACGTTTAGCATTTTTCTTATAAATATATTAGTAGAATTTTAGAAAGGACAATACTTGAGTCCAACCTTATCGAAGCAAGTTAGGTCTCCTGAGTGATGTGGCCTATAAAAGTATGACACGTGTCTAAAAGAAAAAAAATTAAAAATGAATATTACTCATTTTTTACTAGTTGAACCGAATGACAATATTAGACTCCAAGCCTCCAATCAATACATCTTAACATTGACCATTGTTAAATTTCTCACAAATTTGATACAACAAAACCCAAATTTTCATATCCAAAAATGACATAGATCTAATCACATTTAAAACAGACCATCATATACATTTATATATATATTAATCGTTACCGAAATACCATAGATATATATATTGTGTATATATATATTGATTGTTACTGAAATATATATACAATATTGTTACAGAAAATACATATGGATATATGTATATTAATGATAGAGAGAGATAAGGATGTGAGAGAAATAATTTGGATCAAGACGAGAGAGAGAGAGAGGGGGGGAGAGAGATACATGCATAAAAGAATTTACTGGAATGAGAAAGAGCAAGAGAGAGAAATATAAATGAGAGAGATTGTTGAATGTGAGAGAGAGAATCTAGTTCGGATTAGGGGTTAACCTGGTTAAAAAAAAGATTTTTTTTATTTTTAACCTCTTTTAATATTTTTATAAATTTGGGACACATGTCACACTTTTATTAAACCACATCACTTTGGAGAACCAACTTAGTTCGCATAGGATTGGACCCAAGTATTGTCCTTTTAGAAAAAAATGGGTGGTTTCAATATTACGATATCTAACCCGAAAAGAATAATACTTACCCGACCATGTGAACCCAAGCTCAACCCGTTTTTTATTTTCAGAACCTCGGGTTCAAATCGGGTTGGGAATTTCGGGCTCCAAATCGGGTTGAATTCGGGTTTGATTTTTTATTTTCAGAACCTCGGGTTCAAATCGGGTTGGGAATTTCGGGCTCCAAATCGGGTTGAATTCGGGTTTGATATTGTAGTCTGGGTCTTCTTATCAAAAATTAAATTTATGTTGCTGCCACAAGGAATCGAGCCTCCTCCCTCTTGAACTTAGTCCTACACTCCAACCATCTTTCCATCACTGTCCTATGTTAATATAAGATGTAATAATAATATTTAATATATCAAACTGAAAGTTTGGACTAAGTTTAATATATTAAAATTTTAATATATTAATTAAATTACAATAATATTTCCTCCCTTTAAATATAACAAAAAAACATTATAAATTATATTATTAACTAAACCAATGACCCAATTTTCACTATCTTAAAATCAAATAAAAACAATAATCTGACTCAAATAATAAAGCATCGAGAACAAACATTAAGTATAGATCTCATTGAATTAACATATTTTTTAGATCCTCATTAATATCTCTCGACATTATTACAATATTAACGTTCTAATATATATTAATGTTGAAGTATTATTGACAAAAAATAAAGGAATGGTATAACTTATATTACTTTAACTAATGTGCTACACTATATATCTCACGACACTAAAGAAAAAATTAATTTCATAAAATTAAATATTCAGATTAAATGGTTTAAACCCATCAATTAATCTAATTGAGTTTTTAGACATATGACTAACTAATTAGAATAATATACTATATATCTTGGGATACTGCAACTATTGTACGATAAGTTATTACTTATTACTTTTATGGGTAAAGTCGGTTCCAATCCTAATGGCAATTGGATGTTGTGTATTCACATAGAGTGAATAAGAAATAGAGATAGGACATTAGAAGGGAGATACAAGATATATACATATATATATATATACATATTGATGACAAGAAGAAAAAAATCTTGAAAAGTTAGAAAGTTGGTCGAATTGTCAAAAACAAGATCCGCACTATAAAAAGTCTAACTTATATTACTTATAAAAGTAATTTGTTATACTATATATCTCGGGACATTATATAAACAATTCAATATCATAAAACTAGATGTTTAGATTAAATGATTTAAACTCATCAATTAATCTAATTGATTTTTTAGACAGTTGACTAATTAATCAAATTGTGATAAAATAGAAGAATATATAATATATAATTAGCTCACCAATCACATTTAGCAAAAGTAATAAGTTTTTAATGATTTTTTGATAGAAATAAGTTTTTAGTGAATTTTAATTAATTTAGGAAAATTTATTATTGGAGACCATTTAGCATAAGTAATGATTCATTTATAAATTGCATGTCCATGTCTTTATTAAAAAAGTGAGTAGTTATTTTTTTACTAAATCAATGAATAATAATAGATTTAAGAATGAAATATATGAAAATTTATACTATATATAATATATTAGAAGATAAAAAAATTATATATAATACACGTCAGAACAAGTAGTGTGAAAAAGTGGTAAAAGAACTCTTCTCATATATGTTTAAATGCTTTTAACATTTTAAATTTTTTTTACAATATTAAGCTTTATATTTTTGACATTTTAAAATGAATTAATAAATATTAATGCTAAAGTATTATAAGTAAAAATAAAAAGGTTATAGCATTATACTAGTATTTTGTAATTTGGTTAGTGCTTAGCTTCTTAAAGAAATCCATTAAATATAATTATTGATCTACTATAACATAAGGAAGATGCTGGCATTATGGTTTGATTGCTAAGGCAATGCCCGGGCCCGGACTGAATTAAATTCGGGTTCTAAAATTTCAGTCCGGGCCCGTCCCGAGGTTAAATATTTACAACCCAAGCCCGAAAATTTTCGGGCTGGGCTCGGGCTGGGTCGGGTTGAACCCGCCCGAGTTGCAGCCCTAAAATTAACGTCCTACGACTTCTTATTTTCTTGCCGTTAATTTCAATTTTTGTATCAACAATGAAATATTTACTCCGTAGCTACTTGAACCAATCCTGACACAGAACCAAAACTGTGAAGCAAATCCATATATTTTAATTAGTAAATTAACAACAAGCAAGATTTCCGACTAGGACATAGAGAACCATAAAATTTTGTAAACTAGTGATAGAATAGAGTGAAACACAACACATTACCTTTCGATCTTAAGAACCCAATACTAGTTAAGGAATGGATCAGATCCAGAAACGAATACCCTTTAATCTCAAAACTCTAATTCTCAAGTTATTGTTGAATCAGACCCAGAAACGAATACCCTTTAATCTCAAAACTCTAATTATCAAGTTATTGTTGAATCAGACCCAGAAACGAATACCCTTTAATCTCAAAACTCTAATTCTCAAGTTATTGTTGAACATATATCAGTATGTATAAATAGCATATTGAAGGATTCATTATATAAAAAAATTCAAGCCAAGCCAACGATGTGTAAAGCACCAATATAATGTCTAATGGAGCTTGAGAGGAAAAAGAAAAGTGGAGAGTAGTTAGAGGACTGAATAGGAAAAAGAAAAGTGGAGAGTAGTTAGAGGACTGAATATTGGTTCGAGTGAAAGAGAAAAGGAAAGAAGTCTGAAATCGAGTCCATTCGGTTTATTCTATTTATTTACTCTCTTCTAGATTTGTAATTAATTAACACGCGTGACTGCTGTATAATTGATGAGTAGGTATTATGAAAATTGAATTTACAACCACCCACTTTATTTATAGGGTGAGTGCCTTCTATACTAATGTAGTCTATCGAAATGTTGGTAGAATTTTACATTTGGGTTCTGGAATGTTACAATAACTAATACTTTTACAATTCTACTACTATATATTCTAGACAATGCTACGACAAATTGACAATGCACAAAATAAACACCTGAAAATAATTTGCTAGTGTTTATAAAATTACTAGTAAATATGGCGCAATGAACATTTTAAGATCGTCCTTGTAAAAAGAAAATTAAGTTATAAAGAGAAGAAAATTTAAAAATAAAATAAACTAAAATAAATAAATATTTGTGTGTGTGTGTGTGTATATATATATATATATATGTGTGTGTGTGTGTGTGTGTGCATGTATATCTAAAAAAAGAAAGCAATAAAAGAAAACAAAACACCTTAAGGATCCCAAAAAGTTGCATTATTTCTCTATATACATAGTAAAAAAATAATAGAACGTTATAAATAAATAAAAAACAACAACAAAACTAGTTATCCTCTTCTTTTATAACTTTTTTTAAGTTATATATACACAAATATTTATTTATTTTAGTTTATCTTATTTTTAAATTTTCTTCTTTATTTATTTTAGAGATTGTCGTGAATTTATCTCTAATATTGCTAGGTTTGGTATGCAAGAATGAGATGAAATGTCCATTCTAACCATTTATTTGTTTGATATGAATTTTAAGGTTATAATGGTCATTCACTTGGAATGAAAATCCATTCTTAAGAATAAAAATTCATTTCATGGTTAAACCTATAGAATGGGCATTACATTCCAAGTAAGATTAAAAAAAATAAATCATATTACCAAAAAATTCTTTACCTCCACCACCACCACCGGCTCGATCCACCACCACTGCTGTCTCCACCACCACCACCACCACCTCCACATCACCACCTTTCTATTCCACCACACCACCACCTTTAGATCGCCACCTTCCTCCTCCACCACCTTTATATCGCCACCTTCCTCCTCCACCACTGCCGTCGCCGCCACATAATATTGCCACCATCTCCACCGCCACCGCCACTGACACCACCTCCACATCGTCGTCGCCACCCCCACTACACCACCGCCACATTGCCACCTTCCACCACATCACCACCCCCACTCCACCACCTCCACATTGCCACCTTCTTCCACCACTACTTCCACATCATCACCTTCCTCCACCACCTCCACTACCACCCCCACCATCTCCAGCACCACACCGTCGCCACCACCTCCATTGTAGAGATCCATTTTTTTATTTTTCACTGCCAACTTACATATGTGGGGACTTGTTATAAGGTTTAGAGAGTTTTCAGAGCCATTTGGCTCATTTTGAGTCGACGGGGCCTGAGATGTGAGTCAGGTGGGCTCAAAAAATTGGATATATATTTTACTTCTTTTTTGTTTTAAACCAAATAGAATGTTAAAAAAAGATGTAGGGTTGATTCGAGTCTGTAGTCGCTTTCGAATTCAAAAATAGAGGCCGGGAAGGTACGTTAAGTGGCGAATGGACGTTTTGGTCATTTCGTGCCCTAGGGCTTACAAATTTCCTAAATCAGATATTTACAGCCATTTTATCACTCCCAAACAGCCGACTCTCTCTCTTGTCTTTTGGTTTTCCTTAATTCTCTTATAGTTTTGAGGGTTCTAGAGTGAACCAAATTCCAACTTAAAGGTTTTGTTTGCCTAATTTGAATGTGAAATATGTTGAAATGATTGAACGTGCATATGTCGATATAGTTTAATGCATAATATGTTGGATGTGAACTTAGGACATGAAATGGGTACATGACATCGATGACTTGTGTATGTATATGCTAAATGTGACATATTTGGTGTGTGTGGGGTGATATCTCAGAAAATAACTCATGTACAAAGTAGAGGGGGAACAAATCCTCCGGAGTTGAAAGTACTCAAACTTGTATAAGAAGGTTTGTTATTGATCGGTTAGTAGCCCGAAATAATTATGGACATGGGGTATGGAGTTTTGGCACGTATCCGGTTTGGTGTGTGTGAATGTGAGAACTATTCTGAAAGTAATGTGAAAGTTATGTGACTTTTGTATTGGATTTTGAATTTGATTTGAATTTTTGTCATATGTTACATATATAATGAAATTGTGCATTTGATGCATAGAATGACTTAAGCTTTAAGAATTGTCATATGTTTTGACATGTATGCCATGTGCATAAATAATTGTGTTGTTTGACTAGAATGTTAGGAAGCATGACACGTAGGTATGCTATGCATATTGATTGAGTTATGTGTTAATATGAAATGTGAAATTGGGTGGATTTCACAAAATATAACCATGAGCTGTTGATTTTGTTTACCCCCCTACATTAATAATTTAAGGGCATGACAGGGAAATAGTCGAGGGTGACCAACCTGGAGTTGGATATAGAGTTAAAATAACTCATTTTTTTGTCATTTTGTTGTATTTGCACGGTTGAGATGTGGATATGATGATTTTAGTCATGTATGAAGAGATTCCATTTTTGAGAATTGTATATGGGCATACATGCCTCAAATGTTGATTTTTGGACAAGAAAGTTCATATGTAAATCAAACATGTTCTAATTATTAAGTGTTTATATGATTTAGTTGGTGTTTATGTATGTTATGGTTGTATATAGATATGTATAGATGTATGCTAGGATTAATGGGTGATTTGATACACTTAAAATCATGTTTGGACTGATTTGGGGGGTTTCGGTCGCCTGGTAGGGGCTTGTTAGTCGGCTGGTTAATTTAGGAATTGAAACCCGAGAGTTGAGAATTTTGGAGTCAGAAAAATCATCATTTTGGCCAACCGAAACATAGTCACCAGCCGACCGTTAAAAGCATCAACCGTCTCGCTGAATTGAAAGTTTCAAACCCGAGAGTTTGGAAAACTAAGAACAAGGGAACCATCGTTTCGGCCAATCGGAAGTGGGCTTCAGCTGACTAAAACAGACCCTTTCAAAAGGTCAAAAGAATGATCAATTGGCCGAAACTGGACTGAAATGAGACAAGTTGTTTTGTGAGTGGAACCAGGTTAATAACACATGTAGCCTAGTGTGGGATCATTAGATTGAGTTGTTAGCTTCATTATAAGGTTTCGTGAGTTTTCATGACAAGTACAAGAATAGAGAATAGTTAACGGTGTATTGACTTGTAGTTTCTTCATCCTTGATTTCCTTTATCTTTTTTCGGAGTTTTTGAAAATTGGGAGTGTGACATCCACATCGTCACATTCTTCCACAATCACACATTTGTTGATTTAATTTATTTGTTATTAAGAGAAATATTTTTAAAATTTTAATTTATTTTATCTCATTTTATATTTATAACCAAATAATAAAATAAACATGACTATTCCATTTTATTCTCACTCCTCTTCCGTCACATGAGTTATCTTTGAACATGCTGTATTTGTACAAAGAAAGAGGAGTATTAGTTGCCGTCGCGGCTAGTGACGGCAGAAGCACAGTAGCTGCGTGGCTTCATAATAAAACAGCACGTCTACCTACTTTTGAGCTATCGGTTTTGATAAAAATCAGTCTAAAAAAACAAAAAATTTAAATTAAAAAATGATTTCCTCTTAAAATAATAAAAAAAGCTGGTGTACAGGCACACTTACCATCATCATCATGACTTTTGATATTTCTACTGAAAATTATCCTTATCAAGTGCAGGAATTGCCTTTTATATTTCTGTATTACAAATAAATGGCATGTGAAGTTAATAAAGTCCATCGGAAGAACAAAATTTCCGTCTCACTGTCATATCCACCGCCGGTACTCCATTCCGGCAGCAACCATGGTTGTCTCCATCTTCGCCGCGGAGGTTCACGGTGGTGATGAAGTTGAAGATGATGGAGGAGTTGTGGAGTATATCACGTGCATGTCCTGTCACATAAAACAATGGGCAATACTTATCTACTCACCGGTGTGTAGGTGAGCCCTCCTGATCGCTAATATGTTCCAATAAAAAATCAACACATTAACTTTAATTACAAAATTAAATTTAAAATGCAATAAATAAGTATAATAAATGAAATTGAATTTTTATTGGGACACATCAGTGGTCAGGAGAGTTTACCTACACACCGGTGAGTATGTAAGTATTGTCCTAAGACAATATACCTTTGAGGCACAACAAATCTCATCCTTTTTTCTATATATATATAAATTTTCCTATCACTATAAATAATATATAACACTAAATAATATAACATAAAATAACAAATATATATATATATATATATAATGTATTATATAATTATAAATAATAACATTAAATTAAAAGAATGAGAAGAAATAAAGAAATTGCACAGATATAGTACTCCTAAGTGTTAAATAAATTATAATTTAAATTTCAAATTCATTTAATAGAAGATTTTTTATAAATTTAGAATTCTCAAATTAAGTGTAGTCTTTATTTAAAGAGATGTGAGAGATTTAATATATGTTTGTTTAAAATTTTTAAAACACTTCGTAAAATGAAATAAAAAGTATTATTTTATTTATATAAAATCAAGTGATTTGATATTTTAAAAAATAATTATTTAAAAGTTACAAAAACTATATCTTTTTATTACACAGAAGATACATACGATCTCCACTCAGAGGAATTCTCATCCTGTATACATATCTATATATATATATATATATATATATATATATATTACATTTAAATTTGTTATAATAAGACAAAAAAATAATTTAACAATAAAAAATTATTGAAAAATCAATCATGTTACTAAAAATATCTTTCCGATCTGCTATTCAAAATAGATCCATCAAAATCAAACGATAATGATAAACGGGCATACGCTACACTAGTGTGTGTATATATGCTTGGTATAACAACAGTAACGCCTTCTCCGGAAGTCACTCGTGAAAAATATAGTTAGTTGACCCGCTAAAATGCTGTAGCTTTCCATTTCTAAAGGCAACATCTGGACCTCCTCTTCTGACGGATCGGAATTCTAACCGTTACTTCAACCCATCCACTATTTCCAACCTTTTCATTTATTCCATGCATATCTGCAAAGACTGCAAACACACAATCATTTACTGATCAAATCTATCTTGACCGCCGGCGTGCCAGGTCACTCCGGCGAATTCTGGTTCTTTATCATACATACCTATTTTTGGTGAGCTTCAATCTTCAATTACTATGTAATACTTGAATCTGTCACTAATTCGCTTTGTTTATATATATATATGTAATACATGAATTTGTCTTTAATTCGCTTTGTTTATATATATACATTTATATATATATATATATTAGATGCACACTAGTGTATGATTTAGATTTGTAACTTCGTGTTTTTTTGGGTAGAAGAGACACCACAGGGATACAAACTTAGTGGATAGTTTAAACTCTTGTATTTTCTTACCTACTGAAACAAGGCAATTGAACCACAGATTCCACAAAAACAAAAACAACTTTTTTTTTTCTTCTGAAATGCAGTTAGCATCTGCATAAATTAATTGGAATTTCTTATAAAAAATTAATTGGAATTTCTCTTATATGATGGTGAATTACACTCAACAATTTTCAAAATACTGTTAGCATCTGTGTTGAATTACAGTAGTTTGTGCATATTGCTTCCTTCAATAGACAACATACTGATTTGGGAAGAGAAATATATACATACATGTATACATCTCTATATCTACATCTATATCTATCTCTATATATCTCTACATAAAAAGTGTATTTTTTTTAAAAAATTTATATATATTTTTAATTAAATAATATTCTAAAATTTTAATATAAGAAGGGAAAATGATGGTTATATGATTTCTTTGCCATTCCAATTTAAATAGTAATTCAGGCCAGATGAAATGTCGAACCTGTAGCATTTTCTAATAGAAGTAGCGCTGCTTACACACAGCTACATGCTTATTGCCATTGGAGCTGTTGGATCAAAAAGGTTTCTTAAGGTGCTTGTTTAATATTAACATCGTACACAGGGAGAAATGGAAGGCTTACACTTTTTGGGATACTTTCTCGTACAGAAGATGGAGAGTTTAATCTTTTGTCACAGATTCATTAGCCAAGGAAACTTAATATTAGATTTTAGAGGCTTTGTGTTCCATAAATGAAGTTCGGTTTAGAATATTTTTCGACATTTAGGGAATAATTTGTGGTTCAGGAGAAGTATACTTGATTTATTAAATTACTTTAGTTTTGCTCTCATTGAGATTTTCAAGCAATTCTTTAAAAAAGTTTTAGGCAAAGTTTAGCATAACAAAATCATTACTATTTTGGAAAAAAAAAAAAACTTCTAAATGGAGACCAATTCCTGTCTAACATAACAAATAGCATTAAAGTATTTCAAATTTGTTGTTCATCATTATAGTAAATCATGTATTGATTACTATTTCATTTTTTTTTAAATTATGAATTTCGCTCACGTGGTGTTGGTTTCCACGTTCACAATTCTTTTATTTTGGATAAGATTCCAAGTTTTAATCTACATTGTAATGCCACGTTGTTCTACTCATTCTGTTGAAGACAGTGGTGATATTTTGTGAATTTTGATTAATTTTTAGCACAAACAGACAACCAAAGTGGCTTTTATGTTTGGCCCGTTCATAGGATGAACAATTCTAATTTTTACACTACCTTGTAATGCCACATTGTTCGATCTACTCATTCTGTTGAAGAAGATGGTGATATTTTTTACACTTCGATGGCTTTTAAGTTATTATTCCACTATGCTAATATGCTTAGCCAGTTCATCCTATGACGAGTTTGATTGTATGATAATATTATGAGTTTAAGTGAATAATTTAATGTCATTGAGTTTATTCAACACATCCGTCTTTTCTTATTGGTGTGTTACTGCCTTTATACACTAGAATTAGATATAATTAGTCTCGTGTTTCATATAACCTTTTCATTTTTCTTCTGATTCCTTTTTTATCTTTAAGGTTTTTGCAGTGCTGGAGCACATTGGATTAAGACATTTCATAGAACACAAATAGAGGGAATATTTACAATATAGAAGAAAGCTTTATGCAGAACTACAGTAATTTGGAGTAAGGAGAGACATAGTATATATTTCGGTTCCTTTTGAATTTCAAATATTTTCCTGCACCTAACATCATCAGTATTAGCAAATTAATGGTTCTCGTTGTGGTTTCTCTAAGTTGTTAGTGGAGTTCAGAATCTATCTGCGATGGAATTCACTAATGGGTACATGTCAAATGAGCACCAGGAGCTACTCCGATCAGCCTCAGAAAGTGCAGATCCATTATCTATTTCTCCATTACAGATCCCCTCATCCCCAAAGTCTCCGAGGTCCCCAAAGGATCATCATAGTAAACATGGCACAAGCAAGGGCAGTCCACTTAAGAGTTACAGACGTTCACATTCTGGAAGAGATGGCCGTCCTAAAAAAGGCAATGAATGCATAACTCCCAATAATCTTGAATTTGAATTATACAACATTGGAAGTTAATGCATAACTCCTAGTAATCTTGAATTTGAATTATACAACATTGGAAGTTACATATTTATATTTTTAAATCAGGTAAGTACTCACACACACATTGCCCATGCTGGGGCTTGAACCCCTCCCCTTCTCTTTGAGGGTGGGAAGGTTATACCATTGGGCTAGAGGCCCTTTGGTCAACACTGGAAGTTATTTCTTGCTTGAGACCAAAAAATATGCTTCTTGTCTGATAACTAGAAACAATTAGAACCTTTATATAGAGTATGAAAGCAAATAAATTGATAGTTATGGTTGTTAAAAGTTGCCAAGGAGAACAATCTAACAAGTAAGAATCTGCCAAAAATCTATTTAATAGACTACTAAGACTGAAACAGTGTTGGATAAAAATAGCGCAGCAGCTGAAGAAACAGGTGAGTTTCATGTCCTGTCTTTTGTGGGCAATATGTTTGTCGTCACTGGTTCGAAACACGGAAACAACCTCTCCGCATGTGGAGGTAAGGTTGCATACATTTGACCCTCCCCAAACCCCACAATGGCGGGAGCCTTGTGCATTGGGTTTGCCCTTTTTATGTTTGTGGTCACTGGTTAACACACATGTAGTCTATGTGGATTAAGTACTTGCTGAACTTTTAAACTCAAATGTGGTTTATTGCTCATTGTGCATAACTATTATCACTATGCAGGTGGTTCTGGGGGAAAAGGAACCTGGGGTGGGTTACTTGACATGGATGATCAACATGTCCTTGACCCCAACGACCCAAACTACACTAGCAATGAGGTAGTTAATTAAGATTTCTTGTTTTTTTTTTCTTCAAACAAAGTAACACCACTTTTATTTTTTATTTTTCTGGGAAGACATATATTATAGTTGTCATCATGAATTATCTTCTTAAGAGAGGGAAAGCCTGTTTGGTTGTTTAATTTGAAGTTTTAAGTGTGGTAAAGCTCCTTGCTAATATTGATGGATGCCAAAATGAAAATTTTTGTTTGTAGGAAAAGGAACAACCAAGTGCAAGAAATTTGAGTGCACCATTGGAGAAGTATAAAAAGAAAGCTACAATAATTGTAGAGGAATACTTCAACACTGATGATGTTATCTCAACTGCCAATGAATTAAGAGAACTTGGAATGCCAAGCTATAACTATTATTTTGTTAAGAAGCTTGTTTCTATGGCTATGGATAAGCACGACAAAGAGAAAGAAATGGCCGCTGTTCTGTTATCGTCACTTTATGCCGATGTCATTGATCCACCACAAGTATACAAAGGTTTCAGTAAACTGGTAGAATCTGCGGATGACTTGATTGTAGATATACCAGATACAGTTGATGTTCTTGCACTGTTTATAGCTCGAGGTGTGGTTGATGACATACTTCCTCCTGTTTTTTTGACAAAAGAAATTGCCTCCTTACCCAGTGATTCCAAGGGAGTTGCTGTCATTAAAAGAGCTGAGAAGGGCTATTTATCGGCCCCTCTCCATGCAGAAATCATTGAGCGCCGTTGGGCTGGCAGCAAGAACAAAACTGTTGAAGATGTGAAAGGAAAGATAAATAATTTGCTGATAGAGTATGTAGTGAGTGGTGACAAGAAAGAGGCTTGCAGATGCATTAAGGATTTGAATGTTCTGTTCTTCCATCATGAGATAGTGAAACGGGCTATTACAATGGCCATGGAAAGGCAGCAAGCTGAATGCCAGCTTTTGGATTTGTTGAAGACGGCTGCTGAAGAAGGTTTGATCAATTCAAGTCAGATATCAAAGGGATTTGGACGGATTATTGACACTGTCGACGACTTATCACTTGACATACCAAATGCAAGGAGGATATTGCAGTCCTTGATCTCCAAGGCAGCATCAGAGGGATGGTTGAGTGCCTCATCTTTGAAGTCATTGTCATTAGTGACTGGGAAAAGTACGTCATTAGAAGATAGTGCTGCGAAAGCCTTCAAGATGAAGGCTCAATCTATAGTTCAGGAGTATTTTTTGTCTGGTGATGTTTCAGAGGTGAGTCATTGTCTAGAATCAGAGACCTCTTCTAATTCCTTGGCCGAATTGAATGCTATCTTTGTTAAGAAACTGATAACTCTCGCGATGGATCGAAAAAATAGAGAGAAAGAAATGGCTTCTATTTTGTTGTCATCCTTGTGTTTTCCAGCTGATGATGTTGTAAATGGCTTCATCTTATTGATAGAATCTGCAGAAGACACTGCTCTGGATATTCCAGTTGTTGTTGAGGATCTTGCGATGTTTTTAGCTAGAGCGGTGGTGGATGAAGTCCTTGCCCCACTGCACTTGGAAGAGATTAGGAGTCAATGTTTGGGATCAGATTCAGTTGGGAGCAAAGTGCTTCAAATGGCAAATTCACTGTTAAAGGCTCGACTTTCTGGAGAACGAATATTAAGGTGTTGGGGTGGTGGAGGGAGCGGCAGCAGGAATGTAGGATGGGCAATTGAGGATGTCAAGGACAAGGTCGGAAAAATTTTAGAGGAGTTCGAGTCTGGGGGGGATATGAAGGAAGCTTGTCGGTGCATAAAGGAGTTAAGCATGCCATTTTTCCACCATGAGATTGTTAAGAAATCGTTGGTGACAATTATGGAGAAGAAGAATGATAGATTGTGGAGTTTGCTTCAGGAGTGTTTTAGCAGCGGACTCATTACCATGAATCAAATGATGAAGGGTTTTGGAAGAGTGGCAGAATCTCTTGATGACTTGGCTTTGGACGTGCCTGATGCAGAGAAACAATTCACACGTTATGTTGACCGGGCCAAGACTGAAGGGTGGTTGGATTTATCATTTTGTTTCACCAGACCAGGACATGCAGTGGCGAATGGCTCTTGCTAAGTTCATAATGCTGAGGTCCACTCTGAAATCTGAATTTATTCTGCTTAAAGAAACGAAGAAGTAAGTTGAATGTAGAAAAACTAGTATAGGATTTGGGGAAAAAAATTCTGGGGTGGAATTATTCTTTAGCTTGCTAGTTCATTTTTTGGAATATACAATGTTATTTTACAGATTGACATTGCACTATCTGTACCGTTGCAGCCATCTTGAGGTTTAACTTTATCAGTGTGCTTGCTTTTTGCTTAATTTCATTATGTAGTTGCTATCAAGTAACATGTGCAATGGAATCAGTTTCATCAATAGCTGGAAAGTTGTACCTCTCTCCAATTTGTGTTCACTAAGTTTATCTCCCTGTATTCTCTTGAACTCCTTCAACATCTTTTCCAGCACACTAAACATGATCACTAGGCCAGACTTGAAATAGGTACAGCGAAAGTAAATGGCAAGCAGAATTTGCACTTCTGATGCAAATTAATTTTTCGCTTTCTAGGTGAAGCAAAGTCATAGTGAACTTCTTAATGTTGTCTATTTTGTCACCCTGAATATTTCATGTCTTTCATGATTAATGATAAAGCTTGAAATTGCTGAAGAAAATCCATGGTCACGAGTCCGCATTAGGTTCTGGTCAGGCTGGGGTATATATTCCCCGAGAAAATGCATGAAGGCATAAATAAGCATTCTGAAAGTTTAGGTTTGTATTTCGCATTGCCTTAACTAAAAAGGGCTTGGGCCAGGCTTCACTTGTTCCCTTAAGTTACTGCATTTATGCATGATTTGCATACCTTAAGATTATTGCAGACAAAATCATAACTTTGATATAATTTTTTTTGTCAGAAGAAATATAATGGATGGCTATAGGCCCTCCTCGGCGTACATCAATTGTGAGTTTCTGTTGTGGTCTAGTTGGGTCAGTTTATTAAGCAGAGTGCCATTTATTTGGTGAAGATAGGTTTTGAATCATAACCGTGGTTTCAGAACAGGAAAACCCTAAAACAAACTTATTTAAATCAGACCAAGTAAAAACTTGGTAGGACTGTGGATAGATTATTGAAGGCACCATAAATGTCTTTCATTTTAGTTTCATTTGTTGTTCTTTCAACAGTTCTGTACCCTAGTACTTGAGTCTGTGGAGGCTTAAAATTTGAAAAGAGATTGTCAAAAATGTGCGAGAGTTTTTATTGATATTACCAAAATTTGCTTCTACCTCTGCTTCCTCTGTAAAATGAAGAACGATTTCTTAGCTCAATGGGCATAATGTTCCCATTGCTGCTCCGATGACAACTTTGGCCCGAGTACTACTGAAAATTATTGCAGTGATGAAGCTATATGCTTCTTGTGCTGAACACATCATTGATGTACCCCTTGATCTTGTATGCATGACCAAAGATGAATTTGTCTGATTATATGAGGATTCTGAACTAGTCCACAGCATGTTTTGTGCCAAACATGCTTGTAAATAAAATGGGATCTTGCTGAAATGGTTAGTGAACAGCAGGAACTACAGTGTGCATTCACTGTGGAGGTTAAAACGTTTACTTTGTTAGAAACTAAAAATATTTATTAAATGATCATATGATTCATATCCAATATTTATCTTCTTGATGTATATATAAAAAGATTCACCACCATGTAAAGGTGAATTTGGGAGAGAGTATCTGTAAAGGTGGTATCATATATTTTCATATATATGATAAATTCATGGATAGAACTCATTCTTAAAAATCGACTTACAAGGAGTGGGTGTCCATGTTTATATACACTTCACATCCCAAAGGTACCCAGGTGATGTGGGATTATGCTAACACTTTCCCTCAGTGCCACGTCTGGAGACACTCAGCTCTCTCCCTTCATGCACTGCACATCCCAAAGGTACCTAGGTGATGTAGGACTATGCTAACACTTCCCCTCAGTGCCACGTCTGAAAACACTCGGCTCTCTCCCTCCATATAGGGCAGGAGATACGAACCCTACTCACAGGAGCGGAGTCAGGATTGCAAAGTGGGGAGGGCTAAAAGTAAAAAAAATTCAAAATAAAAGCAATAATTTTTATGACAAAGATATGTTATAAATATTCAAAAATAGACAAAAAAATGAGAACGTTCTCATATGGATTAATCAAGTATATCATATATAGATACAAAAATAGATATAATATTTTCTTAAGCAAGCTATTGAAAATGAACCATACGATCCTTAAGAGAGTCAAATTCATTAACTACCGAATCTATATCAATATCTTCAGCAAGTTTTCTTTCAATGTTGAGAATCATGCAATCTGCAAGAAATTCATCACACATCTTGTTACAAAGTTCAATTTTAACACACTTCATTGTCGCTGCTCATTAGAAGTTGCCTCACTTTTTGATTTATCATTTTCTAGTTTATATAACGAAAACAAAATTTTCATCTTGCAATATAAGTGCCTCGATAATCTGAAACAATAGAGGCTCATAATAGTGATAAATGAAACTATGAAAGAATATTTGCAATAATAAATATGCTCCACCCCGCCAAACAAATAAATATTGAGTAACAAATAAGCTCCACACGGCAAAACAAATAAATATGAACAATAACAATATGCTCCACATAGCCAAACAAATAAATATTCAATAAAAAATAAGCCCCACACGGCAAAACAAATAAATATGCCCTATACGGCCAAACAAATAAATATGAACAATAACAGATATGCCTCACACGGCTAAACAAATAAATATGTAATAACAAATAAGCCCCACATGGCGAAACAAATAAATATATCTCACACGGCCAAACAAATAAATATGAACAATAACAAATATGTCCCACACGGCCAAACAAATAGATAATTACATAACAAAATAAATGTGCGTATGTGCTCTTGTGCATGCTCAATATTATTAGAAACACAATTTAGGGGCTATCACAATAAACATTTTGAGAATGATACACACACATACACACAACAAGAAGTAAAAAGTAGTCAAATGAAAAACACATGATCCCAATCTTATAAGGGGCTATCACAACATAAGCAATTTACCAAATAAAATAAATTTGAAAGCAATCTAAACTAGGAAGTAGGAACTCACCGTTGCTAACTTTAAGGTATCTGTTATCAAGTTCAACAATCATCCGAAAAAAATATTTGCTTTAGCAGTGAACCTTTTTTTTTTTTACAAGAGTTGCCTTTTTTTTTTTCTTTTCTTCACAAGAGTTACCCATTTGACTATGCACAATAAAAAGCATAAAAGAACAAACATTATCTAAAAATAAAAATAATTTTAAGTAAAAAAGGAAAAAAAAAATCAAAATGCCCTTGAAGACAAAATTCAAATGCAGTCAATAAACAAACACAACTGAAGAGATTCTCCTTTCAAAGAAGACCAAACATTTTCCTTTTTTTCCCAAAAATTAAAGGCAAAAAAATATTTCCTTTAACAAAGTTGCTCATATTTAAAAATCAACATTGAAATTACAAATGGAGAAATAATTAAACTCAACAGTCTACAAGAAATTTTACATTAATATATAAGTGAAACGATAAATTATAAGAAATTATTAGTTACCTCTTTAGTCTTTGGCTCTTTGTTTGCTCGCTCCCTTTTGTGTATCTATGTTTATCTCTCTACAAACGAAATCACGAAAAAACAATGTAATGACTGATGGAAGCTAAATGAGAGTCCTAGTTAGAAAATAAAAAGTTTGTGGGCTGGGCTATGCTAGTGGGCTTCAACTAAACAAGTAGTAGTAAAAAAAAAAAAAATTTTTTTGGACCTGGGCTATAGCCCAGGTTAGCCCACCTTAAGTCCGCCCCTGCCTACTCATTCATGCGGTACATCTGCTCTGATACCATTATAAATCCATAAGTAGAACTTATCATTAAAAATCGACTTACAAGGAGAGGGTGTCCATGTATATATACACTGCACATCTTAAAAGTACCTGAATAATATAAGGTGATGTGAGACTATGCTAACATTCACTGCAAAAGACTATTTATGAGTTAATAGTCTTTAAAGGCCATTATGCAAGATTGCATCTTTAGGGTGCATGGGATGTCTCATGTTTGGATGGGAATACCTTGTTTGTCAATCACTTTGGACAGCCTTTCCTTTCTTGTTGGTGCATATATATATATATATATATATATATAGAAAGGAATTAATAGTTTTATTCTTACCATGTTGATATCTTCTGGATTGGAAAATTAAATAAGAAAGATATAGATACCGCAATCACAGTCACTCACAAATCAAGGCTATCTTTTTGGTTAAGTAATAATAACAAATTTTTCCCCTATATACAACTTTTTTCTCCAATCATTTGCAACTTGCAAGTGATTGTATGTGAACAAATTTAAATATAAATATGCTATTACAATCTTGGATCTTGAAAAGCATATGTAAAGAAAATAAAAATGCTAAAGAATAGAAAAAGATTTTCAATTCATTCTTAACATTTACATGAACTTATCACGCACATGCTACAAACATGTGCCACTTCAGTTGTTGGATAATGTTATCTACCATTTTAGATGAAATCTAAGACTCTGATCAGCTATTGGGTAGTGTTGTCTACTCTCTTATATAAGTTAAAGACCATTCCCAACCCGACATTATCTCCCACTTGAACTTGCAATGTTCTCGTTGTGGTTGGGACCACTTTGGTTAACTCGGGTTCGGCACCTTAGGGACCATTCTCTCTCACTCGCAATGTCCTCGTTGTGGTCGGACCACCTAGTTTCACTTGGGCTCAACTCCTCAGATACGGGATAAGAGACGAAGTCGGATTTAATAGGTCAAGCGTTTGCTATTCAACTCAAAAGTTTAAACTGTTGGGTGGTACTGTCCATTCTCTCATACAAGCCCAAAACCGTCCTCAATCCAATCCGATGTGAGACAAATACCTCTTTGTTACTCTTGTTCAGTAAGAGTTTGACTGTTAAGCTAAATTTTGAAATGTGTTATCACTTGTAAATCATAAATATTATTTAAATTCAAGTGCTTTTTAATATTGTGAGAGTCAATTTGAGAACATTTGGGGTTTACGGTGCATTGTAGACGTACTTTAGGTCTACAACCAGTCCGAAAGGAGAGTTTATTAAGTAGTCCCAGAACCATAGTTCTAGCCAATAGCAATGCGCCACATGTGCACATTTATCTCCATTTATTCCAACACTTGTCGCGGTGGCTTGTATTGGCCCGGAACAAGTGTGCCCGGTCAGTTTGATTGGAAAGAAATAGAAGGAAAAGAAAAGAAAGGTAATGGAGGGAGATGAGATAGTGTGTTTGGTATAAAGTATTGGAGGAAAAATAAAGGTAATGGAAAGATACAACAAGACATGTTTAGAAGCTTTTGTTATCCTCCCAAAAATGGGAGGAAAAATAAGTGAAACTTTTTTAATACCAAATCTGCCCTTAATTTTATAAAAGATAAAATCAAATTTGCACAAATCCTAGTGATTGTTTTCTTTCCGGATCGTCAATTTGGCAAAGGCTCCCAATGGAGAGAAAGAATGAATGAGTTTCTCTGCCTGCCATTTAACACATCTGATCATTACTTTTTTACAAAGGCTAGAAACAAAGGCGTGAAAGAAGGAACGAGCTTCTCTGCATAAAGACGAACTTCTCTGTCTCGTGATTGAACTTCTCTTTGTTCAGGTAAATCAAACTTTGACTTTCTTTTTTATGGGTTTGCTTTCTTTTTAGTTGTTTTGGTGTTTGTCTAATTGGTTTATGAGATCTCAATTCCATTTTTTTATTTTATTTTCTGTTGTAATCTGATTTCTCCTGCCTATGGCTAACCAATTATTCGTGTTAATGTATTATATATATAATTTATCATTGTTTATAAGATCTCGATTTTGTTTCAACTTTTTTGGACCTTTCACATTTCAAATTTTATGTTTCATTCTATTTTTTTTTTTTTTTTTGTATGGCGTTATGTTTTCATTCATTTTCATTAGTTAATGGGTAATACCTTTTTTTTACAAAAAATATTCTTTCTGGCAACAAATAGTTGTTATTAGAGTAGGCATTCTTGTATATATATGATCAAAACAACACATATTTGTTGGGTGTGTCTTGTACCCTTGTTTTATTAATTTGCACATATTGAATTTTGAGGATGACAATTTTGAAATGGTATATGAATAGGAGAAATAATAAGGCAAGAAATGAATAGTTTTTATGGGACCATAGAAGATGTTTGGCAGCGGCTCAAGTACTTTATATTGTTGTATATTGGTTTATGCACAAAAAATATCAAAGAAGGAACCATGTGGATCGACTCATTGGACAATCAAGTTTTGAACGAAAAATGGTGCGGAATGAACTTATGAACCAACTTAGGACAAACAAAAAATGTCATGATATTACTCGTATGGGGCGGAGGCTTTTCAAAATTTATGTGAGATTTTTAGAAGAGACACTGGTCTTCGGGCATAAAAAAAATGTGACATTTGAAAAACAAGTTGCAAGATTTCTTCACATATTATCACACAATGTGAGGAATCGTACGATTCAATTTTTCTTTCGTCGCTCTGGTGAGACCACAAGTCGCCATTTTCGTAGTGTGTTAAGATCAATAATCTCGTTAGAAGAAAATTTTCTCCAACAGTCTGATAGGTCAGAAGTCCCTCCAAAAATACTCAACAGTAATAGGTTCTATCCATACTTCAAGGTAAAAATCTCATTTAACTTTGAAATTTTTATCCACACATTGATATAAAAATTTTATAGAATACATTTATATCAAAACTGTGTGGGTGCAATTGATGGAACACATGTTCTTGTGAAAGTGCCTACTAAAGACGCACCAAGGTATCGTTGTCGAAAAAATTATCCAACCACACATGTGTTGGCTGTATGTTCATTTGACTTGAGATTCATATATGTCTTGCCTGGATGAGAATCGACTGCATTAGACTCAAGAGTAATTAAGAATGCATATGAAAGAGCAGATAAATTGAAAATCCCTCAAGGTAATTTCTATATAAAAATCATATAATATTATTTAGTGATTTCTAGTTTCAATTATAACGACTTTTATTCTTAATAGGTAAATATTATCTTGTTGATGATGCTACGAAGTGAGCTTATCACGTCTTATAGAGGTGTTTGATACCATTTGAAAGAATATGTTTCACGTTGGTCGAAAAATCCTCTGAAATTGTTTAACCTTCAACATGTGTCGTTACGTAATGCAATTGAGAGAGCATTTGGTGTATTAAATAAATGATTTCCAATTATAGGAAGCACAACTAAACCCACTCACTCGGTCAAAACACAAACAAAGATTATCCTTACATGTTGCATTCTACATAATTATTTAATGAGTATTGATCCTAATGAAAGATATATTAATGAAGTAGATCGGGACTCTTAAAACAGACTCAAGCTCAAGCTGAAGATGAAAATGAAGATGAGGATGATGATCGAGCTCTAAGAGATGTTGCTGAAGGAGAATATATTAGGGATTCCATTGCAATGAACATGTGGAATAACTATATTGCAAATCAAATAGAATAACTACATTCTACATAATTATTTAATGAGTGTTGATCCTGATGAAAGATAAATTGATGAAGTAGATCGGGACTTTTAAAATAGACTCAAGCTCAAGCTGAAGATGAAAATGAAGATGAGGATGATGATCGAGCTCTAAGAGATGTTGCTGAAGGATAATATATTAGGGATTCCATTGCAATGAACATGTGGAATAACTATATTGCAAATCAAATATGACTAATGTCATGTGTGTTTAATCTTTTGTTTGTTTACTTTTTTACTTAAAATTTTGTAATTAATGTATTTGCTTCTGTGACAAGTACTTAGGAAGTGAATGTTTAAAGATGTAGTTTCATGATATTTTATTCAATGAAGTACTTATGTCTAGAGATATGTCTTTAGTGTTGTAGAGTTTTCACTGTGATAAGAAAAATGGGATACAATTATAGAGAGTTTAGACTGTATATATAAGTACCTCCTAGGGCTACATAACAAGTGTGAAAATACCAAAATACCCCTCTACAATTACATAACAAGTTGGATCCGCAAAGTTCGGCTAAGGTGTATAGTATAATCAAGCTCCATACTTCCTATCACTTGCAATAGGCAAAACTTCAAGCAGAGAAATGGAGAACTACACTTATTAACAACTATGATAAGTTACTAAAGTTGTTCGGCAAAGATAGAGCGACTGGTGATGAAGCTACAACTACTGAGGAGAAGCGTTCTCGATGGGGTAGCTCAACCAACAACAATTTTATGGGAAGCATTGATGGTGTTGATCAGCTAGTTTTGAAAAATGAAGTAACTTTAGAGAATTTTGCCTATGTGGTCGATGAGAATGAAAATCTAATATCTCTTGAAACAACTTCTAATGCAACTTCAAGTGCAAAAAGAAAAAGGAAACATGATTCACATGGTGTAGAAAATGATACTTAAGAAATTATAAAAGCAATTGCCTCTGTTGTAGAATCTATTAAAAAGAGAAATGCCCTTTTACGCAAAATGTAATCGTGAGGTACATTCAGAGGTGAAAATCTATAATGAGCTAGTATCAATTGGAGTTGAGCCAATGTTAATCGATGATGCTTACTTTTATCTCACTAGCCATCCTGAACATGCGAAGCAATTCTTTGGTGTTTGAGCTGCAAGGCATAAAATATTTTGGAGAGAATGGTGTATGGTTCAGTAGGACCTTAATTGAAGATGATGGTCTACTGTGTTTTTTTTTTGGTTATGGACTTTTCCGAGGATATGGGTTTTTGTTTTAAGAAACACTTTGTGATGCTATACTCAAGGAATTTTATGAATTAAATTCCTTTCTTTTGGTGAAACTTTTTGTGATGCTATAATATGGGAAAGTTATGTATTGGGAATCTTTACAATTATGTAAACTTGTATAGAATCTTTATAATTACAGTACTTTTGGTCCTATAGTTGTATCTAACAGGTGATATTTTTGTTACTATGTATGCAGCAGGTTAATGTTTTTATTTCTTGAACTTCTATATGATGCTTGCAGATAAAAGCTTGTTTTGGGTCAACTAGTTTAGTGATTTAATGCTTGTATCTAATAGGTGATGTTTGTGTGAGTGCGTATGTAGCAAGTTGTCTTTATTTCTTGAACTTTCATATGATGCTTGCAAATAATAGCTTGTTTTGGGTCAACTAATTTAGTGATTTAACGCATGCCATGTATCTAATTTAGTGCTCCTTCTCCATAGTGAATATAGTCAATGAATCAGATTTTTTTTAAAAAAAATACTGTTAAGTCCTACTTTTCCTATTGAAAGATATATAAGTTCTAAAAAAATTTCTTTAAGATCAATAAGTCATACTTTTCTCATTAAAAGACAAATAAGTTCTAAAAAATGACCAAAAAATCATACTTTTTCCATTGAAAGACAAATAAGTCGTAAATTTTTTCTTTTAGGACCAATAAGTCTACTTTTGAAATATTTTTTTCATCCAAGTCCTAAATCACTAAATCGTCAATTTATACCCTTAATAAATTATATATACTATTTGTAATATTAGACATAAAATTTCAACTCAAATTACCCTTACAAAAGTAAACATAAAATTTGAATAAAAAGGTAAAAAATACATGTTATTAATTTTTTTGTACTAAAATCGTCTATTCTACACGAATTTTTTGAATTGAATTTAAATTAAATTAATTATTATTCAATATTATTAAGTAACTAATTAAAACTTAAAGGAATATATAAAAATAGATTATATATCAATTTTTGGATAAATGTATAATTATAAAATTTTAGTTTTATTTATTTATGATGTAAATGAAATATGTAGTGATTTAGGACTTAAATGGAAAAAAAAAAAATTAAAGTAGGACTTATTGGTTCTAAAGAAATTTTTTTAGAACTTATGTCTTTTAACGAGAAAAGTAAGACTTATTGGTCCTAAAGAATTTTTTTGAGCACTTATTTGTCTTTCAATAGGAAAAGTAAGACTTATTGGTCATAAAGAAATTTTTTTGGAACTTATTTATCTTTTAGGGAGAAAAGTAGGACTTAACAGAAATTTTTCCTTTTTTTTTTTTTTTTGTTATATGCACATAAATAAGTTAAATGAAATCTGAAAGCCTAATCAATGTTTGAAGTTTTAAGATTGATTTATACAGAAACTAGATTCTGACGTTTGAGATATCAAAATTTATAATGATGAATTTATTAAAATAGTATCATTTCCTTTCTTTTCTCAAACAAACATGATTATTATTCTTTCCATTTTTTTCTTGAGGTTAAACTTCATTGACAGCCCATGAGAATTGAGGTATTGTCACGCGGCTACAACTTTGTGCAATTTTGTCACCAATACTCTCAGAGATTTGTGCCATATATCACATATACCCCATCCTGCCAAAAGTAAGCCGTGTCAGACAACTTTTTAACGATGAAAAGATCATGATACCCTTTGACTTTTGACTTAACCTTTTTTAATACTAAAATTACCCATTTAACCTTACATAATGGACCAAAATACCCCCAACTATGCCTTATTATTACATACCCACTTCACTATTATTACATTATATATATACATATACATGCTGAACACCACTGCCACCAACCACCACCACCACCACAACCACCACCACTATTGCCACCAATCACCACCACCACAGGCGGCAAAACCACCACCACCACCACAGGCGAACTCCAATCGCAACCTAACCTAAGCCAACTGCCACCAACCACAATCACAACCACCACCACTACTACAGGTGAAAAAACCACCACCACCACTGTCGAACAAAAATTAGGGATCGAAGACGAAGAAAAAGAACAAAATCAAAATACATAACCAACCACAACCACCACCCCCACTGTCACCAACCACCACCATCACAGGCGGCAAAACCACCACCACCACTATCGAACAAAAATTAGGGATTGGAGACGAAGAAGAAGAACAAAATCAACTACACAACCAACCACAACCACTGCCACCAACCACCATCACTGTCAAATAAAAATTAGGGACCGGAGACGAAGAAGAAGAACAATATCAACATACACCACCAACCACAACCACAACCACCACCACCACCACCACTGACACCAACCACCACAGGCAACAAAACCACTACCATTACCACTGTCGAACAAAAATTGGAGATCGGAGACGAAGAAGAACAAAATCAAAATACACAACCACCACCATTGTCGATCAAAAATTGGGGATCGGAGACGAAGAACAAAAATAAAATCAAAATACACAACCAACCACAACAACAACCACCACCACCACCACCACTACCACTGCCACTAACCACCATCACTATCGAACAAAAATTGGGGATCGAACACGAAGAAGAACAAAATCAACTACACAGAGGGATTAGGCAATTCAGTCTCAACGAAGATCCAAACAGTACTCGTAGCCCCCAAAGTATTTGATCAGTTCGACGATTCCTCGTTGGAGGATGGGTTATATTCAACCAGAAGTTCTGGTTTCGAAAATGGAATTGTCCAGAGCTCTGCCGGAGTTCATAGCCCAAGGAATTCACTGAGATGAGGAGGCAACGCCATTTTACGAGTCGTTTCACACTTTGCCCATGCTTTGTCTGATTTTAGGAGTTTACGGTATGCAGAAGCGGTGCTCGGTGATGAGAGAAGATCAACATCATCGTCTTTGATTAGAGCACCTTCTTTGAAGATTTTAGAGCCAGAATCTAGAGAGAGATGATGGTTGTCGTTGGTGGCAATTGTGGTGGCACAACCGATGTGGGTTGGGATTGTGGTGGTGTTGATTGTACAATATATATATACATGTAATGAGTTAAAATGAGTTAGGTAATAATTATGAACTTTTTTGTCTTTTTGTAATTCTTATATTTTTATATTAAAAATTAATTTAATAATAAGGAGTAATTTAGACATTTCATACTTTTTTAAAATAAAAAAATTGACGAGAAATATTAATGACAAAATTATAACTACGCAAGAATACCTCAAATATCAAGTCTCAATAGAATTTACCCTTTTTTTTACTGGTCAATCAGACATGACAAGAGGTTAATAGCTCCTATCCTATCCTTTCCGTTCCTTTCCAATTATTCTATCGTGCCAGAAATAGCCTAAAGTCCCGCTTTACTGTCCCCATAACATAAACATGACTGCCCACACACCTCTTAGCAAATGCTCAGACCGGAAAAGCAAACATGTCCAGTGTTCGGTTTCTGTTCGCCAACGGCGTCGTCTTGCCTTCCTCCGACACACCTCCTGTATCATCCTTCCTCGAATCTCACCCAGGTTCGCTTCACTACACCATTGTCAATCATGTTTTTGGTTTTTGAAAAAACGTTTTCTCAAAACAACCGCGTTTTAGAAACTGCCTCTCGCACTCTCACCTGAACGCTTCACACAGTCAAACACACACACAAACAAACGACGTTTGCTTTGAGAAAAGTGTTTTTGTAAAACAAAAAATATATATATACAATTTCAGGTGCTTACACGACCTCTCGCACTCATAACAACGCTTCACTCCTCTTATTCTGGGAAAGACATCTTCGCAGAGTCGCTGATTCGGCTAGAATTCTGTTGAATTCGAATCCGAAGCTTTTGTTCGGATCTGAGAAATCTAGGGTTTCGTTTTTGTCCTCTCAATCGTCACTCTGGGACTCGGTAATTCGATCTCTTGTGAACGATTCGGTGAGTAAAGTGCTGCCCGTTGCATTGGGGGAGAGGAAAAGTGGTGAGGAATTGGCAATCACAGCTATTGTGAGTGGCAATTCGGAGAAATTGAGTGAAAATGGGAGTGTAAGTGAAGAAATGATTTCTGGTTTTCTTGATGTGTACGTACATGTGGGGATATATGTACCTCCTGTGTTTGGTATTCGAGAAAATGGGGCGCATTTGGCCGTGGTAGGTCGAGGGAGAGATATTGCCAATGCAAAGTATTCAGATTGGGTTAGGTATTTGGATTTGCACCTTAATTGTATATTATTGTAAATTTGGTTTTGGTGATATGTAATTTTGGACTTTGTTATCCGGGTAGGCTTAGGAAGTCTTTGGAGAAGCTGAGGCCACCTAGGGCTACAGAGCTCTTGTTGTCGAACGATGGAGATCGGATATTAGAAGGTTGTGTGACAAACTTTTTCGTTGTTTGTTCTAAGGTAAGAGACTATGAATTGCAGTTTTTACTCCTCGTCAAGTTGACTTGGTGTCCATTTTCAGTTATTTGTATTATGGAATTTTAGAGTGATGAACAAAGCTTGGCTTGATAATTGTAAATTTGTAATACAAAGGTTGGCCAGCCAAGTTGTGTGTTCACATTTTGGAACAAATTTTGATGGATATTATATTTGCAGAATTTATTGGGGTCAGTTATATGTAAATCACTGAATGATTTGCCATATATTTTTTGACCATTGGTTGTGCCAACTTGAGTCGCTTTTAGAAACGCAGAGTTAGTTAAAAAATTTGCCAGTCTGAAGACAATGTCCTAATTTGGCAGAGTTTACCATAGTGTCTTGCATAATGCACTGTATCTCAGTACGGACAAATTATAATTGCTTTTATTTGGAAGAATTAATAGTACTTGTAATTGTATATGGAATGTGATTAATTTTTGTCACTTTATTAACTTGCTTGAATGTCTATAAATAGGTGCAAACATTTATTGCTTAAAGTAGAATTGTGTTTGGAAGTTACAAGGTCATCTCCAGACTGGATTGGATTTTGATGAAGCCCTATTAGGAAAGTGGGTGTGGAGATATAGAGAGAGGGTTTTCGAGGAGGAGCTCTGATAGAAACTATTTGGGTCTCTAATTGGGGGAACTAGTCTTCTAATTCGGTGAATTTGTTTTATGGGACTAGTGTTTGGAGGCACTTTTGTGTTGGAGGCGTTCGAGAGCCGACCCAAATTGGTCATATTTTTACCATATTGGGATCTTGATTGGGTTATGTGCATTGAAATATTGAGCATATCCTTAGGATCCAATTCGCATACAGAAACTGATATGGATCCTGTCACTAAATTATGGATCTGGATTCAGATTTTATATGAATCCGTTCCATTCCATCCCCTAGTTATGGCTCCACATATCTTGTTCAGAGCATTTGGGGGGAGTAGAATAGTAGATCTTTTTAAGGAGTGTAATGTTCTCATAAGGTTATATATAATTTATTTTGTTATTCTTTTTTGCATTTTCTTTGGCTAAATGAAGTGGTTCATATGTTCGTAGATTCCTAGGAGATTTTATGTAGTTTACCTCTTAAATACATGGCTGCACTCCAAAGCGTCACTTTTATTAAAGTTTACTTGTCAAATAAAGAGTATGCATCTCTGAAGGTTTAGATGTGATTCAGCACTTGACTCTGGTGTGTATGTATGTTCAGGGGCAGAGCTGCTCCCCCAATTTTTTTGAAAATTCTTATTTATGGTCCCTCAAAAATAGTGGTTTTATAAGTGAACTTAACTTGTGGTCACTGAAACTTATAGACACTTACTTGTTGGCTTAAAAAATAGTGGCTTTGGAAATAAACAAACTTATGTACTCTTAGAAGTCATAGAAAATTTCAAATTGGACCTTTTTAACCTTACTTTGCCAAAATCTTATGGAACAAAAAAGTAAGTTCATTATATGGTAGTCCTTCATGCAACAAAGCAGCACGTCATTCACATTTACATACACACGTGTAATATAATGAATTCAAGAGATAAAAAAGCTCAGTTACTGCAATCTCTCCTCACGTTTAATAAAAATATATGAACTTTCCCTTTCAGACATTAAGAAAAATATTTAGAAAAGTTTGCCAATGCTCCATTGGAGAGAGAGACTTGAGAGGAATGGGGAGGGAAAACTAAAGTGTTGCGGTACAAGAAGACAAGAATGCTGACAACAATAACATCATGTGTGCTAATATATTTAGTTGTCATTTGTTAAATAACAAATTCTATAGTTACTTCTCGTGTAAGTTACTAGATCTTCTCTCTTTTCTTATTGATATTTGTCTTTTGTTAAAGCTTACGAGATTTTGTTTAGTTAGAATGGTAATTTTTTTTCTTAATCCTTAATCAAGGTACTTGAAGGAGATATCTTTCCTTTCCCAATGTGGAATCAAATTACTGTTTTTTTTTTCTTCCAGAAATTGGATTTTGAAAAAATTGAAACAATTTCTGAAGAAAAATTGATTATCTAACAATGTTTTAGATTTACTACTTCCCTTTTTACCTATAACTTGTCATTCTTCTTGTATCAGTTGTCCCATCTCTATTTATTTAGGTTCATTTTTCTTGGTTTTTTTTTTTATTGTATTTTCCTCAATATATACACACACTAAGACTAATCTCATAATGAAAATTATATTATAATTAATTTGTAAATATTTTAAATTTTAATTACATAATGCTAGTTTCCCCGCCACCTCCGCCCTGCGTGCCAAATGAAATTTTTTGGCTCTGCCCCTCTGTATGTTTTTGTTACTTCTACACATTTCTAATTTATAAAGGAGAATTATAGACACCACCTTCTGATTACAACACTCACTCAATCATGTGTGAAAGAGCAAGGTGGCTTGGTCTTTTTGTATTGATGTGGTTTTCCCTGTTATGAGGCTTCATATGGGACTATCATGGCTTATGGTTATAATTGTTTAGTAGCTCATGTGGTGCGCGTTACCTTGTATTCACAATCGAGTATTTATTAGATGCTTTATGAAATGTGTTTGCAGGAGAACTATAATAGTAACAATGATGGTAAGGGGAATGCATGTTCGGTTGAAATACAGACAGCTCCCATTAGAGATGGTGTCCTTCCAGGGGTCATACGTCAAATAATCGTTGAGTAAGTCCTTTTGTCTCCTGGAACTCTTAAGATCTTTTTTTTTTTTTCCTTTTTTGAAAACTCTTAAGATCTCTTTTTTTTTTTTCCTTTTTTGAAAAATGTTTCTTTTTCTTTATATGAAATTCTTGCTTAAACTCATTTTTCTTGAGATTTGTTGGTAAAATGTAGTACCAGATAGTGACAAAGCTGCCACTTCACTTTTTTACAATAAAGTCTGTGTGTTTATTGTTACATTTCCTTTCACAAAGGAAGTCCCTATAACATTGACTATGGTTCATTCATGTAGAGATGGTTCCTTGATAAGCGACATCCAATATCAACATCTGGGAGAGTGGGAAGTGTTTATTTTGCATACATTTGGACAGCATGGAAGATAAAACATGTGGTTGAGCATCCATAAGAGTCCTGGAATGTCGCTTATCAGGGGTTGAGGAGGGGGGAAACAGAAGTCCTGGAATGTGGCTTAGATCCTTGAATGGACACTAAATTGGACGTGGAGATCTCCATTGGTAACATGATGATCTGCAATCTAATTCAGATGATAATAGGAAACTTGATCTTTTATTCTAATTTGCCATGGAGATCTTCCACCTTCTGGCCTGGGTATTAGGTTTTACCAATTTAATTCAGAGGGAGAAGGATGTCTTTTTAACCAACAGTTGCTGATTCTCATCCTGATATCAGTAACATAACAAAGTCAAAACTAGCTATATGCAAGGTTTATTGTGACTTGTAGATGCGGCAGCAATGGTTGCTTATAAAGAAAATAAAGATTCACGAGATCCTCTTGGTTGTCATCATGAATATTATCCCCTTTTGGATTTAAGAAGATTAATCAGCGGGCTAATTAGATGGCCTTCAATGGATTTTGTCAAAAGTGGTGGATATAGTTTTGGAACTGGAATTCAAGTGATAGACACAGAAAATGGTAACCCCCCAACACACGCACTATGCTATACAATAAACATCACCACAATGGTTCCAGAGGACCTATTTTATTTATATTATTCCCCTCCGCCTGCCAGGGGGAATATAATTGGAAAATTATTGTTATTGCATTTACCACTACAAATACGTCAAGTTACTTTGTTTTGATGTGTGGTGCAGCCTATTTCTGGCACTTGTACCCTTCATTAATTGTGAATAATCAAATCTGCAAATCCTTAAAGCTTATTGTGACATTTGACTTTGAGCTATTCAAATCATACTATGTAAAGCAGTACATCAATAATCTATTCTTGATTTAATTTAAATGTTGACTTTGCAACTCTAATTAAACCAACTTGATCGCAAGCAAAAGGTTTTAGTCTCAAGATTGTACCAAATTTGTTGACACAATATTACAGGATCAGTTTAGTTATACCAGTTATATTGACCTACAATTTACCCGGTTCATAGCATGCTAAACCAGTCAGCAGCCTAGTTTTCTATCTGCAACTGATGTATAGATTAAGTTCATTCCTTATGTGCTTGTGACAGTTTTCATTTCGTGCAGAGTATGCTCAAGCAATGGAATACCACTTCGAGAAGTTGCACCATCGTGGTCAGAACGTGAAACATGGAAAGAGGCATTCATTACAAGTAAAGTTTTCTGTCCTTTCTAATATTTTTCTGAGGTAGGTGATTACATATAGCAGAAATTGTGCTACTCGCTTCTAGCCCTTGGGATTTTAGTCCTTTGTGCATTCACCTTGTGGTAAGAACTTAATACTAGTTTCGCTGGACCTTCCATAACTGCACTGAATGTTTCAATAGTCAATTATACGGTTCAGTTGTTGGGATCTTGACTAGTTTTAGTTTGCTCCCATGTATGCTAATGTGATTGCCTTTTCATTAGTAACCTTTTCAAAGTTCATGTGGTTTGAACAACTAATTTTCTATTTACTAACTAACAATTTTTATTCTTAGTATTTTGACAAATTTGTGACTTACCGTTGTGGTAGAGAGAAGAAAGAAAAAAAATGCTTGATGATTAAGGTTAAGTTCTTATAGAATTTGAAAGTAGCACATGCATGGTCTCTAGTCATTGAAGCTTGCAAGTATTTCTTGTTACTTCCACTTGGGAAAGTACAATTTAAGGAGATCTCTGTTACAGGTAGCTTGAGGCTTGTGCAGCATGTGGAGACAATTCAATTTCCATGTTCATGGGAATTGCTGGAATCAAAATCTTGGAAGGTGGTAAAATGGGAGGAGAAGCGGTTTGAGGTACGTGAACTTCTAAGAGTAACAATAGATGTGGACTTTGAGCTGTTGCGATCATACTGTTTGCTGATGATGTTGTGTGTTTGAATAACAGGAGGGTCATGGGAGGATCACATCGATAATCCAGGTAATTGACTAGATAGTTTGCTTCTTATCTAGCACCATTTGTCACTATGTGATTATTCGCCAATTTCCCTGATGTAAGAGGAATGATTAAGATGTCAGCAGATCCAATGGAGAAAAGTGACTGGTGTCTAGTTCAGTTTCTTAGAATACTTTATTGCTTCCGAAATGGCCATAAAGGATTATTACACAGTTTTGGTCTGCATACGTGGGATGCCAGTAGATTGGAAATAGTTTCACTGAATGGTGACTGGATTTATAATTTGCTCCCACATATGTAGTAGATTGGAAACAGTCCATTATGTGGTTCAGTTGTACAAAGTGTCTACCTTTAGACTTGATTTAGCATCTAATACTTATAAACCTGTATTTTCACCATTACACCAAGTAATGGTCCGTAATTTATCACCTTTGAGAATGAAAATGATGCATAAAAGGCATTAGGTAAAAATTATTTTTCATTGTACTTCAAAGTTCCTCAAGTTCTCTTTTTTTGTCTCATGAAAGAGTGATTTAAAAAAATTTCCTGTTAATAATGCACTTTCCAGATTGAAATGCATTAATGAAACCTCAAGTCAGCTGAAAATTTCAGGTGCCATTTGACTTTGTCTCTTAGGTGCGTCATCTATAATTGAGGTGTCTGTTTTGCATCTTATGAATTTAATCTATAAAATTTGCCAACGGATCTGTTTGTTTCAAGAGGGAGATCTAGCGGGCTGGCTTTTGGTACTATGGGGAATGGGATCTGGGGATGGTACCAGAGAACTCTCACAATATTATTTTCTTTAGAAAAGAAGGCTGATTATCGTTGAAAAGAGTGGCATGACCCACATTGAGGATAGTGTTAGGGAATGGAAATACCAAAACTAACATGGTTTGAGATATTAAGAAAAAAAATAGATTTTTGTTTAACTAAAATTATCTTAGATAGAGTAGAATGATGAAGCAGGATTTATCTAGCTGGCTCGGAATGAATAGGATAAGATTTCATTGAGTTGAATATAGTCGAGTTAATGTGATGGCAAATAGAGTGGCTGCTTTACCGTGTAACTATGGAGTGTATGTTCTACTCAGTTTCGGGGATTAGCCTCCTTCCCCAATTCTACTCGACTCGCCTTGGCCAAGTACTTTCAATCTAGATTTGCTACTTGGTAGCCAGCTGTCTCATCACCAGGGCGACCGCAAATGATTGACCCATCAAATCATCCAAAGAAACAGAAAATACCAAAAAGTTCTATGTGCTACTCAGTTTCTATTTGTTTCAGTATATGTTGGGAATTTTGTCTCAAATTCCTAGTCTAATTAAGTTTCTATTTTAAAGTTGTATCTTGTTAGGGAATTTCTTGTTAGACAAGTTTTGGGGTCCAAGGAATTGTAATCCTTGTACAACAAGGAATTGGGTTTGGAACTTTATAAATAGATACCTAGGTTTTGGATTGAGACTTATGAGATTGAGAGAGATGTAGTCTCACGAGTGAGTTGATGGGTAGAGGTAATTTACGGGTTGGTAGAGTAGGAAAAACACCGGTGGCACTAGTAGCAAAGGAACCGGCTCATGGAGTGGTACATGGTGAAGAGGCATGTACGCGGTGTTGGTATTCTACCAGTGTAATATCTCTTAGGAATCATATTATAATCTCTTCTTATCTGTAGATGTATGTCGGTTTTGGTCGAACCACATTATATCTTGTGTTTGTGTGTGATTACTTTATTGTCTTTCATTCGATCTTGATATTTGTGCGCTTCCGCTGTCCCAACAGTATATAATATGCTGAGACTGCCTTAAAAATGTTTAGACAATTCTCAACTCAAAACTACTCATGCGCCTTTTTTTTAGTTTCTCTTGCTCTTCATAGTGGCTGCAAAGGGAAATATGTTATTGCATGGAAAAGTTAGTGCATTAATCAAAAAGTGAAGCGGTGCTACTCTATTATACTATGTCATGGTCACCTTTTTATTTTCAGCATGGTCATTTGAATTAGTGATATTAACCTTGTAGAACAGTTGTGTACACCTTTTAATAATTCTATTTTCAATGAAACATATGACGACAAAGTAAATGAAATGTTTTCTTCATTGTTATGAGCAGAAAGAGATCATGAAGAAAGCAGGTCTTGAAGGGTACCCAGTCAATTTATCTAATCACTGATAGGCGCTGGTATCTTTGTTGTTATTGCTGACAAGGTGGAGCAGAACTGCGATATTAACGCTCATTCTAGTTGTGGATTTGTAATCTCTCTAGCATGTAAGGTAACTGTCTATCCTTGTTTCCTGTATTGGTGCAGATTGTTACGAGGCTGGTGTGCCCTTGATTTGGCCATGGTTTAATCTTCGATGAAAATGACGTTCTGATTTTCGCTATTAATTTCTTATACGTTGATATTGCCAAGGGTAATGCTACTTGGGTAGAATTCTTAGGCAGAATTCACAGGCAGAAACTTTTAGATCCATTAGATGCATGTGGTAGGTCCCACCACATACACTCACCACATGCATCCAATGGATGTAAATATTGAGAACATTAGGTAGTTGGAAAGAAAAGTAAGAAACTAAAGGAAGTTTGGGATCATATATTATTTACAACCATCCCAGTTCCAAATCCCAAATCTTGCTCTCTTTTTTCTGTTGTTTCCTCACCCACCAAACAGAGCTGATGACAAACTCTCATGATGCTATGACTTGGTGCAGGCTGTCTTGGATCTTTGCTGCCCCTGCTTTTCTCTAGCTGTACTCCTGGAATCTGCACTTCAGCTCTTGTATACAAATGTTTTGGTCTCGGAACTATAAACTTCCATAGTCTATTGCAAATTCACATTCTTTTTTTATGCCTCTACAAAGGCCAGGCATGCATAATTAAACATTTTGGAGCACTTTGTTAGTGACTTGAGCTAACCCTGCCATCCACAGCACTGGAAGATAATTGCAAATTGGTACATCTAATCACATGGTTTGATTGATCTTAAATACACCATAATGCACACTGAATGGTGCGTATGCTGTTAGGTCAAAATGCACATGTTTTTGTAGCATGCTTTTGGGGTCAGCTCCGTGTTCCATAGCCATAAGCGATTATATAAGATTTTGGACCTTTCTTGACTTTGTTTTTCTTTTTAGGAATGCCATGCAAGATTGCAAACAAAAAATTATAGACTAAGGGCCAAATTTTACTAAACTCATTTCTACTTTCAAATAGTTGTAAAATACTACCTTCTACTATTTTTATTTTTATTTTTTGGCAACAAACATCTTCAATTTACCAGAAGTTGCAAATTTTTTTCGTGGATGTTAGAATTTTGATGTTAAAGTGGTCACATGATTGTCACATGCAATCATGTGATGCATGGGATGATTGTTTTAACAAAAATATCTTTAGGCATGCAGCAAACAACCTTAACTTCTCCTTAAAATTAAGGCCAAATGGCACTAAACTGCATGTATTATCAAAAAGTTGGAAAATACTCTACTAATATTTTTGGCAACAAATCTCTTCAAATTACAAAAAGTTGCAAATTATCTTCCGGAAGATGGAATTTTAGTTGTCAGAAGGGGGTAAGTTTTGGTAAATTGAGGGGGGGGGGGGGGGGGGGGGGGTTTGTTGCCAAAAAAATAGTATAGGGTATTTTGCAATTGTTTGATAGTTAAAGGGGTTTAGTGCAATTAGGCCTGTATGTATTTGTTTTTTTTTCAACGAGTCGGTTATGGAGTGGGGATTCCAATCCCCATCTCCATAACTGTTTGATTTTGAAAATTCCATAATCGTCCCATAACCGGTTATAAATTCTTCCCTTCACCCCATTTCCGTCCCATAATTAACCTAATCCGCCCCATCCTATAACCGGTTAAAAATTATTTGATTCATGAATTTTCAACATTCTCCAAACATTAACATTTTACCCTTTTCAAAATTTCCTTATTTATTTTTGTTGTCCTTATTTAAAATAAAGGATTATACAACTTCTAACAAAATCAAATATTTTGAAATTTAACATTTTTAAAAGTATATATACACATAAGTAATATAATATAAATAATTAAATATAATATAATCGGGGTGGATTTTAAATGGGGAGGGATGACCTTGCTTCGCCCCGAAACCAACCGAGTTTTAAATAACAAAATTCATTCCCTTCTCATTTAAATAAACGATTCTCCAAATCCGCTTTAAATAGGGTGGGACGGGGCGGGTCTCCATCAAGTTGGAGATTTTTGCCACTTCTACATATAATATTAATTAGTTATTCTTTTCCTTTTACCATTACTGTTTAATAGTATGATTTATTAATTTAATATTATAATATAGTACAATTTTGTATATCCTTTGTCTTATATTTATAAATAGGTAGTAAAATAGGTTTGCACAATTTATTGTCATACCTTTTTTAAACATTTTCAAATCTCAAAAGAGATTTTTGTTTCCTAAAGTCCTTCGTAATTTTATCTACTTTAATACATTTTTATACATCACATTTTCTAATATTATAGAAAAATATGTTCTTCTATTTTCACTAGGGATACCATGTTTTTCTAAGCTTAAATTTTATAAATGATATTTATTTCACAATTTCAATTAAAATTTGCCTTTTAATTTAAGTAATGGAAGAATTCGGTTTAGAGCTTTTCCAAACTTTTTGTTTTAACTAGTATAATAAAAGTTAGGTTTTGAAATTGTGTTTAATTCTTGTCCGAAGTGCACTAAGCCCCTTGTACATTAAAAAAGTTACAAAATACCTTCATTCACAATTTGTTTGGCAACAAATATCCTTCAATTTACTAAAAATTACAAATTAACCCCTTTTGACAACCAAAATTTCAACTTTCGACTGCTAGAGGGAGTAATTTGCAACTTTTGATAAATTGAAAAAATTTGTTGTCAAAAAAAAAAGTAGAGGGGTGTTTTGATAGTGCACGAGAGTAGTACAATTTGGCCTAAAATTAAGTGTAAAGAATAAAATGAGCATGCTAAGAGTATTTTTGTCCAAAAATCAGTTCATGTGTCAAAACAATCAACTCATTTTTGATAAAATGAGAGTGTTTGTTGCCAAATAAAAAAAATAATAAGAGGAGGTATTTTGTGACTTTTTGATACAATTTGGTGATTAATCAATAGATATCTTTTACATGTGGAGCTCACGTGCCATTGTTTTTTTTCTGTTAACATTCATTAGTATAAATTTTCCTACATTTTTTTTCCTTCTTCTCACCATTTTGTGACCGTGTGAGAATGTATGGTATCAATTGTACTCCATGAATCGAATCATGTTCATTGTATATGATTTGAATTGTGATTATAGATCTGAACCGTAAATGTATAGAATATCCGTCCTAGATCTATATCAGATTGGCTTTTATAATTTGAGAATCTGTATCAGATTGGGCTTTATAATTTGAGAATCGATGCAATCCAAGTTTCACGATTTTTTTTTTTTTTTTGGGATTGTTTACGGAATACGTATGTTTGGTATGAATTTTGTTCATGAAATTCAATCATGATTCAAACAGGATTTTAACATTAATACTAAAGTTAAATATTTAAAGTTGAATTTACTACATTCTTCCATAAGGTTTTAAGAAAGTCATGTACCCTATATCCAAATCCTCTCCAGTAAATTTTTTTTTTTTTGCAGTTTCTAGCTGTGCACCTTTATCGCGACTGTTAGTCCATGCATCACATGCATTCGTGACTATTTTAACGTTAGAATTTCAACTTTAGACTCTTAAAGTAGGGGTAATTTGTAACTTTTGAAAAATTAAGAAGGCATGTTGTAAAAAAAATTTTAAAAAAATAATTGTAGATAAAATATTTTTGTAACTTTTTGATAATAAGACAGTTTAGTGTAATTTGGCCATCAAATAAAGTAGGGTAAATTACATTAACCTCTCATGAGATTTGGACAAATTACACATAGGTGGAGCATTTGGCCGTTATTACTCTGACTATCCCTCTGGACGTTAAATCTCTAATGGACTTTGAGTTATTGTGCAAAATGTCATTTTTATCCTTAATATTTTAACATAAAATATGGGTAAATTATACTGACTTCCTCTGATATTTTGTCAAATTACACACGGATAGAGTGTTTGAGATTTATTACTCTGACCTCTCGTAAAGTTTGGCGCGTGTACTCAACGACACCCCTGTCGTTTTCTGTCCATTCGAACTGTGAATGAAATTTTAGAAAATGACCTTATTGTCCTTCCATTGTATGAAAAGACAATAAATAGGCACCCGTATTGCCCTTCAAAGCAAGTTGGTGGCAATAGCGATCCGCATGAGAAGCAAAATGAAGAGTGATTGCCACCATCGTTGGTATCATCACCTAACACCATCATCGGCACCAAAACCCTAACATTCGACGTAATCATGTTTGCACATATATATATATATACACCCACACATATGCATATATGTATATCTGATAAAATGAGAGAGACAAAATTTACTTTACATCTGGCCTCCATACAAGTTATATATAATTGAATGACATAAAGGACTTTTCAATTTAACCAATATTTGCTCTATAACATATTATTATAATTGTTGTTTTAAAAATGTATAACTTGCAAGTGCACGAATTTATTGAAGTATAAATTGGCAAGAACGAGGTCGAACATAAGGAAATGCTTTGAGATGATAAACTAACATAAATTCAATTAATTTAAAACTAATTTAGTTGAACAAAGTTGGTTGATTTGGAAAATTAAACTAACATGCAAATAAAATAATACGATTGAAATCAAATAGAGAAAATTACTAAGGTGTTGGATTCCACCACCATTAAATCCATAAAGTTTCAAATATTTATTTATTAGTTTCCAAATTTAGAGTACCAGTAAAGAAATCAATCTATTACTTACTCAAGATTTAACAATAAAACACTACGAAAGATATATAAAAAAAGTAGAATTTTCTTCGCTTCACTAGTGTAAAATTATAAGTATTTAATGAATCCAATTTAATGAAAAACATTAGATTAAAGATTATCACTTTTAAGAAATATAAACCCAAGCTTAGATTAATTATAATAGTTTCTTACTACCACATATACATGATATAAATGGTGAAAGAACTATAAAACAATTAATTACAAGAAAATCATAAGCATTTAAATCATATACATGAGAATCAATTAATGAACAAAATAACAATTAATGGAGATTTTATTCTCAACTCTAGTTGGAGAGTTTAGTTACACATGGTAGAAGAAGATAACAAAAATACAAAAGACATAATGAAATGAAATAAACAAATAAAATTCGGATTGTCTCTGTCTTCTTTGATTTGACCTCCACTAGTTTTCTCCCCCTCTCTTATGCTCATATTTTTCTCTTATATAGAGGTCGGTCCTCTAGGGTGTTATCCAAATAAAAGAAAATAGGCAAGTATTGAGAAGAAAATTTGGTAGAATATTTTTTCTGACTTGAAATCCAATTTTGACATTGAATAAATGTGATTCACGAAAATTACATGAAATATAAATATATTGGGTTTCAAGTTAGCTTTTCACAACCGCTGAGTTTGCTCAATTCCGATATCTAAGTCAAAAGATATGGTCAAATTATCACAACTGATATAATGTTTGCGCAGAATATTGTGATTACTTTGACACGCGATTTTTACCCATTTTTCACATTGCTTTACTCGTGTGTAATTTTATCAAATCTCATGAGAGATCAGTGTAATTTATCTAATATCATTGAAGGAAAAGGATAAAATAATCATTTTTAAAATTTAATTAATGATTCTAAGAGAAAGAAAAAGGGGTGTCATTAAGCACATGCCCTAAACCTTAAAACAGATGAAAGTAACAAAACTTAGACGCTTAAATTTGTCCATGCATCAGGAAGAGGTCATTGTAATTTAAATCAATAAAGTATTAGACTTTGAACATGTATATTAATATCAGTGGAGCTTACCACAGGGTAGCCAAGTTTACTATTCACTGAAATATCGGGCACAAGTGACACTTGTTTAAAGCAGAGGCACAAAGTAACGTATTAGTATGAGAGTGTGGTTGCAAAATGTACTTACACAACGAACGGTGCAGATACAACACATTCAAACCCAGAAAAAGCTCAAAACTCTCATCAGAATTGTCCTCTCTCCCTTCTCTTCTTAATCGTCCGATTTCTCTCTCTCTCCCCAAAAAAACAAAACTCCATTAATCAGTTATTCCTATCACGACGCGCGCCAAATTATAAATCTCTTCTCTCTCTTTCTCTACAGGTAATCACCAACCTCCCCTATCTCTCTCTCACACACTTTCTCTCTCTAAAATTTATCCTCTCTCCTTACTTGTTCGGTCATGGACAAGGTAGGATTAGGTTTTTCATTTCTCTCGACGGTTTTCTCTGATCATTGGATTATGAACCTAGGGTTCCGGGAACGATGGCCGATGCTCCGGCGAGTCCCGCCGGCGGGAGCCACGAGAGCGGCGGCGAGCAGAGCCCTCGAGGCAACGTCCGGGAGCAGGATCGGTACCTTCCGATCGCGAACATCAGCCGGATCATGAAAAAAGCATTGCCGGCCAATGGGAAGATAGCCAAGGACGCAAAGGACACCGTTCAAGAATGCGTTTCAGAGTTCATTAGTTTCATCACAAGCGAGTATGTGATCAGATAACATACGTACATACTCATATGTATATATACATGTATATTGCGTCTAATGTTTTCCCAAGTTAGGCTTGTGTTTTGCTGATTTGGGGTTTGTGTTGCAGAGCGAGTGATAAGTGTCAGAAAGAGAAGAGGAAGACGGTCAATGGCGACGATTTGTTGTGGGCAATGGCGACATTAGGCTTTGAAGATTACATCGATCCGCTAAAGGTGTACTTAAACAAGTACAGAGAGGTAATCACTTTGTATTTGGTAATTGGTATTGTATTGGTTATTTGGTTCGACATGACATAAACAAACATAGATTTTCCCTTTAGAAAATTGATTCTATGTTTGGTTTTGAGAAAAGTGAGAAAAAAGTAAGCTTTTGAGGATTATCTTATTTTTCATTTATTTATTTTAATTTCCAGAAAAAATCTAGAACTCCAATTGTTGAAGCGGTTAGTTGTGTTAGGCACTGTAGTCTGTAGGTGAAGGTTCTAGTTTTATCTTGTTAATTTTCTCTGCAACCAAACAAGGAATTAGTTTATATCTGTGCTTAATTTTCCTTTAAATTAATGTGCATATTTCTTATGAGCTTAATCTAACGATTACCTTTTTTTCCTTTTTGGTTCTATCAATTTTGTGAAATCATGACGATCAGTTAGAGGTATGTGATTTTTTTTCCTTCACCAAATAACATTGTTTTCTATTTTTGTTCATTTATTCAACTGCGACTTGTTTAGTTCTTTGTTTAGCGTCTATAAAATTATTGCTGATACTGTTGGTAAATTTTGACCTTGGGCAGGGTGACACTAAAGGATCCGCTAGGAGTGGAGATAATTCTGCTAAAAAGGACACAGTTGGATCCCAGCTCGTCCCAAATGCTCAGGTGCTGTAACAAATAGTCTTTTTCCAGACCACTAGGCCTTTGGCCTGCTTGGTATAATATCCCCACCTCCAAAGGGGGAGGTCGAGGTTTAAAGCCCAAGTGGTGCAAATTGAGTGTTACTTGCGAAAAAAAACTCAGATTTTTTCTTTCAAGCTGCATTCAGTCAGCAACTTCAAATGCTTGCATCCTTTGATCTTGTTGAATGAACTCCTCTCACAAGCTCACTTTATTGTCTTCTTTTTTTTGCCTTTCGGGGTAAATAAATATTGCAGTTTGCTCATCAAGGTTCATTTACTCAAGGCATGAACTATGTGAATTCCCAATTGTGAATTCCAAGTAAATCTCTCTCTTGCTCTCTCTCTAGTGTTTGTTTGTTGTATATTTGTTGTATATTTGTCATACGCAAAATGAAATACAGCTTGTGCAAAATGGACATTGCAAATTGCAACTTTCAAATTTTCTGGTATTATTTTGCGATATTAGGTTTGTATCCCTTGTTCCCTTGAAAGACTAACTAGCTTAGTTAGAGATTATTGTCTATTCATGGAAGTCATTTGAACATCTGCCTTTAATACATATACATGTAATAAGACTGGTAAAAGCTTAGGATCCTATTTACATTTGACTTTACATATGGAAATGAACAAAAAAAGGGAAGTTGTCCATCCACTCAGATGCCAAGGTAAATGGGCCAGAAGCCTTTTCGTATTAAGAACCTATTACTTTGTTTTTGTCCTTGCCATTACTTTCTCTTCTCCTACTGATAATTCTCTGTTATGAAGAGGTTAATATGGTATTGCAAAAGTGAAAATTGGATAGTATTGGTTAAGGGCTTGAAGTGGTAGATTCTTTTCCATAATTGTTAAATGTGTGCCTAGAATCCTAGACCCAAAAACAGACCTAGAATTGTAAAGGCTCTTTCATAGTGTCTTGTTCTGTAACAAGAAAGTTCCTTCAATTAGGCAGTCTTGAAGCCTTTAGGGGTGTTTTTTGTAGCAGGCACTCAAGGAAAGTGTGCCTGCTCTTAACTAACGGATCACATATTTTTGTTTCTTTTTCTTTTTCTTTTTAATGCCAATTGATTGACATGATTAAAATCTTCTAGATGATTTCGTTTAATGAAGTACTCTCTCTGTCCCAAAATAAGTGTCCCTCTTTCCATTTTGGATTGCCCCAAAATAATCGTCCCCTTTCAAAAGTCAATGTAAAAGATTGTCTTTCCTACCTTATTATGATGCTGTGAGAACTTTTATAAATTGATACTGCATTTTTTAAATTATCAGAGGGCTAGTTTTGAAATTTTAAAAGGAGGCGTGCATTAATTGTATGTCCCCTTGAAAAGTTGGGAGTCCCCAAAAGTGACATTTAGTTTGAGATGGAGTAATTATTTGGTATTTAAGTTGTGTACTTGACCACTTGTACTTGGAGGTTAATATTAATAGTATACTTCACACATGCCAGTTAGTTAGAATTTGTTTGGGTAAATTACAATGACACCGCCTGTGGTTTGGACTTATTTCACACGGATACAAACTTTGCTTATAACTATTATAGAGACCCCAAATGATATTTTCGTCCCTAATGTTGTTACTTTACATGTGAAATGTCTAATAAAGCCCCAATATTTTATTAGTTTTTATTCCAAAATATCAATTATGTTTAATGATCATTTTACCCCTCATTATTACATAATCTCCATCAATCTCTCTCAATCTCAATCTCTCTCTCTCACATCAAACACTTGCAAACCTAACCCTATTTTCGAAGATTAGAGGGTATGCATTTTGATTTTGATGTTCGAAGCTCGGGAAATATGAAATCAAGGTTTTGATTTGAGAAGCTAAGACACAGTTGAGACAATCACGGTAAAGAAACAACTAAATCAAAAAGGGGATGAGATTTTTTTGAAGAAAGATCGAATTTCCAGAGATGATTATGGTTGAGAGAGAAATAAGAGAAAGGAAATGATCGAACTTGGGAATTACGGCTTGTCCGATTTTGACCTGCTTTAACACAATATAAGAACTGAAACTTGGCAAAGACTCAAAAACAATGTAGAGAGAGAGAGAGGATCTTTAGTGTGATAGCGAAGCGGGTGTGTAATGCGGACGCAGTTTTGTGGGTCTTCTTCGTTGGTTGCCATTCTCTTTGATAATTTTGGCTTTTTGGGATTCGATTTGTCGACAATTTGAGGAGTTTTCTCTAACATTTGCATCTCTCTCTATACATTTGTTCCTCGTCTTCCCATGGAACCTGACAAACGGCCATGTGTATATATAGATATATATAGAGTCCCGTGTATATACAGATATATATCGATTTTTGGATGGATTATATATAAAGTCTCGTGTGTTGAAAAGAGTCTCGTGGTTTAAATATTTTTCGAAGAATGCCAATTTTTCACTAGATGGAATAATACTAAGCAGTTGTGCAAGTGAAGATTCATATCATCTAACGGTCCATTATTTACCATGTAACTTAACAATCAAACATTTAGATACATTGTAAATATAGACCAAGATAAAAACAATGATGGTCAAAATGCTAATTTATTGGGGGAATTTACGTAATTTTCTAACTGATGGAAAGCTCTTTTGCAAGTCAAGAAGGGTCAAAGGGTATAATAGTCTTTTTGCACGGTGACAGACGGGGTTAGACCTGCCTATACACGGTTTGGGGTCTCGCTAAAAGACGACATATATATAGTGGGTTTATACGATAGTTATAAGCAAAATTTGTATCTATGTGAAATAAGTCCAAACCACAGGGGTGTCACTGTAATTTACCCAATTTGTTTTCTAGATGCATTTGATGCACCAAGTGTCCTTCCCTTGGTATCCTAGTCGAGATACAATCTGAGGTGTGCTTGGGTATCCTAGGATGTGGAATTTGCGGTGGACAATTCAATTCACACATTGATTTGCATGAACATAGCCAAATTGTCCCAATGTGGGATGATGATGCAACACATTTTTGCCCTTATCATAGCCATTTTGGTCATTCCATATGCCTCTCAATGATGTGAAGATTATGATTCTATATAATAAATTATACCGCATTTGAGTGAATTATAATGTACTTTGGCATATAATGTGATCGAGGAACAATCATGGATCACATCATGGTTGTTGGATCACAACTTAACATAGGTTTGGATAGTTCATAACTGTTGTTTATGATGCACCAAAATTGATTATGATTCAATATAATAAATTATACCACAGTTGAGTGAATTATAATGTACTTTGGCATATAATGTGATCGAGGAACAATCATGAATCACATCATGGTTGTTGGATCACAACTTAACATAAGTTTGGATAGTTCATAACTGTTGTTTTACGATGCACCAAAATTGTACCATAATTGCTGTGCTTATAATGCAAAACAGAGGGCATGCTATAGCAGGATTATGGTGAAATATTGGACTAAACTACAATCTCAGTAATCTCAATGCGCCACAATATTTTAAGAGTATACCTTAAATCTAGACAACAATAACGACCTATAGGGTGAGGGATGGAAGTTTTGTGAGTTTCTGGAATGATCATTGGTGTGGGGAGAGATCGCTGGAGAGCACCTATCCGAGACTTGCCAGAATTGCAGTTGATAGAAGGCGACTGGCACGAGTCATGGAAGATTCGAGGTCTGGTCTTTTTATCGGAGGCTGGTGGACTCCTGTAAGCCTTCTTCTTCCATTATGTGGAAAGGTATTTGGCGATTTAGAGATCCTTTGAAGGTGGCCTTCTTTGTGTGGACAACGTTCATGGGGAAGATTTTGACCATTGATAATCTAAGAAAGAGAGGGCACATCTTGACGAATTGGTATTGTATGTGTAAACGGGTGGAGGAATCTGTTGATCATCTTCTTCTTCATTGCCCTATAGCTAGGGAGGGATGGGATTTGATTTGCGTTATTTTTGGAGTGCAGTGGGTCATGCCTAAGTCGGTGGCGAGCTGTATTATAGCTTGGGAGGGATTCCGGATGGGGCATGATACTAGACATTCATGGAGGGTTGCTCCTCATTGCTTATGGTGGGCTTTATAGAACGAGAGGAATAAGAGATCCTTTGATGACAAAGAGCAGCCCTGGGGAGTCTTTAGATACTCTATACTTAGTTCCTTATTTTTTTGGTCGGAGGGATCCTTTTGTAACTCTTTGGAGTCCTTGTTGACTTTTGTAGATGGTTTAAGGCTTTGAAAAAAAGTCTTTTTCTGTTGTTCCTTTTTTAATAAATCCTTTAATTATGAAAAGAAAAAGCAGTACAATGAGCTCAAGGATTTCCACAGGTATTGCCTCAAACCCAAGCAGGTGCAGTGATTTTTTGGAGATTGAGGAGCTCTTTTTCATTTCGTTGCTGAGAAATTCTTTGTTGAGACTACCTTCGATTGTACATCTTTGACGACTTCTTTCTAGAGCTTTTCTATGACATTATATCATTTGCTGATATTCTTTGATGCCTTTTTGTTTTCCACAGCCTTTTTCCCCCCTCTAGACTATGTCAATTATCATTTTTCTTGGCGTTATGTTACCCTCTGGAAGTTGCATGTGCTCATTGCTTGGAAGAGGTGGTTGTGTGGTCATTAAATTTTGTTGCCATTTGTCGTCACATTTAGTCTAGGGATGTTGATGGGGGTAGGTAGGTATGTGACGACCTTTGTGGGCAGGTGTGGTGTGGGCGAACACTGGCAGGCTATGGGTGTCACGATCTCACATCGTCTAGGCAGGTGAAGGTAAAGTGTTATATGTATGTTCCTCACCTTTATATGACACAACGCGTTTTAAAGCCGTGATGGCTGTGAACCCACCAGAACTCTGCAATTAAGCGTGCTTAGCTGGGAGTAGTACTAGGATGGGTGACTCCGTGGGAAGTCTCTAGTTCGGGGGAGCCAAAAGCTGACAATATTGTGTCGGGATAGGGTGGGGCATTACAAGGTATGAGACAGGGCACCCCTATCCCAAATCCATTCCTCCTCGCCCCACATCAGGGTTGGGATGGGTTTTGGATGCTCTGCCATGCATAATCTAAATAACTAAACAGAGTCAAAAGTGATTTTTTTTTATTAAAAAATAAAAAAGATAAACAAATTTATAACAATAATAATCATAATTTTCTAGCTTTGTAATTTTAAATATAAAATATTATGTAAAACATTGAAAAGAACAAAAATAATTAAGTACAATATTCTTTTATATATATTAAAACTCATCGGGACAAGTTCATGGTGGGACGAGTTGGACGAGTTTTGCTATGTTTGGTTGGACTTTGGAGGGATGAATTGAGGAAGGATGGAAGAGAGGAGGCATGGTTGAGGCTTTTCATGTTTGGTTGGAAGGAAAGGAGGAAGCAAGGAGGGATGGAGCATCCCTTCCTAACCGTCAATTTTGTATCCGCCCAATTTGGGTGGAAGAGAGGAAGGAAAGAATGAGAAACTAACCTAAAAATATGAAATACCTAATTTAAACTTCAATTAATTACAAAATTTCTTGTTATATCCTATTGAAATTCTATCACATAAACATCTATCGTCGTGAATCCTACTGTGTTGACGATACAGAAGCAATTGGTAAATACCTTCTCTCATACCATTAACTGCACCCACATGAACATTCCAATGCCATGGATCCATTAGGCTCTGTTTGGATTGAGGGATTTGGAAGGATAAGGAGAGAAAAGAAAGGAGAGGATAGGTCATGTTGTGTTTGGATAGACTTCATTAAAAGAAAAGAGAGGATAAGGAGGGATAGCTATCCCTCCTTATCCCTCATATCCTATCCTCCCAAAAATGAGAAGATTAGGAGGGAAATGATAGTGTTTAAGTAGTACTTTCATAATTCCAAAACTGCCCTCAACAATTAGAAAGAAAAAATTGTTATTCTACTCTTGTCCCATAAATATAAAAGGATATAATAGTAATTTAGTCGTTATCCTTTATCTCCCCTATCTTATCTAAACAAGAATGGTATCATCTCCTTTCTTTTCTCTACTATTTATCCAAACATGAATAGAGTTTGTTGCTATCCTCTCCTCTCATTTCTTTTCTCTCATAACTAATGTTATCCTCTCCTTTCTTTTCTCGTGTCTATCCAAACGAAGCCTTAATCTTAATCACCATTATAGCTTCAAAGGTTTTTTTTTAATTGGAACATTCAATTTCAATTAGAACAGCACTTGTTCAAACTAGCCTCTCCCACTCGGCAACAATTCCAAAGTATGAAAGTATCTAGACTCTTTTTTTTCGGTAAGTAACAAAGTACATTGATTTTTTTTTTTGTGGTAAATACCAAAGTATGTGGACTCTGTTTGGCCTTCTAAAAAAAATTTGGACTTTTTTTTTGGTAAACACCAAAGTACGTGAACTCCTTTTTTATTTCCTTGTATCTTGCGTAATTTTTTTTTTCAAATTAAAAATTTCATTGAAACAAAACACCCAATCACTACAACTATGGAAATAAATTCCTTCGTCCACATGAACAATGCATGATTGATCAATTTAATTAATGAGGGTATATTGGTAAAAGTATATAGAAACTCTCCTTTCCTTCCTTCCAACCAAACAAAAAAAAAAATTGTCACTCTACCAATCGTTTCTACTATCCCCTCCATTCAATCAAACAAATAGTGAAGGAGACACTATCCCTTCCCTGGGGATGCCTCATCTATCCCTCTCCCTCTCTCTTCTATCCATTTTTTCCATCCCTCCAACCAAACGGAGCATTATTCTTAAACCTGCCCTTAATCCGATTAGGATATACTTAAGCCTGTCCCATGCAGGTAGGAAGGGCTACAAAAGAGTCGAGTTGTGTAGGGGCATGTTTGAGCTCAACTTAATCATGAAACATATAATTCGAGCTCATCTCGAGCTCTTATACTAGTGTTTGAGCTTTGCTTCCATGATTGAAGAAGTTTGAGCTTAGTTTGGTAGCTTGATTAGATAATCACGTCAATCTTTTACTCAAACTCGAGTTCATTAATGAACTCGTGCTCGAGCTCGCAATCAAGATTGATTACAGGACACAAACTCAAAGTAAAATCTCAGTCGTAGTTACTATCCGTATGCATGTGTGTGTTTGTGTGTATTTGTCGTTCCCTAGTACAAGAAATCACCATTGTTGTCCGTCCAAATTCTAAACTTTGCCCCAATGTTCAATATTCAAAACTTGGTGCAATTCAAGCCACTTCTGATACCCTCACCCTACATGAGAGAAATAAAAGAGGTGCGAGATCGAGGAGAATTTACATGACTGTGTTGTGTGTGTACACCTGTATATGAGAGAGAGAGAGAACTATGCATTTTCAACCATGAATTGAGTGCGTTCATTGTCGTCTCCGAGTTTGGCCATTGTTTGCTTCTAAGGAATGAAGGGGTAGAAGAGAAGGATAGACTTGAGATGTCACATTGGAGAGATAGAGAGAGGCATAAGATTGCAAGCTTATCTATAGTTGGTTTGATATGAAGGCATAAACTTGCTTGTTTGATTTTAGTAAGATATGGCCTGAATGCACCTAACAAGCTATGTGCTTAATGGTAGGGGTGCACATGGTTCATATTAGACTGGTTTAGGAGTATTTTGGAATCACATTGGATCTAACGGTTCCACAAAAATTGGAACCAAATCGGATCGTGAAATCAATGGAAGCGAACCAAATCGAACTGTTAGAATTGGTTCAGTTCTACGGTTCTAGATTTTTTTATAGCTCAGTCCAATAACTAGCTCATGCCCAATCAGTCCAACTTTTTTCTTTTTCTTTTTTTTTTTAACTAGCAAAAGTGCAGAGGGTTGGCCTTGGTGCAATGGTAAGGTTGCACCATTGTGACTAGGAGGTCACGGTTTGAATCAAGAAAATAGTCTCTTCGCATTCGGAGGTAAGGCTGCGTACATCTGACCTTCCTTAGATCCCGCATTGGCTGGAGTCTCGTGCACAGGGCTAGTCTTTTTACGTAGCAGAAGTACAATTTCATTAATGAAAATCAACATCCACATTAGTAAAATCTAGAAGCTTTTTCCAACAACGATTTAAAAATGTTATGAAATACACCATTCAATCACCGAAATGAGAATTACCAAACATAACACAATATTGTAAATATCAAATTTAGAGTTCTTTATGTATTATATATATAATACATAAAGTATTATTATTCTATTATATATAATTTATATAAATATACATATTTTTATAACGGTTTGGTTTGGTCCTGTAGGACCCCAAACCATAATTGAACAATTGAAGCATTTATAAATGGTTCTATGTTTTTAAAACTGGGAGCGTACCAAACCGTTAAAAAATCGAACCAAACGGACCGGTCCGGTTTAGTCCATTTCGATTTACCGGTTCAACTAATTTTTTGTGCACCCCTACTTAATGGATGTAAGATATTGAAACAAAACAAAACATAAGCTATTTGATGGGTTAATGGGCTATTTATATATATAGATATACATATTTAGTTATGTGCTTTAAGCGAGCCTGTTTATGATCTTGTTCACGAACAAACGAGCCGAGTAGATAGATGTTTGTGCTTGGCTTGTTTAATAAATGAGCAATAGAATTATGTTTGAGCTCGATTTGTTTATTAACTAAACAAGCACAAACTAAGCCCTTGTTGAGCTGAGCGGTTTACTAGCAACTCGATTTGTTTGTAGCCCTACATGCGGCCTGTCAGGATGGGTAAAATTGCATTTCACTTGTCAGTAAGCAATAGAGTGATGTAGAAAAACTAACATTATATATAAAAGAAGATGGAGGGACAAATATCAGGCAAAGTTCTCACTTATACATAAATGTGACCTCACCATGTTTGGACTTTACTATACCACGAGCTGGTTGCTTGGATCTACTGATTATTCGTTAAAAAGGTTAGAACATTTCCATCACCTCAGTTGATGGATGACTAATTATGGTGTGTTAGGACCTTAATCTGCATTGTTGCTCATACATGGTTTAGTTCGGGCTGAGCTATAATGTTGCCTCTACAGATAGTGCCACATATACTGCCTACGGACATGGTTCTAACATGAAATATGATACATCATTGTAGGGTCATGACAACAGAGAAAATTGATTCATGATAAAATCCAATATTTCATAGTCGTAAATATCAATCTATGGCTATAGTAGTCAATAATCATCTATATTGCATAGGCAAGGACAAAACGGCATATGTGTATCTACAGGCCTAATTTGTCATTATTTGCATAGAGTGGCTGGGTTCATACTCATAATTCATATTCTTACACCTGCCAACAGGGGCTGAAGGAGAGCCCCCCCCCCCCCCCCTCCCCCCAAAAAAAAAAAAACCCAAACCCATTCAACGCTTAAACGGTCGGTGATTTAAAAAAATTAAGCGCATTTGGATACCACTTAAAAGATGCCAAAATTTTAAGCAACAAGAAGGTCCCTTGTCTCAGAACATGGTCAATGGTAAGTTTTGAAAAAAAATTCTAATCACCCATTGACCCTCGTATAATCGCGAAGCTCTTCATTGTTAGAATTTTGACGGAGAAGGAGAACACTTGGTAGAAGAAAGAAAATCTATTTTAGGGTTAACTCCAATGACACATCCTAAGGTTTGACATATTCTCACACGAAAACACTTTTTCATTATAGCTATCATTCACACCCCAGACGTTTGCTCCGTCTTACAGAAACACCCCATTCCGTCACCTGCACATGGTGTTAGAGGTTTGACACCATGTAAAAAGACTTGGGATACCCTTTGACTCTCCCTTGACTTGCAAAATTACTTAATTATCCCCAAAGGACGATTTTGCCCGCAACGTGAGAGACAGGAAGACTAAATCTCTGCAGTGATCATGGCATACTATCACCAACACCCTAACTTCACCAGTTCAAGCGAACACGTGTACTATCACCAACACTCAAACTTCATATATATCATATCATATACATATCATGGCCAGCAACCACACCCGATTTATGCCAAATCCTCACCAATGATTGGCCACCGTCAGCTGTGGCGATGCTTACTTCGAACCAGTGGGGGCAGTTGACCTGTGGTTTGACGATTTCCGCTCAAATTTCTCCAAATACGAATGCCTAAAGCTTCAACCATTCACCGAAACCGTTCAACAAAGATGTACTATGCCTTGTCATGGATAGATGTATTATGAAAGCTAATATTGATAGATGGAAATTAAAGAACCACTTGTGAAGGACTGAGCTTCCTCTAAAGAAATCCCAATTCTCCTCGGTTGAATAATGCAAATTCATCTACACCGATTTCCAATTCGTAAAGAAATCCCATAAGAAGATGTTATGGAGCAGCCACAAAATTGTGATGAGTCTTTGGGACGAGAAGAATATCAAAGATACTCTGACAAATAGCTTTTACAGAGAAATTATATTTTCATTAAATAGGTTTGAACAAAAAATCGAATCGTTTGGCGTGGACCACCTAGAGCAACCACACCCACGTCAACCTCAAGTGCTTCAATGTCGGCGAGGACTGCCCAGTTTTTGACGACCTCTTCACCTTCTGCCAGGCCTTTGCTGGTGTATCAATCGGTGCCGCCATCAAGCTTAATCGGCAGGATGCTGATATAGTGCACTTAATTGGACAGGTTGGGGTGTTTGAACTTGATTCTAGGCTCTCTCTCTCTCCTCTCTCCCACAAGAAGGAGCGGTTCTCTTCTCCTCCCACTCCTCACACTTTCGATTGAAGTAGAAAAAGCCCTAGAATTGATATCTTTGATGACGGTTTCAAGCGGAGATAATTCTGACTATGATTCCATTCTTGATATTTTTGACAGAAGCTTGGATTTTTTGGTTTCTAATGGTTTAAAGGGCTCGATCGAGGGGTTGTATGTGTACAAGAGTGTATTCAATTTGCTTCCATGGTCTTTGTAAGGTGCCTCCTCGTCTATTAGCTTTTCTGATACTCAGTGAGATTGCTTAGAGAGAGGATTGATTGAAGGAATAAGGGCAATTTTGTATTTTGACATTACTGATATTTTTTCTTAAATTTCTATTGATAAAATAAAATAAAATTGAAGAGAGAAATTAAACAAGAAGAACAGAAGAATGTAACGTGGTTCGGTCACTACGGCCTACATCAACAGCACACAAAGCCCAAAGGGCTACATCACTTTTATTGTATTCTCTCTTCGTTTTGTTTACAATGACCACCTCTATTTATAGGTGAAAGAACACACGTGATAAATATGAAAAATACATTAATGGAAGATTCCTAAAATCAATCCCATAAAACACTCCAATAATATATTCTCCAACACCCCCCCTCAAGTTAATACACGGAGATCTTAACTCAAGTGTTCAACTTGAAACTAAATACTAAGTTTCGGGGGATCCGAGTCAAGTTGATCCTAAGATCCGAGACGAGTTGATCTGGAGATCCAAGACAAGTTGATCCAAAGATCCGATACGAGTTGATCCTGAAATCTGAGACAAGTTGATCTGGAGATCCGAGACGAGTTGATCCTGAGATCCGAGATGAGTTGATATGAAGATTCGAGATGAATCTAGAATAGGGTATGATAACCTGCTCTGATACCATGTTGATAAAATAAAATAAAATTGAAGAGAGAAATTAAACAAGAAGAACAGAAGAATATAACGTGGTTCGGCCACTACGGTCTACATCAACAGCACACAAAGCCCAAAGGGCTACATTACTTTTATTGTATTCTCTCTTCGTTTTGTTTACAATGACCACCTCTATTTATAGGTGAAAGAACACACGTGATAAATATGAAAAATACATTAATGGAAGATTCCTAAAATTAATCCCATAAATCATTCCAATAATATATTCTCCAACAATTTCATTATAAAAAATGGGGGTATATTAGACATTTCACACGTATACTAACGGAGTTAGGGACGAAAATATCATCTAGGGTCCAAGTGATAGCTATAACGAAAAATTGTTTCTGTGTGAGAATAGGTCAAACCTGAAGGGATGTCATTGTAATTAACCCTTTATTTTATTGCCTGGAGCAATTGATTATTCTAGAGTTCCAATTTCTAGTCTTTCCAGATAATTGTATGCAATTTTCACACGTCATTTTTGATATTTTCTTCACCTAATATTGCTGAAATTTTGACATTCTCTTAAATTCACAGCACAAGAAGGCAATTTGATCAAGTGTTGATGGTTAATTTGTGTGACCAAATTGCAAATGATTTATTTAGTTCTCGAGATCAAATTTTTATATGTTTAACTTAATTTAATAGTTTTGGGACATTCGCTTTTAAAATTATGTTAATGAGTACTGTTTGAATAATGTTCATTATTTAAATTTGAATTAATATTTTCTACGATCATTTTTTACATTGATATCCATTGTTAAATTGATATATTTCTTTGGGTGAAATTTATTGTTCAACTTTTATGTATGCTTTTGTATTATATATATAGTATCTTTTATAAAAATGTTATGAGTAGAAGATATTGAGAACAAAAATGCAATCTGTACAAGTGTACAACCTTTTGTATTTTACAAACAATCTTAATGAATATAGCTCTTAAAATTGAGACAGTATCAAACATTCAACATAGTTTAGTTTACTTTAGCTTTTAAAATTCAGTACTTAGAAATTTTTAGTTTTATTAAGCTACACCATAGTTTAGTTTATTTTAAGCCCAACCCAATAGGAATAAAAATTCAGCCCTCTTGTAATATAATATTAGGCTATTAGCCCAACCCAATTACATCAAACATTTAGTTAGTTTATTTTAAGTCCAGCCCAATTGCAATTAAATATCAGCCCTTGTAATATAATATTAGTCCAGTATATTATGATATATATAATAGATATCAAATATAACCCAAAGCTACAGAATAAAGCATAAATCTGGAATGCATCAAACGGCAAACACGACCTGGTAAGCAACGGTCCAAAAGCTTTTATGGATTCTTGCAATGGAAGTTCAATGGTGGGGAAAAGATAAGGATTAAATATTTAAGTTCGCTCTTTCTTAATTCTCTCACCTATTTCTTCTTTTTTATTATTATTAAAAAAAATCACTAGTTTTTCATTTTTCAAAGCCCTAATCCTATTTTTCTTTTTTGGTTTTCTAATACTCTTGTGTATATTGAATATACCTATACATAACGACCTAGTCCTTTTTTATTATTATTAAAAAAAATCACTAGTTTTTCATTTTTCAATGCCCTAAATCTATTTTTCTTTTTTGGTTTTCTAATACTCTTATATATATTGAATATACCTATACATAATGACCTAGTGGGATTTTATGTGATAAAAGAATAAGGGTAAATTAGACTGACACCCCTTTAGGTTTGCCTTTATAACACCGAGGTGCAATTTTTGCAAAAGGTAACACTGAGACCCCACACGTTTGCTCTGTCTTACATAAACTACCCTTGTTGTCACCAGCACATGATATCATAACTTTGACACGTGCAATTACATATATGCCCTTTGACCTTGTAAAAAGGAATCTCTAACCTTAACATATGATGTGGATTGACCAAAATGTCCAATTAAAAGTTTTGCTCGAACAAAGTTACCCTTCCACTCCAATGGAACATATATATACATTATAACCTCTATAAAATAATACTCGATAAATTAATAGTATCTTTTAAATAATAAATTACGTCGGTCTCGACTTGGGCCAAGGTACTAAATTAATAATTTTGTTAAATTTATAAGATAATACATTTCAGAAATTCCCTTATAGATTTCTATAGGTTCCACTTATTACATAAATTAATAATTTGGTAAGAAGTACATATAATTTAGTAAGTACAATACATTTAATCTTTGATTGGTTAAATGTATCTTTAATTGATTAGATGAGTATAATACATTGAGTCTTTAGTTTATTAAATAGTAAGTACAAATACATTGAATCTTTAATTGGTTAAATGTATCTGTGATTGATTAGATGAATACAGTACATTGAATCTTAACTGATTAATGAGTATAATGCATTGAATCTTTAAGACTATTGACAAACTAAATGTTTTGAAAAAAATAAATAATGTATATAAAATATCTTTTTAAATTAATAAGTTTATAATTATTATTTATCAATAAATTAATATCTCGCTTAATTAATAGAATTTATGTGGTCCCAACGCTATTAATATATAGAGGTTATATTTTGACCAGTAAACCTGAAACATTTTTTCCACAATTAATTGAAACGAAAAGGAATCCTGTTATACCAAAAATAGTGTACTACAATATGCTTATTCACTTTAAAAAGTACGCAGATGAATGAGATATTGGCTCAGAATGCTGAACAGAGTACTTCTGAAATAGATTAAAACTTGTTATGGGATCCTTATATGATGTCCGTAAAAGCTTTGAACCATGAGTTTCCATCCGATGGCCCAAATTCGTGTATTTAGACCTATATTTGACAAAAAATTAAAACATGGATCAGTTGGATGTAGAGACATTTCACGCCTAATTATTTAAAAAAGAAAAAAAAGACCATATTGCCCCTAATTATTACAACCACTCCTCTCATTTCCTCCTGTGAAAGTCTCTCTCTACCCATTAGTGTCTCTCTCTCTCTCCCCCCACCCTCTCACTACTCTGCAAACCCTACTCGACAACGCTGACGTTATGTCGAAGCCTCGGATGGCAATGCTGTTGACGAAGTACTTCAGGAGCTTCGATTGGAAAACGAGGTAGAAGACGCCTGGATGATGTAAGTTCTTTGGAGGTGGGTAACGATAGATTTAGTCCTTGGCGACCTGGATGGCGCTAGTTCTCGGTGGAGGCACTGGCTTTTCGGCATCATATTGGCTGGTTTTGAAGGGACTTCATATGGGTTTTAAATCTCCTAGATTTTTGTTTCGCTGGTGGCCGGTGGGTTTTCAATTGGGCCTTTTATATTTCCATGGCTTTTCATATCTCTGATTTTATTTATTTATTAAAAATCATTAAAAAAAATGGGGGCAAAGATGACATTTCACAGCTCTTATAACTTCGTTAGTGATGAAAAGTTGACATGGATATCAATGTTACTATTTTACAAAATTTGCATTTACCTATAATAAGGACAAACCTCAAGGGGTGTCAGTGTAATTTATGCAAAGAATAACACAAAGGATAAAAGGTAAGAGACGGAGAGGGCGATCAAAAAGAACATGGGATGAGGTGATTAAAAATGACTTTAAAATTTTAATATGGTAGTAAAAATGATAGTAATAGAAAAGATTAGAGAGAGATAATTCATTTGGCCGACCTCATTTAAATTAGATAAAGGCAAGGATGATGATGATGAATAACACAGGATAAAAGAAAATTTTATAGGACCATTGTTAGGCCAACTATGTTGTAAAGAGCGGAGTGTTGGGCCCTTAAAAAAAAACAAGAACAACGCCTTCATGTAGCAGAAATGAGAATGTTAAGATAGATAAGTGGAGTGACTAGAAGAGATAGGGTAACTAATGAAAGTGTGGGACAAAATTAGGGGTGACACCATTAGTGAAAAATAGAGAGTAGAATTAGATGGTTTGGACACATACATTAGAGACCTGGAGACCTAGAGATGGGTCAAACGAGGAAGACTGGTCGTCATAGAAGGTAAGAGACGGAAAGGGCGATCAAAATTAACATGAGATGAGGTTATTAGAAATGACTTTAAAAAGTTAAATATAGTAGGGGTGAAATGACATGTCATTAACAAGATTGGAGAAAGAGAATTCATATGGCCGACCCCATTAACATAGGATTGAGGCAAGGGTGGTGATGATGATGACATATACATAATGACATATAAATACATTATGTACGGTATATATAAATTTATTTATATACATTTATACAATACATATATATTATATATACATTTGTACAATGTACATATACATATAAATATAAGTATACATATAAATTAATATTAAATTGGTGTAATTTTTTTATAAAAAAAACCTAGAAAGCACGGACATTTCACCGAGGGTGCAGTACCCGTATCAAACACTTCGTAGAAGTGTCCTGACATTTTTCTTTTTAAGACACTCCTTAGATACTACTCGAACACGTGTTGGACACTTCGTAGCAATGATGTATATTCAAGTATTTCGAACGGAAATTATATGCTATTAAGTTATGATTACGAATCTAAGCTAAATATATGTAGAGGACTAAATAAGTCTCGTTCTTTAATCTATTTGTCTATTTTTGTTTATAAGTTTGTTTGGTTCTTAATTGCTTGATGATGAATTGAAGTATTTCTGTAATGTAGTGTTTTTTTGTTGAATAAGTAATATATATTAATATGTTATATTATTATTTTGTAGTCGTATCCTCACTGTGTCCGTGTCTTGCTTTTTTAGAATTTTTCGTATCACTGTGTATGTGTCGTGTGGTACCCCTGTCCGTGCTTCCTAGAAAAAAACTATCATGCATTCAGTTACAAAAATCCTGGATGCATAGAATCCTAGCTCCTTTAATTTTTTTTTTTCAATGGTAAATTTTTTAATAATTTGACCCCCCGACCATAGAATGTTGGCTTTGCCCCTACTTGCCAACCCAATCTTTTTCCTTTTTTGACCATCATACTTGAATTGTGGGTGCAACGCTTAGGCAACAAAGACCTTGCTTGAATTGTGTATTGTCACTATTATTTGAGAAGAATTTGGTGGGGTGAATAATTTTGTTTCAATTTTGTGGCCCCCTGAAAGAAAGAAAAAAGCATGTTACTTTAAATAGAAGAGTGAGTTAAATACTTGTTTCCATCATTTATTTAGGGGAAGAAAAGGGAAAAGAGAAGACTGTACCTTGTGCCTAAGTTTTTGAGGGCCATAGCCATCATATCGTATGATGGGTGTCTTTGCTCTTTGTTCTGACAGATATTTTCTCATTTATGTTGTTTCTCCTTGCTCTCTTGTAATTTGATGCCAAGTCCACCTTTGGTGCCACTGTTCCATCTTACTGTCAAACAATACATTTTACTTTTGTTGTGATTATGTTGTTTATCAGGGAGAAAAATTGATAAATTATAGATTGTTGTCTCTTCAGAATTAGTTGAAACTGAACTTATTACCAAGGCTAAGTCACCATCTAATACTAGAAATGAATATGTCAAAGTGTTGCTGAAGAACTGTCGTTGGACCTTTTTATGATACAGGGGGAATGCTGTTTATGAGTCCAGACAGTGTATGGGAGATGTGTGATCTTATGCATTCCCGTGCATTCTTTCTTTCATATTCTATGAGACGATCTCTGATCACATTTGTTCTATTTATTTGGCAGCAAAGGCAATGAAATTGTTCTATTTTTTTTTAACCTCTTCTACTATTTTCTTTTTTGCTTACAATAATATAATCAAGACTCTTTCCCTCGACCCTCGTGGGGGTTGGTTTGCTGCTTCTAGAAGCTATGAAGAACGGAACTGATTTAATGTTGGTTTGGGTTTCTGATGATGTCACTTTGAAATCTTGCAGAACTCAAGGACAGCATCTCATTGTCTCTCTCATGGAAGGCACCAAGTAGGGAACTCCAGCTTTTCGTTTGCTGATTTCTCAATTCGGAATTATTCCGTTAGTAGATACTGTTCAATACCTACAGCATATTCTTACTTTTTTTTAATCTTATATAATCTGAAAGCACTGTAATATATATTGTTTGGAGGTTTCTTTCTCTACGGGGTCCTTTTTAGTTGATGGAAAAGAACCGGAGAGAGAGATTTAAATGCTTTTGTTGCTCTGTTTTAAACATCTGAATTTAGTCTTGATATATATTCTGTACATTTGAGTGGTTATTTCATGTAATTATAATTGTCCGACATCAGGGGGAAGACAGAACATGTGTCCCTTTTCTTAATTTTGTGTCATGATTGTGGAATATTTTGTGAGTCGTACAATTTGTTAAATCCTCTTTGACCACCCAGTCAAAATTTTGCATTTTTATGTTGGCATTCCGAGAAAAGCTTCTTTATGCACTCCCCTTTTAAGTTGTCTGTGTATTGAATTCATATAAGAAGAGAGTGTGTCATACTCAGGAGGAGTGTCGTAACATTTACTTATGTAGAAATTATTAGATGGTCCTGGGCTATGGGCGTCACCTACTAGTCCGGTTCAAAATTTATGTTCAGGTTTTTTTTGTAATATCTTATTATACTTTTATGGGTTCATTTTTCTTAGTTGGAGAGTTTTGATTGGATTTCATCATGTAGTTGAGGACCATCTAATAATCTCTCTCTCTCTTTATGGGTTTATTAAAGAGTGTGTATATTGGGATGAATGTTCATTGAGGGTGGGGTGGTTGATCTTGATACCAAAGAAGCCAACCTGCCACTATTTAGCGAGCGTGACATTAATTTGTCTACAAGTTGGCATGTCAAATGCAGGTAAGGTCAGGTGACCCGTGACCATTTCAAGAGGGTCGCATCATTTGTTGGCACACAGGCACGTATATATATACGCACACGCTGAGACTCACAACAAACAAAAAGCGGCTCATCAAAGTGTGTACATGTTTCTTTAAATAAAAAAGTTGCTCTCTCTCTGAGGAGTCATTCTCACAACGTGACCATCATGTCTTTACTGCACGAGACTAGCCAGCTCACTGACTACACTCAACCAAAAGTTCTGTTTCATACTCTGTTTGGCTTCATTTTATCCTAGCCACACTTCAAGGTTCAAGCTGTGTGTGTGTGTGTGTGTGAGAGAGAGAGAGAGAGAGAGAGGTTATTGAGGAGGCGTCAAGTGTTGAGTCACACCCTGAGGGTTCCAGCTAAACTACTGTAACCCCTCACCACAATCCTCTCGGACTGTCACTCGCACACCAGACCTTCCTAATCCTCCCCAAGTATATATACATACGGAGTATATATCTACTCTTCCCGGGTCAAAATGGACCTTCTCTGGTTCACCCAAATGCCCCTTCTCGTATACAGCTGGCCACGTTACATTTAAGAAACAAAAAGAGAGAGAGAGACATGGAGGTTCTGTACACTTGGAGATCTTCACGTGGCACATGTTCCTTAAATCCAGGGTGAACTGTGCACATGTTCGTAAATTCCTGACGGTTTGATGTCTCCTTTTACAAAGGAGAGTTAAGCGTGTTCAGACTAGGAGTGACATGGTCCCATTTAGGTGTTTTTTAGAATCAAATTGTACGGTGACCAATTCGTTATAATTAATAGAACCGAATTATAAAAAATCAGTTTTATTCGGTTTATTTTCACAATTTATCTTTAATATATTATATTATAAATATAAATTATATAATATATTATATATATATAAAGTATAATATAAGAGTGTAAGACTAGACTATTAGTATATTCCTATATTGGTTACACTTATAACTTATTTATTTATATTAATTTATAATATTCTAAATTATATAATATATTTTATATATAAATGGTTCGGTCCTCATGGACATGAAACCAGAACTGAACCATGAATTCACATTTCAATATTTTGGAACCGTAACTAAATTGGATCGTAAATTTGTCTGGTCCGGTCTGGTTTGATTTTTCTATTCTGACGGTTTTTTGTGCACTCTTAATTCAGATTCAAAAAATAAAAATAAAAATAATCAGTGAAACAGAAGTGCAGGCCAATGTAAAGCACCTAGAAACTCTACATTCTAGTGTTGTGGCAAATTAAAGTAAAAATAAATTGAAAAAATAATAATGGTGTAAAAAGAAGAAAATTAAAACATCATGAACAAATCAGAAACTTGTATCTAGAGAAAAATTGAAACCAAACTTTTTTTTTTTTGGGTAAATAATAAATTGAAACAAAACTTAAGTATGTATATAAATTATAATCATACACAATTGTCAATAATTAAATCTAAAAAACTAAACTGTATAATACAACATTTTAAGTTAAAGTTTGTTTCTGATCTTTACTTTCCCAAAACCCTAGCTGCATGTTTTGTCAAGCATTTTAACTTGTTTAGACAAACCCAACTAGTCTCGTACTTTACAGTTTTGGTTACTCTCACTCACTTGTAGTAGTTTTAAATTCATTAATATGAATGTGACATCACTTTTTTTAAACCAAACTAATCACATATTCATATTCATATTCATATTCATATTCACATTAATAAGTGGTGAAGAAATTAGTAAAGAGTATACTAGAAGAGCTTATGATCACCTAATTATGGAATGACTTGCATCCAATCATCTGTGCGGTTATGGCAGCCAATTCAAATTTGACTAACAACATTTGAATATATATATATATATATAATGCGAAGCATATCTTATCAAGATCAAACTAAGACATGGTTCCAATTTAATTATGATGATCTTAATCTACCAAGTCCTAGCGACCTAGTCTAAATTGTGCTTGGTCACACGCCTGCTTAATAGACTCACTAGAAAATGAATTAGTAATAAATAAGTTTATCATGACGTCAACCCTATATATATATATATATATATATATATATATATATATATATAATAAAGAGAAAATCATAAGAGTTGATTATAGTGACCGTTCAATTTGGTAGAAGAATAAAGAAAATAAAATTTTGGCTGGAGTGTTAATTAAATTTTGATTGTACAATCATTATAATTAATTTCCTCCTTCAAGTAGTCAAGTGCGTGTATTAATATTTGTAGTTGTAGAAAAAAGTAGAGAGATTAGGTGAATCTTATTATAGCTTTTTTCTTAATAAATAATCAATCTCAGCCGTCCGATTGGACTCCTCTTCTACTCATTCAAACTGGCCCCACAAAATGATCGAACTGTTGTAGGTCGTTGACTTTGACCATTTCATTGCTTACAGACTTTCAGAAGGAGACCAAACACTAACTAGGGCTGACTTGAGTTTTTTTTTCCTTCTTTATTTTGCCAAATTAGTCATTAAAGCTCAACTTCAATTTACTTGTTAAGCAAATGAATCAAATTGAGTTCACTTTGAACTCATTTGATAAAAAGTCAAGTTTGAATAGTTCGTGATTTTACCCATTACGTCGGAGAACATACTTATGAGAAGTGTTTGTGAAAACAAAAATTCGATAAAAATTTCATGAGCGTGACTTGTTTTGTGAAAAATTATTTGGAATTATAGTTATTTTTTTCAATTTTGATCTCAAATTCAAACCCTAACTTGAGGTTGGAATAGAAATTTATTAAACGAGAAAATAAGTCGAGCTCACGTTTGACGAGTAACGTTCAAGTTGAGTTCAAATACAAGATATATGAACTCGACTTGAACTTGCCAAACAAACTTAAATTCAAACAACCAAAACTCGAGTGGTTGCAACCCTATATAAAAGTAACCAATTTAAAGCAGTGAATATAATTATTCATAATATCACTTTGATATTATAATTTTGAGAATAGTGAGAATCTTTTATTTAGTTCAAGTTTCAGAAGCATGCATTTTAAAATGTCAACAGATTGTAATGTCACTTCATTAACAAGTTAAATTTGAAATGTCTGGGCAATATAATAATATTAATCTTGATAGTTACAAGTTTACAACTCTCTCAATCTGTAATTCCAAGTACAATTTGAATAGTTACATATGTTGAAAAACATCTGCTATGTAATACTATTTAAGACTTATAAATATTTATACTAACATACAAATCTCATGCATAATAAAAATAAATAATACATGAAAAAAATTATAAAGCAAGGCTAGAGTTACACTCTAGACAATTGACTCCCTATCTTCCTGATATTGTCCTCCTGATGCTTGTCTCTAGACAATTGATGCCCCTCCGGATGCTTGTTTCCCGTTGATTAACAGCATAAGTGTCTCTAATTATATTAATCTATAATTTAGCATAATAAAAATAAATAATACATGAAACAAATTGTAAACCAAGGTTAGAGTTAGACTCTAAACAATTGACGCCCCTCCTGAAGCTTGATTAAAAACCAAATATTTCTCCGTCTAAAGGACATTCCTTGTTTAATGCAATATATTTTGCATGTACAAGTAACATTTTGCTCTGTCTGGAAGGTTAGGATGCCATCCTGATGCTTGTCTCCCGTTGATTAATAGCATTTGTAAGTGTCTCTTCACGGGTGCGCATCAACAGTTACTAACATCTGTAAGTGTCTCTTCAGAGGTGCTTGTCTCCCGTTGATTAATAACTTCTATAACTGGCTTTTCACGGGTGTGGTGCCTCGTATGAAGGAGATTCCTCGATCAATGAAATATATTTTGCATGTATTGGTAACATTTTGCTCCGTTGGGAGGTTAGGATGCCCTCCTGATACTTGTCTCTAGACAATTGACGCCCCTTGTCTCTCGTTGATTAATAGCATCTATAAGTGTCTCTTCACGGGTTGGGTGTGCACCAACTTGCTCTATCTGGGAGGTTAGGACGCCCTCCTGATGCTTGTCTCTAGACAATTGATGCCCCTTTGTCTCCTGTTGATTAATAGCATCTACAAGTAGTGTCTCTTGCTCTGTCTATTTTGCATGTACTGGTAACATTTTGCTCCATCTGGGAGGTTAGGATGCCATCTTGATGCTTGTCTTCCGTTGATTAATAGCATATGTAAGTGTCTCTTCACGCGTGCACGTCAACAGTCTTATTGATTAATAGCATCTATAAGTGTGTGTGTCAACAATCCCATTGATTAACAGTATCTGGAAGTGTCTCTTCAAAGGTGCTTGTCTCCCGTTGATTAATAACATCTATAACTGACTTTTCACGGGTGTGGTGCGTCATCTGAAGGAGATTTATCGAACAATGAAATATATTTTGCATGTAATGGTAACTTTTTGCTCCGTTTGGGAGGAGGTTAAGATACCCTTTTGATGCTTGTGTCTAGACAATTGACGCCTCTTGTCTTCTGTTAGTTAATAGCATCAGCATCTGTAAGTGTCTCTTCAGAGGTATGATGTGCTTATTCCAGTTCAGTCTAAACGAACCATCACTTGGTGTGTTGATTCCTATTCGGACCACCCAATTGCCTTGGCAACCGTCAACAATTGGGTCATGCCCAGACACTCATCCACCCGATCAGTGTCAACGGGCCACACCGAAATAGGTGGCACGTGGTTTGGATGGGTCAAGCTCATTCCATGAGTAGCTCTGTACACACCACACCACTTGATTGTGCTCCCTTGCCTTTATAACTACACTGCATGTTTCATTACTTTTCCTGACATGATTAATATGGAACAAACCTATTTTTAAGATTATGGAAACCATGATTAACACTTTACTTTTGAAACAAATTTATGATTTATTTGAAAATGAATTTGAACAAGTAAATATACCACACTCATCTACTATCATAGAGGAACGCATTTCAACTTGAACTCACTTCAAAATGTCAGTGAGACTCGATCACTTTAATTTTGGTCCAAAGATGATTTAATCAAAACTAGTTTCCAATATCATAAACTCAGTTCTCTACCAATGTTTTCAAATTTTTTTTAATTAAATGCAAGAAATTCATTTTCTTTTATGCAATCTTAAAGTGAAAAATCATCTCAGATACAAAAATGCGTAGAATTTATGTCTAAAAAAAGTGAGTTTAGATATTGAACTCTCCGTTTGGATGCAAAGTTTCACACATTTAAGCAATAACATTCCCCTCTAATTTTTGCAATTAATATAACCCAAGGAACAATATATAAGAGGCAAACTTCTGACCATAGGATTAGGTTACTTTTGTGTGATTGATGATAGCAGGTGATGGCCACCAGACATGGTAGTAGAGGATTGTTTCCGTGAAAGATTCTAATTTCTATATAAACCACGTACGTGACCATGTTGTCCGAATATGGAATTCGCCGACAAACGTTTCGCGTCTTAGGACTTGCACGTTGCGTACGTTAAATCTGCCAACGGACTATCATAAAATTCTATTGGTACGGCGTTCATATGTCCGTTTGCTCCATATTGCCAATGTATACGCGTGTGAACACGCCTTAATATATTCAAACTACTGTTGTTTGGGTAGAAAAAGGGTAGGGAGTAGTATTATCTTGTTTGTATTTTCTATTTATCAATATTGTTTTATATATATATAGTTTTGGGAACTCCAAGGTTAATAATCTAAACTGATCTCACAAAAGAATTAAGTGAGAATTAAAAATCTTGAACTCAGTTGAACTTAGGTTGTTATTAGGGGTGCACACGGTCCGGATTGGTCCGGTTCTGGCATTTTTTGGAACCAAACCGTTTGGTCCGGTTCCACTAAAAATGGAACCAGACCGAACCGTTTAACCGTATGGAACCGGACCAAACCGAACCGCGAAGAACCGGTTTGGTCCGGTTCGGTTCCACGGTTCACCAACCTATAATTATAATACTATAAGTATAATATTTCAAAAACAAAGATTGCAATTATATTATAATTATAGTATAATTATAATATTATAAGTATATAATAAGTATAATATTTAAATATTAGATATAACATATTTTATATTTATATATATAGAAACGGTTCGGTTCGGTTCGGTTCGGTCCTAAGGGACTGAAAATCGTAACCGGACCGTTACTACACGATTCCACAAAATTGAAACCGTAACCGAACCAAACCGCGAAAAAATCGGACCGAATTGTCCGGTCCGATTTGAATTCCCGATTTAGACGGATTTTTGTGCATCCCCTAGTTGTTATGTAATATGTAGACAACAAAGATTCTCTTCTATTTTCAGCCCTCATGCGCGTGAGAAAAGCGCGTGATATTATCACCCTCTCCTTGTATCAAAATATAAAGAACCAAATAAAAGCACAGAGACAACAAATTAACGCATAAGCATTTTGAGCACTGAAGATGAAAAGGAGACCACGTTGATGGCCTCACCACAAAGCCCTTCTGTCTGCCCTTCTGTCCCTCTGTTTTTCTCCATTATATATATATATATATATATATATATATATATATATATATAGATATATAATCCACACCAACCTGTACTACTCTCTCTCCCGTCCCCACTCCCTCTTATATACACTCACCTTCCCTCCCTTCGAATCAACCCCCCCTCCTCTCTCTATCTCTCTATCTCTCTCTCTCTAAACTCTCTCTCGCTCTCTATATATAAACTCATTGTCCAGACTCGATCCAACTCTTCAAGACCAACAGGCAACAACACATTCTCTAATAAATATACATACATACATACATATATATAATTACGAGTTTGTAAGTTTTCGGTGTTTCGGAAATATAGAGACGATGACAATGAGCAACAATATGGGACAGTTCGGTGATACGACGATGACCAAAGTCTTCGTCGGAGGTTTAGCTTGGGAGACCACCAAGGAGGCCTTGAGAGACCATTTCGACAAGTACGGCGAGATCTTGGAGGCCGTCATCATCTCCGACAAGCTCACCGGCAGATCCAAGGGTTATGGCTTCGTAAGTACTTCCATAATCTCATGGATCGCCGTTGCACCGTATCAATCAAGTTGTTGTGTCTTTTGCTAATCTGCGCCGGGTGCGTGGTGGTTTTTGCATTGCAGGTGACCTTTAAGGATGCCGAAGAGGCTAAGAAGGCTTGCGAGGACGCCACGCCGGTCATCAACGGCCGCCGAGCCAACTGCAACCTGGCTTCTCTCGGCGCGCGCCGACCGAGGTCGTCATCGACTACGCCGACTCCACAGCAAGGTACTTAGTTAGATTTTCACTTCTTTAAATTTACAAGTGTACCACTGATGGTGTTTTTGTTAATGTGAACTTCATGAGATCTGAAAATTGAGTTGTTGATCGTGAAGGATCTAATGTTGGGCCGAGATCCACGTCTCCGGCACATGCGGGTCACGTGCAGTGGTACTACCCGGCGGCTACGACGCCGTATCATAATCAGCACCAGGCCGTCCCTTTCTATGGGTATGTTACTATGTATGTCTTTGTGTGATTGATCTGAACCGGTGGTATATGATGTAAAGGTGGGCCGGAGCTTATGTTATAATTTCCTTTTACAGGTACTCTCCGACCTACATTGCAACAGATATTAGTTACAATCATGTAAGTTAATCTCTATACTACAAAGTCATGTATAGAAGTTTATATATATACATGTGTGTGTGTGTATACGTACATTGATCTACCCAAATCTTGAAATCTTTTAAATTGATGGAAAATGTAATTATCATGGAACTTCAAAAATACTAATATTCTATTCAAATTAACACTTGAAAAAAAATCAAGAAAAATTTTATGCTTAAAGTTGAGACAAATTGATGGCTTTTCATCAGAAGTTATTAGTGAGTTCGGTCCACATTGTTTGATCCTATTCTGTATATATTTATATTTTATAAATTTGTTATAAAAGTCTATCATTATTAATTCTATTTTGTATACATATAAATATATATATATATATAGATATATATATATATAGAGAGAGAGAGAGATATATAGATATACAGATTCTTGTATATATATGGTCCTTTTAATTCTAGCCTCATTGTTATTATTTATCTTTTGATTAGTTTCTTTTTTATTTCTAATTTGTATAGAATATAGACTTTTGTTAATTATGCATGTAAATAGATCAGAGCCACTAAATAAGTGGTCCCACCTTAAGCATTTATTTTGGTATCAAATAATTTTAAGCCATACGATCTCCTTAGAGGATTTATGATTTTGGTGAATGTGTGGAAACATTATACTCAAGTTAGTGATCTTATTATGATTTTGTTGTATGTTGTGGCGGTGCACAGAAGCTAAGCTACACCAGTGGGTCCTACATGAATGGACATTTCTCTCAAGTATATCCTGGCCAGCCCATGATGGGTGGTGCGAACACATTGATGCCAATGTACCCTCTCTATCACTACCATCAATCACACACAGCTCGCGTTCCTCCTCAGATCTATTCCCCATCGACAGCTGGCCCAATGACCACAGTCCCAACAATCATCTCAAAGCCCGCATCAATGGCTCCTAACACAGGTACATACAGATATAATTATGCTTGCGTCACATATTAACATCCTTACCGTAGTCAAATACACAGTGGTGGAACAGAATCAATCTTTCACGTGAGTCTCTGATTATTTGGCCCATTGCCAACTGGGCTTTGGCAGACCCACTTTCTAAAAAGACAAAAATACCCTTAATTTGGAGGTTTTAAATGATTCCATGTTAAATGATGTGAGTTTTTATTTAAGTAAAATGATATGTAGTATGTCGGACTACTAATTCTACTGTTTTAAGTGAGTAAGCTGATGTCATAATGACATCATTTTTCATTCATAAAAATTCAATCAAAAGTAATCGATTTTTTGAACGTTATATCACTGACTCATTGAGTTGGATGGTGTAGGTTTTCTTCTTATGATATACACTACTCAATACTTGAATATTGAAGAGTAATAATAGTTTGGCTAAGCATAATTATGAAGGCTTGTAAGCATAAGTGAAAGGGGGTGGGAATCATATTTAAATTTGAATAATTTTAACCAAACTTGTACTTATTGCTATCCTAAAAAATAATCAAAAGGTAGGCCTTTCAAGTTTTTAAAAATTGGTCAAGTAATATTATCACTTTTCTCAAGCTTGTACTAATTATGATGGTCCACTGAGCTTAAAAGTGGTGAATAGAGCACCTATTCACAACTTGTAATATATATATATATATATATATATATATATATATTATATATATATATATATATATAATTGTAAACTGATACTACACATACAGGTTGCTTGGCTGTGGAATAGGTACAGTTGGCACAGGTGAAGCTTTAAAAAGGAGTGGATAGAGAACTTAGTGCATGGCAAGTAACAAAAGGAGGATGGTGATTGCTTACAGCCAACATTATTATATGATCTGTGTCAGCTCTTCTTTCCATTAATTTTTTTTTTCTTCCCTTTCTTTCTTTAATTCTTATTCTTAGGTGTCTGATTAGATTCATTTGTTTCTCTCTATCTAACCTGTATCTCAACTTGAGCTGCAAACCATTTAAAAAATTATTGTAACAGTTGTCATGTTAGTTTCTCATATTCTATAAAAAGCTTTTCATGGCTCCATTGATCTCTGCTGCATAAAGCCTGCATCTGAAACCAATAATATTTGGGGCCTCTCTCTCTCTCTCTCTCTCTCTCTCTCTCTCTCTCTCTCTCTATATATATATATATATATATATATATATATATATAATAGCAGTGAATTATATTTGGAATTTTACAAATGTTTTTGGATGGAATTGGTTGAGATGTCAAAGAAACCTTGCCACTTAACAATATAATTTGCAAAGTGTGATTGGACTCCTCATAATTGACAGCTCATTCCTCAATGAATTAATAATGTAGGAGCAAGTGATAATTACTATATTTGCACTCACAAATGATCATATATATATATATATATAACTGTAAAAGCAAAAATTGAATGACTGGGTGGAGTTAGGTTAGGGTTCAATATTGGGGGGAGTAATGGTGATGATATATCAGTTGGCAAGTCTTTGTAATGGTAAGATGAACACTGTATGTTCCAGCTCATTACCTGCAATACAATCCTCACAATTTGCTAGTGTTGAAAATAAAAGTTCACCTTCCTATGTCCTGTGATGTGATGATAAAAGATGTTAGATTTTTTTTGTTGGAATTATATGAGTACCAATCCTTTCTGGAGGAGAGGATTTTATGCACGACCTCTATCAAGGTTGGAGATTGCACCATCAGGTGTGACCCACATGTGATGGTCCACTCTACGCACTTGATAATTCATTCTCCACCTTAGTCGTGTATCTTTTACTTAATTGAGAATTTGACATTCAGTTAAAGTTGGGTTCCATTTCATATATATATATATATATATATACCACCACGCATTATATATATATAATGAACTCATGAAGACACAAACTAGGCTGCATTTTTGAAGGGACAAAGTATAAAGAGAGAGAGAGAGATGAGTAGCAAAATTTTAGAGAGAAGGTTGAATGAGAATATAATATAAGGAGAATATATAGAGGATAATATTTTGTATGAACAAAAACCCTAATCTTTGAGGCATATACTGGATTAGTTCTTTACAAAGGGTGGGGGATATCCCTCTAAGAATATGTGTGTGTATATATAAAGAAAATTTTAATCAATAATTCACAAATTTAAGTTATGATATTTTTTAATCCTAATTTAAAACTTCAAATATATTTTTTATATATAAAAAGTTCTCATCTTTTACCGGACTCTATTAATCTTGAGCCCATACCAGTTGATGTTGTATCTTTAATATTCAGTCTTGTGTTTCTATTAAAAGTTCTCTCTCATGATATTTAATTTTTTAAAAACATTTTTGATCCCATCACATGTTAATTTCAGTCACGTCCTCTTCGTCTCTTACCCTCTATATAAATTAATCCTCCTGAATGTGTATCTATAGGTCTTTGTTATATATGTTCATACCACCGAAATTTATTTTCTCACAAATAGATGTCATTCTTAATTTCTCCCTCATACTTCAATTAAGTGACATCTCTGTTGGTCACTAGTACCATCCTATTTTTTTTTTTGGGGAAAGTACTACCGTACCATTTTAACATCTTCATTTCAGTAACATAAATTCGTTGTTTCTGTTCGTTTTTAAAAAGCCCAACACCTTGTTCCATATAAAATAGTTGGCCTAATGACTATTTTATAAAATTTTCCTTTCATTTTATTGATTGTTCTTTTATCGCAACTAGTATGTTTCTATTTTGTCCAACTTGATCCAATTCTACTATTGGGATCTATCTCACCATTCTTTTGTAATATTGACACTAGATATCAAAAATTATTACTATAGGCGATTCTTTGGTTTTGAAGTGTGATTATTATATTATCAATATATGACTCTTTATTAAATTTATATTTCATATATTCAATTTTAGTTTTACGAATTTTTAAACCTTTACATACCATATAGTAATGCATTTCTCTACATTTCGAATTTTAATGCCACGTTTACTTTAGAAAATCCAATAACATTATATAATCGGCGAACAATATATATGTAAGACGAAGAGAAAATTATGAATGTTCAAAATGAACAAGAGAACAACTTATCCACAAAGTCTAGAGAGAAATAAAAATATCTTTTATTGATAATAATGAATTGTAAGAATATGCTATTGCAATACATGAATTTATACTAGGAAATCCTAAAAACTTACGGAATCCTAAAAATAGTCCAATTTGAAACTCTATCTAAAAATTAAGAAAAAATATAGATAAGTTTCTAATGACTAAACTAAGAGAACTACCAAATTTAAAAAAAAAATAATAATCAAATATGTTTAGACTTCCGACAAAAATTCTGAAATATTTAGCAATCTTCCTATAAGATTGAAAAACACAATTTCGGGCTCTAAACTGTGAGATTTGGCATAAACAAAACATGAGTCACAAGAAAATCAAGTGGGTATTGTTTTTTTTTGGGTGTTTCCAATTGAAAATTGGTCTTAGGTCAAAACAACCTGGTGAATTGGAGCCAAAAAAAAACTATCCTCCACCATGGAAGAATGCCTCCTTGTAAATGTTTCATAATTTAATCTAAAAGTACTGTGAATAGATTATACTGACACTTGATCATTTATTTTACTTTTATAGAAAAATCACTAATTCTCAAAAATTGGTATTCGTTGGTCGAACAAGCTGGTTGAATTCCACTAGAAAAAATTAATAAAACTATCCCACATCAATGCAACATGGAAGGATGTCTCCTTGTAAGTCTTTTGTAAGTTAATCTAAAATTACGAACTGTGAATAGATATGAGCTTAATATTGACCTTGGGTATATTTTACTTTTATAGAAAAATTATTAATTCTCACCAAGAAAAATCACTAATTCTCACCCTACCATGTTTGATTTTTATATTTTTTATACAATATTTTTTCTTTTCTGACGTGTCACCTTTTCAATTAAACCTTTGCCTAGAATTCTAATTCATTCACGTTTTATGTTAAGTTATATCCTTTCTCTCGGATCTCCTTGATTAAAATTTGACGAAAAGATAATCTTTGCATTTTCATTTTTATGTTTAGCCTCCATCGCTTGCCATGCATCAATAACAAAAAGACTAGAATGTAGATTAGAAGCAAAACAACAAAATAACACAAGTCACTCCATAATCATGCTACTTATTCTCACACAAAAGTGATTCAATGTACTCACAAAATCATTTATGAATCATTTTGCGGCTACCCAATTTCATGCCAAAAGACTACCCAATTCCATGCGAACATGATTCAATGTACTCACAAAATCATTGTTTTTTCATTAAATTGGGTAGCATGATGGTGGTGTGACTTGTGATATTTTGTATGTGGTGTGACTTGTGTTAGTTTGTATGAGCATGGATTATAAGACTATTTTAGTATTGATTGTAGTTAGGCTTCATAGGATGAGACTTAAACGTCCCCTTAATTGGGAGACACTGTTGAGACACGTTAAATTTGAGATGTTGGAGAAAATTAAAATATAAATGATTGATGATTTGAGTGATATTTTTCTTATCTCAAACTATTGAAATATCAATATTGCAACTGTTTTCAATTATTCCTATTAAAATATTATTATATTCAGGCGTGCCGTTAAAATCCAAAACTTGTAGTTAGAAGGAGAGCCGTTTATCATCTTTTGTTTGTTGTCTTTACTGAAAACATCCGGCTCACTTGGCTTTCGTCAATTCGCATGCATTTAACATTTCGCTCCAAATTCAACTTAGTTTCGTATAACTCACATTGAGTTTGCTTCAATTTAGTTTTGTATAACTCACATTGAGTTTGCAGAGGGTCTTAGATTATATATTTCATATTATATTGTTTCCTAAATCACATACGTTTCTTATACCCTCTCCAGAATTTCTTGTTTCCTAAGTTTATTTAGGTATTGTTTAATAAAATTGAAAAATTAAGTACTGAAAATTTTAAGAGTTGAAGTTTTTAAGTGGTAATAAAAAAATGGGTTAAGTGCATTAAACTCCTTCAACTATTTTCTCTCTCTCAAAAAACTTCCTTGAACTATTATTTGGACACTTAACCCCTGAACTATCTTCTCTCTCAAAAATTCCCGTGAACTATCATTTGTACACTTAATCCCTGATCTATCTTCTCTCTCTGTAATAAATCCCAAGAATTGTCAAAATTTTGATATCACTTTCATTTTTTTTAGAAATGAAAACTACGTTACCAAACGCGATTTCTGCTGTGACTTCCAAAAAAAATAAAAATAAAAGTTGAAATTTGAAATCGAAAGTGCTACCAAACAGAGTCTTAGTCTACTTCACCAACAATCATACGTATTAACTAAGGATAAAAAAGTAATTTGATTTTTTTGTTAAATGTTAGTTGACAATTTGTCCTTGAGTGTATGTTTCTTATCATTCAGGGAGGTTTCTTGCAATCTGGTGATAATTCAATGGGCCGATTTGTAGTTCAGGGGTTCTTGCAATCTGGTGATAGTTCAGGAGAATTTCTTGCAATCTGGTGATAGTTCAGAGGGCCAATTTTTAGTTCTGGAGAGTTTCTTATAATATGGTGATAGTTCAGGAGGTTTAATGCACTTAACCCTAAAAAAATAAATATCTTTTGATATCTTTTTAATTTTTTAGCATTCAATGATAAATAATATTCCTGTCACTTAAAATTTTATCCCATTTTAAGTGTGCTTACTGTTTTCAACGATATTCAAATTGCGTTATCAAACGCACTTAATTAGATAAACGCTTAATTTGTTCAGAATTAGACCTTTGTGTATTATCCATCCTACAATTATTAAAAAAGAAGACAAACAATTAGAAACTGATAGTTATTTTAGTATTCAGTTTTTTTTTTCTAAATTAAACATGACAAATTAGGAGTATTACAAGTATATAAGTAGTTGGTCAAGCAACACTTACTCCTTGAAACGTTGAAATGGTTGAGGTATAGGTTCTTGTCTCATTATCAGCACCAAAATATTTACTTCTCAAATTTGGTCTCAATTCGAAATCCCTTGCTTTTGTACATGGAAGCTTACTCAAAATGCTTGCTCGAGCTACAATAATGTTGGGTGTTCTAGAACTCAACAACATACCCTTAGGTGCACCCTATGCATATCCATCAAAACTTAATATACTAGCAACAATATGATATCAAAGATAAACGTGCGTATAGTAATTGAGCGAAACGAAAGAGTGAACATAGTGCTAATGAGCGGTAGCGAAATATAGCACTATGGAGTGATTGGGTGAAGCGAAATATTCCCTATCTTGTTCCTCGTCCCTAAAATTCCTGACTGAAAGGAAGGAATTAGGAAAGGGACGACCGACAGTAAGCAGTGCAAGCTACCCCGAACCAGGCGAGACATTGAAGTCAGAAACAAAGAGAGGGGTTGTGCGCACGGGCTTTAGTGTCGAATTTCGACTTCCACAACAGGAGAAAACCATCAGAGAAATCTGGGTGTTCGCGCCCCAACCATTTCAGACTCATAGGAGGGAATGGGATAAGGGGCGACCTATAAGGTAGGGGAAGGGGAGGGCTCGATTTACTTGTTAATCAAATAAACCCTTTACATAGCCTCATCAACGGCAGCAGAGTCTCCAAAAAAGAGGATTGGAGACGATCAAGAACTCGTTTTATGGCCATTTCCGTGAGCTATAACGCCACATTGAATGCTATCACGGTAGATTGTTCATTGGACCTGAAAAACGTTAGTTTTGAAGGGAGCGTGGCGCGGACAGGTACGCATACGCACACGGGTAAGCACATGCACGTGTGGCTGTAGATATCCCCAAAGAGGATATCGGCTAGCATTCGTTTTATTCACTAGCGTTCATAAAACTCATAATAACACATAAGCAACATTGAGAATCTGATATGACAATGAAAGGATAATGTAATATATTATTCTATTTGGTAGGAAAATATATGCGTATATGTTACTATTTAAGATATAAAGTAATTATACTAACATGTTAAATCACATAAACATAATAGAAAATCTCTTATCATTTCACAATATATAAAAACCTTCTATAAGTTTCTATATCAAGTAAGATTATAACACATGTAATAATCCAGATTACTAAACTCATGGATAGTACATATATCACATGTTATATAAATCATAGGAAATATAACATAACTTAAAATATATAAATACTGAAGAACTTGTAGATCAAGGCTAGAGTTAAACTCTATGTCCTTAAGACAATTATCACCCCGCAATGGTGTTGAACGGACTGGCGATTGTCTCCCAGGATACAACGATTCAATTGGTAGCAACACTTCAAACCAACTGAGTTTCTGCGAATCACCTGTGTGTTTGTACTTTCTTGGACTTGACTCTCCTAACCCATTGGTGAAGAACAAACCACAAAGACTCACTGGATACCATCTGAGCTTCTGCAAACCACCTGTGTGTTTGTACTCTCTTGGACTTGACTCTCCTAACCCATTGGTGAAGAACAAACCACAAAGACTCACTGAACTACAACTTGCTTAAGTTATAGAGGTTTTGTAGGGAGGAAACCTCAGACGTAGAGAAGAATTAATCTTAAAAAACATGTTTTATAAATGAAGGTAAATGGCCTATTTATAGGCATACTAGTACCCTTTTAAAAATATCTGAATAGCCATGTGACATGTCCTTTAGTCAAAATGTTGCAACTCGTACTGTTTCAAGTTTAAACAATACTAGTTGTCTATTCGATAATAACAAACACTTTTGGTGTCTACTCAATGTGAATCGCACTATTTCACCTTTAATTTTCATTCAAATTTTTTAACACTATTTACACTCAATAATCTATATGGGCCACAATCACATACATACCTTTGCTTTCTAATGAAAGACAAGTGATATAAATATTTCTTGAACCATATAAGGAAAACTATCTATAACTACATTAAATTTTATTCAGTCACAACATTCATAATAGGGTATGAAATTATGAATCAACTGGGAGAGGTATTTGGACATAGAGGTTAAGATGATGCACAAAGCTATAGAACACAATAGCTAAAAGATAAAAAGTTATAAAATACATGAATTTTAATCTTGAGTTGAAAAGGTAAAATCAAGATTTAATTAAATAATAAACTAACAAACTTGTAAGAAAACCATCACTTTAATAGATGAAGAATAACAAATGTCCAAGCAAAATGGAAGCATTAGTGATATTAGATTGAAGGTGTCCAGTAACTTAATTAAGAACACCTCAATCTTAGATAGCTCTTTTAGAAGTGGCTGGAACATTTCTTAGAATGGTCAGTCTCTTGCTTTCCTCTGATTGTATCTGGGGTACACACCTTTTCTTCTTAATATAATTATAAATTATCATAAATAAACAAAAAAAAAAGAGAGAGAAAGAATGAATATAGTAAAAATAATAAAATTATTAGTAACAATTCAAAAATAAAATTCTCTATCTTTATTTGGCTCATCTCTAATAATTAAATCAGCATTGTCCTACTAACATATACAAAATATAGTGAATCAAATTGACAATGGATAGCAAAAAAACTAGAGCAAGTAATACAAAATGAACAGAATAGACTTTACCAACAAAAAAAAAATTGGACATTGGGTTAAAAACAATTATACACACATATTGTTGTGAGTAGCCCGTGCAAAACTGTTGCAAAAGTTTGATTAAAACCTAAAGCGGGTGATTAGATTTACTTTCTCATTTGCTTGATTTTTCATATTAATTCAATTTCAAGTCCAATTAAAAATTAACCAAACACATAAAGCAAATAAATAAAATAAAGTGCAAATAAAGTAACGATGCCACCAAATATATGTGAAAAAAATTTTAAGATAGAAAAAAAAATCACGGGTGAGGCTGTAGCCTTGAAAAACCAAATCCACTATTGTCGAAGTAAAGTACAACAAACTTTGTCCCAGACTCACACTCATTCCACTTTGTCAAGAATTTAATGAGGAACACCTCAGACTTACTCTTGCGACTCCACATCCAATTGCTGCAGATTCTCGGCTAATGTCACAATCCTTGCAAAAGGGTAATTGGAAGAACACGAACCCTCTGCAAGTATTCTATCTCCTTCGTAGTGCAATCTTCACCTTCCTCACCAACGAATAGTTGTGAAGAAACAAACAATCTAGTGACTTGATCAACAAATAAATTCTAAAGCAGTTTTCGAACTATTGATCAAGTAGAGAGAGCATTATCCTAAATCACTCAATGAATATGTGTGTGCTCTCAAATAAAAATAAACAGAAAATCTATGAGGAAATTTGTGCCCTTATACTTCTCAAAAGCTCTCTCTCTCTAAAAATAATATTTTCTGATAACATACTTGTAGAGAAAACATAGAGTAGTATTTATAGATGAGAGAGTCTTAATTTTACTTAAAAATTAAGTTAGAAACCCTTTTAGGACGTCTCATGAAGTTTGGGTTGATTTGGAAAATTGGATCAAAAAGGAAATTTAGGCACTAATCAGCATAGTGCGATCAGTTGCAAATAAAGTGTGACCAGTTACATTTCTATGTAACTAAGTGCAATCTGTTGCAAAAAAATGCAACTGGTTTCACTTTGTAGGTTTTGAATTCTGCAAAGATCCTAAAAAAAGTTGGACTGGTTGGGACGAAGTGGGACTGGTTTGACTTTGTAAGGGATTCGTGCACTATCCCTATCTAGCTTGTAGGCAGAAGAGAGATAGAATGGGTGCACTCTCTACTTCATTCAATTCATTGACTACTTCTAAAGTCAAGCATCAGAACATTTTCTCTACCCTGCAGGTGAATTCCCTCTATACTAATAGTTCTCTCCAAGCGATCAAGGCAACGAAGTCTCTCTTTAAGCAAGCATTTTTTCCAAAAGCAAGAAGCAATCTCAGGTGCCTACATTGAATTCAAACCTGCGCTGCTAGGATACCAACCACTCAAGAGCTAAGGCGCAGCCGCTTGACAGAACTCCACTTATTAAGAAGCATTATACAAATAGTTCCTCGTTAAAGGTATCCAAGTCGCCTCACACTTTGGCAGTCGTTTTTCCTATCCCGCCTGTGCCCTGCCTCTTGAGTGATTAGTAAGCTTCCTCTTCTCGCTGGTATTCTTTGTGCCTATATGGTGTTTATGGGGTCGGACTAAAAGGTGCATACATTCCCTGTGCTTTGAGCTATTCGTTATTCAATATCCATGCACTTGATCTTCAACTTCATGATCGATTACAAAGACTTAAACCAAAAATTGCAACTCAAGCATTCTAGTTTTGACACCGAAATTTGCCAATTACAATAAAATACATCACAATTGTCAACCACTTCTGATGTCAGCTTTGTATGAAACAAGCACTCTGATTACTAATATTCAAGAAATTAAGCACATTCAACATAGCAACCAAAGGACAGAGACTCGTTCGTGGGCTAGCCAACTCATTCCATTTAATAATTCATCAAATATGATCTTTTGAAAGGTACCATGCCTCCTAACTATAGTTGTCCTTAGTAAGCTCCAGTGTTTTTATTTCCTCATGTTTATGATTTTTAACTTCCATGTATTAGTAATTAATTCCACTCGCTTCTAAATTGACTTGACTCTTAATCTGTTAGCTTACTCCACTGGGAGTAGGCTGTTAGAGAGCGTGCAACTTAAATATATAAATTCGTCAACACACCCCCTCACGTGTGACCTTCTTTTGGTCCAACGCGTGTTTCAATTTTAATTATCAGGATGACGATAAGGTTTGAACTTGAGACCTTCGGCTTTAATACCATATTAACAACCATGCACTCTAAAAGTTTAAATTGTTAGAGAGGGTGTAACTTAAATATATAAATTCTTCAACATAAATTACCCTATTTTTAGATTTGAACTTTTGCTTGTAAATGAAAACCTTCCTTTACAATGTGAAATAAATGTATGGACAGAGCGAGTGAATAACATGTCATGCATTATCTCTTAGGCTAATTGGAGTTTGTGGAATTGAAGAAAATTTTGTTCTTGGTCCATGAAGAAAATTTTCTCCAATATCACCAATTCCAATTCCATGTAGCCGAACATAGTCTAAAGATATTCTAAATTTCTACCGAAGGATTTGGAGGTCAATCGTCTTGTAAGATATTTTTGGTCTCCATTAAAGCTATTGGGAGGCTAAAGACCTTTGTGGTGTCATTCTTCATTGATCATAATTTGAAGATCACTCTCAGCAAATTGGAACGGAAAGTGGAAAAGGAAAATACATAACACAAATGCGATGGTTGTAAATATGTACTAAAAGTTCATTTTGATCCGACAGTTTGATTGTGATTTGATTTTTTTCTTTAGGCAAATGTGAACCTACGATCAATTTGATTAAACAAAATGGAATAAAAAAAAATAGTGACAAAGCAATAAAGCATAGAGCTTCAAAACAATTAGGAAATTGCATAAATTAATCTAGCTAACTCCTCAAATCCAAAAATCTCCTTTTTCATCACAATCACATATCCATAATACTTAGGGTTTGAAAATATACTAATATGAAAAACAAGAGGGAGATTTATCAGTGGAGCATCAAAATGTTGGTCTGATTGTTGATCTTCACGTCATAACTTGATGTCCATGAAGGATTAACAGACAACCAAGGGTATGCAAGGGCGGATCTAGAGGTGGGTCATCCTTCCTCCCCCCCCCCCCCCCCCCCCTCCAAATTTTTAAATTTTTTTTTACTATACTCCCTAAAAAATAATTAATTTATAGATAGTGCCCCTAAAATTTCAATTGACCCCCCCCCCCCCCTCCCCCAAAAAAAAAGTTTTTAAACACTTATATATTGGCTCAAAATAGAGAATTTAAAAATAAATTTAACTTATGTTCCCTTAAAACTTATAAAAAATTACTTAAGACTTTTTTGCTATACTTTTGAAAGCCCAAATATTGTGAAACAAAAATTGAAGTTGATTAGTATTGTAGTCCTTGACACAACACAACGTTGTTTCATTTACATGTACAAAATGATATACGATATTCATTATATTAATTAAAGAGAGAAAAATACATTAGTGTCCTCTCATGTTTAATAAAAATGCATGAACCTAGATTTTTAGTAAAATCATGTTTACAAGAAAAATATCTAGAATTATATACCAATTAATCTCCATTGGTGAGTCCCGGGAACATTTGGATGGAAGAGAAACAAGTGTTGTGAGATTGTCAACAATAAGAAAGATATCATATATTCTAATAGTTTTAATTGTCGCTCGCTAATTTACAAATTTTATGACTACTTCCCCTATAAGTTACTAAAGTAATAAGGGGAAAAAAAGTTACTAAAATAATAATCTTATTTTGTTAAAAATTGTGAAATTTTGTTTAGTTAAAATTATTTTAATTTTTCATCTAGATAATAATGATATATCTCCCCCGAAGTGGAATCAAAGTACTCAAAATATTTTTTCAAAATTGGATATTTGAAATACTGAAACAATTAATTATTGAAGAAAAATTGGTTAGCTAACAGAATTATTATTTTTAACTCTTCTCTTTTTAGTTGTAACTTATCGTTTTCTTTTCTTTCTATTTTTCTTTCTAACATCAATTTTGTTGTCTACTTATTTAAGTTGTATTTTTTCAATTTTAGAATTTCGCAAGTTATATACATTATGACTAATATTTTTAAAATATATATTATAATTGGTTATTTGATTTCTGGGGAGTGTGGAGGATACAAAGATTGGTGCGAAACGGATAAAATAAGGAGAAAAAAAGTTTCTTTCTATTTATTTTTTGTTTTTTAATAAAGCATTCCCATACAAATTTGCTGGCATTGTCATTTTCTTCGGACATGTTTGACGTGCGTTTTGTTTTTGTTTTTTTGGTCTTGTTTCGGTATTACAGAAACAAAGCCTATTTACTAACGCCGTATTTTGAATGTATGTATCCTCTCATTTTATACCATTAAATTATGAACCATGTTTTAATTTTCTCCAACAGCTCATATTTAAAAATTCGGAATAGTATCTCCCAATTAAGTCTCATTTTATGAACTTCTATCTACTAACCATACTAAAATTATCTTATAAACAATAGTCATGCAAAATGATGCAAGTCACACCACCATCATGCTACCTAATTTTCATGCAAAATGATACCGAATTTTCATGCAATGATTCAATTTAGTCACAAAATCACTGCCTTTTTTATTTATGTATTTAACATCCATTTTAAAAATAATGTTATAAATTTGAAGGAGAGCAATGCTACACGTCTCGAATAAATATCATGAATTTTAATTCGAATCTATGTGCCAGGTGATATAGTTTATTATTTTAGGAAATAAAATTAAATGGTAAGTTATTTGTAGGTTCAGAAAAATTGTTACTACACTTAACAAAAAATCTCTTTTCAGAAAAATATTGATGCCCCTTTTTTCATTATCTATTCAGTCTTTAAATAATATCATGAGTACAATGATTGTGCCTGTAATTTTTCCGCCTAATAGGATGAAATTATGCCTTTATTGGTTGCAGCCTTGCAGGAATTCAGTGCTCAAATATTGATGATTTAAGAGGAGATTTGGGGATTTCCTTTATATCCACGTCATCTTGTCGGGGGTGACATGGCTGCCATGTATCTTGCTAATTACACGTCATACAGCGGTCGGTATTTTTTCTTATGCTACATTATTATTGGTGGGATTCTCCCCATACATAGAGTCCATATGGTATTATCACCTGTCACATAGATTCGAGTTAAAATTCATGAAATAAAATTGTGACGTTTAGCCTTTCTCTTTGAAGTATCCTTTTTCATATATGATATTTAACATACATTCTAAAAGATATTGGTATAAATTTGAATTATTCATGAAATTTTTTTTGTATATAATATCATAGTTTTGTACTTTGTTCTTCTTCGGAGCTTTTTTTTTCTTATTTCTTAGGACTATACATCCCGATGTGGATGCTAAAACATCAAAATGAAAATGTCAAACTTAAAAGTAAGGGGTTGGAATTCTAAAAGAGTCCGCAAGAGGGGTAGAAAGTAAAAGCTTTTCCTATATAAGAATTTGTTTTATAGTTTTATTTAAAAAGTAATAATTGAGAGTGTTGCAGGATATAGGTGGTGCACGAATATATGTTATTTTTTAAAAAAAATTATGAAAACTATACGTAGGTCTTTTTGCTTTCTCCTACACATTTTTAACTAATTTTCTTATTAAATAAGCCACTTTTGTTTTATTGCTCTTTTCTATAGTTCCATAAATTTAGTTCCTCAACAATTACCCCAATGTTGTATATAATATACCCTTTTATTTTTGTAAATTGTTACTACTGTGCTTTTTTTCCATTCATTTGATCCTTCCTACCGTTGTCCATGTCTTTATTCTGCCTAACTGTTTTGTCATTTTCCATCGTTTTAAATGTGTCTTCTACTTCCTTATTATTGATTTTATATATCATTACATTTCACTTATTTTCTAGGAAATTCCACATTCAATATGTGTTAAAAGTAATTTTTTCATATATTTATTACGTCATTATCTTTAACGAATATTTTATGATCTAAGTTTTTAATGCATCCAATTTGATTGGTGTCTCTAATTGACACATCTCTGCCTTTTGTCAACTTATAAATAGTTTTTTTCATTCTCTTTTTACCTAATTTTTCATGTGAATCCTTGAGTGAATTTTGTTTAGCTTTATTTGTTATGTTCTCAGTGTCAATTTTTAATTTTTTGTATTCTCTAAATCCTCTTGTTGTTTATTTTATTGAAAACTCTCCCTTTTTGTTTCCTTAATTATTGAATTTCATCATTTTACCACCATATTTATTTTTTAATGAACTTTATGCATTTAATTTATTCCAAAATTTCTTTCCCAATACTTTTAATTTGTCATTTTATATCATAAGTTATTTATATTATTGTTCTAATTCTACTATTAGTTTTCTTTTAATATATGTTGTCTAATCATTATCTCTTTCCTATCTTTTAGCTGTTTACACTTATGATTTGATGACACGTTCTTTTATATAATATATTTATTTAAAGCATTTTATAAGTCTAAAATTAGTATTAGACCTTGATCTGTCAAACTGCTAAAACACATAACACATGAAATTTAAATAAATAAATAAATAAATATATATATATATAAAGTAATGACAGAGAGTGCTAATTGGACCGCACGAAAGTAGTCTCACGACTCTTAGGACATCCGTTACGCTCTCTATCGCGTAGGTAGAGAGCAAAAAAGATGCGTATGAGAGTCACTATCAAAATTTCATTTGCAAGCTCGTAGCAGGTAAGAGCTTGTAAGCGAGCCTGTGTCGCGCTTTTGGGCCATGCCAAACGGCTCTTTCTTACTTTTCTTATTTTACTTTTTTAAAAAGATAGTCCAAAATTTATAAATAATATATATATATATATATATCAGAAAAATATTGTTTGTTCTTTGTTTAATTTTTTTTATTTCAATTTGATTTTTTAGGACTCTTTAAAGTTTAATTTTTTTCATGTGATTTTTTTTATTTCAGCTCTTTGCCCTATTTTATTTTATTTTCTTAAATAACAAGCAAACAATTGAAAAAAAATATTTTATTCATCATCAATATAAAAATTACATTTAATTTGATATTAACTTTAAATATCTTCATCACCAAATTTATTCCACAAATGTTCCATGAGATTTCTCCTGAGATCCACATTCTCATTCCTATTGCGAATCCTATTAAGGCGAGAGAAGAAGTGTGCCGCCAAAATTTATGAGTTTGGATCGTTGTGTGGAATGGAGACATCCTCATTGTCAAGAGGTATCTATTGCGAAATGTCGGTGTCGCGCTCATCTTCTATGATCATATTTGTGTAATATGATACTTGTTCTCATTATCTTGTTCAAATCTTTTTTTTCCCAATAACCCATTGGTCGTTACGTTATAGCCTACCTAATCTGCAACAGGCTTCTTGTTTTTGAGCAAACAATTTCTATTTTCCAATAGTTGAATGCATGATGGTCTGCATCAAAGTAGCCCACTTAGGATATATACCATCAATTGGGTAATACCCCAACGTATGTCAATATCCATTCACCTCGTAATTAACCAGAGGCATTGTACCATTGATGAAACCCTTAAATATTGGAGAGTGATCCAGGACATTTAAGTCATTGTATGAACCAATCATACCAAAGAAAGCATGCTAGATCCACAAATCTTTTGATGCAACCACTTCCAATATGAGGGTAGGCTTATGGTTTCTTCCTTTGTGTGTGTCATGTCACGCTGTGGGACAGTTCTTTCATTCCCAATGCATACAATCTATAGAGCCAAGCAAATTTGGGAATCCTCTCCCCTCCCTTTCTCGAAAAAGACGTGCAATGTCATATTCGTTCAATGAGTGCTGGTATTGCTCCGCATACAATGCAATTACTGCATCACAAAATCTCTTCAAGCTTTTGATCGCAGTGCGCTCGCTAACATTTATGTACTCACCACAAGAAATTCGCTGAAATTCCATAAGCGGGAATACGTATTGCATCTGTCATCTTCTGTATAGAGGTGCACCCCAAACAACCAATATCATCAGGTTTATGTCTAAGGAAGCCGTTATAATTTGAAACATTGTTTAAAATGCGAAGAAACAACTCTCAGCGGATCCAGAACCGTCTATGAAATATCTCTGATGAAAACCAGGATTTTCGGCAAAGCAATCTTTTCATATTTGTTGGGTTGCCTACTCTCGCTCACGCTTAATATATCATCTCTTAGGAGGTTGAAAGAATGTCTGTACCCTCTTAAGCGTGAATAAACTCAAAATCACTTTCATTCGTTTCTTATAGCTTTGAAGAATCGTCTCACGATTAGAATCTGTAAAAATATCAGAACTACTAGATTCGGGCACCAGAATAGATCGTGATGATGAAGCCATTGTACAAATGCTATAATGAAGATGATGATTTAAATAAGAACAAATAGGTGGTTTATATAGCTATTAGGAATATAGTCGTTGGGAATTATTTTATAAAATACCACACTCAATTTTCTCATTTTTCATCCTTCAATATTCATTTCACTCAATTCTCATTATTCAATTCACTTCATGGATTCTCAACCTCCATTATACAAGTCTTCCTTCAACCAATATCAAAACTCTAAAATACCATCGCAATTCAATAATGAGATTAACTCTCAATATTTTTCGCAATCCGGTAACTTATCTCAACTCCAGTTCGAATACCCATATCAACCCCAATATCTATCTTAACCCAATCTGATAATCCATATCAACCCCAATTCCCATATCAATCCCAATACCTATCTTAACCCCAATACCCATCTCAACAACTTGCTCAATCTGAACCTCCCTCAAAGCAAAATAAGACCAATTGGTCCAAAGAAGAAGATGAAGCATTATGCAAAACATGGATGATGATTGGGGAAGATCCAGTCATGGGTTCAGATCAACAAAAGTCCACCCTTTAGGAACGAATCCAACTAATTTTCAAAGCCAAGTAAGGGCCACGACGGTAAGAAATAGCAAATGTTTGATGCATTGTTTTTCCAGTATTCATTCAAGTATCAACAAATTTTCTGGATACCATAAAACTGTCCAAGACATTTCGATCAGTGGGTTCAACGTTAAATATTCAGCAAGTACTTTATTATTTTGTATTTTTTTAATTATTATTTTTAATTGAGAATTTGTTTAATTTCAATTATTGTTTATTTTTTATAGCTCCAAACCGCATTTGAATTGTATAAAAGACAATAAAATAAGGGTTTTAAGTTGTATATATCATTGTTGGAATATTCTTCGATATTCAAGTAAATGGCATGACCATTGCAAGGCTCAACAACAGAAACAAAAGCCTTCTCAACAAATAAGGAAGAGAGCTGTTGTCGATATCGATATTAATGAGCCTAAAAATTGTTCTGAATCTTCTTCAACAAATGCAAGTTCATTTCAGAATAATTCATCTACTCCATCAACTCCTATAGTATCAACTCCAATAAACCTTGGTGATGACGACTCATTGGCCTTTGTCGAAGGTTCTCATGACTTACCACGACCCCTTGGACGAAAATCAATGAAGAAAGGTAAAAAAAAATAGATCATGTATAGAAATGCAAAATTTGTTTGTGACATAATTTCAAGATATGAAAGAGCATAACCGTTTGGTGACAGAAGTAGCACTCGAAGGAGATCATATGAAAATGTAAGTCAAAGTCAAAATGAGGTTGGTGCGAGAATGAACTAAACAACTGGAGATATAATCAAGGGAAATGATGGCTCAAGATGAATTTGAAAGAGATATAATGCGTTAAGATCCAAATAAGGCTGCAACGCCAGAAGCAAAAGCATGAATCATTAAACAACAAAAGTAAATCTTGAGAAAATTAGATCTAGAGAATGGTGATATGTAATGTTATTTCTTTATTTGTGTTAAAAATATGTAATGTCTTTTAAATTTATTTATTTATTTGTGCGAAGAATATGTAATGTCCTTTTAATTTATTTCTTTATTTGTACAAAAAATATATGTTGTCTTTTTAATTTATTTTTTTATTTGTGCGAAAAATATGTAATGTATTTTTTTATTTGTGCGAAAAATATGTAATGTCTTTATAATTTATTTTTTTATTTGTGTGAAAAATATGTAATGCCTTTTTATTTGTCAATAAATATGTGAGAAGTAAACAGTTGAAAAATAATATTTTATTCATAACAAACAACTGAAATAAATAAGTTTTAAATTTTTTTATGAATTATTTTTTATATAAAAAATATTAAAATAATAATATAAAGAGATACCATACCCGTGGACTATAATCTCTACAATTGAGGAGAGCCACTTCAGGAAAAAAAAGCTGAAGTGGCTCTCCATTTTAATTGGAGAGAGGCATTGTGGAGAGTTGCACAACGGATGGCCTTATGTACGGATGACAATAGTGCAGGGTGGGGCGGGTTTTGACTTCCCCATCACCGCAACCGTTTAACTTTTTTCGTCCCGTCTCCGCCCCGCAACCATATATGAACGGGGCGGGTTTTGACTTCTCCATTTCCATAACCGTTTAACTTTCCCTGTCCCGTCCAGTTTATACTTTTTTTTTTTAATGCAAATTTTTTTATAATAATAAATTTGATATTTCGATACATATACACAAAAAACACACATTTAGGTACATGCAATACAATGGCTAATATTGAGTCATCCATTACTGATATAATAAACTTGTATAGTTGTATGATATATATAATATTAATATTTCCTTCATATATTATTAATATTTCCTTTATATATTATATATATAAGTATAAATAAATATATACTTAAACGGGGCGGGTACCCGTCGGGGTAGGGTCTTACCCCGTCCCTGTCCCGTTTAAGCGCGGGTTATTTTTTTTAACCCCATCCCCACCCCGTTTCCTTAAACGGGGCGGGACAAATTGCCATCCCTAGCCTTATGTGAGAGAAATGGTGAGTTCTACCATACGATGTCATGTGATGGAACCCACCACTCCACCCACAAAAAAAATAGTTTCGAACTAATTCGGTTGCATCTAAATTATTGAACATAAAAAAAAATTAATGATTTGGAGACCGATCGGACTAGTCCGATTTTTATTTTATGTGAGTGGAGTGGTGAATCTCACCACATGATGTCACGTGCTAGAATCCATTACTCAACTCACGTAAAACTATTCTTAGGAGATTCGCTAGGATACTCATTAAAAAAATATATATATATGATCACGTGAGTTTGACGCCTGATAACATCACCAATTGCTCGGTTCATTTTAGGTTGGTCTACACTCTACATGTATATATATGTTAAGAAGCCCTGCGTGGGCTGCGTCTCACAAACCAAACCGCGAAAAGCCGAGTTGAGAGAGAGAGAAAATGGCGACCAAAGCCATGGATTGTGCCGTCAGAAGTCAGCCATTATCAACTGGGTTCGCTTCGAAATCACCAAAATTTAGGGTTTCCACTGTCAGATGCTACTCTGCTTCTCTCTCTATGGACAATGCTGCCCTTGGTAATACTAACACACCTTTTCCTCACTCTCATATATATATTTGTTAATTTCTATGAATGTTTGCATATATCCGCGACACCTTTTTCTCTCCCTTGTGTTTGTATTGAAATTTGAATTTCATATCAACTTTCTCCCCGTATCTTCGCTCGTTGTTTGTTTTTTTAGAGCAATAGTTTGAAGGAATATTCATTTCCTCTGTAAAAATGCTTACTTTAATCTTTTTGTTATATTGTTATTGCTTTTGTATCTAGAATTCGGTTAATCAATGAAGTAAAGCTTCATTTGTTTATATTGAGAATTTTTGTAGGCAAGGTGGATTTCAGGTGTAATGATATTTAAAGTTAATTGGAGTTATGTAATAATTTTCCTCAAGTTAACTGTAATTACCCATCAAGAATTAAGGGGCTCAAGAAATATAAAATTTGCACTTTTTTTCTTGTAAAAACTAAATGTTGAAATTAACGGAGCTGATAGTAAATTGGTTGGCTCATGATATCAGAAATTGAATGGAATGTTTAGTTTGAGTTGATTGTGCTGCAAAATGCTACAAAACGAGAACCATTGATAACTTGTATAATTGGTGACCTATCCGCTGTTACCTTGTAGATGACTCTCAAAGATTTAGGGCCTGGTGGTTTGCAATTTAGGTATTTTCTTTGCTGTTTCAAATATTTCATTTCTTTTTTATGTTATGATCCACATATTTTTGGTTATTGTTATTTTCCTCCTTTTCTTTTATCTATTTTTTTTTTCTCGTCAATTTTTTTTTTTAAAAAAAATTTTACTCCTCAAATTTGGAGGAGGAAACCAGTGACTTTCCCATAAAAGTGGGAGATTACACCAAGGATTGATGTTGAGTCCATATCTATTTGCATTAGACAAAAATTCAAGAGAACATCCCATGGTGTATGTTATTTGCAGATGACATTGTATTAGTAGATACGTCTAAGGAAGCCTTGACAACAAAATTAGAAATATAGAGAAAAGGCTTTAGAATCAAGAGGTCTATGAATTAGTAAAGCTAAAATGGAGTATATGAAATGTAAATTTGATAAAGTAAAAAATAATGACAATATAAATATTACAATTCAAGATCAAAGAGTTACTCAAAATAATCATTTTCATTATTTAGTATCAATACTACAAAAATATGGAAAGATAGATGGTGATAGTAACTAGGATTGGAATCGGGTGGGCAAAATGGAGGTAAGCTAGTGGTATTCTACGTGACAACCAAATACCAGATAGACTAAAAGAAAATTTCTATTGGACGGTTATAAGCCATCAATATTGTATGAAACGGAATGTTGGGAGTTGAAAAAGACACAAATACGACGCATTCATGTAGCGGAAATAAGGATGTTATGTTGGATGATAGGAGTTCTTAGAAGAGATAAGATAAATAATGAGCGTGTGAGAGGAACTTTAGGTATAGTGCCTATAAATGATAAAATTAGGGAAAGTAGACTTAGGTGATAGGTCTATATTCAATGTAGACCCGATGATGCACTGGTTAAAAGGGGAAGAGTTGTTTGCGTAGAAGGTAAGAAACAAAGAGGCCAACCAAAGCTCATGGGGGATGAAATAATTACAAACGATTTCAAAAAATTAAATTTAAGAGAAGACATGGTGCATAATAGGTAAGAATGGAAAGAGAGAATTCATGTAACTGACTCCATCCATATAGGACAAAGGCAAGGACAATGATGATGATATGATGATTTGGATTGAATGTAATATTTTTGTTTGAATTGATTTTGCAACAGTTCCACCATGGCATGTCCTAAAAAGTAGAAAGCTATTTGGGTTTTGCTTCTTTTTTTTTTTAATGTGTTTTTGTTCTTTTGACCATTGAAAAAATGGTCAAAAGAATAGAAATAAGTAATTGTGGTTTGAGTGAGGCTATAGCTTATATAGAGTAGAACGGCAAAATAACATTCATGTATCTACCTCAAATATGTTGGGAAAAGGCTTTGAGCTATATTGTTTTGGCCGCTATTTTTTGCATTTTTTAGGAAAGTTGCACCACCACAGCTTACATATATAGATATAAGAATAAATCCATTTCTATAAAGAAGGGATACAACAGTACAAACAGCCACAAAAAGACAAAAAAGAAAAAGGAAGGAGGCAAGCTACACCATATATTACAGGTAACTAAAGATAAATGAAAGCTTAGAACAACTGTATGGACAACATTCTCAGTTGCCTAAGACTAGGACATGGGAGAATAAGTGTAGACGGTACATCTACCAACAAGTAGTGGGGGAAGGCTTACTTACCGTCCTAGAGAACCAATCATGATGCACAATATTGCGAGTTCTACAAGCAGATAGCACCAACTGCTTGGCGTCCTTCAAAAACACCTCAATACCCAAAGCTCTCTTACAACTGTGCATAAGAGCTAAAAGATAAGTCTCCCTTGTTGTTTGAGAGATCAGAAGGTTTGAGTTAGTATACATACTGACATGATAAATATCATGGTATAAAGCCCACTTAGGAGCATGAAATGTTTCCATGGCCTGAGTAGAGGGGAGATATGAGCCATGGGCTGAAAGAGACCAGGTCCGGAAATCCAATACCTGCCCGATTTTTATGAATGGTTTGGAACTCTAACCAAACAGGGTTTTAATGTGTGGGGATTGGGTATAATCTGAGCAAAGAAGAGAGATACGCAGGCAAAAAATGGCCGAGCAAAGAAGAGAGATACGCAGGCAAAAAATGGCTCTCCTTTTGGTGGTGAGACTTGAGAGGGAATATTTTGCAGAGAATTAGATGGAGGAATGGGCTTAAAACGTGAGATGAAAGAATCTGTAAAAAAAATAGGAGTAATCAGTGAAACCTGGGAGAGGATAAGAAAAAATATTAATGGTTTCTTATCATTTTGGTGGAGCTGCATATGCAAGTGGTAGAAATAGAGGTAAAAACTTGCAGAAGATGATTTTGTCAGTGTGGAGGTTTCAATTACCAGGCGGTCAGGCAAACATGGAATGGAGTAGGCATGCAAACATCAAAGCACAAATCAAGGGGAATGTTCAACCAAATACCCTGTAAGAGGGGACATTGCAGTAAGACATGTTTACGAAATTTGGATGTCTGTGATGCTGCACGCACTCTTAAGAAACAGAACAATTCCTATAATTGAGCTGCGGTTTAATTGGAAGATGATTCTAAGGGGTTGTCATAGGAAACATAGAAGTTCAAGCCTACAATTTTCTCCTGGATAACTTGTAGCATATTTTATGTTGATACAATACTGAAACCATCTAAGATTGTATAGGGCCAGAAGATCCAATCAGTAAAACCACATTGTGATCAATTAAGGCCATCGGGGGGTGTTAAAGATGTACTCTTGCAACTGGGAAGGGATGGTTTGAATACGAAAGATCTCAATGATGAGCATCCTGAATAATCAAGTGTGACACTTGGTGATGCCTGGCACAGAAGGTAAAATGGAATTCATCATTATCATCATCGTCGTCCTTATCTTTTTCCCATATAGATGGCGTCGACCACATGAATTCTCTTTTTCCATTCTTTCCTATTATACACTATGTCTTCTCCTAGATTTAATTTTTTGAAATCATTTCTAATTACTTTATCTCACGTAAGTTTTGGTCGGCCTCTTTGTCGCTTACCGTTTAGGCAAACAATTCTTCCTCTTTTAACTGGTGCATCATCGGGTTTACGTTGAATATGGCCATACCACCTAAGTCTACTTTATCTAATTTTATCATCTATAGGCGCTATACTTAATGTTCCTCTCACATGCTCATTATTTATCTTATCTTTTCTAGTTATTTCTATCATCCAACGTAAAATTCTCATTTTTGCAACAGGAATGCGATGTTCTTGTGTCTTTTTCAACTCCCAACACTCTGCTCCATACAATATTGCCGGTCTAATAACCGTTTTGTAGTATTTTCCTTTTAATTTATTTGGTATTCGTTTGTCACAAAGGACACCACTAGCTTGTCTCCATTTTGTCCACCCGGCTCCAATCTTACTTACTACGTCACCATCTATCCAAGGTTGTCAGAATCGGGATTCTATGTAGGATCGATTTGGATTTTGTAGAATCGGAATCATAGAATCGGATCGTGAATCGTAAGATTCTACAAAACTAGTAGAAAAACAATTCAAACTAACTTTTTAAACAATGATACTTCTAAAATATAGCAACAATAAGCACAAAACACAAAAATATATAAAAAAATACCACTACAATTATAGTTACATACATCTAGGGATAAATTCAAACATATATCTAAGAGAATGTAGCTTAAAAGGTAGAGCTCTCATGCCAACTATGCAATTTATAAGTTGTGTGTGAGGAGATCAATGTGTAAGTTGCAAGTCATCAATTTAAAAACTAAAAACAGAGAATACAGAGCAAGTCATCAACCATGCTTGTGTGACTGTGTCTAAGACAGATTAATAAAAATCCAAAATTACAGAGCATTAAATAAAACACTTCAATTTAAATAATAAAATAGAGAAAATACAGAGCAAGTCATCAACCGTGATTGAACATAAGACATAACAACAAAAATCCAAAATTACAGAGCAATTAAAGTATAAAACACTTCAATTAAATACAGAGAAAATACAGAGCAAGTCATCAACCATGATTTTATCGAATACAAAGCAGTAAAAATCTAAAATTATAGAGTATTAAGAAGGAGCCTTGGAGTGGAAATTGTGGGAGGATTTTTATTAGTAATATTGAATGTCTTTAGAGGGTAAATAAACATATGTAAACAAGGAAGAAAGACAAGCTGAAAGTTGAACTTGAAACACACCTTTGAAGAGAGCTTGATTCAGACACAAACATTGCTAAAATTGAAAAAAAACTCCCTAGTGGAGCTCACCGGAGGTGATGGAGCTTGTTGATGAGGTCTGAAGTTTGCTGGAGACCTGTAGCTCGCCGTAGGTGATGGATCTTGTTGACGAGGTTGCCGGAGTTTGATTCAGACTTTTGCCATCTTCGGTAGAGGGTAGAGAGAGAGTGAACGAGGAACTTTTCTATTCGCAAGTCTTTGCCAGAGGAGAGAGAGAGAGAGAGAGAGAGAGTCGTCTTCGTGAAAGAGAGAGTGAAAGAACGAACTAAGCCCTTGATACATTGATACGCTTTTGTTGTTATAAAAACTTGAAAGCTTTTTTTTTTTTTTTAGTCTTTTTCTGTTTATTTAAGTAAACATGGGCCCAAAATTGTTGGGCTCATAACTTAAAATACACTTTTGGGCCCACTGTATAAAACAAAATGCAACAAGGCCTTATAAGACCTTATTTGGTAGCTGAACAGCCTAAGCCTAAAGGCTTTTTTGTAGAATCGTTTGAATCGTATAGAATCTATGACCCTACTCAGCGATTTTATTAGGATTCTACCCCAGGTACGATTTTCTTACGATTCAGATTGTTTTTCTAGTTTTGGATCTTAGAATCGTACGATTCTACGATCCAAATTGCGATTTTGATAACCATGCATCTATCTTTCCATCTTTTTTGTAATATTGATCCTAGGTAGCGGAAAAAGTTCTTTTTAGTAACTCTTTGATCTTGAAGTGTAATATTTATATTGTCCTCGTTTTCTATTTTATCAAATTTACATACCATATATTCCATTTTAGTTTTACTAATTCTTAGGCCCTTTGATTCTAATGTCTTTCTCCATATTTCTACTTTTGATGCTAAAGCCTCTTTAGAAGTATCTATTAATACTATGTCATCTGCAAATAACATACACCATGGGATGTTTTCTTGAATATCTTTCGTTATTTCATCTAATATTATCGCAAATAGGTATGGACTCAATACCGTTCCATGGTGTAGTCCCACCTTTATAGGAAAATCACTAGTTTCCTATAAAGTTCACTATTAATTTCCAGAACTCAAAATTCATTGCTAGCAGAAAAGAATTGCTCATAAAAAACCTCCAACAAAACCTCTTTGCCAACGGAAATACTGTGTCAACTTCAACAATTGCTACCTGGATTTAAAATAGGTAACATGATTGAAGATCTTGGATAACAGATAACTTAAAATTTTTCGTTCACATGACTTAAGATAGTAAAAAAGCACTTGTTTTAAGATAATGACTTGTTTTGAATTTGCATCCACCTGATCGCTAGATTAACATGTAAGATGATGCTAAATCTTAGGCACCAATTCCATTTTATGAATTATTTACTGAGTTAAAGTAAAGAGCTACGTTAAGAGTCAAGGATGGTATTGTTCTATGGTTTTATTTATTTATTTATATTTAGGTCATTTGTGTTTGCTTTTATTTTTATGAATCTCTTATACAAATAATATGAGATACTCGTGTGCAAATGGACAGGTGATTCAACATGCAGAAAAGAAATTTCTGTGGTAACATTTAGTACAACATGCTATCATAGCAACTTCGGTAACAAAGACAAACTGCTAATTGCTTGGGTGCCTATTATGAGCAAGAATCTAAAGGAGTCACCTAATGACATGGGTTATATTAAAAATAAACGTGATATGTCTTATTTACCAACTGTGATGGATTTTAGACATTGCAGAATTTAGTTCGATTTCAAGGTTATACTTAGTTAAATAAGATACATAACCGGTAACCACTAGTTGAACAGTCTAGATTGGGGAGTAGGTAACGTGTTATCTAAGGTTCTGATTTAGTTTTACGTTGTTGAACTTGAATAGAGTATTTTCATTATTGCGATGTGGGCATATGGGGTTTCTTATGTTAAGGATGAAAAACTAAATGTCATCTGCCACTAGGGATTAGACAAATGGGAGTCATCTTCCCTACCTATTTGCATATCTCACGTTCATTGAATTCTTATAGTATTTGATGCATCAAACTTAGGTGATCTAGCCCAGCAGAGCATAGTTCAGGTATATGACCTGCTCTATTCTTTTTGACAGTTGGTAATAATTGGTTATTGAAGACCTTGGATCGGGGCTATGCCATCTCATCTGAAAACCAATTGGTGTCCAGTGAGGGAAACACACGCTTTTATGGCATTCAACATCCAAGGGCCCTCCACCCGTGCAAGGATCGGCATTGTTGTACCCCAACAATCCCTCCCCCATGCGATGGCGTTCCTTGGACTCGAACCCATGACCTTCATCTCTGATACCCAATTGAAGACCTTGGATTAGGGTATGTCATCGCATCTGAAAACCAATTGGTGTCCAGTGAGGGAAACACACACCTTTTATGGCATTCGACATCCAAGGGCCCTCCTAGACCCACCGTGCAAGGAGCGGCATTGTTGTACCCCAACAGTTATGATTTAGGTTCCTTTACGAACTGAAACGTGGCCTCCACCACAGATCAGCATATGCATGATGTGCATGGCAATTGCATTCTTAATCATCAGCTTTATGCCACTTCGTGGCAGAGGAAGATACTATAATTGTTCATTACTTATTGGCTTATCTCTTTATTTCTCTTATTAGATATGCTGGATCACAGTGTTTGCTTCTCCTTGTAGATGCATGGCTCTTTTTTGCAATTTTAGTTTTGAACTTTTTTGCTGTCAATTAGTTCTTTAGAAATAGTAGTACTTGCTGATCTCCTTGGTCTCTCCATTTCTTTGAGTTGATGCAAAGTTTTCTGGATGAGCCTTAGGCTTGGGGGAAAGACCTTGGAAGTTAGCTGATGCCAGACTTGTACTGGAAGACGGTTCTATTTGGAGGGCGAAGTCATTTGGTGCTTCAGGAACCCAAGTTGGTGAAGTGGTTTTTAATACATCTTTAACAGGGTGAGATAATTTTAGTTTCTCTATATGTATAATTCATGAACTTAAATTCTTCTCTTCATATTATAATGGAGTGTTCTGTTCTCCATGTAAGATCGAAAAAGGAGTGGAGCTGGATATTGACATTTTCATTGTTTGAGTGTTTAAAATGCTCTGCTTATTTGATTTTATATACTTTGGATTCTAAATTGTCCATAACTTATTCGTCCATTGACTTGCAGTGTTAATTGGAGTCCTTAGACAATCTTGGCATATTTTATTCTGATTTTATTGAGATCCCTCCGGAAACTTGTCTCTATAATCCAGCAGTTATTTGTGGTTTATGTTTTGATCTGAAAAAAGTTATGTTATCATCTGTGAGGCTACATCATATCATGCACATTGCACCTGTGATTGCTTACAGCCAGAGTGACATGCTGCATATGATATGAGGACTTGGGCATTATTATTGCAATAGGACAGGGATGTGAGGTGTTAGACACTCGAATATCTTAAGCTGGAGACATGGACATAGTTAAAGCAAAAAACTTGGCCTTATCACAGGCATTTATAACATGTGTCTCTGGGCATAATGCATCATAAGCTATCAAATAAGGGAGAGAGCAATTAATTTCATAGGATTACCATTTAAATATTTTGCATATTGCACAACTTGACTAAAAATAAAGGTGGCCTTGTTTATTAAGTGCCAAAGCTGGTATTGAGTGCATGCAGTTGCATGGGTCATGTTGACAAGTGTTTGATTTATAAATCATTTACAGAGAAGTGTCTGCATGCATAAATATTCAAATTATTGTTAATTTTTCTTTTGGTAAGAATTATATTAAAAAAAATTGGCGTCATAAACACTGGAATTTCAAAGTTAGTAGGCAAGTAGAGGATAAGTCATGGGAAGTCCATCAATGAATTTACAAGGAAATTAAGGGAGTTGAGATGGAGATGGACTCATTGATATTTTTTGGTAATTAAATTACTGAAACCATGAAGTTTTAACTCCAACTATTTCATTCTGCTTTAGACCATTTTATGATCCGTCAGGATTTAGAATGCTATATGATTGACTTTTGATATGATGTTAAGACATGAAACATCTATATGTTGATGCCAAGTACTTGAGAAAGCCAGTTTATTGTAGGAGTTGGGCTTACGATGAACCTTCGCTGACCATACCAGGGCAGTCCTTGGAATGATACGCGGACCTTGAGAACAGTGAGGTAATTATAGTGCTATGTTAGGTGGACAGTAATAGTTATTCCTCTCGCACTTTAGTTGAGAAGATGATATGTTGGGAGTAGGTTTGTTACATCACTTATGTAGGAGGTAAAATGTGATGAGCTAGTTTTGAACATAATAAATGTTATATTTCTTTTAATTAGGGAAGATGATCAAGAAAACATCTCTTTAAAATGCCTATGTTTTCTGTTCATTTTAGCAGCTGGTTAGATCTATTCCCTACTCAAAAGAATATAAATAAAAAAGAATTAAATAACTAAATGAAAAAAGGTATGGGGTCAGGGGTTCTATATTCTATCAAGTTTCTGCTAATATTTTTTTGTTGCTCTATAGAAGAGAAATATAAAGAGACAAATAGGAAGGGATTATCTGGGTTGCTAATATTGTAAAACAACCCTTGTCTCATTCATGTTCTTATCTGTTCAGTAGAATGAATGTGAAAACAAAGAAAAAAGAGTCTCCATCTTCTAGTGCAATCTGAAAATAGGTCACACGGGCGATGGAAAGGGGGGTCTCGGGACTAAGGGTGTTTTGTAAAACTATGTTATATAATTAAAAAGTTCAATACTTAAAGAAGAAAAACTAATACGTAATCAAGCCTCCCAATTAATTAATACAGTAGAGTTCTACAGGTGTATTTTTAATACAGGACTACAAGTCACATTGAAACCTCCAGGAATTCCGTCTGGTTCCTCCCTGGGCAGCTGATATCTTGTAGAGTGGTGTCATGTTAGGTTGCACATAAATCTTGCTCTATAATACAACCTGCACCATTCAATTTATTGCATTTCTGCCTCAGAATTTTTTGAGTTATAGTCCTTTGTGCTTCATCAGGGAGCTTTATATCTATCAACAGCTCAAGAATACGGTAACTAAACTAATCTGAGTCTTTACTGGTTGAGTGGGGATTAAAATTGGTTTAATGATTCTTTTATTCTTTTGTTTCTTTCTTCTAGTAGAAAGGAAAAAAAAATTAATACTACAATGAAGAAAACATACCAGCTGTGTTCACCAAAAGTTTACATTTACCGGGAGATAGAGGAGAACAAAAAAAGGCTGGATGAGTTGACAGGTTTTGCCTAATCAGATATCATGTATGATTTATTGTTTCATACTGCAGGTATCAGGAGATTCTTACAGACCCTAGTTATGCTGGCCAATTTGTCTTGATGACAAACCCACATATTGGCAATACTGGTGTTAATTTTGGTGGGTAAATATTTTTCATTCATAGTTTTACAAGTTGTGTTGGAACTATGTGGAATCTAAATTAGGATCCCTTGCATATCAGATGATGAGGAATCAAGACAGTGCTTCCTTGCTGGTTTGGTAATCAGAACTTTAAGTATCAGGTATGTTGGCTTCCATCCATGTGGGTTGATTAACGAGCTTGTTTTCCACTTAAACCTTTTTAGAATTGCGAACATGTTTTTATATTTTCCCAACAATCTTTCAGTACTTCAAATTGGAGATCCACAAAAACACTAGGTGATTATTTAGCAGAAAGGAACATTATGGGGATATGTGAGTTATATTTTTCATCATAGACACTACTTTTCTTCAGAGAAATCGTTGATGTATTTGTAGCTTTGTGCTGTGAATAGTTTCTGACCTTCCCTTGGCTTCTTGCTGTTCCATTATGCAACAGATGATGTTGATACTCGTGCCATTACCCGAAGAATAAGACAAGATGGAAGCCTTATAGGTGTACTCAGCACAGAAGAAGCCAAATCAGATGATGAACTTTTGAAAATGTCCCGTACATGGGACATTGTTGGTAAGGATTTGTTCCAGCTTGTTGGGGTATTTGGAACTTTAGTACACTGTAGAAAATAGTCATCCTTGGTTTACTTACGTTAATGTTACAGGTGTGGACTTAATAAGTGGTGTCTCCTGCAAAGCCCCTTATGTTTGGAGTGAAAAAACAGACCCAGAGTGGGATTTTAATTCTAAGGAGGGAGATGGAGAGACTTTCCATGTTAGTATTATTATATTGATTTTGTATTGGAACTACAAGAAATATACTCGCAATTTGGGAATTTACCTACCCTTATTTGTGCTTGAATAAAGGTTATTGCATATGATTTCGGTATCAAGCTTAATATACTGAGGCGCTTGGCATCATATGGATGTAAAATCACTGTTGTCCCTTCAACATGGCCAGCATCAGAGACTCTAAAGATGAAGCCAGATGGAGTCGTATTCAGCAATGGCCCAGGAGATCCATCTGCTGTTCCTTACGCTGTTGAGACAGTCAAGAATATAATTGGAAAGGTTCCTGTTTTTGGAATTTGCATGGGGCATCAGTTGCTTGGCCAGGCATTGGGTGGTAAAACCTTTAAAATGAAATTTGGTCACCATGGAGGAAATCATCCAGTCCGTAACATTCGGAATAACTGCGTTGAGATCAGTGCTCAGGTGTGTTTACTTGAGAAACTCTATGTATACTATTTTATGATTTCATTTATGCATGCACAAGACCTAGATTCTTCCAGGCAGACACCAATGGTGTGGGGCGCCCTCTCCCCACTACCACCACCAAACCAAAGAAAAAAAAGAGGTCGAAAGATTCTCGAGTTGTATTTCTTGAATTGAACCCCTTCAATATTTATAGACTGCATCAACAAATTTTTTTTTAATTTCCAACAATACCCCCATATCCTATTCTAACATAGTTATGTGATTGTTATTAAGAAAATTTTGGACGTACAATTAAATCAGAAGAAATAAAAAATGATGCTACAATTTTCTCACAAGTTGTCAATATGTTGCATATTTAATTTGGAAACAAAGGGTTGTCCTTGTTGAGAACCTGGTAGTCAAGCAACCAGGAAAGACGAATCCTAGAAAGGAAGGGAGAGCCTCTGTCCTTTGCTACCACATCACCACTGTCTTCATCTTTCTTGCATTCTACATCTTTTAGGTTATCTTATTCTTTTTTGTGTGGTTGTTACGCTAGTCTTGAATTCTTAATGGTTTGGTTGTTTCTTTAACTTAGAAATCACTAGTTTTGTTTAATAAGATAATAACAACTAAGAAGATGCCCTATGAGTGGCACAAAAGTATCCTACTAGGCATATATAAAAATAAAGGGGACATACAAAGTTGTAATAATTATTATGGTATTAAATTAATGAGACACTATGAAACTTTGGGAGAGAGTGATTGAACAACGCCTAAGACGAGAGACTCAAGTGTCAGACAATCAGTTTAGGTTCATGTTGGGGAGGTCAGCGATGGGGGATATTTACTTATTTAGGAGACTAATGGAAAGATATTGAGAGAAGAAGAGAGATATCCATATGGATTTTATTGATTCGGAGAAAGTCTACGATAGGGTACCTAGGGATCTAATATGGAGGGTTTTAGAAAAGAAATGAGTCACAAAGGGATACCTTGACACAATAAAGGACATCTATGATGGTTGTGTGACTATAGTTAGAACGCCGGTAGGAGAAACAAGTGAATTTTCAATTACTGTAGGCTTACATCAAGGGTTAGCATTAAGTCCATATCTTTTTGACTTGGTTATAGATGAGCGGACAAATCACATCCAAGATGAGATTTCATGGTGTATGTTATTTGATAATGATATTGTTTTAGTTGATAAAACTAGAGAAAAAGTTAATGCCAAATTGGAGGTTTGGAGAGAAGCTTTGGAATTAAAAGGGTTTAAGATAAGTAGAAATAAAACTAAATACATGGAGTATAAATTTAGTAAATCTAGAAGTATAAATGAAGATGTAGTGAGGGATGAGAATCAAGAGGTACAAAAAAGTGAACATTTTCGTTATTTAGTTTCAATTATTCATAGTGAAGGAGAAATTAGATGACGTTAATCACCGAATCAAAGCAAGATCAGTTAAATGGAGGAGTGCATCGAGTATATTGTGTGATTGACATATCCCCTTAAGATTGAAAGGAAAATTCTATCGAACCGCTATTAGACCAGCCATACTTTATGGCACAAAATGTTGGGCTGCTAGGAAACAACATATGCATAAAGTGAGTGTGGCGGAAATGCTAATATTGAGATGGATGTGTTGTAAGACTAGAAATGATAGAATTAAAAATGATCACATTCGGGAGATGGTTGGAGCAGCACAAATTGGAGATAAGATGAGAGAAAATCGGTAAAGATGGTTTGAACATGTGCAAAGAAGACCTTTAAATGCGCCAGTTAGGAAGAGTGACATAATCCACATTGAGGGTACTAGGGGAAGAGGAAACCAAAGTTGAGATGAGTAGAGTTAGTAAAGAAGGATATGATAGTATGTGGTTTGACTAAGGCTATTGCCTTAGATAAAACGGAATGAAAACATAGGATTCATGTAACCGACCCCATGTTGTTGAAAAAAAGGCTTTTATTGTTGTTGTATATCACATACCTATGTGAGTATCTTGTGTCTCACACCGGTGCTTCACGTTTATTTAAGAGTACATGTATCACAGCTTATGGGTGTTTACCACTTACCAGTATGTTGCATGTTAATGGGTGTTTTAGTGTCAGGTATTATTATTATTATTATTGTAGTTGATTATGAATTTTGACAACTGTGATATGTTACCTAAATTTTTTTATAAGAAAATATATATGTTTGACATATGCCTTGTTCAATTTAGTCTGTGTATATATACCCAAACTACAAGGCTTTAAATAATCTTACAGTTTGTTAATTTGTTTTGGGCCAATTTTTTTTTCTTTGGACTCTTTCCTCCCCACCAAAAAAGATAAAAAAGAAAAGGAAAACCTGCTTAGTTATATATACGCACGCACACATACATATTTATATAGTTCCTTCCTTTCTTCGGGGTTTACCCTCTGGGTTCCTATAAGCTGATGCTTCTTTTCGAGATTCTTCTTTTTTCTAACTTCAAATTGAGATAGATTTATAGTAAAATCTTGAATGTTCCATTTAGTTGATTTCTTGTAATTCAATGACATGCCGAACTGTTCTTTTCTTTGTATTCTTACTATTCTATCTTCACTTTAAAAATTCACTATGTGGCAGAATCACAACTACGCTGTTGACCCTGCATCACTTCCCAAGGGCGTGGAAGTGACTCATGTCAATCTCAATGATGGGAGCTGTGCTGGTCTTGCCTTCGCTCAACTAAAGCTCATGTCTCTTCAGTACCACCCTGAAGCATCTCCAGGACCTCATGATTCAGATCCGGGTAATGGAGCTCTTTTTACATGTACACATTCGTATGAACCATCAAATGTCACATATTATTGAGATGATGCACTCACTGATTATTCTTTAGGCTTGCAATGAAATCGAACTCAAAAAATGAAAATAACTTAAATGTACATCTCATAATTTTCTATGATCCAACAGCTAAGGGGACAAGCTCATGGCTGGAGTATGCCCCCTATAGCTTTTCTAGGAGCCAAGATGGTGACTCTCAGTTTTAGCTAACCGCAAACTATTAATAAATTCCAACATGATGCGATATGGAGCTGCTATACCAAAGTTGATGTAATTCTTAGGGGATCAATGATTTTTTAGGAAACCACCAAAACCAGTTTGGTTTCATGATGGATAAATTTTACTTCTGACATCCTAATTTTGGATTGTTTGAAGAACATATTATATTACATTACTTGGTAGAATTACATGCATATACTGATATACAATGGACACACATGCTGATGTAGTTCTTAAGGCATCAGTGGCTTTTTTAGTAAACCAGCTTGGTTTCATAGTGGATAAAATTTACTTCAGTTACCTCCTAACTGTAATGGTTTGAAAATCCTATTATATTGTTACTTAGTAGAATTCAAATACATGTGCTATTGTATAATAGATGAGCATACTTGTGTAAATCTATAGCTTCATCATATACAGACATGATGTCATATGTACTTGTATCAATAAAAGTAAATCTTTTCATGTACTGCCCTATGCTCTATGGAATTCTCAACCAATAAATTTATTTGGTGAGCTGGCCCTCGGAAACCTTTTGGGCCAATACTCAATCAAAAGGACGTTAGGGGCTATTTTATCTGTAAGGAAATTTTGAACAAACAGCAAACAAGAAATTTGGTCCCTATGTTGGTTCAGTAATCGTGTTTTATGATTGTTCGTTATTAGGTCACTGGAACATGTAAAGAATTTTCATTCTCCTTGGTGCTAACTCAATGTATTTATTATGCAGCTTTTGGGGAATTTATATGGCTTATGAAGCAAGAAAAACAAAATGCACGCGGAAAATCTGCACCAAGCGCATACATGGTTTGATTTTGGCTTCAATGGCAATAGTTGCAATGTTGGTTGTTGGAATGTGCTGATGATGAAGAAAGATGAGGGGAGACTTTTACTGAAATTCAAAGCAACTGCTTCACACAGTGAGTTGCAGTGGTAGAAGTTAAAGCTCCTTCTAGTCAACATTGGCTCAAGCATGCAGAGCAATTTTGTGAAAACTAAAACTCAGGTCAAGTTTGTTAGTGTCTAATGTTTTGATTCCAAAAAAATAAATAAATAAAAGAGAGTATTTACCCAGTGTGGTTTCCATAGACCTAATCTTTGTTTATGAAATAGTTTATTATTGATCTAATTTGCTACTAGTACAATTGACCAGTCCTTGGAGAGATGTGTTATGGTTTGGACAATTTAGTTTTTTTCCCGAGAAACAGTGTTGAGTGGTAATTATATTCCTTCACATTTGCTTGAACGGTTCCCTTGGTGATTTTTCATAGCCAAGAAAAGAAAAGAAAATCTAACTCAATAAAACATATTTTCTAATATTTGGAGTTCATTACGTGAATTCTGTTTTTTTGTCATTCAACTTTATCAAAGCCAAGAAGAAATAAATCATTAACACAAGAAAGCTATTCTTTATGGCAATTAAATGGTTTCAAAATCAATCATGCATTAAAAGGAAATAAACACCATTGTGTGTGTTGGCCTGCCCGTTGGGTGCTAGCATTATAACTTTATGAAAATTTGATTGTCAAGTATCATTGGACTGAATTGGTTTAATTATTTGAAAATAATTTTGAAAAACCTCTAAAAACAAAACATTTTCAAAAAACTACAATTTATATATATATATATATATATATATATATCTTAATTTGGACCTTGTCTTAACTTAGCTATTTTGATCACAAAAAAACAATATGACTGCAATTTTAAGTATAAAAGTGAATAAAGTATAGGGTAAATATCACTTACACCCCTTCAGTTTATGTAACATCCTGACTAAATTTTTTTTAATTTCAATAATTTTGATTACATCCCTATAACTAACGTCTGTCAATTTGATTAACAATTTTTGATGATTTTACGAATTTATTCCTGATTAATATGTTTAATTTAATTAATAAAAATTGGTGATGCTAAAAGACCGAATTACCCTCTCTCTTTCTCCCTTTATTCCCCCTCAGTTTCTCTTCCCTTCTCTCTCTCCACTACTGAGCTCCGTCCAAAGCATACCACCAAGCTCAATCGGCCACCATCACTAGCTGGAGCACCATCGTCGGAAAAAATGGAAGACGCAAGAATACAGTGTTAGTGAAACCCACCATTGAAATGAGTCTTCTCTCATCTTCATAAGTATTTGCACTTCATTTTCTTTCTTTTTTTTTTGTTTCCTTTTCTTCTTTAGAATTCTTCACTGTGGGCTGGCCACTCTTTTCTTCTTTCTTTCTAGGCTACCATTAGGGGTGCACAAAAAATCCGTCAATCCGATCCAATGGATCGAATTGGATGACTAATGAATCGGTTGTGGATTTAGAAAATAAGAATATTTAAGTCACGAATCGGATTACGGATTGAAGGTTAGAAATCCGATCTGATTCGTGGCAATCCATTAGAATTTATAATATTTATTATATGTATATAATAATATTTTATACTTTTTAATAATAATATTATAATATCTTATATATATATTTTTGGCTAAACAATTGTTATTGACCCTAGTTAAAAGTTAATTATATTGGGTTGTTTAGATTAAGCTCAATTCATTAATTCGATCCGATCTAATCCGTTATTCACGGATTGAATCCGACCAGATTAAATTTTTTCCACGGATTAGATCAGATTACATATTCACCAATTTGTAAACCACGGATCGGACCCGATCCGATTCATGGTTACCCCTAGCTACCACCATGGTTATTGGTGATGATGGATGTATGGTGGTGCACAAATACGGTGAGATGAAGCCCCGGGTCTTCAATGGTGGCTCGAGGTGGAGTATGCGGCAGTGACATCAATGCCATCACCGTCGTCTCCGGCGAGACACCAGTGCCAAAGATCCCCATTGAAGCACAACTAAAGCTTCACCAGCCATCTGGGTCCTTCTTCTCCGTCAAGCCACTTTCCGAAGCTCCAAAGCAACAACCACCACAACCCCATGGTTGTTCCTTCTCCGATAAACAACTTCCATCGAGCTCCACTGAAGACGCACATCTCCTAGCCACTGCCGAACCGAAGTCTCCTCAATCGTGAAGAGCCTCACTGATTCACTGCCAGACCCATTCCAATGCCGAGCATTCTGCCGCCATCTCATTAACCCACGAAGCCACTGTCGAAGCCATATCCGCCACCATCATTGAAGACCCAGCTTCTGCTGCCATGCTTGCCAAAGCTTTTTTCCTTCCCCCACAATAAACATCGGAACACCATCTTCATAAGCCAATCACCACAGCTACGGCCACAGGAAGATCCATCTTCACCACTGTCCGATGATGAACCAACCAAAGAGTAGGGAGTGAGGAAAAAAGAGTAGTCGTGGCCTGAATGACCATGGCTCCGGGGTGTATGTACAGAAATATATATATATAATATATAATTTATATATATTATACCAGAGAGAGAGAGTGTGTGTGTATATATAATAAAAGTGATGGGGGGGGCATTGTTGCACATTTGTTTTGTTTCATAAGTTAAGGGTGTTTTTGTAATTGTGCTTTGCTTAATGAGGTTTAAAAGCACAAAAAGGACAAAATAGACAATTTATACAAGCTGACAGATTCCGTTTGTATGGTGATAACATATTAGCCAAAGGAATAAATTGACATGTGAGGTGTATAGTTAAAATTATTAAAATTAGAATGAATCTTATCGAAAATTATTAAAATTAAAAAATGTTTAATTAAAATATTGTCTAAATGATTGTTAGTAGTTTGATTTAATTCATGCTGGAGTCTTCCAAAGTCGAACCTAATGCAATTGGGAAATTCATAGCGTCAAATTGATCCTTAGGTTAGATTTCCCACCAATCTTTTTAAAATAATTATTTATTTATTTTAACCTTTGCAAGAAATTTATATTCATTTTACCTTTAGAACTTAAAAGGTTAAATTATCACTTACTTTAAAACGTAAAAAAGTAGCGAATCACAAAATTTGTAAACTCAGTCATGTGTAGTTTTAACTACTCTAGCATGTGTAGTCTAACTTTCACTACTTCATCATCGGTCAATTAGTAGTGGATCGTAGAAACTTTTAGCATTTCAGTTTTGATTTTCTCTATCATCATTCACATGATATTTGTGTAGATTCAACTTTAATTTTTAATATAAAAAATTGATATATTTTTTGAATTTTAAAAAATTCTCAATAAAATTCCGTGAGCAAGGAGACAAAGTCATATAATTTCATTCCAAACTTTCAAACTCTAATATCACGACTCTTTTAATATTTAACTATGGAGTCTGTAATTTGAACGTATAGTAGGACAGATGAAAGTAACAAAATGGACGGTCGTGGTTGATTGCTGATGGACACCTAGACGTTGATGATCATCAATCAGTATAGACAGGTACGAGTCAAAAGGACACGACAACGTCCTCACAGCACTCCACGCGTAAAAACCATAGCCCTACGTGGCGTCCTTGTAAGTGCACAGCGTCTCATTAGCTGACACCTGTCCCTCCAACTTGTCTTTCACTCTCATAAACAAACCGCTTGACCCCAAATCTGATCATTCGCCGCTGATAAAACCCTCCTCCATCCCCACCATCTTCTCTCTCTAAATCTCACAACTTTCTCTCACTAGAATTTGCAAAAAGGGGGAGCATCAGTCAGTCGGTCATGGGTTCTGAAACATTCTTGGAAGTGATACTGGCAATACTGCTACCACCTGTTGGCGTCTTCCTTCGTTATGGCTGTGGAGTAATAATATATCTTATTTTTTTTATATAATCATTGCTATTTCTTAATATATAACTAAAACAGAAAATTAATTAATTTTTTCTTATGTTTATTTAGTGATGATTATATTTTAATTTTCTTTGGTTGAATTTTGTAATGAATATGCAGGTGGAGTTCTGGATTGATTTGTTGCTGACATTGTTGGGATATATTCCGGGCATCATATATGCAATTTATGTGTTAGTTGGCTAGCAAGCATAATATTTTCTTCTTCTTTTTTTTTTAATTGTACTTCGTTCTTAAAAAAAAAAAATACTATATAAAAACATGTGTTTCTGGTGTTTTTAAAACAATTGTATTGTGTTTGGTTTGGTTTAATCTGGAATGCTGTGTTTCTGGTGTTTTTAAAACAATTTTGTTGTGTTTGGTTTGGTTTAATCTGGAATTTAGGATTTGTTGTTCTGTTGATGGATGTTGCCATTTTTTTTTTTCAAAATAGTTTTAATTTATGTAAAGTGTAATTCTTGTTATACCTCCCACTTTTGTGATCTTTTTGGACTCACATTTCAATTGAGTTTCCTCCAATTAATAAAATTATTTATTAACATTTCAATTATGAAATACTTTTCTGATGATGGATAGAATTTGAAGAGGGTTTCACCATTTTTATTCAATAAGATACTAAAGTGAATAAATCAACTCAATCCATGCTTTAAATAGTTGCAGACAGATCTTTTGACCCATATATAGTTCTTGCCATTATATTATGCATATCTTATTTATTCGTTTCAATTAATTTGAAATTTGTTAAGAATAATTATCATTGGATGTTTTGAATCTTATTGGATTCTAGAAAAGTTAATAATCAATTTTGATGATTATTTAAGAGAGACACTAGGATGAGGAGTATATATATTTTTTCTGGGGAAAATTATTACCAACTCATCAAAATTTTGTTCAGGTTCAATAAGTTCTACTTACAAAATTAAATAGGGTTACGTGCATTAAATTCCTTTCAATTATTTTCTCACTCAAAAAACTCCTCTGAACTATTATTTAGACACTTAACTCCTTGAATTATCTTCTCTCTTAAAAAATTCTCTTAAACTATCATTTGGACACTTAATCCTTTGAAATATCTTCTCTCTCGTTAAATTACTGTTTAAAATATAATCTTATTTAACACATATAACCCATTTCAAATTTAGAATGTCAAAAATACTTTTATGATTGTTAAACCCATTATATATATAAATACGTCTTATATCTCAACCTCTACCATCAACATAACTAACATGTATTTTATTTTGTTATATTTATATTTTTTGAGTCATCAAATTTTGTATTAATTGAATTTTTTAATTTTTTTATTCTTTTTTTTTATATAAAATTTTAATTTATTGTATTATATTATATTATATTATATTTTTGAGCAAGAAATTCTTTTATTTATTGTATTTTATAAAAAAAATCGTAAATAAAAATTTGAACTGAAAAATGAAATTTAAAACTGAAAGCTTCGTTATGAAGTTTTCAAATTATGTTTAAGGATTGTCAAAATTTTGACATTATTTTTATTTTTTCAAAAATGAAAACTGCATTATCAAACGTGATTTCTGCTGTGACTTTAAAAAAAATGAAAATGAAAGCTGAAATCTGAAATCGAAAGTGCTACTAAACAGTACCTTAGTTTATTTCACCAACAATCATACATATTAACTAAGGACAAAAAAGTAATTTGATTTTTTCGTTAAATGTTAGTTGATTTGTCTTTAAGTGTGTGTTTTTATAGTGCAGGAGGCTTTCTTGCAATCTGGTGATAGTTCAGGAATCAATTTATAGTTCAGAAGGATTTATTGCAATATGGTGATAGTTCAGGGGTTTAATGCACTTAACTCAATTAAATATTAAATTTAAATAAAAAATAAATTTGATTGATTATTTATAGAATAAATAATTTTTTTCACTAAAATCATCGTGTATTCTATACAAGATTTTTCTGAATTAAATTAAATTAAGTTAAATATTATTTAAACTCATAATGCAATATTATTAAATAACTAAAATTTACAGTAATATATATAAAACTATGTTATATACTAATTACTGAACTAAGTATGTAAATTGAAAATCTAGTGATTTATAACTTAAATGAAAACAAATCTCAAAATAGGATTTATTGGTCGGTAATTTTCTCTATATTGTTTTTCTTTTTCTTTTTCTTTTTCCATTAGATGCGGTATAATAATTGTACAGAAACAAAGTAGATTAAATTACTTTCGCACACTTTATTTCTACATATAAAAAAAAAAAAGATGGAATTTGAACTCAAGAACATTTTTTTCGTGATAAAATTAAGGAGTTGATATTTGCATTCCACTTTTCTAATGTTGGACTCTACTAGTTTTTTTTTTTATAAATAAAATGACAAAAAAATCCCTAAACTCATTAATGCATCATACTTTATTTTATAATAACTTTAAGTTCTTTTATCTTATGTTTACTTTGTTTATTATTATTATTTTTTCTTTCTAACCAAAACAGAACTTTTTTCCTCGGTACCTTTTTTTTTTATCCTGTCAAAGAGAGAATTTATTCAATAGAGGGAAAAAAAATTTTGGATCTTTTTTTTTCCGATGCTATCAAAGGAGAGAATTTATTCAGCATAGATAAGTTTTTTTTTTTATGTACAATCCTTTTTTTTTTTTTTTTTTTCTGCATGGTATACTTTTTTTTGAATTCTTTTTTTTCGGTTCCCGTCAAAATATATAACTTATTTAATAAAGATAACAAATTTTTTGATTTTTTTTTGGTTCTATGAAAAGAAATAATTTATTCAACATAGAAAACTTTTTTTTGAGTGTGTTAAACAATAAAAAATCTATTTTTTGAATCCCTTTTTGTGGGTAAATTTTGTTTTTGGATCCTGTCAAAAAGAGAATGAAAACATTAAAGATTAGAGACATGGAGGGGATATAAGAAATGGTAGTTGTGTAATTTGAAAAAAAATCATCATTAACTTTTGAATTTAAGATTAGAAATGTCAATTTTTTTTAAAAAAAAATATATGAGTGCAAATGTAGAAAAGAGAGTACAAATATAGTCTCCCTAAAATTAAACAAAGTTGAAAATGAAGAAAATATTATGGATATATATTTTCAGTAATAGAGTTAGATCAAAGATGATGATAATAGAATTGTAGATGGATGAACCAAGGATGGTAATCAAGTAATATATATTTTTAACTCTCGAGGTGGAAGGATTATGAGAACTTGGCAAAGTGTTTGAATGATATATGCTTAAAGAATATATATATATATATATATATATATATATATATATATATATATAGGGAAAAAAATAAGAAGATGAAGAATTGTTAATGGGTCCGATTTAGAATCCTTGAATCCAAATCACAGATTTAATCTAGATTCTAGTTTTCTTTAAAATGTTATAGTTTTTTTTTTTTGGTTATCTTTTGCTAAACTTGTGCAAAAATTATCTTAAAATGAATCATGCTTTTACTGGTATTCAATAATATCACAAATCAGATTTCGACCCTCGTTAAATTTTATATAGAGGAAGATACTACTTGAAAAAAAGATTATGTCAAATGAACTGTGAACATGCCAAAAATAATTTTAATTTTTTTTCTCTCCAAATTATCAGTTATAACTGTGGATAATAAGTTTCACTTTTTTTATTTATAATTTTGTTTTTGAACATGACCACTAATCTTTTCAGAAGCTCCACTCTCTCTTTTGTTTAAAATGAAATTACAAAAAGTCCTTAAATCACAAAATACTTGGTTCTTACAAATTTTATATCATAGTTGTCCTTCTCTGTTAAAGTCTCGATTCTTCCATTCCAATTCATTTGTTTTCTCTCACTTTTTTTTTTCTTTGGGTCAAGTAAAAACACTGTATTGAAGAAAATAAATAAATTTCTCTTTAGTTTTAATACATCATTTTAGTTTAGATTATAGTTTTTTTCTTTATTTTTTTCATGGCAAGAAAAGATAAATATTAAGAATTAAACATCACCAATATTGCAAGCCAGAATTTATTCATCACATTGTCACTCCACTTTCTTCCCTTAGTGCTAAAGTTCCCAACTAGTGACAACACAATTCCCTACTCTACGGATGAAGAGTAAGTTTTGAAAAAGAAATTTTCATTGTTTTGAGTCTCGAGCTTTGCAAATTTATATAATATATACAAACACGGTAAATATATGTATATTATATTATATACTAGTTAAACGTAGTTAATTTAATCACACAATAATATAAATTTTAGAAGTTCTCTTTTTAAATCAAACAAACTTTTCTTGGCTTATTTATTGAACTATTTAATATAGTTTATATTCAAGTAAAACTAAGCTTCCTTTTAATTTTAAATTCAATTAAACATACCTTCCTGAAAAAAAATCAATTAAATATTCCTGTTATAAATTGGTTTCTTTCAATTTATTTATTTTTCATTTAATGAGCTTGGTTGTTTCAAGTTTATTATACACCCCAAAAATAACTAATTTGTAAAGTATGCTTTTAAATTTCATTAAAAATTTCATTCTCCCCTCCCCCTACCAAATATTTTTCAAAACACTTATATATTGGTCCCAAAATAGAGAATTTGAAAATAAATTTAACTTGTGTCCCTTTGAAACTTGTACAAATTTTCAGCTTAGACCTTTTAACTATACTTTTGAAAGCTTAAAACTTGTGAAACAAAAGTTTAAAATCATTAATATTGTAGTTCTTACCATAACATTGTTATTTCATTTACATATACACATATACAATATTCATTATATTAATTCAAGAGAGAAAAATACACTAATGTCCTCTCATTTTTAATAAAAATGCATAAATTTTTTTTATCAAACATTTTTCTAAAATGGTGATTACAAGAAAGTGTACAACTAATAAACAATTTGAATAATACAAAATAAAAAGTGCGAATAAGTCAAACAAGTTGCTAAAACTAAGGAGAACATTTAACAATCCTCTAGTATGCCCCCTCAAGATGGAGCTCGGGAGAGAAGTCCAATCTTGAACTTGAGTTGAAGAAAACGTTGTCAAGGAAGAGGCTTTGTGAGAGCATCAACAATTTGATCTTCAAAAGAGACATGAGCAACACGAAGAGCACCATGTTGAACATGATCTCTAATAAAATGAAAATCAATTGCAACATGCTTCATTCTTGAATGAAAAATCGGATTTGAACAGAGTTGGTTTGCCCTAATGTTATCACAGTAAATGGACAACAGGGAGGCTTAATACCAAGATTATATAAAAGATAGCAAATCCAATTTAGTACAGCAGCAATATTTGCAACAGAGCGATACTCGGCTTCAGTGGAGGATCTAGCTACAGTCCTTTTCTTTTTAGAACTCCAGGACATAGGATTTTTATCGAGATAAACAACATAGGCACCTGTGGAGGAAAAATTGTCTTTGTCTCCTGCCTAATCGGCATCCGAAAAAGCATGCAACTGAGAGATGAGTCATGATAAATTTGTAAGCCATCATCAATGGTACTAACCAGATAACGTAATAACTGTTTTACAAAGGATTAATGCTCAGTTGTTGGGCAATGCATGTACTGTGATAGCTTGTTAACAGTAAAGGCAATGTCTAGCCTTGTGAGTATTATATACTGAAGGTTGCCAACTACTGTTCGATACCTAGATGGATCAGATAGAGAGGGGCCTGAGTTTATCATGAGAGAATGACTGGTTGGCATTGGAGTGTGAACATATTTGGCTTCTTGCATCTGTGTTTGAGTTAAAAGGTCCATAATATAATGTCGTTAAGAGAGTAACACACCATTTTTGTTTGGGACAACCTTTACACCCAAAAAACAAGTTAACAACCCAAGATCTTTAATAGAAAACCACTGAATAAGAACAGTCACAAATCGATTCACTATGGTAGTATTGTTACCAGTGAGAATTATGTCATCAGCATAGATAATGAGATATAGAGTATGACCATCAGCATTGAAGACAAATAAAGAAGCATCAACATGTGAATTCTTAAAGTCAAAAGAAAGAAGAAAAGTTCAAAGTTCCTGATACCAGGCCTGAGGAACTTGTTTTAGGCTATATATTGCTTTTTTGAGTTGGTATACGTGTGATGGGTTGTCTCTATCAACAAATCATGGTGGCTAGGACATGTAGACATTATCTAAAAGGTTACCTTGAAGGAAATCATTGTTTACGTCAAGTTGCCTTAATGACTAGCCACGACTCACAGCTATACTGAGCACAACACGAATTGTGATTGGTTTAACCACAGGAGTACTGAATGTGTCATGATAATCTATTCCAGAACATTGGTGAAAGCCCTTTGCAATTAATCGAGCCTTGAACCTATCAATAGAACCATTAGATTTGTGTTTAGTTCTAAAAATCCACTTACATCCAATGAGGTTGTGACTTGTATCAAGTGGAACTAACTCCTATGTTTCATTCTTGACCAAAGCACCATACTCTTCAGACATAGCCCGACGCCATATATAATCTTTGAGAGCTTGGGTCGCCGTGGTTGGTTCAAGGTCATTGGATTTGGATAGTTGAGTATGAAGGTTTATTTTTTTTAGGGGTTTGTGAATGTTGTTCTTGGCTCTGGTGGTCATTTTGTGAGTACTTTGTGAATGAGTTTAAGGAGGATTATTACTTGGTGTTGGTTGCTGGGAAGTGGTGTGAGTGACAAGTTTAGGTGAGGTTGATGTAGGTAAGATGTCGGCCATGGGTGATAATGATGGAGCTTCGCTGGGCAGTTGTTGATGAGCGGCCACTGCAGATGGTGTATTAAGTGGTGATACCAACTACGCTGCGGAGACACAAAGTGGTGGTGAAATCCAAGTAGCAATAGAGTTGGATTGAGGACAAGGTGATTGTTTGGAAAGATGGGTGAAAAGAAACGAGGACTCAATAAACTTAACATGCTGAGAGACATAGATTTTGGAATCAAGACAATGGTAGGCATTTTGAGTTAAAGAATATCTAATGAAGACACATGGTTTGGAATGAGAATCTAATTTGTGAGTTGTACATGGTCTAAGCCAGGGTAACAGAGATAGCCAAAGATTCTTAGTTTGGAGTAATAAGAAATAGTTCCAAAAATATTTTCATATGTAGAAGAGAGATTGAGTGTGGGTGTTGGCATGTGATTGATTAAGTAAACTGTTGTGTCAAATGCATGAGACGAGTAAGCTAGAGGAATAGAGGCATAAGAGAGTAGTGCTAAACCGGTTTCAATAATGTGAAGACGTTTTCTTTTAGAGAAGCCATTGTGTTCAGGTGTGTGGGGTGGTGTAGTGAGATGAGAAATTTCATTGGTTGCAAGGAAATTAGCAAGGGCTATGTATTATCCACCATTATCAGAGTATAGTGTCTTGATGTTTTTGTTAAAGTACTTTTCAACAATGATTTTAAATCGAATAAAAATAGCTTTGACTTCTGATTTTTGCTTAAGAGGGTAAAACCAAATATATTTTGTGAAGTGATCAATAAAGATTACATAACATTTAAATCCCTTATTTAAAAATATTGGTGAAGTTCAAATATCAGAAAAGATAGTTTCAAGAGGTTGAGAAGAGACAAGTGTGGATGTGGAGAATGACAATTTATGACTTTTATTACAGAGACAGGCATTACAAGAAAAATAAGATGACACAAAGGAAGCAAGGCCTAGATTATTACTGAAAATAATATGTTTCAGAATTGAAAAAGCTGGATGTCCTAATCTATGATGCCACTCAGATGAGGAAGTTTTTATGCTGGAAAAAGGCAAGTAGTGGGAAAGATGCCAGCCACTCATATACGCCATCTTTAGTTTGGCCCTTCAAAAGTGTTGCCCCCGTGCGAAGTTCTTTCACAAGAAAAACCTATGGTAAGAATTCAATTAAAACAATGTTTGTGTTACAAAATTATGAAATTGAGATTAGATTCTTTTTCATATCAGGAATACAAAGGACATTATTTAATTGAAAAGTGGTTTGAGAAGTTGTGAGAGAGGTGGAACCAGTGTGGGTAATGGAGAGACCCGAGCCATCTCTGATCATAATGTCATCCGAGCCATTATATGGAGCATGCATTGAGAGATTGTTTAGATCAGAGGTAATATGGTGAGAGGCACCATTGTCCAAGAGTCAAGATGGATTGTAGGAGAACTAGCAGCATAATATTTTTCGAGTTTGCCATGGTGAAATAAGATAACTAATTGGAGCATTGAAGTTATTGGAAGATTGAATTGGCACTAGTCGGAATGAGGGACACCTTTTTATAGTATAACCTTGTATTCTGCAGATTTGGCAGTGTTTTAAGTATGGACGAGAAGGACGATTTCCTAGAGTTGAGGTTGGTCCGCCACTGATTGGTGTGAAATACCGATTTGCATTGTTGTTGGAGGGATGCCAGGAGGCATTGTTGTGGCCTTAGCCTGATGGTGGTTGCCAGTTTGTTGTGTTTTGACTGGTGGGATTCACAGTAGTAGGAAAATGAGATGGTTCTGGTTTTGTTCTTAGCAATGATGCTTCAAAGTTGAGCAAATTTTCATAAAGCTCTTCAAAGGTAATTCGGGTATCTCTGGCTTGGACAACATGAACTAGTTCCTTTTACTTATCACCAAATCCATCTAGTATTTTCTCTGTGAGATCCTCTGCATTAAGTGGTGCTCCAAGAAGAGCAAGTTCATTAGCTTTTTCTTTTATTTTCTGTAAAAATTCAGTCAAGCTTTCAGGACCCTTTGTGATCTTTTTTAGTTGGCTTTTAACCTGTTTAATGTGTCCATAAGAAGGCTTGGTGTATGTGTTGGCCAAGATTATCCATGCTTTACGAAAAGTTTTGGCTTGAGCAATGAACGAAATAATGGTTTGGGAGTGGGAGCCAATGATGGCATTGAGAATTAGTTGGTCATGTCGAATCCAGATAATATGATCTGGATTTGGTCCAGTGTGCTATTTTGGGTGAGGGTGGCTCCTGGACATGGTTTTGATCCATCAATATAACCTAGTATGTTATAGCCAATGAATAAAATGTGAAATTGCAACTTTCATGAGATGTAGTTGCTGGATGTGAGTTTAAGAGAGATTTGTGCAGCCACATTGATGGTGATGAGGGCATTATGAGTATCATTGGTGTTGTGAATGGTGGTTGAGGTAGAGTTATTGGTCATGACTGTTAGAGAATAAAAGAAAGAAAATAGGATCGGCTTCCACTTTGAGGTGCTCTGATACATATCAGATATAGGAATGAATGAAATTGATTACTATTTCTCATTGATCAATAAGCGTATAAATACAATAAGAGAATAACAAAATGTTTATTACAGATCTTATAAACTAGAGTTGTTAGAAACTAATTCCTAAGTCTGTTATGTACAGCTAATAAACAATTTGAATAATACAAAATAGAAAGTGTGAATAAGTCAAAACAAGTTGCTAAAATTAAGGAAAACATTTAACAATCCTCTAGTATAATATACTAAAGTAATAATATTATTTTGTAAAAACTTATGAAAATTTGTTTAGTTAAAATTATTCTTATTATTAATCTTTCATTTAATTAATTCTCGTAGTGAAATCAAAGTACTCAAAACTTTTTCCCCAAAATTGAACAATTAATTGTTGAATAAAAATTGATTCTCTAACTGTATTTTTTTTCTATTCTTTTTTAGTTATAACTTATTGTTTCCTCTTCTATATATTTTTCTTTCTCACGTCAATTTCCTGTCTATCTATTTAAATTGCATTTTTCTCAATTTTGAATTTTATCAAGGTATATACACTATGACTAATATTTTTTTTTTAAAATATATTATAATTGATTTATTAATTTTTCAAAATTTAATAACGTAGTACAAATTTGGTCCCTAGATTAAAATTTTTGGCTTCGCCAATTGTTTTATTTTTTGATATAAAATTTGTTTCCAACTCAAATTCTTTTTATTTTAGTCACATACTTTTTTAACTCCAATCACACACAAATGAGCAAAGGTAAACTTCTTTTATTATCTAACTACTAATATATTAAATGTTAAAGAAAAGGACAATTATGACACTAAAAATATAATTATCAAATATTCTAGAGAAAAAAAAGTGTATCGTATGATCGCTAATATCAGCTCCCTTTGAACATATATATTTTGACATTGATATTATGAGAATGATAGATAATATTATCTTTATAATTAACCAATTTCAAAATCACTTAAATGCAGAATATTTTCTAAATGTCGAATTTGTTAATTTGATCCAACCGGACGAATCCGAACCGGAACGTTTCATAAGCAACCAAAGCTTGTTAGGGATGGCAATTTGCCCCGTCCAGTAGGGTACCCGCCCCGTTTAAAACCCGTTTATAGAACCGTTTAAGGAAACGGGGTGGGGATGGGATTAAAGAAAATAACCCGCGTTTAAACGGGGCGGGGACGGGGGTAAGACCCTACCCCGACGGGTACCCGCCCCGTTTAAGTATATATATATTTATACTTTTATATATATAATATATAGAGAAAATATTAATAATGTATAAAGAAAATATTAATATTATATATATCATACAACTATACAAATTTGTTATATATGACTCAATATTATCCATTGTGTTGCAAGTTTCTAAATGTGTGTTTTTGGTGTATATGTATCAAAATATCATATTTATTACTATAAAAAATTTTGCATTAAAAAAAAAAATGTATAAACGGGGCGGGGCGGGGTAAGTTAAACGGTTATAGGAATAGGGAAGTCAAAACTCGCCCCGCCCCGTCTCGTTTATACACGGTTGCGGGGCGGAGACAGGGTGAAAAAAGTTAAACGGTTTCGGTTATGGGGAAGGCAAAACCCGCCCCGCCCCGCCCCGCCCCGTTGCCATCCCTAAAGCTTGTGGACATTTTCGTCATATTCTGCAAAGTGGACATAGTAACAGAAACACTGTAGAGACTGCAGTGTATATATATCTCCACGAAAACAAATTTAGGGTTAGGGTTTCATTGGGCGGCTCTCTCTCGTTTACTCCAGCTATCGTCCTCTGTTACAGGCCCGAAACATCTACTTTCAGCAACTATGGGGTAAGAACCCTTGCTCTTCTGTTCATATATTCATGTGTGCATACAAATACAAATACAAATACAGATTGGATAGTGTCTGAGATATAAGATCTTGTTAAAATGTTCGATTTAGATTTTTTAAAATCGGGTATGCAATTATGTGATTAATCAATCATTCCCTAGGAAAAGATAAGAATTTGGAGATTGGGGTTTTTCGTTAATGTTGTTCCCAATGTAAACGGATATATAAGTTCAATCATTTGACGTTGGCAAGCTGTTTTTTGGGGCCCCTTAGGAACTGGGTAGCTGAAAATACAAGGCATTTTCTTTTCCTCATTTCTCAACCAAACAGTGCCTCAGGTTCTGTATGTTTTAAAGGAAATCTGTTCCTGTAGAAATATTTTGGTACTTGTTTTATTAAAATTCATGTGAAAACTTGGACCATTTTCTCTGTAAATGTATTTTTTCAGAGCAATTGTATGTTTTTAAGTGAGAATTTGAGCGCAATGGAATGGCAATTAGCTGAGTCAACACCGGAGTAACATTTATATATATATTATTTAATTCTCGTAGAGATATATTTTAGATTCATTTGTTCTGTCACAATATTTATTTAAGATTCTCAAGCATAATATGATTTTTGATAACACATTCTTATAATTCTTTTTTTAATGGGAGATCCGCCTTCACTCGCTCCTTACTTTTGATTTACTGGAAATTGTGTTCCATGAGTAACCAGTGTTAAATAATTTAAATGGAAAATGATTGTTGAAACCAGTGGTGGAGCCAGAAATTTACTTCAGAGGGGGCAATCATTAACAATAATATAATAAGAAATTTTGAATCAAAATAATAAATAGCAAAGGAAGGGTTTTTTTTTTTCTTCTGAATTTTGTTTCTTAATGGTTTTTTGAGACTCACTGGAAGAGAAAAGACATGGGTCTTTTTTGAAAATTGAAAATTATGTTAGGCCAATGAATTAGAAAATGAGCGGCCTTTTTGAATTTTGGAAGTTTTCTTAAGTTTTGAATTTTTTTGAGGTTCAGTGAAGTCATTTTTACAATTATTAAATTTTTTGAAAAAACATAGGAACAAAAAATTCTTGCCACCACTGGGCATAAAGTGGCTCCGCCACTGGTTGAAACACATTAAGAGTTGTGTGAAAGTGGACAATGCATTCTATAAGAAATTTTTAGAATCATCGTTCATATTAGAAAGAAATTCTTAAAAATAAATAAATAAAGAAGACAACTTAAAAGTGAAGGGAGAGTGACTCACCGAAAATTCTGGTGATACTATGACTTGTTCTTCTAGAGACCCTTTAATGGGTAGAATTCTAAAAAGTAATTATAGCATCTGAAGGGGCCTATGTATGTTTCTTCCTCTAATGTTATTGGATTGCATATACTAGTGGGAGCTGCAATAGGAATTGTCGGAACAGTTGACAGTGAATTATAAAAAGACTTAACCAAGTTCTGAATTCTAAATCAATGATTGGATCGGGTAGGAAGTGTAATTATCTGTAGTAGAAAAGAGAAAAAAAATTAAAATAAGAGAGATAGTATCATGTGTGTGTTCTGTGGCACACTTACAATTAAATGAGAGAGTCAAGTGGTTTAATCACATATTTACAAACCCCAAATTATATCAAGATAGGTGGCTTGTTAATGTACTTTTGAATATTTTTTCTTTATGGGTTTGTAATTTGGTTATGATTATTAATCAATACTAGATTGGTGAATGGTTCTTGATCCAAGAAAGTGTGTGTGTTATGCAGGAAGACACGTGGAATGGGAGCTGGTCGTAAGCTGAAGTCCCACCGGAGAAGGCAAAGGTGGGCTGACAAGGCTTATAAAAAGTCCCATCTTGGAAATGAATGGAAAAAGCCATTTGCTGGGTCTTCGCATGCAAAAGGCATCGTCCTAGAAAAGATGTAAGTCTAGCATTTAAGTATCTTCTGTTCGATGGACATAATATTGATAATGTTAAAGTCACTTATCAATTAGGAATTTAACAGCAGTTAACTGATTTATGCAGTGGTATTGAGGCTAAGCAGCCTAACTCTGCTATCAGAAAATGTGCTCGTGTGCAGCTGATTAAGAATGGAAAGAAGATTGCGGCATTTGTACCCAATGATGGTTGCTTAAACTATATTGAGGAGAATGTAAGTTTTAGAAAACTAGTGAAAACCTTCTTTAATTCTTTAATAAAGTACTTTTCCATATGGGTAGTCTTCGAAATTTAGTGAAATTCTTGTGTCTACCAGGATTGATCTATGAAACTTGACAAATTTATTATTCCCAGCCCTTATGGCATGCAATTTTATCTTTAAACCAAGGATAGCTTTTTTTTGGAAAATTGGTTGATTCAAGTGAAGTTCGTTTGAGGTTTTATGTTTTTAAAATCACTATATTTTTCTCTCTTTGCATACTTAACTTCATTTGAGCACTTGATGTTGGGTTGCAGGATGAAGTGCTGATTGCAGGGTTTGGACGGAAGGGGCATGCTGTGGGAGATATTCCTGGGGTCAGATTCAAGGTTGTGAAGGTATCTGGAGTGTCTCTTCTTGCTCTCTTCAAAGAGAAAAAGGAGAAGCCTAGGTCTTAGATTTTGTTGGGAAGCTCATCTTTCCCTCTTGATTTGCTGTCATCGATGGAGATGTTGCACTTGAGCAAAGAGTGATTTTGGTAGACAGTTATCATTTATATTTTTCAGTTGCTTTAAAATCCATTATCATCATCTTTGATTTGTGCGTGGTTAAGGACTGTTTTGTTTCTTAGTTAAAAACCATGATTGCAATTTTTTTTGTTATGATAATTACCACGCTGTAACTCAAACAGTTCCCACGATGCTCTTGCTTGATGGGTTGTCTGATTGAACGCCGATAAACAGTTCCCACGATTGCTCATGCAAAATTTTCTTTTAATCAAGCAAACCTTCACTACCTGAGAAATAAAAGATAATATGAAATTTTATAGGGTTTCAATTGTAATGGAAGGGTTGGATCCGGAGGTCATGTTTTGACTTCTATCACAAACAATTAGAGCTTACTTGAGTTCTAATCAAAGTACAAATCTTTAAGGCCCTGAGTGGGCTTTTGCACAATCAGATTGAAATTATGTGAAACAATGCCCTAAAATAGGCTGCACATATCGACTGTTTAAGCAGTTTTTATTTTTATTTTTTTACTTTATTTATGTATGGATGCTATCTAATAGTTGAAAGACGTTTACAGAAGATTGAAGGTTCCACACAAATGAGTGTGGGTGGCTTGCAAAATAATAAATAAAAAATTCACAGATTTGATCAACATATATAATAAAGATAAGAATAACACGAACGAAGTCTTGGGACTCCATATATTTTTCTCGAGAGCTAGAATGACTTTATTTTCTCTGGTAGTTTTAACAACTAGTGTTGAGTTCATAACTGTAAACTGTAAATGTGCATGGCATATGATCCAATAATCTGTAGAGACTAATACCTCATGCATTTAGATTCTTTTTAATTCTTCAATGCATTCCTATATGCTCCCAGACATTTACACCATTTTCATTGCATTCCCAAACAATCCATGAAATTTCTGAACTTCGTGGTTCCAATTTCAAGAAATGATCTCTCTTGTTTAATATTAGATTCGAATCGACAAGAGTACGTGCAATCTGAAAATTTTCCGATAAGAAAGTATAAGAATATAATTTTTTAACGAAATACACTTTAACCTCTCTGGTAAGCTGCGCTTATTTCAACTCATGGTAACAAATGAAACTGTGACAATACTTATGAGTTCCATCCATGAGGCAACTCCAATGCAGTGTCATTTTTCATCAGTCCAAGCTCCCAAGTCCTGAATTGTATAGTATGTTGTAAAATTCTCTAAATAAACACTACTACTTCCTCTACAAGCACTCTTACTCCCTGCATAATCAGGAGACAGAGCAACAAGCTTATATTGACAATAATAAAATATGCAGTTGTCGGAGAGGAAACTATCCTATCCATGAGAGATATACCAAAATTTCAGAACTAAAATGCACATACCTTGAGGAAATACTGGTGGGGAACGAGCTCGAAAGGCTTAGCTATTCTCCTTCTCAGTGCTGTAAGAGGGGAAAGTTGATGCCTTCTCCACCGCCTTCTCTATTATTGTTGATTCTGTTAAACCCCCAAACAACCAACTTCTATTGCAAACAGAATTCTTCTCTGCCAGTGGAGTCCTTGTGCTAGGTATAAATTCAACAGTTGTAGGAAGAGAGAGTGGATTATGCCTTGACAGTATATTTAGTGAATCCTCATGCTGCTGGCCACAGAAAATTTGCTCTGTGGCAAAGGATGAGAATACAGGTGCACTGTTATTTTCAAGATAATTGTCACAAAAATGGGAATGAGAGTAACCCCTTTTCCGTTTGGGCTCTGTCACCAAGTCCTTGCCGAGATCAATGACCTCTAAGTATTTTCTTAAACCATTAACTTGATCTTCAAAATCAGATAAATTTTCCTTTTCAGTATTTCGAAGTAAATGCAGATCATCCTCGGGGTGGTACTGGCTGCTTTCTTCATGCTCTTTCTTGAATGGGTTTATATCTTCAATGTGGACAACAGTTTCACCTTTGTTGGTACTGATTTTAGTGCCTCTTAAGCGGACATGCCCTTTGTTGTCTATTTTATTCTTCAAAATCCATTCATTTCCTTTCCTTTCTTCTCTCAAACTAGAGTGTGGGCTAAATTTTCTTGCATTGAGACCCCCTCCAGTCACTTTTCTAGTTTTTAAGCATTTCTCTCTGCCCAATACAGGAGATGTATCTATTTGAGCTTCTAGGGATGTGCCTAAGCAATTTCTTTTGGTCCTTGATGTGCCAGACACTTTCAGAGAAGCATTATTAAGCTCTTGAAATCGTGCAGCATTCCTAGGCTTCATGCCTGAGGAAGGATGTAGCACTGCAGTTTGCTGAGAACCAAGCTTCATATCCCCACTCTCCGGTAAAGTTCTAGCTGGTTGAAGCATATCACCCGTTTTATTATTTGTATCCCTATCAATATAAGGCAAAGCACTTTGTACTTCAAATTCAAACTGAGAACTTCCTCTTACTGTTGGCACCATGTATTTCTCCTGACAACCAGAGAAATTTCATGCAGTTGAAAAATACTCTATTCAAAAGGTAAACGGGAGAGTACACCCTGATTGGATATGACACTTCTAATGGTATAAACTTGTCAAAGCAAAACATAATAAATTAAGATAAAATAAAACTAACCTCATCAAAGAACCCAATCTTCGGTGATGGCATTCGAAGCCCTGAAGGTTTGAAATTTCTTGTTGATTTTGCAGCAACAGTATCGGTTCCCCTTGAAGGGTTTTGAACTACGGGCTGACTTTCTTCACGAAGAGAGGATTGATAATGAGGGTGATTCTGCAACTGTAGTGCTTGGGTGGCACCATTTCCTAAATAAGCCCCTCTACAACTAGTAGTATTAAGAATGGACTCTAACTTGGTAGATCTTCGATTGGCAGTGGAAGCTGATGATGATGATCCTGAGGAGCAACCATCGATAGAGCTAGCAGGAGATGTGCAAGAGGAAATGGATTTATAATGGCTTGAGAAAGAACTAGGATTTTCCAACCCAATTTTGCTTCTTGCGGAGTATCTTGCAGGAGTATTGGAGGTTGAAACAGAGACATCCATTTTAGTTTTTGTGGAATATGTTTTTCTTCTCAAAGAGTTCGGGGAAGATTTAGAGGATGGACCACAAGACTTGCCATGTGAAGAACAAGAAATTGTTAAATTGTCGGTGCAAGTGAAAGAAACTGAAGATGATTTAGGGGATGGTGTAGATCTAATGGTACGAGTACAGGAGTCCTCAAAACCAGGTTTCTTGGACACCATTGAGCTATGACCTGTAACATTCGCATCCATTTAATGCAAATTTCTATTTAGAAACGAAAGAAAGAACCTTCAGTTTTTGTAAAAAATCAACCTATATCCAAACACAATTTTCTTACCAGATCCAGACTTTGCAGTTCTGTTTTCCATTTTGGCATGGTATGCACCCAGCAAAGCGCTTTTGATTCGTCGTGCTGAGACGGGGTTTATACCAGGTGGCTTAAGAGACGACGAATTGAATTCTCCACTTCTAGCCGCGTGCTTCATAATCAACAATTAGTTCAAATGAGTTATAATTCATATGCTGGAGTTTTGTTTCCATTTCAGCAATGCCATATTTTGTATCTGCCTATGCATCATGCAAGACTACCAAAAGGAGCAAGGCACCTCTTTAGAGGCAGAGGCAGCTCCCATTCAAACTTGTCATCTATAATTAGCTAAAGGGTCCTTTCAATTTGAGTAGTTGAGATGGTGCAGAGTTGAGCATTGTGTCCAATATAAAAAAAGCAATCATTATACTCTACTCAATTGAAACATACTTTAACAATTTGTCGACCAACAGAAGCCTTCTTAATTTTCTCCGATCCTTGCAGTCTGGAAGCTGGCATGGATTTCACCTAAAATTTGAAAGAAGACAGCTTCATGATTCTTCTGGAAAATATTAAAACAGTTTTACAATGAAAGCTACCATCCATTAGCACATACCATTCGAGAGCCAACGTCCAATTTCTTTAATGCTGAAAAAGAAGCAGCAGCCACATTATTGAGCAAAACTTTATGAAGAACAGATGCACAAAAGGGAATGTATTATGGACCTCTAAAATATGATAATCTCCCTCAGTAAGCCTAAAAAGCCAGTTTAAGACTCATGATGCTCATATAAAGGAATATATGATCATTCAACGAAATCTTTGCTATTTCCTGATCTAATAATCATGGCAGGACTGAACTGCATTCAGACAAGAAAGCCCATAGTAATGTATGTACAAATCGCCTCTTCCAATTTTAATTACACAGGCACTAATATTGCAGTATACTTGCAGTGGATATTCTGTATACCTGCACTTGCAACAATGGACATTTTACTGGATCTCTGGATGGACACCCTTATATCTTCAAAAATGTCAACCTCAGTGCTTTCCAAAGAGAAACCATAACTATCTAATGTAGAATCTGAGTCAACAGGTGGCCGCATTCGCACATCTTCTCGAATCCCTGGTAATATATGGGCTTCAGTCCTCCCAAATCCTTTATGAATGATAGACAACTCTTCAAGATCCAGAACTCCTGAGCAGGGAAAGGTGTTCATGACTTTAAATTTATAACTTACTGCAACTTTATAAAATGAATCAATATTATATTTGATTCATTATCGTTATACTCGTCCTTGTCTTAATCCCATATCTCATATGAATAGGTTTGGACATGAATTCTCTTTTCTGTTAGCGTCATCTCACCTGTTATATTTAACTTCATAAAATCATCTCTAACAGTTTCATCCCACGTATTACATTTAACTTTTTAAAATCATTTCTAGCAACTTCCATAATTTAGGTATTTAATTTTTTATAATCATTTCTAACATCTTCGTCCCACAATAATTTTGGTTGTCGTCTACATATTATATTTGATTGATGGTACTAAACGTAGTGGGTTTTCTATGCACATAAAAGCATACCTGCACTAGTAAAGAAGGCACTATCCCAAGCTAGACTTTTGCGCAAGTTAATTGCTCTTCCTGACTCCATGGATTCAGATCGTAAAAGCTTCTGTTCTCTTTGCCCAATTACATCTGTTGCATTTTGAACTTCTGAAAAGTCTGCAATTCCAAACAATTTGAAACCTTTCATGCTCATCTATACTATCCAACGCTCATGTGAGTACTAATTCTAGCTTAAATTGTTTTAGGCAACAACAGAAAGTGACTCATTGGAACAATAATAATAATTTCCAAACCAATACACATATATATGCATATATATACACGAAAACGGATATTTATAGAGAGAGAAAATGGAAGACTAAAAGCACCTGAAAGTCGAAAGTCCTCGAGAGTACCACGGAAGGGAGAAGCTACAAGAAAATCGTCCTCTGACGACATATCTATCAGTGGAAGCTTTTCCACTTCAACATTCTTCTTATTGCCATCTTCGTCCATTGCAATAAATTGATCAAAAATCAAAATTGAGGCGAATTTGTATAGATATATATATACACATATAAATATATATGTACGCAAGTGTGTGTATATAGAAGCAAACAGGAGATGAAGGTATATAAATAACAAAAGGTGAAGAATTGGAGAGTGAAAATTTGAAATTGAGTAAACGAAACTTAATTGATTAATTAATTAAGAATAATAAATGGAGATTTTTGAACGGTTATACGTTTACGACAAGGTTCTGTATGTATATATATATACACACGCACACTTGTAGGATTGTATACACATTTATGAAGAAGAAAGTATGTATTATCACCAGGCGGTGAGTTTTATAAGTATTTGGCCAATGAAATGTTAGTTTGGTACGTGAGAAGAGCGAAAGAAACATGCTTTAGCTATTCTTGTGGTGTTCCCGGCAGGTGAACCAATCATTTCTTTTCCACTACCTTTTTAAAGTAAAATAAGAATCCGAGCGGGAAATCTTGTATTTCGAGCCTAGAAAAATTTGACTTTCCAGAAAAATATTTTGACACAGAATAAGAAGTTGTGGTATCTTGCCTGAGTATGTACTAATAAGTTTTACATTTTTTTTTTTAAGAAAAAAAAAAATTTGCTGCGAGAGAGAATTTTAATGTCACTAGTTTTTTTTTTTTATAATTCAAATTGGGTTGTTCACATATAATTCACCTCAATTTCCCAACTCATGAAATATATAATATATATATAAAAAAATACTACTCTAGACAAGGGTCCCAAATTCAACTCGTGATAAAATCAGTTCTGTTATTTTTCATTCAATATGAAAAAATTTACTCATTTTTCTTTGGTAACACCAGCCAAGAATGAGGTATTTTTTTACCTTTTATTTCTTAGTTGGCGACTTACTTTTTTGTCCACTCGAATCCCTCCACTCACTCCTCTTTGAGAATGGAGAGATTATACCATTGCTTTTGAGTACATTTTTATCACATGGTTGCTTCTAAATCCTGATTTGGCTTTGCTTCTCCCAGTTGCCGAGTGCCGAGGTTGAGCTATTCATGAATGGCTAGATTCATTTGCAGCCAGACTTGTGATTGTTGTACAGATGGTATGGATCATATGAATATATTGTGATATCAGTGAACTCCTTTATGGTGCTTAAGATCAAAACTCTATCCAGCAAATTCTTATTACCATCACTACATTGCAAGATGAGATAACAATACCAGATTCAACCATCTACAGGTTTAGAACAGCCAAAGCTAACATCAACCACCTGCTTCATTTACTAGATGACCTGATATCCAATATCTACCACAAACTCCCACAAATCCAAGGTACTGCTTGTCCAATCTCTTTCCCACATCGTGAGATGCAACTGGTCAGTGAAATACAAACGAACAGTACCGAAGAAAACTTAAAAGCAGTAATTATTAAAGACCCTGTATCAATTATAAGATGAAGATGAAGATAAAGAAGATAAGTTCTCATCAGGTGGAGCAAGTCTTATGTAAATCAAGTATTTGAACATCTTTGTAGATGGCCAACTTTTTATATTTCTGATAAATCAGAATGCAAGTGGGTGAGAAGAAAAGAGAAATTTAGTTCTCTTGCTGTCTCTTCTGTATTCTCATATTATTCTCCTTATAGCAATCATTAGAAGATCGTCAGATAATTTTCGAAAACTTCTAGTTCAATTCAGACCAAGAGAACTCACAAAATCTAACAACTTCCCCACATAGGAATCACTCTTGGGCCTCTGAGAATCATCTGAGGCGTTCTGGACTTGTGGGAATCAATCCTCGTACCTGGAATTGATCCTCTTGGATATGCCCCCGGGGAATAGATTTTCCCTCAAAGGGATTGATCCCCTCTTCGTTGTTCCGATGGGAACCTATCCTCTTAACTTTCTCGGATCGATCCTTGCAAATTCCAATCTATATTTTGACCTTTTAAACCCTTTTCAAGCCCCATAAAACATTCTTCAATGTCCAAACTGCCAATACCATCCATTTAGGTTCAATTAGTGTGCAAGGTCACCTAGGTTCATGGTAGGTCAATTACTAGCCATTTAAGCAAGCTAAACCTTCTGACTGCTAAATCACACTCATTCCTAGTGCGTTATCGAGTCTAGTTGAGAATCAATGCTGATACGCTTTGCAAACCTGTCTTCAGCTTCCAATCTTACTTGATCTAGTAGCTCCGAGGGAGATGACTCATACTTAGCATGGACATTGGCATTTTGTCAACACTTCTCTTATGGAATTTGCCAACACACTTCCTAACAAACACCTATTTTCAAGCAAAAATAAGAAATAAGAAAAGGAGGAGAAATTCCAACCTTAAAGACCATACAAAGAACATACAGATAGGGGCATAAATAATAGCAGAATAGGATGGGCGTGCACACATAATGCATAAAGTGCATTCATATCCAGGAGCAATAAATTACTGCAGCAGTAACTGAACCCCAACATACTTTAACTTTAAATATAATAGGCTGATAGAATCAGCTTATGATCAAAACACTACTTTTAGTCTATAGTATCAGTTTATGATCAAATCGCTATTTTCAATCCTAAATTAATTACATAATGTAAAGTAGCATCTAAAATGACTTCAAATGTGAAATAATGCACAAAAAAATTAACTACTCATCCAATAGGACGACCACCCCATTTTCCTTCTTGAAGTTGTGTTGTGTGTGATCCACCACCTACACAAAGAGGTAAATCATATCACAATTTTCACTGCATATTTGTTTTGGGTATGAAAAATACTGTTTCGAGGCGTGTTTCAAAAACAGTTAATAGACAGAACACAGATGTAGGGTTTTAGGATGTAAATTCCACTGTAGGTCATGCTAGATTAGCCAACATATTAGCCAATTATAATACTTAGGACTGGTCTTGTCACTCTGGGGTGTTCCAAAGGGACGGACTGGGTCCATCTCTAACTTTTGTCTTTATTTGCATGAAATGAATACTTATGACATCAATTAGTTTGCATGTTTGAAGTAGCTTTGTCAATATTTAGTTTTTGATTCTTGTTCAAACGGAAGTAAATTATTTTCATATCCTAATCAGGGAGCAACTAACAATTTGTAAATGAGAATATTTTCCATTTGACTACTCAACTATAGGAACTTCTTATTCAGTTTAGATGCTTTATAAGTAGAATAATCAGTTTTCTTCATGTTAATCCATGAATATTTTGAATCAAATATATCTCAAAAGTCTCCCAACAGCACAAATCAAGCAATTCAACTCAATCTCTCACTCTTGGCAGAGAAACATAAATTTATACTAGTTCAGTCAGTTATAATTTTCTATTCAGTCATCATCATCATCATTCATAATAATAATAATAATTAGTATTATTATTATGGGATAGATCTTCTATTCACTCAGTTTAGTCATGACTAAGTTATGCACAATATATCAAGTAATCTTTTTACCCAGGCCATCTGAAGCATTAGAATTCTAGCTAGCTTGTACCTATTGTTTTTCTCTTTTATCGTTCTTTCATTTTCTCCATAGCAATTGAAATTTATTTTTTGAGAAGCCTGTTACAGCATCAATTCAGAAGATGAGGGGGAGTCCTCGAAAATGGTTTGGTCCTAGTAAATGACTTAATGAGATTAAATGATGAATCATTTGATTACGCTAAGGTGGTACAAGGAAACTAAAAAGGCCAAAACGGAAACGTGTGGCAGTGAGACAATACCATGAACTATGATCTAACAGAGGATGTGGCCTACAAACAAAAAAGATTTCATGTTCACTGTACAGTACTTCAAAGAGTTAAAATTCAAGGCCTTGTTGACTTGATTTGTATTTCTTTTATTTCTTATGTATTCTCCTGCGACTTTAGTGATGCATGAGCAAATGTCACATACGACAATAGCTTCCGAAACAATCAATAAAAAGCTGACTAAACTAGATTTGTTGTAGAAGGTATATCAAGCAGATATGGGAACTGGTTTCAAATATGTATAGCTAAATAAATTGTAGTACATGACAGAGGACCAACCCTATACGGAGACAAACAACTCTCTTAAGGTGCTCTGCTGAGAAGCTATTGACATTTCATCCTTCCTAGATAGTGTTTTGGTTCTTCTCGTTGGACATTACTGCAACTGACTCCCAAAATAATTCAACTTCATTAAGCACACCTATTATCAGTAGTTTAAGCCATACTTTTCTCAAGGTGATGGTCAATGAGAGAGCCAATGTTTTCTCAAGAAGCAGAAAATGGTCATGAGAATTTGTCATAAGCAATTGGGAGATCAGGTTCTAAACAAAACTTTAGTTCCCACTAAAATCAGCAGAGAAAACAATGATTAGTGATTATTCTATCTTCAAATAAAAGGAAAAGAGAGGGCGGTCAACCTTCTCTACAGGGTGACTCTTACAGAAAAAATTGCAATGAAGAATCAATTCAACAAGAAAGATTAATCCATTGAATTTTAAAGAGGCGTATGTTGAATGTATTCCAATGAAACCATAATTTTTAGTTGATCAATATGTATCGAAAATTTTGACTCAAATATTGTCATTCACGGTTTATACTAATTTGACACATGTATACCACCGTTTATGTGGCTTAACTAAAATATAAATTTTCTCTAGGTGATTATGGCCTAGATACTTATCCAATGCGTGACTATTTTTTATATGTATATGCATTTTGATAGCATCCAGGCTGTAATTATATAATTTTATTTGTTCACAAGTGTGTAAATGCAAATAAGAAACGGGAGATATTGTCAATAATCAATCAACCTGACAAAACTTTAGTCCCAACTACTAGGGGTCTTCCACATGAATCCTTTAACCACATACAGCTCTGATGAACTCTATAATGACTCATCCAAACCATTTCGGCTTAGATACAACAATCTTGTTGCCATTCATTAACTCAGACATTCTAATGAGAAAAAACCTATTGAGAACCAGATGGACATCTTATTTCAAGTTAGTATCACACAGCTCAACACAAAAAATCCAATAGCAGCTAACTTTTCTCTTTGAATTTGAAAGCAAACTCATTCCAATTATAATGTGTTAATACTCAATAAACTGCCTAATTGGAAAGTTGTGGCACTCACGACCACCTCATGTAGCTGAAATCTATAGCACAGTGATTTCTAGTATATATATTTTTGTACCTAAAGGTCCAAATAAAATGACATATATGCACCTGATTGGGTGGGGTAACAAGATTTAACATCACAAATTCAGCTTCCTCAAGGTCATTACTGATGGAGGTCCTTCTTTTATCATCACCTGGTGCAATGATAAAAGCTTGTATTGTCGACCGTTAAAATGTGGATCTAGTTTAAGGGTTGCTACTTTGTAAGTAATGCTAAAGACCCAATTTACCCCTCCCATCCTGCATTAGAAGACAAGCACCGGAAAACCTTTCTTTTTCTATTATCATAACAGTATATAGAGGACATCATTCATCCCTTCAATCGAATTTCATCTGAATCCTCCAGATCGGTTGTGTGGACTAGTTTTTCAAATATGGGACATCACAAATTAAATCAAGTGTCAGAAACGAGTGACTGTAGAATTAATGCAAATAACATCTAAAATTAGTGGAGAGTAAGAAGTGCTCACATTAGTATTGCTCAATTCCAGATTGTAGAAGTCCATCTCATCTGCCTTAAACAAAGGCCCAGCATGCCATGTACCTCGATTCAGCTTCAAAAACTTGGGACCTGAAATTTTGAAAACGCGCACATCACCTACAACAGGCGGCACATAGAAATGACCACAGGGGGACCGTACAACATTCACATCCTTCTTGCCCTTAAGTTCATTCGGGTCTATCATGGATTGCTTTGCTACTCCAAGATACCAAACATGGCCACCAATTGAACCCAAACACTGGGTCACACTTGCATGATGTGTTATTGTAGAGAACTTGAGCGGCCGGTCTTCAAGATGCATAATGTAGAACCTAACAAATATGCACATATTCAATACCACAAAGTCCTTATTCAACTTTCTTTTTCTTTTAATTAATAGGAACTCCTTACTCAACCTTAGTAAAAAAAGATTTGATTGCATTAGCTATATCTAAGTGATGGCATCATGGACACGGATCCATTGTAAGAAGGACCAATAAAGCACATGCCTAGGGTTGTGTACATACGATGGTTATTTATTATTTCATTTTGCTGTACAGTCTTCTTGTCAATACAATGCTAACAACAACGACCTGCCTTAAAATGTCTTAAGCAATCAATCAGCACTGAAAAACATTTCGTCCAGTGTTTACTCTACTTTTTTTACACATATATGAGAAAACATCATTAATATGTGCAAATTTGGCTGAATTTGGAACTGAATGTGGTGTTTGATGAAGTTGAGGACAAAATTCAGCTGGAAAGGTGCAAAATCAAGGAGATCAACTGAAAAAATCAAGAATTTTTTTTAAAAAAATTTGAACTTATAGATTCAACTAAAAATTTCAATAATTAGGATCATTTTAGTAAATTCCAAATTGATCATCAGCAAAAGTTCCATGTTCCAAGTACGTAAATTCAGCTATCTAACCAATGTTGTAACTATTTGCATTGAATAACTTCTAATGCTGACTTAAATCTGATCAAAACAAACATGTGCAAGTTAGTGAATGACGCATATGTGTGTGATGTGTATATAAGAAAAAGCCCTAGGAGAGAGAGAGAACCTTGGGATTCCTCTACTAAGGTCTAACTGGGCGTCTCGAGGTCCAAACTCCTCGCCGTCCGGTGATACTTCAATCACTTGACCAAACTCTTCGAAGGTCTCTGGAGTTGCTTCAATGGGTTTGAACTTCACCACCGTCGGAGGTGGCTTTGTTTCGCCGGAGAATTCCATCTCTCGACTCTTGAGAGCGAATATGCCCAAATTACTATTTAATGCAATACATATGCGATATAACGAACCTACTCCCGGCGTAATTCAATCAGGTTGGATAGTGGAAGTTTTTTAGCCATTCGTTGACAAGTGATGGACGAGACAATTAACGGTTGTGATTTCATCAGGAGTCACAGACATCGTCTCAAGAACAGGAAGTGTTCAGTGGAACACTTAAAAACGACGTCGTTTAACTTTTCGAAAAACAAAAAGGACAAAAAAACGGAAATTTTCTCTCACTATCTTCTCTTCTCTTCTCTTCAAAGTTCAAATGCTAACCTCTCTCCAGTCTCCACTACACTCCATGTCAAATCCCTAAAAACCAGAGAATGAATCCACCACCACTCGCCCCAAAACCTCCATTATCGAACCCTCAAATCATCCAAACCATCACCTCTATTCTCACCTCCGACAAAACCTCACTCCATGCTCTCACTCAATTCATCCCCCACCTCACACCAGCCATCATCCTCTCCATACTCTCCTCCAAAACCCTAGCTTCTCGCCCCAACACTCTCCTCTCTTTCTTCAAATGGTCCCAGAACCACATACCCACTTTCTCTCAATACAATCCCACTCAAACTCTCCCTTCTCTCCTCACTCTGCTCGCTTCCCTCTTCAGCTACAATAAATTCACCGACGCAAAATCACTTCTTGTCAAGTTCATTGCGGCTGATCGCCACCACGAACTCCACCGATCCCTCCTCCACCCGTCGGTGTCGTTTCCTTCGCCCTCAAAAGCCCTGCTCGACACTGCGATTGGGGCATATGTTCAATTGGGCCGGCCACATCTTGCGCTCCAGATTTTCAAGAAAATGAAGCGGCTCCAGTTTCGTCCAAATCTTCAGACGTGCAATACGCTGCTCAATTCCTTGGTAAAGTTCCCATCTTCGCATTCGGTTTCATTTTCTAGGGAAATATTTAGTGATGCAACTAAACTTGGGGTTGCCCCAAATGCGAGAACATTTAACATATTGATTAATGGGTATTGTTTAGAGAGTAAGTTTGGAGATGCTATGGAATTGTTGAACCGAATGGATGAATATGGTTGTTCGCCTGATAATGTTACTTATAATACGTTATTGGATTTCTTATGCAAGAAAGGTAGGTTAAATGAGGTCCGTGATTTATTGATGCACATGAAGAATAGAGGGTTATTGCCGAACAGGAACACGTATAATATTTTGGTCTATGGGTATTGTAAAATGGGGTGGTTGAAGGAAGCTGCTAATGTTATTGACTTGATGATGCAGAATAACTTGGTGCCAGATATTTGGACTTACAATACGTTGATTAATGGGCTGTGTAATGAGGGAAAGATTGAGGAGGCTTTAAAACTTAAAAATGAGATGGAAAATTTGAAATTGTTACCCGATGTTATTTCTTATAATACGTTGATCAATGGGTCCCTTGAGTGGAAAAATGGTTCCGAGGCGTCCAAGTTGCTTGATGAAATGAATGAGAAAGGAGTGAAACTGAATGAAGTCACTCACAATATAATGATTAAGTGGTATTGTAAGGAAGGAAAGATGGATGAAGCCAGTAATGCTGTTCGAAAGATGGAGGAAAGTGGGTTTTCCCCAGATTGTGTTACTTACAATACTTTGATAAATGGGTACTGTAAAACAGGAAATTTGGGGGAAGCCTTTACGATGATGAATGAAATGGGTGGGAAAGGTTTGAAGATGGATATTGTAACCCTCAATACTGTTCTCCACACTCTTTGTGGGGAGAGAAAGCTTAATGAAGCCTATGAGTTACTTGCTAGTGCAAATAAGCGAGGGTATATTGTTGATGAAGTAACCTATGGCACATTGATTGTGGGGTTTTTCAAGGATGAAAATGTAGACAAAGCTATGAGGCTTTGGGATGAGATGAAGGAAAGAGAGGTCATTCCTAGTATTGTCACGTATAACTCCTTTATTGGGGGGCTCTGCAAGTTGGGAAAAACTGAGCAAGCAATAACGAAGTTGAATGAACTTTTGGAAAATGGGTTGGTCCCTGATGAAACCACTTACAACACAATTATTCATGGGTACTGCTGGGAGGGAAATGTTGAGAAAGCATTTCAGTTTCACAATAAAATGGTCGAGAATTCATTTAAGCCTGATGTCTTCACATGTAATATTCTTCTTCGTGGCCTTTGTGGAGAGGGGATGCTTGAAAAAGCTATTAAGCTCTTCAACACATGGATTTCAAAAGGTAAAACCATTGATGCAGTAAGCTACAACACATTGATAACAACCTTATTCAGGGAAGGGAGACTTGAGGATGCTTTCGACCTTGTTGCAGAAATGGAAGTAAAGAAACTAGGGCCTGACCATTATACATATAATGCTATTCTCCGGGCGCTTACTGATGCAGGGAGGATCAAGGAAGCGGAGGAGTTAATGTCAAAAATGGACGAGACGAGAAAATTATCTGAGCAGCCTTTACAGATGGATGAGGGGCAAAATGTGGTTACTGGGGAAACTCCGGATGAATCAGATTCAAGTTATATAGCTTATTCAGAACTGATGAATAAGTTTTGTACTGAAGGGAGATACAAGGATGCTATGCATATGTTTGTTGAACTGACCCAGAAGGGTATTCCCATAAGTAAATCCACCTATATGACTTTGATGAATGGACTCATCAAGAGGAGAAAAGGTACATTGAAGGGAGCCTGATTACAATACCTCCTTCAGTCATTCTTTGGCTAATCTCCTTGTCAAAGTGAAGTGGGCCGGCTTCATTACACGTGTCACGTTTGGCAGTAATTCAGCCAAGCAAGGAATCCAGGTACAGATTTTTCTCTCTACTTTGGGTGGCTCTTAAATTTTCTTTTGATATGTAATCTATAGTATTAGAAATTGAAGTTATAGACTTTAATGCACACACACACACATATTAGATACCAGTTAAAGAACATGGAAACCTTCTCAACAGTCATTGTCTTCCATCTTAACCTCCATGTACTTCTTGCCCATTAACTGAGATCCCGATATACCACAACAACAAATTAGCCTTTTTGCGACCAAATTATTTGTGACCAAACAAAAATAGTCGCAAATGCTACATTATTTGCGACCAAAACAATTTTGTCATAATATGTAATGCATTTGTGACCAAAGTATTCTTTGGTCGCAAATTATTGGAATATTAACGACCAATATATTTTTTGGTTGCGAATACTATTTTTATTCGCGACCAAATTGTTTTGGTAGCGATAAAATAAAATAAGCCAGTGTTTCCACAAAACACATGGTTCCTATTTTTTGAAATAATTGAACAAAAATACGTGTTTAACTCTAATTTTTATATTGTTATATTTTTGTATCTACCATAGTAAATGTTCTGAATTTATTAATTCCTGCTCCAGACATTTTTGACTTTTACACTCCCACTCTAAAATATTACATTACCTTTGCCTCAGCGACTGAGCCTTGTATACTTTACTAGAAACCCATTCTCACTCACAAACCTATTCTCTCAAAATTTCACTCTCAAACACATTGTTTGCTTTACTCATAGAAGTCGGATAACCAATATTTTTGATTTGGAGTGATCCTCTCTCATACTCCAATTGCATCCTTCAACCACATCAACAATCTTTGAACTTCTCTTACCAAACATATCCCTAGCTCTTTTACAGTCCCAACAGTCTCTTCATTGAGTTCAAATTTAAGAGCATAAATTTATTTTAAGTAGTCATTGGCCTAAATAAACTCCAACCTTAGCAACTCGAAGAAACTGAAATATAAAAACAAATTCTAAATATTTTGATTTTTGATTTGATATCTTAGTTATATAAATTAACCGCTAATGTTTTTTTCGATAAGGTAAGATTTTATATTGAGTATAAAGTGTTTGTACAAAGGACTAAGCCAACTGCCGAGGAAGCAAGGCTAAAATTCAAGCCATCCAGGCTATATAATCAGAAACTCTGAGCAAGGCCTGCTGAAAAGAAGTAGACCTAGTCACGAGGCTTTCTAGGTGGTTTGATGACAGAGCTCAGAAGAGACCATAAGTCAGCAAGCAACCTAGAACTTTTGCAATTCTTCAAGGATAGACTACTGAGTCTTAACCCGATGAGGTTGCGTATCTCCCTTATCAGTGCTTGGGGGTGGAAACATTTGTACCTGAAGGTTCTTCTGTTCCTCTACCTCCATATGTCGTAGACACATCTTGCAAAAGCTAGTTTCTGGGAAAGGAAGGGTGGTCTACTATCCCAAAAGCTAGAGAGCCAGGAAATCAAGTCATTGTAGGAAGGGATGTCAGTGGAGATGGTTAACTTACAAAGGGCCATGAAATGGTTCTAGATTTGCAATGAGAAGACACATTTGAAAAATAGGTGGTTGTGGCTTTCATTTGTTGACAGGCATAATAAGCAAACATTGGGAATGTGAAGTGAGACTAAGGATGGGTGATCGAGAGTGGCTAGTTTATGTTGAAATGCCATCCAAAGAATAAAATTCAATGTTAATGTTAGATTGCTTATAAATATTTTTAGGCAAATTATTTCAATGTAAACTGATTTTTATAATTTAGTATTAATTAAAGGGGAACTATTTTGTATAATATTGTTTATACTGAAGGTTTAAGTGTTGTTCTTACATGTTTTGTTGAAATAACTTTATAAGCGAAATGAGAACATTTTTCTGCATTCGATAACTTAGGCTTATCAAGTAAGGTAATACATAAGATATAAACATAATATGCATACTGTAAATAATGATGAAATTAAAATGTACAAAATAATTGCAATAAGCACAAATTATCAATTTTATAGTCAAACTATGAAATTGATGATATTATTTAAAAATGAATTAAAAAAAATTAATTATCTATTTAGAGATATTTATACTAACATTTGATAAAATGAAATGCAAAATTATATATATTTATAATACATTGCTTATCTAAAATTTAAAGTAATTTTAGTAGTTATTTATTTATTGAAACTAATTTTAAAAGTTAATAATTTTTTTTAGATATTTATTATAAAATATGTGCCACAAATAATTTTCTTTACCGCCTAAATTTTCATCCTATTTCAAACATTCAGCTACTGGGAAAGAGATTTTTTTTTTGCTTTATTGTGTAAAGAAAGATCTCAAACCCAAGCACATGATCTCAAATAGTCTCCATCTGATAATTGATCGATCTCATCAATCTCTCTCACATAGAATCCATATAGACGGTACCCCTTTCTCTCTCAGTAGAAATCCCTCATCATATTTTTGTCCCTTTCTCTTTGTCTCATTTGATCTGCCCTTAACTCTCTCTGGTTGGAAGAAGACTATGCCGATGGTGAAGTCTAACAGTTCGATTCACTTTTATAGCTGACATCTGCACGCTATATACACTGATACACCACTTTGCGATTCAAATTTTCATTCTTTTGATTGCTTAGAGATGGAGAGAAGGCGAAGATTTCAGTTCATTATTTGAGAGGTGAGTCTGTGTTTGTATTTTAATGTCCAATAATTAAGGCTTTGAGTTATTATATTTTGTATCAATTGATTTTGCTTTGTGGGTTCGGCTAGATTTTTATTGTGGTTTTGTTGTTCTTGTGCTACATATGAAATTCTAGGGTTAGGGTTTTGGTGTTGTGTTCCGATTTTAGGTTTCTATTCTCTCGTGTTCTGATCTTGTATTCCGCTGAAAATTTTGGCTTTGTTTCTGTATTTATTGAGGACTCTATCCATGTGTGTATATGTATTTGTTTGTTCTTGAATATTTGATTCTTTAGGACTCGTTCCAAATTTGGTTATAGGATTTCACAAGTTAAAAGTCTTTAGAGTAATAATAAGAACTATAATATTGATGGACTTCAAGAACATATATCATGAATGACTAAGTAGTGTTGGCTTCACAAACTGACCCAATCTCAATCTTTGGATGCATTCATGTGTACACCCAATGGTTGTGGTTGTGGTTGTGGTTGATTTAGAGAGTTGGCCCTAATTAATGGTCATATCCCGACCCAATGTCTTTTGATGCATTTATGTGTGCATTCAAAATAAATTTAATAGTAGAGGTGATATGATTTTCCTATTTTTGAGGGATTTTACACACTAGTATTTTCTTCAAGTTATTGATTAAACCGTAACTTCTTTAACATTACTGTTGCTTGATTGAGTTACGTCTTATCTTGGTAAGTACTGAAAAGTTAGTATTCTTTGTATTCATTTTGTGAATGAAGATTTCTTTATTTTAAATTTCTTAAATGTTTTCTAATATGGTATGCAGTCATAACCTGTTTTATGAAATCATTTTTTTTTAATTTAATATTGACTATTTATTAAGTGTTACTTTTAAGTTTTAACTATCATCTCATCTTAATTTGATTTTGGTTGACTTTGATTAAGCTAGTTTCAGGAAGCTTAAGAAGGTCAAGAAGAGCAATAGCCAAGTTCTTGCAATCAATGAGGTACCACTTCCCAACTACCAATTAAAAATAATTGTGTGGAAATGGTTTTGCTTCAAATATATATTATCTTGTTATTGATACAATATATATTTATTCTTTTCTTAGTTACATCACTTTGAGTTCTTATCTTGTTCAATACTTAATTTGTTCAACTATATTAATGAGTGTTTTTTTTTTTTAATAAAAAAAAATATCCAAGGAAAAAGACTTGTAAGTTGTAGCCAATCTCAATACAATGAAAGTCCTATCCTACTTTTTGAGGTTGGTAACTTTAATCAAGTAAACCACACCTTATCATAATTTTCTTTAGATGTACACTTTGACTGTTAAGAGTATAGATATGTGTGTGTATTTGTGCTTATCTTTGTTTTGATAATGATCTAGATCTCGAAAGCTTATCTCTAGTCTCCAGTATCATGTTTAGCCATGGTGTTGACCATATCTTGGCCAAGAAGAGCCAATCCTAATGGTATCTTGATAACATATATAGCACTGATCATTGTCTTCCTTAGCTACTAGCTTATACTTGGAGCATTTTGTGTTGAACTTGTACAATATTTTTATGAAATAACAAATAAAAAAAGCAGGCCAATTGCTATTAATTAGTATTAGATTTGGCCTTAGGAATGCCTCAAGCAATATGAAATCGAGGAGGGCTTTAAGACCCGATGGCATTCCTATCGAGATATGGAAGTGTCTAGGAGAAGTTGGCTTGTCTTGGTTAACAAAATTGTTTAATAAAATTATAACAACTAAGAGGATGCCAGATGAGTGGCGCCATAGTTTTCTTGTACCTATATATAAAAATAAAGGGGACGTACAAAGATTTAATAATTATCATGGTATTAAATTAATGAGTCACACTATGAAACTCGGGGAGAGAGTGATTGAACAACGCCTAAGACGAGAGACGGGTAGGTCAACAATGGAGGTATTCACTTGTTAAGGAGACTAATGGAAAGATATAGAGAGAAGAAGAGAGATCTTCATATTATTTTTATTGATTTGGAGAAAGCCTATGATAGGGTGCCTAGAGACCTAACATGGAGGGTTTGAGAAAAGAAAGGAGTCACAAAGGGATACATCGACACAATTAAGGACATGTATGATGGATGTGTAACTATAGTGAGAACGCCTGTAGGGAAACAAACGAATTCCCAATCACTGTAGGCTTACCCCAAGGGTCAGCATTAAGTCGATACCTCTTTGCTTTAGTGATGGATGAGCTGACAAGACACATCCAAGATAATATTCCGTAGTGTATGTTGTTTGCTGATGATATTGTTTTAGTTGATGAGACTAGAGGAGTTAATGCCAATTGGAGGTTTGGTGAGAAGCTTTAGAACTAAAAGGGTTTAAGATAAGTCGAAATAAAACTGAATACATGAAGTGTAACTTTAGTAAATCTAAAAGGACAAATGAGGATGTAGTGAGGATTGAGAATCAAGAGGTACAAAAAAGTGAACATTTTCACTATTTAGGGTCAATTATTCAAAATGAGAGAGAAATTGGAGATGACGTTAATCATAGAATCAAGGCAGGATGGGTTAAATGGAGGGGTGCATCTAGTATATTGTGTGATAGACGTATCCCCTTACAATTGAGAGGGGAGTTTTATCGAACAACTATTAGACCAACCATACTTTATGGTATCGAATGTTGGGCAGCTAGGCAACAACATTTGCATAAAGTGAGTGTCGCAGAAATGCGAATGTTGAGATGGATGTGCGGGAAGACTAGAAAGGATAGAATTAGAAATGAACACATTCGGGATATGGTTGTCGTAGCACCAATTGGAGATAAAATGAGAAAAAATCAGTTAAGATGGTTTGGACATGTGCAAAGAAGACCTTTAACTGCACCGGTCAGGAAAAGTGACATGGTTCAAATTGCGGGCAATGCTAGGGGAAGAGGAAGACCAAAGTTAACATGGGTAGATGTTGTAAAGAAAGATATGATAGCATGTGAATTAACTGAGGATATGACCTTAAATAGAGTGGAATGGAACATCGGATTCATGTAGCCGACCCAAAGTAATTGGGAAAAGGCTTGGTTGTTGTTGTTGTTGTTGTACACTCTCTCTCTCTCATTCAAACTCTGTTTTGCACCAAATGGAGACCAAATTCAGTGGAATCGATCGTCTTATCAGTTTGATTTCCTTTGTTTTTACCCTAGATTTGCTTGAAATTTCTTTGTGCATTGCTAGTTTTGGATCTATTGAATCAACAAAAATGTTGGAGAGAGTGTGTTCTTAGAGAACGACTCGTGGAGCCTTGGTGGTTGTGATGCGTGTAAGGAGGTGTTCGTGTCCAAGGAGCTCTTCAAATGCAAATCCTAACATCTACTTTTTGTTCACTAGTCACCATCTCAAGTCCGACTAGTTTCGATCTTCAAGTGAGTGAGTCTTTTCTCGTCGATCTCATTCAAGTCTCAAACTTACATTGCTCTCTCTCTCTCTCAATCTCTTCAACTTGTGACTTTTTCTTGTGCTTTGAATTTTTCTTTGAATTCGTGTTTCAAACGTGCGTGAATTAGCTTGTAAGTACAAGTTTGTCAAAATCATTCATATTACGACAATTCATCTCTTCTTTCAGTACACACGCCCTGTTTTGCAGAGCTCTCTGCAGTTAATGGGATGCAAACTGCAGCATGAGTTTAAGGTACTATTTTTTAAATTTAAATTTCAGTGTTTCTTCACTATCTGTCTATGCTATTATATATTTCTCTATTTTTTCTTAGTGCATTAATTATATGTTTTAGTATATGATGTTTTCTTTGTATTTTCATAGTTTTGTTCACTTATTTACATGTGATTGTATAGATTAAATTTGCATAATTTTTCTTTTGAACATATAGGATGGACAATAACATTTTCTTCCTTTTGAAATATTGTGCCAACTCAAGATGGTTTTTTAATCAACCAAAGTGGTGCCAGATTCTTGCGTTAAAGATGCATTGATGAGCTTTGCTTCTTGTCTGTGGGCTTCACAATTGCCATCTTAGTATTGTAGGACTGAGTTGAAATCATGCTTGTTGATTGATAGTTCACTGCGAATATAATAGAGGGTTTAAGCTTTTACTAAAAAAGTTAGAATCATTTATCCTATTATATCTCCGCAGTTCTGCACTTGGTGCTGCATTTTTTACTGAGAACATGTAGAACAAATTTTCATGTAACATCTCAAATTCTCTCATTCTAAATTTAGTTTACTTTTCACTATTAGTGGTTGATCATCTAGCACAACATAAATATGAGATATCAAGGTGAATGATAAGGAGAAAAAAGGGAAAAAAAAAATAAGGAACCACAATAATATATATATATTTGGCGAATCTTTCACAGAAGTTAATAATAAAAAAACAATTTTTTTTTTTTTTTTGGTGAGTCGGCATAACGAATATGAAGGGATCAAATGCTCTTTAGAATAACATTTTATGGACACGTTCAGAATGCATCAGCTATTTGGGTTAGACCTAGTAAGGTTTCTGTATGGAACATAATTTAGCTTAGGATTGGTGATTAAAGTCAATTACGTACTCAGTTTGGACCAGACTATATTTGAGTGTTACTACCCAATTTTAATACCGACAGACACAAACACATGTATAATCTTTTACTACATTTGATCATTTGTTTAGGTATGATAATGGTGGAGACAATTTTTTTTAATTTATTTATTTTGAAATATTGGTTTGCATGTATGATAATGGGGGCTTCAACATCATCAGTCTTGTACAATTTAAGGGTGTCCTATCCATGCAAAGAAGTGCCCATCATAGGCTATAATTTGGCCCTCTTGTTCCAGCTGGTGCTCATGCTAGGCATCACTATAGGTATGAGCCTGAGTGTTGTCTTCCCCTATTGGCTCATCATAGTCCTCATCATCATTCTCACCTTGGGTATGCATTATTTTTATATGATAGTAACAAATTGGAGATAGACATTGTGCCTTTCAATGAGTTCAACTTAAGCTAATCTACGAATTAACCATAGTTAAAAATTTTCTTAGTGTTAATTTAATTGTCACTTGCAGATAACCTGGCCAGCCTCTTAAATTTATTTAAGGTTGTGTTTTTAAGTTGCTAGATAGAAGGATTAGAGTGAATATACCCCCTTTTTCCTGTCCCTAATGCAATAAAAATTAAAAACAAAACTATTATGAACAACAATCTCACAGTTACTGATATCATCAATTACATTTTTGTGGATGTAGAATTGTAATATGAAAACAGGAAAGAGAAGATGGAACTCCTAAAAGGACTCACCCTTGGACGGGATGACACCGTTAACATATCCCCTCCTCAACAGGTACACAAGGACCACAAAATATGACACGCAATCAAGAAACTGAATAAATTGACATATTAGGTTGCGTCTCATCTTCTGATTGATAATAATTTCTCTATGGGTGATATAATTTTGATGTCAAATGCCTTTTTTTTTTCATGTAGGAGGTCTTGATAGTCTGGGGGGGACACGACCAAATATTTCTACTGGAGAAAACTACTGAACTCAAGGAGTATGTATACTCTACATCAACTCATCTATGAACTGTGTACTTTGCATTAATCTTTATTTTTGTTTACTGATTCTAGCTAAGGCATTCATAACATACATATATGCACTCATTATATATTGGTTAACCACAAATGACATGATTCTAATTAAGTAGGAGAATAAAGAAAATAAGAGGATAAATATAATGCTATAACGTGGTAGCTTGCAACTTTTTTTTTAATCCGTGGTGTTATCTCCATTTTATTGAATGAAAGTATTTCAAAACATTTTCTGCCTCTCGGAAAGCATTTAGTGGTTTTTAGCTCAAACTTCTGATCTTAAATTTTCATATAATAAGCATGATCAGAAATACCTATTTCTCCGAATATATTTTTTAAGGAACCAGAATATAATTTGAATATAAAATATCAAAGGGATCAATAGGGTGAAAAAAATACACGGAATCATAAATTGTAATGATATATATGATTAATCAAAATTTATCAAATTTGCAAAAGAATCAGAAAAAATGGTTGATTATGTTGTTTTTATATTTTGAACCAAGGAGTCCATGAATAGGGATTCAGATGCATATTTATATAACATGCTCTCCTTTTTCAAATTTTTTTTTGATTGTGCTATCTATGGGTTATCTTCAAAAAGCATGTTGAATTTTTTTTTTGATAAGTAAAATTGTCATAGAAAGGCACCCAAACGGGGGACGCGTCCCAAACACAACACAAAGTCAAAGTCTTAAGCTATCAACAAAAGTCAGAAGGGACTCTGACAAAGTACAAAAGGAACCCTCCGACCAAAAGAAAAGAAAATTAAGCACAAAATATCTAAAAACACCCTAAGGTTGTTTAACATCTTCAAAAGATCTCTTGTTCCACTCAGTCCATAAAGCTCACCATAAGCAATGGGGGGCAACCCTCCAAGAATGTCTAATGTCACCCGCACCCGAAAATCATTCCAAGCTATAATGCAGCTTGCCGTTGACTTAGGTATGACCCATTGAACTCCAAAAATAGCACAAAGTAAATCCCATCCCTTCCTCGCTCTGGGGTAATGAAGAAGAAGATGATTAACTGTTACCTCCGCACACTTGCACATACAACACCAATTTGTCAAGATGTGTCCTCTCTTTCTTAGATTATCATCCATGGTCAGAATCCTCCCCACGAATATCATCCACACAAAGAAAGACACTTTCAAAGGGGCTTTAGAGTGCCAGATTCCTTTCCAAGGAAAGAAAGGCCCGTGAGAACTCACCATACTCCGATAAAAAGATCGAACCTCAATTCTCCCATGGCTCGATCCAGTCCATATCAGCTCATCACACCCTACATTAGGACATGTCTGTCCGTAAAGAAAGGCCAAAAACTCCATCATCTCCTCCACCTCCCAATCTTGCAAAAGTCTCTCAAACTGAATATCCCAAACCAGTCATCCGCCATCAAGATGATAGCACTGAGCGACCGTAATCTGTCTATCCAGCGCAATTCTGGCAAGTCTCGGATAAAGCATCTCAAGTGGTCTATCACCACACCAATGATCATTCCAGAAACTTACAAACTGACCATCCCTCACCTTAAAGCGAATGTGTTTGGAGAATTCATTCCATCCCTTCGCAATATACCTCCATAAACCAACCCCAACTGGTGTCCTCAATATAAGGGAGCACCATCCCCTTCTATCCTCTCCATATTTAAGACAAATAACCCGCCTCCAATACCTATCCCTCTCTGTCCCAAAACGCCACAACCACTTCCTTAAGAGGGCTTTATTGAACAATTTCAGTTTCCGCACCCCTAGCGCTCCTCTCTGAATAGGGCAACAAATCTGGTCCCAACTTACTAAATGATATTTAGGCTCCTCCCCCATGCCACCCCACAGAAACTTCCCCTGTAGGCTATTCAATCTTCTCAACACAGAAACCGGCAGAGGAAATAAAGACATGAAGTAGGTAGGGAGACTCGAAAGCGTGCTCTTTATCAGCGTCACTCTACCCCCTTTCGAGAGCTACTCCTTCTTCCACCCAGCTAACTGCCTCTCAAATGGATGCACCACAAGATCCCAAATAGAGGCTCTCCTCGCCTTTACCCCCAGCGGAAGACCTAAGTAAGTCAAAGAGCCCACTTTACATCCGAAAATTCCCATGCTCCTCTCTTCTTCTCCTGCATATGTCAACCCAAGGTTCTGCCCCATCCCCTCCACATTATTTCTCAGCCAATTTTCCACCTCCTTATTAACAGTTTGATTCCCCTCATAATCCCCTTCTCCAGGGCCCAAAGCTGCCAAAGGAAGTGTCAAGCCCCAACCTTTCTCCTTCTCATCGTTCCGCGTCACAATGGTATGATTAATTTCAACAGGATCAGGAGAGAATTCTCCCTCAGACTCATCCCCCCCCATCCCCCAATCAGCGTGAGCCCCTTCTCTTGAAAAAGGTTCAACATCATTTGTTGTTCTAAAACTATTCCCAAAATCCACCCCGCTATGCATCTTCATCTCATTCATTAAAGTTGCTGCAGCTTCTTTTTGGAGACTCAGTTGAATTCCTTTCCCAACACGCAGGACAATTCCACCATATAATCTGTCCGGTTTAATGGAAACAGCTTGAGGGTCATTATCCCTTAGACTGAGCTTCCCACCCACCTTCTCTGTTGTCAGGTACTGCCCCAAAGAAGCCCCGGAAGTCACACTCCTTTCTCCATTGAATGAGTAATCACCAGAAAATTTCTTTCCCAGTTTCCCCTTAGAAGAAAAAGAAGAAATTGGAGGAGAAGAAGTTAAAATGGGGTCCAGCCTCCTGTTAATAGGCCTACCCTGTGAACCATCAATCTTTTGCCCTTGTTCTGATCTCGATTTCATAACCTACTTCTGCTTTTCTTTTCTTGACCATCTGTTGGCCGTGGAAGAATTTTTTTTGAGAGAATGGGGCTTCTCAGAATAACAGCGGTCACCTTTAAATCCAGAACGTTTGTCAATTCCATCTTTAAAGGACTTCGCCCCCAACCTACGCCAGACCACCCCACTCTCATCGGCCTCCTTATGTCGCCTTACCAACACCACCGCATCGTCAGTTGATTTACAGCCATTAAAGCTCTGTGTGATGCGCTGAACGAAGGGCAAGTTCTTGTTTAAATCTCTAAAGGTTTTGATCTTCTTCGACTCAGCAGCCTCAGCATCTTTTCCATTCACAACAGGCCCATCTATCATTAGCCCAGACGAAGTAGGCCCATTACTAGTGCCTTTACCTTTCCTGGACTTTTGGTGAGAATGACGCTGATGCTCCTTTGGATGGCCCAGTCGTTCAAACTTATGGCCCAACCCAATCTGATGTAAATCGCCATGCCCTTCCTTATCATTTACTGGGCTTGAAAGTGGCCCAAACCTATTAGAAGTCCCGAAACAAGTCCCAACTGAATTTGAATTAGGAAAGCAACTTCTGTGATCACGAGATATTTTAACCATGTCCATTCTTTTAGCTCCACGTGTCCCCACAACTGTCTCCCATCCCTTCTGTCCGTTATCTTCAATCGACCCACGTGTCCACTGTTTTTTGCCCTCCTTTCCACGCATCTCTAGCACGTGCAAACCCACTCGTCCCTGTCCTTGCGCCGTTTCCATCCTCCGACGTCCCTTCCTTTGTTTGACCCCCTCGTCACTGCCATGACTGGTCCGTCGACTACCCTCATCCCTCAATCTCCACCATTCCTCCTCTGTTATAAGCTTCCTTTCGTCTCACCGTGCAAGAGACACAATAATAGGCACCATCTCCGGCAATATCACCTCCATGACAGCCACCTTGTAACAAAGCCGATCATCTTCAACCCAAACAAATTTCGGGATCACACCACCTTCTTCTATCGAGATCGTAACCTTCGTAGCATCTCTTGAAGCGTCGGCTTCTACCCCCACAAATCCTCCACATGCCTCTCCCACAACAATGAAAAAAGATTCACACCAGAGATGTAGTGGTAGTCCAAACAGTATTATCCTGCGTTCTTCCCTCACCCTTAAACCTCCAGAAATTCCAGCCCTAAAATACCACATATCGATTCCCAATCTAGCATCGCCCCCATGTTCTTCGACCTTTGAGCAAGACTTTGACTGCTTCAGCATGTGACGGCAGCTGAAATAGCAACAGTGAATACGGCATCGGCACCACCCTTACCCCACACGGAACTCGCCAGACCTTCGTAGCCCATTTTGCTATTTTTTCCACCGTCCCAACATCCTTATCAAATTTCCCAATGAGACATGATCTCAGCATCTCTCTTCTCTTCCATATTCCGTCATCTTCCACTTTGAGACATATCCCTCTCGTCTCCAGCGCCGGCAGCACCACAGTCTTCCCTTCAGTAAACAGACACGGCAATCGAGCAACCTCTGAGTACGAGCTCTTCATCCCAACTTTCACTCACTCCTTATCATTGATCAGCCTACTTTGTGTTGCATGCTTATTATCCCACAATATCCCTCTCAAATATTTGCAAACAGAGAACTATTTAGAGGAATTTTAGGAGATAGAATTTGGATGAAAGAGAGGGCATCACTTGGAGTTATTTCGTGCCAGGAGAGGGAGGGAGGGAGAGAGAGAGGGAGAGCTATGCATAAAATAGAAGTAACTGCATGTTGAATATCAAGCTAAGATTTATCCTTCTTGAGTGATGAGGTGAGAAATTTTTTTGATGCTTTCTTTTTGGTTGTCAAAATATAACACGAAATGTACTCTCTCTCTCCCCCCCTAGAAATACAATATTTTACTTTTTAAATGACCATCCATTGTGACAAAATCATGCCTTTTCCTTTAGCAAATTTGTTCCATGGCAAATAGATGGTTGATGAGTGAGTGGAACCCCCCAAATAATGTGCTCAGAGGTTGAGTTGAGTCTTCTCTTTTTCCAATTCTACAATGACCACTCCAGGTGCTGTCATTTATATCAGTTACTGGTTTATGAAAATTTGACCTGCTTTGTCTATGGAGTTCTGGATTCTCAGTCATGAAGAGGCCAGGATTGGTTAAGCCTTCAACTCATTTAACTGCTCTATCCTGTTTTGGTCTGATAATCATAAAGATTTGAAGCACTCTGGCTTTCTGATTCTGTTTATACTCTGTTGAGGTGCTTTTGGAATCTGATGCTGATTGCTGGCTCTTATGATAAAATAGGTTTCTGCTGATAATTTCAGGTTCTGTTATATTTTATTTATTGTTTTTCTTGTTTTTGAGCAACCAAAAAAAGGTTGGAGTATTTAATTTTATTTGTCTTTGCAGTTTGATGTGGAAAGGAGAAATATGGATTACCCGGATTGAGATTTGATGTGCCGGCAAGCGGGGTTGATGCTCTCAACTGTGAGTACCTTAGAAGCATTAGGCCTTATGATTCAAAAGTGTTTTATAAGTTGTTTCAATGATTTTGCATTGCAAGCTTCTTGCTCGGAGGTACAAACTCATCTAATTGTTTTTGCTTCAATTTACTTAATGATTCATTAGTCGTTATATCAATCCTACCCTGAATTGCTGTGGATGACAAAGTAAAATTAACCAACAAGCATATATTATTGAATTTGCTCCTAGTAAACTTCATAATACATTTTCAAATTGTAATATTGGTGAAGCAGAGTTAGTTCTTGATTTCGTTGATAGTGAAATGATTTTTGAGTGGATAGATATGGACAAAAATATAAATAACGACAGTCATATGATAAACATACTAACGTGGCTGTTTAGTTCATGAGCAACCTCATTCTTTACACTTCATTAGTCGTTTTCTCCGGTTTGCATTTTGGCAATCAAGATTGAGCAGGTGAGGTGAGCTCCTTTAGTTCTTTTCATTAGATTGCACCCCCTGTGTCTGATATAAAAATAGTTGTTACTTAGCCTACTTTATGTTTGTAGAAATCATAGGTGATGAATAAAACAATCCGTTACCAATCTTTTACCACAAGCGTTTTGTGTTAACAATTTTTATAGAAAGAAAGCAAATAAATAATAAAGTTTTCTATATATGAGAATAATCATACAATGCATTTGATTGATGAATGAGGAGGATATTGGGAATATGAAGTGGCTCAAGATATTCAAGTAAGCCCCCATTCTTTCTTCATAAATTCGTATATATGTTAATATCATTATTAGAATTTAATGTTTTTCATTTTAATTCTTAAATTATGTTATGCAAATATGACCGTAAGAGCAAAGTTCACATTGATGTCGAATGAGTGAGCAAAGTTCACATTCTTAATTTATTAAATTGACCCAATCTGTACAACTTTATTATATGTTATTTTATTATGTTTTTTCAGCAACCAGTGAGGGATTAGGGAGATTCTATGGATAACCTTTTTTCGCTAAATATAAATTGAATTTTAATTGCAACTTTTCACTTGTTTTCTTTTTCCTTTATTTTACCTTTTTGTATCGTATAAACCTTTTTTCGTATTGTACATTAGTATTATTGCCCGTTGAAAAACTCTGTTAGGCCATGCTAGTCCCACAACATATTATTAGATTGAGGTAGATAAGCAGTTCATTTGCCATAGAAAAGAGATAAGCAGTCCATATTTCTCTTTTTTTTTCTACAGTCTAAAGTGAATGTCATAGGTGTGCAAAAGTGAGCTTGCATTCTGTTTCTATTGAAACAGAATGTAACCCATTGGTAAAATTTCTGGATAGCCTTATTTTCCAAATAACAATTTCATTTCTTTTCCAAGATCAGTTTAATGATGTGTTATTTTCGATTTCATTTTTTCCATTTAGTATTTAATTTAAATTTTGTTATCATGTTGTACTATCATATTTTTCTAGATTTCCCATTTCATTGTATTCTTATCATGTTGTGTCCAGTATTACGTAAGTAAACATTATCCTAAAAGATTTAATTTTTGCTTACTATATTATGATCTTTTGTTGTCACACAGAACAATTGGATATTGCAAAGCCAAGAGGTACAAAAGAGTTGCTAAATTGCGAAGACATTCGGAAGACGAATTATTCGGAATTCTAGATATATGTAACAATTAAACTGATGATATTTCTCTATTTTGTTACATTTGATATAGTTTAAATTTTATTTTGATGAGGATAATAGACTCGACTTTATTGAGGAGTTTAATTTGAAATTTGGATGCATTGGATTTGGATTCTTTTTATTAAAAAATGTTGTACCCAGTGTACAAGTTTTCCGCTTGAGCAGGGTCTGGGAGAGGTATTGGAATTGAAATTTTCTTTATTGAGGAGTTTAATTTGAAATATATATGTATTGGAATTGAAATTTTTTTTATTGAGGAGTTTAATTTAAAATGTAGATGGGTTAGAATTGGATTATTTATATAAGAATCTAATTTAGAATTATAGAGCAGTTTAAAATTAGATTATGAATTGGATTCTTCATTTGGTTTTATTACGTTAGAGAAAATTTTTTATTACTGTATTTTAAATTTCAGCGGCGGTTTAAACCGTCGCTAACAAAAACATTTGAAATTGCAAACTTTAGCGGCGATTATAAAATGTCGCTATAGCCCTAAACAATATAACTTTTTTGGTTGTTAATTTACGAGATTTAGCGGCAGTTATAACTGCTGCTATAATTCAAAATTCTATAGTGGCTGCACTTATACCAGCAGGAAGAATAGTTGATGCCTGTTTCTCGCTAAAACTTACAGCAGCAGTTTTTAAATGTTCTAGCGACAGTTTTGATGCGCTAAAATGGAATTTTCTTGTAGTGGTCTTATGCCATCAAATTTCAGTTGTATAAGTAGAGGCAACTTCTATAGCACTATAATAGATGAAAGATTGACCAATTACCTAATATTTCCTATTCCAAATTGTAAGTGTATCTGAAGTACATAAAAATAATCAAATATATGCATGTTGAACTGTCTTATTTCATCAATGGTATGAAAGTTAATTTGACATATGTTAAACGTGACAGATTTACTTGGAAAAAGGGACCTAGCTCAAGATGAAGCAGCTAGATGACTTTGTGTTTGTTTACTTCACCCAAAAGGCTGATTTGAAGATGAGAGAGGAAAAAGTGGAGTTCTCATGTTCTTGACTTATCTTGATGGGCTGCAAAACGTTGATTACTTGCTATCTAAGAAATGTAAAAAGGAACTTAGCTCAAGATGAAGCAGCTGAATGACTTTGTGTTTGTTTACTTCACCCAGAGGCTTACTCGAAGATGAGATTGGAAAAAGTGGAGTTCCCAGGTTCTTGACTACCTTGATGAGCTGCAAAACGTTGATTACTGGCTATCTGAGAAATGGGCTTATTTCCAAAGTTTAAAATTATCATGGTTAGAAATGCGGCAAGAGAGACTTTTATCCAATTGATCAGAGTGGCATATCTGGTAGAGTTTTAAGGTGAAAAATGAAAAGTAACTTTCAAAATTGGTGTTAGAAAAACCTAGAAGATATTTTTAGAATGAAGAAAAGGGCGAAGTAGCAACAGGATGGGTATAAGGGGAAGTTGTTCTTGAAGAGACAGAATATGATCAAGAAGAACAAATAGATTGGGATCGACAACAATGGCAATGATGACTGATGGTGGGTGTACACACAAATTTCGTATTCGAAAATCTAGGAACAAAAATCAGTAACAAATAATGAATTTTATTAATTTAAGAAAAATGAGTACAATTCTCTGTGAATCTTTACAAAAGAAAGATAAATTCTTCTGATTCGATCTCTTTGGTGATCCGGCTTAAAGTGCTGCTAGAGCTTGATCTTGAATTAGATTGAAACTTTAATGAAGAACGACACGTGGATGATGTGTTTGTTGTTGTTATTCTTCAGGATTTAGATGTTTTGGAGCTTTGGATTTTGAGTGAAGAGTTTTGCAGAGTTTCAGCTTTTTTTGAGAGTCTTCTAGTCATCTTTCCCCCATCCCTGGACCTTTATTTATAGGCTCACCGGAGGGGTAGATTTGTAACTTTCTTTTCTTCTGATAATTATCCTATAATTATCTTTTATGATAATTGTGATAATTATCTGATATATACATAATAATTATTTTTGATGATAATTACATATAGGAAAAATTACATTGACCTTTCCTGTAAATAGGCGAAATAGCAGCTACCTCCCCTGTAATTTCAAAAATAACACTGATCTCCCTTGTCAATGTTGTCGGTTGACCAATAATGTAAAAAGACAATTATACCCATGTATTTTTACTATATTTTATTTAAAAATATCTAATAATGTAAAAAGACTTATCTACCCTTTCACTTTAACCCATTCACTTTTTTTTCTCTCTCCTCTCTCACCGTCTTTCTCTCCCTCACCTAACTTTTCTTCTCTTCTTCTCTTCTCTTTCTCTACAAATACATCCACACATACACACACACACACACATATATATATATATATGTATTACATATACACTGTATATACACAGATATACACATGTATATACACACATATTATATATGTATTACATAGCACTTATATATATATACACACATATTATATACATACACAAACACATGAAAAAAGCCAGTATAAATTATTGAATGTATGCTTGTATAGCCTCACCTTCAACACCACAACCGACCACCCACACCACCCACGACATCTTCTGACATAATTCCACCCCGGAGAAGAAATGACAAATGGTAGATCCGGAGGTGGAGGAGATGGCAGAGGTGGTGGTAGATTCGGAGGGGTAGTCGATGGGGTTGGGTCACCGGAGAAGGAACGACAGATGGTAGATCCGGAGGTGGAGGAGATGGAGCAATTGTAAATCCGAAGGGGTGGTCGATGGGGTTGGGCTGCCGGAGAAGAAATGACAGGTAGTAGATCTGGAGGTGGAGGGGTAGTCGATGGGGTTGGGCCACGGAGAAGCTTGGTGGGTTGATTCCGATGCCGACTCTTTGTATATATATATCCCCAAACTATCTTTCTCTTTCTGTGTATGTATATATATATATATAATTAAATACAAATAATTACAATTAAACTATCTCTCTCCCTGTATGTGTATATATGTGTGTGTGTGTGTGTGTGTGTGCGTGTGTGCATACAATGTTGTATTTTGTTGGGGAAGAAGATGATGAATAGTGGGGGGAAAATTATACACAAATAATATGTTATATGAGGGTATTTTAGTCCTTTTATACATTTTAGGGGGTATTTTGAAATTTTTAGCTCAAATATACAATGACATCATCAATTTTCGTACCTGCACCACTGACAGGGGAGGTCAGTGTTATTTTTGAAACTATATAGGAGATATCTGTTATTTCGCCTATTTACAAGGAGGTCAGTGTAATTTTCCCTTACATATATATATATATATATATATATATATCCATTATACCCATTTTTAAGTGGGTTTGGACTTCCCAGACAATTTAGATCAGCCCATAACCCATTTATTTGTGGTGAGTCTGTGCTTCAAATTATCTGACTCATTGGACTAGATTTCAAAGTGGGCTAAACTGAACATAAACCTAAATTATATTTTGGGTCCATTTTGTATTTTTTAATGTCTACAAATTGCCCCCACTTCAAGTCTCACGCTATATTGAGTTTGTCACGAATCTAAAGCGGGACTTGAAGTATTTAATTTTTGCAAAGTTTTTTTTTTTTTGTGAAAATCTAATTGCAAAGAGGATGTCTTCTTTGTGAAGTTGAATTGAAGTCTTGAACACAACAGGACTTTTTTTCTTGTCCAAGCAGAATTGAAGAGTTGAGGATCCTGTTGAAAATATCATTTTTTTTTCCTTGTTCAAGTGGAATTGAGGACTTGAAGATCCTATTGCAAATAGGATTTTTATTCTTGTTCCAACAGAATTGGAGTATTCAAAATACAATGTCAAATAGGATTAACTCACTACTATATATATGTAACATACGCTTCAGACCCTTCACATCAGAGAATAATTGAGAGAGATCCCACAAACCGCTATTGAAAGAAAATTGGAAGAAACACGGTAAGCTCTTCTATCTTTCTTTTTTTCTATTTCTTTCTCTTTTTTTTTCTTCTGCCGCCACTGCCTTCTTTCTCTTTCTTTTTTTTTTTCTATTTCTTTCTCCTTTTTTTTCTGCCGCCACTCCCTGTAACTTACCATGGTTGTATGCCTTAATTAGGACATATACATATAATAAATTTCCAAGCTGATGGCTCATGTTAGCAAAACTCATATGCAAGGTGCACTTTAGCATCTCCCATGTATACTGTACACATAATTTAGATCATATACATGTAATAAAATTTCAAGCTAATGGCTTATGTTAGCAAACCCCATATACAATGGTGCACTTTAGCTTTACCCATGTCCACGTGACAGTAACTTCTAGATTATATAACTATACACAGATTTTTGCCTTCTTTTCTTTCTTTGTCGTTTTCCTTTTCATTCACTTTCTGGTTTCAACTTCTTTCACGTTTTTTTTTCACTGCCTTTTTCCTCTCTGTTGCGCTTCACGCTGACTATGCCTTCAATTTTTTTTTTCTTTTTCTTTTACTACCAATATGCCTTCAACTTCCTCTTTAATTATTTTTTCCTTCAACTTCCTTTTTTTTCCTACTTCCTTTTTTCATGACTGAATGTGTAGAAACATAAAAAAATAAAAATATAAAAAATAAAGATTTCCATGGTGCCTACTAGTTTTGAACTTGAGACCTTAAGGAGATTTATTAAAAGACCAAACCATCTCTTCTGCACCACTCTTTTGTACTGTAAACTCTTGAAACAAAATATACATGTTACTGAACTTTGAAAGGAACATTTTTTTTAGTAGCAACTTTGTCTTTCATGACTGTTATTAATGAAATCTGTCTTTTTTTTTCCTTTCAGATCAGCTTCCACTTGTAGGTACTGTTCGAATTTTGTGCTACCTCTAGAACAACACACAGATCTATTGAACTCATCGAGGAAGAAAATTTTCCGTAAGTCACTCAACTCTCAGAATATGGAGTTCAAACCGCCATTCATTAGTCCCTTCGGGCTCCCTTAGTGTCATTCGGGGTCTCTTAGTGCCCTTTGGGGTCAGTTTTATTGTCCCTTCAGGGTCACTTTATCGTCCCTTCGGGGTCCCTTAGTGCCCTTTGGGGTCATTTTTATCGTCCCTGCGAGGTCCCTTAGTGCCTTTCAGGGTCACTTTATCGTCTTTTCGGGGTCCCTTAGTGCCCTTCGGTATCACTTTTATTGTCCCTTCGGGCCCCTTAGTGCCCTTCAGGGTCACTTTTATTATCCCTTAGTGCCATTCAGGGTCACTTTTATTGTCCCTTCGAGGTCCCTTAGTACTATTCAGGGTCACTTTTATTGTCAATTCGGGATCACTTTATCGTCCCTTCGAGGTCCTTTAGTGTCATTCGGGGTCACTTTATCGTCCCTTCGGGGTCCCTTAGTGCCCTTCGGGCTCACTTTTATTGTCTCTTCTGGGTCACTTAGTTCCATTGGAACAATTTCGTTAGTCCTTTGCAACCTTTTTTTTTTTCAATTTCTCTCACACTTTTTTTTCCTTATCAGGTAAACAATCTCTGACTTCTGCCAATCATGGTTTTCTTCAAAAGCTTCAAGACAAATACCGTAACTATTTTAAACGCGAGAATGATGTCATAGAGAAAGTAACTACACTTGATGTAGGTACCCCACTGGTTGGCCGTTTTGCCCCACGGGTGTCTCCGCCTAATGCTTCATACCACTTGTCACAATGGTCCAAAGAATTTTCCTGTATACTTGTGAATCTCGGCTATAACCATAATAAGGTATGGGTATCAATTTCAGAGGCTTTAGTGTTTAAATCTGCACTTCATGAAATAAAAGAAGAAGAATCTGAGTAATTTTCACTCATAGGTCATAAAATGCGCACTAAAGAAGTAGAATGGCGTGTTTCCTTTAAAGCTTCCGTTGACTTGGCGTATACACAAGGTTATTGGGAATGGTCAGAGGACATTTTGGATCATCACGACAAATTTCTTAAAGACAACAAATTATATGGTGTTATGTTTGCTTCTTTGTTCTCATATGATCGACATATGAATATAATCAGAGCCTTCCTTGAGTCTTGGTGACTTTCAACCAATATACTCCACTACTCAATCAGGGAGCTATCGATTTTCCTTTACAATCTGTATGTGATTGGAGGTCTCCCATTTTATGGAATATTTTACGAAGAAGTCGTCCCTTGTTAATTCTATGATAAGTGTCTCAATTTAAATTGCCACACTTTGCAATAAAACGAATTCCTTGCAGAATAGGGCTATCGAAAGGGGTGTCGAACCTTAGGGGTTATGGTTTGAATGAGTTAGTGTACGGAATTAATTCTAATTAAATTAAGAAATAGTAGGTTACTGATTTTTATATCTAACTAATAAAAAAATTTGAAATAAAACAAGAGAAAATAGAGAGTGTAGAAAATATGAGATGAATATAGGGGTACTGACTTCATCATTAACTTCACAGTTAATGGTCTATTGAACTAACTATGGAGAATTATATCTTGCATAAATGGTGTCGGTGGCTGCAAGCTCACCTGCATCCATCAAGAAGATAACATATGATTAAGGCTAAGTCATGGACTATCTTCGATTAGCATGGGTCATCTGCCTAACTACTCTGTTCTAGGGTGCAGTATAGTCCATATTATCTAGGCATACTCCATCAAAGCGTTTAATGATATATTCAGTGATTGTCATTGTGTAATAATCGCTCTCATAATCATAGAAAATAAGAGAGATTAAGTTCAATAATAACAACTAAATATCTAAGACAAGATAAGAAATCATTAAAACTGAATTTATAAGACTTTTATAACTCAATTGTATAAGAAGAATCCTCTAAATTACATAATCTATGCATGAACACAAAGACTCCCAATAATTAAAATAATCAAACTATTGATGCTTAGTTAGGGTTACATCAAAACCTATTGAGAATGGGGTTGTCGAAAGGAAGTATTGACACATTGTTGAGACAACTCGTTCTCTTCTCTTGTCAGTTAGTGTCCCTAGTGAATTTTGGGAAAAAGTTGTTCTCACAGCTATTCATTTTAGGTCTTTTTCCCTATAAAAAGTTGTATGGTCACACTTTCAATTACTTATTTTTACGGATTTTTTGTTGCACATGTTTTGTTCTTCGTCCCGGTGTTGAGCGTAATAAGTTATCGTCACACTCTGCCTTTTGTGTCTTTCTTGGTTATGGTGAAGGTCGAAAGGGTTGTTGTTGTTTTGATCATGTTGCTCATAAATTATATGTCTCTCATCATGTTTTGTTCCTTGATCATATTTCTTTCTTTTCTGTTCCTGTCGGCTCTTATAGCATGACCAAGTCAACCCTTATCCGCATTGATTCCTTCTCTGTTAATGCAAATAAAAATTTACCATCTACTGTTTCATCCTCCGTAGATGCACCACCTCTTATCACCCATTCTCCTCTTCCTGTTCAGCCTTTTCCTTGTCACTTCTCTAGCAAGACTCGAGTAGCTACTGATGGTGTAACATGTGATGTTTCTAATGCTCCATCCCCTCTTACGACCACCCAAGTTCCTCTTATGATTGTGGATCCTTCTCTTCTCGCCTCCCCAAGAGTACTCATAAGTCCACTTAGTTACCAGATTTTGTTTATTCTTGTTATTCTAGTTTATTTACTTCATTCTTTGCATCTATTCACACTTTGTGAGCCTACCTCTTATATAGAGACAGTTATTGATCCCTTTTGGTAGCAGGTTATAGCTGAGGAACTTTCTACTTTGCATCAAATGAATACTTGGGACTTGGTATCGTAAGAGCACAATTGGTTCTCGTTGGGTTTATAAAATTAAAATTAAATCAAATAGTTTTGTTAAGCGGTATAAAGCCAGGTTGGTTGTCAAGGGTTTTGCCTAGCAGTATGATTTGGATTATAAGGAGACTTTTGCTCCAGTTGCCAAGATGACCATTGTTCATGTTCTAATTGCAGTGGCCTCTGTCCGTCAGTGGCATATTTCTCAGATAGATGTTAAAAATGATTTTTTGAATAGAGCTCTTCAAGAGGAAATTTACATGGTACCTCCTCCTAGTGTCTCTCATAATCTTGAAGAAGTTTGCAGGCTTAAGAAGGCCTTATATGGACTCAAACAGGCCCCTCGAGTCTGGTTTGAGAAGTTCTGTATGGTTGTTACTTTCCTTAATTTTTGTTCTAGTGCTCATGATTCGGCTCTATTTATTAAGTTTACTTCTGTTGGTCGTATTCTTCTTTCACTCTATGCTGATGACGTGATTATTACGGGTGATGATGTTGATGGAATTGAAACATTAAAGACCAAATTAGCTAATCAATTTGACATGAAGGATTTAGGCCCTCTATAGTACTTCTTGGGTATTAAGGTAGCCTTTCACCTAAGAGTTATCTTCCTTCTCAGTGTAAGAACACAACGAATATTCTTCAGCGAGCTTGTCTTATGGATACTCGGACTGTTGATATTCCTCTTGAGCTTAATACTCGCTATGCTCCTACAGATGGTATTCCTTTGCCTAATCCCACATTGTATCGGACTATTGTTGATAGCTTAGTCTATCTCACTATTACTCGCCCCGACATTGTATATGATGTCCACATTGTTAGTCAAGTCATTACCTCCCCATCTACAGTTTATTGGGCTGTTGTTCTTTGCATTCTGCGTTATCTTCGGGGTACTCTCTGTTACAGTCTTGTATTCTCTTCGACATCCTCTTTGGAGCTTTATGCATACTCTGATTCTGGTTGGGCTGGTGATTCGACTGATCGTAAGTCTACTACATGTTTTTGCATATTCTTAGGTGAATCTCTCATTTCTTGGAAGAGCAAGAAATAGAAAGTTATGTCTCGATCTTCTACAGAAGTTGAGTACCGTGCTATGACATCTACTACAAATGAGGTTGTATGGTTGCATTGGTTCTTAGCATATATGGATGTCACTCTTTCTACTCCCATCCCTCTTAACTGCGATAATAAGAGCACTATTCAAATTGCTCACAATTCAGTCTTCTATGAGCAGATCAAGTACATTAAGATCGATTGTCATACCACTCGACATCATCTCTAACGTGAAAATATTTCTTTTCCTTTTTGTCTCTTCTTCCATGCAGATTATAGATTTCTTTACCAAGTCTCAAACCGTTCAACGCTTTCTTTTTTTGTTGGCAAACTCTCGATACTTCTTGCTGCCGCATCATGAGTTTGAGGGGGAATATTAGATATTAGATTGTTATTTTTATTGTATTTTTAGCTTTGAGGGTAGAATAGTCTTTTCACATTTTCTTGTTTGGTTATATAAACCCCTTTATGTGTATTCTCCTATTATTTTTTTACTAATAGAAACCCTAGCCCTCGTTTTTATCTCTCTCTTTGCCATTTTCACAATAGGGAATACTAAAAGTATCAAATTTCATTTATCTATTTATCATAAAAGTGAAAAAGAAAACGAAAAAAGAAAAAAAAAAGTTAGATTCTACTCTATAACATACCCTTACCAATAGTGGATCGCATGAAATAATCATCATCATCCTTGTCATAATCTCATATGAATGGGGTTGGCCACATGAATTCCCTTTTTATTTTATTTTCTATTATAAGCTAACTCTCCGCAAAAATTGAACTTTTTTTAAGTCATTTTTAATGCTTTCATCCCATGTTAAATTTGGGCAACCTCTTTGTGCCTTACTCTCTATGCAAATTAACCTGTCTCTTCTCACCGGTGCATCTATAGGTCTTCTATATATATGTCCTTACCACCTAAGTCTACTCTCTCTAATCTTATCTCTAATAGGTGCTACATCTAATTTCTTTCTCACATTATGGTTTGTAACCCTATCTTTTCTAGTCACTCTAATTATCCATTTTAACATCTTCATTAATGCTACATGAATTCTTTGTTCTTGCTTCTTTTTTAACGTCCAAACACTTTGCACTATATATAATAGTTAGCCTAATAATTGTTCTATAAAATTTTCCCTTTAGTTTATATGATTTTCATTTATCACACAAAAGGCCACTCGCTTGCCTCTACTTTACCCAACTTGCAGTATTCATTTATCACACAAAAAGGCCACTCGCTTGCCTCTACTTTACCCAACTTTCAATTCTACTAATTATAACACCATTTATCTATCCATCCTTTTGTATTAATAACCTCAAATACCGAAAGTGTTCACTCTGGACAATCCTTTGATTAAAAGGTCTTGAACTCAAAAGGAAATTGAAGTCTTTCCCAGGCAAATAAAAGATTAAATAATTAACAATATTTTTATGTTGGCTTCTATTATAATACTAAGAGTTTGGGAAGAATCAAGCAAAAGGTTTGGGTCCAGATGATGCTCTATACATGAGCTTGTATCTTTTTTAACCTGTCACAGTTTATGATACCACGCTATGATGTTCTTGATTTGTTGATTCTCTGCACATTTTCACTGTCAGATGATTGTTTAAGCCTATGCTCCATTCATGATTCATACAAACAAAAGCAACAGATTGAATCAAGTAATGCAAGTGAATACATTGTACAAGAATGTATATATTTACTTAAATTTGAACATGTATACTGTCCCTAGGAAAAAGTTAATAGCACAAATTAATGAAAAGAAGATTATGTGGTAAGGTCAAGTAGAATGTAGCACTATCTCTACTTGAGGCGAATCAAGACATAGTCAAAACCATTGACACCTGTTTTCTTGTATTAGTTGCTAAAGTCACCACTTTAGAACAAACTTTTTCTTTGAAGAATTTTTTATTTAGAGTAAATATCTTTGTCTCCAAAATGCTCTACCATTATAACCTAACTTTTTCCCTGTTATCTTCCATCTCAACTTGCTTTTTATTATTTGTTTTCTGATACAAAGACTTGTCAGTGGTTTTGTCCTTGTGTATGAATGTGATTGCTGCAACTTTTGAATGATATGTTCATTGCAATTGACAAACATTATAATGCATTATATCATTGATTGTGAATATATATATATATATATATATATATATATATATATATATCAAGAGTCAGGCTGCGACTATTTCAGTGTCCTGTGTTAAATATATATATATCAAGAGTCAGGCTGCGGCTATTTCAGTGTCCTGTGTTATATATATATATATATATATATATATATATATATATATATATATATCAAGAGTCAGGCTGTGGCTATTTCAGTGTCCTTTTTTTGGATTTTTGATGCCACAAACATAGAAATCTCTAGTATGAAAACCATTGAGATAAAGGGCTTTTAGGAGGGCGTCACTCTTTACAAGTTGGGTCTTGACGCTTGAGTTGGGGTAGAAGTGCCCTCCAACCTTTTTCCATAGTTGAATTGTAATACATCACCAAGCATTCACATTTCAAGCAAAGTACGGAAAACCATAGAAATCTCTCTCTCTCTCTCTCTCTCTCTCTCTCTCTCTCTCTCTCACACACACACACACACACACATCTACCTTTATACAAACCAAGGTTAATTCATGAATTCTTAGGAATTTTTGTTGCCTGAACATTACCAAGTCCTTGTTCAAGTTCTTTCATGAATTCTTTGGAATTTTTGTTGCCTAAACTTTACCAAGTCCTTGCTCTTATTCTTGAAAATCTTGTCTATCTTCATTGAATTTCATACAAGTTTTGCAGGAAGGAGTTCTATATCACGGATAAGATAACGGACTTTCTTTTTTTTTAACGGAATTTTTAAGAACGGTCAACTAACTAGATTTTTGTATAATTTTGTGATTTTCAATTCTTTGAAAACAAAACTAAACCAACTAACTTTTGCGTTCCATTTTTTTATTTTTTGTCCTCTCATAAAGTGATTGTTTTTATTTTGCATCTATTATACTTGTCAATCTAAGTTATATACTATTACACTAATAAATAGTCATCAGTTCTCAGTTAAAACTTGTCATCAAAATTTATATGAGCATTCTATGCTGGTTAGTTGCATCTAGCTTTATCCAACTTAAAATACCATAATACACACACAAAGAATGTATATTTTACAAATTAGTTATCCTATGTTATAGGACTCGAATACATGTGTCAAATACATATATATGTATCTATGAAAGGACACATGACTATTGCTAAATATTTATTTGATTTAATATTTTTATTTTATTTTCAGCAGAAAAATATTGACTTTATGTAAAATTGTGTTCAATATAGGTCATTCACTACAGTAAAATAGAATTATTAAATATGCTTTTTTAAGTATATACATTTAACCAAAAGTGTTCTGACACATTCTATACTCATGTCGGATCAACCAACTTGTGTTGACACGTGTACCGTGGTCCGTGGATCATATCTATGACTTTCCTAGAGGTGACACAAGGATAGAAAAATGTGTAGAAAAAAAGGGTTAATTGTGAGAAAGCGTGTGAGTAACTCTACAATTGAAGTACAACTAAGCAATGACGTGTGGACCTTATTCTTTCCAGTATAAATGGAAGCCAGGCTGGAATTACATAACGGTAACGCGACAAGTGTCTTCTTTTCAAGGTAAATCTAATAACTCATCATTCTGATTTTGCTACCTTTCTTCACATATCTAAGTTTTTTATATCACATATTAAGTATTAACCACGAGCTTTTTTTCTTCAATTAGTACTATCTAAATTAAACGTGTTATCATAATTAGTTACCAAGTAAATGAAACTTTTTTTTTTGTCAGTAGATTTTCGTTTGTGTATTTCACGAGGAAGAGTTCATTCTTTTTAATTTGCTGTCTCAAATTTTCATATATATATATATATATACACACTTTTATAAATAAATAAAAAAATGGTTTGAACTGTGAGTGAATGAAAAAGATTTATAATACATCTGATGTAAAAATATCGAATAAATCTTAATCGTACGTGTACAACACGTTAGATCCAGATTCACATGATATATTTACACCTAATATATTATAAACATATTCCAACAAATGAGGAGGATCATAATTCTTAAATGCTCACTACAAAAATTGTCCCATAATCTAATGAATGAGATTGATTGTTCGTAACGGTCATTCACGGGCATTTCTTTTACAAAATAATGATTTGTCAACATATTTAAGTACAAGACATGGTTGTTCACACATTTTTCTCTTGTTGTGTCAATTTATAGTGTACGATGTTGGTTGTTTTTAGTTTTTTTTGGTCCCAAATTCATGTCACATTGTCTTCACCATATAAACATTTTTGTTTTTTTCCTTGAATGTCTTCGCTGTATATTTAGATCGGCAAGTGTGGAAAGATGAATTCAAATTTATGAATATTGAATGATTCTCTCTTTTATTCCATGTCAATCTTCTGTAGAAAAGACCGGTATTGAGTTAATGGTCTTTGTTGTGACTAATTTTCTAAACGTCCTTGTTTTCCATATTTATCGTCTCTAGAAGATTTTTTTTAAGCCAATATTTTGTATAGATAACAACAGCTTTTTACGAAAGTTGACCAAGAAAGCATCTGTTTTCGGCAATATCATATCATCGGTGTCAGCAACTAATTATATCTTGTCACAAAAATAAAAATTCATTCACTTCAATGAGTCTTATTAGTTGAGTCACTTGTTCAACTTTATCAACTACTATTAATCTATGAAGAATCATTGTTGAATAATGGTTTAAAATTAGAGAAGTCCCACTTCATTAATCTTTTTCTTTTTATTGTTAATTTACTCATTTACTTCTAACTTTGGTACACTTGAAATCTCTCTCTCTCTAAACATGTTCCATTTGATCAGCACCCTTGGTCCTCCCCTAGAGCTATAGAGAGTCATGTTTCACCAAGGAGATAGAGAGAGTTTCAGTTTTAAATAATTTAGATGTTGAATTCTACTACAAGGGGCCAAATTTAGGTTCATTAGTTTAGTGGCGCCATTTGGATTCAATAGGGAGCCTAAAAGTACATAGATGTGAATGTTTTCAAAACTTTCAAATAATATAATCATCTCTCTGTTAAAACAACGCATCGATAATTAGAACTGTATAAAAATTAAGGACTCGTTTGATTTGTTATTCAAAAAATAATTTTAAAACAAAAAATTGTTTTGAGAGAATTAATTATAAAAGACATTTCTTTAAAAACATGTGTTTTTCATCGAATTTTCAAAAAACAGTTCTCAATTTGTCAACTAGTAGAATTTCTTTTTTCAATTCTCAAAAAATTAAACCTAGCAAGTCTAAGTTTTTATTAGAGTTTAAGAGGTTATCAAAGTTTTTTAATTTTAATTTTATTTGATAATATTCATGTTAGTATTTAATCAATGTACTATAGACAAATTCAAGGTGGTCGAACAAGCAAAGGATTAAGGTTCAAATAATATGTGATTTCATTATCAGTCGGTGCATTTTGGTGAGTAGTTTTAATTTGGAATAATTGAATGTAGAGTTTGGTGGACTAGGAAGAAAATCGATGTACTGAAATTTTAGAAATTTGAATATATCAATTATTATTGATATTATACGAAAAACTTGTAAATATTAACAAAAATCTATAATATTAGAAAAGGTGCGATTATGTTGAAAAATGCAAAGCTAGTAAATGTAGATATTTTTCATCAAGGATAGACCTAGCTAATAAATACCAGTCCAGCAGTTCTTGCTTATATATATATTATATATAGAGAGAGAGAGAAAGAGAAAGAGAGTATCTTTCTACCACACTAGAAAAAAAGGGGTCATTCATTTCACATCCAATCATAAAAATAATAAAACGAATTAAGTCGCTTTTGGAGGTCTTAATCTTTGGGGACTTGGGTGTGTGAGAGTCTAGTTCTCGTTCTACACGAGCCCAACGGTTCCTCACCCAACTAATACGCCACTATTGCTCAATTTAATAGACTATATATATATATATATATATTGTATTGGTATTAGTCAAGATTAAACCTTGACAAAGTTCCTCCTTAATTTCTAGCATTGCCACCCAAGTGTCATCTCACATCTACCACGTACTTTCATGTCTTATTCTCAAATTTACACTCAAGTAAAATTGTATATATTTACCCTCTCCTACTTTTGTAACAACATTATAAAAAAATATTTATAATACAATCGATTTAAATACACTAAATAAATTTAATTTACGACATATACAAAAATAAGCTCTCCCTCAAAATATTATACACTCCTGACAAAAATGCACCGAGTGAATGGTAAACGTATTCTTAAAACTTTGGAGATGGAATTGTCCTGATGACGTCAATTAATTGATTTAATGACGCAAGATGACACATAGTCACGCCCCTCTTCCGGGGCTCTCGCAGTCTATATATATTCTCTGCTTTTTAGCCTAACTAAAGCATCACAAACCAACTCATTTTGTTCACCCCCACCCTTGCTGCTTTCTAACTCATCACCTTTCAACTCTCTCTCTCTCTCTCTCTCTCTCTCTCTCTCTCTCTCTCTGAATATGGAATGCACCAGTACTCCACCGATGATCACAGTGTCCACTTCCTTCTCCTATTCTCATCCATCATCAGCTTCTTCTTCTCCTACCCAATTGTCTCCTCCAAGTGCTCCTCCCTCTCCTCCACCAGTGATTCTAAGCCCTTGTGCTGCTTGCAAAATTCTCCGGCGACGATGCGCCGAGACGTGCGTTTTGGCACCCTACTTCCCACCTACTGAGCCACTCAAGTTCACCACAGCCCATAGAGTCTTCGGAGCTAGCAACATCATCAAGTTGCTGCAGGTAATATATATATATATATATATATATATATAATTGCATGCCAATGCATTGAGCTTAATTTTAATTTGGAGGTAGAGTTCACATTTGGGTTCAGTGTGAACACAATACTAGGTCTTTGTTTTGTGTTTCAAAGTCTAGCTTTTCTAGGAAGAGTGACTTTAAAATTAGTTACTTAATTAGACTTTGGTTAAAGAGACAAAAGGAAGAAAAAAAAAACACAAAGAAAAAGTAAGGGTATGGTACTCTTGTTAGTTCAGTTTTCTAAGAATACTGTAAAAAAATAATCTGACTGTTTTTTTTTTTTTTTTTCTTGACAACTGTCTTTTTTTTTTTTTTGTTCTTAACAACTGCCTTTAAAAAATTAAACCAAACAGACATTTTTAAAAAAAAAAAAATTATTTTACAAGTTGTCAGAGCTCGTAATTCACCTCTCATTGAAACAGCAAAAGTTATATCATTAAACTACTCGCCCATTGGTTCAAATCGGGTCTCTTCCATAACCTCAAATGCTTTTTTTTTTCTTTCTCGTTTTTATGCAATATTAAAGTATATTTTATAGGAATATTGAGGTTGAATTGAACAGTGGTCCTTTATTTGGTGAATTGGGCTCCACCTCTTGGATATACGGTTAGGAAACGTTGACATTTTCCCTTCTTTCACGAAGAAAATTATTCACACTAGAAGGTCAGAGTAAGAGATGCCCCCAAATGACTTATAAGTATGATGTAGAAGTTTATTGTTGAATAATTAAATCAGAAATTAATTCTTTTTCTTTCTTGAAACCTTGGCTCAAGACTCAGTTAACCTAATGTCACCAAGATAGAGGTAAACTGATAATTAAGAATTAATTTTATAATTTTATATTCTTTACCATGAACTGTTTTCATCGAATAGTGTCGACTCAATATAATTTAAAGACCTAAGTCAAAAACTCTAAATATGAGTGACCATTTTGATAATTAACAAACATCCCGTTACAAAAAAATTCAGGAACTTCCCGAATCTCGGAGGGCAGATGCAGTGAGCAGCATGGTTTATGAAGCAAATGCAAGGATCAGAGATCCAGTTTATGGTGCGGCGGGCGCGATCTGTCAGCTGCAAAAGCAAGTTAGTGAGCTCCAAGCAGAATTGGCGAAGGCACAAGCTGAGCTTGTTAACATGCAATGCCAGCAAGCTAATTTGGTGACCTTGATTTGCATGGAAATGTCACAATCTCAACAACCTAGCCCTCAACACCAACCCTGTGAAAATTGGAGCTTTACTTTTGATGATTGGGAGCCTCTTTGGACATGATCATCCAAACAAGTCTTGCAGAAAGTTTGAATTAAGGTTACATCTTCAAGTGGAGGGATGAGAAAATGGAGGAGAGTTGAGAGGTTGCATCTCTAAGTGAGGATCATTAATTAAGAAATTAAAGGTGGATCATACATAGAAATATTTCAATAAGGATATTATTTGTAGTAAAGCAAGCTTCTTCTATAGTCATATTAAGGAGTGAGATCTTTAACAAAAGCAAATGTAACTTCTTATGTGTTTTTCTCCTACTTATAATTTTTCCAAAGGAAAAGAGTGAGAAAAGAATAAATTCTAGCACAAAATTAATCGCACGTGTCATCGTGTTCTTATTTTTTATTTTTTAACTGTAAAATTATCAAACACGTATATCTCGACATGAGAACAAGCCTTTGTGTATCAGTAAGTTTGTTCTATTATGACCTACATTTTACGAGTTTAAAATAAAAAAATGTGTTTTTCATGATGTTTTGCTACATTAATATATGTGAATCCAAGTGTGTCAAATTAATTCATATGAGCTAAAAAAAATTAATGTCAAATCGCACTAAATTTCACCGTGCTTTCAAAAAGTGGCAAAAGACCCTATGCTATTTTTATCACCATATAATCTCTCAGTGCTTTCAAAAGTTGCAAGCAAGTCCTTCATATTTTGCAAAAATACCCTTTTCATCCTTTCAATTAATTTTATCAAAACAACCAAAAACAATTTATCAAGATATAAATTACTAAATTAATTAATATGATAAACTCGTCTGATGTGGCTTTCTACAAACTTTAAAAACATTCAGCCCGTTTGTGCAAAGGCTATATCAGAGATATGGCATGATAAGTTTTAAGCAGAAGTAATTACAAAAATTTAAAAGAAAATCACCTTATTAGATGAGTCAAATTTAATTCATATCCGAAACATCAACCAAGAAAACCGCATAACTATTTAAACATGTATCACAAAGACAAGTACGTCTACAATATATTCAGTGTAAATACACTAGATAAATTTTGACTGTGCGTGTAGAACACGCATAATGAGTTTTATTACGTGTGTACATTACACAAGGTCCAGATTCACCTGCAATGTATTTATATCGAGTGTATTGTAAATCTTTTTCGTAAAGACAATGCATAAAAGTAACAGAATTGAAATGGAGAAGAAATACGCATAGCCCATTCAATTGCAGGTCAATATGCCAAAATGGAATTTTTGAGTGAGAAAAATGACAAAAGGAATTTTTTGATAAAATTAATTGAAAGAATAAAATGATCATGCAAAATGAAATTTTTGTAAAAAATGGGAGTTGCTTGCACGGTGACAAAAATTACACCGTAAAACAAGAATATTTTGCAGACTTTTTAAAAACACAGAGATTTATTAGTGCAATTTAGCTAAAAATTAAGCTTAAACTACTATAGGTCTTTAATGGAGCATATGTGGGTAGCAGTGGGACCCAAATCCAACTAGCTAATAATTGATGGAGAATATGTTGGCAAAATAAACTAAACGCGTTTTGAGCTCTTAGCTTTTTGCCACTTTTGCCATGACACGTGCAACCATCAGATGATTCTCTCTAAATTAAGTTTTGAAACATGTTTTAGTTTCTAAGCAAGAATATTTTGTTGAAAAACATACACCTAATTGGTTCCCCAATCTTATCTCATCTATTAAACAAAATGAAAACAAGTTTCAAATTCAATATTGTTAACAACTCCAACCATATGTTTTTTTTTTATTACAATGACAAACTTTCCATTCATTGCTGCTTAATGATATGTTCATACAGAAAAATAAAAGGTCAATGATTCTCACCTAAAACTTTTACTAAGAATTTTAGCGGAATTGGTCGTATCCAATACATTCAATAGCTAAAACTCATTCGTCTAAATTATTTGATTAAAATTTTTAGATCTAAATAGCATTGTCCAAACCAAAATGAATCTGAATTATCTCTTATGCAGTAAAGATGATAGAGATCTTGAGGTAGAGTGGAACCCACACCATTTTTTCTCAAAATTTTCACCGTGTGCGCGGAATGAACTATCAAGTGCATAGGAACCAAATCAAATGATCCAAATACAAAATTTAAAGATCAATCCAAATGAACCTTTGTGAATGGTAGTTTATAAGTGGTGACGGTTAAATTAGAAGAATTATAATGCATTCGGTGCATAGTGCAAAGGATGAATCTCAGTTATACGTATATAATAAATATAAGGGAGACGATATTCGCACTCCTCTTTGGAACGATTGCACTCCACTTTCTTTTTCATTTTAAAATAAATGACAAGAAAGTCCATAAACTCATTAATTCATCCTCCTTTATCTTATAATACCATAACTACCCTTTTCACTAATAAAACATGTGCATAATTTTCTTTATTCCCTAAATCTACTTTTATTAAACCAACAAACAATTACCACAGTAATGTGATTGTGTGCAAAGGTATAGAAAAATTTTATGTCATAGTTGTATATCATACTCATGTTTATTTTCTTTTCTTTTCATAAGGTCACTATTTTTGTGACTTTATTGTCAAAATAGTTAAGATTTTTATCATCAAAATGCTAAATTTCAAGATTAAAAGGTATTCCAAATTAATTCTTAAAAAACAAAAAGAAAAAAAAATTCAAAAACTAAATTCAAAGTATACAAAAGAAGAGATAATAGATACAAAGTAGAGAAAGAGAGTTTGAAAAGGTTGGAAGTCCAATGGAAAAGGACAGGTTCAAAAAGCGGGAGACCAAAAATGTTAATTAAAAAGAGATGGGATGAAAAAATAATACCATAAATGAAAGGGTAGTTGTGGTATTTGAAAAAAGTAATTATTTGTTTATAAAGTTAGGATTAGAAGAGTCTTTTTCTTTAATATTAAAATGCGATCGTTTAAAAGTAGAGTACGAATACCGCTTCGCTAAACATAATAAAATTCATTATAGGTATGATATACGAATTAACTAAATTTGCGCCGATGCAACTGCACCGGACGCATTGCCATTCTTCTCGTGCTTAAGGATTGATGACTAACTAACATCTTTTCATTGGATAAGCCATTGTCAAAGTCAGGACCAATTCTATCAACAGTATTTAAGGAGTCATTGGTTTCATTGGTTGGGACCAGCCCTTCACATGACATTTCTTGAGAAGTCTCGTCAAAGAAAAACAAAAACAAACAAAAAACAAAACGTAATGATGCGATGTTTTGGTTTTAAACCTGCGTACTGTGGCATGTGCTTAACACCTAAAGTCCACAAATTAAAATGGTTTGATAAACTCATACAAGGTTTGCTGGGGAAAAAAAAAACTTTTGTAAGAAATTAGGTTAGCAATAGTGTTATGGATAGAGATTTTACTTGTGGTATCATTGACTATCCTTATATTTAAAGTTTCAAACACATAATACTCTCAAACTTAATAGCATAAGTTTTTTTAATTGTTGGATCCTTGACAAATAAATCAATTATAAGGTTCTTCCAAATGCAATTTATTCCCAAAAAAATCAGATGGTGGTTATATTTAAAGTTTCAAACACATATAATACTCTCAAACTTAACAGCATGAGTTTTATTAATTGTTGGATCCTTGACAAATAAATCAATTATAAGGTTCTTCCAAATGCAATTTATTCCCAAAAAGGAATCAGATGGTGAGCTAGTCACTTTTATTGAAGCAAATTTTTTTTTCCCTTTCTAGAGCTTGCTTATTATAGAGAAAAATTAATTTAAAAAAAAAAAGAGAGAAAAAAACTTTAAGAAGACACAAAAAGAAACAACAAATTAAAGTAATTTTTGTAATCTCTCAATTAATTATGTCTTTCGATAATAGTCCAAGGTGTCGTCTAGTTCATATTTCACTTTCAACTTAACACGACCAAAAAGCAAATTTGTAATCAAATATATAATTGATCCAATCATTTACGACAACAACTGTGGTTGAAACCTTCGCACTGATTCTGGCCACGCCAGACGTTTAGAAGATGCTCAAAATCAAGACAACCACTGTAGTAATGGAACAACTCTCCCACTACACAATGCAACTTGTACGACCGATTATACCTACTTCTGTCAAATTAAAGGATAAGCTCTCTTAATAGAAAACAAGCTCAAAAAGACACTCAAGTATCTGACAGTCGAAAACATGTTCGAAGATGTCATGTCAAGCATGGGTTTAGCCAACATGCCAAATCCATGTCAACACGTGGGTAGGTACGTAATTTGCTCACATCGACTTCATCACAGTTATCTACGTGGCGTTCATCTAACTGTGGGTCACATTTCTCTAACACTATAAATAAAACTCATTTATGATGCAGAAGAGGTCCTTACACTAACACACTTACTTTCATACTTGTACCTTCAACTTTTAAACCTCTATACTTAGTTCTTTTACATAGTGTAGCTCTTAACTTACATTTCTTGCATTATACACGCTTTCATAGTGTAACTAGTATCTTTAGGCTTTTATTCCTTGTCATTCACATGTTTTCGTAGAATCATAGGGTAAGGAGGAGCTCATAGCTTAGGTTTCATTCATTTTACAAAGTTTGTAACTCTTTAACTTAGAAACTTCAAGTTTGTACCGAATAAGGGACTGTAACTACTTATCTTTGTACTACTTCCAGTTAATGAAGAGAATTATAGACACCCCATTTTTGACCTCCTATTTTCATCCCAAATTCTAAAATTAGGAGCACGGAGCTCAAATCCCATTTCTCAAAACATTGGTCGAAAGGGGCCCGTATAGGCAGCCAAAATAAATAACTACAGTTCTGATTGTCAAATTGACAAACAGACTTCACCAATGTATTCATTAGATCCCAAAACCTTAGAAAATAGTGCCCATTAGAATCACAAGTCCACACGAGCACCTCAATTTAACCAAAACCCTAAATAAGGGTAAAACGGCCATTTAAAAATAATCAACTTACAATCCGATTGTCTAACCAACGAACCTACTTACCCATTTAGTCCAAAATGGTCAAAATGTGAAATATATTTTTGTATTTAGCAATCTTTGGTGTCAAAACTAAACATGATCAAGTTGTTATCTTTGATTTATATTCTTGTAATTGAAGTCTCAGAGTGAGCATGAAATTCTACACCAACCATGCAAATGTTCTTCAAATGGATGAAGCTTGAATCTTCAGAAGAAGACATCAATGATCTAAACAAGGATTTGATCAATTAAAATTTTTAACTAGTTTTGATTGCATAAGGACATCATTGATCAAGTATAAGAGTCACTTAGTCCAAGTAAAGTGATGAGAACACATATATTTCAAATCGAGAGGTTTCAACCTTGAAAACTAGGATTTTTGAGCTATTTTTTCAAAATCTTAAAGGTTAGGCCGGTCCAACTCAAACCTAGACCGGTCTATGAAGTCTCAATACTTCACAACCTACAAGAAAAGTCCTAGATTGGTCCAAGTGAAGGCTGGACCGGTCTAAGGCTTCTGGGGTAGATTTTTGACTTCTAGTGTCCTGTTTTGACCCGAATTTGACTCTGAAATTGCCTTAAACTTTAGGACTTGTTTCCTATTGATTTTTAACTTGTTTTTAAGGAAAATTAAGATTTTTAACATTTATAAAAATCTCATATGATTTCTCTCTTAGTAAGCTTTCGGTGTGCTTTCACGAAATTTTCAATACACATCAAACATATATTTTTAGATAGATAAAATATTGAGATATTTTTCAATAAAGAACTTAAATTTTCTGTTTATATTTTTTAGAGCACACACATATCATTGAGTGATTTTGGATATCTTTTTTTGCTTGATCAATAGTTCGAAGACTGCTTCAAAGATTTCTTCTTGATCTAGCTATTGGATTGTTTGGTTTCTTCTACAACTGTTCGATGGTGAGGAAAGAGAAGAAGATCACACTACCAAGGGGATAAAATACTTGCTGAGTGTTCGTGTTCTTCCAGTTACCTTTCTACAAGGATTTTGATATTATCCGAAAGTCTGCAGTAATTGGATAAGGGAGTCGCAATAGTAAGCCTGAGGTGTTCCATATCAAGTTCTTGTTAGAGTGGAGTGAGTGTGAGTCTAGGATAGAGTTTGTTGTACTTTGCTTTGACAATAGTGAATTTGGTTTTACAGAGCTACAAAGCCTCACCCGTGGTTTTTTTCTGATCTGAGTTTTTCACGTATATCTGGTACATTCATTTACTTTACTGCACTTTATTTTATTTACTTGCTTTGTGAAATTACTTTAATTTTTAATTGAACTTAAAATTAAATAATCTGAAAGATTAAGCAAAAAGCAAATAAACCTAATCACCCCCTTTAGATTTTAAACAAGCTTTTGTAGTCGCTTCCACACCCCACAACTCACACAAAAACCTCAAAAAAGACTACTCATGGGCATCATGAGTCTTCCTGAACAATCTGTTGACCCAAACCCCTATATAGGAACAAGATGATCAACTCAAAAGTTTAACCAAGGAACCAATTGTCAAATTAATGCACAGACATCACCGTTGCATTTAGAAGGTCCAAAAATCATAGAAAACACTATAATCATAAACCTTTTTCCACTTTGAACATCCCATAGACCAAAACCCAAAATTAGGGTCAAATTGGTTAACCCAAAAGTTTGACCTACTAACTGATCATTGAATCCACAAAGGAACTTCATCATCATGATTGCAAGGTCAAAAAATTCAGGAATACACTCTAATATTGGCACATTTTCAGTCTGGACACCTTTTTTGACCAAAATCCTAGTTAAGGGATAAAATAGTCTTTTCGCTGCGCACACTGTGTAAGACAGATCTGAAATTTTTTCTTTTGGATAAAATAACCTCATTTTGTTCAATGACATAAATATAGTGACATAATGAATGAGATAACCCCAAAAATTCTCCAAAATAGTACATTCAAAAGGACATTTTTTTATTTATAGCCAAAGAAGGACACCACATTCCTCATTGAGGTGTGCGGAATATTCTGCACAGTAGTATGCAAAATTTTTCGCATACCTCAATAAAGTATCTCCCGAAAAGATTTTACGGTCCAAATTTGCTTGATTCAAAGGTTTCGATTACCCAAACCAAAAACCCACTTTAGATAGCCAAGATTTACTCGGGACTACACCAATTTTCACCACTTTTCAATCCAAGTTATCTAATACAAAAATTGTCACTCAATTCAACTTTCTCTAATCCAAAGGTGCACATTCATTCTTGCAAAATGGTCATTCTTACTATGCCATTATGTATTAAAATGCAAGACCAAAATGGTCATTCTCACTATTTAATCCAAGGGCTCCATTCACTCCATTCAATCCAAGGGATAAGATTGTGTAGAAAACCTCCACTTTTGCCTATAAATAGTGGCTTCCTCTCTTCATTCCCACACACTTGAAGACACCCTTTCTCCCATCAAGTTTATATGTTCTCCCTCTCTCTACAAAAGTCTTAGAACTCTTCTTCTCCCTCTCTGTAGAGAAGACTTAGAGCTCTGCCCCTTTCTTTCTCTATATCTACACTCACTTACATCACCGTCAAGCCTTCATCTCCTTCAACTTTCTTCACTCAAGCTCTCTTGCCATGAAGATCCATTAGAAGGTTGTCTTGGTGGTGAAATCCTTCTCCACCATTGTATGCTGCTCATCTTCACTTTACATTCCATGTACTTAATCATTCTTGCATTTACTTATCCATTAACTTATATTTACATTTACTTGTCTTTATATTTTGTTACATTATCTTTTCTAGTCTTTACATTACATTTTATATATTCCATATTATAGTTGCAAGGCCTCATGTTCATCATCAATATTTTAAGCATTCATCATGGAGAGTTGTAAAAGATTGATGTTGGATGGCCTAATATATATATATATATATATATATATATATATATATATATATATACACTCATTACTTTCTTTTACCATTCTATTTAATATATATATATACACTCATTACTTTCTTTTACCATTCTATTTAATGTTTCATGCATTTTTCTTTTATTCTATACATATCTCTCACATACATCTTTTATCTCTCTCATTTCTTCCACTATTGTGCTCAAAGCACACTTGCTTAGTTTGAAACTTATTGATACTAAAATAGTTATGAGGTGATTATCTTAATCATACATGTTCCACACACCCCCACTACGGTGATGCTAGGGGTAAACATGGCCCTCTACACCCTCCTGTGCGGATCACATGGTGGATATTTGGTGCCAATAGAAGGAGGGTAGGTCGGACAATAATGTATGGTCCTACTTGCACTTTGGTTGGATATGACATGATCTAAAACACCCCTACTACGGTGATGTTAGGGCAAGCGTGGCCTTCCTATGTGGATCACGTGGTAGACATTTGGTGCCGATACGAAGGGGGTAGGTTGGACGACAAAGTATGATCCTACTTTATTCAAGTGGTTATTTTCATTCTTCAATTTTCACTTCAAAACTCACTTTATTCAAGTGGTTATTTTCACTCTTCAATTTTTATATCAAATACACTTTATTTAAGGGGGGCTTTTCATTTTCAATTTTCAATTCAAATATCTAATTTTTCATCTTCACTTTTCAAGTTTCAAATACCTTTTTTATTTTTAAAATCCTTTTATCTAAATATTATTTTTTCACATTCATTCTTCTCAATACATTTTCAAAATATACTCACTCTAGCATTGATTTTTCATCCTCAAATACATCTTCATACTTCATTATACACTTTATCAAGTGTTGAATTGTTATCCTTACATTTTCAATTCCAAATACATTTTCATTCCTTAAAACACACTTTATTATATGTTGATTTTTCATCTTTACATTTTCATTCCGCAAAACACACTCTATCAATTGTTCATCTTTCATCTTTACATTTTTAATTCCAAATACATTTCATTCATCAAAGCACACTTTATCAAGTGTTGATTTTTCTATCCAAAAAATTTCAAGTTAAAGATACTATTTCTACAAAGTGTCGCATCTTTTCAAACCCAATATACATTTTCTATAAATGACACTTTCTTTTGATATTTTTGCATTCAATACATGCTTTCTTATCAAACCCAATACAAGCTTACATGCTTTTATATATGATTCAACTTTCGCATTCAATATAATTTCAATCCATGCTTTATTTCCAAATTCAATAAATACTTTTCATGTTTAATTATCAACTTCAAGTAAATGTTCAATAATTTCTCTACACATTCATTTCCAAATATATGTTCAATACTTGCATCACATGTTCAATGTAAGAACCGTGACCATTTTTGGCCGATTTTTCTTTAATTTCATTTATGGTCATATTAATGCTTTAAATAATTATACAAGTGTTTTATATGTAAAATACATGTTTCAGAACTTGTATAAGTGTTTGAAAAAAATTTCAGATCGCTTAGCAAAAGTTGACTTTTTTGAGTTTGGTTAATCCACGGGTCCCGTGGGCTCTGAAATTTCAAAAGTGTCGAAATGACTCCAAATTCAGAGGGTAGCTTAAATAAATTATTTAACACGCTATGGAGTTAATTTTGTGTCAATCGAAATTACGAAAATTGAAAACGGAGTCCGAAAAGATTTAGTGAAAAGGTAATGACATTTTTATAAATAAGAACACTAGGTCTATAAATGGCAAAGAGAGAATTCATCAAATACATTCCCTTATTTCCTCTGGCAGTCGTGAGAGGCATATAGATACACGTGTATATCTCTATATCTTCTTCACTTCTCCATTAAATTTGAGAAGCTTAGGCCGGGAATTGAGCGATGCCGAAGAAGAGAGAAACGATTTACGCATCGAGAGCTCGAGTTTGATCCATCCGAAATCAATTTCGAAGAAGGTTGAATTTTGGGTGAGAATTAGGAAAATCATTTGGAAGCTCTTCCAAATTGTGGTAGGGATGCCTAACCCATATAATCCAAGATTTTTGTAAGTATATTGGTTATCTATGGCAACCAATTAGTTATATGAGATAATTAGATATTTTTTTCAATATTAAAGCATGTTAAATTATGTCAATTAATGAATTCTTTATACCTAATGATGCTAGTACATGTTTATAATTGCTTTAGGTATTTTTATAAACATGTTGAAATTGAGTTGTGGAGTAACTATGTGAATTCATGTATATGTGTAAAGGTGACACTATGTGTTTAAAAATTTGACTTGAAAGAATGATTAATTGAAAAACATAATTTAATTGCTAATATATGAATTATATGAAATATGGAAGATATAAAATTATATGCGATGTGGAAGATGTGAAGTATGTTCAATGTAAATACATGTGATGATTAAATGAGAATTTGTACGAGTGTGGTATTGAATGTCTCATTGGTTTTAAATGGTGAATGTATATTGGATTGAACATGTGGGGTGCATCTTCATTGGCACGGTGAGGGTGGTGAGCTCAATTAGGTGACAAGCCCTCTTAACGAGTGACGGGGTAATTCGACACATGGAACCTTTGCAGGGTGGACTGGTAAAGGAGCCCCAGTATAATAGAAAGGACACTCTCCAAAATGGAGTCCTTCGATGAAGTGGACTGGTATAAGAGTCTCGAATATGTGGGATTGGTTTGTCCAAGAGGAATTGGAGACCAATGGATGTGTGGAGAGGATGAGGGAGTTGTGCATATCATGTTACATTTTCACGTTGCTTATGATATGGTTGTGATATATGAATATTTGCTTAATATGATTAAATACAAATGTATGTTTATGTGGTATTCATGGAACTTGCAAAATTATATTTTAGACATCTTACTGAGCGTGTGGTTGCTTATCTCATGAGGATTAACTCTTTTTAAAAAATGAAAAAAAGGTGGTGGAGCCTCCCCAATGGTAGAGTTGGCGTGGAGCGGAATTAGTTTCATTTAAAGACAATATATTGCTTTATTTATATGCAAGTCTGAATTGTGGACTATATGCATATGACAAACATGTAATAATCATTTATGTTTAAAGAACATGTATCATTTATGCTTTATGGTTGTATACGCTTAAATGCATATTTTAGCATTTATTGTTCATAACTTATGATTGCTTACATTGGAAGCATGGTATTGAGCATGAAAGAATGCTAGATGTTTTAAATAATGAATCATTTATCTATGTTTATGTCCACATGTATAAATTTGTGAGAATGGTTATATTAATGTATATGTGATGTATGATACGTATATGTGTTAAGAAGTGACATTGGGCTGAAAATGATCAAGGTGTTAAGCTGCAGGAAATTATGCAGGAAAGGATTTCGATAATGCGAAATCCCTGTTTCGTATGATCAAAATTTTTAATTGCGCTAAACCAAGGTCTCAATCGTGCGAAAAAATTGCAGGGTTACAGACTGTCAAAAGTCTCGAGAATTGAAAACCTTCGATAGAACCTCGATCATGCTAGAAATTTTGATTGTACGAAACATTTGTTTCGCATGATCGAAGTAATTCAATCATGCGAAACCATGGTTTCAATTGTACAAAATACCACAGGAACTGAAGGTTATGAATGGGCTTATATAGGTGTATTTTTATCAAAAGGAGTTTGTGATGGACTTGAATTGTATATGCATGCACGTTTACATTGTATTAGTGATATAAAAAATGCTTTTGCTGATTTTCAAGATCATAGCTTAGATTAGTTGATCATTGTGACATGTCTAGTAAAGGATAAATGTGTTGATGGGTGTAAAGGCTTCCATGACAAGTTATGACCCGACAATTAGGAGCGTGACAACTTGGTATTAGTAAGGATATCAGATGGTGAAAGTTGGTAACTTGTTATGGTTACTCGGGTCATGGGATCACGATCGGGTGATTATGACACCTCACTACTCGGAGTTCGGGCTTGGAACGGGAGAGTCCCAGCGGTCCAAATTTCAGGGCGTGACATTCAATATTTGTTCAATACATGCTTACATATTCAATACTTGCTCAAAGTAAGCTCACATGTCCAATATTTGTTCAATACATGTTCAATGCTTCTTCAATACATGCTTACATGTTCAATATTTGTCGAATATATGCTTACATGTTCAATACTTGTTCAATACAAGCTTACGTGTTCGATACTAGTTCAAAACATGCTCACATGTCCAATATTTGTTCAATACATGCACAGATACTTATTCAATACATGCTTACATGTTTAACACTTGCACACCTACATGTTTATGTGTTCAATACTTACTTGATCAATGCTTACTCACTACTTGCTCCATATGCTCTCGTGTAATACATGTTCAATTTTTAATACTTATTTTTGATACATGCTACGTTTTAAATCTTAGATATGATAAGCACACTTCCTTTCATTTAGCACTTTACATAAAATAATTCTCATATATCAAACTTCTTTTGAAGTCATATTTTATCCGAGTCCCTTGACTCATTTCGATTTTGATCAAACTATTTACGACCCAATTCAAGTTCAATTTGCGGTCTTTGAAGACCTTAAACCTATTGCAATCATATTCTGAGTCCCTTGACTTAACCTAAGCTCAATTAGCGGTTACGGAGACTTTAAACCAGATGTGTTCAATAAAGTCATCTATGACTTATTGAAAATCATATTAATGGTCTACGGAGACCTTAAACTCGATGCGTTCAATAAAGTCATCAACGGTTTATTGAAGATCACATTAGTGATATATGGAGACCTTAAACCCAATACGTTCAATAAAGTCATCAACGACTTATTGAAGATCACATTAGCATTCTATGGGGACCTTAAACTCAATCCGTTCAATAAAGTTATTTACGGCTTATTGAAGATCACATTAGCGGTCGACGGAGACTTTAAACTTGGTGTCTTCAACCGAGTCATCTATGACTCCTTAAAGATCAAGTTCCAATCCATGGAGACCTTAAACTTAGTATGTTCAACCGAGTCATCCACGACTTGTTGAAGATAAAGTTGCGGTCTTCAGGGACCTTAAACCTATTGCGTTCAACTGAGTCAACCACAGCTCGTTGAAGATTAAGTTACGATATTTAGGGACCTTAAACCCATTGTGTTCAATTAAGTGCGTTCAATTGAGTCATCTATGGCTCATTGAAAATCACATTTGTAGTCTTTGGGGACCTTAAACCCATTGTCTCCTTTAATAGAACTATGTTTGACCTGATTCCCTCGATCGGGTTATACAAGCAGTTTAGGCAACCATAGATTTGGTCTCACTACCCATTTTTCTATCCATCCAATCATTTATCATTTTCATCCACTACATTCACTCCATACATTCTACCATTCCAATGACTCTTAGACTTAAGTCTTCCAAACTACGTTGGACCTGATTCCCCCAGTCGGGATACTTAGGCAACTCGGGCAACCCTGGGTTCAATCATACTTCCCTCATATTCCCTTTCACTTTCTTCCCTTCTTATTTTTATATACATGTTAGATCATATTACGAACACAATCATCCTTGAAATAGAAAAGCATCATGAAAATCAGGTAACTTTACTTGGTACAGATATTATGGGGTGCCTAACACCTTCCCCATACACAACCAAACCCCAGATCCATTAATTTAGTTTTTGAAGATCATGTGGTACTTATTCAACAGGGTCTATACACACACTCTTATATTTCAGGTGACTTAACACACCAGAACTCAATGTTAAGTGGCAACTCCAGAGAACACTTCTTCCTTGGCTCTTATCCCTCCAAACAACATCTAGCATGCGCCAACCCTGTCATGATACGCTGGAACTACAGCCCGGTCACCCCACTTTCCTGGGGGGGGGGGGACTCCAGCGAGTTTGTAAGTGCGAAGTCAGATAAGTCAAATCATAAGGCCACTCAGGACCATAACACCAGGAATATTTGTTTGTCTTTCCATAGCTATGCTTGAGCCAACTATGCCTCAAAGTTGTATTTAACATTACTAGCCCTTCTACAATTCCAAAAATTACAAATATACCCTTGGGGCCCACTTTAAGTCAGACACTCATCTCATGTCTTAACTTGAGAAGCTTCTTCTAACTTCTTGAACATATAAGAAAAAAAAGTTTCTAACTAAAATTTTTTGGGTAAATTACATTTACCTCCCCTGAGGGTAAATTACAGAAAGCCTTAAGTTTTGAGAAATCTTACTTGCCTCCCTTCTAATTAACACATTTGTAACAAATCGACCTCTGCCGTCAATCTCCCTTAAGGTCAAAAATAGTCAATACATATGTCATCACTCTTATCAACTTTAAAATATCTATTATACTCTTGAAATGTCGTTGAAGACATTTTTGTCCATTTAATAGTGTAAAAAGACATTTGTAGCTCACTTAAAAAAATTCATAGACCAAAGTGTTATCAAAGTGCAACAAATTCAAATATATCTCATGCACTCCTATAAGAATACAAGAAAACACCTTAATTTTGAAATAGGGATAAAGAGCATTGTTTAAAACAACAATCCATTAGATTTATTCAACAATTATTGCATGTCTGTTTATATATGCATATACGTATATGTACATATAAGGCAGAATTATAAAAGGAAATTGAAAAAGAAGATAAATCATATAAGATCGAAATTGAGAAATTTTTGGAAGCAACAAAGGAATACCAACCAAATTGAAGGCTGATCAGAGGAGAGATGAAAACTAACATTCCTCTATGTGTAAGAGATAGATAGAGTTTCAATAAAAGATCATATTTTGTTCTTCTATTTTTATTTTACTGTTATGTTATTGGCTATTTTTTTTATAACCATTATTTTTATATTTAGATTGTGTTTGGGACAAAATAAAAATATGATTCTCAAAAAGGAAAAAAAACTTGGTTGCTCCCATTGTACCATACACTGGGATAATCACAGTCTTAGGTGTAGTGCACGTGCCGAAACTCACCATTACACCTAGGGTTGTGATTATCCCGGTGCATGGTACAATGGGAGCAACCAAGTTTTTTTTCTCAAAAAGAATATGAATTGTGATGAGGAAATTTGACTCTCATTAAATTTGGACGACGTGGAGAAAGAACAGTGACAGTAAATTTTAACGGGGCTCTTCTACTTCCAAATGAAATGAGAGTCTAAAGAACCGGTTTTCTAGTTGAACACAAACTGCGTCTCACTTCTATAAATACAGTGGTGATTCATTAACAAGGTATGCAATCAATACCCTCTAAGTGCCTTACAACTTTCTAAGCCTTTCTAATTTCTGATTTGACAGTCAGAGCGTAGTCGGCCGGCACTACACCGGTGTCATTCCGGTTACTATTTTCTTATTTTTTTTAGGTTAGCATTGACCCGAATAGTATGTCAATTTTTGCTTCATCAAATTGAAAGTAGGCATACAAGCCTACTCGATTGCATAGTCTGTGATAATGGTGGTGAGCCAATAAAGTGATGAAGAAATCTATTATATTGTACTTATATCATACAAAGCACTCTCTCCCTCAAAAAATTATTATTTATCTCAGAAATTCCGTGTATGGTGGAATTCCACCAATAGTATAACTCTATTTCCTATTATTATAAGAAATAGGGAGGCGATATCCGCACTCCACTTTTACACGATTGCATTCCATTAACCTTTTTCTTTTAAATAAGATAACAAGAAGACCTCTAAACTCATTAAAGCATCATCCCTTATTTTATAATACCATAACTAACATTTATACAATAAATTTTAATTCTTTTTACTTCATTTAGTAATTTCTTTTGGGTTCCAACCAAAAGAGAACTTTTTTCCTGGGTACTTTTTTTTTATCTAGCCAAAAGTGATAATTTATTTAATAAAGATAAACTTTTTTTTTTGGGTCCTGTTAAAAGAGATAATGGATACTCTATTATTTTGAATTTATTTAACAAGAAGAACTATTTTTTTGGGTCATTTTTTTTTTGTATCATATTTTTTTTTCAGTGCTGTCATATGAGATAATTTATTCAATAGAGATAATTTATTTTTGGTCCTTTTTTTTTTTTTTGCATACCATACTTTTTTTCTCGGTCCTATCAAATCAGATAATTTATTTATCAGAGATTAAAAAAAAATTGGGATTTTTTTTTTTAGTATACTCATTTTTTTTGGGTCCTATAGAGAACTTTTTTTGGGTCATTTTTTCAGTTCTTGCCAAAAGAAATACTTTATTTGACAAATATAACATTTTTTTGGTACTTAGATAATATTTTTTGTTTTAGATCTTGATAACTATTTTTTGAGTCTTTTTTTTTGTGTAATTTTTTTTTGGGAACATATTAAAAGAGACTGAAAATATTAAATATTGGGGATAAGGAGGAAATATCAAAAAGGGTAATTGTGTAATTTTTTTAAAAAATAATCATTCACTTGTGAAGTTAAAGTTAAAAATGTCATTTTTTTTAAAATGAGAGTACAAACGTAGAAAATAGGAGTGCGAATGTCGCCTCCCTAAAAAATAATGTGAAACAAAAAGTTTCCACTTGGGGAATTTCTACATGCACTAAATCCATGGGTGGCCAATAACTACTCTCCTCCATCTCCATCTTTTTCCCACTTTCTTCTCCTGTCTCGATATAGAAATCTCTTGTTCCTATATATATATATATATATATGGAGGCAATATTCGCACTTCTATTTTAAAAGAAATGTCACTTCTAACCTTAACTTCACTTGTGAATGATTTTTTTTTTTTCAAAATACTAAATTACTCTTTCAGATATCATCTCTCTGTCTGCAATCTTTAATGTTTTCGGTCTCTTTCGATAGAATCTAAAAAAAAATCCAAAAAAAGTTATCTATACTTAATAAATTATCTCTTTTGACTTGACTAAAAAAAAAATTTCTCCATTGAACAAATTCTCTCTTTTGGCATGAACCAAAAATTTAAAAGTACCCAAAAAAAAAAGTTATCCTTGTTAAATAAATTATTTCTTTTGATAGGATCCAAAAAAAAGTATCTAAAAAAAATTATTCTTGTTGAATAAACTATCTCCATTGAAGGATTAAAAAACAATTATCTTTATTAAATAAATTATCTCTTAAAGGACCAAAAAAAGAAAGTTATCTTTGTTAAATAAATTATCTCTTTTGACTGGACTCAAGAAAAAAAAGATACTAAAGAAGGTAAAAAAATTATTTCTTCTGACAAGATCTAAAAAAAAAAAAGTAATAAAGAAGGTAAAAAAAATAGTTTAAATTTATAATATAAACGGTAATTATAGTAGTATTATAAAATAACAATCGATATATTAATTAGTCTAATAACCTTGTTATCATCTCCTTTAAGAGCACAAAGCAAGCGAAGTGAAATTGTAGAAATGGTTACCTTGAATCATTCAATGTAATTACAAGATGCAAGATAAAGAGAGAAGAGGTTGAAAATGACATCACTCCTAACAACTATTTTCTTGTCAATTAGCATTCTCACGTTGGTTATAGTCGAACACTTTTCATCCTCTCTCTCTCTCGTCTCTTTCTAAAACCCACCTTGTCCAACTTGCATTACCTCTCAAAAAATCTAAAGTAATGAGCTTTAATATTTTATCTACCTAAACCCAAATGAAGAATGAGAGAGGGAAAAAATGGGTCTTTAGAGAAAATAATCAAGGAAAGATTATAAATAAAAAAAATAAGAAATAGTGTAAAGAAAAAAAATTTGGTTTTATGTTCTAAATTTTAATAAAAAAATAAGTAATAATATGTACGGTAAAAGATATTACCGAATAGATAGTATACATGGGATTCAAATAATTATTTCACTTTTACAATCCAATAAATAGAAATATTTAATTACTAATTCGGTGATAACTTTCCCTTGACTTAATTATTTTTCATAAAATATTAAATCTTGTTTATTCCTAGCATCTCTCTCCTCTTCTCCATCTCTTCGTTGTAGCTTGTAACAATCATATGTGAAAATGTAGTTTCCCTAGAAGGCAAATCATTCTCACCATAAAGGACCAACACTCAATCACTGTATCTGTGAACACAGAGTGATGAAGAACACGGTGTGAAGAAGAAGAATCAAACCCTCGTTGACTCTTTGTGAACAATCAGCCATCGTGGATTACTAATGTGCCATGCACCTTACGGTCATTTCACTTTGTGAGATATTTTGTAATAAAAAATATATAAAATTAACCAGGACAAAAAAGTAATTTCAAATAGGTCGGCGGTCGTTAACGGAAGTTTGAGAGGAGGCGAGTGTTTAATATAACTCTATCAAACCCTATTTACAGTTTACTAGTTCATTTTTCTTTGCTTTTCACAGGTCAAGCTCTTGTTTGGTTGTTGGGGGTGAATAAAACCACAAGATGTACGGCTATACTGCATTTCCGTGTAACCTAGTTAGGCTTGGCAAAGTGTGCAGGTTAATTTGCATCGGATTAAATATAGGTACGTCAAATATGAGTTGTGATTTATATTTAATTTGTTTGTAATTAGTCAAATATGAATTGGATTAAAACGGATTAGGTCGATCCATCATGACCCGTTTACTCATACAAAATTATTTCTTTGATAACAAAGAGTAAGACTTTTTAAGATTACTATATCGAACGATTCACGTGGAACTCAAGTAAAATATGTGTGTATATATATATAGTTAATTTCTTTGGCAAATTTGTCTTTTGTTTGACTCACCGACATAAGATTTTGTAGTGTTGACAAGTGGATAAAAAAAAATCGATTAAATCTCTCTCCTGCCAACTTCAATCTCAGGTCAAATTCAACCATATTATTATTTTATTTAACTTTATCACTTACAAATTCAGTTCTAACAAAATTTTTAACATTAAATTTAACAAGATGATAATGTGGCTAAATCTGAACCACTAGAACAAGTCCCTCTTTGATCAACTTGAAATTACATGACCCTAAAATAAAAATATATCAATCTAATTTTAGAATTAAAAGTGATTAATTAGTTCTTAGCTTAATTTATGATATACTCGGAGACTGTCACTTATTTTTTTAGAAGGAAGACCTTGTGGATCATAATGCTCATGCTTCCACAATATTATAAACCAGTAATTCACATCCAAAATAATTTTTAAAAAGTTCACACTAGTAGTTCGACTCTGGATTTAAATAATGTATACAATTTACAAGCGATTTCGTGTATTCAAAATTTACAAATTATCCGAAAGTCCAGACTAGTTAGTAGATGAGTTGATTCTTCATTATAAAAAATAAATAAATAAATATCTAAAGCGAATATGATTATTTGTATAAATATGTATATGTACATTGTATGCATGCACACAAGAAACTTATTTGTATAAATATGTATATCTTATAATTTGCAGTTACTATTATCCACAACCGGCCTCTCAGAAATTTGGAAGGGAGATTTGTGTGGATGCATTTCGAAATTGATAGCTTCTTCACTGATAATCTATAGTTTTAGCTGTTATAAGTACAGTATTTTATATTTAATTCCTTGCATATTCTAAGTCGTGGCTTATTTCCATTCTTTCATTCTCTAGTGGATCGATCCCATTATTCATGCAAAATCATGAGACAAGATGACTAAGCATTGACAATGATGTATGGTAGCGAAAGTCCATTGATCACTTTTTTCAACATACATTGCATATATGTATGTATATGTATATATGTATATATGTACATATATATAATTTCTTGTACAATTCAAAGCATGACTTTGCAAATCAATCTAACATTTTTTTTAGTTAAAATGGTAAATGTATGTTGCTGTACTTAACCATTATTTTAGTATATACGAAAAGGTAAAGTGCAAAAAATTCTTCTATTATATAAAAAATATGCAAGAAATATCATTGTTTTATTTGGTATATGCATATAAATCTCTATAATTTTAAATTTTAGAGCAAATGATCTTTTATTACATATGATGATGTCCGAATTTTTTGAAAATTCAAAAGTATCATTTTGTCATTTGCCTTTTTTTAAAAAAAAAATTATAAAGTAAGTACTTTAATTATTTCTTTGTTCAATTTTTCTCAAATTGAAGATTTATTCTTATTTACACAAATTAAAAAATATAGGAGATTTTGTGAACAATAGAGGGTCGTATATGGAAACTTGATTTGAATTAGGTGGGAGTAGGTGCTGGGCTTTCAAAAATTATGCAGAAGGAAAATATAGAAGCTTAATTTCCTAGAAGTGCATTGAGGGAATGAATATATATATATATATATAATAAATTAATCTTCTTGAATTGTCTCCCAATATATAACCAACTGAAAAAAAAATTGTGTTGTCAAAGCTGCGCGACTAAGAATTTCTATACATCTTGGGAATAAAAATAAAAATATATGTCTGCGAAAATAATTAGAACATTGTAGAAATATATCTAATATCTACCTAAAACATTTAACTTGTGCATTTTTAAGAGCTTGAGTTGCCTCATTTGACAAAGTAGACATCTAATATATTCTATTACTTATATTTTACACATGTTATATAGACACACAATAGTTCTACCTGCACTCACCTATTAGCTATCTTGTAGAGCACTCACCTACTACTTTTTACCTACTTTTTAAAATTTATGCTTATAAATATGTTCATTATGTATTGTTATATATAATTCAATATATATAATATACAATTTCACCATTTCTGTTCTATTATTGGTAGGACAATACTTAGTTGAACAGGTGTATTTTTTTTTTTCTGGCGGTATACAAAAGAGAATATTTTAACGGGATCATATATCATACTTTTTAATTTAATAATTAAAAAAAAATGTGTGACTTTGTGACCACATCAGCTTTTAGGCCCAAACTAGTTTCATTTTTAACTTTAATACTATATTATAATAATAAATTTTCATGTATATCCGTGATATTGTATAGATAACAGTACAGTCAATATGATCATCACTGTTTCGAGTCAACTTTTTCTTTGCACGACAGATACGAGATCAACGTTTATTTTGGAAATTATATATTGTTTGGCTTTCTCTTTGTCTCTCTTGGCTCTTTTTGCATGCACAAAGCGATCTGATTAAGCTCCACACAGTAAATGCATATAAAGAGTATTATATACTAAGTACTAACCCCATGTAAGATTTGAGTGTAATATAAAAACAGATCTTACAGCAAGTGTAAATGAAATTCAGACACATGACAATCACATATGTAAACCAAACATGCAATTTTCTTAGACAAGTGTGTGTATATATATATATATATATAACAATGTAAGATTATCATGTTCTGTTCATTCGGGTCTTTGATTTCAAAATAATTTGTTACATATATGATGTTTTGTTTGGTCATTTCAATACGATTTTCATTTGGGTCTTTGATGATATTATGTTATGACTTGTGTTCATTTGGGGCTTTGATTTCAAAAAATCATGTTCTGTTCATGTGGGAACCATGTTCTGTTCATGTGGGGCTTTGATTTCAAAAAATCTTGTTCTGTTCATGTGGAAATCATGTTATGTTCTTGTGGGTCTTTGATAAACATTTGGAGCTTCAATTTCATATATATATATATATATAAAGATATAAAGATTGCGGTGTTGGGGCATTGGACTAGGTTACCTAATTCTCTGTTAGAAATTTGGTGGTGTCGGTGGGTGGAGAGGGAGGGAGAAAGAGAAAAGGGTAATTTGAAAATTACGAATACTGAAAGGAGTGTGTAAAGTAAACAATATCTACACAGTGTAAATGGGTCATCAGTACAAGCCCATGTGGGTGAGACCAATTAGGATGTGTGTAAACGTGTTTTAAAAACCATGATCACAACAACATGAGCGGATCGAGTTGAATTGTCAATCATCTGAACCCGAATTGTAATTTTATTATTTATATATTTTTTAATTTTAAATATATTATATATTTTAAAATTATGACCACCATATTCTTTTCAACTTCCTTTTGTTTAAATATTAATTTATTGTAATACTTTGAAATTTTAATTTTCTAAGAATTTGTTTGTAATTTAAAAAATATATAATTTTTTTTTATTCTTATTATATATTTTAAATTTCTAATTAACTGCATCCATGAGAATAGGTGCTATGCAAAGCACGATTTCATTTCAAGACAAGTCACATCAATTTATTTGTCTTCATATATATTATATGATCTCTCTCTCCTATCAATTGTTCATGTTTTAAAAATTGCATTATGTTTCAGCGGTTTCCAATGAGCTTTATCATCAGTGTTGTCGGTTTTCATTTTACCTTACACTTTTACATTACAAACCGATGCTCAATTATGATTTCTTAGTCCGATTTACAAACCCAATTTGAAATATTTTAGAATAAGTTTAGCTCAGGTTTAAGGTTGAGTTGAATTAAATTAGAAACTTAAAATTTAAGATTTTATAGATTTTATACTTTGAGTTGGTCATTTTGCGAGTGAAAAAATAAATAAAAATAAAAAATACTTTGAGTTGAGCCTCTAGTCCACACAAATATATATAGAGCAAAGGGAAGGCGAGATTTTAATAAGTATAATTTGTATATATATACATATATATATATATATAACTATAAGAATCGAAGAGGAAGAGGAGAATATTAGTAGCATACTAGCTTCTCTCTATAGATGAAGGGTTGTTATAACTAATCATTATATATGGAGAATAATACATATGTGTGTGACAAGTGATAACCCGTACATAAATATTCATATCTGTCAAATGTATTGGGAACAAAAGATTGTACGTGTCTGAAATTAAAGGCTCCTGTCCTATGAAAACCCTGGCATTAAATGAAGAGGGACCTACGTTGAAACTTTTGGTTTTAGTTCTATTCGAACCTCATCATACCATATTCGCCTTTTGCAGTCTTTTCAATCTTGACTTATTGCATTCTTTCTTACTTCCACTTCCACCATATAAATAGGAATTCGGATTCTCTCAGGCTTATTGGAATGTCTCCTCGATGAAATTATCCAAATTCTATAAATAAATGTTAAAGAATAGTATTATATACTCCGTCTTAAATTAAATTTCCACTTTTTTTTTTTTTTTTAGCCCTCTCAAAATAAATGTTTCAATTGAAAAGTTCATATATTATTTTTTGTAACATTACCGAAGTACCATTCTTTCCTTAGAAAGTTAGATTTCCAAAAAATAATAAAAGAATAAATTTAAAAATTCATATAATAAAAAAATGTTAAAATATTACTCCCTTAAAGAGTTGGATTCTCAAAAATAAACTTTTAATTTAAGATGAAAGGAGTAATTCAAAATACGAGTTAAAAATAAAAAAACAGTTTTTCGTATGTGAAGATAAAAGTCATATATAAAAACGACGTATATTTAACAGTCCTCCTAGACTTTGTAATATCGAGAGTCTTTGTCTTTTTACATTAAGTCAAACTTCTTACGTTGGAAACTCAAAAATCGAAATGGTTTCACATCCCACGTACCATTTATCTACTTGGCCTCGTATTAACCATATATACAGCAAATGGCCCATCAATAAAATTGTTTATATACTGAAATTTCATTCCACACACACACATATATATATGATCAATCAGAATACCTCCCAGATGACTCCAAATTCATTTAACTTCAGGGCCGATCTCATGGAGACTTTTTTCTGTTCCCACTTGAGTTGGCTCTAATATAATTGATGCCCACTACATTAATTTCTTCGGTCATTTTGACTTGTCGACATTAATCTATTTTTCAGCTGCATGAATCCTTCTGTCCATTCCGCTATTCGTGTTCATATTGAGTTTTTAAACAATCAACCAAAATTCTATTATAATTTCATGTACGTATAAAGCTGGCCATGCATGCCATTGGCATTAGTGTGTGTGTGTGTGTATATATATATATATATATATATAATTAATTAATTAATTATTGCGAGACCACCACCAAACAATTTAATGACTCAAATTCAAAAAGGTTCCACCCATCATTTTCCACAGCCTAACTACTACTAGATTACAAATAAGAGTGGGAAATTTTCAAAAGAATCAACTGAGGCCATGCAGTTTCATACTACCACCTCATTAAGCGTTTTATGCAACTTCATTGGTTATTTTAGCTCTTTGTCTATTCGTGATTTTTGTTGGTGTATATATATATGTGTGTGTGTGTTTCATACAAAATTAAGATACTCAAGCATTAAATATATAATTAATTAACCGAATCCATGACCAAATTGAAATTTAAAAATGTACGTGATTATGAAGGTAGGAGGCAATCAATTAGATAGAGAGTTATTTGGTTTGTGTCTGTGTGTTTATCGTATAATTAATTAATTAATAATTGAGGGCTCATGTACTACTTGCATCGTTCACCAAATCACCTATAGAAAATGTTTTAGATATATTTTTTATATATATTTCTAAAACATAAAGGGCATTATGTCCCATTTATGGTTTCATAATTCTGTAAAAAAAATCAGTCACTTTCTTATACGAGAGAATAATCATTAGAACAACCAAAATGCTTGCTCTGAATCAGATCGATCAAACATGCTTGAATATATCGATGATATCATGTCATTAGTGTAATCAATTAATTATGTCTTGTCGCATTAGTAAAAATGTATTTAATTCAGTGAGTCCTATAACTATGTGTTAACATTTTAGCAATCTAGTCCGACCAGCCAGAATTTTGATTTATTTTATTTTTACTAGTATTAATTAGTATTATTAAAATATTATAGTCCAAGCCTAACCGATTAATTTGAGTCTAGGTTCAAGTACAATTTGTCACACATAGGTGAGCTTGGAATGAATTGATCGTGCAATAACTCAATTAAGTTTTAGTTGGCCCCTCAATAAAACCAGCAATATTTATATGGTCTCAACTAATCACAGGCTGATATCACCAAATATGTGAGCTTTATTCACCTTTTTGATAATGTGCATGTTTGTGATGGACAAAGACCATATAGTTCCAAACCATTTAAAAATTTCTGGACCTTTTTGTGAAAAGTTATATAGTCTAAAAAAAGGAAAAAACTTGAGGCCTCCTGACTATATAATATGACTGAACGTTAATCAATCATACAATGTGGGCTTTGTGAATTGTGAATCAGAACTTGAAAATATTTGGGCCCTAGGAAAAACTACTGTGAAAAGGACGTGGAATAATTGTAATGAAAAAAAAAGGCCTACTTTTGGGGCTAAAATTGGCCGAGGCCTTAGTTAGACATGACCCTTGCTCTATGGGCTTACCGATAGCCCGATTCCATGCCCCCACACAACTCTAGAAATGACCCATTTTGAAACCCTAGCTTGAAGCAGAGCACTACAAAAATATTGGTTCACGTTTGGAACATTTGTTGATATATTACGGATGCGTTTAGGAAGTATCGGACACGTATCTATAAGTATCTGAAGAGTGTCAGTATCTGATACAACAAGATATAGTTGCGTCACTTTTGTGCTTCCTAGGTCATTTCAGATGACCTATGAATAGGGTGTAACTTGGCCGGGCCAACCCAAGCTCAGCCAATTTTTCAGGGACTTAGACAACCATTTTTACAATTAGGGTTGGTCTGAGTTAAAAAAATTCAACCCAAACCTAGTTAGAGTTGGAATTAGGTTGAGGTACCAACAATCCGAACTTTAATTTTTACATTTTTTATTTTAAATATACTATATATTTTCAAATTATGATCGAGGTCCATTTGTTATTATTTTAGAGGATATACTAATCAATATCCTCAATTATTTTAGTTATGAAAAAGTTAAGGTTGTTCAATTTTTAATTTTTACGATAATTATAATGAGAGAGAAATCTACAAGTTGTATAAAGTTAGTTAGGTATAACATGTTTATATGATAAAGTCTGTGACAACGCAAATTCCAACCCGAAATCTCAACTCAAGCTACAGGCCCGAATTCAACCCGAGCTAAAAAATTTAAGAATATGTTGGGCTTGGATTGGTTAGCTCGAATTGAAAGTTGGGTTAGACTGGATTAGGGTTGAAGTTTGAACATTTTATATGTCAGGTTGAGATCAAGTTGTACCTCAGATTCGTCTAAGTTGCAAGCATATCCTGAAGTATAAAAACTTGAGCATATGCCTAATGTGGGTTTGTGAACCCGAACTTGAAAATATTTGGCGACCAATGAAAAACTAAAAGGATAGGGATAAAGAGAGAGGCTACTTTGTGGGTGGAAGTAGTCGAGGCTTTAGTTAAATATGGTCCTTATTTTCTAGGTTTAACCATAATGAGGGGCGGAGCTAGAAATTCTAGGTTGAAGGGGTCAAAGTACTATATAACTAAAATTATATAATAATAAAAAAATTAAAAATAGTAAGCTTGTTTGGTAACGCTGTCGTTTTTCTTTTGAATTTTTTGAAAAAATAAAAACTAAATATCAGTTGTGCTATTATTTTTATTAAAAACAGAATACGTTGGATAACGTCATCTGCTATCAATTTTGAACATTGCTACATGACTCTTAAAAATGAAAACTAGAAGTAACAGTTTTGTTTTGAAGTTTTTAATTTATGAGATTGTCAATTTTTAATTTTTAATTTTTAATTTTAATTTTTATTTTTATTTTTTCTAAAATGAAAACGCATTACCAAATGCGTTTCTTGCTGTGACTTCTCATTTTTTGAAAATGACAACAGAAAACAAAAATGACCAAGTTACCAAATAGATCCTAATAATATGTCTGTTGTTTTAAAAAGAAAAAATATATATATATTTGAATTCAGATTATTACGAGCATGTATATCTTGTTGCATTTTTATGGTTTGATTGAGAAACGAATCTTTATAACATTGCAGCTCAATAGTCAAAGTGCGCAAGTTTAGTGAAAGAACCCTAATTATAGTTTTTTGCTATTTTTAATATACTATAAATAATGAGTAACTTATAACCAAAAAAAAAAATTAGAATAAAAATTAACTAATATGAAAAGGCTAAACAATAAATAATTGTTTCTCTTTCATATAGATAATAGGCATTATATATATGAATATTAAAAATAAAAAAAAAACACCAGCCTGAAGCGGAAGACATCAAAAATATTGGTTCACGTTTAGGCACATTCATATAAAATTTGAAGCAAACATGGTGCAACAAGCTGGAATAGCTCAGTTGGCTAGAGCGTGTGGCTGTTAACCACAAGGTCGGAGGTTCAAGCCCTCCTTCTAGCGTTTTTAATTTTTATTTTTTTCACTTTCATTTCTGTTTGCCTCTTGTATCCCCATTCTGGATTTAGCCCTTGTTGTTTTGTTGCTAATATCTAAATGAATTTGTGTATACCAAGATCATTGTTACCAGTCTCCCTTTATTCTGGTGGCTTTGGGTCGTTACTTTCAAATTGGTGTTTATTTTGGTGGCTTTGGGTCTTTACTTTTAAACTGAACGTTTCCAAGTCTCGCATCAAAGTTTCAAGAATGGTATAAGAGAAGAAAAGAAAAAGAGATGATTTTGGCTAATATGGTTTGGACACATTTGGAATCTGGATGTTTCCAAATTACCTATAGAATCGTTCTTTAAAATTTTAAAAATCAAACATTAGAGGAGATTGATTAAACTAGTGTCAAACGTTAGCGAGATTGATTTTAGCATTTAGTGTCACAACTTGATTGTCTTCCTCTTTGATATATTGAAGATTGCATATAATTCAAACAAACAAAAAAATACAGATAATTGGCAGTGGAATAAATAAAGGTTGCCAGCCACCATTGCCAAAGAAGCATTGATTGTTGCCAAAACAAGTTCAGCTATGCAAGATGATTATACAGCCTTGCATCACTTAGGCCAAAGTCAATACTGCTTTGACACTATATGTGTGTGTATATATATCCCTTACACAAATGTCATGAATAGTGAAATATTTTCAAGTCTTCACCATCAGAAATGAAGTTAAAACTTCAATCCAACACCTTAATTACATTATTAAGAAGCTGCAGTAAGTGAAAATCTTCCCTTAGGCTATGAAAGTGACATGCTCATTCAAATTTGTCAACTCAAACTCTTAGATCGATCAAAAACAGTTCGTTCCAGTACAGTGGTAATAAAAATGAAAGATTGATATCAAAAAGAGGAAGATACAGAAATCTACACATAAATGTACAAAATGAATTACAAAACAAAACCAAGAACATATGTGCAAGCCATCACTGGCATTTCATAGTTCAAAACAAGTTCAAAAAAAAAAAAAAAACTATCGTCTTAACAACAAGGACAGAAATGTCGACAGATTAAAATTCGAACCACATGATGCTGCTGAACTCAGAAAAAACACAGAACTCTCCAGCAATATTCACGTGCTAGACTTTCCGGCAGCATTCACATTCAATTGTTTTCACTTCAAAAAAAATCACACTGAAGTGATCAACTTTTTTGAGAGAGCTGCTCACTAGATTACTCTTCGTTTTTGTCCATAGCTTTCCTTAAAAGCTCATAGCCGGCAAAGTTCATGGCACCCAGTGGAGCAACCCAGAAGAACCTGGGTACAGCTCCTCTAAATAATCCAAGGGGTCCCTCATGTTGGAGAATAGAGAAGGCTACTATTGGCACAGAAACTGAACCGCCCGGGGTTGCAGTCATCATTCTAGTCTTCACCACATCAAAGGGTGTTGTAAGAACAGCAGTTAGCCCACCAGATAAAGCCCCAACAGCAATTGTCTCCCAGGGCTCCAGATCACGCCTCAAAAGCCGTTGGACAACCTAGAAACAGCACACATTGTAGTCAATATACAGAAGAAATAAAATACAACCAAAATAAAATCAAAAACCAATCTATTCATACCATTGAGCTTAATGCATAATATTTTAAAAATGCAGCAGAAACAACAGCAATTAATGTATGATGATGATCATGATGCATGGTAATAAATAAATAAATAAATAGATAGATAGATTGTGCTGAACAACCATATAAATGTATATTGCAGTGTAAACAACAACAAAAAAAACGCTTCACTCATAATTAACATATCCTCGAAAGTAAAATGAGGCAAGAGAGTCTTCATCAGCCCACAAGTTCATGTCAGGAGACTTCTTTCTTCTGATTCTTTTGACCAATGAGGATTTTAAAATATTCAAGTGAAAACATTGCCCAAATTTCAATTGTTTGATCAACTGGTGACATCTATCCAAAATTTAGCATTTCTGCAAGTTCATGTAAACTTTAGTTTGATATCTTTGAATGTTAGATTTTTCAAGAAACCATTTCCTTCACAATTGTTCAGCAACATATTAATGACGTCCTGTTTTCAGATCATTTGTCTGCTTAGTCACCAGTGAAAATTGAATCCAGGTCCCCACCCCACCCTTCAGATGCATTTATCACCAGGCTATGATAACATTAGCATGTTTTGCATATCTTTTATTTAAGGGAAAATTACTGTTAAGGCCTACTTTTCTCATTGAAAGACAAATAAATCCTACAAAATTTTCTTTAAGACCAATAAGTCCTACTTTTCATATTGAAAGACAATTAAGTCCTAAAAAATTTTCTTTAGGACCAATAAGTCCTACCTTTCTCATTGAACGACAAATAAGTCCTAAAAAATTTCTTTTCGGACCAGTAAGTCCTACTTTTGAAAAAAAAAATTCATTTAAATCCTAAATCACTAAATATTTCATTTATATCCTAAATAAATTATATATACTGATGCAGGGCGAGTTATGATTTTTGTGGATGAGCTGCAAGTGTTACGCCTCTAGTAGTGGAGAAGGGGCAGAGACAAATGAATTAGGGATTTAATTTAATTTAGGATTAATTATATTATCTTGTCATTGTATTAGTTTTAAGGAATATTTTAGTATTTTACTATTTTAGGGTTTCTTAGGGTTATTTATATTTTGCCTATATAAAGGTTTCGATTTAACTAAACTAGGCAATTTTTGATGATTGAATAATATTTCGTGAGTTTGTGAACTCGTCTGTATCTCTTCTTCTCCCTCTTGTTCTTACTCTTCTCAATCCCTCAGTCTCTCTAGCCTCTCTCCTTCAATCTATTTTCTCTACCCCTTCTCCAATAGTAGAGGCGTAACACCTGCAACTCATCCACAAATCATAACTCGCCTTGCATAATATACTATTTGTTATATTAGATATAAAAAATTGACTCAAATTTTCATATATACCCTCACAAAAATAGGCATAAAATTTGAATAAAAAGGTAAAAATTACATGTTGTTAATTCTTCATAGAATAACTAATTTTTTTGTACTAAACTCATCTATTCTACACGAGTTTTTGAATTGAATTTAAACTAATTAAAACTTAAAGGAATATATAAAAAACATATTACATATCAATTTTTGGATAAATATATAATTATATAATTTTACTTCTATTTAGTTAGGGTGTAAATGAAATATGTAGTGATTTAGGACTTAAATGAAAACAAATTTCACAAGTAGGACTTATTGGTCCTAAAGGAATTTTTTTAGGACTCATTTGTCTTTCAATGAGAAAAGTAGGACTTATTAGTCCTAAAGGAAATTTTTTAGGACTCATTTATCTTTCAATGAGAAAAGTAGGACTTATTAGTTCTAAAGAAAATTTTATAGGAGTTATTTGTCTTTGAATAGGAAAAGTATGACTTATTGGTCCTAAAGTAAATTTTTTAGGACTTATTGGTCTTTAACAGTAATTTTCCCTTTATTTAATCATATAGAAGTGGTTGGGAAGAAGTTCTTTGCCTGGTGGATTAATCACAGACTATACGAAGACAGTACACTCAGCTGATCTTCGACATTTATGGAGGATATAAGATTTTAATTATTGTAAAGATAAAAAATGACTTTGGATAGGAATCATAGGATTAGAAATATGGTTTCCAAGTCCATTTTCTTTAGGTATCTGTTACAAACTTCACACCTATATATTCTCCTCCTTTCTTTTAGACATGGGTTGTTAATTGCTTCTTTGTTGTCTAAGTGTCATGCTAATACATGTGTGTAATATTTTGCCTAATCAAGCTTCTAGAAAATATAATTGTGATGTATTGATGTTACACATCATTTATTGAAGCACGAATTGTAACGTGAAGGTGAAAGAACAGGAATATAAAAACATTATTGCAGATAACCAAAATGCCAATTTAGACGCTGCAACTTTCATCTGTGTAGCCAACCTTCTTATTTAGTCCAAAGAATTGTCTTTTGGGTGTGTACGTTAAGAAGCATACATTGAATACTAAAAGAACTAAATCCATGAATAAAATTTATGTCGAGAGTCGGTGAATGCATGGCCAAAAGATATATACTTTTATTTATATGCAGAATAATCCATACCTTTTTGGACTCGGCATAAAGCCCTGTGCCCGCAACATAGAATGGAATCTCCCGGCAGAGCGTGACACCAGTCCCACGGAAAAAACCCTTAAGACCATCTTGATGCCAAGTTCCAACAATTGCATCTCCCACATTGTCAAAAATGCCGGCCTGCAGCCTTTGCTTTAATACCTCACATGGTATCCGTGCTGCTGTCCCCAGGAAAGTGCTACAGAATGATGCCACAGATTGAACCTAAGTAGCGTGCATTTACAAAGCAACTTCTTTCAGTGCTTCAAATCAATATCGACATCTAAGAGACTCTTAAATATACAGTGTCCCCGTTCAAACTCACATAATGCACCAAGTTGTGCCTCAAAACTTCAAATTACTATTAAATATATTGTCTCATCCAGTCACATTTGGCACCAAGCTGTGTGCCACAATGCTTCAAATGGATACACACACACACACATAGAGAGAGAGAGAGAGCGCTTGCTTGTGATTAGCACAAACTACAGCACTGCACATGCTACACAAGCAACTTTATGACTATTTCTGAAGCCTATATGCAAGCAGTTTAACAAAATTTAACTGGTGAGAGTTACTTCTGGATCACTGTTCTACTCAGTTAGACTAAGAGGTCCTGAAAACATTGGTGGAATGGTTAGTTACCACCGCAAAAGTAGGGAAGTTCCCTCACTTACTATGCATTTGAATTGGAAGGAAAGGGAAGGAAAAGGAAAAGGAAGGATAGTTTAAATCATATTTAATTAAAAATGAGAAAGGCAAAGGAATAAGAGGGAAAAGGATGGATAGCTTAACCCATTTCTCTATCCTTCCAAAAATGGGAGGAAACAGATGGAAAGGATGGGAGAATTAGTGATTACCCATTCAACTCCTACTTCATAACAACTGAATTTGTGTTTTGCCCTTGCCACTTGCCAAAAAAAATTTTTCAATTTCCTTTATTTTCTCTCCACTATTTTTTCAAACATGATAAAGGGTTACTACTATCCTTTCCTTTTTTTTCCTCCTATTATCCAAACAAGCTGTTAATATTCTTACAAAATCCAGAGAATGAAGAGCATCCATATGTGGAAGACGTAGAGAAGCTTGCATCAAGATGTACTTCAGACTCCGGTGTGATAAAAACAATCCATCACAAAAAAGATTAAAAAAATAAACAAAAAATAAAAAATTGTTAAGATAAACACTTATGTTGCATTTGATACGCAGGAATGAAATGGAATGGAATGCCCATTCCATCCATTCCTTTGTTTGGTATGGATTTTAAGGTGGGAATGGATTTTCATTCCAAGGGAATGACCAAAATCCATTCTCAGGAATGGTCATTCCGTTGGAATGAAAATTCATTCCATAGTTAAACCTATAGAATAGGCATTCCATTCATAGTAAGATTAAAAAAAAATCACATTACCAAAAAATCCTTCACCTCCACCACCACCACCATAGCGCCTCCACCACCACCACCACAACCGCCGCTGCCTCCACCCCCACCACCTCCACCACCACACCACAGCTACCACCTCCACATCGCCATCTTCCTCCACCACCTCCACATCACCACCTTCCTCCGCCACCACCACCGTAGCCACATCTCACCGCCACCACACCACCAAATCCACATCACCACCTTCCTCCACCGCCACCCCCACCACCACACCACTGCCACCACCTCCACATCGTCACCTTCCTCCACCACCATCACCACAACCACACCTTTGTTAATTTAATTTATTTGTCACTAGGAGGGGTATTTTGGACAATTTGATTTAAAATTTATTTCATTCCTACCTCATTTCATATTTGCAACCACACAATAGAATGAGAATGATCATTTCATTCCATTCCCAGCTGCATTCCATTCCATTCCCGCATACCAAACGCAGCATTATAGTCATATACCATTGTCCAGAAAAGAACCTGGGCAGCCAATGAAGGACAGTAATGAAACAAATTAAATTGAGATGAGAATGTTGACATGGAAGAGACAGAAGACTAAGAGTGTAGAGGAAACACTAAGGTCACTATTATGTACCTGGGATAATTGAAAGATGGAACAAAGAGTTGATTGGAGCAAATAGATGACTGAAGCATGCTGGTTTCAAGATGTTTGGAGTTTGGACATGTAAAAGATAGAAAGAATTATGATATTGAGAAGTGAAAAGTGAGTTGCTCTAATAAAACATATTAAATACAAACCATGAAACAGAAGGAACAAATATATTGTTAGAAGCCCATGCTTAATAAGAAGATAATACAATTGACGTACTGTCATGACAGAATGGGATTCATACTGGCAGGCCTTGTCTTTAAGAATAAACATTATGATTCAGTAGTAAAAAGGCTTTACATATACAACAAGGCAACCATGGCAGACGAAGACGAACAAATGCAACATCAAATTTATAAAATATGTAAATGTATAACAGAAAAATAAAACAAAATAAATAGAAAAACTGAAAAATCTATCAACAAATGAGCCATTAAAAATCATTGTAATGGCCATTACCTGTATGTCTGGAAGTGTTGGAGCAACATTTATCAACACAAGCTTGCTTGCTTCACAAATTCCAGTTCGCAAGCTGTGACTGCAATGTTAGGTGATATTAGCAAGAAAAATAAGAGAATATCACCAATAAGATAAAAGAGGGTAAAGGACTAAAAATTACCTTGAAAATTGTCCGAGAATGGCTGGGATGGAGCCTCTGTATAATCCACGTACTCCAATTTCTGGAAGCTTTGAGATAATTTCTGGAAAAGTAAGCGTCAATGCTTGTACTTGGGTCTGAAAAACCAGTAAACCATTGTCAGATGGCCTCATGGAACAATCATAAAAATTGCAAGGCTGTACTAAGACCAATGACACAACATCTTTTCCCCTTTCTTATTATTTACTTATTTTGTTATTTTTTTCTGATAATTATATAGACTAGGAATAACCATAGTCAACTCTACATGTCAACACGAAAAGAGATATGCAGGGGTAGAGAAACAACCACATTTGACCACTCAAATAATCCAGAAAAGAGATATGCAGGCTGACTTCAATAATCCAGAAAAACCCTTCTTTTACTTAATAAACACGACATACATCTGCCAAGCCAGAATTCAAGGTGAACCACAATTATTATTATTTTCATTTTTTTTTTTTCATTTTTGAATAACAATGTATACTTTTGTGGAAAATCACTGTTCAGATTGAGATGTGTGACCTTGCGTGACCACTAGATCACCTAGAGACGTGCACTCTGAGAATGGGAACAAGCACATTAAGATGCATTTATTAGCTAAATAACAAAAGCGGGTTACATGGGTATAAGACAGAGCTGGATAGTCCAGACTCGGGACTGAACCACGTGACAGCTCCACGCAGATGGTATTTTATCAAGTTCAACGGCAAATATCATCCCTCTGGAACTCATAAAAAGTCAGGATGCGCTTAATCCGAATTGTTAAGTCTGAATTTCCTATCTGTAAGCCTGTAATACCTAAGTGGGACGATGTTACTGGTTTCACAACCAAATATGGCACTCAAAAGAAAATCACCAACCTCAGACAGGAGCCTGGACAAAATTAGAGCAACACATCCAGCAAGGGGATGAGCTCTAAGAGACACCTCTCTGTGTTTAGAAATGCTTCCAGATGCAGGATAGAGCTTATCAATAAGAAAACCGAGACACTCAAATTAAACTACATTAAGGGAATGAACCAATACTTCATTCATTCTAAGATACAGAATCCAATCTCAAACTGACTTTCAAAGAAGGCAGGATAGCCTTGAACCTATCTGTTATAAGCTAATCTACAAGCAGCCTCGAACCAATCTGTTATATGCTAATCTACAAGAATGTGATTCTCATCTATAATAGATGGCCGCCTATAGATACTGCTCGTGCCAGGGCCAAGGTAAGCAACCCTAAATTTTATAAATTAAGACCCATCCAATACACATTCAGGCATCTGACTTGATCATTGGAGAGCCTTTGACCAATACCATACTGGTGACTAGGTTCTTGTGTTAAAGGTGACTGTTGAAGGACTAAATGATCGTTAAGTAATCTACGTTGAGAGAAATAGTCCAACTTTCAATTTACCGAAACAAAAAATTACCCCCTGCAATGTCCAATGCTACAAGAGAGACATAAAGTGTACCTAATTAATCATTTAGTGCAACTGTACACGAAACTAGTTAGTTACGCACCAAAAGAAGCCAAGACTAGAAATCCAATATAGAATTCTCCATGACAAGACCAACGAATTTTCAGTGCTTATATATGATGGCTCAGTACACACTCATTCAGCATAAATGCCATAAAGCACGGCTAGTTCATGCCCGTCATGAGGTTTTCCGTGCTCCAAAAGTTCTTAACATTCATTACCAACAGAATAAATATAAAATGAGGGCAGGTGTATCAGAAACACTGATGTCATCATCACTGGTTCACAAATATGCCGTATCTTATCTTAGAAAGTAATTAAGTTGACACAAGACTTCTTGTGCATTGTCACACCAATGGGAGGCTAAGCATTGACATTACCATTATGGATCACCTCTATTGGCATATTCATCATCATGGATTCTATAGTGAAGTTGTTTTACGATCAGAATATCATTTACTACTTACAAGTAGTCCTTGATAATTTGTCACTTTTTAGCACATAATTATCCTTATGAATCAACCTTTTGATGAATCCATTAGCAGTCAAGAAAGACAAACAATTTAGTGTTTGTTTTTGCTTTTATAGTTTAGTTTTCTTCTTGCTCATCCTAATTGGCTTGGATTCTTGTGCCCATTCTCTCTCTATTAACATGAGCAACTATATATTTTTTCTCAAAGCCTTGACCAAATTCTTAATCTTATCTTTTAATATTATTTTCTTTTTCTATTACATGGGATCTATATATGTGTGTATGTACATATAGAAGGGAGGCAGATTCTATAGTGAAGTTGTTTGTAAGTATTCAGTTGAAGACTTGCCTTTATCGTATCAATGGGGTGCATTAAAGTAGTAGATAATGCACAAGAAATGCCCCCTGCCAATGCAGATTTAAGAACACTTCCAGCAGGAATTTCCACAGGCGGTGCAACAGCAACAACAGTAGCAGCTTTAAACCAGATACTCCTGTATGTTTTACAAAGATAAGATGGAAGCAGAACACATACACTACCTATAAAATTCTCAAGTGTGTGCCCTTTTTGACTTCCAAAGTTAGTCCTAATGAAAAACCATGGCACCTTTCCCCATAAACGCTGCACGCCTTATTCTTTTTTTTTTTTTGATAAGTTCTGCACGCCTTATTCCAATAGTAACTTTTCCAGAACATTATCTAATACTAGAAAATATGTATACAAATATAACTATAAAATATATTAAATCAGTCCATCATGTTGTCATGTTAACATTCTCTCATGATCTCATTCTAATATGGGAATAAATAAGATGTAAAATTCACTAGGTTTTGATGTAGACAAAATTGTGGTGAGACATGGGATAAAATTTCCTATCAAATTATAAATCCAAAGTTTAATCACCGACAATAGTTTCCTCATGGTTTTCCAATCTAATGTGACTACTTTCACAACACACTACACATGATCACCTAGATATAATGAGAATAGCTGCTTAGTTTATGAAAAAAGTCCAAAAAAATCTTCAAGAATACAAGAAAACAGAGCAATGGATTATTTCAAAATCTTCTGCACAGCAAACTATAGATTTAACCTTTACATTATTTACTACCCTAAAGGCAATTCAAAACCAGGTTCTTCTGATTTGCTGAAAATTTTAAAATACTTATTCGAAAGAACTTAACTCATCTTACCGAGGATCTTTTTCAAGTCGATCAGATGGGAGCAGAAGCATAAAATTTCGGAAATGTCCATAAGAAATTGATTCTTCTGTGTCTGCATTCAAAAACCGCATCATGGCAACAGCATTATCCTCATTTGCTGGAAGTCCTGCATTTTTTAGTGATGCCAATATTTCGCTCTTTTGTAGTGTCCCAGACTTGCTCAAACAGAGAGTAGTATAAGCTCGAAGAATGGTTGGTTCTTTTTGTTCCATCAAGGACAAGAATTGTTTCCAACCAAATGATTTTGAAAACAAGTGACTTCTAGCACAACACATGAATTCATGAGCATATCTCCGAGGCAGCTTTCTCTTTCTCATAGCAACTTCAAGATCTTCCAAAGTAACTTGGCCATCGCCATCTCTATCCAGCTCCTCAAAGAACCTTCTTCCTTTAGAATTGCAAAATTTTAAAATTGGAAATAAGTTTCAGAAAAAATGACCCATCAGCTGATAACTAATTCAAAGACAGCTATTTTCTCCAGTTTAGGAGTGAAAATTAGACAAACTATTACACTATTAGAAGGGGCATACCCCCTCAAAACATAATGTACCAAAATAATACCTTATGCCAGAGGCAACAAAAATGTCACATAAATTGCATGTTGCTAATGATGACATGCTTACTTACGTCAACTTTTCTTATGTGGCAAACGACAAGGGATTACCTGGTGCACATATATAAGGGCCTGCATGCTGAATGCAAATTCAAATAAGTAATAACTAATAACATGAATTTTGTTTAATCATGAATTTTGTTGAAAATTAAAAGAAAGATTCCAGGTTGTCTATCTTTTCCAATCTTCAAATATTTTGAACTTAATGATCTTATAAACTAACTGGAAAGCCATACAAATAGGGCTGCAAACGAGCCAAGCTTTCGGGGAACAGCTTGAGCTTGGCTCAGTCAAGGCACGTTTATTTAATAAATGAACCAAGCCCGAACAAAATTTATACATTTGATTATTAAACGAGCCAATCCCAAACATACTTCAACTCAGCTCGTTAGTTCACAAACATGTTCGTAAGCTAGCTCGTTAATGGGCTCATTTTTAAGCTCGTGAATATGAATATATATATATATATATGTGTATATAATAGGCCCATCCCTTTTCATATTAACTTAAAAAAAAGCCCAGTCCAACCAAACCCAATCCAATCCATATCAATATAACATGAGTCCTTTTAAAAATAAAATAGCCCAAATCCATTTCTCAAGCCCATATTCCCAAGCCCAACCATATAAACCCTAAACATCAGCATATATTTTTACCATTTCAATTTATTTTTAGCTCAAGTCCAACAACCTAACCCAACCCAATTTGTTATATTATTTTCTGTTTTGAAAATAAAACTAACCCAAACCATTCCCCCTATAATTTATCTAAACCCTAAACACATTATTCTCTCCATTCTCGATCTAGCCCACACCACCCCCTCCCCCAAGCACCCGACAATCACAGCAGCGGCAATAGTAACCGAAACAACGGAACCACCGATCGGCGACCTTTGCAACGCTACTCTCTCAAGTTAATGCGCTCTCTCTCTCTCTCTCTCTTCCATCTGGGCTGACTTCAGTATTCTCTTCATAATGGCATGAATGGTTGAAATCAAGAGTTTCTTTACTGTGTGAGACTTTGGAGATCAAAAACTGAGGAAAGGTTAACATGGAAGCCAAGATCATTGCATAGATTTTGGCACGAATAAACGAGCATCCAAGCTCGGCTCGAGCTCATTCGAGCACTATCGAGCCGAGCTCAATCAGAGGCAGTAAAAGCTTGATCGAGCTCGAGCCGAGCTTGAGCATTCTTTTGGCTATGTCAAGTCGAGCCCGAACACACCAAAGCTCAGCTCGGCTCTCTTGACCATCTCCTTCAACCGTGGTTTGCCGACTCAGCTGAGTCGTATCGTAATCGATCTCCAACAAGTCCAAGTCAAGACGATATAGCAGAGAGATTCTAGACTCCCTCATTGTTGACCCAAAGGTTTCAACCCAAGGTTGATTCAATGTTTTGGATGATAACAACCAATGAGTGTTGTTATTCACAGATATATCGTATTAACTCAAGCACTCAAAGGCTCATGTGGACCATGGATCATGATGACAATGGAGCACAAAGGTTCAACACATGGGTGAGTATAGGTGGGCATGTGGCTAAACATGAATTGTGAAGTGGTAAATGTATCTTGTACACTAAAAGCTCATGTCTAGGACACTGCTAATTGAATTAGGGCCAAAATGATCGTACATAGATATCATACATGGACCCTAGAATGACTTGACCCTTGGACTTAGATGAAATATCTCTTAAGGGGAAAATAGTCTTTTGACTATGTGACAATCACAATGTGCTACACAAGCTCATATCCTTAGAATGCAAGTGACTAAGACATCAAGGAGATGTCTCTATGGCCAAAGAACTTAGAATTGCAATATCTCATAAGGACAGATGTCTATGATAATAGACAGGAGTCTTAGCCTTAGCAAAATGGCCTGTAATAGTAATGAGTATTTTCAGAAAGGTAAGACGCCTTGGACAGACGTCTATTGTGCATATCATTTGCCTTGTCTAAAAATAATTTGTAAGAAGTCTTATGTCTTCTAAACAAACGTCTATGGCTCTGTGATTTCAATATGACCAGACGTGAGAAAAACTCAGAACTAGTGGGACAGACATCTTTGGTCTTGGGACATGCATATATGTCTTCATGGTTTCAGGAAACACCGAGAGCATGTTTTTGGGTTCTTATCTCATAGTCGTCTATAGGAAATAGAAAGGCTTCTATGGTCACTCGGGGAATTCAAAATGTTATATCCAAAACACACCCCTTAAAGTGTCAAACCACCTTGGCTATATATAGGCCACTCCTACCCAATGGGGGGGAATTATTAGCGTTAGAGAGAAATTTGAAATAGCTAGACAATCATTCTCATTCTTAGAAAGCTAAAGAGAGCCAAGAAGATCACTTCAACATACTCGTATTCTTGAGAAGATATCTTAGCTAGTCTTGTGATATTCATCATATATGTTGAGAAATAAGCCCCCAATCACGAATCACCAAATATTACAATGTGATGATAAATAAACAAGCACGAAGAAATTAGCAAGAACACACCAAGAATTATACATGGTTCGGCAAAACAAGTCTACGTCCACAGAGAGCCCGATTTCACTATATAGATTGTAACAATACAAGTAGAAAGATTGTATCAAGAGTACGCTCAACTCTCAACCCTTAACCCTTATACACCCAATCTCACTCAAAAGGAATCACAAATTCTAAACGAGAATTCTCTCTCTAAGTGTCCTCTCAAAAACAATGAGAGTGTTGCCTCTTCTCTTCTCACTCATCTCAACGTATAACATAGGTAACTATTTATAGAGCCCAAAACCCAATTCCTTGGTGGACTAGGATTACAATTCCTTAGAGTCCAAGACTTGCCTAACAAGTACTTTCCTTCCTTGAGACCAAGACTTGCCTACTAAGAAATTACCTAATAAGATACAACTCTATAATAGAAACCTAATCACAATAGGAATTTGAGCCAACCTAACAATATACATCTTTCACAAATAGCTATACACATCTAGAGTTGAGGCGTTGAGCTTTCATCACTTGCTACATATATCACTCTAGAAAGAGAGTTGAGCTTTGATTGGATATCTTTCATCCTTAAAGATGATATATCTTGTACTCAAATTATGATATATTTGAGATTATTGTAAAAAGGTTGTGAACTCTTATAGTCTAGGTGAAAGGTGTTCACTTAGCAAGGAAGTCAAGGTGGTGCACTTGGCAGCTTGTAAGGGTTTTGTTCTCACTTAGTTAAAGAGAGCTGAATAGTGGAGATTTTGAAATCGAGAGAGAGAGAGGTGCTCTCTTGTCTTGAGTCATGGACAGGCAAGAGGAGCTGAACCACAAAAAATCACTTGAACTAGTGTTTGCATTCTTCTGTCCCTATCTCTTTACTTTGGTTGTTGCTTTTATCATTGTTATATTTGTTTGCATAGTAAGTATTTGAGAAAAAGAGCAAAACTAGCATAATTTGCCAAAAGACTCAATTCAATCCCCCTCCCCCCCCCCCCCCCTCGAGTCATTGTTTGGGCAACACTCATGATTCGGGGTGACTCGGGAAGGAATTGGCACGTACCGGGAGTAATTCAGGCCGAATCAGCTGTTATGATGTAAAATGAAGACCCAACTCATTTTACACCATCTTCTCACCCCACTCTCCCAGCAGTCCAACACTCTCTCTGTCCTCACATATAAAGTCGAGCCTCTAACATCAAAATCAACAAGATTAATCCCTTTTTTTTTTTTTTGGTTTTCTTCCACATCACTTCAAGTATTGTTTTAGATCCCTTCTCACATAATACCACGTTGTTGTATAATGTATTAATGTGTTTTATGTGATAATTTTTTATTTATTTCATGTTAAAGTCTATTATATTCATTAAAAACCCATATTTAATGGATTATTATGTAGTAGAAATTTGTGTATCAGTTTGTTTCAGGCCCTACGTGTGAGGTCAAAAAAAAAATCACGACTGCAAGCTGCAGCGCTTGATTCCGTTACATTACGTCCGATACAGCCCCACATCTACGACTGCAACATGTCTTCAGCCAATATTCCCCACCTTATCCATGGGATCACAACTCTACAATGGAGCAGATCTTGCTAATAAAATGATCTCATCAACATCATATCCACTTTTAATACAACTGTATGATTCTGAGAGATCTTCAAATTCTCCATTCCTTTTTTCTTTTCAACCATTACTCCTTGTAAAATAATTGTTATGGGATGGAGCCAATTTGACAATAGTAAAGAATAAGATGTGAATTCTTGACCTTCACCTTTTCTCTGGGTACCAAAGCACAAAACAATATGATCCAATGGAAACATTTTAACAATCCTGTTTAAAATGCCCACTATCACAACTCATCATAACTCACTTTGAAGTGAGTTCTCTATCCCCTACTCCTTTAAGTGATGATTTAATAGGCTTCAATTTTCAACTACTCTACATTTATTCCTCTCAAACAAAGATGGGACTTCTCAAAATATAATCTTTTGAATCAATTTTCAATATCATACATACATATATATATATATATATATATATATATATATATATAAAATTAGAATGGCTGCCCATATTATACACTAATTGTTCACTGAAGGACCTCTCTATCCATCATTCTTAGTAATTTGCCCAGTGCACCACTTCCATTCACAGGTCAGAGAGCCCATACAAGAGTACCCTTGTTTTTCACTGAGTTGGGACTATAAGAAATGAAATGGACAGATAAGAAAATTTTGCAAACTTGTGAAGTATCAAGTAGGTAAGTTGTTCCCGTGATAAATGACAATCTTTGGTTCTCAGTGAAATGTAATTAAGAGCAGAAGAAATGCAATAGAGGAACCAGAACTAACATCAACATCAAGCCATAAATTATGAAGGTTGTGGTTCCCAGGTTAACCATGAAGGTCTCCAGTATTACTTCCCTGCATAAGTATTCCTGCGCTTGTGAGTTTTTGTGGAAATTCTAGGAGATTCGTTCCCCCTATGTGCTTCTGTGGATATTTTCTTTTTATTTCTCTTTATATTCTTTACTTGGGGGAAATAACTTCACTCTTTTTTACCTTTTCGTACTCCCTCTAATAATTTTTTTATATTCCATGAAGATGTCTCAGCCTGTGCAAATAGATAAAAAAAAAAAGAAGAAGAGGAGGGGGGTACTAAATATACTTTAAGGAGAAAGATCCATCAAGGCATGACAATTACAAAGCATCAAGGAAAAAAATTATTCAAATAGTGCAAACAGAATCACATATATTAATTAACCAAGATGAAACATAAACATAACTAGAAAATGGGCATGGTTATTGCTACTATAATGACACTTCAACACTCATCTAAAACACGCAAACAGACACCATCCCTTGTCACATCGAAGTCACAAAATAATTCTTGGCAATAACCCTAACACCCCATAACAAGATCATTTAACATCAACAAATACTCGTTTTATAGTTTCAACTTGTTTTTAAGAGTTTCCGTAGTGCTACGACCTACATGTAATGTTTCTAAATGGAGACTTTCCAAATCTGGTTTCCAAGGGAAAGAGGCAATCTAACTGAAAATTGCAACAATGGAATGCAATAGATTAGTAATTACAGTATCTTAGACACAATTATTTATGTTAAATATTTACTATAGGAAGTCCGAAGTCGTAAGTGCAGATTATTTGTCACTGATTTTACTTCATATTCTATAACAACGCTTAATCTTATCCTTGCATCCAATTGTATTATGACCTGTATGATGTATGCTCTCGTCTATTAAGTACTATATAATACCATTGATAAATCTATGAGTAAAATAAATTGTAACATTAGATCGTAATAAAAAATATAGATATTACATATAAGGGATTTACGACTCTAGATAATAACATTTTTTTCTGCAGTGTCAACTAAATTTAAGCAAGGATTAGGTACCAAGCTACTTGAGAGACATACCGGCAGATTCAGTGTATCTGAAAAAATCCTGAACTGAGAAAAGCTTCTTCTTGTCAGGATAGTCTTTGGAAGATCGCCCAAACTGAGGTACAAGTTCAATTAGTTCTGTCAATGAAACAGTTAATAGAGTGGATCTCAATCGCTCAACATTTGACAAGGGAAGGCTAAATAACCCATTAGCCAGCTTCTGCGGAGAACTACCCCCAGATTCTTCCGTGTCTTGAGAAGCAACACTGTCATCACCCTCTTCTTTAACAGAAGAAGCTACTCCCACAATACTCGATGGTATTCCTCTCACTCTTGCAAACCTCAAATTTCGCAAAAAGCCATTGATATCCTCTTTTTTACCTTCCAAAATACTTGTAACTGCACGATTAAACTGATTGGTAGGATGAGGAGGAAGAGATGAATCACAATTCTTGCATTCGCTTTGTTGGACACCCAATTCGAACTTCTGAAGATTTTGAGTTAATTGATCAGAAACAAAACCCGTAAAGCACTCAATTGACATATTCATTCCTTCTTTTCGTCTTAAAAACTCATTCTGAAATGTTGAAACAAGACCCCTGGATTGCTTTTGCTTTAGTTCACATGTAGCTCTCCGTTTAGATGCGTGTGAGGACGAATTTGTACAAACTTCATTTCCATAAGCTGTTTCCTGAAGGTGCTTTTTACTGGTTTTAAACAGACTCGGGACAGCCTGGACAAATCCATCAAGCAACACTGACCACATCACCACAAACCGTATACAATTCATGCGAGTCCCATCCTCATTACCAGCGTACCTCTCATTCAACCCCTTTTTTGACATGTTGACCTCATATCCATTACTTGTACAATTTTGTGAAAAAAAACCCAAGAAATTCTTAATCGGAATCTTTATCAAAAAACCTCTATCATGACTAACCACACACTGAGTACATTTTTTCTTTGAAAAGCAGATCTGAACCTTACTGCTGATCTTCTCAACACTAACAAGTTCAAGATTTCTGGTCCCACTATTTGAACCTGGCCAACAATGCTCAAAATCTTTTGCTGCTTTTCGAATACCACATTCAAGCGGCAAAAACGAATCCTTGACAATTTGAAGCGAATTAAAGAAGGACTCTACAGGGTCATTCGCAGACACCATCACCATCAGTGAAAAATCCTATTTTTATCACTTATGAATATATTCTTATATGTATCAAATCTTAACAAATTCTCAAACGATTCATGCCCAATCAGATATGAAACGATATTAGTTTCATAGAGCAATTAGACCGAACCATAGGGTAAATAGAACAGCAAAATGCGATCTGATGAGCGAAAAAGAAAAGGCACAACAATCAATTCTGAAAATGTGAAAGAACAGTTCAAGAAAACCCTAACTTTACGGATACAACCAAAAGCTTGCCGCCAGAAAACCGAATCGTGAACAATTCTTGAGCAATGGAATACAACTGCTTGTGTTATGTGTGTATATACATACACACATAAACAGAATGGAAATAAAAGCTATACAGTGTACTTACATATGTAATGGCTATAGACTAATTTCTGAACACCTGATTTAGAGAGAGAGAGAGAGAGTGTGTGTGTGTGTGTGCATGTGTGTGTTTCGATGCTAAGCTTGAAGAAGGAGAGTTTATTTTTTATTATTTTTTTGTATTTATACTTTTTTTTTCTTTCGCTCCGACTTACGAGAAAATATAAAATTATTATTTTATTTTTTATGTTTGTCCTTTTGGATAAGGTCCTCTCACGGGTAGGTAAAGCACCTGATTTTTTTTCTGGACAAAATATAGCCCTGACCAAAGCGCATGTGTTTAATAACTTGACTGCCTTATCGTCATTTTAGGTTTCTTTCATCTTTACTAACTTCGCCATTGACCCGTGACACACGCGACACGTCTCGTGATAGCATTATTATTATTATATATATATATATATATATATAGAAGGAATACCTATACTGAAGAAAAGCCTGATAAGGCCAAAAAAATTCAATCCATTGGTCCAGAATTGTTAAAAAAATAATTCAAAATGTCTTACGGTTACGAGTGCTGCACGATAGTGCCGTATGCACGAATATACCCCAGTATATATATATAGATAGGGAACTGATATTAACACTCCACCAATATCCTCTTACACTTCACTCTCATCTTTTTGTAAAGTAAAATTATAAAAGTGTCTTTCTACTATACAATCTTCCATTCTTATATTTTTAATACCCTTATTTGATAAGGTTAAAATTCTTGGCTCCAAATTATAACTTCTGTCTCACGTTTCTTCTCTTTTTTGATGTGAAAATATTTTTTCGTTGATTTTAAAAATATTATTTCTTCTAGTTGAATCAATTTATCAATATTTATTTTAGAAGTAAAAAAGTTTAGGATTCAATATAATGATTTAGAAAGTATCAATTAAATGCATGTGATTAGAGTGTCAGGGGATATTGGTGAATGTCAATATCAACTTCCAATATATATATTTGCTTGCTATCTATTTTTGATATATTTTTTTAAATTTTTTTTTTGTAAATTAAAGACTCTTTTTGGAAAAATAAATAAATTAAAGACTCTTTTTGTTAATTTATTGAGGATTTTAAATATATATATGAGATTTTTGCATTCTTCTCAACTGATTACTTTTGGAATTTAAATTATTGAATAATTATCAGGAATTAAGTAATTTTTAGATAGTGGACTTTTATTGTTTATAAAATTTGGCACTAAAATAGTAGCATTTAAAAGTTTGAACGTCCATGTTCTAGAATTGTAATTTTAAAATTTAAGAATAAATTTTCAACTTATATTAAGGTCTAAAATTACTTTTATGTCATTTAAATGAAGATTATATTGGAGACATGGTGTCATATGTACTCGTCCATTCAAAATGTGTTTTGACCTAAGTACTCACGTTTTTACGTGACAAAATTTAATTGGATACAAGATTTAATTTGGGTTGTGATAATATCTATAAAATGTCATTGTTATCATTGAAGATTTTACCGTTCCTTTCAAGAAGGGGTATGACATTGCCAAATATTTGTGGGTGATTCAATCATTGAAAAATGATACATCAAGGATATTTGACTAAAATCTATGTTACATTTAACCATTTTTTTTTATCTACCATTAAAAAAAAATTCAAAAATATTTAAAAAATCAATCTTACGATTCAAAATACGTATGTTTATCTACGATCTAAAATAACTATCTTTACTTACGATCAAACAGTCACGATTCACCTATTACATTCACACCTAAATTCACATACACATCCACTTATCCTCACACTTCTAAAATGAAATCCACACCTAAATTTACATACCTATCTTTACACTTAAAATAACATTTTGTGTATATAAATAAATAAGAATAATTTGAAGAAAAAAAAATGTTAAGTGCAATAACTACTCACACTTAGGAATGACAATTTGTCCCGTCCCGCCCCGACTCGCTTAAAACCCGTTTACGGAACCGTTTAAGGAAATGAGGTGGGAATGGGATTAGAGAAAATAGCTCGCACTTAAACGGGACGAGAACAGGGTAAGACCCTACCCCGACGGGTACCCGCCTCGTTTAAGTATATATATATTTATACTTATATATATAATATATAAAGGAAATATTAATATTATATATATCATACAACTATTGTCACGCCCCAATTCCCGACTCCCGGAAAATCAGAGGTGAACCGGTTCATTAAACCTCAATGAACCTCCTCATATGTCTCAATTACCGTGGAAGCTAAACATGCGCATGTAGTTATCTATGCGTATGCTCATCATTATCTATCCCAATGGGCCACACATCGGTCTATGTATGCATGACATTTCATTTCCACTCTTAGATCACAAAAAAATCACAAAAAAACACATTTTTAAGGGTTATAGGACTTTCAGTCGCCTGAAAATTAAGTTTGAGTCGCCTGAAAATTCCAGTAGGTTTGCAATTTCAAACTGGCACTTTCAGCCGCCTGAAAGTGCCTGTGCTTGGACTCTTGACAGCATTCCTCAATCTGTCTTCAAATGCTAATATCTCACAATCCGTAAGTCCGTTTGACTTGAAATTTGACATGGATCATCCTCAATGTGTCTAGTTTCTAATACAATTTGAATCACTCAAAAATACCAACCACAGCTCAAGTTACACTCAATTTAGTGGGCGTGGGTCAGATTGTCCACTCATGCTCTAACACATGCATATCTTTCTCAATTTAAATCCAAACAAGGTCCATAACCTATCAAAATGAAGCTAACATAATTATCTTACTATATACATAAATTCCATTCACTCCTTGAACTCAAAATGGACATTTTTGGGCATGTGTCCCCCCAATGGCTACTCTAATGCCTCAATGGCCATCAAATATATTCACATAACATGCGTTTCACATTTTAAATGTAATTTCATCAATTTTTCTTACCATCTTCACTCAAGAACTCATGCATACATACTTTCCATACTCCATTTGCTCATGAGCAACCATACAAGAAATCACAACCAAAGAGGAAAATGGTCCTAAGGTGCCATACATCTCCAACACACACTTTTCTCAAAAGATACATACCATTCATGTGATTTTTCCAAGTTTATAGTCATTACAAGAATTCACGCATAAGGTTCAAAATGCCATAAATTCTACCATGACTAAAACTAAATCATTACCGTGCCACAAGCCGGCACAGATAGCCAAATGCACAACTGTCCAAAATATAGCAAAAAAAATAGCTAGAATTCTCTCCTTGGACACTCAAGTCCCATCTGTCATCGGCGCCTTATCTGTAAAAGAGTTTATAATAAAGGGGTGAGCACCACTGCGGCTCAGTAAAGATTCCCCAACCCTCCTAAGTGCCGACCCGACACGACCTACATGAATGCGTGCCACTACATTACATGTATCATCCAACATGTACCATGTTCATTCGCAAGCAATGCATATATAAAAGAATACATTGAACACATAGCATACTTCATAATTTAGAATGGAACCATTAACCGCACTCTTGTCTCTCTCTCGGACTCAACCCGAGACCCTAGCATGATTCTTGACCAATCACACAACCTAAGCTATTTTGCACCCAAGCTCAGAATTTTCATCACCGAGAACATCGGTCCTACCAAGTAATGAAACTGTTTTAACACACATCACCGAGAACATCGGTCCTACCAGGTGATGAGATCATTTTTGGAATGCACCACTGAGAACATCGGTCCTACCAAGTGATGAGATATCTTCGGACTACACCACCGAGAACATCGGTCCTACCAAGTGATGAGACCCTTACAAGATTTTCACCGAGAACTCCCACCTCCAAGGTGGTCTAACCACTCCAACGCCCTCACCGAGTGTCCACCTACTCTAGGCAATTCGACCACTTTTTCCCATTTCCTTACAATGGTCCCATATATACATTTCGAACATATTGTACTCAAGCACTCAATATTCATGCTTCACAATGCATTATCTAGTCATAAAGAAACATAGCATGCATTTCATCTTCACAAAACCACATATACCACATATATGTAAACACATACATATAACCTCTCATATGCATACAACTTCAAAATTAGCATACTTTACTCATGCCACACTAAATGCATAATTTTAGCATATGGAACTTACATGCATTCAACCACCACATATTTCACATATAATCACATATATGACACAAGGTTAGGCATTTGCACATACACCCCAAATTGAGCACATAAAACCTATATACCCAATTTCTTCATTTCACACACTTTAACCCACATACTAAACCAACACAAGGATACCAAATGTGCAAAGATAGGACTCAAGAGAAGGAGAAAACATAACTTTTCACACCCCTCACCGTCCTAAATCATGTGATACACAACCTACACGTCTCCTCTCCACCCGAAACCCTAGAATCGACAATTAGGAGAGAAGAAGAACCCCTACCTCAAAAATGAAGGCCTTCCAAGCACTTCACCAATTTTCCAGCAGAGTCTACCTTGCCGAATCACCACTTTGTTCGGTTCAAATGGAAGCCCTAGCCGTCCCCTACGTATCTCCCTCCTTTGGCAAGCCTTGAATCCAAGCCGAACGGGTCCGAAATGTAGAGAGAAGGGAGAGCTTTGAAGATGAAGAGCTTTAGAGAGAGAAAGAGGCGTGAGATATGGCTGAACATCTCTGCCACTGATATTTAAAATATCTAGGGCTTGCAAAAAGACCAAAATGCCCCCCGGCCACTTAACGTACCTTCCCGGGCTCCTTTTTCGATTCTAAAAACTCCTACGGTCTCGAAATCACTTCCTCTACTCTCTAAATATTTCATCTCTGCCATTCTCAAAAATAAATATTTCCGAGAATTTTCCGGATTCCCGGGCCCACTTAAGTCGCATCCCGGGCCCCGGTTTGACCAAAAAGTCAAACTTCTCCAAATCTCCCAAAAACTTCCCAAAACCTTAAAAACACTTCCCAAACATGTTTTCTACACTCAAAACATGTTAAACACCACTCAAAAATGCATTTATGGCAATATAATGCGAAAATTGCAAAACCGGCCAAAATTGGTCACGGTCTCTACAACTATACAAGTTTATTATATCAGTAATGAATGACTCAATATTAGTCAATGTGTTGCATGTACCTAAATGTGTGTTTTTTGTTTATATGTATCAAAATATCATATTTATTATTATAAAAAATTTTGCATTAAAAAAAAAAAAGTATAAATGGGGCAGGGCGGGGAAAGTTAAATGGTTGTGGGGATGGAGAAGTCAAAACCCGCCCCACCCTGTCCCGTTTATACACGGTTGGACGGAGACGGAGCGGAAAAAGTTAAACAGTTACGAGGACGGGAAAGTCAAAACCCACCCTGCCCTGCTCTGTTGCCATCCCTACTCACACTAGCACAGTTTTTGGATCCATAAGCCCTACTATGGGACCCACACGATCCAAGAACCAAGCAAATATGCTTAGCTCTTCGCAAAATTACTTGAATAATACTCGTAATTTTTCATAACATAATATCATGAATATGGACACAGTGACTCTCTCTTTGATGTTTTTTCAGACACAATATTTTTCACTCAAAATAGAAAATATGGATTGCAAAAGATCTGTAGAAGTGAATATATATGTTGGATTTGATAGAGAACTATTTCTCTTGCCTATTCCACTAGGCCACTAGTTCTCCAAACTAAGACTCTAATTAAAAAGTACCACCATAAAATAGTTTATTTTCAAAAGTTCTTTACTACCATCTTTTTTCTCTATAAATCATCCTATTAATAATTATTATAATACAAGCCGGTGAGACCAATTAAATACCCATTTTTTTGCTACCCATTAGAATTTATATTTAAGGGCGAATTCTAATAAACCCCCTTGACATGTAATATTTTGCAACTTTTAAAAAAAATTGACAAAAAACCCCTCCAAGTTACTAACAGGAGGGACCACTGAAGATAAAAAATGACTAAAACACCTTTTATTTTTGTTTGGACATGTGGTTATGCAATCTTATATATACAGTAATGATCTAAAATTAATGTGAACTTAAATTTTATTTCTACAATTAATACAATGTGCGTAATTAAATATGGAATAGAAGGATTTTTTTTTGTTCCACATGCTATGTTCCATACAATCAATATTAATTGATCTTGTCTTGTTTGAGAAATTGGAATCATCTTCTTGCATCCAAACGAACAATTAGAAAATAAAAACAAATTTGCGTAAATATTATTTGCGGACCATATGCTTATATGATATAGACAAACCTATATACTTGATTATGCATGTTTTTATATTGATTAATAAATTATGCAAGATAAAAAAAATGCAACCGGTAGTCGTTTCATTTCATGAAATTAGAATGATCATTAGCATCTTTGTACTTATAAATTACAGACAAAAATTAAATTTATGATTTGTAAATGGAATTTAGGTCCACAATAATCTTAGATCATTACTATGTATATAAAATTGCATAAAGTATATGTGTAAACAAAAATAATGGGCATTTTAGTCATTTTTGTCTTCGGTACCCCCTCCGATTAGTTGGAGGGAGTTTTTTGCCAATTTTTTTTTCAAAGGGGGTTTATTGTAAAATGCTATAAGTCAAGAGGGTTTATTGTAATTTGTCCTGTGTTACCCAAGATTTGTCCCTAGAGGGGGAGTGAATAGGGACAATAGGCAAATGATGAAACTTTTTTAATTGATCTCATTTTGACAAAAGTAGGCTTGTTTGGACTTTTGTCAAACACTTGAGAAACTTATGTATTCAACAAGTGGGATTGAGAATGTTCTACCTATCATGCACTTAAATGATCAAGTGGATATGACAAATGAAGTGTTCATGAAAGTGTAACGTATCATGCTTGTAGTGTGTGAAAATGTTGATTACATGTTTAATCAAAACCATGATATGCAAATTGATTGGCAAAAAGGTGATCAAATAAATACTCAATCAATTTACAATACAATCAATTCCACAACTCAACCAATATACTCTAAGCATACATCCCATCCTCCTCATATGAAGTAATTAAACAGCATTCATTAAATAAATAATTTTAAAATAAATGCTAGCAAAATAAAGGAGTAAACCTATCAAAATGATAATTGAGCAATTACCTATGAATATGATGTAAATAGTAAGGCTTATATAAACAATTAATCAAGCACTTGGAGTGCTACTCATTCATTCATAAAAGAGTTCATTGGATAAAGAATGAAATGAGCTAAGTAGGTATATGTCTATCAATGCTAAAATGGAATTAAAGATATTTTCAATTGGAGATCATCTCAATATTACATAAAGCTTTTTATGATTTAAACATATAAGTTAAAAACTTATTACTCTAATTCCTAAAGATCATTCCAAATGATATGATTGAAATACATGGTCCTAGTTATAACTTAATAATTGAGTTCTTCCAAAACTTATAAAAACTTGAACTAACTCAACCTTAGAAAAGACCTCATGATGTTATAAATGAAGTTCATCGCCTATTGCTTATACTCTAAAGACTTATGAATGACATGAATTATATGCATTGATTCTAGAACTTTCATGTGAGTACATCAAAGTAACTTTACAATAAATACAAGCACTCACCCAAGGCTAGCCTACCCAAGTCTTTTGATTTTCAAATCTTTTAGCTCTTGGCTTCCTTCATCATGTGGCTTCACTTCAACTTCGCCATTGATCTTGGTTATTGATCTTTGAGTTCTATGATCATGTGGCTTCATATATCTTCTTGTAAGTCCCTTTAAAATCCAAAGCCTTTAAGATACTTGAAACCATTTGATACCTTGTAAATTGCACACTCAAGTAAACTTATTAGATCTGCACTACAATAAATTGTTATAATCAAAATCACCCAAATAATCTTTGGTTGAAACCTTAAGGTCAACATCCTATATTTAATTATGAATGGTATTGACTCGTACAAATGTTTCACCAGCGATTTGAAATTTTATGTTTTAATTAATATATAAATTATCTAACTTAATGGTGTAACCACTCTACCCCTTTGCTGGACATTGTGAGGGGTTTTCTGCAATTTTGTCTGATGATAACGTTTATAACAATTAGTGATGATTTACGTTGTTATAATGAGTGACATTAATTACTAGTAAAATACGTTACAAAATGGGTGACATTGATATATCCACCGTAGCAACGTGAATCACCATCAATTGTTATAAACGTTGTTACGGGGCGAAGTTTCAAAAAACCTCTCATAGGCGAGAATTTTAGTCCCCTCTTGCTTAAAAAAAAAGAAGTAAAAATTAGATTTTGGTGACCAATTCTAAACAAAATTACTCTAAAGTGACCATAAAGTTTGAAAAAAATGAATAGTCACCAAAATTGAAACTTAATTGCCGATGAGTGATCATTTGATAACTTATTACATAAATATCCTTCCTCTAATAAATTATTTTATAATTTGAAAATTTTATACTTTACATTAATCTAAATTAAACATTTTGATTCAAGTTGCCTGATAAGCAAACAACTCATTCTATGAAATCGAAGTGGGTCTTGGAGGAGAAGACGAAGACAGGAAGGAACTGAGGATGGAGGGGTCGAGGTCGTGCCCCGGGAAAATGGTTATGGTTGTTGTAGCGTCGGGGTAATACAAATGTATTAATAAAGTACAAAATTTTATTATTACCTTTTTGCTGGAACCTTTTTGTGGGGGTATTTTTTTATATATTTTTATTTTAAAATTAGGGTGGGATCTTTGTCTCTATGCATAATGTAATAAGCAAATTTATAATGAAAACCTCTCACAGTGTTGGAATTCTTACCGTTATTGGATCAAAAATACTAAAAGACTTGTTCATGTCCATTAATATGTCTTTGCATAGGTAATAAAATATTTGAAAGAATTTTTAACTAATAATTATTTAATATTTATTTTTATATATTGTATTATTTATATTCATATATATATAATTCCTGGTTCTACCAGCAAACTTAAAGAAAAAAAAGAGAGTGATAGACAAGAAAGAGAGAGAAGAGAATAAATTCAATGAGTTATCTTTATATTAAATGACAATTTCGTCTTTTAAAAAAATATATAATATTTAATAAATATGAAATATTTTTTACTGAATTAGGTTATTCATCAGTAATTAGAGATTCGAGTCCCTTTAATGAATATATAGTTGTTAAATGGTACCGGGCTATACAAACAAGTTTCACAAAACACTGTGTCATTTCATATATAAGACCGAACAACTTTTTTCAAATTATGTTGGCTAGATTTATTAAGTTTAAATCATTTAAAGATTATTGGAATACCCTCTTTGATAATTTGACCTTGCGTGGATAGCATATGCTCTTCTTATAAAACAAATATGTATAAACAAAAAGGGTGATGCTATTTGTGCTCCTTGATATCTTTATAACCTTTATGATTTGTCTTTTCTTTCGGCTCTTTGTGCACACATAAATTAATACACAAACTCAATTGAGAATAAAATCAGATGAAATTGAATATAAAATTTAGACAACACTCTACGAGTTCTTCAAATTCACGAATAAAAGACTGTTTAAAAAGTTTTTATTACAGACTACCCCAAAATCAAATTTATTTTTATTTATTTACCAGAAAATCCTTTAATTTCGTGAATATAAGATTTGAGTGAGTGATTAATAGAGTGTTTCAAAATAATCATACCTAACAGTCTTGATTAAGAGTGCATGATAATGTCATAGGCACCGACATACACTAATTTATTTATATATATATATATATATATATATATATATATTATTTTCAAAATTTTCAATATACAATCTGTGGATAAGGTCTGAAGAGTAAGGTCGTGGTAGGTGGGACGACACATGGACCATAGCAAGAGAAGTATTCATAACCACCTTTTCCCTCCCTCCTACCCACCCAACAATGAGCCAACAGGACGCAGTTACTCTAGCCACAACATCATTTTGCCAAATATATATATGCCTTGGCAAGTTGGGGTCTCCCCATGAAAATCTTAATGCACCATTGAGTGAGATATATAAATATATATATATATCATAAAAAAGAGTGGGACACCAAGGAAAAGCATACCAAACAAGAAGCCATCACAATCTGAAAATACCAAACAGAACATAATTAATCCCCACAGCAAGACCATGACAGATATTCTCAGTTACATAAACTAATTTCATTCCCAAACCAGTCCCTAATACAATAATAATTGACTTATCTAAAAATACAAGTGTTTGAAGAAAAAGAAGAGGGAGATGAAAAAGAAGAGAACACAAAGATTGAAGTAATAATTCACATAATCCATCACTTATTGATCATTTGCACCGGTAACAAGAGCAGTTGTTGAAGAAAAAGGAACCAAGTGCCAGTCCTTTAATTCATTCATCTTCATTTACATATCTATCTAAACTTGTACTTCTTTTGGCAATTCCTGCACAAACTGGTGCTCTCCATTGCTAACTTTCTCTTCCCTGTGCACACTAGTGTCCTTAAGGGAGCTAGTTTCCATCTTTGGGGGACCAGAGTGCCTGCGTGGCCAGGCTGGGGAGGCCGAGAATGAGAGCCGCTTCTTTGCAGAAACTGTCGGTTCCTTCTCTGGTGTCCCATTCATTTCTAATCCCAATGGGCTCGGCAAACGGGACTTGGCTTTTGCTGACTCTGTGGGTGCCATGTAACTTGGAAATGCAGGTGAGCTTGCAAGGCTCTCGTCATCCCTCCCTGATGACTCTGCAATGGTGTGCCTTCTGTACCTTTCCGACTGGACACTCAGCATGCTCCTTGAGTCATCGTCTGTGCCACACCCACGCACCTTTGAACTTGCAGGCCTCGGTTTTCCTGATACTGATGATGGAGTCGGAGCATTGGAAGGGGGAGTTGAAGGTGATTGGCGGCTGGGAGGGCGGCTCTGTTTTTGGGCAGTTGGAGAAGGCTTATTTTCAAGGTTGAGATCGCGACGAGAATAAGATTTGCTGATTTCTCCAACAGAAATGGCACGGCTGGTCACGCTTTTTACAGATGCATGGTCACTGTTAAGTTCTTTATCAATTGTGCTTCTATTTTCCCATGGCCGAGCTGCCATCCATCTCTCTAACCAGCTCCATCCCCACTGGGGATTCATCGGATCCATGAATGTCGGGTTAGCAGATTTTGAACTGTTCTTCCACGTTTGCTGTTGTAGAAAGATTAAATCCATGTTAGTTCAAGAGCATCTTCAATTCAAGATGGGAGAAACAAAATCCTCATCATCAACAATTTTTCTTATCGTTCTTTAAAAAAACAAATGTGTGCCCTATTTGGTCATGCTGGTGATGCTGCCAAAAAGCAGGCTACCAAATGAACATAAGCATCTCTCACCTATGCCATGAGAATGAAGTTTCCATTTTGTTTTTACACTGCGTTCATAAGAATGGTATTGGAAATTTAAGTCTCTCTTCAAAATTAAGATATACTTCTATATAAATCCTAAAACAACCTTCTGTATGACAAGTGTCTAAATAAAAAGGATGAGGGCCATAAGGCTTTCACTTATCTGTCAGCTCAAGTGGTATCTCCTGCCATTGCCAGAGGTGCAGGGTTCAAGTTCTAAATAGAATGCAGGTATGTGTTGTAAAAGACGAGGCTCATTTAAATGCTATACAAGAAAAAGATATAAAGAACACAGGATCAATTCAATTTCCATGTGAGATTTCCTTTTTGTTTTTTGTTTTTTTAAATTTCTATGGTTAAATGATAAAGAAACCAAACCCCCCTTAATACACACTATACCCACATCTTAAATCCTCAACCTCTATCAACGAAGATATTCCCACACCAACCCCATTCCATTTAACCTAGTAGTTTCATGTGTTTTTAAATTCAAACACCCCTAAACTAAAAGAATTGCAACATATCAACTTACAATTTTGTATCTAGCATGGAAAAGTGGAGAATATGTAACTATTTTCCATATCTAACTCCACTACCAAACATGGCCATAAAATTGTGCATATTGAAATTAGTCAATAGTCGTCTTGACATAATCTGTGTTCCAATATAGATTAAAATGAAGGTTGATAAAGAGAAGGATAATAACATATAGCACACTACTTGTAGATATTAACTTAATTTTTTTTCCTTTCTTCTGTTTAAGGTGGAACCAAATTGCATGAGCCTCCTCAACAATCAAAATTCATAGAAATTTTCTAATTTAGCATTAAAAATAATTTTGTTCAACTTTCCAGTGATCACAAAACCGTTGGATGGAGTTATGAGGAAGAAAAGACCTGGTGGGAGTGCGCATAAGCCAATGCTCTTTCCCTTCTTATAGCAGCCTCCTGCTTGCTCTGTATGTTTGCTTCAATTTTCTCCTTAGATTGCATACTATGATCCCAATTTTCGCCAATCTGTTGCAAAATCTTTTAATACACAAGCCCAAAAAATGGCCAGATATCTAAAATGGCCTGAAATGAGAAGCATAATACAATCTTTCAAGTTTCAAAATATCGTCTTCATTCAGAAAATTAAGAACAAGACATAACAGGTACTGCCATACTGAGAAAAAAAAAATATATATATATATATAAAGAGAGAGAGAGAGAGAGAGAGAGAGAGAGAGAGAGAGAGAAATTTTCAGGAAAAGGAGTCATCACAAAAAGAAGTGAACAAAAAACTATAAATTAAAAGAGAGGATTCAAGCAGGAAGATTCTGATATCATAGAACAATCCAGAAGAAAATTTAAATAATTGAAACAAGAGAGACAACTCTCAACAAAATTACGAAAACAAAGACTGGCCTTTTAAATTAATCCAAGTTTGCAAGGAAAGTCAGCAAAAATCAAGTGAAAATATATTTTTTAAAATATTCTCTCAAAATTGGCCAAAATTCACCAATTCAAATTATTGAACTTTAAGCTAGGAAAGGTCTGTAGACATACTCAAAAAAATTGTCATGGAATGAACCATGAACAGGATGAGTTAACACACATCGCAAATGGGTAAAATAAATTGTTGCGAGTCCGAAAACCCCCTTTGACACCCCAAGCCCTCATGTCACATATAAACACACAAGTCTAAAGTCAAATATATAAGTGTCAACAGGTCACTCACAGAAGCTCTCAACTTCTCAATCTCTTTATCACGCTTCTGTTGGAGCTGTCTCTGGAAAGCTTGGTTCTCCTCCGACATTCTGATCCTCCTTGCACGGATCTGAGATTGCACACGAGCCAGAGTCTGCATGCATCGTAAGGTGGTTGTTGCCTGACGTTTGACAGATTGCCCTTGTAGCAGAGATTTCAACCTCACCAGTCCTCTCAAAGCCCGCAATGCTCTCCTTGCCTGAGAAATAATGAAATCCAAAAAGAAACATCTCCTAAACACAGCTCATTGCTCATAAATGACTTTCCACAGCGGAGCTATGATTATAAATTATTATTTACTCCTATGTTCTATCCAAGACTGAAAAAAAAAAACCTATTCCTATCTTCTGTGAATATTTCAATTAGATGATGGAAGGTAATTTTAAATTTTAGTTTGAAATGATAAATCAGGAAACTAATGCGAAAACTTCACAATCTATTGCGTGTGTGTGAAATTATTTCAGAACTAGGTCTTAGAGATTCAATGACAAAAATATGAATTTAGTATGATCAAGCTGAATCAACACCTATCATTTCAACTAGTTTCTGAAAAACTAGATATTCCCAAATATAATTAGCCTAGGCCGTATTTCATGCAACCATAAGTATAACAAAAGTTCTTAAACCCATGAATTAACTACAAGAATAACCATTTGTTTCAAACCTTCTAGAATTTCCCCACTTCAAAACATTGGATATCTCTTCAACTAAGAAAGATGAAAAAGCTTCCAGTTTTGTCGAAAAGAAGAGATCGGTAATCCATTCTTATTTTAGAAAGTGCCGGAATTAGAAAAGTGTGGACATTTTGAACATAGAAGTTCTTAAATATAATAACACAAAACAATGTTTCTCACATAGGAAAATTAATACCAAGTATCCTCGGAATGCCGTTTGAATCTTGATTGCCGCTATTTCCTCCTTTGTTTTACCGGGGTGGTAATGAGCTGTAGATGTGAGCCGAACAACCTCTGCAGCAGCCTGAGCGGCTGCAACTGCTGCCTCCGCAGCCACAGCAGTGGCAAGTGCAACAGAATATGCATGCTTGCTCTGCTCATTTTCAGCTTCTGCTAATTTCACCTCCTCAATTGGATATGCATGCTTGCTCTGCTCATTATCGGTTTCTGCTAATTTCACCTCCTCAATAGGAGGAGGAGGGGGAGGGTTGGCCATCGCAGTTTCTGCAGGTGCAGAATCCAGATCCAAGCTCTTGCGTTTCCCGAACCATTTTCTCTTTGATTTAGGAGTTTTCTGGTAATAAATTGCACAATGTTCATCACAACTTGACAGAAAGCAACAAATAAGAAATATATATATATATATATATATATATATCATCCAAAACCTTATCTTTCTTCTCCTTGGGTTCAGGACTCAGGACTTTCTTAACCGCAGAAAGCCAACTCCCTTTCTTCCCCATTTTGCTACATCTGAAAAAACAGTAGCCAATGCATGAAATTGCAAACCCAAATGAGATCATATGAACAACTTTTCTGACATTTATTAAGAAACCATATCAAGTAAAATGTCACATAAAGATTTGCATTTCTAATATAAGATATAAACCATAAACTTCAATATATTATATGCTACTAAGATTAAACTTACCCAGTTACACAATTCTTATGAAACCATTATTTTTCAAAAAATATCAACTATTAACGACAGATCTATAATAATACAAACCATAAAAATGCTGCACATCATTTTGAATGAGAAAATGTAGGGGTAAAAAAGAGTATAGATAATTTCCATTCCATCAATAAAATTACATACTTTCCAAAATTTATCCAATTCATTATACAACCAACAAATGGTATCATACCCAATATTTATATTGCAAAATCTTCATTTAACAAATCAAACCCAGTCCAATTTTTTGCATTTTAATAACATCAGAGAGAGATAGAGCACAAAAAATGAGAAAGTATATGGAAAATATGTGTTGACAAAAGAAAGCCAATACTATCTTTGGAATTCAAGCCATTGTTCAAACACCAAATGGTGCAACACCCAGATGTTTGAGTAGCAAGACCTTCAATAAAAACATCAAACCAAGTCCAAAATTTCCAATTTAGGAAGCTTCACGAGAGAGAGAATGGAAGAGATTTGAAAAGAACAAAAAAAAATTACAATTTTTGTTGTTTCAAATTCATAGGCAGAGATAACAAAATCCATACCTGCAACTGGAAATTGGCAGATCTCTGCATGATTAGATCTTTCCTTTCTCTCTGTACAGACAAGCCAACAAAAAATATCAAAGAACGTGAAATCACGGGTCTGTGAAGAATATATAGAGAGAGAGAGAGAGAGATATGTTCAGATCTTGCCAAAGAAAACTTCAAAGTTGGATAATGAGGAAACAAAGAATCACAGGAAGGGTATTATCGGTATTTAGAAATATTGTAGAAATGGGGCCCACGGATTATCAGTACCGTTTTCTAACAACACGACAGCAAACAACCTCGCAACCTTTCCGTTTTTCACTTTTCCCCAAACAAACCGTTGATTAATAAATATGAATCTGCTGTTACACTGACTACGGGAGTTTAAAGTTAGGACCAATAATAAGAAGCCACGTCAGTATCCAATTTAATGAAAAAAAAATTAGTTTTATTTTATTTTCTTATAATTAATTTTTTTTCCCAAAAGATGAAACACATATCCACAATATTCTCTCTAATGTTTCGTTTGGTAGAAAGGAAGGAAAAAAATTGAATGAAAAGAAAAAAACAAGGAATGGATGAGACATCCTAAAAAAAGATTGTGTTGTTCTTTTTTTTTTGTTTGGTTGGATGAGAGAGATGAATAAGATACTCTTTAGGGTGAGTTTGGTTAGCATGAAGTAGCAGGAAAGGAAAGAGAAGAAATTTCTTTAAACTTTTTAAGAGTTTGGATAGCGTGAAACAGAAAATATTTAGGAATTAGAATTCTCGTAACCGTCTATTTTTTTCTCGAAACATTTCTTACATAAAATACAGAAAAATTTTAGTTTCTCGTGAAAATTGTTCTTTTATATTTTGTTTTTCTATTATATCACTATTAATTTAATTGTTTCTCCATCTGTTAGTCAGCTTATGCTAAACACATAACAATTTTTTTTCTTAAGAATCAATTTATACAGTCTAAGGAGCAAAATTTGTTTCTCTAATATGGTTATTGACGTTAGATTAGAGGAGGTTTATGAAGACAAGTTGCTTGACAAGACTAGAAGTCCAGTATAGAAAAAAGTATTAATGCACTAATGTGTATTTTGGTATTTTTTTTCTCAATAAAATACCTTCGTCTTGTCATGCATAAAATAAAAATTATATTATGAAGTCTTTTTTCTAATAAAAAATATTTTAAAATGAATATAAACAATGGGGCATGAAAATGATTTTAATCAAATATAAATTCCTTTATTTTTCTAGTATTTGAAATCATAAAGGTAATTTTGGTAAGTAGATTATTTTCTTTTCACTTTCCTCCTATTCAAACTAACAAAATAAGATTTTCTCACGGAAAAAAATTTCACGCTAACCAACTACATGCAGGAAACTAAATTTTTCTTTCCTTCACTTCACTTTTCTCTCACTTTCACTTTTTACTATAATTCAGTCTAATCAAAAGGACACTTAGCAAAAAAATTGTTTGTTAGGAGAGAAAGAAAGAGATAGTTTTAATATATTTTTATCATTATACCCATCACTACTTGTTTGTTTGAGTTTATAAAAAAGATCATAAGAATAGTTTTGTATTTTAAAATGTTTATTCTTTTCTATTTTTTGTTCAAATTTGAATGATTGAAAATTTGTAAAAGATCCTATTTTCTCTTCTCTCCTTACCTCCTTACTATCAAACAAACAAAATTTACTATTTTCCTTTGCCTCTCTTTCTTCTTCTCTGTCAAACGAAGTATACCAACTCTTACTTTAAACAAAATTTGCTATTTTCCTTCGCCTCTCTTTCTTCTTTCCTGTCAAACGAAGCATAACAACTCCTACTTTAAAGAGCAGACAATTTGAGTTAATGTTCATCAATAATAATAAGAGTTTTACGAGCATTCATTCTGAAAACTAAACATGATTTAAAATACCTATAAAGGACAAAACTAATATGATTAAACAAATGAACAGTCGCTGGAACTAGACTGATTCAAATATACTTTATATTCGTAATGAGAAATGCTAAACGTCATGAAATTTTATCATGAATTGTCTTCATGAATGACGTGGCAAATGATAATACCATTGACATTCCGTGTATGGGGGAATCCTACCAATACTAACTCACCATTTAATTGCCACATCATTCGAGATAAAAATTCATGAAATATATTCATGACGTGTAGCATTGCTCATTTGTAATTAGTGGGTGATCGGGAATAAAATAAATGAAGTTGACAATTATTTGGGAGTTGATTTGTTATGAAAATTCCCAAAATACTTTAAATTTTAAAAATATTATCCACCAAGAAACATTTGAAATTGAAAATAATTATTGAATTAGTTGATGGAGTATGAAGTTTATATATAGTGTTTGAAGACTTCACATAGGATTCTCGACCAACCACAGTTGTCATTTAATTTATGCACTTTACTGTCCAATTTCATTTCAAGTCAATTTCCTTTCTGTTTACAATTCTTTTTTTTCGTTGAGACAATTTGAGTCTCAAGACGAGTTGATATTCTCTGTATTTAGTGTCCTTTGATCAATTGTCACAATTCAAAAAAAGAGATACATTCGACCAACCTCTTCAAGTCGAGTCATTGGCTCTGATACGTCCACAACCAATTGAGTAGAATCGGTTAGGCTTAGCCGATTTTATAGGACTCTTGATTAAATAATATTCAAACTCTACTTAATTAGTGTGTTTGATGGGATGAAAATTAATAGCAAAAAGTAAATGAAAGTGAAATGAATAAAAGTACAATAAAATTTTCAACATATATTTGATTAACATGATTTTTTTTTTAAAGAAAGTTAATTATTTTACTATTTCATGATTTGGAATTAGGAGTGCACAAAAATCCGTCTAAATCAGATCGGACAGTTTGGTACAGTTTTTTTACAATTTGGTTCAGTTACGATTTCAAAATATTACAACCATGAATTAACAGTCCGGTTCTGGTTTCATGTCCCTCAGAACCAGACTATTTATATATATTTATATAGAAAATATATTATATAAATTAATATAAATAAGTAAATTGTAAACTTATAAGTATGTAACTAGTAATATAATATACTACTAATTTTACTGTGAGAACCGTTTATACTTTATATAATATATATTATACAATTTATAATAATAAAATAACTCACTAAAGCACTAATAATGAAATCGTGGGACCGAACAAAACCAAATCAGTCTTCATGGTTTGGTTCGGTTAGGTTCCATTGGCCTAAACGGTTAGGTTCGGTTCTAATTTAATAGAACTGGACTATACAATTTGATTTGAAAAAACACCAAAATCGAATTAAACTGGACTATGTGCACCCCTATTTGGAATGTATGCAACTTATAAGGAAAAAAAAAAGTATTACCGTAAATTTCATAAAAATTAAAAAAAAAAAAACTATGGTTTTTGTAAAATTTTACAGAAAGTTAGGTAGTTATAAAAATTAATTTTCCTCAAAAATTCATTTTCATGCTATTCAACACTCTTATAAAGTATTTACCGAAAAAACAACACTCTTATAAAATATTTATAAAATTTTCATTTTCTTCCCTTTCTTACTATTTTCATCTGATCAAACCAAGCCCCAAGATTCAATAATACCACCGCGAATGACTCAACGAGTCAATGGCAAACATTCGACTAGACTACGCGATAATCTAATACATATTGGCTTAACTGACATTAAATTATGATACTGGAGGATGATCTCTTCTCATGGACTTGTGATACAGTGTATCAGAACTTTTTTTTAATTATTATTATTTAAAAACACTCAAATCAAATAATCTTTTTTTCTTCTGATGTTTAGGATTTGTTTGGTTAGACAAAAATTTATGGTGAAAAATGAAAGGAAAAGAAAGTGAAGCTAAGAAAATGAAAAGTAAAGTTTACAAGGTGCATGTGACTGAAATATAACCTCCTTCTGTAATAACTAATATTGGTTTACTTCTCAACCAATCTCCAAGACAACCTAAAAAAAGGGGCAAGAAGATGAGTATGTGCATATAAGTATGTGCATATCACGTTGTTGTATAGTATTGGTGTATACGGCATTTGACTTGGTAAGAGGATAATGTGGGAGCATGTAGCATGTTCCTCGGCCACTCTAAATTAGTAGCAACCCATGTTCTTCTTTACATCACAATATATTTGATTAGATCAGATGTTCCAAAGAGATAGGCATCTTTTGATTGGTCATATTAATGCCATCACATACCTCATCTCCTCAAATAGAGATAACAAAAATAAATATATATATATATATATATACAATTAAAAAAGAGGACAGAAACTGTTCTTGAACAATATCAAACACTTTACATTTGGGAGCATCAAATTGACGCATTAGAATTAGAATTCGAGGAAAGTGAGTTCAAAGTTGAACTCAATTTTAAACTCAATTTCTTCCGATTCCAAATTCATAGTGCCAATTTGATACTTTCAAACACAATATAAATATAAATGTCAGATTATCTCGTTTGATAGATGAAAGTGTTTGTCACACTTATACTTCATTAATAAATCAAAAAGAACTTATAAACCTGATCAAGAAAAATGCATGAATAGACGTAATATTGAACAACAAGAATATATCCATCTGGGAATGATCGTGTGCGCGTGCACACACATGTGTAGACACACACACGCATTAGTGTATGTCCGTACATACGACACTATAATGTATTCGAAATTGTGATCATTAAATAATTAGATAGAGTGATTTTAAACTGTACATTGGTAAAGACATTTTGAATTAAGCTTAAATATAATATATACTAGTATATTCATGTGCTTATTTTTGTCTTATTCTACCAAACTTAAATGTAATATATATACATAGAGTGTGAAACAGAAATGTTAGGGATAGTTGTGCATCATCAATATTTATCAATCGATGCAATGAACCCTACGAGGAGCTTCACAGATGTTTTGTGAGCATTCATGCTTGAAGATTGATAAGTTAAGAGTTTTAAGTCATTCAATTTGGGACCCACACTTTTCTGAGTAAGGTGAGATAAGAGACATGGTCGTTAAAGTGGAGGCTCATTATGAAAGTATTGCTTCATAATGAATTTCACATGATCTTTACCGTTACCTCTACCATTTAATTGAGGTCCTTCCTGTCGGTGGCTTATTGTACAAGTTAGTTACACTTTCTGATCTGCTTTACCAGTTAGTTACACTTTCTGATCTGCTTTACCAGTTACTTACTTTGGAACTTCCTAGACTCTACTCTCATTGGTTTGGAGGGAAAAAAATTGTGTAGACTCAGTTTGACATGCGAATTTAGCGCCAAAATAAAAAAAGTGAAGGAAAAAATAAATAGATGTGTCTCATATTAAGGGCCGTTTGATAACCGTTTATGTTTAGTGTTTATTGTTTATGAAAACAAATTTTCAGGATAAACATATTTGTTAATTTTTGTTTTGTTTATAAATTTTTAAAACGTTTTTAAAATAACACTGTTCTTAAGCCTTCAAATTCTAAACACCAAAATAATGTTTATTGTTTATGTTTATTAAAAAAAAAAAATTTTTTTCTTTTTTTTTTATCTAAAATGGTGATTATATTATTTTAATTAAAAATTGAAACTAAAATTGAGAAAATGAAAAGAAAAAAAATTATAAAAGGCTATTGTTTGATACAATGATAAAAATATTAGAATTATCAAATGTGTACATTTTACTAATATACTTGATAATAAGAAATAGTTACTTAGGGGTACACATGCTAAAAATAAATAAAAAAAAACCTTATTTGAGGAAAATAAAAAAAGAAGTCTCAATCATCTCCTTGTTAAAAAAACAAGAATAGTATTTTGTACTCATGTCATTCATTCATTTTCAGTGTTGAAACAAAAATAGAAATCAAAAAAATGAAAACGAAAGTATTAGCATGAGAAGTTCAAGAGTAAGAGTATGCCCTCCAAATCCCTCTTCTCACTCTATACAAATTGAAATTTTTTTAATTTTTTCATAATTATATATATTTTGTTTTTTTAGTAGGGGTACACAAAGAATCGGTAGAACCATAAAGAACTTTAGCTGAATCAAACCGAATCGTTCACTATGGTTCCGATTCCGGTTCCGACTTCAAATTTTAGGAACTGTTCACTTCAATTTCGGTTTCAATCCTTGAAACCTGAACCGTTGAATATATATATATATATATATATATATATATATATATATATATAGTTATAAAACTCCTATAATGATTTTTTATTATATATATATATATATAATGTTATAAAATAATTGTAATAGTTATAATAACCTTTTGTTATGTAAAATATTTTAAACAATGGAGTTATTATAACTATTATAAGGTTAAATACAACTCTTATAATAATTGAATTGAACCGAACTCATTTATTCCGGTTTCAAAATTAAGGAACCGTTGGGAACGGTTCTGGTTCCAATTCTTCCAATAACTGTAAGGAACCGAATCGTGTGTATCCCCCTACTTGTTGGGACATTTTGGGTTGTGGATAATTTTAGTTTTACAATATAATTGCAGTGTGTAGATATATATGTAACCCAATATTATTTATATATTTTTTATGTATATTTCTTACTCTGTTATTACTGTATAGATTTGTTATAGCATAAACTTGACTTAACAAATATGTTTTTCTGTTTATGATTTTTAAAATAAGCTAAACGTTTTTTCGTTATCAAACAACACTCATGTTTATGGATAAACAAAATCGTAACATAAACATTGTTTATATAAACACTTAAACAATAAACATAAACGGTTACCAAACGGACCCTAATTCTCTCACCTACTTGAATTATATTAGAAAAAGAAAATGATTTTTAAAATTAAAAAAAAAATCTTTTCTTATCATTATGTCATCGATTTAAAATATAAAAAAATAATATATTTTTTGAATTCCGAAGTGTTTACATGAATGAGAATAATGATATCATGATATCACTATGTCGATGATGTCATGATGACATCAACCCCACTCACGTAAATTCATTCGAAAATTTAATTCGGAATCTGCATCACAACAATTTCACTACACATCTTTGTTACATGCATTACTGGCTGAAATGAATTAAGTTCCAACAGATCATAAAATATCTAAAGAGCTAGTTAATTATCAGATATACACAATTTTACCTCCGCATGAAGCGGCTAATTCCAATTTTGAGTTCGTGATTTTTAAATCACAATAAAACAACCTTAGCATTACGTCAAAGCTCACCTTCTATCATAAAATATCTTCTAAGGCAACTATTTTCAAATCTTCCGACTTCTTCTCAGGGTCCAAAAATGAGTTCATATTCAATTATTAGACTTCAAATCCCTAAGAAATTGTGGCATAAATTTATGAATTTCATAAAAGGAAACAATGACACCGACGCTGAGCTAAATGGTAATGTCTAACCGGTAAGCACCAATTCTTCATTTCCATGGCAGTGCCAGTAGTCCCAACTCTAGTTTAAAAGGCAGAAGCTACCTCATGAAAGATCACTATACTCACTCTTTCAACTTGTTCTAAGTATCATACTTCCCACATCATATAACACTGGAACACTTACTAAGAATCAAATTAAAATTTCACGATCGATGTTCTTTGAACTACATATATAATGAACTAACAAAATATAAAAGCATGTATTTTTATACAACCAATTCTTAGATCGTACAAAGTGTGATAAAGAGTGGCAGCAATACACCAATACAATACTGTTATGAACCCGTGTGCCTCAATAAGCAGGGATGGAGGCGAAACGATAGCCTTGGGCACCCCTCCATGAGTAATATGCAATTCGAGTCTCATAAAATCCTGCAGTCATTAATTGGTTCAATACTTAAATAGGCAGTTGCTCCAGCTACTGACAAGCAAGAAAACAATTAGAGCATGCATAACTACAGAGAGCTATTTGGTGGACTCAGATATGTAGTCCGAATCATAAAAACTCAGAACCCAAAGCAGAAACAAAGACAAATTGTAGTTTATAACACAAATATAAGCAAAACAAACACAAAACAAGATCAGGGCCATTGTTAAATTGATCAGAACCATTTTGTCATCTTTCTTACCGCAAGGAACTTTATTGACATACAGGTTGCATTAGTTGTAATAGCACCATAGCAGCACCAATGGCGGCAGTTACAGTTGGCAATCCAGGTGCCGAACCTTCTCCGTATTTTACTCTCCTAAATTTGAAAGTAGTTACAGACTTACCAGTTCACAACTTGGAATTGAGAACTCGTTGCATTTTCAGTTTAAAATTCACAATTACAGAGTACTTTTTGTTCAAATCGAATAAACAATGGAAAGTTTCATGACTAAACAAGGTATTCGAGTGAAATCCTTGTGATACCATATGCTAGTAATAGACAGATATGATAGAATTGAGATTCTTAATGAACTGAATTTGGAGAGCCACTTGAATTAAATTGATTTTGCTTAGGTGATTTCTTATTGATATTGCCAATTTACACGTGAGCAATCTAAATATAATTATCTGTTAGAGATCATATTATACTCAATACATAATTATAGAATCACATCAATTACAATCCTATAATTAAGGTATTAGTTTGACTTTCAGTTCTTCCTTTATTTAATTTTATTTTTTTCCTTCCATGTAATATTCTCAATGTATATAAATATAGATGCAGACTCCTTAATTGAGCAAGTCATTCTAAAATTCTACTTGGTATCAAAGCCACCGCAGCCTCTTCAGCCCCACCGCATCTCCGCGACCCTTTCTCTCTTCCTTTCTTGGTGCAACCTCCCAGCCCTTCTCCCTCTCTCAACGCAAACCCCAAGTCCTCTCTCTCGACGCAACCCTTCTCTTCTCTTTCTTCCAGTCGCAGCCAGCGACAGAGCAAGGGGAGGGTTTTAGCCCTCTTTTTGACCCCTGTTTAGCGGCATTCCCTTAGTTCATTGTCCTTTGAAAATTTCAACTTTATGGGACTACCGATGTGTTCGGCAACATCTTTCCTGATCATTCTTCGCTAATTTTTTTTTCTCCGACAGATTTGTAGACTGCTCTCCAGATATTTATTTGTGGGCTGATTCTGTGATAATCTTCTTCTATTTATTACGAAGTCCTATTTGTTACGGGGGATTTTAGTGCAAAATATGTTGACATCATTCCTGCATAACATACACTTACTCAGCGTGTGACTAGCGTGCTGTTAAAAGGTACAAAATTTGTTTCGTGGACTTGATCATTTCGTCTAGACTTAGGTGGAAAAAGAAAGGCAGGTTGGATCTTTGGTACTAAGAAAAAACCTGATGTGGGAGATTCCAAATTTGCCCAATGAGATATGGACAATTATATTATTCTTGGTTGGCTATTTAATTCTTTGGAGCCTAAGATATACAATATGTTCATGTTCCATGATACTGTCTATGGGTGTTGGAGTGCTCTGACACAAATGTATGCTCATGCTCGCAATGAAGCGAGAATTTTTGAGCTTTACCGAGATATCTCTCGGGCTTCTCAGGCTACCTTATAGTTATCAGTAGCCGATTATTTTGGATATTTGCAGACCAGGTGGGAAGAGTTGGCCCAATATGAGCCATTGAGTGAGTTTTCTACAGAGGCGGCCGCTATAGCGTTTAATCGACTTAACCGTCAGCACACATACCAATGCCTATGCCATCTCTGTATGACTCCTTTGCTACTATTGAGAGTGATGAGTGAAACTTCGATTACTTCAGATGCCTTTTCCTCCTGCTCATGCCCTTGAGTTAGTTATTGTTCCTGATCAGATGGCTTTTGCTGCTCACTCTGGCTCCCGTTCTGCTAAGAACACTCTGATATACAGTTATTGTGGGGCAACTGGTCATCTTAAAGTCCGTTGCTTCAAACTTCATCCCGAGCTGAAATAGAAATTTTCGAAGAATAGAACCGAAGGATCTTCTCGCTCTGTTGTTATTGCTGAGGCTACTTCTGGACGAACCCCTCCTCTGACAGACGTGAGCTAACTTCAATCACAAATTAATCTTCTTTAGAGTCAGTTAGGATCTCTTCCCCAGCGCCCCTCTAGTACTAGTGCGACTTCTACTGCCACAGTTGCTACAGGTACTTCCATTACTTTCTCTTTCAAAACATTGTCTTTATGGCATGCCCGTTTGGGACATGCAAATTTTCAGTCTTTATGCAAGTTGTTTCCCTCATTAGTAAAAGCTTGTAAGACTTATAACCTTCAGTATGTGGTTTGTGAATTGTCAAAACATGTTCGTACTAGTTACATTCCTCGCATGCATCATGCACCTGCCCATTTGATTTAATTCATTCTGATGTATGGCGACCCTCTCCAGTCACTGCCTTATCTGGTTATCGGTATTATGTGACATTTATTAATGATTATTCTAGATGTACTTGGGATTATCTTCTTAAGAAAAAATCGAAAGTATTTCCTTTATTTTCTCAATTTTTAAAAATAATTCAAATTCAATTCCTTGTCACTGTTCGAAATATTCGATCTGATAATGGTCGTGAATATATTTCCAATGACTTTCGCTCTCAGTTAAATCAATAGAGCATTTTACATCAACTTACTTGTCCATACACTCCTAAACAGAATGGTGTGGTGGAACGCAAGAACCGTCATATTATGTCTATTGTTCGATGCCTTTTACGTAGTATAGCGGTTCCTAAATATTTTTGGCACATGGTTGTCCTAACTGCCACATACTTGATCAATCGCACTCCCAGTCAAGTCTTATCTGGTAAAGCTCCCCTCCAGGTTCTTCAGCCCGATTGTGTTCTTTTCCTATTCTTCCTAGGGTGTTTGGTTTTATTTGTTTTGTCCAAACCCGTAATCCTACTCACACCAAATTGGATGACAAGGCTGTTCGTTGTGTCTTTTTAGGATACTCTGCTATATCTAAATGGTATCCTCTACACATATGTATCACTCATTGGATGTTACTTTTTTTAAAGAACTTCCATTTTTTGGTAAGTCTGCTCCTGTGCAGGAACCTCTTCATGTCCTTGCTGAATAGTCATCCCTAGTTTATCCTCTACCCATCTTTTGAGTCTCCGCTGGAACCGACGTCACCTACCTCTGTTCCTCCTCCTCTACAAGTTTTCTCCAAGTGCCCTCGTCCTCAGACTCCTCTGCCAAAAGCTCTCTTGGATTCAAGTATACCTTCTTCTCCTACTCCTATTCCTGATCATACTGTTACTTCTTGTTATCCTGCTCGTAACCGTAAACCCCTCAATTGGTATGGTTTCTCTAACAACACTCACCATCTTACCTCCCAGTTTGTTTCTTATGATTCTCTTTCAGATTCTTATCAGGCATTCTTGGAAAAATTTAATTCTGTTTTCATTCTCCACTCTATCTCTAAGGCGTTTCAGCATCCTCAGTGGGTCACTACTATGCGGGCAGAGATGGATGCTCTTTAGCACAATCACACATGGGATCTTGTGCCTCTTCCTTCTATAAAAAAATTGTGGGTTGTAAGTGGGTTTTCAGCCTAAAGTATTTGCCTGATGGTTCTATTGATTGATACAAAGCTCGCCTGGTTGCTAAAGGATTCACTCAGGTTCCAGAGAAGGATTTCAGTGTTACTTTTGCCCCTGTGGCAAAGTTGACTATGGTTCGCCTCCTTGTGTCACTAGCAGTTTCTCATTCTTGGCCTCTTCACCAACTCGATGTCAAGAATGCCTTTTTAAATGGTGACTTGCTTGAGATTATTTATATGGATCCACCTCTGCGAGTTAGGGCTGAGGGGGTGTATGCTGGGAAGGTTTTTCGTCTCTGAAAATCTCTTTATAGGTTGAAACAATCTCCTCGAGTATAGTTCAATCGATTTAGTGATGTAGTTTTATCCATGGGCTTCATGTGTTGTCACTCTAACCACACGTGCTTTGTTTGTTGACAATTTGATGGACGGTATATTATTCTTTCTATGTATGTTGATGATATTATCATCACTGGAAATGACTCAACCGGTATTACTCAGGTTAAGAAGGATCTTGGATGCTTCTTTGATGTTAAGGATTTGGGTCTTCTCCGTTGCTTCCTTGGAATAGAGGTTGCCAGATCCCGCCATGGGATATCTCTCTCCCAAAGGAAGTATATTTTGGATCTTTTGATAAATACAGGGATGTTAGGATGCAGACCAACCTCTTCTCCAATGGATCCAAGTCAGAAGCTCTTTGCAAAGTTAGGGGATTTACTGGATAATCCTACTTTATATCAACGCTTGGTAGGCCGCCTCATATATTTGATCAACACTAGACCAAATTTAGCTTTTGCAATTAGTATTGTGAGTCAATTCATGCATGCTCTGCGTACAGCTCACTTAGATGCAGTCTATCACATTTTGCGATACCTTAAGGCATGCCCATGCCTTGGATTGTTATATGCTTCAGGTAACCAGTCTGGAATCTCCTGTTTTACAAATGCCGACTATGCTAGGTCTAAGACGGATAGACGATCTACTTCTGGATTCTGTACTTTCTATGGTAAACACTTTTTATCATGGAAAAGTAAGAAGCAGGTTGTTGTTTCCCAGTCCTCTACTGAGGCAGAATATCGATTATCACAAAGCATATGTGAGCTTCTCTAGATTTTTACTTGCTGAGTTGGAATTTACTCAGATGGATTCTTCTAACTTGTTATGTGATAACAAGTCTGTCATAATGCTTGCCTCTGACTCAGTTCTCTATGAAAGAACAAAACACATTGAAGTGGATATCCACTTTATTCAGGAGAAAATTCAGGAGAAAGTTTGAGCTGGTATTATTACTCCTTCATTTGTTTCGTCTTCAAAACAAACAACAGATATGTTCACCAAGTCTGTTGGTCCATCAGTCTTGAAGTCCTCTATAATCAAGCTCGGCTTGATTAATATCTTCGTTGTAGCTTGAGGGGGAGTGTTGGAGATCATATTTTACCAAATATAGAAGATTGTTGGAGATCATATTTTACCCAATACATAATTATAGGATCGCATCAATTACAATCCTATAATTAAGGTATTGGTTTGACTTTCAATTTTTTCTTTATTTAATTTTATTTCTTTCCTTCCATGTAATATTCTCAATGTATATAAATATAGATGCAGGCTCCTCAATTGAGTAAGTCATTCTAAAATTCTACTTTATCAATGCTTTGCACACACACAGTACTTTCAAATTCTGATTTAAATATTAAAATTACACCCTCTCTGACAGTTTCAGCTTTTAGAGTCGATGGTTGTCAACATGGGATCAGAGTCAAAGGTCTCGAGTTCAAATCTCACTACTATCTTGATAATTAAAATTGAAACAAGGCCACACATGAGGGGGTGTGTTGAAGGATTTAAATATTAAAATTACACCCTCTCTAACAACCTCCATGTTCTGGTAATTTATGGTTGTCAACACTTCCTCCATATTCATGGTAATTTATGGTTGTCAACTTGCCCAAATACAGGTATATCGAACTAAAAGAACTTATCAGCTTGTTAATTTACTTCTTGAACAACTAGGGGATGTCTTGGATGTTCCCTAATAGTTGATCCCATTTTGGAACACAAGCTTGTACTGTAATTCAGAGGCAGGTTCTGGACAGAATTTGTGAGCACAAAATCTTAAGTACAAAAAGGGGCTAATTTGAACATGTCAAAACTAACAATTTTAATTCAATGAAAGGCACATATTGGAAGATATAGATATACAAATATATATATATATAAAACAGAACTCATTGTATAATCAGTGATCCACTATTATTAGATAACACAACCAATAAATGAAAATAACTGGATTACCTGGGAGGAAGGCAAGAATTCCAAGTCCTAGAAGGCCATAAGATTGGGACCGTTCACCTCCCATGTGACCTGTGAAGATGAAGAAGGATAGAAAGAGAAGCATGCATCCAAGAGACAGCAAGAAAAGTGCGAGGGCAATGGATTTCCAAGGGATATTATCAAAGGATTTTGGCTCGAAGTCAAATCTACGATCATGTTGCCCACCACTACCATCATCATCATCAAAAGCAAGGCGACTGTAACGAACATTCCGCTTAGATGTCATTCCAGTAAATTCCAACTCTTAGATTTTCACTATGACTGTCGACAAACACATGAAGCCTTCAAGTTAGAATTGTAACATGCAGCTTCAAACATCAAATGAACAAAAAGACATCAAAGGCAGGATATGAATGAGAACAGTACAATGTAGGTCGTAAGTTATACATGTATTTGGTCCAACCATGTCTAGAACTTCAAAAAAGAAAAACACACACATGAACACAAGAACAGTTCATTAAAAAATGAATGCCAATGGTTCAACGGTAGAACAAAAACAGAATTTTGTTAACATGAAAAGCATTTTGCCGAACCAGAAAAAAAAAAATTTAAGAAGTGACACCATGAATAGTCAATCAGGACTTTATAACTGAATAAATTATGTCATTTGGGATTTTTAATCAGAAAACTCAATGCTTTTAGTTGTTTCCAATTATCTGATTGGATTTTCATACCAAGCCTTTGAATGTTTGCTAAATTAATTAGAATATTGAGATGGCCATTTTTTGACAATGACTCCAAGTTTATTTATGGATTTATGCAGTGTACTTTCAAAATTAAAGCCGATTTACAATTTAGGATTCTTGTCAGAATCTGAATCCAGCCAAATAACAACTAATTCTGAACCATGCTTGATCAGTTGTTTGTGCATCATTTCATTTTCTTATTCTCATTTCACTTATATATATAAATAAATAAATATATATATATATATATATATATATATATCATGTTAAATTAGTTAATAATATAACAAGGCATACACATTAAATACCCTAACAATATTCGTATCTGAAATGAAATTGTATACCAGACATGCTGAAAAATCCTCAACCATATAAGGACAGAAGTAAGAATAAAAAACACAACTTCCAACTAAAACCCTAAACCCAAATCAGAAACAATATTTAAGATCCATTGTATAAGGGTTCATCATATACAAAATAATCACGGATTAAATTGCAAATATACAATCACTTTAAAGCCCTCAACACAAATTAGTTACATCTAAGAAATATTATGCATCTATAACTATATAATATTCGAACCGAGCAGAACAATTACATACAACCCAGCAAAAATTGAATTGCATATACATATTTATCACTATAGCTGAATTGCATCTAACCAGAACATACACGCATAAACATATATATATATATATATATATATAAATCTTACCTTCAGACGAAGAACGAATGAGAAAGCTAAGCTCCTCTGGCACGACCCACGACTTAGAAAGTCTTGTGTTGAACTCAACAGGGCTCACCAATATCATTGTAGGTAGCCCTGCGGTACAACTCTGACCGCAGGGGTGGAACTTGGGTCGGGCACTCCCGAACCCAACCGAAAGCAGTCTAATTTTTTATTGGTTGGGTAATTATTTTTACAATTAAAATTGAGTTTGATTGAAAAATTTTAACAAAAACTTAATTATAGTTGAACTTGATTGAGGTGCTAATAACTCGAGTACAACCCGAATTGTAATATTATTTATATATATTTTTTTTATTTTAAATATATTATATTCAAATTATGATAATCTTTTTTTTTTCAACCTTCTTTATTTAAATCTTAATTTATTGTATGTTAAGACTTTGGATAATTAATTTCCTAAAAAATTGTTTATAATTTTTTAAAAATTTGCATTAAGTTCTTAATTTTTTTTTGTGTTTTGGAGTAATCTAATGTGAAATTTATTAAAAATCACTTTAACTTTTCAATATGAAAATTGGTAATATAGATAATCCGAATTAACTTGACTTTTTAATCCAAAATCTCAACTAAGAGTTGCAAAAATTAAGGATAGGTTGGGCATTGAGTAGTTAGGGTTGGTTGGAAATAGGGTTAGGGTTGAACATTTCATATAAGGTTGAGCCCGAGTTGTACCTCTAATCCGCCCAATCTACTAGAGTTACAGCTCTATCTGAACGTAATTTAGACTTTAGTGTAAACAATCATATTTCTTCCTTTCTATAAGTGAAAAAATTAGGAGGGAGGTAAGAACTTTCGTGATATTAGTATTTTTAATTACGCAGTATCATTATTTTAGCTCTATTAATATGGGATAATAATTTTTTTCTCGAATTTGACTGTTTCTAAATGTATATTTTGTAAGTGTGGTACAGTGGTGGTGGACTCCATCACCGTGACATCATGTGATAAGGACACCACATCACTCACACAAATGACTTTCGAAAACTGCAGAATTCAGCATCTGTATCATGACTTATATCATCCTCCTCTCATATGAAAGAAGTTGAGCGTTCAAGTTTCTAGTCTCTACCAATTTTGAACATTCAAGCCATTACTATTGAGGAGTTTCTCATTTCAATAGTCAATTTCTACTAAAGAGAAAAGAAATCTAACAATGGAAAGAACATTTTCAACAATTTTCCATCCATGCTTTCATTTATTTTTTACATAGTAATAACCACATTACTTCATTTGGTATGTTATTGCTATATACACTCCTAAAATAAAACCCTTGGCAAAATCCCCAAACTCTCAAATTTCTTGTGTTTGATATCAAATTGCTTATCAGACGATGGAGGATAAGTTTTATCCTTTAGTGGAAAATAGTCTGGATCTTCGCTAAAGCTCCAAAATGACAGTTCAGTGATAAAGGAGATAGGGGTGTAGAGATACATTATCCGTACTCAATGGGATTTGTCTCGAATCATTTGAAAATTATTATACATAACCCTTCATTTGTGCAATTAAAATATCCAATTGTCAAAACTCATAACAAAAGAGCAGTGGTCCATGTCATTAGATCGGCATAAGTTGGTTAATTTTACTTGTTCTCAAGAATAATAGTAAATAGTTATAACTTCATTTGTTAATATTAAAATGTTCATGCATTTGTATAAAATTGGCACAACACTAAGCTTGCTTGATTAATATCCTTTATACTAAATTTCATATTTATAATTATATATAAAGTATTATATAATTGTAATTTGTAAAAGATTATTTTTCAAGAGTGTTAAAGTGAAATGATTCATTCACCCTCACCTAGCATCTGCATCAAGACAATATGTAAGCTTGTCTGCTTTTTGAAAAATATTTAAAATTAGTGGCCTTAAAAATAAGACTAATAATGTCAACTCTCCGTGAGAGTTAATAATATGCCCATGACATGCAAGCCACTAGTTTGGTCTCATTGTTAATCATTAAGGCTCCATGTCTTTATCATCTTCTTTATTGCACAATCTCGCTTGATCATTGTACTCCAATTATGACACTTCTTTGGTGTTTGTGTATGATATTTCTACGAAAATTGTTTTCTTATTAATCCAGATTCCCTCCGATTTTGTGCAATCAACTTGTATCTATATTACAATACACTGCATCCACATGCAACTATGTTACGAAAAACAATAATGTAATGCAGTTGTTGTATAAGTGATGTAAAAGTGTTACGTTAGATAGTTGGAAATATAAATACATAAGTCATTCACAGAATCAAAACGACACCAAAAAGGATCCGAATTCTTTTATGTTGTTTAAAATATTTATACTTTGTTTGGGATTAAGATGAAAATTTAAAACTAAGGAAAGGTATTTGTGACTTGAGAATTGTCCCTAGGGGGGAGGGGGTGAATAGGGACATTAAGCAAATACTAGAATTTTTTGACAAAAATTAGATTGAATGGACCTTTGTCAAATATTTGGTGAACTTATTTTAAACACTTAGTGTATAGATTGATTTAATAAGTGATCATCTTATTGCACAAAATAAGTCATATAGACATGTTAAATAATTAAGCATGTATTTATGATTAAGGTAAATTCATATGTTCAATGCATGTTTATTGTGCAATCACAACATATTCAATTCAACCAATCAATCCACTTTTCTTATCATCCTTTGAATGTATATAATTATCTCATCAAGAATTCTCATAACATTCATAAACATGTTTATATTGTGTGGACATATTGATTGCACATTTTATTAAATACATGGTATGCAACTTGATTGGCAAATGGATAATCATATAAGTTCCCAATCAATCAGTATACTCCAAGCATTTATCCCATCCTCTTCAGTGAATTAAAACATTTAAACTTATAGTATTCATATATAAAACATATGGAATTTATAAAATTAAATGCAATCAAATAAAGGAGTTTAAAGATAGAGAAGTGTAAATCAAGTGACACTATAATTTTTACATATTTCGGCCCCTTTTGGCGGCTTTTACCTACGTCTATGCCTCAAGAGCACCTCTTGAGGTTTGCACTATAAAACTTCCCTTAAAGGTGAAAACCAAACCATACAATTGCCAAGTGAACCACATGAACTTTCTTGCTCCGTGAACACCTTACCGAGACTTCCTTACCAAGCTCATAACTTGGACTTCTTTGCTTAATGAAAACCTCACCAAGACTTCTTTGCCAAGCACATAACTTGTGCTTCTTTGCCAAGTGCACCACTTGGTCTTCCTCTTAAATAGGATGAATAAAAGTTTAGGTATAATAGAGAATATTCCTCAATAAATAGATACACAAATGGTAGCTTAATGGAGAATATCCCTTAATGGATAGATACACAAATTATAGCTCACATACCTAGAGTTAGCAATGAAATAATCCATTGAAAGCTTTTCACTATAATTTTTCTACTATGAATGATATGCAAGTGTTTGGTTCAATAGTGGTGGCTACCACAATAGACGAATGATATGAAGATTTAAGCTTTAAGGTAGTATATACCAATAATATATGATCATGGAGGGTTATGGTAGTCTCTCTCACTTGTATAATGCATATACAAGGTGTATTTATAGTACAAGAATGAATTATAGTCGTTTGAAAGTGTTTGGAAAATATTAAGTGCAAAAACTAGCCGTTGGCACAAAATCCAACAGTATTGGTCGGCTGATGAATTCATCAACCGACTAATGACACTGTTTTAGTCGGCTGAATGTACTCTTCGACTGGATGAAATAATGTTTCAACTTCCCTTGTTTTGCACACCCTACTGGAATGAATTCCAATTTCTACCAACCGACTGATGGATTCCATCAGACTCATTTGATGAGTGTAGAATAATTGGATGTTTGTCGTTGTTTTTCTACACTTCCTATAAAAAATAATAAAACCTGCAAAAACTTTACTAAAAACTGTATAGTAGTAAACAGGGTCGAACCACTCTCAAGTGAGATTTCGAATGAACTCAAATTCACACACTAATTTATGGTATGAAAATTATTTTTTTAAAAACATTTTTTATTTTTGAATTATAATGAATAAATGAAACTATAATAATAAAATAAATCTCAAGGGAAGGGAATCTACCACCATGAATCCACATAAATAAATTTTCTAATATTCTTATTTAGTTTTTCCTCCAATAATCAATACACTTCACCAATCCAATTATAACTTAGAAAGATGAAGGAAAATATGGAATAAAAAAGAATGACTTGATTATATATAAGAGAGACATTTCTTTAATTAATCTGATTCACATTGGCTAGGTAAATAGAGGTAGGCATTCTTCGAATTACCATTATTTGGCAAACACGAAGAATCCTCCCTCTAATTTTAGAAAATAAATTCCAGAATAGAAGAGTAGAAGAATGCTCTTGGGAGGAAAAAGTAGACAAGAAAATAAAATAACTTACCTATATTTCATCATAGTGGCTTCATCACTCCTTTGAGAGGTGTGTTTACAAAAAAAATTAAAAAAAATGAATAAAAAAAAAATTATTTACAATTACACTTTATTTTTTCTACCATTTCTAACTCCCTTCACCATCCCCTAAGACCCCCTATTTATAGAGTTAAAGAGGAATGATTTAGGTGGAAAAATTTTAAAATACAAAATTTGAAATACAAAATTCAAAAACAAAAATTCAAAATACAAAATTTTGAATTTAAATATCTAATATTTGATCTCCATATCTTTAATTTGAATTCTGGACTGCAGACATGGCCGTGCAAAAAATTTATTTTGCAAAGTTTTGAACTTAAAACCTCTTGTGAAGTAGATTGCACAGAATACCATCTCTCCTACAATTCTTCTGATGTTTATCTTTGACTATATATATCATTTTTAGGCCTTTTCTGCTGCTTTTCTTCTTATTTGAAAATCAACCCCTATAAAACACAAAATGCAAAGATAAGAATATTTAAATAATGTAAAAGAGTAATTAAAGACTTATTTTGAGATATAAAATAACATGTTTTGTGCACTTATCAGCGACCGAAAGTCCTCTACAAGTCGGCTGATGGGTTCCATCGACCGAAAGTTCCCATGTCAAAACTGTTTTCAGATTCAACCACTTTTCTCAGACTTTACACAATGCATCAGTACACTGCATATTGCTTACTTATTTACATTGAAAACATTTTACTTTAAGTTATTCAATGTAAATAAGTAAAGTACCCCCCATTTGGATTCAATAAAAATAATTTCAAAATCAAATTCTAACTGAATCAAAATCTGACTTTTCAATTTTAGTACAAAACGAATTTTCACAACTTTGAAATAAAAATTTATCGTGCAATATGAATGACTAAATCAAGTCATTTGAGGCTAAAAAAATTAATATGATCATGATAAATCATGGGGTATAATCACTTAATCAAATTTATGTGCTAAGCCTTCAAAACAGCAACTGTGTATGACAAGGCTATATAAAGTGAGTCATTTGAGTTCAAAGCCTAAGTCAATGTATCTAAGAACCATAAATAATATGAGTGAAAAATATGGTCCTAGTTATGGCTTAATAATTGAGTTATTCTAAAGCTTATGATAGCTTGAACTAACTCAACTATAGTAATGACCTCATGATGTTATAAATGAAGTTCATGATCTATCGCTTATGGTCTAAGGACTTATGGATGATATGAATGATATGCATATTCCTATAGTCCACTAAGTCAAGAGATGAGTTTTCAAATGAAGTTACTTTAAAATAACTTTATATTAAATCTATAATTCACCCAAGACTAACTTACCCAAGTCTTTTGATCTTTAATTCTTTAAGATGTTGAGTTTCTTCATCGTATGGCTTGGATTCACTTCAATTTTGCCATTAATCTTGATTATTGATATTTGAGCTTCATGATCACGTGACTTCATATATCTTCTTGTAATTTATTTTGAAGCTAGTCAAATGTCTTTAAGATACTTGAGATAATATGATACTTTGTAAACTGCACACTCAAGTAAACATATTAAATTTACACTATAATAGGTTGTTATCATCAAAATCACCCAAATAACTTTGGGTTGAAATCTTAAGGTCAACAGTATTCTTAAAGAAAGTAGTTTCTTACTCCTATTATTTAACTAGAGTATGAGAGAAATTAGCAATAAAAGAAAGGGTTAAGTACAAAAAAATTGCTCGCTATATATAGAATGTGCAAATACCACTAATGTTCAATTAACATCCTACGGCTTTCAAATTGTGCAAATAAGGACAAATCGCTAATTTGCCAGTACCAAAATTTGACAATGACAAAAATACCCTTACAGTATTAAAATAAATAAATAAATGTAAAATGTCCAAAATGAACAAGTGTTTTTTCAAACAACAAAAGGCTATTTATACATTTTCTATATAGCAATAGGGTGTTTTGCACTTTATAAGGTAAAGTGCAAAGGGTAATTTTAAATTTTCAAAAAAGAAAAGTCAAACATGACAGTCAACGGTTATTTTTGAAAGAAAATTCGCCGAAGGGGAGTATTTGCTCGTCGAATACAACTAGTGAAGGATTATATGAGCATACTAAACTGCATGTGTGTTTTTTGCACATTCTATATATAGCAAGTGTATTTTTGCACTTAACCGTAAAGGAAAATGGTACTAACATTCCAGAATTTTGAAAAAAGCTTTTTAAAAGGATAAAAACATGCTTCTCTCTTCCTTTTCTCTTTTTTCTCTTCTTTTTGTTTTCCTTTAATCTTCTCCAAGACTTTCCACCCCTTTTCTTTTTCTTTTCTTTCTATTCTTTTCCCCACAAAACGCATTATCTCTTACACTTTTATAATAAGATTAATTAAAATTTTGAATCAAAGACAAAGGAAATAATATATATATTAAATATTTCTCTTATCTTTTCACACTTCACCGATTTTACTTGGTTTTAATCAAACAATGAAAAATGATTTTAATTAGTTGCATAATTTCACAAAGAAACACACTCACACACTCACTTTATCTTTATGGAAACTTAGACTCTCAATCTTCTATCTTGAAAGACAAAAAAGTACCACTCGACTATAACCATTGGTGGCACGTGTAAAATTTGCTTCTATATAATTGTGAGTCATGTTTGACCTATAAGGTAACACCATAATTTAGCATTAAAAAAATTAGAATTGTAAACCTGGTAATTTGGTTACTTTAGTAAAATCATAATTAGGGATTAATATCAACTTGATCTTAACTAAAAAATTACAGATCCTTTATAAATTTTAATGAATCATAATAGTATTATCTTGAGAAACAAAGATTTGTTTTTTGAAAACAAAATGCTAAAGGAATATAACAAATCAAAAGATACAATGTCACTTTTCAATCATAGTGGGCTTTGCTAATGACAATCCTTCTATATTGTGGTAACCTACTGTACACCATCAATGTTATCCATATTCTAGAAATATAAATGATCCATTCCATTTTATTGGCTAGGAGGAGTGCGTGTATCTCACGACATTTTAATGAGAGTGGGTGTGGATTATCACTGTTGTTGCCACTCTTGTAAGTCAATATTGGCATGAGAAAAACGCACGTGCGAGGATCATATCTTTCACACGCTTGGAATGCAACCAAAGGAAGCCTTAACGACGGCGTTTGCACGGTGGCTGCTACCCCAACCCACAGCCCTAACTAGCCCCCACAACCCCTTCCACCTCCTCCTACCACCACTACTCACCTTCTCACCACCACCGTCCGATCGAAACAACGTTGCCGAAGGAGCACGGCGGTACTGCCTGTTCCTCATATCACCCAATTCCATCTCCGTCGGAAACCTTGCCAACCCAAACATAAACAAGGACCTCCTAGGCTTCGCCGGCGCCGCCACCACCGACACCCTTCGATACATATATTTCTCCGAGACTGGCGACGATGACAAAGACTTACTTGAGCTAGAACCGTGTAGTAATTTAGACCCATTTTTTCCCATGCATGGACCTAATTTAGTACCTTTGGCGCCAGAGGCTTTGGGTTTGTTGAAAGAGTCGGAGTTCCACCGGAAAAGGCCTCGCCTTTTCGGGTTTTTGTGTTTGTTGTTTTCGAGCTTGTGGGTGTCAATGGACACTGGTTCTTTGTAAGGAATGAGCTTTCCACAGAAGATAACATTGTTGTTAAGTGGATATGTAGTAGTACTCCATTCTTCACTGAAGAACTCGAAGTAGTCTTGATCGGACGACAATGATGAACTTTGATATTCTTTTGAGAAGTTCTCGGACTCAGCTGCGTCGCTGTATATTGGAAGATCACAAAGAGAGAGTGTTTCTTCTTCTTCTTCATCTAAGTCCTGCATGATAGGGTTAGGGTTTTGGTCCATTAATGTGTCTTGGTAATTGGATTCCTTAGCAACCATCAATGGACTATAAGAACTTTGTACTACTTGGGAATTAATGGGTTGCGAGGGAGAGACTGTTTGTAGAAGCTGAAGTGGTTTATTTGGGGTTCTTGTAGGACACCATAGGGTTATATATATATATATATATATATATATATATATTAGAGAGAGAGGAGGGGTTTTAGCGAGTGAAAAAATATGGTGTGTTACGAGGGATTGGTTGACGGGTTGATGGGTATGGCTTCTAGATGAATAGAAATAAAAAAATTTGGAGTCAAAAGAGATGATGATTCTCTTTTGGCCCTCTAGAAGGCAGGCGGGACCAAAAGGAGAAAGGTTGTGATATATATATATATCTTATTAGATAATAAAAATAGTGGTTCAATATTCATTTGGTTTACATTTTAAAAAATTATTCTCTAAAAGCCGAGTTAAAAAATTGTCTAACTAAACTTCTATAGCTATCTGAAATTTGTCTGTGGAGGTCAAGGGATTTATAGCGATCATCTACTCAATATTTTTGTAACATCTCTAATTCGAAACCAAACATGAAACTTTAATTTTTTAAAATTATTTTATTGAGTTCATATATACTCATTCTTAAAGCTTTTATTGAGCTGAACTGTCAACATCATTTCCTTAATAAATATATATATATATTATTGGACCAGCTTTTTTTTTTTTGGATGTTTGCCTTTGTAGGCTTGTATAGGGAGGCTAAAATGGGCTGGTGTTGGGCTGAGTTTCCACGTGCTTACTGTCTACCATGGTCAACGACTCACCGGCTCGACGTAGAAATGGAGGCTAGGTAACCTTTTATTTATTTATTATTATTTTTTTTCTTTTCTTTTCTTAGACGTGGAACTTGGTTATAGATCTGGGTCTCACCTTTGCTTCATCCTCGGCCACCGCGCGTGCATTTCACGGACGGCTGTGATGACTCGGGTAGCGTACGAGTAAATTATAATTTTCCCTTTATTTCCACTCTCTTTACTGCCACGTGGCAGATGCGTAGTGCCCACTTTCGGCGATGGACTTTCCCTTTCAACTCCGACGCTTGTAGATTTGTACACCGGCCCGAATCATCCGGTCCCCACTAATTTAGAGCCCATTTTGCCATTCAGTTCTAATCAGATTATCACAATAACGACAAATTGTTTTGAAAAGAACAATAGTTATTTCAGGATAAACACACACGTAAGTATGTATGTATATATATACTACTGTATAATATATTTGAAATCATCTAGAGCGATTTTATATTATAGATAAAAATATATATATTTTATTTTAAACTTAAATGTAATATAAATATATACCGTGCTACAATTATATTATCTATTGATAAGGTTAGAGATAAGTATATATATATATATTTTTTGGTAAATGTTGTTAAATTATAAACATATGAATCGCTTTTAAAATGCAGATGCGGAGAACAATTACTTCATACAAAACAAAAGCAAATATAGATTTGTTTTCAAATTATGTGATCAAGCATTCCACATTGGGTAATAACCTTTTTAAAATATATGAATAAATACTAAACATTTTGAAATTTTGAAAAAATAATAATAAATTGTTGTGGATCCATTTGATCACCGTATCATACCATATAAATTCATGGATTATGGTTCTACTAAATTTTTTATTTGATTTCGTAATGTGAGACTTCATCTCACGGACTTCAATGCTGATCGTTTAATGTTACCGTTGAAATTCAAGTATGTTAATCAAATGGTCAAAATGCTTTAAAATCGTGTAAGAAACGTTCAAATGGTCAAACACTTCCAAATTCATGTAATTTTTCAACACAGTGAGAAAGGTGAAGGTGAGAGTGCATGGTGTTGATTGGAAAAAATATTCCCTACAAGAATAAATGTCGAATTCCTTTGAATTTATAGCTTCATTTGAATTAGAATTTGACTTATTTGCAACTCGTCACGATCGACCAAAAAAAAAAAAGAGAAAAAATTATATTTGCTAATATTTTTAAATAATTCGTGTGATAGTTTTTTTTTTTTTAGTTTCTTGAAATTCAATTTGATAGAATAGTATAAAAAATCAACTTAAAATTTGAATATTTCCGTCATTTGAACCTCATCTTTCAATTTACTTGGATAATTTTACATGATTTCTCTTTTAATATTAGGCTATGTTCAGTCTCATGAAATTGGAGTTTTAGAATTGAAATTTTATTCATGAATCATCTCCAATCATGAACAAAATTTTCTCTAATTCTACCAATTTTAACACTTTAATTCCATGCAGCCAAACATACCCTTGAAGTTTTTTGTCATTGATGATTTAAAATAGAATCATGATACGAGAGTATGAATTTGGAAGTTTCTGAATGAAATTTTGTGAGTGGAGAATGACGTCACTTTGTTAATGACATCACAATGACATCATTCATCACTCACATAACTTTATTTGAAAACTTTCAAATTTCAAGAATATATCATTTTACTTTAAAATATATATTAAGATGGGTCTAATTAGGGGTGACAATTCGTATTATTGTGTAGTGTCAATCTATGATCATTTTATTAAACAACTCAACTATAACACGACATATTTAATAATCGTGTACTCAACACTAACCCAACTCGTTTATTAAACGTGTTACACTTGTCGACTCGCATAACTCGTTTAATAAATATGTCCTATAATGACACAACTCCTTTAATAATATTTTTAAACCATTTAACTTATATGATATAAATTTCTCCACCATTAAAAGTCTCTCTGAAAATCGTATAAAAAATAAAGTTCATAACTATACATAAAGCCTAAAATTAAACTATATTATAAATTTTGTATCTTTATAAAAACTCCAAAAATCTACTAAGGTGATTCAACAACTGAAAAGACACCGTAACAATTTTATTTTTGCATTTTTTGCCTACAATAATCCTGTAAATAAACAAATAGATTACAAATAATTGTAATATATGTATCACTATGTATATATAAGTTTGAATAAAATCAAAATATATGAATAACTTGTATCATAATTGTGTCGTGAGTTAAACAGTTTAGACCCAAACCTAATCTAATTTTTACGTGTAGTGTTTGTGTAGACCCATTTATTAAACGTGACTTCAAATTTATACCCGTTTAACTCGTATTGTATTTGTGTTCGTGTTATATTATCATACCGTATCCAATTTTGCCATCTAATTAATTATCAATACACTTGAATAAGGTAATATAATGAAACTCGTGAATTGTGACTTCCAATTTTGTTTTTTTAGATGCACGTTGTTAGAAATTTCTATAATTGAGAAGAAGGTAGATAGTAAGTACATGACACATTGACACACCAGTGAACTGTGAGTTCCAATTTTGTTTTTTTCGATGCGCGTTGTTAGAAATTTCTATAATTGAGAAGAAGATAGATAGTCAGACACATTGACACATCATATCATGTAGAAATAATACATGTAATAGACTGGGTGGTTGGCCGGAACTTGGAAGGAAATTTTTTTTTATGAATTTATATAATTATTTTTATAATTAGGATTGAATTTGAGTTAAAAAATTTTAATCCAAAATTAATTAGAAATAACCTATTATAATATTATTTTTATGTATTTTTTATTTATTTTAAATATATTATATATAATATTCAAATTGTAATAACCTTTTTCTTTTCAACTTCCTTTATTTAAATCTTAATTTATTGTATGTTAACACTTTGGATAATTAATTTTTTTTAAATTTGTTTATAATTTTTTAGAAATTTGTATTAAGTTCTTAATTTTCTATGTATTTGGTAATAATCTAATGTGGAACTTATTAAAGATCACTTAAAATTTTTAACATTGAGATTGGTGATATAGATAATCTGAATTAACTCGATTTTTTAACTTGAAATTTAAACTCGAGTTGCAAATCCGAGTTAAAAATTTAAAGATGAGTTGGCCTAAAGTTGAGTAATTAGGATTGAAAGTAAAATTAAAATTGAGTTAAAATTGAACATTTTATATATAAAATTAAATTCAAATTATACTTTTAATCCGTTCAACACATCCGAGTTAGAGTCCTAAATTTCCCTCAAACGTCTAGTGAGTGAGTCTAGTCCACTGGGCTTCATTGGACTGTCACCAGGTTCGAGAATGACAATGTTCTCTAAAGCTTTCTCTAGTTGGCAAAGTCTGAGCTGTTTCCACATGTTTCATTTTCAAGTCTCTTTAACTAATTTGTTTCATTTGATCAAATTTTGAGTTGTATATGACTTCCACAAGCAAAGTCATTGCACACTTAATGCTTGGAAAATGGTGGCCACACAAAACACGACAATGAGACCATTTGAATCTTCGACCCTCATGCATGTGGTCCAACTGTATTTTCGCAACATCAGACTCTTATATTCAAATGTTGTTGTCCTATCCGTGTCGAATACAAGTATAAGTCTTTTAAAATTAACGTTTTAAACACGACTAAAAGTATTCAGAGATTAAAAGACGACAACAATACATTTTGAATTCTTTCAGAGATGATTTTGTAATTATTATTTTTTTAAAAATGAGATTCAATACAATTTAAAATACATTATAGGCTAATTAAAAAAATAAAAATAACAAACATGTAACTCTAAGCTCCAAATTAACAATTCTATTCATAAATATACAAATATATGACCAAAAATTATATATATTTATAATAATATACTACGTATTATATTTGGACGAACATATAATAATATAATATATACAAACATATATACGTTTACATTGTTAAAAAATCAACTCCTAGCAAATATCTCGAAAGGAAAAGTTTTAAGACAAACTTATTCATAAAAAGCCAATTTTATCTTGGAAGGAAAAGTTTTAATGTTTTTGTTGTTGTTGTTATTCTTAATAAATATAGTCTTACAAGCCCAACATGTTAACTAGAGAACACATAATTGGTGATAGAATTAGAATGGTTTTTATTTTTTTTAATTTTGCTTAACATTCTTTACCATTTGATAAATCAATTCAGCACTTAAAGCTGAGTATTGTAAGTATTTCTGTAATTATATTAGTATCTTTTGAATCTTGTAATTTTTTTTGGTCCAGTACAGGAATAGAAAAATTGATGGAATAAATAGGAGGAATGATGTTATGATGGAAGCTAGAGTATCGTCCTTTTGTTTAATTGAGTGGAATGAAACGAAAAATGTAGTATTATTATTTTAACATTATACTCTTAATTATTTAAAATAATACACATAAATAACGGTGAGAAAGTCTTTTTAGTTTTTAATTGGAAGCAAAATGATAAGCCCGGAGTGATATTTCCTCCCTCCTTTTCCTTTCCCTCCTCATTTCTCCTCTACCTCTACCAAAGTTTGTTCTATCACTCCTCTTTTTCATCACTCACGCTTCCTTCTATAACCAAACATAAATTTAATAGAACTTCACTTGTCACTTAATCATTGAACATGCTACCAAGGAAGCAGTGTCCGGAATTTATAGAAGGATAAGGTGCAAACCAACCCCGCTCTCAATATAGAAAATGTGCAAGAATCACCGCTTGCTATTTGATATGCACAACAAATTGTCCCTATTGCATTTGTTGAAAGATAGTCATTGATGACGTTAGACTTTTTTCGAACTCAAAGTATCATTTTTGTCAATTACCCCCTATTGCATTTATTCATTGGAAAATAGTCGTTTAGACTTTTTTCGAACCCAAAGTACCATTTTTGTCATTTAAAGTTGTCTTTTTTCATATTTTTTATTTATAAAGTGAGGGCACTTTAGTGATTTTGTTTAATTTTCTTTAAATTGAAGATTTGTGTCTATTTGCACAAATTGAAAAATGTAATAGGTTTTGCGAATGACAAGAGAATATTTGCACACTTTTTACGTAGCGGGGATTTTTGCACTTTATCCTTCCTAGAATCATAGGAGATGTTTAAATTAGAATGTCACCAACCAAAGCACAATCTCCAAAAACCAAAATGCAGCACATTCCAGCAACACAGGCTTGGTGTTTGAAGCCTATATATCTTGGGCTGTTAAACTACTTTGGGGTTTGATGGTATGGTCCAATAATTTCTGGGCTCATAACAGCCCAGTTTAGAGTCACTAGCTCAAAAGCATCCTAATATGAAAAGATTAAATAATAAATTGATTTTTTTTAAAAAAAAAGAAACTCACACCACTAGAAAAAAAATTAGAATATTGAATTCATTTTCACCAAGCGAGATTTATACTTCTGTAGCTTCTTTATAACTTAAATATGTACTTAGAGTTCATATAAATTTCGTGCTCCAAAAAAATAGATGAATTATAATACCACCTGTTGTTGAATTATTGAAGGTATCTGTTTTAGTGAGTTGGGTGTACGTATTAAATAAGCACCCTACTATAACATTATTTTCTTCGACTAAGTCTTCAATTGAAAACTAAGGCCGGTGTCTAGTAGTATTTCTTCCTCTTTCAAAGCAAAAGATAGAGGATTTGAGCCTCTCCAAGAATCTCGGAGTTATTTGTCAGGATAGACAAAAAAAAAAATTAAAAAAAAAGGTTCAATTGAGAAAAAAATTGTTGAGATGATATTGTGTAAAATTTCAATAGATTACGCTTATAATTTTTCATTAGTTAGAAAGACCAATTGACTTAAAAAAAAAAATTATTTGAAGTGTAGATTTTGTTTTGGGAGGCAATATTCACACTACTTTTCTACTATTACACTTCTTCTGCTTTTTTTATTTTATTTTTTAATATCATAACTATCTTTTATAATATAAACTTCAACTCTTTTTACCTTATTTACTTCTTTTAGTACTTTTTTTTTTTTTAAGGTCAAAAGAGATAACTTATTTCTTAGGTCATTATTTTGTTGGGTACCTTCTTTCTTTTCTAATCATGTCAAGAAAGATAATTTATTCAACAAAAAGAAACTTATTTTTTGGTTACCTTTTTTTCTTGGGTTCTGTCAAAAGAAATAATTTAATCGACGGAGATAACTTTTGTTTGTTTTTTTTTTGTTTTGGTACTGTAAAAAAGATACTTTATTCAACAGAGGATTTTTTTTTATCGTCTCAAAAGAGAGCGAAAATATTAAACATTGGAAACAAGACTGAAAGGGTAGTTGTGTAATTTTTAAAAATATAATAATTCACTTGTGAAGTTATGGTTAGAAGGTAGAAAAGAGGAGTGCGAATATCATGTCCCATTGTTTTCATTTATTGAGTTCCGTCTCGCCTACTTGTTAAACAAATTGGGCTTGAAGTCTTAAATAATGATATGTCACTATTAGTTCATAGACGCTCTTTTATTTTTGGTCTGGTAATTGGCTCTGATACTATTTGTAATCGTCCACATTATGTAGATATTGTTCGATTTGCAAGACTTTCTTCTTGGTATTCACAATTTTTTTCAAAACGCTTCTACACAGTTATGAAGTGTCTACACAATTTTGTTTGGAATTAAAGAAATTTAAAATGAAATTAAATTTCATGAGATTTAAAATTTCAAAATATAATATTCTCAGACAGGTAGAATTCGATTGTAATTTATCCCGTTAAAAAGGATTTGATTCCAAACACAACGTTAGCAGTGGGTTAATTTTAGTAGAATAAAATATCGTCATTCTAGTATTTGTGGAGGGCCATTTATGTAAAAACACAATGACGAAGCGTTGCTATAAATAAGCCCCTTCTCAAACTTTCAGACACTCGCCACTTTTGCTCCTCCCTCTATTCTTTCGCGGCTAGGGTTTTGTAAGCTCTCTTTTCAGGTCTGATCCTCTCTCTTTATATATATATATATATTGAATGGATTCGTGGATTTTATATCTATACTTGTTTTCATACTTTTTGCTTTTTGGTTTTCCAATTGCGTTGAATAAAATTATTTGTTTTGAGTTTATCCCAATCACATTTTAAGATCTTTGAATCACATTATGTTTCGGATCATACTTCGCTACTTGTTTTTTACCTTTTTCATTTTGAATTGAATTTTCTATGTTTTTCTATGCAGATCTGTTACAATTTTGTTGTTAATCAATCGGATTGTTGTTTCTCTCCGAAATTTTATGCCGTATACATATATATTTGTTGTTGTAAATGTGATTATGTATGGATAGGAACTACTTCTTGCTTTTGACATTTTTTTGGTTTAAGCATTGGTAGACTGACGATACTCACGGATTAATGATATTCATTGTAGGTTTGCTACTCTGTATTTGCGATAATGTTAGAACTTTGACGAATTATATGACACAAGGAGTGTTATGATTGCCACAGAACCCTCCCTTTATAAATTCTATGAAGACAATTATACGCTTGTTAGCCATCATTTTTTACTTTTTATAAGCTACTTTTTGGCCATATTCCATTTTTCTTAAAATTACCCTTCCATTTAGTTATAAATTTATTACGGATTATATTGGCAGTGTACTCTGATTTATATAAATTGTTTCATTTTATCCTTTTTTTTACTAGATTTTGGTTTTGGTGCTGCTCTTCTTTTACCACAGCGTGAATTGTAGACCCCATTTTATGTTTGATCTATTTTCTTACAATGTGTGCATTTACTATTGATGGTCATACAAATATGAAGTGGAAGTGTTTCAAAGTAAGTAATTAACAGTCCAATGATTAGTTATTTTCCATGTAGAAGGATCGCAGAGGATTAACCCACTTTTTGTGTGTGTCATTAAAGACCTGGGTGTCAAGTGAACTTACCATTAGACAGATGTAGATTTGTTTGCCAAAAAATGTTTCTGAATCTTTGGCACTTAATGCAACTGTAGCTAATCATTTTAGTGATCACTAATTTGTTATGTCAATTTCTTTTCAATATCTTATGTAGAGAGTTTAACTGTGTGTGTGTTAAAGCTCTTGTTTTTCCTTGAAATTTTCATTTGTGATAAATTTGTAACTTGTGCAAGGCATCTTTATTTTTGGAAACACTAATTTAAAATTAGTGTTTCTATTTTTTGGTTTCCTTAACAGTGCCTAGTCATTCATAATGGGTAAGGAGAAGGTTCACATTAGCATTGTGGTCATTGGCCATGTTGATTCTGGCAAGTCAACCACCACCGGTCATCTAATCTACAAGCTTGGAGGTATTGACAAGCGTGTGATTGAGAGGTTTGAGAAGGAAGCTGCTGAGATGAACAAGCGTTCATTCAAGTATGCTTGGGTGCTGGACAAACTCAAGGCTGAGCGTGAACGTGGTATCACAATTGACATTGCCCTGTGGAAGTTCGAGACCACCAAGTACTACTGCACGGTCATTGATGCTCCTGGACATCGTGACTTCATTAAGAACATGATTACTGGAACTTCACAGGCAGACTGTGCTGTCCTTATTATTGACTCCACTACTGGAGGTTTTGAAGCTGGTATTTCCAAGGATGGCCAGACCCGTGAGCATGCCTTGCTTGCTTTCACTCTTGGTGTCAAACAGATGATCTGTTGCTGCAACAAGGTTAGCTTTTATAAGAACTTTTGCATGCTTTGAGGGGCTTTTATGAAGAAAAATGTGTCTTTTTTTTCTCTAATCCAAAATTGATAATTTTTATAGTTTATAAATTATTGGCCACTTTAGATGATGATTCTGTCCTAAATTTCCATTCTCAATAATAGACTGATATGGAAATTAAAATATTCTTTAATTTTTTACTACATGCAGCTAGCATAGACCCTGTATCTTAATTTTTTTTTTTTTTTTTTTTAACCTTTGTCTATTCGTGTAGATGGATGCCACAACCCCCAAGTACTCCAAGGCAAGGTATGATGAAATTATTAAGGAGGTCTCATCTTACCTGAAGAAAGTGGGTTACAACCCTGAGAAGATTCCTTTTGTCCCCATTTCTGGATTTGAAGGTGATAACATGATTGAAAGGTCCACCAACCTTGACTGGTACAAAGGCCCAACCCTTCTTGAGGCCCTCGACATGATCCAGGAGCCAAAGAGACCTTCAGACAAGCCTCTTCGCCTCCCACTTCAGGACGTGTACAAGATTGGAGGTATTGGAACTGTCCCAGTGGGGCGTGTTGAGACTGGTATCATCAAGCCTGGTATGGTTGTGACTTTTGGACCCACCGGCCTAACCACTGAAGTCAAATCTGTGGAGATGCACCACGAGGCTCTCCAGGAGGCACTTCCTGGTGACAACGTTGGATTTAACGTGAAGAATGTTGCTGTTAAGGATCTCAAGCGTGGCTATGTTGCATCTAACTCCAAGGATGATCCTGCCAAGGAGGCTGCCAACTTCACATCTCAAGTTATTATCATGAACCACCCTGGTCAGATTGGAAACGGCTATGCCCCGGTTCTTGATTGCCACACTTCCCACATTGCCGTTAAATTTGCTGAACTTTTGACCAAGATTGACAGGCGGTCTGGTAAGGAGCTTGAGAAGGAGCCAAAGTTTCTGAAGAATGGTGACGCTGGGCTTGTGAAGATGATCCCCACCAAGCCCATGGTCGTCGAGACCTTTTCGGAGTATCCTCCACTGGGTCGTTTTGCAGTAAGGGACATGAGGCAGACCGTTGCTGTTGGAGTCATCAAGAATGTGGAAAAGAAGGAACCTTCTGGTGCCAAGGTCACAAAATCTGCTGCCAAGAAGAAGTGAACCGAGGTTTGGTTATCTTCATTTGAAGGCTGTTATTACAGTCATCGTCAAGACTTGGTTTTCATCAGCAGTAAGTCTATTAAATGTTTAGGAGTTTGTTTTAGTTTTATGTTTTCACCTTTGTCAGCCACCTGGTCTCAGAACTGGGTGCTTGATAGGCGGTGGCGAGGCTGTTGTCTGAGTTTTTTGTGTCTGTCTAGGTGGTCATGTTGAAATGTTTTTTTTATGTTTTCCATAAGCGTATACGTTTTACTCTCTTCCTGTGTTGTCCGGATATTATCTTTTAAATTCCTATTGGTATTGTTTACTTTTGCGGCTTTTTAGTTTTTTGGTCCTAATGGTCCTAATCAGGTATGGTGACATTTTTGGTTTTACCGACCAATACATTATTGCTATGTTTTGGTTGCAAATATGAAATAAGGTAGGAATAAAATAGACTTCAAATCAAATTGTCCAAAAAATACTCTTCCTAATGATAAATAAATTAAATTAACAAAGGTGTGGTGGTGATGAGGAAGGTGACAATGTGGTGGTGGCGGTTGAGGTGGTGGTGGTGGTGGTGATGGTGTGGTGGTGGAGGAAGGTGAAGATGTGGAGGTGGGGTGGTGGTGGAGGTGGCGGTGATGGTAGAGCCGGTGGTGGTAGAGGTGAAGGATTTATTTTTGGTAATATAATTTTTTTTTCTTTAATCTTACTAGTAATAGAATCTATTTTTGTGTGCCAAACTCAGCATAAATAACACTTCATTTGGCTATCTCCTTGAAGATGTTTAAGCTCAGCATATGTATCATCAGACACACCTTCAGGTGGTGGGATATTTTGGTGTAGAAGCAGAGGTACATTGCCTTTCATAGTTCTTCATAGGGCTGCAACTAGCCCAATCTGAAAATTTTTGGGCTTGGGCAGCTTCTATTAAAATTCCATCTGGACTTGGGTTTTGCTCCGGATAGTATGTCGGGCAATCTAAAAATCCGATTTTTTGTAATTATATATATGGATTGCTAATTTTTTGTAATTATATATAGGGCAAACTGTAAAAAAAAAAAATCCCTTATCTATCTTCGATTGGCAAAATAATTTTCATTATCTATTGTTATTATATTTTGGGCAAAAAACTCCCTTCAACTAATAAAAACCTTGTGAGGGGGTTATTCCCCTCATTTATTTATATTCATTTATTATTTTTTTTTAAAAAAATTTATTTATCCTCTAATATTGTAATATTATTATTTTATTTAAAACAAATATTAAATAACTTACGTTCGCGGCTACAAATAAATAAATAAAAATTATAAAAGAAGGTCAAAAAGTGAAATAAAAACATATTAAAAATTGTGGTTAATATGAGAGATAAAATAACAAAACAATGACAAGGATATAAAATTACTTGCAAATCACTTAATTCCTTATATTTAATGACAAATTATAAAGGATAAAGTTTTGGGAAAATATAAAATTTCTATTATTTATCAAAATGTCTGAATTAATGCAAGTGTTGTAAACCTTCTATGGTGTAATACAAAAATAGGTGACTCCCATCGCTTTGAAAATTCAAACTCTGATCAATATTCTTCAGCAAAAGTTGAAAATGCACGGTCTTCTTAGGTTTCTGTGCCCAAGAACCAGCATGTTTTGAAAAACACTTGGCTATAAATAACAGGCAGGGCTGATTTCAGTGGTAGTCTTACTCTGCTAAAAAGGAAGATCAAGATCAAAATGGCTATAAATAAACATCTGTAGAATTTTGTGCTAATTATTTCTCTTCTGTTTGTTGCATTGCTTGTGTAGCAACTGGGGCCTCTAAGTATTCTCTACCTAACCACACACCTGTGTGACTATGTCAATTTCGGGTACAGGTACCCTTTTGTTGAAAGTCGTTTGAGCTTTTCCTGAGAGTATGACATGAGTTACTTTAGCTCCGCAATGCCTAGTACTCGAACATTGGCTCGAGGCATTTTCTCGCCTCGGCCTCTTCTTATCCTGAAAAAGCAGGGTCACTTTACACTTTACGTCCTTCAACAGATAACCATCTTTTGGCTAACATGTGCATTCATTGAATCAAGCAGCACTCTGTTTAAATGCCATTGCTTTCAGTCCATAAAACCATTAAAATGGTCACCACCAAATCAAATGTGGGACAACACTACTTTTAACCAGAAATGTTCATTTATTCGTCGAAATCAACTGAACTTTGTCATCTCATTAATTATAAAACGAAAAAGAAGAGACAAAATAGATACGTTCGCAAAGGCTCAAACTATCCAGATTAATCAATCACCAGACACCAGCATAACATATCATCCTAACAGCGAGCAAACCTTCAAGATACTCTTGTTGAAATAACTGCAATTACAAGTTCTTAAAAACTGACTCCTGCGATGCTTTCTGTGGGGTCAATCTCGCTAACAAAGCTTTGTTATGACAGTGCTCAGCATCTACAAAATAGAAGTTCTCATTGGCCTTGAATGTCACAAAAGGCCTGTTGGTCTCTGCTGGCCTGATATCTGCAAACTTAATAGTCTTTGGGATATATGTTGCCAGCCATGTCATCATCTCCACCTCGAAGCTGTCAGAACCGGGCTGCCATCTGAGCTTGTGAATATAAGGGCTCACAAACCAGTGAAGAGCAGCAGTCGTAGAAGCACTGAAGAATATAACTGTAGATGCCACTGCACCCTTAAGGATCACATTCGAGTCAGCAGACGTCATGAATGTTATAACAGGACCTAATGACACGGAGAGGCAGCAGGTGGAAAGAGAGAGCAGCTTCACTTTCTTAATAGTAGACGAGATTGGACCGTAATAAACAACTCCATTGTCTTTTTTGTTGTCCCCTTCCTCACTGCCTCTACGAGGCCCAATGCTGATCTTGCTGTCATCTTCTGAAGCAGTGGATTGAGATAACCATCTTTTCTGGACAGCAGCAAGCTGTATGGCAGAGCTGAGGTTAGTTTTGGCACTGGGAGTGTGTGGCCATGTTCCAAATCTAGAGAGATGACAACCTGAAACAGTGAAAATTTCGTTAATGATGGTAATTATAATTGTAAAAGATCGCACATGTTTAAACTGCCAGCTTCAAAAACACATCAGGATAAAGAATAAGGAATTCTTTTCTAGAAAAAATAAAAAAGTGTGACTGGATTCTGATATTTAATACATATACATGTATATATATGTGCATGTAACTGCGTAGATGCAATCCAAGTTCATGAAAAATGTGCTTAATTTGTTATAGCCTACAGGTTGTGCAAATGAAAAAAGAAGCAAAGTTTAAGAACCCAAGTTGAAAGCTCAATGGCAGCCACATTAAGTTAAGCAAGAGTACTATAGTTTTGAGGTCTTTATTGGATGAAATTTCCTTTCCCTTTCCCCTTCTCCATTCTTCTTCTCTAGGTAATGGTAGGAATTAAAAACATCAGGTCTTCAATTTAAAACCAACAGACTCTAGTTCGGTTGGCATCTAGAGGGTGTAAAGGCAACTGAGGGAGGTAAGTTTAGTTGTCTCCAGAGTCTAGAAGGAATAGGGCCAAAAGTTTATCTAGAGCACTGACATATTAACATCGAGACGTACACAATAACATAAATGAGATTATCCAATGTTTGCCTTCCCTATACTGTGTCATGGGAGAGATGGACTGGACACAAACCAAATCTCTATCATTATCATTATCTACACGAAGTTGTGATCCTATACTCAAACCTGCATTCTCGTGTTTTGTAACATGAGCTTCTCGTTAAACCAAGAAATGGCCCCTAAAGTATATGGTAAAACATAGGTAACATTCCAAATATTAACATGGATTTTCATTAAATAACAAAATGCATTGGAGTCTAAGGGATAGTCACTTAGCTAGTATCAAAGTGCTGACTTGAGTTCTTGGCAGCAGAAGAAACTATTTTTTTTCCCCCAAAACTCCAATGGAGCTTAACCAATCAAACCTGCAGTTTAGTTCAGTTGGATTTCAAACTAATTTCTTCACTCCACCTATAGAGGCAGACCACCTAACTTCACACAGATTAGTTGTTCTAGGCATCTCCTAACCCCCTCCCCCGATCCCAACAAAAAAAAAAGAAGGGAAGGGGGGCAGAAGAAAAAACAAAAAGATCCCATGATAAAGATTACATGAAATGATAGCCATTGCATCATATTGCACACTAGGGGTTGCTGTAATGCGTGGCACTACAGAATTCCTTGAGAGTACAAACGGTTTTTGCATGAAGAATGATTTATTGAGGATCAACAAGAATGCGTCAATGAAAAGAAGGATAGCAGTCAGACAGCAGCCCAAGAGACATCTCCAAACAAAAAACGTACCATAGTGGTCCTTGAAGTTGCCACATTAATCTACTGCATATATTAAACATAGGACTCCAGACTTCAGTTTCAGTGCCATTCGAACTCGGGGGATAAGGTTTCAAAGGAACAACAATATTTTCCAAGTTCTTTGAGAGGAAACATTCCAAGTATGATACATAATTGACCTTCAACAAGGCAGATCAGGTGCAAAAGATACCAGTTACCATAAATCGTGAAGCTTCAGGTATTTGTACTACATGAAACTTCCTTCTCCTTTTCCAGGTGGCAGGGTGCAATTAGGAACTATAAGAACTCATCATTTCTTCGAAAACAAGAAAGAATCATGGATCACAGCATTTTCCACTCCAAGGGTTGTCCAAGTAAGCATGGCACAGCAGAATCCCTATGCGCATGGAGGCTGGATTTTATGGTCAAGATGGATTGAGAAACAATGCATTCGACCAACTAAAAAGAAAGTTAGAAGTAGAAAGGCAATTCAAGAAATATCACCATAACTTTATCCTAATCAATTGGACCTTGCATTCAGTATATCCAAATGAATATTGGACAGGTTGGACTTATTAAAATATAGGATAAATTTCTCTGACCTCCCCTAAGGTTTGGTTGACTTTACTCCGGGTACTCCCGTCGTTAATTGACAGTGAACTCCGTTAAAGTCAAATAACATAAAAATCAAAATGACAAAACTACCCTCAGTGGCAATAGTGTTGGTGCAACATTGACGGAGAGTATATATATATATATATATATGTTAATCTCAACCAAAGGATTAGAAATTGAGGTTATTTTTGCACAGAAGCATTATAACTTGAGAATACGTTTGTAATTTTATATTAGATGTGATTTTGTTTAACGAATCGTTAGTCTGACAGGGGTGTCAAGGTAATTTTGCAAAAACTTTAATTTGAAAGTAATTAAGCCAAACCTCAGGATAAGTCAGAGTAATTTATCCTAAAATATCTATATAGACATATATATTGGACAGGTTGGGTCATTGGTTATGAGTGTAGGTTGGATTTTGAGCAAGAAAATATAAATAACTTTTGGCAATCTGGAAAACTTTTGGCATGCATGTTACAACAATCTTTTACAGAATGAGTTCATAATGTCCTCGAAATTCCTATCTTTTATCTTATTTTGTGGTCTAATGCACAATCCTAAAATTTTTGGTATGGATACTGTTGTCTATAACAGGTTCCACTTTATTATTTTTTTTTATAAGTGATTCCACTTTATTATGTAAGCTCATAGAAACACGTGTGAATGTCAAACTAGTACAAGAAGCCCAACAAGTTGACCAGAACAAGCATCTTACAAAGCAGGGTTTGATGCCTTCTACCAGTGAAAAGTAGTTTATGTGCTTGTTTGTGTAACAAATTACAAATACGAAAAAATGAGTGTCCATCAACAAACGTAAGTGTATATCAGAAATGATTTTATGACCAAAGAATAAGCCTAAACGAACAACTAATAACGCAAAAGCTAACAACCAGATAATTTGATATGATACTCTTATTGTAACACAAGAAACATATACTATTAAATAAATAAGGAAAAAATAGTGGCTTCAAATTCATTTAATGGAGTCAGCTCTTAACAATTCAAGTGATGGAATTAAAATTATGCATGGTTGAGTAAATTGCAAAAAAGAATATAATATACATAATCCAATCAAAGCTTCAAATTTTAAAAAGAAAACATCTAGACAATTTGTTTAATTTAAGACTGATCTAGACAATTTATCTAATTTTAGACTGGTTATGCGAACAGGATCGGTCCATATAAGCAACATACAGTTATCTATTTAGTTGATTATTTTGAGTAGGTCAGCATCATACCATTATTTTTATGAACCTCCTACTGAAACAACCCCAATATTAAAATATCTAATTTCTTCTTTCAAATGTGAGACTTTCTGAGAAAATAAAAAGGAGATTAAAATTCAGAGCATTTGTCTAGAAATGGAACACTATTAGACTGAAGCAAACCCCAAGAGGAGAGATTGGTGCAAATAAATTACTGAAACCTTCTTGTCATCAACCTCATAAACCAAATCGGAAGCAGTGCAGTTTGGGTATTACCCTTCACTGGGCTTATGTATAGCAGGCAACAAAGGCTTCATCGCTATCTTGCCGTTCCTATACAAGACACCAAATTACTGAACACAAAATGAAGACTTATAACTAAACTCTTATCATTCAACAACCACAAGCTTACCATATCTTGATCCAATGACCACTGAATTGAGGTTTCAGCCATACGAGGGAACAAGAGAATACAACCCAACAACTGCCGGCTCAATCTTAGCTGCCTATGTGATGTGAACAAGCTAAAATAGGGGCGATATACTTCCAATTAAGCTTTGCACACCCATTTCTGACTATATTTTAAAAACAACGACTCAACGAGTATGGTAAAAGAAACTAGTTGATTATTGGACAAATTTTAGTGCCGAAACAAAGTCATTTGAAGACCTAGCTCACCTGAACTTTTCCGGCAAACGATCCACACAAATAAAAACAAAAAATAAAGAATAAAAAGAAAAAGACTAAAAGCAACAACAACTACAAGCTCACAGCAAAACTAACTAGGGTTTTCTCTGAGCAACAAGCTACCAATTGTACACCATAGTAAACATGTCCAATTAGGAATATACGATCAGGCAATAGAGTGTTATTTAACCAATTAGGGTAAACCATTGCAACTCGTATTTAAACAATTCGAGAAGTGAAAGCAAAATCTGTTTATTATATAAATGTGTAGATATATATATATACATGTACAGAGATATATAGAAAGAAAGAGTAATATAGAAGTGATGAGATAGAAACCAACCTGATTGAAGGTTAGTGGATGTGAGATGACTGGTATGTGATCGAGCCAAGTGAAGGAGAGCCGCTCTCACCATTTCTCAAACTTGGTTCAAATGGAGTCTGTTTATGAGCTGATGAGTGCTGAAAACAAAGTGAAACGTTGTTAGGGTTTAGGCCCTTCTTCACTGCTGTATTTTAATTTGCGAGGGGTTTATAGTCCTTTGGTTTAGGCTTGAGTTTTTCAAAGGGATTGTGACAATTATTTGTCAAATTAATAACAATGAAAAATCATATCTTAAAACATTGTGGCGTTCGGAAAAGAAAAGAAAAAATGAAATTTAATGTAGATTGTATTTTCTATACTTGAGGGAGTTGAAATATTCATTTCAACCATTTTTTTTTTGTTTAATATGAATTTTAAGGTAAGAATGGTCATTCTTTTAGAATAAAAATTCATTCAAAATTCATTTTATAGTTAAACATATGAAGTGAGCATTCCATTTTCGGTAAGATTAAAAAAAAATTATATGACTAAAAAACTCTTCACCTTCACCACCACCACCACCACCACTCGTTCTACCGCCACCACCACCTCCACCTCCACCCCCACGTTGCCACCTTCCTACTCCACCACACCACCACCTTCCTCCACCACTACCTCCATCGCCACCCTCACCACACCACTGCCACCACCTCCACATCGCCGCCACCACCCCTACTGCACCACCTTCACATCGCCACCTTCCTCCACACCCACCCCCACCACACCACTCCACCACCCCAACCTCCACATCACAACCTTCCTTCACCACCTCCACCACCACACCTCGCCACCACCTCCACATCACCACATATGTTAGTTTAATTTATTTGTCACTAGAAGGGGTATTTTGAAGAATTTGATTTAAATTTTATTTCATTCCCACTTAATTTCATATTTGTAAACAAACTATAGAATGAGAATGGTCATTTTATTTCATTTCCATTCTCATTTTATTTCCAGCTTAATTCCATTCCATTCACACATACTAAATGCAGCATTAGTTTCAAAACATTACACACACAGTAATGCGTTTCTTTTTTTGGGTGCTACAAATCTTTCTCAATTTACAAACGGTTGTAATTTGTCTCTATTTATGTTAAGAAATAACGTAAAATTACATCAATACACTCACATATAAAAAAATTAAAATTAAAAAGATAAAAACATTAATTTATCAAAACTATAAAAAAAATACCAAAAAAAGAAAAAAAAAACTTTATTTTGCCAAAAAAGTACCGATTTAATTTACCGAAAAAAAAATTGGTAAATTAAAGTTCTTTTCTTGGATAAAAGTTTTCGGTATTTTTTGATAAATTAAAGTTCTTTTTTTCTTTTTTCAGTAATTTTTTTTTTGTACTTTTAGGTAAATTAATTTTAAAAAAAAAAAAATTATATGTGATGGTATTTATGAAATTTTACCCATTCCTTAACCAAATAGGACAAAATGTAAGAGTTTGTGAATTGAAAGGGATTTGATACACCCAAAAAAACAAAAAGAGAACGGGTAGATATTGTGCAACGTTTTGAATCTAGAGGAGATTTAGCGTACAGTAACCTAAAAAAAGAATTAAAATAAAAGGAGAAAATTTTGAGAAAGAAATGACAAAGAAGTGAAGTTGGTTTTCTTTTCCTTATTTAACTTTTGTAAACAATTTGTGACAGAAAAAAAAAAAAAAAACTCTTGTTGCAATTTGATTCAATTTGTTGTCATTTCTATATACATAAATATTTTTTTTTCTTTTTCTCCACTATATTTATGAGAAAGTATAAAGGGGTTATTATTATCATTTCATATTTACAATTATGTGAAATAAAATTATTCATATGAAACATTGACCAAATTGCCCTCGATTTTCCTCAAAAAAATTGCTTTGGAAGTACCACCTTGTATACAGAAATACACCACTTTTACCAAACCTTAAAGAATTACAAGGGTAGTTTGGCATTACATTAGAATAATAGTGATTTTTCACATGCTTATAAATAATTTACTTAACTTCGTATTTTTTTGTATTGAACTCTTTGAACCTTTTTGGTTCCGTTCTGTGAGAATAATTTTTTAATTTTCAAACAATGAACTATAGAAAATTGTTTGGTTCACAGTTTCTGACAAAATATAAATAAAAATTAATAATACTCCTACTTTTTATAATAATAATTTCATACACCAAAAAACCTATGTAGGCTCTTTCAATTCCTTTTCTCTTAGCCATATTGATCTTCTAGACTTCCGTGGGACCACAACCAGTCCTCTCTCCTACATTTATTCAATTCAATTTTCCAAAATTTTCCCACTCTTATCGTAGATTTTCTCCTATTCTAGAAGCCATCACATCCCCCAATCTCTCTCTATGTGTGTGTTCCTCTAGAAGCATTACACATTTACACCCGCCCATGACCCAACTACCCAAGGAGGCATCTCTCTTTAATCTTTATATATATATATATATATATATATATATATATATGTATATGTGTATGTATATGTATATGTGTATGTATATGTATGTATCTCTAGAAGCATTAGACCCAAGGAAGCATCCTCTCTCTCTTAGCGGGGTTAGCTGTGTGCCTGTATATATATCCTTCCACTAGACACTTCTCATCAACCATCTTTTTACTGCATTTATCTCCAACTCACTCCTCTGAAACAATGGAAGAACACAAAACCAACTCTACTTTTCAACAATCTGAAGAAGCTGAAGACACTCTGTCTCTCCGTGACCTCCCAATCCACGATGATGATGATCAAGACAAGAGTACTACCCCGCGAGCATCCAGAGATGAAGATCTATTCGAATTCTTCGGCGACCTTGCCTCCCAAATCAACCACTCCGACAACATCATCTTCTGCGGAAGAATCATCCCTTACGAGGAAGACGAACTCAACGAGTACCAGAAGCGAGACTACCTAAGCGTGCGATCGTCGTCGTTTCACAAATCTCAGAGCTATGATCAATTGAGCACCGAACCGGACCGGTCCGTCCTCAAGAACCGTTCGAATTCGCTCCGGTTTCCGAGTTTGGAGGCGTACCGGAAGAGGTCGAGCGTTGCGAAGTGCGAACCGTTGCCGATTCAGAAGGTGAATATCACGGCGATCACGTCGATGTCGGCGAAGTCTCGGCGGCGGATGTTTATGTTCGGACCGGTGAAGTTTAAGCCGGAGATGGAGATGAATGCCATCAAGAAGAGGCAGAGCCGCCGCGCTCCTGCGCCGATGTTTCCGGCGGAGGCTGGCGGCGGTGAGGTGGTGGTGAGCGGAAGGAAGAGTCATCATCAGTGGGGGCTGATCAGGCAGTTGAGGTCTGGGGCCCACCTAGCAAACGTGTTGGCCAGATCGTTTGGTTGCGTTTCGTCTTCAATGGTAGCAAATTAGTCAAATGGTTTTTGTTGACTGTTATTTGGTCATGTACAGCACTTGTTTGTGTGTGTGTATTTTTTTGATATTTTTGAACTATCACATTTTTGTTATTTATTCCTATGAAAGTTTCAAGCTAATGATACAAATTATTATTTCAGAGATACAGAAAATTACTGAATAATTATAATTTTTGGTTTATGGCACTAAGTGCATGTGTTAATTAATAGCATCCTTATACGATTACGAAGGTGTGTTATTTAAATTCAGGTGATAGATTAAAGAGTACATGAAATGAAATGAAATGCTCCATTGTTTAACTTTGACTATCTTAAAGATTTACCTAACTTATGCTTAGAAAGTTTAGAACCTTTTGTCGTCTTTGTCAATCAAATAAGCGGGTCAAATAAGCACTGTTGATCAACGCGTTGTGCGGTAAAGTTGGATTGTTATGTACACTTCATAATTTGCCCAATTACTGGTTGGAAAAAGAATATGTAAGCCCAACCCTAACTTATTTGCAAATTACCAAAACAGCCATTTTCCTCATTTTTATAAATGAAACACCTTCCAAGAAAAGAAAATCCAGATGACTTACTTTCCATCCCGTGCCCTCACTGCACGGGCTGCATTGCATTGTAGTACTTCTCTATCCCGTAATAGTTAACCACTTAAAACTGTTAATGAGTATTGAGCCTTGTCATGTCCATGATCTTAATGAGTAAAGAGTTATATCATGATCTTAATGAGTTAAGAGTTATAAGTTGTTAAGGCTCAGACTTAATTACCTGTGGTAGACAACTTCATCGTATTAATTAGAGGTGCATAAAAATTTGTCTAAACTAGAAAACCAAATCAGACTGGACTGGACAATTCGGTCCAATTTTTTCGTGATCCGGTTCGATCACAGTTCTATTTTTTTATAACCATGTAGTAACTGTCCAATTACTGTTTCAAATCCCTCAAGACCGGACTGGACTGTTTCTATATATATAAATATAAAATAAAAATAAATTATATCTAATATTTAAATATGGATATATAAAAAATGCCTAACTTGTGCAAAATTAAGAGTACTAAAGTTGGTTTCTATGGATATATAAATTATGACCTAAAGTTGGTTTTTATGGATATATAAAAAATGCAGAATTAAGAGTTTTTATAAACTCATTTTAATTACCTTCCTTTGCCTAGCTTGTGCAAGAGCTCCTTCAAGCAATTTCTCAAGATTTTGCAACTCTTTCACACTCAATGCAAACAAATGCCTTCATGAATTATATATATATATATACATATATAGCAGTATGTTTTAGGCCATAATTGATGCTATTAACAATTCTATAACTCTACTATTATTTGAATTAGTTTGTAGTAGTTATTTAAAAAAATTATATCATGAGTTAATTAAGTTGACACTAGACGAATAATAACCTTAAAAGATTTAAAATTGATGTTTGACATTAGTTTACAGTAGACTTAAAACAGGTTGATACATGTTAGTGAACCATGAAATCGAACCAAACCGGTTCTTCGCGATTGTGTTCGATCCGGTTTCATACGAACAAACGATTCAATCCGATTTTATTTTTAGTGAAACCAGACCATACGGTTCGGTTCCAAAAAAGACCAGAACCAAACCGTATGTACCCTAATATTAATGAGTGACCCATAGATTATGCAAGTTTAACAAACAAACGAGTTCGAACTCAGTTTTTCTTTTTATAAGTTGAACATAGTTTGTTTGTTGTCCAAGTGGATGATAATGAGCCGCGAGACTCCACTGATAGTATTAAGCCACCGGCTTCAGGCACTTGGACTTCAGAGATTTCAGGCACTTTTCCTTGAGTGGATCCGTTGGAAAGATGGCTAGGTAATGGTCAAATGGATGATGAATGCATTGGAAACTGAATGTTCCCATCTCCCAAACTTTGAAAGATTATTTCTGTACTTCCATCAAATACAACAAATACAAAGCTATGGCAATATTACAGGAACCTAACATTCTTTGACCAAAAAGACGGATTTAGGAACCGTCCATTTTTCCCTATCATTGCTGCAATGGAGTAGCAAAAACTATTATACAAAGGCCGCCATTAAAGGCCCAATCTAAACATTCTACTACCTGCCTATATCCCCCTTACCTCTCCAAGAATCCTCCTCAGTGATGATGCCCCCCGCCTGCCCACTGTACTGTTCAGCTTTCGCATAGTGCATTTTGATGGCTGCCACAGGATCTGAAACACCAGTGCACGCTCCTCCAACGAGAATCCCTCCTCTCCCAACAACATTGATTCCAACCACCCCCCTCGCTTGCTGTTGTATACTTGAAACTGTATCAAACCCATTTCGTCTTTGCATCTCAGTGAATAACATGTCCTGCCGCTGTTTCATATCCACTGTGAATGGCTGCACTTTGCTACCATCTCGGTTCCTGTAAGTTGGGTAATCTGGCACTCCATTGCTACTAATCTCCCTCCTTGGAAAAACCGATACACCATTCACATTGCATTCACTACTCTTTACAACAGAATGCAATGGCTGCTCCATTTTTGACGAGGTTGTTGGGTAATTACCAAATGCAGCAGGATATTTTGCCAGCAAGATAGCGGAGTCAGGCAAAGAAGAAAATCCCGTCTGTATTCTATTCCCATCCCAAAAACCGTAGCTCATGGGAAGATTCTCAAGCCCCAGATAATTATTTCGATCAAATCTTGTTTGAGCAAAATTTGCATCTACACTATGAGTACCAGATAATTTTGGGTTAAAAGACTTGCTGCTAAACTTAGGATGTTGATTCCCCTTTTCTTCGTTCTCATGGGTACTAGGATTCGGTTTCTGCTGAGACGAAGGATGAGTTAGAATCTGACCAAACAGTTTCACGTCACCATTCCTGCATGGTTTCTCCACATCTGAGGAACTCTGTGAAGTGGACCTCAACTGATCCCTTGTTTCTTCTTGAGATGGAAGCTCAGTAACCAAACTGTGAGCTTTTGCATTGTTACACTTCCGAAGATAGCGATCCTGAGATAAATACTGATCAGAGTGGAAATTCTTATCCAGCTTTGGAAGGCTTTGAAATGAAGATGATTTTTTGGAACTAATATCCCTGTTCATCTCTTTCTTTGCTGACACCTGCAACGGATAACCCCTGACAATCTGGGAGGATTCAATATGCTCCGACAAAGAATCTCCAGACAAATGCTGGGTATGGGAATTATCGTTCGCACTACTAGATTTCTGACACTGCTCATCATTGATCTTTTGAGGATCAAGAGTTGTTGATGGATCTTGGTTAGGAGTAATCTCATATTGACTGGCAGAAGAATCTTGGGGCATAGAATTCAGAGTCACAAGACAATTATCTGGCTGCAATGAGATGACATGAGCATTATGTATAGAATCCAACTCCAGGGCAATATCCGGCTCGTGTTTGGGACTAACAGCAAATCCTGAAGAAGAATTAGTATCTGCAGCAAGATGAGAAGTGTTCTCAATTGTACCTGAATCTCGAAAGGTGCAGTCGAAGTCACTTGCACCTCTTGCATTAGCATCACTGTTATCACCTTGTTTATCATCAAAGATATTTTCAGAAAACACTTGCTTCCCTTCTATTGCTGTTCCAAGAGGCTCGGAAGATACCTCCGCAAGAGCTTCACTCTTAATTTCGGCACATATGGACAGGCAGTGATCGTTTCCCTCTTCAATGGATACTGATTCCTTCAAAAGGTTGCCCTCCTGTCCAGCTTCCGTATCAGAGGGTAAAACTGCAATTCCACGGGCCTGCACCGACACATGCTTGCCATCAGCACCAGTTTCTGTATTGCTGTCTCCGTCAAAATCTACCTCCAGCTTACCCTGTAACCGACAGTCATCAACAACCACATTCACAGGATCTTTACAATCCAGTTCTCCTTTCCCTTCGTTTTCCTCTAAAAAAATTTTGTCAGTCTGCAAATTCAGGGTTGCCACAGGATCAGAATCATGGTTCATGTTCAAATCAGACTGCATGTCCTCATCCAACTTAAATCCTGATTTGTCACTGCAGATAACTGTAGCAGTCTTCACAACACAAGCATCTTCAGCATCACTACCACCCCCATTAGTATCTTCACTCGCGAGCATACCTTCATTGCCAGGCCTAGGACAAACCATATCCAATCCAAGGCATTTGCGTGCCTTGCTAAAGAAGATCTTGCATTGATCCCTAGACCTTGTTCTGACACACCGTGAGATCCTTGTGAAATCTTTACCGTAGGACGACACAGCCTGTATGAAGATAGACTTCTCCTCATCTGTCCAATCAGTAGAATCCATCTCCCCGCAACTATCATCCGAGCAAGTCTCATCATCAACATTCTGTGTAACCTCGGCTGTCAAAGGTCGTCTCATCAGAGAACCAACCTTTTGGGACTTCCACTCCTGATAGCCCTCTCCAGGGTCAAAAGAACTTGTGATGCAAGAGCTCATTGCTTCTGATGACAAGGAACCACAGATACCAGCCAACACATCAGCAGCAACAGTTTCCCTTTCATTACCAAAGATACTGAGACTACTTGACCTCTCTAAGATGCCATTATCACCCCTAGATGTTTTATAATCACCAGGTGCCCACCTTGATGTACCTCTAAGCCGATTTTCCATAACATCATCAGCAATAGCTGCAACTGCTGAAGCCTCACCCAACATATCAAGGGATGCAGCATTCATTTCACGATTCCATCTGTTCCCGGATGTGACCAGGTAGCCATTCGTAGTATAGGACTTGACTTTCTTTTCAAACTCCGGCTTCTTCTTTGTCTTCTCAAAACAATCTGACTTGTGGTTTTTGTAGTAAAACTCAATGCAATCTGCAGTTGTCTTATGATCTAGAAAAGAAGCAATTTTTCTGAATTCTTTCCCAAAGGTTGAAAGCTTATCCATAAAAACTTGCTTCTCTTCCGGTGTCCAAGGGTTGATCATAGACCTTTCCTTCTCAACAGCACAGGGATCTTCCACTAAACCATTATTTGAAATGAACCTCGAAATCTTCTCTTTCTTGTCCACAATCAAAGCTGGCATCTTCAGTGTATTCCTGAAAAGTTTGACCTGGGAATCTGAAAGTAACTTGCTCGTAAAATTAATTATCTCTGGGGTAGGGTCCAGGCTCAAATTCCCAGCTGCAAAGATAATAAAAAAAAAAAAAAAAAAGAAAGATGAAATTTCAAAATGAAGCCAACACACAAGTTAATTCTATATTTCATATTTCTTCAGCATCCTAAGCTTAAGATTGAAGGAAAAACTTATATCTACTGTTAGAAAATGGCATTGTACATACATATATACAAATAAATAAAAATTCAAATAACACTGATTAATACAGTGACAAATATAATAAAAAAAAGAATGATATACAGGCAGAGTCTACTAACAGAAAACAAGTAAAATACACAGGCATCTTACAAATAGAAGTAGCCAAATCTACAAAGCCAAACATACCATGTATCAAGGAACATTTTCTTAGCTAACCCAATGAAATTGGACATACAAGCAGCAGTTAAAAGCAAAATGATAAGCACTACCATAGTTAAATACCAGTAACAAAATTACCATATTATTCACCTTTTTCTAATCTCCAAAAACTTTAAGCATAATCTTTTTTTAACATGTTTTCTTCAGATTAAGCTTTGGAAGTGACAGCAAACATACATGCAGCTATACATGCCTTCAAATTCTGAAACCATTATATTTCAAACCTCAGTCAGTCAAAAAACTCAACAGAATGCCAGATCCACTGTTCTAAGAATGTACACCCGGGTTAATTTAAACTTGGGACAGAGCTTAAAGAGTGAGAGCGAAGCACCATTCAAAGAGATGCTCACAATGCACATGCAACATTAACTATAATCAATCACAACCGTCCAAATTTCCTGATGAAAATTTGGCATGAGTAGAAGCACAAACCTCACAGGATTCAAGCTCTTCGTGAAGTCCTGTCACTTCCCCATCACTATCTAGTTCACCAGCCAAGATAATGAACCAGTTGATCCAACTTCAGCTTTAGAAAAGGCATTGCATCATCCCCCAAATGAACAAGTTGGCAATTTAATAACATTCTTTGAACACAAATGCAGGTGTTCCATGGTATAAAAAATAATAGCAAGTTTCACTTAGAGCTCCAGATTCATGCTTGCATTCAAATCTGATCCATGAGTCCTAAAAAATCCAACATAACGCATCAACATCTAAAAAGAATGAATCCTTCACCTTCCTACTTGCTCCTAGTGCAAATTGCTATGCTAAATGCAAAAGCATGAATCTGCTGTACACCACGAAATTCATCACCACGAATTCTAAGTCATAAAACTTCACATCTACAAGAATGAATTGCATAAATGAAAGTCATTCCTATAAAAAATTATTTGTTGAGTTTGGCTCAAGTGGATAAAGAGCTTGGCCCTAGTGCCTAGCAAGCATTAGGTCTAAGGATCAAGGTCTCTTGGGTGCAAACAATTCTTTGGGCAACTAGGAAAAAAAGAATTATTTAATGAGTCAAAGTTAGAACATAATAGAAAACAAACTATACATAAGCATATGATGGTGAGCTCCATTTGAACATCTTCCATGCATTCCACTGAATTGTTGAAATACTACAGACACGATGTCATTACCCACCAACTACGAAGCATGGATACGGATACGGGACACGGTTACGACACGACATGAACACAGCGACACGACAAATCGTAAAAAATTAGGATACGGACACGGCGGAGACACGACGACTAATAAATATATCTTTTTATATATATGATCCTATATTTTAAGAGTATTATTATTTTTCATCAACCTAACAATGAAAAATTAACAAATCATAATAATTAATAAGCTATAAAAATAATTAGTTTACTGTTTAAAAAACTACACAATTGAATATACTCCACAACAATAATAATAGTTATTTTTAAAACAAAAAAACTTTAAATATTATATGTTATGACCACCATATTTTATTAGAAAAATTTGAAGTCAATCATATTTACACTTTAAATTATCTTTCTTTTAAAACTTTATTAAAACTCCCCAACAATACGACACGCGTGTCGGACACGTGACCATGGCGTGTCTACACCATGTCCCCAGTGTCCAAAAATTTAACAAGTAAAAAAAATAAAGACATGTAATTTGGCGTGTCTGACACGGAATCTTCGACCTTTCAGGCGTGTCTGTGCTTCCTGCCCACTAATCAAGATGTCAATGAATTCACTTAATCATGAAACAATCTGACCAGGCATGATTATTTCTGAGGAATTATGAGAGATCCTGTAATAGAAGTAATAACCCTACACACAATTGATGATTTCCTGGCCAATGAAACAGCAACTTCAACGATAATGAACTCAACAACTATTTAGAAGAACAAAGTTGTATAATAACCAGCTCGAAATATGGAATTCTTAACCACATAAATTGGCAATTCATTCTGAATAACAATCTAAAAAATATACATGTAGCAGCAAAATTCAGTGCATAGGCACAAGCTGTATGTGTCTGCATGTAACGAAAAGCATTCCTATTAGTTTCCTTCAAATAAATATTAATGGTGACCTCAAACTAGAAACTATGGACAAAGCCTCTATAATCCCATTCCCAATCAGAAAGAACTGGACTGCAATGGAATTGGCCAATCCGGAAAATATGATTAACCCCAACGCCAACAAGAAATACAGTGTTTGACATTTTCATCATCAAAAAAGCAGAGCAGTTGCAGAAAGAATAAGGGAAAAGAAAAACACTGCAAACATAAAGAGAGAAATGAGGTCATTTTCTTACCAGGAGATGAAAATCGAGAACGAAAACAGGACCGATGCTTCTGATGGCTACTATGTGCTGTACGTGAACTTAGTTCAAACTTTTTCTGAGATTTTGCACGATATTTCCTCATAGAAAGCAAGCGCAAATCTTCTTTCCAGAGGTACTGGAATGCCCTGAACTTGAGGGTGATGGCCCTCTCCTTAAATTTTAAAAAACGCTTCCTCGTTGCAAACTTTTCCTTCAGCAGTGAGTCGTCCTGGCAGCAAGAGACACTGGTAGCTCTCAGAACATCAATATGACATTGATTGGATGGCAATAGCTTATTAAATACATTGGAAGCTCTATTTGAGGAATCTTTGTTGGAAGCCAATATAAAATCATATAATCTATCCTCCCTATCACAATGTAAACTCTCGCCAGTAGAAAGACGGACACAACTTCTGCTAGCTATAAGATGAGTACTATCCGCAGAAGCAGATCCACATTCCTTCTTTTGCTCACTGGAGCCATACACTGACCATTTAATTTCCAGGCTTCTAGATCTACTTTGCTCCAAAACACCAGAACATTCACCGTGTTTCCCCATATTAGACACGGAGGCAGCCTTCACTGAAGAAGTTGGTTCCATAAATTTAGACGTGACAGTGCCTGGACTATCAACATCCTCATCTTTAACTTCAGCATTTTCTTCTTCCAATACACCAACTGCGTTCTCCACAATCATATCTCCAGAAGAAACAAGCTGCAAGGGAGCAGGTCTAGGAATTGAAATAGAGGTCGCACCTAACTGTTCAAAAAGTTTTTCTTGACCTTCTACAGGCAAAGAACTTGATGATGTCAGACAAGGACAGCTATTTCCAGAATCAGAAATCAAAGATTTCAGTTCATTTTCAAGCAAATCAATTTCAGATTCAGTCATCTCCAGTACCTTCGAAATGTCACCTTTCAGCACTAGCAACTTGTTCATTGCAGTAGATCTCACAAAACTAGAATCTACCAAGTTCACATCATCAGATTGTAGCAATTCGCCAAGTGAAGAGCTCAAATTAGCAATTGTAGTGAGCTCCACATTCTCTAGATTAAAAGCTAATCCATCAAGATGACTCCAAGAAACAAGACTTGGAGAACCAATTAAGTTATTAGCATCATTATCATTATTCGCTACCTTGACAAATGGCTTCTCCTCGACACCTGTTACAAGATGGCAAAAATCAGATGATGGCTTAAATAACAAGTGGGGACCATTTGGAGAAACATACTACAATGTCGTAATCTCTGGTAGTGCACAGCTAAAAATTTGAAAAAAATGTGACAAGTTTATCAGTTTGCATCTAATTTAAAACAAGGCAAGAAATGTCTGTACAACCACCGTCAGTGATCATATATTCCAACTAATTACCATACCAGTTTTAGCTGATCAGGTTCCTTTTTTCTGGGTAAAATGTTCCAAACGTAGAGCTCCTAAAAGATGTCCATTTAGACTAAAGAAGAGTTGGACCTTAACTTAAAATGATGTTGTTAAACAATTTGTGAGTTAATCAGATTGAATGACACCACTTATCACTGAATGTTGAACACTTAAAATTGGAAAAGATAAGAAAAAAAAATCTCAAATTTTTATTAGCAATTAAAAATTTCAGCGTTTAAAAATCAATTCTTCATTTTTTCAGTTTTATCAAACAACACCTAATTTTTAAAATGCTTATTTTTAAGAAATTTAGGAGGAAAAAATCCCAAAAATAAGCATCATGTCAGATTTTTTGGGACTAGCATTTAAACTCCACATGTATTTAAATAAAACAACAGTCTTCAAATGTTTATTTTAAATTATAGTAGAAATTATGAGTCCCATATTCCAGGATAAATTTATTCTAGAAGGGAACCTAATGAAAATCTGCACTTCATTCTGAGTAAGATAAATAAGAATGTGTATTTATGACATTCGTCAAAAGTAAACGTTAATTAAATGGACAGATTAACAACAAAAAAAAGTACGATAAAGAATAGAACCTAAACCATTCTAAATCAATAATTAACTATAAAGAAGTAATCAACCCTCTCCTTAAGTATCTAATGCTCTTTAAAATCACTTCCACACGCAATAAATCTGGCCAGCAACTAAAACTTATAAGAATAGAGAATGAAAAACTTGAAGCAACCACAAAAAATCCCCATATAACAACATTTTATGTAAGAGGCTATTCTTTAAGAAATTATTTAGAATAAGATGACCATATAAAATGCTTAAAATGCATCATATTAATCAAATAAACACTGGCAAACATCAATCTGGTTTAACTGAATCTCAATCATCTGATCAATTCTTAGCCCTACCAAACATTCATTTGTACAATTTCCCTTGTTTCTTTTGAACATACTCAAATTCTGACACCATGCTAAAAGTTAAGTTAAATTGTTCTATCAGGTTCAGTTAAATGCACATGATCCACTTTACCAAGCTCATCAAAGATCAGTATATCTTGTGAAGAGTAAAAAAATATGAAATAACTCAACGTAAATGACTGAATAGAAAATACAAATGTTTAAGTTCAAGAGGTTGGGGTGAGGGAGGGAGGTTTTATGAAGGAAAATAGTGTCCAAAGCATAGTGGATGAGATTAATAAAGGGTGGATTGCATCATGACAATCTCTATATAGTGATATTGAATTCAGATATTGGCAGAACTTAAATCTACACCCCCCCCCCCTTCCCAACATATTTACAGCAATCTACATGGCATTTCTTCACAACGATGATTTTAGATCCTTATAATAGGGCTTTATCTATTAGATAATCAATAAATTTCCCTAGATGCAGAAGGGAGAAAGTTAACTTTTTGAAATTCAAATTGTGCTTTCAAACCTACCAAATAATAAAAATTAACAATCAGTAAATACTACAGATTCATTAAACAATCAATTCTACAGTTGATATATTCAAAATTCTTGTATTAATAAAGTTATCTACATTGTAGCATTATAAAAATTCAATAATGCTAAAAGGTTGCTAAATCTGATTATATGTTTCAAAAAATTAGAAGACACAGTTTGTACGAATTTTCCAAATGTTGCTTATCCATCCAACCATACAGAGAGAACAATTGATCAACATGAACAATTAAATTCAACTAAATATATTACCTGGTGAGGAACTACAACCAACTGAGGAAGGAGTAGCAGGGGACGCACAGTCTGAGAAACCTGTAATTCCAGGGCTTTTATCAGCCAAGTTTGAGTTATGAGAATGAATGGATTCTGTACCACCAAAGATGACTGTTCCACTTTTAGTTGCACTATCACAATGACCAACTTTCTTCTTCTCATACTTTGCCAGACCCTCACCCCATCCAAGGCGTGGTTTTTTCCTGGAGCTTGTCTCTTCAGGAGGAGCAGATGTCACACATGCAACAGCATCCCCAGACGGGGACTGCAATGGGGTCACATTCCTGGGCTGTACCTCAGTCTTTGCTTCATTGGCATCTACTCCAATGCTTTTTGAGCTACTTGAATGGCTGAAACCGGAACCCCGTGAGGACAAGCTTCCAGAACGGGTCCATTTAAGAGGCTTCCAATCAATCGAGCCCAGCGAATTCTCTCTATCAGATCTCTGGCCTGTGCCCAAGCCATTGACACCATCCGTCTTATCATTCTGGTCTTTGATTTGATCCCATGTGTTTATAAAGTCAGAATGAGGATGTGAGTTGTATGTTGGCATATCGTTGACTGACCTCTGATCACTCACATCATGTGGCCTGCCTGGACCATTCGGTGACGCACCGGTTTCTCTAGAGTGACCTCTCCAGTCCTTCTGGCTAAAGGATAGAGGTTCCCTGCTGTTCCGGCTATACTTTCCATCCCCGCGTGACCCAGACGGCCGGCAGCTCTCATCATCCAGAATTTTCTCCGTGGACCGAGATGGAGTGAACCCGTGATTAATTTCTTCAGAGAAGAGGTGCCAACCACCCTGCTTACCATGACCTTCAGCAGAAGACATTCAAAAAGAAAAATAGAACAAAAAAAAAAATCACCTCAAGCAAAGAATATGGCCCCCAAAAATCAAAAGGGAAAAATAGCTACCCGTAAAAAATGGTCCCAAATCTCAAAGTAACGATATTGCAAGCAATAAAATATCAGATCTAGACAATAATCATGCACAAACCAATAATGAAAAATATCATCACAAATAGTCCATCAGATCCCTTCCGTTAAGACTAGGGAAACAAAGAAAAAAGAATAAAAAACTAAGTAAAAAATTGGTTCCTTTACAAACTATATAGTTTGCTTTTACCAACAAACGAAAATTGTACAAAAAGGATCTATAGCATTAGCAAAACCATGGTGAATGAAAACCTAATATTTGGGAGCAGCAAGCCAACAAAATTTCAAGGCACAGGAATATATTAACTCACCTTGAGGTCTGCTCCGGAACTCGACTGATCCACCGCGGGTGAATTCCCGAGCCGACGACGATGTGTGGTGAGGAGTCTCTCTCCATCTCGACGCAGGCCCTAGGGAGTCCGACGACCTCTCGTGCTTCCTCTCCTTGAAGAAGTCCTTCCGATCCCAAGGTAATGGCTCCGGCGGCATCAAAAAACCACCACTCTATAGCATGGGGCACAACACCACACGCGCGCACACAAATTCACAAATCAACAACACCACCACCGCGATCTAGGGTTTCGAATCGCACAACGACGAACAAAAAGCGAATTGCACAGAGCTGGTAATGGAGATTCCAATGGTTTCCAAAACCAGATCAAGCATAGAAGAGATTCAGAGAAGATGGGACAGTCCTTTTGTGTGCCCAAGGAAATTAGGGTTTGAAAGAGATGGAGAACAAGAGCCGTCCGGTTCTGATTTTCCCTTGGCGTTTCTCTCTCTAGACTTCTGTGTATCCTCTGTTGAAAATCTATGAATGAAAAGCGAGAAAGTGAGAAGGTGAGCCGATAAGGAAGAGATAGCCTAGACTTGAAGAGAGAGAGGGAGAGGGGAAAATTGTAATCAATCAACGGCTCTTCTAAACCAGAATTTATTCCTCTTTCGCGTCCGCAAATCTATTCTATGCTATTTAATGCCATGTTTGGTTAGGGGAGTAAAAAGGAGGGAGTACATCTTAGCCCTTGTTCGGTAGACGGAAAAGTCAATGGAAAAGAAGAAAGAGGAAGTTATACTTCTGTCCAAAAATGAACGAGTAAGAGGAAGGCACATTTTTACTCTTGCACATGAACATTTTTATTATTTAAGGGTATGGTCAAATAATCCGGAACCTCTCCGGTGTTACTTTCGTTTTATGTATGTCATATGTGACAATTTCACATTGCTTGCAGAATAATTTTACATCATTTATATAGAAATACGTTAAATCACTTACATAATAATTTTACATCATTGATTCGTTATACGAGAGTCAAGTACAATCATAAGATCCCAAGACACAGAGAGATCTTGCATCATGGTCAAACTACACAATACACTTTCTATTTATTCTTTATTTCCTTATGATTCAATCAGATAATTAAAGAGAAAAATGTTTCATGTTTCTTCAACAAAATATTTTTCATTTTTCTGGTTTTAAATTCTAATTTGTATACCAAATCATTGTCATCGTTATCTTTGCTTTAACTCCATATGAATATGGTTGGTCACATAAAAAAAATATCATAAGCTAATCTACTTTTTCTTACGCATGTGTGTCCATGCCATTTAAGTCATACTAACTCTTATTTTCTTATCCATGGATGTCACTCCTAAATTTTCTCACACATTTGTTAGTAACCCAATCTCTTCCATTTACTTTGATCATCCGTCTTAATAATCTTATTTTAATTTCATGAATCTTGCTCTTATAATTCTTCTAATGTCCAGCATTATGCCCCATATAGATAGTTTGTATAATAATTGTACTATAAAATTTTCTTTTTTATTTTTGTCAATGTAAAGGCACTACCCAATCCATCAAAGGCAGTACAAAAGCATAAAGCCAAGCTAGAGAAAGACATAAAGGCATTACAAATCTTGAAGTAATACAAATAAAAAGATGAAGAACATGCTCTAGATTTGTCGAGACGAGAGCAAAAAAGACTCCGTGACAAAAACCATCGAGGAAAAGAAACAACGTCAAAAGTGACCCAAAGGCCAGGCGAGATCTACGGCAGCAGCTCCAAATTCGCATTCACAAGACAACCGTTGACAACAAAATCTGAAACAAGATCAGATCGAGTCGAGACCAGATATGAGCAAAACAGGAACAAAATCCCAAACAAAATTAAATTTGATCTGATCTAGGCGGGGACAATACCAAACATAAACACAAAATAAAGCCAGATTCACCCATGGTAGACTGAAATAAGCAAAACACAAGCAAATATAGCCAAATGAAAAGAAAAACGACGTGAAAATTACAAACGAGACGAAGTTATTGAGGCACGCCGAATTTATGGAACCTATTGGGAAGGGTAAACTTTACCTCCCCGTTTCCCTCCATGGAAGCGGGGAGAATAGGAAAGAGGTATGGAAAGAGGAGCAATAGGATTTTCAATTTGTTGAGAGATTTTTCTTTTAACCTATTTGTGATTCTTTTGTCGTGTAAATGACATTAGTTTGTCTCCATTTTATCTAACTTATCCATATTTATTATACCATCGATATATAAATCTTTGTAGCAAATAAAGTCTAAAATAACATTGTAAATTTTTGCTTTTAATTTTGACATGGGTGACTATTTTTGTCTTTACATGTTTTGGATTATTTCATCTATTTCAGACTGTTTCAAACGTCTTGGAAAGAAATTTTCTTTTCTTTTTTTTTTATTGTCATTGAAGATGAGCATTGCTTGAGAATAGTGAAACTATGACCTCTCGATTTATACTTAAAGACTCTTGCTTATGTAGTTGTCGGGTACAAAGAACTCATTTTCGTTTATACTTGCATATAAGCTCGATGAACACACTTTATATATATATATATATATATATATATATATATATATATATAATTATCTATATTTATTGTTGATGCAAATATTTGGTTAAGAGCTTCGTTACTGCAAAACAGGGGAGCTGTGACCGCGTCAGTGGGGTACCGATCGAGTACACTCCGATGATCAAGTTAGTACTTGTAATCGTATAAACAAAAAGGTCCTTATGTATTAAATTGTGGCATACTTTTTAATATGCCCCAACTCCTATTTTTATAAGAGAATATTTAGTAGTCTTGTAGGAAACCACTTCAGTTACCCTCCAACTCGATTAGGAGAGATACGAGGGGATAGAATAGTTATCCTTATCTTCTAACTGTAACTTATCTTATCCCTTTGACTCTTTTGCCCTTTGGATTTCCTATCAGCCTAATAGTCTAAATTTTTAGTATCAGTTGCTCTCTATTTCTGAGTTTTCTTATCAAATGTAGGGAATATCAAGTCATTTATGCTTCTTCTTTTTTCATTTTTAACTTGATGTGGCCTATTTTTGGAAATTATTTTTTTACTCAGGAACCAAGATCAACCCAACTTATTTTTTCTCGTGTTATGTAACTTTTATTTTTCTCTTGAACTTCTGTCCCTTTAATAAGGAAAGAAAATGCACCTCATGCTTTCTCCAGCAGGATATCCCTTTAACAAGAGAAATCCCTTTGGAGTTTAATAGTGATCTCAAAATTCACATATCTTGCCATTTTTGATAAGGGCCCTCTTACAATGATAAAGGGAGGTCTCAACTCACCCTTTAGTAAGAGGAGTAATTAATGGAGATGTCGTGTAGTCCTAGCTTCATGAGCTCACTTCTTTAATAAGGAGTGTCACGCCCCAAAAATTCGGACAACTAAAATGTCTCTGGTCCATGTCCGAACTCTAGGTTGTGAGGTGTCATGATTACCCGATCATTATTCCACAACCCAAAAAATTATGGCAATTACCATTTATCACCCACAGCTTCGATTCGGACCACCATGATTAACTTAAGGAAGCTTAACTAATTCGTCCTAAGTTTCTATTTGGGATAATTAAACTCTAAACCCAACGTTTAATCATCATGCTCATGAGGAAGCTAGTTTACGCATCATGGTACATCCCCTAGGCCCTCATGTACTCAACCCCAACTCCCAAGGCATAACAACACCTAATTGGCTCATCTTACAAGTTTCAGTCGGTCAACTAACTAGTTTCTTCAGCCAGTTAAAAAACACTTTCAGTCGACCAAAACGTGTTTCTACATGGTCTGGCTTTACAAACTCTCGAGATCTCAAGGATACCGGTCCACTGATGGATGATTTAGCCAGCCAAAACCCCCATGAACCTGCTACTTCCTATTTTTAAGTCTCAAACATGCACCATATGTTGTCCATAACCCAATGGAACCTCACAAGTCACCATTTATTCATCTCATCCCTCCCCACAATTGTCACACATACATTAATGGAATTCAAATAATCATTTCCATAATCTAGTATTTCATTTATTCTTTCCAAAACCTCAATATAATAATTCAACTACTTGAACACAAATCCTATAATTAACTCAACCATCATTCCACTAATACATGCATGAATGTAAAGGAAGGGTTCCTTACATGCCATATTCTCACATACATATACATAATAGAAAGATTGCTCGTACATGCCTAGAAAGAGAATTTTCATATATTCATTCATTATCCAAAACCATACATATATAATTATAAAGCATATTCATCCATATGTTTCCAAAATATCAAAATGTAATATACATAACCCAAAAGATGTATTTAGTCCACATTCCGAACATACATTCCAAAATAGATACTAAAGTTTTCCCAAAAGTCAATCTACACTCCACACCAACTCATCATTGGGGAGACTCCGCAATCATTTTGTTATGTCCTGAAAATAGTTTATACATGTGGGATGAGCTCTTGCATACTCAGTAAGAATGACTAAAGCACATTTCCTAAAGTTTTGTGAATACCACATACCATGTAATTATACCCCACACATACATCACATAATCATGTTAGGCACAAAAATCATACTTTAACATTCATATCATGCATCATATACTTTGTGTGCGTAATGATATGCTCCTCCCATATGTCTCACATATAACTAAAAATTCAGACTCCAATAAAGGCACATTCGATATTTTATTTCTCTTTTCTTCAACACCCGAACTCCATAGTTGGTCTATTCAATTTTTATACTCGAACTCCTTAGTCATTCCATTTGGTGTTCCTAATCCCTCTCACATACATCCTCAGAGTCATATATGTACAATGCATGGGCAATTTATGTTTTCATGCTCAAGTCCACATTATTTCATGTCAAAACATTTATTTCAATAATAAAAATATGTTTTACAACTAATCATGCTTTTTAAGGCAATTAACTAAACACTTAGAAGTCATACTCACATATACACATAAAATATGTATAAATTTTTCACATTTTTCATACATCATGCTATGTAACCACATATAACATTTCTAAACACATAATCACATTTATTCATGGTGAGAATTCATTCTATTTCATAATGTAACATGCTTCAACTTCAAAAATACACAAATACACATATATAACCAATTGAATGCCATAAACATCCAATATACTCACACAAATCACGTATTTCATGGTTTAGACATCTCTACTTTAGCTTAGAAGAGATTCTAAACAAAACTTCCAAATCTACCAAACTCAAGATCATCCCAAATTAACTTTATTCCAATCAAATGGAAGTCTTCAACGTGTAGAGCAAGCTTTCCTTTTTCGGCGTCTTCCAAATCAAGCTCTATATCCTTCAAATATAAAAAATAATGAAGGAGAAATGTAAAGAAAAGGTGGAGCACCTATGGTTACCTGCTAGAGAGAGAAAAATGAGTGGCTAAAATGTTTTCTCTGCTATTTATAGCCTTAGCCTTGCCAAATGACGAAAATGTCCCTAGTCACTTAACGTACTTTTCTGGCATCCGTTTTCAATTTTGAAAACTCATACGGTCCCGAAATCGATTCCCTACCTCTTATAATATTTCAAATATTCTACACTAAAAAATTATTATTTTTCGAAAACTATCTGATTTTTCGGGCCCACCCGACCAGCGTGTCGGGCCCTACTAACCCGAAAATCTCAAATTGAACCAAACGTTCCCAAAAATTCTTCGGACCTTTATACAAGTCCCCAAACATGTATTTCATATTTAAAACATGCATAAATAACTTAAATCACTTATATGTCAATAAATTAAAATAAAAAGAAAACCGACCAAAAATGGTCACAGTTTTTACAACCTCCCCAACTTAAAAGGATTTCGTCCCTGAAATCAGGTTATACCTGAAGGAAACAAGTTCGGATGCTTAGATCTGACCTCATGCTCCTGTTCCCAGGTAGCCTCCTCAATATTGTGGTGATGCCACAAGACTTTGACCAAAATAATTGTCTTATCCCTCAGAATTTATTCATGAGTATCAAGGATTTGAACTGGTCTCTCCTCATAGTTGACATCCTCATCAACCTCAACGTTCACCCAACTCAAAACATGTGATGGATCAGACTCATATTTATTTAACATCAAAACGTGGAATATGTTATGAGTTTTTTTCAACTGTGGTGGCAAGATCAATCTATAAGCCACCTCATCGATACACTCTAGGATTTCAAAAAGTTCAATGTATCTAGGTGACAACTGTTATTCTGCCCAAAACGCGTCAATCCTTTTCACGGTGAAACCTTAAGAAATACGTGGTCTCCCACCTCAAAGGATAATGGCCACCTCCTCCTATCAGGATAACTCTTTTGTCGACTCTGAGTTGTCAACAACCACTGTCTAATCAACTTAATCTTTTTAGTAGTCTTGTGCCCAATTTCTGCTTCTAAGGTCACTGTCTCGCCCACCTTAATCCAAAAAACTGAAGACCTACAGGGTCTGCCATACAATGCCTCAAATGGCGCCATCTTGATACTGGCCTGATAACTATTGTTGTATACAAATTTCACGAGTGACAAATGGTCATCCCAACCACCGCCAAAATCCAAGATGCAAGCACGAAGCATATCTTCCAATATCTGGATGGTACACTCCAACTGTCCATCAGTCTGAGGATAAAATGTCGTGCTAAAATGTCATTTCATGTTCAGCACTGCCTAAGATCCCTGCCAGAACCTTGAGGTAAATCATGGATACCTATCCGATATAATGGACACTGGGACTCCATGTAATCTCACAATCTGCTCCACATATTACTTATTAAGTCTCCTCACATCATCGGATAATTTCATAAACAAGAAACGTGTTGTCTTGGTTAGTCTATCCACAATGACCCAAATCTTATCAGTACCCTTGTTCGACTTTGGAAGGCCCGTCATAAAATCTATAGTGATGTGCTCTCACGTACACTTTGCCAGTAGTAACGGTTATAATAACCTAGCTGGTTTCTGATGTTCTATCTTCACTTGCTGATAAGTAAGTCATCTTGTTACAAACTGTGTCACATCTCTTTTCATCCCCGTCACCAATACTGGCGCCTCAAATTGTGATACATCTTTGTACTACCAGGATAAACTACAAGATGAAAGTCATAAAAGTATCGTAATACATTTTCACGACAGTCAAAAGGAACAATCATCAATCCTCTGAACTGTAGACCCCTATCAGAATGCAATGTCCAATCTTCTAATGTCACATTGCTAATAATCTATGAGTGAATGACCTCTAATTCACAATCCTATTTCTATGTCTCAATCACCTTACTTACAAACATAGGCTCAGCTACGTGGAGTTTAATTGTGATCTCGGGACTCACTCATACTGCCTTTTTTAATAAAGGCCCTCTCATGTGGTGAGCCCCAATGGGTTTAACAATGTTATCAAGATTTATTCATCATGTTAAAGTCCCTCTATTGAGGTGTTCCTTAATAAGGTTAAATAATGTTCTCGAAATTCATTTATCCTGCTTTTTTTTAATAAAGACCATATGTTGAAGTGTGCCTCAATAGGGTTAAACAATGTTCTTGGAAGTTATTCATGCTACTTTTTTCAATAAAGGCCCTCTATTGAGGTGTGCCCTAATGTGGTTAAACAATGTTCTCGAGATCCATTCATTGTCTTTTTTAATAAAAGCCCTTTGTTGAGGTGTGCCCCAATGGGGTTAAATAATGTTGTTGGGATTCATTCATCTGCCTTTTTCAATAAAGATCCTCTCGTGAAAGTGTGCTCTAGTGGGGTTTAGTAACGATCTTCATATTTATTCATCCTAATTTTTCAATAAAGGCCCTCTCATAAAGGTGTGCCCCAATGAAGCTTAGTAATGATTTCAGAATTCATTCATCTCACATTTTTCAATAAATGCCCTGTCATATAAGTGTGCTTCAATAAGGTTTGATAAGTTTGAGATTTGTGAGCTTGCCCCTTTACTAAGAAGGTTTGTAAAAAAAAATTCCTTTAATAAGGAGGTTCATAGAGTTTCGATCCTTTAATAAAAAGATTTGTATATCATCATTATTGATGTCCCCTTAATAAGGAAAAGTTTATGGCTCAACTTTTTAATAAAGGGAGATTTCATCTCAACCCTTTAATAAAGTGGGAGATTGGCTCGGTTTTTAAAAAGGGGAGAATTTTAATTTTTGCATTATCGACTTTGAATAATTTTGAGTCAATATGCCATTAGCCTTTGATCATGGATGACTTTGTAATGCCCCCATTGGACAATCAATATAATACCTACATCCTTGATTTTCAAGTTTGACAACTTTCGATTATTCCCACTGAATTGCATAATAGAATCATAAACTTTGACTAACTATTGGTAGTGCGGTGAATCTCCACAAAGTTTGGTTTTTTGCAGCACATAGCCCTAAATGTTAGTTTTGATTTAGCATTAAGTTTAGGTCATTCCAATATCAGGTGAAAAAGATATGCCCATTTTACTGACTGATGTTTCGACAAAAAGGGAGCAGGAACAACTTCTTTAAATGAACTATTTGGGTACTAGATGAATTATTTTTGGGCTAAATTTTTTTCAGCATGTAGCTTATCCAATTAAATTGTTTTTGATATAATACCCAACTCAGTCCGATATGAAGATCAAAATTTATGGTTAAAATGCTAAAGCATGTTTATAACAGCCCTGACAGCAATAAAAACCTAAATTTATAGGCTGATTGGGAAGTTTATCCGAACTCTATAAATTTTAAAATTTTGGTAGGTCATATGTAACGCCCCAGTCCCCCGACTCCCAAAAAATTGGAGGTTAACCCGTCCATTAGTCCCAATGGACCCTTTTTATCCCCTATAAGGTATCATGCTCTGATACTATGTTATCACGTCCCGATTTTTGACTCCCGAAAACTGAGGGTGAACAGTAAACGTTCCACCAGATTCACGTCCATAAATTGATAAATCTCTAGAATCTAACTTCTTGTGCATTTAGAATTTGAGTTTGAAACTTATTCCATTATAAAGAGGATTCAAAAATACTCAATTTAAAAAAAAACTACACTCAATTCTGATCTAAAACGAAGTTTGGACAAATTTTTGAGTTTGCTGTGAATAGTAACTTCGATTGTATAAAAATGGTATTTCGATTGTGCGAAATTGTGTTCGATTATGCAAAAATTTTAACCTCTCGAAACCTTGAACTTGCATTATTTCTCACGATTGAAATGGGGGTTTCGATTGTGAAAAATTGCTCTTGTCTGGACCCTAAAAATCACAATAATTTGCAACCACTTTGTATAATCCAAATAGGGGTTTTGATCATGCGAAATGGACATTTTGCACGATCGAAATGCCCTCCACAGGGCCTCTAGCAACCCTATACATGGTCCATTTCGAGCCCAATTTGCATTCTATCATCCCAGAACCTCTTATACATGATCCATAACATAATTGAAAGATGTCAACGTCAATCACATACTCAAAATCATACATTAAAATGAATCATTCTCTTTCACAACCATAATCCATTCATAATGAAAACATTATCAAATGAACTAAATGCTACCACAAACATTACATAAACTAATCCATTGTCTCTTCATACCCAATAAGGTTATAGTCCAATGCATATATCAAAGTTACATTTGTCCAAAATATAAGCACAACTTGAAATAAAATCTCATACCACAAGCCGACATGGATAACCACAATATATACAATGTCCCAAAAATTAAGCAAGAAGCTACCAAAATCCTACTTGGACACTCAAGTCCCCTCGGTCATCGGCATCTTATCTGTAAAAAGGGTTTAGAAAAAAGGGGTGAGCACAATGGTGGCTCAGTATAGATACCCCAACCCACCTAAGTGCCGACTCTACATGACCTACATGGATGTATGTCACAGCATTTCACGTATCATTCAACATACATCATGTTTATTCATAATAATACATATATATATATATATATATAAATGCATTTAACACACATCATGCTTTATGATTTAAAATGAAAGCAATATCACACACTTGTCTTTCTCTCTCGGACTCAACCCAATATCCTAACATGATTATTGACCAACCATGTGACTGAGACAGTTCTCACACACTGCGGAATCCGTCACCGAGTATTCTCTACTCTAAGGCGATCAAACTGTTATCGAGTATTCACTACTCCAAGGTGATTAAATAATTTCGGAATGCGTCACCGAGTATTCTTTACTTCAAGGTGATCGAATCAGAACATGACCATCACCGAACATTATTGCTCCAAGTGAACAAGTTATTCCACCACATTTTCCCGTTCTCCTCACAACAACCCTACACATACATTTCGATCACATATGGACCAAGCATTTAAAATTCATGCTCCACAATGCATAAGCTAGTTCTAAAAGAACATAACATGTATTTCATATTCAACAATCCACATATATATTTTCCTATATATACAAACCCTAGCATAAATAGCATATGCTCACAAAATTCACTTAAGCACATATTTGTCATGTTTTACCAATACACACCATTTCTATACAAGAATAACATGTATTTTAAATCACATGATAGCATATAACACAATTACACTCATTTAACACATTTTTTACAAAAGTGCACAAAACCTAACATATAAGTGTACATACTCATTTCTCTCACTCATTCACTCCACTTATCATGCATACTACCATATACATACCAATTGCATTTAAGAAATTAAAGAGAGATAGAAATTCACCACATCCCACCCCTCTCACCATTCTAAAACATGCAATAGACAACCCTAACTCTCACCGTTTCTCCTGAATCCCTAGAATCGCCAATTAAATGAGAAGAGAAACCTATACCTCAAAAATGAAGGCCTTCCAAGCACTTTACCAAAATTTCAGCGGTGTCTACCTTGTCAAACCGTGAAGATATTGGGTTCAAATGAAAGCTCTTGTCATCCCCTATATATCTCCCTCCTTCGGCGAGTCTTGAATCCAAGCCGAACGGGTCCGAAATGTAGAAAGAAAGTAGAGAGAAGAAGAGGGAAAGGTTTAGAGAGAGAGAGATATATGAAATATCTCTACCGAATCTGACCTTTTAAGGTCCTCAGGTGCAAAAAGATCAAAATACCCCTCGGGCCACTTAACGCACCTTCCCGGACTCTGTTTTTTATTTCAAAAACTCCTACGACCTCGAAATTACTTCATCTACTTTATAAACATTTCATCTAAGCCATTCTCAAAAATTAATATTTTCAATTTTTTTTCGAATTTTCAAGCCCCTTTAAGTCGCATCACGGGCCCCAATTTGACCAAAAAGTCAAACTTCTCCAAATCTTTCAAAATTTAATCAAAACCCTTAAAACACTTCCCATACATGTTCCTCACACTCAAAACATGTTAAACACCACTCAAAATGCATTTATGACAATTATGATGCGAAAAATGCAAAATCGGCCATAATTGGTCACGGTCTCTACATCACATCTCTGTTCATTAGCTTCGTTTCAATATAAAATTTGGGCCAATCCGATATCACATTATATATATATATGTGTGTGTGTGTGTGTGCGCGCGCGCGCGTGTGTAATGCACACATTTAATAGTGAGGTTTTTAAAACAAAACATAAAAGTAACAAATGTTTTCAAATTTTATGCATGTTTACCTTTGTAGAAAAGGCAAAACCTAATGTCACATTCGCATGTGCAATAAGATAACAAACTGTTTAGGCATGCAATTTTGTGATAACTACAAAAATCGGTTATGTACGTAGGTTTTATCTCAATAAAATGTATATATGCATATGTATCTAATACAAGTTATTCGACCACCACAATTTTTCCTCCTACTAAAAGCACAATTTTCTACGTTGTACACATATTTTTTGGTATGCTTGCTTGTCAATTTCAATAAATTGATATTATTATATATTTTTGTCTTTAACCTTCTTTTCTACAAGATAAAAATCATACAGCTTGATTCCAATGTTGGGTTGAAATTCATAATCAATAAATAATTAATTAAAGGAGGATTATAGAAATCGTACATGATTGATAATTAAACATTTAGAATTTCTTTGGACAAAATATACTATATTTGAGGAAGTGAATCACCAATCCCTTCGTAAATCTAAATTTGAAAAGATGAATTCACAAAATTTGCAGTCAATAACAGTAACTTCAAACTCAAATTGAAGCTTTTGGTATTTTATATCATCTGGTCTTTGTTTCAAGTTAGTTTGATCAGTAATAAATAATTTATAACTAAGACAATGCGGTTGGTCTGAAAATTGCGGACCATATTTTCAATCTTTAGGAACACAATTTGAACACCACAAATCATATTCGTATGACTTGCAGGCACCTCCAAATGTTTACTCATATGTTGCAAGTTGTGTGCCCAAACTGAAATGTATTCAAACAAAACTTATTCGTTTCCCACAGACGGTGCCAATTGCTGATGCAAAAATTCCCACGATCCGGTTCAAAAATTCGTTTCTGCAAAATATAAGAGATGTGACTGCATTGGAAGGGTGCTGGTGACGAATGCAGAATTATGAATGGATGTCGTTGCTTCTCTACACTTCGTACAAAAATAAAACCTGCAAAAACTCTACTAAAAATTGTATAGTAATAAGCAGGATCAAACCACTTTCAAATGAGATTCCGAATGAGCTCAAATTCACACACTAATTTATGGAATGAAAATGATGTTTTTAAAAATTATTTTTTTATTCTGGAATTATAATAAAAAAATAAAATTATACTAATGAAATAAATCTCAAGGGAAGAGAATCCACCACCACGAATCCACATAAACAAATTTTTTATTATTCTTATATGATTTTTCCTCCAATAAACAATACACTTCACCAATCCAATTAAAATTTGAAAAGATGAAGGAAAATATGACATAAAAATAAAACTTGATTATATATGAGAAAGTATTTTTTTACTTAATCTGTTACACTTTTGCTAGGTAAATAGAGATAGGCATTCTTCGAATTACCATTATTTGGCAAACACGAAGAATCCTCCCTTTATTTTTTTTTTGAAAATAAAAACTCAGAATAGAATAATAAAAGAATACTCTAGGAAGGAAAAAATATATAAGAATGTAAAAGAACTTACTTTTATTTCATCATAATGGCTTCATCACTCCCTTGAGAGGAGTGTTTACAAGAAAATAAAATGAATACAAGAAAATATATCTAACTACACTTTATTTTTTTCTACAATTTATAACTCCCTTCACCATCCTCTAAGACCCTCTATTTATAAAGTTAGAGGGGAATGGTTTAAGTGGAAAAAATTAAAAATACAAAATTTGAAAACAAAAATTCAAAATACAAAATTTTGAATTTAAATATCTAATATTTGATTTTCATATCTTTAATTTGAATTATGGACTGCAGACGTGGCCGTGTAAAATATATTTTGCAAAGTTTTGAACTTGAAACCTCTTGTGAAGTAGATTGTACAAAATACCATATCTCCTACAATTCTTCATATGTTTATTTTTGGCTATATATATCATTTTTAGCCATTTTTTACTGCTTTTCTTCTTATTTGAAAATCAACCCCTATAAAACATAAATTGCAAAGATAAGAACATTTAAATAAAATTAAAGAGTAATTAAAAACTTATTTTGGGATAGAAAATAGCTAGTTTTGTACACTTATCAGATGGCCGGGTACACTCCAAATATTAAGTTAGTACTTGTAATCGTATAAATAGGAAAGTCATTCTGTATTAAATTGTGGCATACCTTTTAATGTGTCCTGATTCCTTTTTTTATAAGAGAGTATTTAGTAATCTAATAGGAGACCACTTCAGTTATCTCCTCCAACTCAACCAGGAGTATAAGATATTAGAAGTCATAATAGTTATCTTTATCTTCCAACTGCAGCTTATCTTATCCCTTTGACTCTTTTGCCCTTTGGACTTCCTATTGGTCTAACAGTCTAAATATTCTGTATCATCTATACTACTATATAAATGTGTATGGCAATTTTATTTTTTAAGTACTTTTTCTGTAATTTTATATATATCAATCAAATACAAAAAAAAATACCTTTTAAAATTACACCGCAGTCTCTAATCAATGTTTTTTTTTTTCTTTTTCTGAACCACACAACCTTTGATAACTACACTTTTTGAAATTGAATCATTTAGACGGCCTTTAGTACATATGACGAGCACTTATAATGTCATTTCTCCCTTCAAATTCAATATTTCATATTAATTTCTCCACTCATTCAATCTTCTTTACATACTCATGCACATTTTATTGGGTTAGAAAGGTTGATTACTATGTCAAGAAGAGGGCACAATAGTTAGTACTTTTATTTTAAATAAATTGAAGAGCAAAGAGGTGCATTTTTCCATGTCAAATGAGAAAATACCAATGGTATTGCCTTCACAATCTCCTCTCTAAAAATTGTTTATCTTTTAATAATACAAGTATGATACAATATACATATTGTATTTCTTCACTTAAATGGGGGTAATTTGTTGGGTATGCTAATTAACCAGTTGAACTTCCTTATTCCACTATCACGTATCTTTTTTAAGGATTTTTTTTTTATTTCTCTAAAAAACTTCGTTCGTCTTACCCTTAAGGCTGCAAATGAACCGAATTGTTCATCAACAGTTGGGGCTCCACTTCTCTAAAGCTTGACTCTGGTTCGTTCATGAAGCAAACAAGTCGAGCTTGATCCTAAGACTCATTTAGTAAACGAGTCAATCCTGAACAATATTGGTCTGGACTTGTGTAAGCTTGTGTACGTTTGTAAACATAAACTCATATAAGGCTCGTATAGGCTCATGAACAAGTTCATAAACATGGATTTGTAGAACATAGGCTTGTGTAGGTCTATATAAGTTCATAAATGAGTTAAAGCGATCTTGAATACAAACTCTGAGTCCGAACAATTTTTGTTATTAAATGAGCCAATCCCGAGTTTTTCAAAATAATGACTAGTCGAATCCGAGCTCATCATGATCTCGAGTCGAGCCCTAAGCCAACTAATGATCGAGTTGCAGTCTTACCTACCTTAATATGCCTTGCTATTTTTAGACACAATTAAATTCCCCAACTGTATGCATTTAATAAAATATATCATTGTCCAATTTTATATCTTTTTTATTTTTGAATTTTTAAACCAAAAAATAAGTTATTACTTATATTTTACTGGAAAAATTAGATTTTGGTGACCAAAATAAAATTTTTTTTTTGCTTTACAATGACCTTAAACTCAATAAAAGGTAAATAGTGATCAATCTTGAAAAAAATTCCCAATGAGTGACCATTTAACTTTAATATCCAAAATACCCTCCATTTTATATAGAGATTTTGAATCCCTTCTTCGTCTTCTCCAATCTCAATTTTAAATATCAAAGTTTCAAAAGACATAAAAGGATTCTAGAAAAGAAAGTATACATATAGAGAGATTCTCTCTCTCTATATATATATTTAAACATATATGTTCATCTTACAATTAATGCATGTGCATATATGAATTTTTTTTCTTTGGTGAATTTTAGAGCTCAAAAGTTGTGGTAAGAGTTATAACTTGAAATAAATTAACTATTTGAGACATGATATAAAAAAAGAAAGATTCAGATAAGAAATTGATAATCAACCGTCATGGGGCTGTAGGCAATAAGTTTATTAGATAAGTGTATTCCTATTTTCCAATATTCTTTATTAATAATTAACTGCACCCAAATTAGATTTTTTTTTGTTAATGAGATATTAATATACAAGAATAAATATATATATATATATATATATTCTTTAGAATGTATATATGTTCATATATTGTATGCAAGTCATTAGATTATTTGAAGTTTATGATATTTGGGTTTGAAAAAAACGAAGAAATAATGAAGATCTATAAAAAGATGGAAGGGTATTTTGGACTTTAAAATTAAATGATCACTCATTAACAATTATTTTTTAAATTTGATCACTATTCACCTTTTATTAAATTTAAGATCACTACAAAAACAATATTTTTTCAATTTTAATCACTAAACTCTAATTTTTCATATTTTCTTTTTCTTTATTTTCTTTGCTATCACGAAAGGCGATCGCGCGCATCAGGCGTGTACACTTTTTATTCACTCTGGCTTTTGTTTTTCAACTTTTGCTTTTTGCCTTCATTGTGTATTCAATACTATTCCGCAAATACCCTTCATTTGGACATGTATTTACACTTAAAAGGAGCGTGTCAAATCACGCGTCGTTCACCGTCTCTTTGGGTCTCTAACGTCTAGTTTAGCAATGGCTTCATTTTTACAAACTGTTGTTATTAAGGGGTAGATGGCATGGCATGGGATGGTTTTTTGAATTCCAATATGTTGCAAAATCTTCTTATATTTCCAAAACAAACAAGGTATTAAATATTGATTATTGAATTGAATTTCAAAAAGAAGATAGAATTATTGTGCCTGACCTTTGACTAACAATTTAAAAACTAAATAAATAAATACTATATTTGAAAGAAAGAAAAACAAGGTTGAGACTTGAGAGCAAGCTTAACTAGTGATTGTAAATGTATAAAGATGATAAATTTTAATGTCAAAAATATATTAGAAAAGAAAGGAGCTTTTGTTCGAGCTATTTTGATTACAATAACATTTTTCATAGTAGAAAATTTGCTTTTTAGAGAGGCTGAGGGTTAGCGGGATTTATGTCTGTGAATATATTAATCTATTGTTAAAAAAATAAAAATTAAAAAGAACAATAAATAGTTGTTTCATGCCCCCAAAAAAAAAAGGTAAATGGTTTATTGTAATTTCTCTTCAAAGATTTTGGTTAAAGTCTCATTTGATTACAGGAGTTCAATTTTTTTCTAGTTGCGCCTCTTGATTCAATGACAACCACATAGAATTTAGGAAAAATTAAATTTTGGTGATCAAAATTAAAAAAAATTTGCTTTACAATTACCTTAAACTCAATAAAAGGTAAATATGGACCAATCTTGAAAAATAATTGCTAATGATTGATCATTTAACTTTAGTGTCTAGAATACCCTCTCTTTTATCTTTTTTTCGTCTTCTCCAATTGTACCCCCAAATATCAAAGTTTCAAAAGCCATAAAAGAATTCTAGAAAATAATGTATATATATATATATATATATATATATATAGGGAGAGATAGAACATCTGTGACTTTGAAGAGGAGTTTCTCTCTCTCTATATATATATATTTAGACACATATGTGTTGGTCTTACAATTAATGCATGTGCCTTTTTCAGTTTTTTTCTATGTATGTCTAGATTTTTTTTTCCCTTTTTGCTGGCAGTATGTCGTTTAGCAACTTAATCCTAATTTCAATTTAAAAAATGAACGATACCTTTTTCAATCTATCTTAAGTGTCAAGAAACGGAAAAAAATATTATGATTCATTGGGTTATTAATATTAAATGCGAGGTTTATAATTAATTGTACCCAAATTAGTTTTTTTTTTTGTCAATGAGATATTAATATGTAGGAATACAATTATATATATTATTATATCTTTTTTAGAATGTATATATGTTTTACACAAGTCATCGAATTCTTTAAAATTTATGATATTTGGGGGTTAGAGTAGACTAAAGATAGGATGTGGATCTATGGAAAGAATGAAGCGTATTTTGGTTATTAAGATTAAATGGTTACTTATTAGCAATTAGTTTTTAAAATTGGTCACTATCCAACTTTTATTCAGTTTAAAGTCACCAAAAATAATTTTTTTTTCAATTTTGATCACTAAAATCTAATTTTTCCTATAATTGACTATATATTTTTTCTTTACTAAATTAGTACAAAAGTACTTACCATACACACACCCACACACACATATATATATTTCCTCTTGTGTTCTCCTTTTCATAAGAGAGAGAGAGAAATAGTGGAGGAAAATATAAGAAAAAGACAGGAAAGGCATCTCTAGAGAAGACAGACCGCCCTTCTCTCATTTTGTTTGACTAAGGCTGTTTGGTAACGTTGTCGGATTCTATTTTATTATTTCTGAAAAATGAAATCTGAAAACCTGCTGTGTTGTCATTTCTGTTAAAAGTATAATATGTTTGGTAATATTATATGCTATTAAAATTTTGAAAGCACAAATCTAAAAATATGTTTGGTAACCCAAAATTAATTTAAATTTTTTTTTGGTATATTTGACTAAAAATTGTGTTTGAGTGATATGATTTCAACTTATTTTAACCAACATAAATGTGATATTACATATTTTATGTATATTATTTCCTCCAAAATTATATTTGTTAGGACTTTATTTTAATTTATTTTAATTAAAAAATTAGTTTTAAGCATTTGCATATTTTTGGTAATTGTCATAAATTCTAACTATTTACATGTTTTTGGTAATTGTCATATATTATTATATATACTTGTTTTATTTTTTTTTATATTTTTATATTATATATAATTGTATTTATATATAACTCTTATTTTATTGTATTGTATTGTATTGTCTTCTTATATATCTCTTTATATATATATATATATCTTTATATTTATATATATTTTAATATTTATTGTATTTTATAATATTTTTTTATTCTTATTGACTTATAATTTTGTATTTATTGTATTTTATTTATATTTATAGTTTGTATTTATTGTATTTTATAATTTTTCTATTCTTGTTTTTTTATAAAATTTTAATTTATTGTATTATATTATATTATATTTTTGAGCAAGCAAAATTTTTATTTATTGTATTTTATAAAAAAAAATCATAAATGAAAACTCGAATTGAAAAATGAAATCTGAAACTGAAAGATTTGTAATGAAGCTTTCAAATTATGTCTAAAGATTGTCAAAATTTTGAAATCACTCTCATTTTTTCATAAATGAAACTACTTATCAAACGCGATTTCTGCTGTAACTTCCAAAAAAATGAAAATGAAAGCAAAAATCTGAAATCGAAATTGTTACCGAACGGCAATGAGTTTACCATTACAATTTTAATTATTTACATTAATACACTTAAATGAGTGCAAGAAAGTTTTTTTTTTATTCTTTCTTGCGCGCATCCGCTGGTGCACCGCCCCGTCTTCTTGATTTTCTCTTTCCTGTTGTTGTTCCAAATCATTGATTAATTTGTATGACCATCGAGGGACTTTTCTACTGATTTCTTGTATTTCAATAGATTTTTTTCTCATTTTTTTATCATTAGGGTCATTTATAATTGCATTGAATAAAAATTTCAAAAATTTTGCCCCATTGATTCTTCTGTCTGTTGATAATGGTTTTTTATCAAATGTATCTATTTTTTGTTCAAATTCTCGATAATTCGTATCGGTAAAAAGGATACCATGAATCTTATTTATCCAAATTGTTTCTATAAAATTTTCTATAGAAGTTTCATTTATGATTGAAGGTGAAAACCCTTTTTTTATTATTCCACGAGATGATCCGTTCAAGAAAGGATCATACATTTTCGGCAAGTATTCTTTTTTAGTTTCATCATTACACAAACAAATATTCACTCTCTCTCATATGTATGTATATATATATATTTCATATTAGATGGAAGCTAAATGGTGCGCGAGGAAGGGAACGAAGGGGAAAAGAGCAAGAGATGGATAAAATCACTTGCGGAAACTTTAGTTTTCTATTTTCTTTTTATCTTAGGATTATTGATTCTCTCATTACCGATACCGAATGAAAAAAGAAAGTGAGTTAGTTTCGGTAAAAATTCGACCGTAAAACTTATATAAAATATTGAGCAATGCTATATGTCATGAAATAATTTCATGAATTTGTATCATGAATGATGTGGCAGGTAACGTGGAGAGTTAGTATTGGTGGGATTCCCCCATACACATAATCCCATGATATTATCACTGAATCTCACCAATACTAACTCTCCACGTTACTTGCCACATCATTTATGATACAAATTCATGAAATAATTTCATGACGTTTAGCATTTCTCTAAAATATTTTTAATGAATTCTCATTCAATTAGTGAAATTTCTATGATCAACTTTATTCACATGAGATTAAGGGAATGACAATAATAATCATTCTACCCACTCAAACAAATTTTAATTTTTTTCCATTTTTTTTTCATTCTATGCTACTTCCATCTAACCGAACACATCCTAAATGTCTATTCCTCTTTTATTTTTTGAATGACCTTACACAGTCACTCTACTATTGATGAAAATTAATTACAAAAATTAAATACTTTCTTGTAATAAATGTTATACTTTTTCATCAATCAATATACCTTTCTAGTTCTAAAATATTTACCTTGGTGCCATCAAGGCATCAACAAACAAAGAAAATTATAAACATAATTACAATATTTTAAAAATTATATAAGAAATGATTATAATAATGAGATGTGAAACTTTTGTGTCTTTTGGGTGTTGTTCAGAAAAAAAAAAAAAAAAATACAATTATTAATAAGCAACGTTTGTTTCCTTTATAGGAAAAGGAAACATTTAGGAATATTTAATAATCATATTTGAAGGTATTGACTCATATAACAAATAATATAAATATAGGAAAAAATATATAAATATTATAATAATGTGAAATGTTTGAGCATTGTTGTGAAAAAATAAACTTTTAAGAAAAAGAATTAAGAAACGTTTAAGAATACAGTTATTAGTCACCAACGTTTCTATGACAGGAAAAGAAAATGTTTAGGAATATATTAATAATCATATTTTATTTAGAAAATATTAACTCATACCACAAATAATATAAATATAAAAATTAAAAAATGTATAGAAAAAATAAAAAGCTTCACACTTTTAGTAGATACTAATAATAATAATAGATAGATATAAATATAGATATAGATATAGATATAGATAGATATAAGAGTCGTCTGTATATATTTACTACTTTAAAAATATATTCTTTAATTCAATTAACCATAATTACAAAACTTTAAAATTATATAGGGAATGATTATAATAAGTATATAGATTATTAAAAATATTTAAAAGTAGGACAATATAAACAAATATTAATAAAAATATTTTAATACCTTATGTTTATAATGTTATTTGTTTGTCGATGATACCAATGTAAATACTTTAGAGCTAGAAATGTATATTGATTGATGAAAAAGTAGGACATTTATTATAAAAAAATATTTAATTTTTTAATTGATTTCCATCTATCAGTGGAGCTACGGTATAAAAAAAAAGTAAAACATTTATTATAAAAAAGTATTTTCAGTAAAGAAAATGTACAAAAACAGTTGTTTAAGTGATTGTCTCTAACACTCTTTTTTTTATTTTTTATTTTTTTTGGGACCTCTGCTCATCTTTGCGGCAAGCGCTACATCTGCGGGGGTTTCTATTGACAAGAGGGTGGAGTAATTTACGCATGAGAGTGAGGGCTTTTATGGATTATGGAGAAATCCAAAAGACTTTTCTGACATGTGTGAAGGACATGTTCAATATCTCTGGCGCACGTGTTGGAGCCAAACCCAACAAGCACGTGAAACCAAAATTAGGGCTGACGTTTCGAATCTTCCCATTGCGTGTCGGCAGCCTACGATTCGTTCCGTGCTTTTCTTCACCATTACTAAATTATTATTGTTGTCATAGAAGACACTGAAGCAAATATTATAATTTTATGTCCTATATTATAATTTAGGGCCCGTTTGATAACCGTTTATGTTTAATGTTTATTGTTTATAAAAACAAATTTTTAGAATAAACATGTTTGATAATTTTTGTTTTGTTTATAAATTGTATAAACGTTTTTAAAACAACACTGTTCATAAGCCTTTAAATCCTAAACACCAAAATGATGTTTATTGTTTACGTTTATGAAAAAAAAAACTTTTTTTTTCTTTTTTATCTAAAATTGTGATTATATTATTTTAATTAACAATTGAAACTAAAAGTGAGAAAATAAAAAGAAAAAAATTATAAAAGACTATTATTTGATACAACGATCAAAATATTAGAATTATCAAGTGTGAACAGAATTAAAGAGCATCAATTGCTTAAGAAAAAAATATTGGATACAATATGAATAATTACTAATATACTTGATAATAAGAAATAGTTACTTAGGCCCACCCATGCTAAAAAAAAATAAAAAAAAATAAGTCAAATGTTTTGTTGTTATCAAACAACACTCATGTTTATGGATAAACAAAATCGTAACATAAACACTGTTTATATAAACACTTAAACAATAAACACAAAACATAAACAGTTACCAAACGGTCCCTTAATTACTGTGTTACCAAAATTAAAGAATGGTTAAATGTGATATTGTAATGGTCAAAAAAGTTTCTTTATTTACAAAAAGAGGATTATTTATTTATTTCCTTGTCTATTGACAATATCAGGTAGCTATCATAAAGAAGAAAAATAAATAAATTGTGGGCTACTCCAATGGCCCAAGAGTCAAAAGTTTATTACTTTTAGCTTTTATGGAGAAACCATTATTGAGACAATGTATCATTTTATGAATACTATTTCATAAATACTTTATTTTTAAGACTGAAGTCTTTGTCAACCAATGATGATTAGTAGACACTCTTGAAAAATTAAATTTGAATAATTTTGTCTAGTAAAATACATAATAAAAAGGTTAGAAATGGACACGTGTCATTCTATCATTGTGCCACATCTACGGTGAGAAAGATATTTCTACTCACCTAGAAAAATTATTAGGTAATCCAAGAACCATTGATTCAAACCAATCAAAACTTGAGACACAAGCAAAATTTGAAATAAATCTGACATAAAACTGCAGACTTATTTATGTGTCATGTTCTGATCGGCTTTGGACCATTGATCTCGAAAGTACCTAATAATTTCTCATTTACTTGTGAGTTTAGAAAAACTTAAAGAGTAATGAGAGTCATGGTGAAAGTTAACTTAAAGAGTAATGAGAGTCACAGTGAAAGTTATTGCCGAATTAAAAAAGTAAATAACTTTCATCATTAGATTAATGCAAGTGGGACTCACAATTTTACAATCCAATGGATGAGAGTGATACACTTTCCCAATTCGGTGATAACTTTTACTATACCATTATTACTCAAACTTAAATGTTCCTGGTATAGTGATGACACGGTATCACACGCCAATTACACACAGACACATAGTGACATAATTATTAAAATAGATGCATTCTAACTTATGTGTTAGTCATCATTATACCAGGAGCATTTAAGTTTTTCTCGTCAGTTTCGGATAGAGTTATGATTAGTCATTGAACAAGAGTTACTATAATTAAACACATATGGGCGTACTTTAGGTGTTGAGGCCCATTTTGTAGTCTGTCTGTTTGTCTAGCACTGACTTAAAACATATTTGGGCCGGACCAATGTCTTTCTTTTTATATTTTAGTATTTCCCTCTCTCTTGTATTCTCTTCGGCTAGTGAATCTAACTAGTCCAATGCATCAGTAGTAGGAATGCAACTTGGTGAGGTTGGATGGTACATGGAGTCAACCTAAACTCAAAATTAAGTTTTAGAATTTTCATCTCAACTCAGTGAGTCCAATTGAAGCCTAACTCGAGCTCATTTTTCAAATTCGAGTTACGTAAAGTTGGTGAGGTATCCACGATGACAGTCTATGCAAGTATTGAAAGAATTCTATCAGCCTCTTCTTCGCCTTATTCTGGATCGAAGCAATTGGCAATGGGGTTGTTTTCGGTGTCCAAATAGGGCAATACCATCATGCAATGGTGTGTGAAAAGGGAGAGGGGATGCTCGGTGGTGTCGGACCACTTGAAACACTTCATAATACACCATCTGACATACAATTTTTCCGTCTCATATCATCGAGCAATTAAATTTCATATTTTTATAAAATTATATTATCCTAGTGATATCCTGCAAGAGTACCTTTGCTAGATACTTGTAGGTAAATTCACATCCTCAATCAATCACGTGACAAAGCCTTATAACAAGTTTTTGTTTTCATGTAATTATTGAAATTATGGAAGCTGAGGGCAGGCATGGATCAAGTTTTGGGCCACTTGGCCCACACAAAAGCTTTTGTTGTCTAACTGTCTCCACGCTCAACTTCCCAATATCCCAACATGGCAGATCCTTTATGATTTGGAGTCATGCAGCATAAATTTCTCTCTCACACAGAGCTGTTAGTGTTAGTGTGTGTCTATGCCTACTTGTTGAGTGGGGTAGCCTAAATTGACCACTCAATTTAGAATGATGCTGAAGAAAAAAGATATTTAGTCTAATAAGTTAAAATTCTAGAGTAAATTTATTTAAATATCATTGAATTAAATTTTTCAAAAATACCAAAATAATAAATATCGAATGTCAAAATTATCCTTTATGAGAATAAAGAAGACAAAAATAATAGTATTTGTAAAATGAAATTGTTATTTGAAAGAAAATTAATTGGACAGACAAAAATGTATTTGCTTAATTTTTAATAGAGATTTATTATAAATTTTATAATTTATTACATATTATATATATAAGTATGTACATTTATTAAAAATTTATAAAAATACATTTCATGTTTTAAGTTTTCAAATTTTAAAAAATTGTAAATTATGTAATTATAATTTTTTTCTTAAATTGTCAATTTCAAAAAATTAGTTTACAACATTTGTAAATTTTGTGAATTATGTAATTATAATTTACCCAACATACAATTGTGATATCTAGGGATGGCAACGGGGCGGGGGTGTCCTTTCCCATCCCCGTCCCCGTTTAGAAAAGTTACCCTTATTTTCATTCCACTCTATTTAATAAACCGGACAGGGGAGACGTAAACGGGATAGAATTGTACTATTTTTAATATTTACATTCTTATGTGATAAGATTCCTGATAATTTATATGTGTACCGCTAATAAGATTTGAACTAGTAAATCTTTAATATATAACTAAATAAGAGTAATTTTGTATGTGTATTATATATATAAGGGTAATATAGTAAATATAAAATATAAATAGGGCGTGGCAGAGCAGAGGTGTCTATCTTCATCCCTGTCTCGAAACTTTGTTGATTTTTTTCTCTCATTCCATAACGTCCCCAAAATCATTTACCCATAATCGGTTTAAACGGAACGGGTTAAATTATCATCCCTAATTATATAGTTCTTAAAGCAAAATAAAAATAAATTTATATAGATCGAAAGCGTCCATGTTAAATCGGCCATTAAGTCGTCTATGACTAGTTAATCATCATTTAGATCAATTTTAGAAGGATGAGCGAGGAAATTGAGATGCGTGTATGGAAAAAAAGTAACAAATGAACTTCCACTCCTTTTGTGATAAAGAAAAAAGAATAGAAAATTTTTTCGTCTAACAATTTTACCGAAGTATCATGATATTGTTCTGTGTAAGATGAGACTCAGTGCTTTAAAATAGAGCACTGATCAATCACTTATGATGTTGAAAGGAAATAATGGAATGCGATCATTTGGGATAAAATTAAACACTTTATTCTCTTCAAATCAAATTCTATTGGATTTGAAATTAGAATTGGAAAAAAAATTGGATTGTAATTAAACTAGAATTTCATTTAGACCTTTGGAAAAAAGTGGAATAGAGTGGAATTTGTAAAAAAAAGAATTTGAAAGGAAATAATATTGGTACCATTTTACCCCTATAAATATGCTTATTCAAAATAATTTTTTTAACTATTGTCTTACATAATAAATAAATAAAATTCTTTTAAGTAAGGAAAAAATCAAGTGCAAAGGCAGTAATGACGGTTGTGGAAGGCGATGGAGGTGATGATGGGGTTGTAGTGATGTTGGTGGTGGAGGCAGCATTGGTGAAAGCACTGAAAGGCGACTGTTATGGTGGCGGTAATGGTGCAGAAAGAGACAAATTAAGATTATAGCATAACGTTATTAGTTTATAAAAAATATAAGAGTAATTTTGATAATTTAAGCCGATGGCTTTCAAATTCTTTCAAATTTTTCAATGTTACTATAATTTCTGTAAAATCCTTTCAAGTTCCACTCTTTTTTAATTTTCCATAGTTCCAAACAAGTCAATTTTGTTTTGAAATGCATTGATGAAATCCTGGGATTCCAAACATAGTGTTTATCTTTACCTTCTATTTGTATGTATTTTTCTATTCTTCAGAATCTCATAGTATAACATCCACGCATATATTTTTATCACTTTGTTCATTGCCCTTTGAATTTTTTCTATTTCTTTTCTTCTTTCCTCTATTTTCTCTCTACTTGACGTAGAAGAGAAAAGAGAGAGAAAATAACCCAACTTGGTTCTTTTAATTTGATCTTTTGTTTGTTTGCCTGGATAGGATTGGAACCAAAATGCCAAGAAATCGGGATTTTCATTTTTTTTTTTTGTTTTTTAGCCCCAAATTCATGGCTGACCCAGTTTGAAAGAGGCAAGGGATTTATGGGTCACCAAACAGCACTTAGCTTACTTGAATCCCTCCATGTTCTCTCTAATTGCACATGAACATTGAAACTTCAAACCCCTAATCATCTCTTTGTTTCTCCGCGTGTGTGTGTGTTTATGTTTATGTGTAAATGTCGAAGTGTGGATGATTATGGAGAAAAGAAAAGTTGTTTGCATCAATTATGATGAGGGGCAATTTTGTAACTTCATTTTAACATCAGTTTTAATATTAAATATTCATTTTTTAATATGGGCAAATAAGAAATTTCATTGCTTTCGTTAATGAGGAATAATTAATGTAATTTTAAATAGAGTAATGATATACAATTTAAATCAGACTAAATGAATAATAGTTTTATGTGAGTGGAGTGGTAGGGCTCTTCACATAACATTACCATGATATCATGTGATGGGTTCACCATTTCACTCACATAAAAATAAAATTAGAGGTGTAACTTGGATTGGGCAACCTAAACTCAACCTGAGCCCAACCCGATTTTTTACGGATTTGGATAACTATTTTTACAATTAGGATTAAGTTTGGATTGAAAAACCTCAACCCGAACTTAATTAGAGTTGGACTTAAGTTGATGTGCCAATAACCCGAGTCTAACCCGAACTTGAATTGTAATATTATTTTTATGCATATTTTTTTATTTTAAATATATTATATATAATATTCAAATTATGATAACTTTTTTCTTTTCAACTTTCTTTATTTAAATCTTAATTTATTGTATGTTAACACTTTCGATAATTAATTTCCTAAAAAATTATTTGTAATTTTTTAAAAATTTGCATTAAGTTCTTAATTTTGTGTGTATTTAGGAGTAATCTAATGTAAAACTTATTAAATATCACTTTAAATTTTCAAGTGTGAAACTTATTAAATATCACTTTAAATTTTCAATATGGAGATTGGTGATATAGATAACCCGACTTTTTAACTCGAAATCTCAATCAAAGTTGCAAATTCGAGTTTAAAAATTTAATGATGAGTTAGGTTAGAGTTGAACATTTCATATGTAGGGTTGAAGCTGAATTGTATCTCTAACCCGTTTAACCCGTCCTAGTTGCAACTCTAAATAAAATCGGATTAATCTGATTGACTTTTCTTCTTTTAAAACATTAAAAAGTGTCACATATAAACTTTGCAATTCAAAAAAGAGTTGAGTGTAATTTACCCCGTTGTGTCAACATAATGTTGCTTCGCAATGCAAGGTGCAAGGGAGGATCCGATCCCTACCAAATGGAGGGACAAAATGAGTACAAGCCCACATTGCGAGTCCTGCACGGTTCAGTCCATTGATGTCATAGGGTCCAGTTGCATGTGGACCTCGATTAATGATCTGACATGAACTAGTGTTGGGAACGACCATTTGAATATGATGTATATCCGAGTACGGTTTGGTTAGAACTAAACATAGACCCAATTATAAATGGTGGGCCTATGCATTATCACCATGTCCCACTTAGCAATTTAATATCTCGATTTCTATTTAAGGGTAATGTAGTTGGTGCTGTGTGTCTCGCGTGTCTCAGTCTCAATATAATGTAGCATATGTATTAAAAAAATACGGTATTTTGATGCATTTTGAAGTTATACTTGTAGCCTTGTAAAATAAGTGCATTAGAATATTGAGACTAACAATAAATTTAATATTTAATATTATTTATACAAAATAAGTGTTCCAGACTTTTAGCCGAAGATAAATAATGAACCTACGAGGAAATATTTGGTATAACCTTTAATGATGCATCTATTAAAAAAAGAAAACTTGTTTGTTTAGCAAGTAAGCGACAAAAATATCAATAGGTAAATATTACTGACATCTTTTGAAGTTTGATGTATTGACATGTAGTTACAACTTTTGTGAATTTTCAATACCAACACTTCTGTCAGCTTTTTTATTTTTTTAATGTGTGAAATGTCTTAATTGCCCCTGATTATTTAAATGTATTTTAATATAAAAATATCAGAATAGAAAAAATAACCACAATACCCTTTATGTTTTTATTTTATTTTATGTTAATATTATTATTTATGAAAATGAATAATTATATATATTAGGTTATATATATTATAGAGTATATATATATAGATGAATAGAGAAAAAGAAAGAAAAATCTAATTAATTTTTTATTTTATGTTAACATTATTATTTATAGAAATAAATAATTAGATTATATATATTATAGTATATATATAGATATATTGAAAGGGATATTTTGGTCTATTAAACATAGTTAAATGGATAAATTTAGTATTTAAATGAGTTAGTACAGAAGTCAAATGACAACATGGTCATTTCATCGTTAAAAAGTACTTTGAAACAGTTTACTTTTGACAGGAGGAAGTGAATGTGATATACGGCAAACCACAAGAGGTGTTTGTGATAAAAATTTACAAAGTTGTAGTCGCGTGTCAATATATCAAACTTCAGAGAGTGTCAGTAATATTTATCCAAAATCGATCAAAACTATCAAAGCTTACGTGTAATGAAATAATTAAAAATGAATTAAAAGAAGACATAAGAATAAAAAAGAGAATTAATGTGTCGATTTCATCCATTTGAAATAAAGACAACGATGAAATGTTTTGAAATCTTTAAGAGTAGTAGCAAATAATTCTAAGAAAATACATTTAGAAAACAATTTTTTGTGAAAGTGGAGAAAGAAAAATGAAGATAATGCTTCCACAAAAAGAAAAAGAAAGAGATGTTTTAGAATAATCAGCTCCATCCTTCACACCAAAACTCACCCATATAAAGAGGAAAGAAATTAAGTTCCCACCATAGTTAAAAGTAGAAAATGATGTATTTACATTACATTTAAGCATTGTGTTTGAATCTTTCTAAAAAACAAAAAAAAAATCACGATCAAATAAAAAATACTTAAAAAATTAATCTTACTATTTAAAATATCTATATATATCTACGGTCTAAAATAACTTTCTCTATTTAAATCAAACGGTCACGATTTATTCACTATATTCATACCTAAATACACACACATCAATTTACCCTCACACATTTATACATAAATTCACATATACATTCATCTATTTTCACACTTGAAATAATATTATATATTTTTTTGCAATGGCACGGTGAATACACTGTACTATTATATCCCATTACTACTATAATCTATCTCTCTTAAAAAAGTATAGAAATTTTGATGGCCACTTTAAAGCATGTGTCATCATTCTATTCATTAGTCTGTTGACTTTTCTCATCACCTTCCAAAGATCTAATTGGAAAGTGTCAGTCTGTCAGAACTATTTTTCTTTTCTTTATCTGTTTAACTTATTAGCACCAATTCACCAAAGTCGGAAAAATATCCGTGATCTTCCTTGTGATCCAGATTTAATCAATGGGGTCAAAGAAAACAAACCCCATGTGCGCCACCTACCTGTTTGGTCAAATGCCTGACAGAAGCAAACTAAAGAAAGAACTTGTATGGATTTTTTCTTTTTTTGGGTAAAAACTGTATGGATGTTGTGGGTAAACTAAGCACAAAAGAAACAAAAATGAACTTAAATGATTATGCTTTTAGTTTAGACGCTTCACATCACAGCTATTTATAATAATTACTTGTGGAGCAAAATGTAGAAAGTGTATGTGAATGTAAGCCACTCACACAGTCTGTGACCCTTGCGTACCATACCCCATTATTACGTCTTTGAAGATAAATGCCTTGGAAACCGGAATTTTTTTGGGATTTTTGTTTTGGAAATCTATATTTTTTTTAATTAATAGATTGAATAATTGGTATCTCCAGTCAGTCTCATTTCACTGTTTAGGCTGTTGCAGGTGAATTCTTTGGGATTTGTATTTCTGAGTATTGTTTGGTTTTGTTTTTAGTTGTTTGATTGGTTTATCACCGATCTTTAACACAAAAGAAGATCAAAAACATAACACACAGATTTATAAGATTTATTCAAAATCTAAGGTTCTCTTTTTCTCAATCTGCATAGACAATCTCATAATTTATTCTTATGTAGATAAATCTCTTGTAAACCCGGAAATATTTTGGGATTAGTGTTTATGGGTTCTTCTTTTATTTTGTAGATTTTGTAGTCTTATAATTAGTTGGTTGATTAATGGATCGCTCATTGTTCTCTGTACTTTGATTGTCATTCCTCTTGTTTTTTGGTAAATTTGTCATTCCTTTTTCTGTGTCCTTGTTATTCTTTGTCTACTAGAGATCAAGAGAGAGATACGATCACAAAGTTGCCTGGGCAGCCAAGCAATACTGGTTTCGCTCAGTACTCGGGTTATGTGACTGTGAATCAGCAAGCTGGAAGGGCATTGTTTTGCTGGTTGATTGAGTCTCCGACGAGTCATAGAGCTGAGTCAAGGCCACTCCTGTTGTGGCCCAATGGAAGGCCTGGTTGTTCATCTGTAGCTTATGGAGCTGCTGATCGAAGAGATTGGACATTTTCACATTCAATCCGATGGGAAGACCCTTTACTTGAATATCCCTATGATTGGAACAATCGTATGTGAATTATTGACAAGGCACTTTATCTTTCTTTGATTCTAGAATTGTGTTCTTTGATTTCTGATTCCACCTATAGAATTCTTCAAATAGCCTGCAACTTTGGATCCTCTCTGCACCCATCAAGTATTTGCATCAAGGCTCTCAGTAAGAAAAATAAGAAATGAATGAATTTGGATAGCAAAAGCGAAAAGCTATGCATGCTTGGGATAGAGACCAGAGAGTATGCTCAATGCTGCCTTTGTGTAATTATGAGGAATAATTTAAGAATGCTTTCACTCGGGGATTAATCTTCAAAAGTTGGCGCTTCTCCTAATTATATGCAATAAAATCTGTTGTATACGCGTGATGAAACATTAACGTACAAGTTGGCTCTTCTTCAGAATTAAAAAACAATACATCTGTCATGACAATTTCTCAACCGTTAAATTAGTAGATACCATGGAACTCATTCAAGCTTTTACCTGCAGTTGCAGACCACTCTTTTGAAATTTGTTTTTCCCATTTAGAGTTTAGTAGAACACCAGTTCTAGTTATTGGAGTTCATGTAGAGGCGATAAACTTCTGATTCTTTATGTTTAAGGCGACAATTTGTTAGCAATAGTTGTTTATGAGACAGCATCGTAGTTATTGGTGATAAATATATGGATAGAACTCATTCTTGAAAATCGACTTGCAAGGAGATGAGATGATGTCTAGATGCATATACACAACAGACGATGTGAGACTATGCTAACACTCTCCCTCTGCTCCAAGACTAGAGACACTCAACTCTCCCCTTTCACGCAGGGCAAGAGATATAAATCCGACTCACCTCTACAATACACCTGTTCTGATATTATTATAAACTTATGGGTAGAACTTATTCTTGAAACTCAACTTGCAAGAAGAGGATGTCCATGTGTATATACACTACAGGCGATGATGTGGGACTATGGTAACCATTTAGAATTCTAATGGATGTACTGAAATCCATTACTGGGATTATTTAATCTATGTATATATAGTTGATCACCTTTTGTAGTTTTAACAATCTAGCTACAGGCTTCGAGAATTGCCTTCAACATTAATTTTTCTACCGGTTGATTTAGATATTACCTTACCAGTATTTGAAAAATATTTCATACATCCATTGAAACCAGAAACCTTTACAGGAATAGGTAATCAACACTTCCAGTTTCCTTTACTTGGAAGTCATAAGTTTCTTAAAATTGAAAATGATAAATTTCTGTCATAGTGTAAAACCTATATATAGTGTGGTTCAGACTGTTAACATATATTGATATTCGAAAAGTAAATAGGATGCCAATCTTTGCTGTGATTGATGAAATTAGAGCAAACCTTGATGAAAATTGATACTTACAGCAAATATATTAAGTTGATATATGCTAAGGATGAGAAAATTGATACTTGTAGCAAATATATACGCTGTTTGTTAGGATAGCGACGTTAATTTGTAGCAATTTGACAATAATTTCTATTAAATTAATTAATAATTATCAATTTAGTTAAATTAAAGGCCTATTGTTGCAAAAATAATCTTTAAGACCAGTGCCTCAAGCATATGCAATTGGAAGAATAATTTTAAATGCAATTTCTTGGTGTATATTGGATCACAAATTTTTTAACAATATAATATTTTAATTTTATTTTGCTGCACTTAAAACTTTTCATAGAAAAAACGAATCTATTTTGTTAATTGTATCATAAAAATCGTTCAACAATTTGTAATAAAATGACTTTATGATTTTGGAGATTTTATTTTTTTGCATATTAATGGGGCTTGAAATGAAAAAAATAAGAGGTATTAAAATTGCCAACCTTCTCGAAGAGTTACAGGTCACTGAAAACGCATCAAGGTTCAATAATGAGAAAATATTCGTAAGCAGTTGGGCTTTACAATAAGGCCCACACCCCAAAACAAGCCCAAGCGAACCATCCACCAAGAGATAGAAAGAAAAAGTTGGGCTTCATGTATTGGACAGGGGCCGCGCGAACGCAGGCCCCCACTATCACAAATTATGACGTAGGCTCCACCACTTGGGTAGACCTTAGGCGGGCACCCCTCCTGAGTGCAATGGAGGTTACCAACCTAGGCCATGGGCCTTCTTGATCACCCATTGACCCCGTCCAGGTAAGTATGTTATGAAGCACGCTTTCGACTCTTTATATAGGCCACTTCATATAGCTTGTATTTGTGTTTTTCCGATGTGGGACTACACAAGCCAACATTACATTACCCCCTAGGTTCAAAATAAAACATCACTTAGAGCTGACCCTCGCGGTTCTTACCTTTTGTAATCGTCAAATATATATATATATATATATAAATCACTATTTAAATACAAGGAATTTTCAATCATTTTTATAATGTATTTTTAATTTTTATTATAATATATATTCCAATAAATACAAAGAAACACAATCTTTTCATAACTCTTAAGCACTATGTATTATTTTTTAATTCTATTTATTTGTTCTCTCACATTTCATTTCTAACACAAATTCTTCCTATTTCAGAAAAATAAAAATAATATTATAATTCCAAATTTTCTAATTCTATTTATTCTTTTTCTCACAATTCATCCCTAACACAAAGTATTTCTATCTTTAAAATTCAGAAAAATAAAAATAATATTATAGTTCTTATATATATCTTTTAAACACCAAGTATTCTTTTCTATTTCAATTTATTCATCCTCTCACACTTCATCCCTAACACAAATTCTTCCAAAAAAAATGATATTATAGTTTATAATTTTTCTAATTCTATTTATTCTATATCTCTCTCACAGTTCATCCCTAACACAAAGTCTTTCACTATGAATTATATAAACTTGCTATAAGTATTTTGTCAGGTTCACTGTGATATTCTCTTGCTATATACATATATGGGTTCATGAGGTTATGCACCCTATAGTTTCTCTCTCAACTCTCGTTGTGCATGTTAGAAATTGCCTCAAATTTCTATTATAATTAGTTTTTTTATTTCAGAGTTGTAATTTATTTAGTAATTTCTTGTTAGATTTGGTCTTGGAGTAATTGTAATCCTTGTCCAACAAGGAATTGGATTTGAAAATTTTATAAATAGAGGTGAGGTTGAGAAAAGAAGTGGTTAGAAAAAGAGAGAGATAATTGTAGAGAGAAAGCTAAGTAGAGAGAAAAAAAAGTGTAACCAAAGTATTGAAATAAAGAAAGTTGTTATTTACTTGTGGATGTAGGTAATTTGCCGAACTATATAAATTTTGTGTTATTTGTGTGTGTTTTTTTGTCTGTTTAATTTGTCAATAATGTGTATGTGATCCTAACAATTGGTATCAGAGTTATGGCGACAACTAGTCGTAAAGTTTAATGGAAGAAGGAACTTCAGTCTTTGACGAGTTTGAATGCGAGATTTATTGATTTAACATGGTCTTGAAGAGACTTTGCGTTTGGAATCGGAAAAGATGGAAGATGAACAGTTGGGGGAGATTAACTTGAAGGCAATGAGTGCTATTCGATTGACGTTGACGGATAATATTGTGTATGATTAGATTGAAGAACTTCAACAACGGACATGTGGAAGATATTGAAGAATCTATATATGGGAAAAAATCTCACCAACCGGTTAGTCTTGAAGTAAGAGTTGTATTCTTTACAGAGAAAAGAAGGAGTAAGTTTGTAAGAACATTTTGGTGAGTTCAATAAGATCATTTGTAAGTTATCTAATATTAATGTCAAGTTAAGTGATGGGGATAGAACAATTATTTTGTTGACGGCGGTACGCTCTACCCATAAACATTTATTCAATACTTTGCTTTATGGAAGAAATACCATCTTGGTAGAGCAGGTTAAGAGTGCTTTGTTCTTTAATGAAAAGTTGAATAATAAAGAGAGTCACAATGATCAGGCTCAAGCTCTTATTGCTCAAGAGAAGAAAATGTTTAGAGCTTTAAAAAGCTTTGTGTTTTTGTCAGAGAAAAGATGTTACAAGTGTGGAAGAATGAGGCATATTCAGTGGTATTGTCCAAAAAAGAAAGAGAGTGCCTCTGTTGTTGTTGTGTCTAAAGTACATCTGTTATTGTTGTTGTGTCTGAGGTTATGAAAGAAAAGAGTAATGACGATGAAACATTATCAATTATTGATAACAAGGGAGTGCCTAGGGAGTGAATACTTGACTCCGCTTGTTCCTTTCATGTGTGTCCTCTTAAAGAGTGGTTTGTTACTTACAAACCTGTAAGTGGTAAGGTATGTAAAATAATGCTTCTTGTGATATTATGAAAATTGGAACAAATAAAATCAAGACAACTAATGATTTGGTAAGAATCTTAACGAATGTATGTCATATTCCAAGTATCTAAAGAAATGTTATTTCTGTGAGAGTATTGGATTCCAAGAATTATTGGTGTGACGTGAAGAATAAATGAATGAAGATTAAAAGGGTTACGTGTTATGCTGTTGGAAAAGAAGGTGAATAACCTTTATATTTTGTTAAAAAATACTATGTTGAAACAATTGTAAGAACAGAATCAAAGTCTATTTTGAGATCTATTAGTGTCCAATCAAAAGCAGAGAAGATAAAACTCTTAAAAGGATTACAAGAACACTATTCAACTAAGTGATATGTGAGCAAATTTCAAAGTCCACCAATACAAGTGTAAGTGCCATAGATCCAATGGTATGGGCCACTTTCCAAAGATATGCCCCCATTTTGTGGCGTCTGACAGGGCTGATTTGATGCTGCCATCTTAAAATCCAAGCAATTGACAAACTTTATTAGGGGTGTTTATTATTATAATTATAATTATAATTATTTCTAGTATTACTATACTAATTATAAATAGCAAAATATAACTAGGAAGGCCCAAGTCAGCCCATCTCCAAATCACATGATCCACTTTGATGTTGCTTATACAAGAATACCCGGCGTCAATAATGCGATCTATATATATATATATATATATATAATGTGGTGTGGTCAAAGAAGCTGCAGATCTTGATACAGCTCAGATTGATCTCCAGTTTTGAATCTGCAAATTTCTCTAGGGATCTGTTTCAATTTCTCTCTCTCTCATTTTTCTTTGAAAATTCTGTTGCAATCTACACATTCTCTCTTTTCGGGGGGAAAAAAAAGTCAATGCCTTAACAAACAATAGGCTATAATAGCTGACATTGAGTTGTAATTCTGGAGTCCGTAAAATGTTCAAAACATGTAGATTAAATGATACATGTGATTTGAGATCATCGCATATATTCGTATAATCTCGGGTACCCAAACATTATCTGATTAAATTTTTCAATAAATATGAAAAGCTGATAAATGTGATTTAAATTCTGTAGTAAAAGCTCACTCAATCAATCTGATTTTTAAACGTTGATAAGATTACCATAGATTTTACAATATCTTGTATTTTAATTGATGATGAAGTGTCAAAATTTGATGAAATTAAGCACTAGTGCAGTTACTTGTACACTATATCTTTTGCTTCTTTTTTTTTTCCTTCTTTAATGCTCTTACGTTGAACCAATGGGAACATGACTAAAAGATCAGAATAATTCAGAGACACAACTAATATATATATACACACATATATATACATGCACAGAACTTTAAGCCATGCACATGTAATGCACTGACTTGGTCTTGACTCTACCTTTTCCTCAGGTCACACTCCAAAGCTACAAAAATGTTCTTTTCATAACTTCAAAGTCTAAGTTAAGGTAACTTGAATTGCTGCTAATAATGAGAGGGCACTCTAAGAGCTCTTCTTGCTCTTTGATATGTGTTCTGGGCCTAATTGTTACCCTAGTGCTCTCTTCCATCACCGACGCTGCACCGGTCAATTACCACCGTGTACAGCAGCGGAGGGATAGGATCATCAAGCTGCCCGGACAGCCGGAAAATGTCAGCTTCTCCCACTACTCTGGCTACATCACGGTGGACGAGAAGGCGGGCCGGGCTCTATTTTACTGGTTGATTGAGTCACCAGCTAGTGGGAAGCCCGCATCAAAGCCACTTGTTTTGTGGCTCAATGGTGGGCCTGGTTGCTCATCTGTGGCCTATGGGGCCTCCGAGGAGGTGGGCCCGTTTCGTGTACGTCCCGATGGAAAGACTCTCACTGTGAGCCCATATGCTTGGAACAAAGGTATGTGATAGACACATTGGAACAAAGGTATGTGATAGACACATTAAACAAAGTACAAAGTTTGATAAGAGTGGTTGCTATAGTATGTGCACTTCAATGTTTAAAATTTTTGCCGCAAAACTTTTTTCGGGTAAAACTCGACTTGCATTACAAACATGACTTTTTAATTATAGAAATGCCTTGTTGAGTCAAGATGGGACCCACTAAATGGTGAGTCGTATTTTTAATTTGTATGGCTAGGATGCTTTGGGGCTAACCCACCTAGAAATTTAGATTTTGGGTCTAAAAAAATAAAATAAAATTTAACTGTAACATTTTCTTTTCTGAGGTTATTATGGTTGATGCAGAGGCCAACTTGCTTTTCCTTGATTCACCAGCTGGTGTTGGTTTCTCCTATTCAAATACTTCATTTGATGAAATTACTGGCGACCAAAGAACAGGTCTCTCTCTCTCTATACTCTCTCTCTATATATATACATTTTGCTGTGACTGTTAAATTATATATTACCCATTTATACTTTGGAGTGTAGCTAAAGATGCCTATACATTCCTTATCAATTGGTTCGAGAGGTTTTATCAATACAAGCACAGACCATTCTACATTGCCGGAGAAAGCTATGCAGGTTAATATATTTCACTACAAACACCACTTTTATATCTCATTTGAAACTTCATTGATTGCTCAACCATGCCATTTTCTTTTATATTTTTAATATTATTATTTTTGGTTTATAATTGATCTTTAGGTCATTACATTCCTGAGCTGTCTCAAATCATAGTCCGACGCAATAAGGGTATCAACAATCCTATTATTAATTTCAAAGGTTTCTTGGTAAGCCACTATATATATGTAGTACACACACACATATATATATGTATATATATACATATATATACATATGTATATACATATATGATAAGTGTATATATATATCCACTTAATTACTATACAATGACATAATTTATTTTTTCTTCAAATTTATGAGCAGTTAGGGAATCCACTTCTAGATGACTATTACGATAATATTGGTACATTCGAGTTTTGGTGGAACCATGGTTTAATCTCAGACTCCACATATGATGCACTAAATCAATCCTGTCCACACGATTCGTTCCTTTTCCCGCAAAATAAATGTTACAAAGCTCTTTTTGATGCTTACGCCGAGTTTGGAGACATCAATCCCTATGCCATTTACGACACTCCTTGCTACGATACGGGTACTCTTCCCCACAACTTAAGGACTCCACTGGTAAGACCTTGCAACTTTATTTTTACCATTTGATTAATATATATATATACACACACACACACACTCTGCAAACACACACACAAATTATTTATACACATTATATTTGCAATTCGCATGTGATTATTTTTTTGGGCAAGTAATTCTCGTATGATTTCCATCTAGAGTCATTGACATGCATATCACAATGATTTGTTTGTTTGTTTATTTATTTATTTTTTTTGTGATTACTTCTGAGACAGTGAATAGTCCAGACCCGTTTGAATTGGATCTTTCATTCCTCAATTAAAAAATCATCTGTGTTGTATATGCGTGATAAAACTTATTACTCATATTGACACCGAATGCATGACCAGTGTATTGCAACGGGTGTTTTGAGCTCAGATGGAGATGATAATAATTTTTAAAAATATGTCCAGTTGTGAAATGTTTAATATAGTTTATTATTTTCTTTATTAATAAATGGGTATGAAAGTTTTTAAAATTGTGAAATAACCCATTAAAGTTGTAAGTGTTATTAGCCAATATGAGCGGGTCGGAATTATGAATGAGCAAAATAGTTTCTTGGCAAGGAAAAAAAAAGTGTCCCGGTTACTGATTTTTTTATTTTGATTTTGATTTTTGTTTCTATTGGAAAATGTAAAATTAGCATGGAAGGAGTAATTTTCTTCTCAAATATTACTGACATGGTGGGACATCTGTTGAATTCAGCCGTGGACATTTAGAGGGAACGATGAGTGCATAGTGAAGTACACAAAAATGTATATGAATCAGCCAGATGTGCAAAAGGCTCTTCACGCAAATGTTACTCAAATTCTTCGTCCTTGGATGACTTGCAGGTTTGAAACAACAATTTATGGAGCATTTAACATCATTTTGCAATGAAAATTTCTTATGCATTATCATCGTTACCATCTTTGTTACACCAAATGATGTGAATTTTGACTTTATTTGACGCACTTTTTTTTGTTTTTGTTTTTGTTTTTTGTTTTTAATATGTTTTCTTGAAACATTGAAAATCTTTTTCCAACTATATGTTTTCAGCCAATTTAGTATTTTTCACTCAAAAACAAAAAAATAGCAAACATAAACTATCATTTTAGTCTTCTCATAAAATGGTCAATTTTTTTTTTTTTGGCTTAACACAGTTGTTAGAAATATAAGAAAATATATATATTGAATTGATATTGATGAAGAATACATAAAGGAGACAGAGAATTATTTGGCAACTCTTACACCAATTGTGTAAAAGCGTTGATTAGGTGTTGATTTAAAAAAATATTTTTTTTTTACTATTAACCATCGGGGATGAAGCCGATAGTGTCATCCCCGACAGTGAGGGTGATGGACAATGAAGATTTACTACTTGACAATGAAGATTATCAGACATTAATAGGCTCTGATCCTATATTAGAAATATAAGAATATATATATTGAATTGATATTAATGAAGAATACCTAAACGCCTATTTATAGACATATTATCTTAGAAACCAAGTTTACTTAGGAGATAAGAAAATCGTTTTAAATGAATTAGGAATTCTAAATGTATTATGATAGAAAATAACATAACATTAAATATATTATCTAACAACAGTTTTTTGAAAATATTTTTTGAAACAGCAGGGACAAAATCTTAATCATTTTTTTGGGTAAATAAATAAATCTTTATCTATTTTCTCTTTCTTACAATATGAGAACATAAATTTGATTAGGACAGTTTAGGCCTTCGATTTTTTTTTTATTTCCCATTTCCATGTGATGTCCAAGCAGTCCTTCCTAACAAGGACATAAAGTTATATATATATTTATACATTTTTGCAGTGATGTTGTAAGGAGCGGCTGGACTGATTCACCCAAATCCATGCTTCCCATCCTCAACGAACTTATAGCAGCTGGCATCAGAATTTGGATATTTAGGTAATTCACCTTTTTCCTTTATTCTTTTCTCTGTTTTTTAATTTTTTTGGACAAAAGATAAACTTATCACTGTAATAAATTAACATAAGAGTGATTTTTTAAAGGCCTCTCATATTTACCAAAGGACAATGCTTGCCCATTCATCGTGAGTAAGAATTTCTTCCTCGTCACCAAAAAAACATAAGAGTGGTGTGATTCGGTGGTGATGGAGGGAACGAAACAAGAGATACAGAGACCGTGGGCTCCACACATCTAAATTGGAAAGCAATTCAATTTTCTTAAAATACAGATTTTTAATGGTGTTAGTGTACATTATTCACACATGTATATATTAATCCAGAAGAGAAGAGGACGGTTAGTGTACATTATTCATACATGAATATATTAATTTAGAGACACATCAGGACTAGTACATTTCATCTACTACTTTTGTTGTATAACTTCACAGTCAAGTCTATTCAAATGACCTTATGTACGGTTCGATTCATTTGATATATAATTCAATATAGAGATTTTTTTAGTTCTGTCACTTTAACATAATATCAAAGCTAGGTTTTGAAATCTCTGTTTTTAAATTATTCTCTAGCCGCCCTTTTGTCATCCATCAACAGTACTGCCACTCATCGATAATCACTTTAATAGATTCTAAAGAGTCTCTTCGCAACCAAGAACATTAATCTACAAAGTTGTTGCAACACTATCCATCAAAAAAGTCATTCCAGTTAGAAATGGCTTTCTATGAAACCCCATGTTTGTAATTAGCAGTTAATTTTCATGTCGTTAGTGTTCAACACTAAGTACTAAAATGCATAACAATTAACAAGTTTTTTTTCTTTTTATTTTTTCTTTCTATATATCCAAATTTAATCATCAGTATTTCTTGGACTCAATAATTAGCGGCGACACTGATGCTGTTTTGCCACTCACGGCGACCCGTTATTCCATCAAAGCTTTGAAGCTCAAGACCATCACCAACTGGCATGCCTGGTATGACGACAATCAAGAGGTCAGTTGTTATTTTTAAGAAAATCAAAATTCCAATAGTCACACACACATATATAAATAGTATATGAAACAACATGGCAATAATATTAATGTTTGTGTATATTCTTTGTAATGAATTGTTTTTCTAATATAGGTTGGTGGTTGGAGCCAAGTATACAAGGGTCTGACCTATGTAACAGTGAGGGGAGCTGGGCATGAGGTTCCACTAGGCCGCCCTCGGCTTGCACTGATGCTGTTTAGTCATTACTTGAAAAACAAAACCTTGCCATCATATTGAAAATATATATATATATATATATATATATATATATATATATATCTTTGAGTTGTGTTATAAATGATATTAAATGCCAAAAAGTGCATTAACACCCAGCAAGCCATGTATTCCTGTTTCACTGTTACTTAGATGAATAAGTAAAATTCCAAGGAAGTTTTCATTTATAGAGTTGTTGGATAAGAACTAGTTTAAGTGGGGAAGCGTTATTTTTCTTAATGCTTTTCCTATCTTGCCCACTTGGGTTTGTCATACCTTATATCATTGTTGCTCACTTGGATCTTTTTTGGTATCTTCTTCTTCGTGCCATTGATTTCCTATGATGGACAAGTAAGGTTCACCAAACACAATGTTACTTCAAAGCTTTGATTTTAGAGGATTCTACATGGAGCTTATATGTCTTTGAAATCACATTCTTTGATTTGTGATCCAATAGTTTCACATTTCTTTGGCATATATATTGAGTTAAGCTGAGAATTTCATAATGTGATCATCTCCAATGATTGTATGAAAACACAATGAGCATTTCTTCGGATGGTATAATCTCTTTTTTTTTCCGAAAGAAATGTTTTGAATGTTCGAATCTCGTAGGGTCAATATTGTAAGTGTGCACAAACTTAAAATTGTATATAATAATTTAAGATTACATATAAAAACTATGATATGTATTGAATGTAATACCCCGGAAATTTGGACGACAATTATTTTAAAGAAATTTGAATTGCTTTATATTATTATTATTATTATTTTATTTTTATTATTATTAATTCATGTGAAATGCATTGTTTCTATATTTTATCGTTTTATGTGAGTTGATTTTCCTTTATATGCATTTTATCATTTCATGTGAATTGATAAGTTTGAATGTTATCATTTTATGGGGATTGTTATATTTTATAGATTCCAATCATTTTATGTAAACTTCTCTGTTTATTTATTTATTTTTATCATTTTATGTGAATTGTTTTTTATTATGTGTTGTTTTATTTAAATCTTTTAAATGCTTTGGTTTGGGCTAGGGAGGAATTTGGGCTGGAATGATTGGGCTAAGGTTATGTTTAAAATGATGGGCCTAGGGTTGTAAATATATTATTATTGCTATTATTATTATTAATTTAATTTTAATTAGTTTTAGGAAAATCAATAAAAGAATAATTAAGACAAAAAGGAAAAAAGAAGAAACTAGAGTTTTGTCGTTGTTTACACACAGAACTAAGGGAGTAAACGAAAGAGAGAAGGGAGTGACGATTGGGTGAACAAGTTGATTCGTCAGGAAAATGCAAGTTTGATTCTTCTCTTCCCCTTTGAATCCGTATGCATAGTCTAGGTTTGAGGATTTATTTATAATAAAAATTTATAGTTAGTTATATGTTTATATTTTTCTGTTATTGATAAATTTCGTGAGATTTAACTGAGATGATTTGTATCTTTAAAAGTATGAACTGAATAAGGAATAATCTGAGGGGTTGCACGTATATTTATCTCTTGTGTCCCTCACATTGAGGGTATGTATATTGATTCTCTGATTGGGATGTAGTAGATAGAACTTGCTCGTGGGTTTAACCCACTTTGTTGATATTTCAGGTCCCAAGCAGTTTCCTCCGCGAGGATAGAGTACTAGGGTTGGGCTGTGACAGACATCTACTCTCACTAGTCTCAGGGTAGGAATCTACTTTTTCTTCAGGAGTAAAACTATGAACTCATTTAGAGGTTTTGGTTTTGGATTTCAATTTAAGTGTTAAACTTTTATTTCTTTCTGGTTAAGGGGTCCTTGGGTTACGGGACTTCCAAATTGTATTACCAGAATTTAATTATTTATTTATTAATTATTTCAATTCAATGGGATTTCTGTTCAGCTTTTAGCAATTATTCTATTTCTGTCTTTTGCATCTATGCTTGTTGCTATCAGTGGTTAATATTCCTCAAGTTTTGTGTATGAGACTGACCACCTCATGCGCGAAATTTTCTGGGGGTATTTCATTGAAGGATTCCATAGTCGTTAAAATCACATTATTTGATTTCAGGCACGGAGTTGGGAAGGGCTGAATGAGATTTTATTTATTTGCACTTTATACCTATAATTTTTTAAAATTATGCAAATGCCTTCACTAAAATTTTAAAATATCCTAATATATAAGTATGCTCTCACAAAAGCTCCCCAAACATAAGTTTCTGATTGATTTTTCGGGTAAAATTTGACGTATCCTCGCTTAAGAATGAAAAGAAATTTTTGCAAGTGGGGGAGAAAAACACACATTTCATAAAACTGCTGTGTGGTAAGGCTATTTAGGTACAAAATGTTTATGGAAGCATGACGCCACATATTTGAAAGAGCAAAGACAATGACATAAACAAAGCACCTAAATTACATTATGAATATTGTGACATGTTTAGAGTTGGGATAGTGAAAACACATGCACATAATTCAAACTTAAATATAAATCAATTGTATAAGAACTTAAGATTTAATTGTACTATTATTTTTTAGACTGAAAATTATTCTAATGTCACGTTTGGCCGTTTCAAATTCACATTTTGAAATTGAAATTGAAATTATGAATAATGTTCGTTTGAGTTTCAATTTTCTTTTCCAATTTCATTTCGAAAGAATGAATTGCATAAATTAGTAAGAATTTCTTTTAGTTTCTAAAACTAATTTGGATGTTTCAATGAACTCCGGTGTATATCTTTATTTGCTTCCAGCTCAATATGCTATCTTGTATGAAAAACTATGATCATGCACAAATTTTAATTTACAAAGTAGGTTGATCTCTAATGCCACGTATGGTGGATGTCGTTTTCATAATCTATCATTAATTGGCTCAAAAAATCTCCACTGTGGAGTGGAAAAATAGAAAGAAATGAAGAGGAATGATTATTGGGTAGAATCCTATTTCTTTCTATATATATATATACACACCTAGGAGTCTTGCAACTCCAAAATAACCAAAAGGAGCTCTTATTTCAACTTGATCATGATAATTATGGATCAACACTACAAGAGCTCTGCTTCTTCTTTGCCAAGTGTTTGTACCATTGCTATTTTGTTACTGTTCTTTGCCCCTAATTACCTTACTGTTGCCTGTTTAGAAGTTAAAAAATAAAAAAATGGGTTAAACGCATTTTTGACAGGTTAACAAACGGGTAGATACAATCTCTTTTTAACATCCACAAAAATTTCTCTATTATTAAGAGAAATGGAGAGCTTTCATTGGTTGGATGTGATAGGAGGTAAGGTAGATATTCTATAATTTCTCCTCTCTCTCTCTCTCACTCATCTCTTTCTCTATATATGCAACCAAATTTGCAACAAATCTTCTTACCTAATCTAACCTCCGTCCAAAACCCTAATCGCAACCAATCCATCCCCACCCTCCGCCACTCCATCCCCACCCTCTGCCACCACCATTGTGTAACCTAACTTCCATATATATATATGTGTGTGTACATATATATTTGTAACAATAACAAAAATATATATATTGCCCGATACAGAGAGAAATACGTGAAAGAAACCCCGCTCCTTGCAAGCGTAATCCAATCTTTTTCGTTCAATTTTATTTCCATTAGCAAGCAAAGAGACATTTATGATTGAAATTTCAGATGAAACTAAACTTATTTCAAAATCCAGATATCTGTCTTCTTGGTTTTGTATGTACCTTTTCTGAGCGTCATTCCTTACCATATCTTGAACACTGGGTATATATAATATTTTGAGTGGGGTGTGTTGCAGCTATTAGGTTTTGCTTAAGAGAGAGGGGATTTTAGATGGGTTTATTTCGATTAACCCATTAAAAAATGGTCTAATTTATTTTTAAATTTTTTAAATTTTATAGGACATTGTCAATTTTTTGTTGGGTCACGTCACTTAGGAGAACGAAGTTCGTTCACCTAGGGTTGAACCCAAGTATTGTCCTCTATTTTTTTACCGTTTAATTGCGATTTTCCAACTTTAATTGATAGAATTTAATATAAACCATATCTATGTTTCCATGATAGGAATGAATACTTAAAATATATTTGTATGTAGAGAAGTCTGTGAGTTGCGCAGTGCGAAAGTGGTTGCGAAAGTTTGTTTAAAACCTAGAGGGGGGTGAATAGGTTTACTTACTCGTTTGCTTAATTTTTCTTAGATTAATTCAATTTTAAGTCCAATTAAAAATTAATCAAACATATAAAGGAAGTAAATAAAATAAAGTGGAAGTAAAGTAATGATATCACTAGATATACGTGAAAAAATTCAAGTAAAAAAATAACCATGGGGGAGGCAATACCTCATGAAACCAATCCACTATGTTGAAGCAAAATACAATAGACTCTGTTTTAGACTCACACATCTATTCACTCTGCCAATAATTTGATACGAAACACCTCAGGCTTACACTTGCGACTTCACATTCAATTGCTGCAGACTTTCAGCTAATGTTACGATCCTTGCAGAAAGGTGTCTGAAAGAACACAAATACTCAACAAATATTTGTTCCCTTCGTAGTGTGATTAAGTTCACCTTTCTTCACAAACAAGCAATAAAAGAATCACAAATCCAATGTTTTGATCAGCAAAGAAATTTGATGCAGTCTCTGAACAACTAATCAAGAGAAGAACATCATCCTAAATATCACTCCAAATATTTGATGCAGTCTCTAAATAACAAATATTTAAGTACATCTACCCCCCAAATATGCGATTAAATCGCACATAGACCTAGTTGATTATGCTTGAATTGTTGCTACACACTTTCACTGTCTTTGGACAAGAGGGTTATTTAGTTCTAACCCAAACACTCTCAACTATTCTATTAACTTAACTCACACTAAGACATTGATCACCTTTGGGCAGAATAAATTTTCTAATGTGGGCAAGTGCATAGTGAGACCTTAAAATTTCAAAAAGAATAATATCCATGAATGAATGTCACATTTGGGCAGGCGTCACCCACTTTCGATACTATCTTGAAACGATCACTTTACCGGTCCTCATAAACCCCAAAGAAAGACCTAAATTTTAAAAGTTCCATTTTATTTAGGTTCATGATTTATTTTATTTTATTTATATATATAGTGCACATAAATCAAATCTAAAAAAAAAAAAGTGGAATGATTTAATTTCACTGTAACATGGCTTTATAAAAATATAAAGTCCTTCTATGTGCACCACATAACTACACTGATTGATTAACAATCTTTAACACTATAACATGTCTCATTTCGGTGAACTGTACATATTCATATATCAAAACCGAAATCAAAAATTCCAAAATCTATATTTATATTAATTTATCGATACGTGCTATTATATTCAATCCTAACAAGAAACTGGGAGTCAGCGATTGATTTAATCAATAACTTTCGGTGTACTTATATATACACTATCATCATATATATATATATTAACATGCAATAAATCTTCATAATTTTAATAAACAATACAATGATGCATTTTGTCTTCATATACTAAACATACCCAAAACTGAATATAATGATATATCATCTCATGTACCATGAGAAAACGATAATGAGTATACTATGATGTGCGTGAAAATTAAGTAACTTTATAAACACTTGTCCAAACCATAACAGGACATGAATATGCACAATTTTCATGGCATAAAACATTTATGCACGAAGATCGAGAAACAAAGCCATGTTATTTATCTAATATTTGTTTGTGAAACATAACACAAAAATTGACCCATGATACAGAAATCAGCAAACTGATATCGGCCAATTCTCGAACAGTCCATAAGACTTCGATCATATATATTTAGGATTATATATATATATATATATGTATATATATATATGCGTCAATTACAACAACTCACAAATATATAGGTATTCCATTCTTTTCTTTTGATTTCTAAAATAAAACTCTAGCATTAACCTTGCTCTGATACCAATTGTAGTAATTTAATCCATATTCAACTTGTAGAAATCAAGAATACTGCAATTAATTAAAGAGTAGGTTTAACAATCGTACCTGATTGATGATATAACCATTAAGAATACCTTTTAGTTTTGCAAGAGATCTTTAGAGAGTTCTATCCGGCCCCTTTCTGAGAGTTGTCATTCGATAGGACTGAATAAGGGTTATGAAACCCTTATATATAATAACAACATGGGAGGACGGTTTCTCTACAAACAATCATACCTAAGTCTCCCTTTTCATCATAGAAACTTAGATACTGATGGCTAGGATTAAATTCCACTAATTAAAGTTGGAAAACCACAATCCAACAGTATAAATATTATACTGTCAATTAAATCACAAATTGACAAGTATAACCCCAACCTATCAATTAACGATAATCATATTGCAATCCAATTTTAGAAAATAGTGCATATGACCACAAAAAATATTTTATTTATTTAAAATATTCTAGCATATGTACCACCACCTTGAGATTTGATTGAATTCGAGTTGGTCCGAAATAGCCCGACCTTGGGTTGGGGTTGAGTTTGGGTTGAACCGCTCGACTTACACCCGTAGACAATACATTACAATATGAATGTGACATGTTTATCATTGGGACAACGAAAACACATAGCACAAAATTCAAACATAAATGGTAAATCAATTGTACAAGACCTAACATTTAATGTCATTTGGCACTACTCAGACAACCTTCACTAATGTAAAGAAAATCAGCTATAAAAATTACAATAAAGAATACTCAACACTAGAAGGTGTATTAGTATACAAACTCTCGCTCCAGGATATGGTGGTTGTTACTCAAGCCCTTCACTGTCATCTATTTCACGATATTCTCTTCTCGCTATCATTGTTCTTTTCGCTTTACGAAACTATTAATGGCAAATTACACTTACCTCCTTTCTGGATTAGCTTTATAACACTTATTTCCCCTGTGTTTTGGCATATAATGCTTACTTCCTTATTAGTACCATCCGTTAATATATGTTAATAGAATTTATGAAATTACTATTGCACCTTTACATCTGTGTAACAACCACCATCGGGACGGCTCCATAGTCACCATTACTCCAGCAACGAAGGATGTAGTCTCGATCGATGGAGAAGCTTGATTGGCGGTGGAGCTCTGTTCAGTAGAGTCGAAGTTTCGGGTAAATGGAGACCCGATGTTACTAGTGAAGCTTCAGTGGTTTGCGTTTGATGGCTATCGAGCTTCGTGCTGCCGTGCTCGCAGTGGTCTGTGAAGGTACTTTGGTGAGTGTTGGCTTGCTTCAGCACTGATCGGTGGTTTGTGCATGAAGACCTAGATGATGGTCAGTAACTATTGAAGCAGACCACACCCATATCTCCACTGCCATGAAAGCTTCTTCATCTTCATCCACCAAGACCGACTCCATGGCCACACCTCCATTGAAGCTCTAAGGTCCACCATTCATAGCTAGCTGAGATTCCCACCACCTCTATTGTCACACAAGAAGACCCATATCTCCACTGTTGTCATCACCTCGGCCAAACAGACTCACCAAACCACCAACTCCACCACCATTATTCAAGTAGCACCCAAACAGTCGTGAAGACCCACTTCCCCCACCAAGAGCCACAACTGTGAACAGACCCACTTCGGATCTTCAACCGTAGTAGCATCACCTCCAGCTAAGCCACCACCCACCTCTGTCTCCACCAAGCTTCACCACCTGTGTCATCAACACTCACTATTGAAACCACTGCTGAGAAGACCTCGCTCCGGCCAAACCACTAGCCACTGTCATCCCAATGGCGGAGCTTCCATTAAAGCCGAGACACACCAACTCCAGCCGTAATATTTTTAAGGGTATAATTATCCTTTTAAGATTAATTTTGATGACATCAGCAATAACCGTTCATTTGACTGACAGGAGGGGGTATTTGTTACAAATGTGCAAACTAGAGGGGGTAAGTGTTATATACCAAAACACAGGGGATGTAAGTGTTATAAAGCCAATCTAGAAGGGAGGTAAGTGTAATTTGCCCAACTATTAACTATAGGTTGTGTGAGGTAGAGGATCCGAGATCCTCACATACCCATTATTTTCACAAGTCGACTCTCTTACATTTCTTTCAATACATAATTTCAATCCATAACCTAGATATCTACTTTGCATCACGTGCAAATTTGTTTCTCCTAGCATTCTCACAGAACATTGTTTATTTCTCTTTACTCTACATCTCTCTCACAAATTTTTTGCTCCCTATCTCTTCTAATCAGTCTATCTATCTACATCTCTCTCACTTGCTATCAGTGACAGACCCATAAATTTTTGTAAGGGGGGCAACCTTTAACACAATAAAATTTTTTTCTAAGCTATCGTAATAATTCTATTGAATAAATTTATCATTGTTCATTGCATAACATTTACTTTATTATTAAAAATTTTGAAATAAAATATTTCTTTTATTAATTTTAATTTATCTATTAAAAATTAAATAAATTATTAATTTAAATTATTTTTAAAGATATAAAGAGAGAGGGGACAAAGACTTAGAGAGAGAGGGGGTAAAAAAGAGAGAAATACTAAAAAAGAGAGAGAGGGAACAAAGAGAGAAAGAAAGAAAAAAAGAGAGGGATAGAGAGAGAAATGTTGGAGAGAGAGAGAGAAAGATTTAAAAAAAATTAGGGGGGGTCTAGTGGGGTTTTTTTTTTTTTTTTTTTTGTAATTTTAGGGGAGCCAAGGGGTTATATATAAGTACATAATTTTAAAAAAAAGAGTATATAAGAGGGGGAAAAAATTGAGTGGAGGCAGATGCCCCCACTGGGCCCAACATGGGTTTGTCCCTGCTTGCTATATCTCTCATTCTATCTCCCTCTTTTGTATGATTCAATCTCGCAATTTTTTGCGCACATCAAAGTCCTCTTCATTGAGAAAAAAAAACTCTATAGAGAGTTTGATATTCTTCTCTCTCTAGCCAATCGACTAATCTTACATTGTTCTCAAAAAAGTTACTTTGTTCGATCAACTGGTTCTCTCTTGAACCGATTTTATGACTTTGACACGCCCACACAAACGCTGACAATATAATCCACTTGCGGGATGGATTAATTGATCAATCGATATCTTTATTTGATTTAAATTCAATATGTTATCTTGTATAAAAAATTATGATCATGCACAAACTTTGATTTACAAAGAAAAATAATTAAAACATATACATGTGATGACCATCTAACAGGTTGACCTCTAGTGCTCCGTTTAGAAACAAAGGAATATGAGTGATTATTGGGTAGCCTCAGATAATTATATTTCTTTTTAGAGGAGTGCTAGGGACAGTGGCTTAAGCGACTGTTCTTTCACACTCACTCTACTGATTGGTGAAAAGTAGAAACCAATCATTATTTGCTTTTGTGTAGTAAATGTCCTATTTTGTCATCAATCAGTGTGCCCTTATGGTTTCGAAGAAACCGTTACTGTAGAATTGTGATAAGTGAAGTCCTTAGTTGAATTGATTTCTGGATTTATGTGGTGTGAGTTCATTTGAGATTTGAGATTTTTTACAAACTGTTTATGTGCATGGGAATTGTGTGACATTGAACATGTTTTCAAAATTATATTGTTTTAAGTATGAAAACCACGAGGGCATGACATGTAGCCATATATAGATTTCATTGTGCATTCATGCATGGCTACCTGAGTTAAGGTAGAGTCGGGTGGATCATTTCTACTGGGCGTAGTTGTATGCTCACCGCCTTCCCCCAAACTCTTTTATAGATAAAGCTCTGATGGAGAACGAGACTTGATTAGCTTGAGAGGATCTTTGGAATTCTTTTGGCTTTTGAACTTTTGGATATGTAGATAGATGTTCATACCGGTTTGTGGCATGTGGACTATATTTCTGATGTTATATATACATTTGAATCATGTTAACGTACTTAGGTTTTCAAATGTAATCGCCGTTGGTGGCTTATGTACAACCTTGAGACATGAATGGGAAATGTTTAGTCTTGAACCTCAATGTATGAATTTTTATGATATGATTATTGAGAGATGCAATTTCATGCTCGGATTATGTTAATGATGTTTTAAATAATTCTTTTAATGCCTTTCAACTTATGGAGAATGTATGAGGGTTATAGGTTGAGAATTGGATAAAGATGGTGTAGATTGAAATCTCTTGGTGGAATTGTTGTTGTAGTAGGTTGAGAGATTACGATGCATCGTAATCTACATTACGATGCATTGTAAAATGGTAGAGTGTTATGTACAAAATTCAAAGATTTTCACAATATGTTTCGATACATGTTCGATGCATTGTAATTTCGATGCATCGTAACTAGCAGTACGATCCATCGTAATGCATGGCTAGCTGGGACATGGAGATGTGGTTAGGTGAGGGAGAGGCGTTACGTGAGGGACCCATTGGGGTTAGTTGAGTCTGCAACGTAGTGTATAAGTGCGTGCATGTAATTTAAGTTTTCGCATTGATATTGATGATTAAAGAGTGGGTTGGATGTTAATTTCACCGTTCACCCCTCATTTCCCTTAGTTTTGACTGGGTGTCGAAAATCGAGGCGTGACACCTATAAATGATAAAATTAGAAAATTTTGACTTAGGTTGTATGTCCATATTCATCAAAGACCCGATGATGTATTGGTTAGAAGAAGAAGAGTTGTTTGCCTAAAAGGTAAACGACAAAAAAACCAACCAAAACTTACATGGAATGAAGTAATTAAAAATAATTTAAAAAAAGTTAATCTAAGAAAAGACATGGTGTATAATAGGTAAGATTGGAAAAAGAGAATTAGTGTGACCGACCCCATTCATATGGGATAAATGCAACGATGATGATGAAGATGACGACGACGACGACGACAATGACTCTTTTAAAGTAGGTGAAGTACCGGTGTTCGAGACTTATTATTCGGACATATGTGTGGAATATGTGTTTGACACTTTTGGTTGGACAAACACATAAAAAAACATATCTAATAATGCATACAAGAATATAATGCTACACTTTGAAATAAACAAGTGAGTTCTTCAAATAGTTGTAAGATGGGTTGGACGTTAAATCGACCTGGTATAATTTGATTAAATGTTCATCACTAATAATGGGTGATTTATATATCAATTGAATATTTAAATTTTCGGAATGTTTACAGAAACATTGTATGAGTTTAATTACTATTTAGAATTGAAATATAAGTCTTATGGGTGACAGTGAAATAATTACTATCTAATTGCTTATATTTGAGAAAAGATAAGTTGAAGGACCTATCAGCAAAGGGGTGTTAGAAAGGGACTGACTTATTAGGAAAAAAAAAAAGGTTCACAAATCAACAAATTTGTAGTTAGTCTCTAGTATACAAAACATTATTTCGTTCATTAAAAACTGGACATGTAATTTAATTTTTTATTTTGACAAAAATGATAAATTATAGGGAAAATTACATTGACCTCCCTTGTAAATAGGCGAAATAACAGATACCCCCCTGTTGTTTTAAAAATAACACTGACCTCCCCTGTCAGAGTTCTTAGAGACCTAAAATGGTGAAATGACCAATATAGCCTTGTACAATTTAATATTTTTTTATTATAAAAAACTTGTTATGTTAAAATACCAAATTACCCTTATCATCTTATGTCATATCTAGGGTGATTCCTGTAATGTCATTCTCATTCTCTCTCTCCTCCTCCGGCATTCAATGTATATATATATACTGTAATATAAATTATATAATAGATATACATATATTTATATATATATATATATATATATATATATATATGTATAATGCGTTGCCAAGAGAGTGAGGGAGATCTGTGCCATTTGCACCAACGAGAAAAGCGTTGGCTGGTAGGGAGGAGGTGATTTCATCACCAGGAACGACACCGGTAGCGAGTCCATCTACTTGGTGATTGTAAATCTATATTTGGTGATTGTGAATCAGTGAATTAGTAGATCCAGAGGGATAGTCGACAGGGTTGGGTCACCAGAGAAGGAACGGAGAAGGCAGTGGTATATTTGGTGATTGTGATTGTGAATAAGTGAATTAGTAGATGCAGAGGGATAGTCGACAGGATTGGGTCACCGGATAAGGAACGGAGGAGGCAGTGGTAGATCCGGAGGTGGAGGTGTAATCGATGGGGTTGGGCCGTCAGAAAAGCTTAGTGGGTTGATTCCGGTGCAGAAATCGGTCTGAGAGAGGACGATCATGATGTTGACAGTGGATTGGCCGACGAATCTGCAAACGGCAAAGCCGAGGTCGCCGGCGAGTGTGGACCAGTAAAAGCCCCAAACGATCTCTCTCTCTCTGTATATATATATCCCCAAACTATCTCTCTCTCTGTATGTATATATATATATATGTATATACCTCTCTCTGTGTATGTATATATATATGTATGTATATATATATAATTAAATACAAATAATTATAATTTGATACAAAGCCAAACTCTCTCTCTGTATATATATATATACATATATATATATATATGTATATATATATACAGTGCTGTATTTTATTGGGGAAGAAGATGATGAATAGTGGGGGCAAAATTGTCCACAAAGAATATGTTAAATGAGGGTATTTTAGTCATTTCATACATTTTAGGGGCATTTTGGGATTTTCAGTTCAAATATACAATGACATCATCAATTTTCGTACCTGCACCACTTACAAGGGAGGTCAGTGTTACAAAAGGTACACTGACAGGGGAGGTCAGTGTTATTTTTTAAACTACAGGGGATGTATCTGTTATTTCGCCTATTTGCAAGGGAGGTCGATGTAATTTTCCCTAAATTATAATGTGTATAAAAGCATTACTGACAAACATGAGAAGGTAGAATTTTGAAAAGATTTTAATTTCTAAAATTCAAAATATCGTTCAACAGCACTTAGCATTGTTTTTTGACCTCGAACTCCAAAGGGACAGTTTGATTGATGAATTCTTGGTTGAATTCTCAACTAATGAAATTCCTTGGCTTTATATTCAATCACCAAATACAATGGTAGTTATAGAAAATTCCTCTAACTACGGTATTGAATAAAACCTTGAAGATTTTGTGAAAAATTGGGAATTTTGAAAGGGAAAATTAGATTTAAGTGGCCAAAATTAAAGATAATTGTTCTACAGTGACCATAAAGTTACAAAAGACTAATAGTTACCAATTCTAAAATTATATTGCTATTTAGTGACCATTTCAGACTCATTTACAAAAATACTCTTCCCCATCTCTCTCCCCCAACTGAAAACATTCCCTATACACATACTTTTGTATATTCTGTGTATATCAAATAGTAATAATATAAATATGGTTAATCTAGATTCTATATTCCACTCCAAATCATTATTTTTTTAACTTTTCCTCATACGGTATTTATCCATTATTAACTCTCTCTTATTCAATTGAATATTTAAATATGATGAATATACGTGAGGATTTCTGCAACTTTGAACTATTGGCTTCAACTGTGTAACTCCTTAAAACACAATCAAAACCCTAACTTTATATATATATTTCTATATTTCAGAATGCAAAGTTGGGTTTAATAATGGCTACAATTTCTAATGCTATATTAGGTTAGATGTATAATAGAACGTGAGAAGAATTATGTTTAATATGTTTAATTAATTAATTATTTTTAGTAACTACATAAAACACTTTGACAAAATTATCCTCAAATGGTCACTAAAGAGCAATTTCGTTTTAAGATTAGTGACCATTCATCTTTTTATATCTCTAGGATCAGTTTAAAGCAATTACTTTTTAATTTTGGTCATTGAAATATAATTTTCCCATTTTAAAATCACAATTCTCTCTCCTTTAATTCTAGATTTTACACTCTTCTCTCTCTTAAAAATATTTATAAAAGTGATTTATATTAGGGGTGCACAAGGTTCGATTCAGTTTGGTTTTAAAATATCTTAAACCATACAGATCAGTTTAATTAAACCATGAAATCAAACCAAACCGTTTCAAGTATAAAACTAAATCAAACCAAACTGTGATGAAACGGTTCGGTTCGATTTTAACCATGGTTCTATCATCATCATCATTTTTTTTTTTTGTATAAAAAGGCAAAAAAAAAAAAAAATAGTTTAGATCTTTTAAAAAACTGCTACCAGCTTACTATCATAAAAATTACTATTAACCTACTATCAAAAGACAAAAAAAATCATAGTTTAAAAAATTGCTATTACTATTACTTGTGAATCCATAGGAGCATATGCCATAATATCATAAATTTTATATATATATATATATATATATATATATATATATATATATAACTATACGGTTCGGTTGACATGAAATCGTAACCGAACCGAAAAATTACATATTGAAAATTTTGAAATTGTAACCGAACCGAATCGAACCATAAAAAATAAGCCGTTTTGTCTAATCTGGTTCAATCCGGTTCGTCGGTTTGGGCTAATTTTTGTACACACCTAATTTATATAACTCATAGCTCGTTAAAATAATTTAGTGTTCAAATTAAAATTGAAGTCCTAATTAACCAATTGAAAAACTGAGTCGATGATAATGGTGAATTCCACATTCATTTAGGAGTTCTTTAATCACTCTAGCATTTTGAGCACTCCTAGGTGTGTCATGCAAAAATTGAGGTCATTGACATTAGAGAGAGATAATTCTCGTACAAACTTAATTAAAACTATGGCATGTTTTCTTATGCATTATCATTGCCTTGCTTTGATGTTTTGCTGTGTTGTGTGACAAATTTAATCCGCCACCATTCCTACCCATTATCTGAAAGTAGCATCTTATATGGATAACATTTCTTCCTTTATTGGGTTTCTACGGTGGGAATTGATTGAACAATCGCATGATTAGGGTTGCTGTTAGACTGAAAAAAACATTTTTGTTGGTAGTCTTCAAAAAATCACTGTAGCAAATACATTGTATAAAATACTTTTATATTTTTAATATATTTCGTAATAATATTTTTTAAAATACTTATATTGCTAATTTTACAATAATGCCTTTAAATAAAATGTCACTATTTTTTATAATAATAACTTTATAATAGAAGGAATGAAATTGTCTTTAAAATAATAAAAAAAGATAAAATTGTCTAAGGAGAAATAGTTATCTAATATATAATAAAACCTCTACTTTGAACGCAATTTTAAAAGCTAAAAATTGTAACTTCATTCAAAAGCTTCCATTAAGCTAAAATTAATAATTATTAAAAATGATTTTAATGGTTGCCAACCACATCTAATTTTTTAAAATAAAAATTCTTTTAAACTTTTGAAAAGCAAACCCAAGTGGGCTTGAACACAATAAAAATTGAAACAATACTAATAACATTCTTACAAAACACAAGTACACAAGTAATAATAAATTATCCATTATAATCATTTCACCTCACAGCAGTAGGACCAGTTGAACAATATTGTATATATATAAACATATAACTAATAAGTTATATCATTATGATCAATTTATATATAAATATATATCTTTTAAATTTTAAAGCTTGCATATTATATAAAAAAATCGGTATTAAATGTATATTTAGTATTTATATATATATATATATATGCAATCTTTAATTATTATTTAATTAAATGATTATATAAATTTAGTCAAAATATGAGAGATAAGGTATATAAAAAATTAAAAATGATTTATATAAGTAACTCTTTATTAAAAATGAGAAGCTTAAAAGAAAAAGAAATAATAAATCAATAATTTAATTTTAAAAGTATAATAAATTAATCAATCAATATTAAAAATGACTTATGTAAGCATCAATTGAAGTTTCTTTTAGAAAATTATGCAGAATCTAATTACTGACTTCAGTCCTAAATAAATATGGATGTTCCGATATTAGGCTTATCAAATTAAGCTCAAGCATGGGATATTTACGAGAGTAAGTAAGGGTATAAAATAACAATAGAGGAATGGGCCAATTCTCATTTGTTATATATACTGTTTTTTAATCATTATCATTACTAAAAGTCTAGGCTATCAATTAATTAACATAAAATATCACGAATGGACCCATTCTCATCTGTTAGCTCAAATCGCTTTCGTTACAAGTTGGAAGAGACCAAGTCAGTAAGTAAATCCAGAAGCAACGTTGCATCTCTCCGGAATTGACTCGGACTACTCGACAGTCATTTATATATGGGTAATGCTACTCCGACAGAATTCTTAGGCAGAAATTTTTACATCCATTGAATGTATGTGGTGAGTGTATGTGGTGGGGTCTACCACATGCATCCAATAAATGTAAAATTTTCTGCATATGAATTCTGCCTGAGTAGCATTATCTTTTATATATATATATATATATATATATATACCAAAAAACTTTGAAAGGGCCCCAAATGAAATAAAATTATGCGAGTCTAACTACTGACTTAAGTCCTAAGTAAATATGAATGTTCGACATTAAGCTTATCAAATTAAGCATTAAGCTCAAGCGTTAGATATTTGTGAGCACTAGTTGTATAGGACTTTTTTTTCTGATTAATAATGAGGCAATATTTGTACTCCCATTTTCTACAATTGCACTTTACTTGTCTTTTTCTTTTAAATGAAATGACAAGAAAGTTCTTAAATTAATTAATACATCATTCCTTATTTTATAATACCACAATTACCTTTTATAAATTTAATTCATCATTCCTTATATAAATTTGGTCACAACATGATAGATAAGGTATGAATAAAAAATTAAAATAAAGACAAAGGATAATCTTGTCATTTCATATGATAGGGAGAAATGAATCATTTCATATTTTTACTAGTGACAACTCAGTAGCTTTTTCAAAGAAAGGCAATTTTGGCACTAAATCAAAGATTTCTAACGGAGATACCATGGTTTTTTTGGCCAAACTTCGTGGGAGGTTGACCATAGCTTTGACCAAAGTTTAATCTGAAGATAAAAAAGGGAAACCTCACGAGTTTGAGAGTAATCTACCCATATATAATATGAATAGATTGGAGACGCAATTGGACTAAGGAACCATCGATCAATGTTAGCATTATAACACCAAAAACAAAAGAGGGGGAGAAAACAACTTGTGATTTGGAATTCCAAATTGAAATTTATGGTTGGTGACTTTTAGATGCCTCTCAAATAAAAAAACTCATAAGAAGAAATAGAGTGTGGAGACAGAACTTCAAAAATTAGAAAAACTTGAAGAAAAGAATGTAAAGATGTTTTTCATGAAAAGTAATACTTCCAAATGGGAATTGGACAGATAAATTCAATAAGTAATCTAGAGTAGGGGTGCAACTAGGGCGGGTTGGACAGGTTGGAGGTAGAGCTCGGGTTGAACCCAACCTATGAAATGTTCAACCCTAACTTGACCTTCAACTCAAACTAACCAACTCTAGCCCAACTCATTCTTAAATTTTTTAGTTCAGGCTGAGATTTCGGGTTACCACTCTGATTTTATCGTATAAGCGTCATGTATGTAAAGCCTTGGAGTTTCTTTTAATTTTTATTTGTAATTAATTATGTTTTAATTATGATAAAGTATGAGAAATTGGTTTGAATGTGTGTTTTGTGTATGACGGGGCTTTTTCAAAAAAATTTGAGTTCGGGTGTGGGACTCGGGAGGAGTCGGATGAGCTAGAAGAGTCTTACGAGTCTTGGGAGTTTTTATAAGGGCGTATGTGAATAATTGAGGGGTTAAAAGATGAGTGGGGAGAAGAAAATGTTAGTATGTGATAAGTAGAGAGTTTGTAATAATAATGAGCAAATTAAGAGAAAGAGAGGGACTTAGTTGCAAAGATGGTAAATATAAATAGATTTATATAATTTATTTCACCACAAAAATTAGATTTTCTCTCATCTTTCTCATCTCTCACTATAACTTCATCCCAACTTCTCTCTAGAATTAAAATGGCTTAGAGTGATATTTGAAGTTTGTTTCAAGAGGAAAGATTGTTCTCCTCATCATTCTTTTTGATTTGATTGGTTGAAAGTTCAATTTGGTGGAGATTGAAGAATCAAACAAAACTAGGGCTTGGAATTGAGGATAACTCAAGAAGAGAAAGTTGTTCTCCTTACTACGATCTACTGTTCAAGAATCAAATTTGGAGGAAATCAAAGATTTGGTGATTTGGGACTTTTCGAAATTTAAGCTTGGAATTGAGTAGGGGTGTTCTCTTCACCTTATCATCAATTCTTTATGAATTGATGTTGGTTTCGAATTGATTAGCATGTTTAGAAGTGCTAGGAAGTGAGTCTTGCATCTTCTCTTATGCCTATACTTTTAATTAAGTCTCCACATGATAACTATGATTATACTAAGGTGCAATATCATTGTATGTATATGTATTGATGAAATTGTTGAATGAAAATATGTTAGAACATGTATCAAGGTGAACTATGGATGTGAATTGTGTATGCATGTCTTATATGCTAGTAATTGAGTATACATGTTAATTATTATAATGATTTATAGTTATAGAGATTATGTTGTAGATGTTGCATGCCACATGTTTGATAAAATGCATGAGAATTTTATTTTCAATAAAAATTGTATTTTATGAATACCTTGTGAAAGGATGATTATTGCATTGTGATATGCATGAAAATAATATGTTTTAGTATGAAATCAAGTGGTTATGGTGCGCTTGAAAATGGATGATTATTGCATTGTTATATGCATGAAAAATACATGTTTTAGCATGAAAATCAAGTGGCTTATGATGCGTTTGAAAATATGTAATACGTTTGAAATTGTATGTGTTGTCATATTTGAAACTTATGTATTTTATTGTTGATTTTGGAATGATGATGAGGAAAAGTAAGAAGGACCTGGAGCCCTGGGGTGCAAGACCCGAGACTTGGCCAAGGGGTTGTTTTAGACCCTCGAGATAGTAGCCTCTAAAGTATTGGAATCAGGATAATTGACCTAAGGGTACTTATCCGGTGACTCAAAAATTTTCACATTCTTGTTAATTTCAGAATTTACATGACTTGATGTTTAAGTTTTGTTATTGAATTGTGACATTCATGTTGATTCTTGTGTGATTTTTTATTAATTAAGCATTGTTGAACATATGACTTATCTATATATTGCGTTGAGGTTCCTTGAACATGAGCATTGAAGCATGTCACGTATTATATAAGAATGCCATGATTACATTTCAGAAGCATTGGGAGTATGCCATGTAGTACATAGGAATGTCATGACTGCATTTCATGTAAGTCATGTCGAGTCGATACATAAGTTGGTTTAGGTATCTCTATTGGGCATGTTGACGCTCACCCCCCTTCCCCCCAACATTTTTATAAATAAGACACTGGTAGTCAACGAAGCTTGAGGTCCTAGGATTGAAGGACTCAGTCTTATATTACTATTATCTATGTTATGTTTTCATATGTCATGTTTAGACATTTAACAAAATCTTGTTATTTGAACATGGGATAGGAGATCTATGTTTTGTATTTGAATATGAGTATTTCAAGCCTTGAACAAGTATGTTTTATGGTGGATAAATGTATAATGATCATTTCATACTCTTTTTATACAAATGAATGATCTTAGTTTGAGAAATTATGGTTTTGGTCCATATATATAAGTTGATCTGTACATAGGAACCTTAAGGGGTTTGAAATGGCAAAGTATCAGGATTTTGGAACCTTCGGTCGACTGGTTGGTCTTTCAACCGACCGGTACATCAAAAGTCCCAAAAGATAAAAATTGCACACTCTATAGGAATAAGTTTTGGCCGACTAAAAGTGCTCTTCAAAGGACTGAAAGGGGTGCATCAGCCAGCCGAAGAAATTCTTTAGCTGACCGATAATGCTCCCAGTTTTCAGCCGGCTGATGGGGAGTCAATCAACTGACTAAAAATGGACTGACTTGGAACTTAATTGATTTCAGACTTCAAATGATAAGGACAAATGAGTAGGCCATAGTGAGGCCCACTGAGATGAATAATGATGAGTGTACGTGCATATAAACACGTGTGTTCAACATTGCTTCCGCGGTTATAAGATTTTTGGGATAGTTCATGTGGTTAAATGAACGGGTTCACTCTATGAATTTCGGGCTCGAAATGAGGATTTTGGTGACTTGAATTTTGGGACGTGACACTGTACGACATTGACTTTATGAAACTTATAGATTGTTATCTCATTCTTTTATGTGTTTGAAATGCACATCATTTACCATTAGACATAATTATTGTAAAGACTAAAAGGAATAACCATAATTAATTCATAATTGAAAAAATTAAAGATACGATTTGTACGTTTCATGACATAATAACCAATGAACCATTTACCAACCTACCATAATTTGAAATAATTAAGGTATATTTAAAATAAAAATATAAAAAAAATAAATTTTGAATTCGGGTTCGGATTGATGGGACCTCAACCCAAGGTCAACCCTAATTGAATTCAGGTTGAGATTTTTCAACCCAAGTCGAACTTTAATTGTAAAAATAATTGCTTGAGCCTATAAAAAATTAGACTGAACTTGAGTTGTATTCGAATTGATCGATCCAAGTTGCACCCCTATTCTAGAGCGTGGAATCTGGACTTAAAAAGAGAAGCTGATATGTCATATTACAGATGAGTCCAAAATAATAATAAAAAAAAGTGTCATTTCCTTCAACTCATGAGTTGACCTTTTGTTTTGGTTAAATAATTGATACCGTAGGATTTTTTTTTTTGGAATTATAAGGAAGAGAAAATAAAGTAGAGGGTCACCCAACCCAAACACAAAAAAAGAAAAGCCACAACAGTACAACTATGGGCGTGAGTCGTGTTACAGAGCCTGGCCATGAAATACTTGATTTGCAAGTATCTCTTCGTTAAAAATTAAAAAAAACAAAAAATACAAGAAGCCTAGAAGACAAAGAAATTAATAATAAATAATTTATCATAAAAGTATAATAAATCAATAAATTTTATGTAACTAAGCTTAAAAGGCAAAGAAAAAATAAATTAATAATTTCACATGTAAATGATATTATTATAAATCAACATTAAAAAAATAATCTCGGTAAGTAGCTCTTCATTGAAAATCGAAAAGCCTAAAGATAGGAAAATAATAAATCAATAATATAACAATGAAAATTATTATAAATCAGTTCATTAACATAAAATTTAACATTTAAAATTGATTTATGCAAGTGAAGTGAGTATAATTCCTTACTAGTTAAGGAAGAAAACTAATAAGAATAAGTCTCAGAATTAGGCACATGATCGAAGAGAAAACTCCGATCACTACCAGTTTGGGAAGGAGAAAGCCTGCCGCCGAACCAACAACGTCGACATTCCAATAATATAAATATTATTAATGTTTGTTCGAGGTTCAAGCTTATTCGAGTGCAGAAACTGCAAGGTATTTCTTCTGTCAAGATAGTTCCTTCTGTTGTGCTGGATATGGTCTCTTTCTTCTTAGGTTTTTGGGGTTAAGAGGAACACGGATAAAACAATCTTCCAGCTGCAATATCCCTTGGCAGGCTAGAAATTAAGCTGTTGTTTGATAACACAATTTAGAGCTTAATTCTTAACGGATTAAACGTTTTTTTATTTTGGGTGTTTGATAACCTAATTTAAATATTCCTGAAAATGGTAAACACCACTTAAAATAAGGTCAAATTTTAAGCTAAAAATTGAAAAAAAAATTATAAAATATTTAATTTTTATTTATCACTTCAAAAACTTCAGTATTTCAATTTTATCAAACAACAGCGAGGACTAAAGAAAACTTGTTTATCAAAAATAAAGAATACTAATAGAAACTATATCAAATATAAAAAGAAAAAATTATAAATTTAATATTCTCAAGACATGCATGTCCTAGACTACTATCAACATATATGCACACACAACAATGGACAATATAATAAGGGCAATCTGCAAAGAAACCTCTTCTCGTCTATCTCTCATTGACAAAAAAAATTTCTTTTATGTATTTTTTTTTTCGGTCAAAAAACTCTCCTCAACTAATGAAAACCTCATAATGGTGTAATTATAACAAAAATAGAAAATGAAAAAAAAGAGAAAATAAAAGTGGGTCAATCTCTTTACAATAAAAAAGAAAAATATATCAAAAAATATTACTTTATCCTTTGAATGACGATGCTATCAAATTTCAATAATATCATTAATTCGTACATTTTGATAAATATTGTCATGTTAATTTTAAATCTTCCATACTTTCAATTTTATCATTTATAATTTGTAATTGTAAATTTTTACAAATTGTTGTTATTTTTTTTTTTTAGTTTTCTCTAATCAAACTTTATTTGAGTTATAAAATCAAATGATTACCAAAAAAATCTAAAATACCAAAGTGACTCTAAAAATGATCTAAAATACTTTATTTCTCGCTCTAATTAGCTTGAGAAACCAAATAGAAAATTAAAATAAAATGAGTGAATTGCAAAAAAAAAAAAAAAGTTTGTAGGGCGACTAACGCTTGACACTCTCTAGTTGATGATTGATTGCGCCTAATAATTTTTTCTACCAATTTGTATTTAATTTGAGTAATGCTACTCAGACACAATTTTTAAACAGAATTTATAGACAAAAAATTTTATATCCATTGAATGCATATGATAGGTCCCAACACATACACTCACCACATATATTCAATAAATATAAAAAATTCTGTCCAAAAATTCTGTATACATTTAATTTTTGAGAAATGCTATTTACAATCGTCAGACTTGTAAACCTATACTCGCCAATAAAAAAAAAGGAGTGCTAGCGGCAGTCGCTCAATCGACTGTCCTTGCACAGTCGCTCCACCGATTGGTGGAAATCATTTCCAAAAATTAAATACTTTCCTGCAATAAATGTCCTACTTTTTCATCAATTAATATACTCCTCCCAATTCTAAAGTATTTACACTTGTGCCATCAACTAACAAATAAAATTATAAAAATAAAATATTATAATATTTTTATTCATTACTTTTTTTATATTGTCCTACTTTTAAATATTTTTAATAATATATATACTTATTCAATTAATCTATATACTTTATGTTTATAATTTTATTCTTATTAATATTTTTAATAATCTATATGGATTGATGTTTTATTGTTAAAATATTTTTTAAAATATTAATATTTTATTTTTATGTTTATAATTTTATTTGTTTATTGATGGCACAAGTGTAAATACTTTAGAACTGGGAGGGGTATATTAATTGATGAAAAAGTAGGACATTTATTGCAGGAAATCATTTAATTTTTGAAAATAATTTTCACCAATCGGTAGAGCGACTGTGCAAGGACAGTCGCTTGAGTGACTGCCGCTAGCACTCTCAAAAAAAAAAATATAAAACACTCGTTTTTTAACTTTTCTAAAAAGTCGAACCCACTTTTCTCTCTCTCTTTTTTTTTTTTTCTCTCTCTTCTCTCACCGTCTCTCTCTCTCTTACTTTTTTTCAATTATCTCTCTTCTTTACTTCTCTGCAACTACTCACTTCACCGCACTTTTGGCTACCCCTCTTTCTCTCACTTACTTCCTCTCTTGCCACTCTCTAATTGAGCGACCACCACCACCGGAGCATCGCCTCTACCGGCGGTGACTAAACGCAACTGAACCACCATCTTCTTCAGCCGAGCACTGCCGCGCCGACCAAACCCACCACCAAACTGAACGAACCCAACTGAACCACCATCTTCTTCAGCCGAGCACTGCCTCACCGACCAAACCCACCACCAAACTGAACGAATCAACTGAACCACCATCTTCTTCAGCCGAGCACTGCCGCACCGACCAAACCCACCACCAAACAGTCGCAATCGCAAATCAGACCACACCCATGCCGGAACAAGACCCAATCAGATCACACCCACACCCGAGCCGGAACGGACCACAACAGTCGCAAACCACAGCGTCGCCGCCGCCAGTGCTACAAACAGTCAGCATCAGACCCAACCAGTACTGCTCCGCCGTGGTCCAGACCATCGACAAGTAGATATGACGCACTACAGATCTAGTTTGCGTGGGTGGTCAGATGTGTGATGAAGTTGATGGCTGTTGACGAAGGTGTGGAGGAAATGAAGGTGTGAGACAGGCGTGAGACATTAGGGAGAGAAAAAAAGAAAAGAAAAAAAAAGCTAGCTGAGGAAGGGAGGAGAGAGAAAGAGCGAAAATCGAGAGTATTTTTTGTGTCAGTAGCCAAGAGGAGCTCTTACTAGAATTTGATCATGATAATTATGGAGCAACACTGCAATAGCTCTTCTTATTCTTTGCTAAGTGTTGTTGTTTGTGCCATTGTTATTTTGTTAGTGTCTGTTGCTACTGTTGCAGCCGGAGATTACACTAAAGAGCAAGAAATGGACAAGGTGACAGACTTGCCAGGGCAGCCTCCAAATGTGGACTTCTCTCAGAACTCCGGCTACATAACGGTGGACCCACCGGTTGGCCGGAACCTATTTTACTGGTTGATTGAGGCTCCGGCCAGCCGGGAGCCAATGTCGAAGCCACTTGTTCTGTGGCTCAGTGGTGGCCCTGGTTGCTCCTCTGTTTCTTACGGAGCCTTTGAGGAAATTGGACCTTTCCGGGTTCGTCCTGATGGCAAGACTCTTGCTGTCAGTCCATACGCTTGGAATAGAGGTATACATCTCTTTTCTACATCAAGTTTCATAGCTTGAAATGAATCAAATTTCAATTTTTATGTTAGTTAAAATCATCTAAAGTAGTTGAATACTCTAAATCCTTTAATAGATTATACTTTTATGAGTAAATTCTCTTACTCAAATCAAATGACTAGTCAGTTACGTTTGGGGAGGGAGTACAGAATCGATCCATTGAATTTGAGATGAGACAATTTTAAATCACATGCATGTGCCAATTCGGTGCTCCAAACATAACATATTATAATGTATTTAGACTCCTGTGGAGAGGATATGTAACTTTCTTTTACACCTTTTTAGCCCTCTAACAATTTATTTGATCTTAATTTTTGAATAAATGTCTCATAATATATAAAATTTTTAAGAAAAAAGAATTTATATGTCTTACTCTGTTTGTACGAGATAAATGCAAGAATGATGGTGGTTTTGTTCTAACATGGTTGTAATTATTTTTCCAGAGGCCAACTTGCTTTTTCTTGATTCTCCGGCTGGAGTTGGTTTCTCCTATTCAAGTACTGTATCTGATGTAAAAAATGTTGGAGACAAGAGAACAGGCATGCCTCTCTCTCTCTCTCTCTCTCTCTCTCTGTGTGTGTATATATATATATATATATATATATATATAATTGTGTGTGTATATGCAGTTTGTATAAAACATGAATTGACTGTATTTCGGACTGCAGCTGAAGATTCCTATACATTTCTAATCAAGTGGTTTGAAAGATTTCCTCAATACAAGCACAGGGCTTTCTACATTGCTGGAGAAAGCTATGGAGGTTTCTCATTGGATACAATTACTTCTTTGTCATCTTCTTCTCAATTTTTAACCAAATTATTATACTAGACTCATAAATCAGATTGGGACCAGGATTAAAAGTATAGTTTAAGAAACAAATCTAATTAAACATGTTTCCTTTTTTTTTCTTTTCTTTTTCAGGTACAATATATATATATATCTACTCAACTTACCATTATGTATAATTATTTTTAATTATACAGGTCATTACGTTCCTCAGTTATCTCAACTTATAGTGCGCAGGAACAAAGGCATCAAGAATCCTATTATTAATTTCAAAGGTTTCTTGGTAAGTCAACCTTTATATATATATATATATATATATATAGCATTTAATATACAACATTAACACATTTTAACAAAATCTATTTCAATGTTTTGTTAACCTTGTTACTATGAATCAGGTAGGCAATGCCCTTCTTGATGACTATTACAATAATATTGGCTCATTTGAGTTCTGGTGGAACCATGGTTTGATATCTGATTCTTCATATGAGGCAATAAAGCTTTGCTCAAATGAATCGCTTATACATCCAAGCCAAAAATGTAACCAAGCCAAGGCTCTTGCTTATAGCGAGGCTGGGGCTCCGCCCTTTGGGCCGCTCAATGTGTACAGCCTATATAGCAGATATTGTAAGGAGGCTGCTACTCTGGGATATAACTTGAATCCATTGGTAAGTTCAACTCTCTCCTCATAATCTCGAATATTTTAAAAATTGACAAATACAAATACTCGAGTATAACACGATATAAATATGGTTATACCACAATCTAAAAAATAACACCGAGAATATATCAAAAAATAAATAAATAAAAATATATTATTATACAAAAATATTAAAAATTGTTCAATTTCTCAATAATATCATACACATTTTAGAGAATGCTTCTATTTTTTCTTATATTCTTGTTATTCCTCTTTTTCTTTTTCGTTTTTTTTTAATTGTTTGACTTAGATTTTAATATAAGAAGTGAGAACAAAGCTTCACACAAAAGAACAAACAAAGATACTCTTACCTTGTTGGGCTTTTAAGTCTTTTTTTTTTTTTTTCAATTATTTTTACATTTTTTTTGAGTTGAGTCAAATGATTTAAAAAAATATTCATAGATTAATCCGGTTGTGACCTCGGACGGAGTGTCCTTGGTTCTTAGCTTATAATATGCTTGACATTCTATTTATATATAAAATAAAATATATATATACATCTATATTATAATCAAGCATTGTGTTTGAATCTCCTTCCAAAACAAAAATCGTGCTTGACATTCTATTTATATATAAAATAATATATATATATATATATATATATATTTTATATTTAAGCATTGTGTTTAAATCTCCTTCCAAAACAAAAATCACAATCTAACGGTAAAAATTACTTAAAAAATCAATCTTACAGTTCAAAATATTTATGTTTATTTATACAATAAAATAATTTTCTCTATCGTCAATCTAACGGTCACAATTCACCCACTAAATTCACACCGAAATTCACATACATATCCACCAACTCTCACACCCTTAAAACAATTTAGTCTTATAATTTTTTTTATAGTGCGCAATACGATATATATATATATATATACACACACACACACACACTAGCGTATTGCCCGTGCCTACGGCACTATAAAACAAAAAATTATTATACTGAAATAGAATTTGAATTCATATAATTAATGTATCAATAAACAAATATTTACAAAATACCATTTGCATTAACTACTGCTTACAAAAAAAAATAATGACTACGCGTCTCTATTTAATTTCGTTTTATCACATGGATCATATAAATTAAATAGAATGGAGTCCCACCAAGTTCTATAATTTTTTTTGTCATATATTTTAATTCAAACCTAGTCAAAGGTGTAAGTGAATTATAACTAACACACACTTAAATTAAACATTATTGCAATAGATTCCTATCATGATTTAGCATTGTGGATCTTAGTACAATAACATATTTTCTTAACTAAATAGCACAACAGTGAAGAATATTTTCTTCATTGTGTTTGTCCAACTCTAGCTTATTTGAGTTGTAGCAAGTATTATTGACCTCAAAACTAAGATATATAATTTTATCTTAGTTACCAAAAATATGTGATATAAAATTATCGGACTAAGATAGCTTTATTAGTAAGGGGTCACACTGTTAATTAAATTGTACGAGCCATATTCAAATGACAATATTCCATAATAGTTGTGGTCACAATTTTTTTTGTCTCACAGAAAAATATCATTTGTATGAAGCCTAACAATATACTAGAATTGCTAAAGTGAATTTGTTGGCAAAATAGATTTTGTTGATAAAATGATATAATTAAAGGATGAAAAATACACAAGAAAATTAAGGTGAGAAAATTCAAAAGAGAGAGGTAACTATACAATGTGTGAGAAACTGAAGAAAGAATTAAAAATCAACTAGATACAAATAAGTAAACAAAGTCAGTATCTTATTTGTAAAAGAATGTACTTTAAAACTATTGCTTGTACCTCGGTTGGAAAATCATGGTGGGTGGGGGCACGAGAGTTGCACTGGCAGCGGTGACAGCAGGTGGTGTGTGCCGAAGGGGCGACAGAGGCACAAGAGTTGCATTAGTAATAGTAGATGGTGTGTGCCCACAGCTCGGCGTGGATGGACTCTATGGTGTGTCCTCAGTTGCCATGTTTGTGTGTGAGAGAGAGAAAATGAGAGAGAGATTGAAGGTGGTGTGGACGAGAGTTGCAGTGGCTTCAACTTGAAGACCCGAAGAGGAAAAGAAAATGAGGTAGGAGCTAGGAAGAGTGTTATCGGTTGAGTGATGTATAAAGAGAGGAAAGTGGCATGGGCGGTTGAGTGATTGAATGATGTAGAGATAGAGAGCCACATGTGAGAGAGAGAGTGATTGAGTGATGCAGAGACAAACTGAGATTGATAATGATATACATCATTAAGACTTCAAAACTGGCTATGCCTCCATCGGTAACGTGTCCAGTCTCAATTTCAGGTTCAATCCAATGACTCTTTCTCTCTCTCTCCTTTTGAGTGCACAGTTTCAATTTGCTTACAACAAATAACTAAAACCTCTCACTTCATCTGATACTACGATTACTCGATTACATATATGCCTATATGGTATGTATTGGTATATATACATATAAAATGATGGAGTAAATCAGAATGATTTGTTAGTATGTGTTGGCACCCACTAAACACATTGAAACATTAAATATAACAATATAACAAAATGCCAAGTATTTATAATCCAGAAGTCCATGTTGTTTGTAGCTTTCGATAGAATCAATTAGAGTTCTTCCAATGGTCTATGACTCCAACCCAGCCCCTGTAATCTCTCAGAACTCAGCCCTTCTTCTTCCTTTCCTTCGATAAAACTATCAATAAATAGATATATAAAACAAACTAATATAATATGGTAATAACTAATATATCCATGCTCTTGGTATTCCATAAAATAAATTTAATGATATTAATAACAAATATAGATTTGAACAACTAACTTTCAATAGGAGAGACATCATTTCAAATGACTATATATATGCATACATTGAAGACAGACATGGTGAATTAGCTATGGGTGGTCGGCGAAGATGACCAAAGTTGGTGGTGGTGGTGATCGGCATGGCCATAGTGAAGAATGGAGTTGATGATGGTGGAGATGGTGGCAGTGGGCTTTGGCTGCTGGATTGGTTGGTAGTGATTCATGGGTATTCTATTTCTGTGGTAACCACAGTAGATGGTCTGGTCTTAGGTGGAAGGTGGTGGCTCACAGTTGAGCTTGAGCATACTTCAATGGAGCTTTTGGTTTGGTCTATATATAGAGCACATGCTGCTCCAATGGTGGCCCAACATGGTGTTGTCGACGGTGAGAATATAGTCCGGCAGTGACAGTGGGTCTTTTGTTGGCGCAGGTGTTTGCTTTAATGGTGGCGGAGAAGCTTCAATTATGATTCTTGCATGGCAACTCCATTGGTGGCCAGAAATGATGGCTTCGGGTTGGTCATGGTGGAAATGGATATTTGATGAAGTTGATGGTGGTGCAAGCAGTGAGTCTGAGATGAGAGGAGACAGAAAAGAAATAAAAGAAATGAATGGGTGGGAGAGTGATATAGAGATAGAGTGAGGGTTGGGGAAAGTTTAAATTTGAATTTAGGTAAATGAAGGTTTAAATTTAAATTTAGGGAGGAGTGAATCGTAACCGTTGATTGAAAATAGGGAGAGTAATTTTAGACCGTAAATAGGCATAAATATTTTGAACCGTCAAATGAATTTTTCAAGTATTTTTGACCGTTAAATGATAAATTATTTTTGGAGGAAAATTCAAATACTAACCTTTTATATATATATATATATAACATCATATTCGAAAACAGCTATGGACGTTTGGAGGAAATGATGGGACTTGCATTGTGAAGTACACAAAAATGTACTTGAATAGATCCGATGTGCAGAAGGCTCTTCATGTAAACAGCGTGAAGGTACCTCATCCATACACAACTTGCAAGTAAGATTGCACATCTACCAACTGTTTTGTTTGTTTTGTTGTTGTTGTGAATTTACCCTTGTTTTTTATTGTAAGTTCAAATAGCCTTTTTAATATGTTGTAAATGGAAGCAAAACAACTCACTTCCAACTTCTTTTGTTGAGTTATCAATAAAAGAATTTTGAAGAATTTCCAAATCTCAAACATATGTATATATATATTTTCCATAGAACTAAATGAGAAATTTTTATGAAATGGGAACTAACTCAAAATTTGAAAAACCGTTTCCAGAAAGAATCATCGAAACAAATTTCCAAAATGTTTTTTTATTTAGTTTTCTTAAAACAAAACATTGTTATTAGAAACGTGAACCAAACAAACCATCAGCTTTTTAATAATGTCAATTTCACTATTAAATAAATGTTTAGTACTATAGAATAGAAATGCTTTGGAAAGTAGCGAGTCTGAACTAAAAAATAATAATAATGTTGTCATTAGAGCCCCTTTACCATAAACCCTCTTTATTTAATTATTAAATTGAAAGATTTATTAAATAACTTGCTTGATTTTTTCATAGATTTAAAAAAAAAAAAAAATTATCTCAATTCAGTGGTTAAATATTAAGAGCCGGCGGAGTAACATTTTTTTCTTATTTTTTTAACAAATATTTTAATAATTATAAAAATGTTCCCATAGAACCCAAAAAAAATTCGCAAAAAATCTCAAAAAAAACTTTCAAAGTTCAAAAAGACCGCCCAATATAATTTTCGAATTTTAGAAAAAATTCATGTCTTCTCCTCAGACTTTCTAAAAATCAAAATTCAGAAAAGTCCTCTCTTTTGTTTTTTATTATTTTGGTTCAAATTTTTTTATTATATTATTGTTAATAGTTGCCTCCTCTGAAAGAAATTCCTAGCATGCATTGATAATGAGTTGATTTATATTAATTTTTGTAGTCATGATGTGGGAGATAGTTATGCCGATTCCTCAAGTTCTGTGCTTCCTATATTTAAAGAACTTATAGTAGGTGGTTTCAGGATCTGGGTATACAGGTAACCCCCCTTCTGGTAGAACTTATTTATTTACTTTTTTTATTATCAACTTTAAGAATTGAAGTTTGGATGTTGAATCCAACCATTCCTTCTAAAAAAGACAAAGCATTATAAACACTCGTTTGGCAACCGATTTTGTTTTGTATTTCTATTTTCATCCAAATTTGAAACAACGTCTGGAGTGCCTTCAATACTGATTAGAAACATATTTGGTAAAGTAAAATTTGTTTCAAGATTTTTGGAAGCAAAAATATGTTTGGTAAGATTGAGAAACAAAATGGGTAGTTAAAAAAGGCTACATAGTTTTTTTTTTTTAGTACTATTCATCGCTACAGTGTTTTTTGCTAAAGTGCGATATGGAAACACCAATATTTTGTTTTCGATGTGAGCTTCTTTTCAGTAGCAAACGCGATATACTATTCAAATTGTAACAAAAGTTACAAAACGCATTTTGGTGTTTTGCTTCGCTACACTACACCACCGAAAAAACTCTAAAATAAAGCGGTTACCAAATAGGCCCAACTAATTCACACAAGGAGTTGTGTATAAGTCAATTATTGAACAGTTATAACTTAAAATTCTTTTTAAAGGAGAAACAAAAAATTAAATGCTGACATTGAACTTTGCAAACAGTGGTGACACAGATCTTGTAATTCCATTGACTTCAACTCGATATTCCATTAAAGCCCTAAATCTAAAGACTATTAAGAATTGGCATGCCTGGTACGATTACAGTGACCTCCTCCAGGTTAGTCATTACTCTTTAAAATGAGAGATGTCTTTTAAAATGAGAGATGTGATATATATATTATATGTGTATATTTGTATCAAAATCTAGTTCTAAGTACTAATAAATGGTAATTTTTGTTGTGTATCATTTGTTGAATTAAATAGGTTGGTGGGTGGAACCAAATATACGAAGGCCTGACCTTTGTGGTTGTGAGGGGAGCAGGACACGAGGTTCCCCTGGTTCGCCCTCGACTAGGATTTATCTTGTTTCAACACTTCCTGAGTAATTCGCCAATGCCAGTTCCACCTTAATTACAACAATTTATCTATATATATATATATATATATATATATATGTTGATTCAAGTATTAATGCATTGCATCCAAGAACCTTTTTTAATTATATGTATTTTTTTCTTAATCTCTTGGGGCTTGTGTAAGAGCTTTGTGTTTGTAAAAGGAAAGTAAACCCATTAAGAAGAAAGTTAAAGCACATTAAAGCACACACTAAAAGAGAGTAAACCCATTAATGGAAAAGAACTGAGACAACTGAGGAAACATAGAGAGAGAGAGTTGAAATCGAAGTGTTTAAGTCACGATGTTACTTATGGTCTTGAGGACTTATATAAATAAAAGAAAAAAATAAATATTTAACATGCATTTGATTAGCATGAAATTTTTTAAGAAAGTTACACGAAATTACATTTCATGAATTGGACATGAAATTTACAAGAAAAGACATTATTATAATTTCCTAAAAATTTCTCAATAAATCAATTTTTTCTTGTGATTTTGTAAAAAAAATAAAATTATGGAAAGTTAGGGCCTGTTTGAATATGTTTTTTAAAAATAGTTTTTAAAAATTCACAAAATAGAAAAGTATTTTTAGAGAACTATAAATGACATGAAAACAGTTCATTTGTAACTCAAGTTCCCAAAACAATTTTTAGAAAACTGATAAGGAAAATACAATTTTCGGGTCCAACCCTATGTGAACCAAGTGGTTCTCCTAGGTGATGTAGCTCAATAAAAGTGTGACATGTGTCTTAAATTTATAAAAATATTAAAAGAAGTTAAAAATAAAACAAATCTATTTTTTTAACAGATTAACCCGTAACCCGAATCAGAGTATCTTTCATCTGCAGTAATCTCCCTCATTTATATTTCTCTCTCTTGCCTTTTTTCTCTTATCTGCAATAATAGGCATAGTAGCTATAGCTCGTGAATAAGGCAGCTCGGCCTCTACATCCAATACTTGATTATTTTGTTCAGCACTCAGAAGGGCTCGGACCTCCGCTACTATGGTGTAAGGAGCCGACAGGGGATCAGGCTCGACCTTGGCGAAGGGGTATGTTGCTCTGCGAGTTCGTTCGTAAGGACGCTCCGTGTCTGGGGGCGTAATAAATAGTGCTCGTCGCGCAAGGGCGCGTCGTGGGGCTAGAGCTCTTCGAGAATCGCAAAACGATGATTCAGGTATTACAATTTTTTGAGCGCTTTAGAGAGTCAACATAGGTGAGTGATCGTATCGGTGTGACTGCCTCTCGCTCATCATTGACCCTCTGCCTATTGGCCGCTATGCTATGGAGCGCTGTTATAATATGGGCTTGATTCTGTTCGAGCTGGTCCATATGATGGGATAGCTCAGTACTTCTTCCTTGAGATGTCCACGACGCAGACCGAGACCTATGATCGGGTGCGCGCAGAACATTACTAGTGCTCTGCTCCGGAGGGACCTCGCAGTCAACGGGCTGCGCTTGGCTCGCTGGCTAGTTTTGCAGACTCATAGTGGCTAAGATTACTTCCCCAGTGAAGTCGCCAAATGTTTGTAGTAGGTTCTGTTAAATTGAAGTCAAACTTTCCACGATGATGGTCGCCAGAGAGTGGTCCCGGTGGGAGTCCAAGCTATCATAGAGGGGTCCACTAATCTATGTGGATTCCAAGAAGAGGGGAGGAGAAAGGTACGAAAGAGAAGAGATTTTGGGTGTATTGGATTTTTTTCAGCAAAAGGTTCTTCTTGTCGTGTTTTTCTGCCGATCCCTATTCTCTACTTTTCTCTCACTATTTATAGGCAAAAATGTCTTTTCTCACCAATGGTTAAGGTTTTGCAGTGGTAAATATTTACGGAGTAAGGGCTGAGATTTTATTTGTCAGAAAGGGCATTCACTCACCTTATTTGGTTCTCTTCTTTCCTCTATGACATGCCAATCTAAGATGTAATGACCTCATCCTAGCTAGAGATGGGATCCATCATAGATTTAGCGTACCTTGGACTCCAGCCTCCGAACCCAAACCCTTGGTTCCCATAAAGCAGTGATCCGAGCTCTTACCCCCCATAGGAGCGTGGAGTGCCACAAGGTTTATCCGTAGAGAGGAACCCCTCGTAAAAATGGAGGTTTATCCGTAGAGAGGAATTCCTCGTAAAATAGAGGTTGATCCATAGAGAGGACCTCTGCGAGGTTTTATTCGTAGAGAGGAGTACCTCCTCGCTTTGGGAAAATTGATCCGTAAAGAGGATTTCCCGTGATGTTTATCCGTATAGAGGAACTCATCACCATCCGAGACTTATCCAAATGAAAGAAAAAAGGCTCGTTTGAGGTTTATCCGTAGAGAGGAACTCCTCTCAAAGTTTTATTCATAGAGATGAATACCTCTTTGCAAAATGGAGGTTGATCCGTAGAGAGGACCTCCGCGAAGTTTCATCAGTAGAGAAGAATTCGCCAGAGAAAGACGATCACCTCCCTTAGGATTGCCCTACAGAATGAGGGAAAGAGCTCGGTGGAAAACTTCTCTCATTGGAGGAGCTCAATTGAAATCCTCTATCCAAGGAGGGGCTCGATGGAGACTCTCTTTCCTTGAAGGAGCTCGATGAAAATCCTCTATCCGAGGAGGGGCTCGATGGAGACTCTCTCTCTTTGGAGGAGCTCGATTAAAATCCTCTATCCGAGGAGGGGCTCGATGGAGACTCTCTCTCCTTGGAGAAGCTCGATTAGAATCCCCTATTCGAGAAGGAGCTCGATTTGATGAACAAGTCAAAGTGGGCCCATAGCCACGTGGAACTGCTAAGGAGGCTCAAAATGGTGAAAAAGTCAAAGTGGGCCCATTTCCATGTGGACATACGTAGCAGCCCCTGAATGGCCCATACCAACATTCTCACCATACTTAATTACTTGTACTATATGATGTTTTATTTGAATTAACCGTTTTCACGCACTTGTTTATTAGTTTGAAGATTTGTACAGAAAATAAATAGAAAAATATAACTCGATCAATTAGGTCTTGAACATTGAAATTAGCCAATTACAAATTTATATCTCACAAAGTTATCCTAATGAAACCATTATCATCCCCATCTTACTAATAACTCTCATATGAGAGTAATGTTCTCTATGAACCAAGGTATTCCAAACTTTAATTATCAATTAAGTGAGATTATAAAATTTTCCTTTTTAAACGTTATATAATTATTGATTTTTATAAGTTGATTGATTTGAGTTTAAGAAAATAATTAAGTTAACTTCAACAGTTTACGGGGTGGTAATTAGAATACAATTAGATTCAAATTGTTTGAGTCAAGTTCGAGTGGGCCTTCAACAAAATCTCATCTCTACGTGTAACTGAATACTTTAATCACTACAATGGGTGATACTTTATTGATCAAGTTCTCTCTTATTTAAATCAAGAATAAATTAGTCTGACATCTCCTGAGATTTAGCTTTTATCTTCATATTAGACTTTTTGAATTTTTATTGTCAAACTCCATTAAAGTTTGGTTGACATATGTTTGAGTATCCTTGTCGATAGTTGACCGTTTGGCTAGTTAAATTCAAATAAAACAAATTCAAAATACCAAACTACCAAACTACCTTTGAGACTAGTAGAATGACAAAAATAACCTCACAGTCCAAATGAAGTCAAGGACATAGTAACCACTTCAGCAGTTTTAAGGTCAAGATGGTAGAAAAGGAATTTGAATTTTTTTTTATAACATCAATCATGTGTAAGCATTTTAAAAGATTTTTAGTAAGGGTAAAAAAGTATTTTTACATATTTTATTTAGTGAATTAACGGGGTTAATTCAGACAGGAGATGTCAGAGATATTTCTCAAATAGTTTCATCCGTGAGTACTTTGGACAAACTTTAGGGGAGGTTAGGGTAATTCACCCTAGATCAAATAATACACGAGCAAAATATCACTGTTTTTATCTATGAACCATGATGGAGCATAACATTTGATCATTGAATTGTTGATGGGAGGCAAATTATGGTTAGTTCAATGTGAGAGAGAGCTAGAGAATGTGTTTGTTAGACCATTCAAATCAGGGGTAATTTGGACAATCGAAATATAATTCTGACATTAGCAATATATAACAAATTAAGTGAGAGTATTTTAGTAATTAATCACAAAAAGGTTAAGGGTATTTAGGTGAATTTACATGATCTATTAGTTGCACTAACGAGAACAAATATTGAGTGCGGCTGACGCACCGTGAGCCGGGCAATCATAACCCAGTGTGTATAACACCCGTTGTGAGCCCCACTGCGTGTGTTGTGCACTTAAGGCTATTATGTGCCTGGTGCACCGTGCATTGGGCCCATCGAATATTTTCTTCATAACAGATATTTATTATGACATAATAGAGTTAAAATTAAAAAAATTTAATTTGAGACTAATTAAATCTAATTTCAAATGAGGTGAGAGTAATTTGCCCTTAAATCAAATGTCTATCAGTATCAAATGCAATGTCAAAAAGTAATGAGCAATTACAACGTGTTTAGGTATGGAACTTTCTTCTGTACCATTTAAGACCTCTACCAATTTGTGTGCTCTTATTTTGTTCTTTTAATACTTTATTCGCTATGTGTAGAAGAGGACGTTGATTTTAATTACTAAAACCACACCTATCTTGAAATTAATGCTTATATATAATACTCTTTTCTAACATTTACTGTAATTACTTTTCTCAGAGGCCAACTTGTTTTTTCTTGATTCTCAGTTGTTTTCTCGTATTCAAGTACTTTATCTAATGTAATCGGGGCCGGCCCTGGGCCTAAGAGGCCAGGCGGTTGCTTTGGGCCCCCAATTTTAGGCTAAGTATATTATACTAGTATATAAATTGGGCTCATAATAACATATTTCATTGGACTATTATAATTTTAAATCAAAACACTTAATTTATATATTTTAAATTGGGACAGAGTAACATATTTCATTGGGCTATTATAATTTTAAACCAAAGGTCCAAAACACTTAATTTATATACTTTAAATTGGGCCTATAGTAACATATTTCATTGGGCTTTATAATTTTAAACCCAAAACACTTACCCATATACTTTAAACCAACCCCTCCCCCCCCCTCTCTCTCTATATATATATATATAATATAATATAATATAATATAATATTCTGGAGCCCAGGAGCCGAATATATATATATAACAGTCATAAATCATAATATAACTTTACCAAACCAGCAAACCTCTCGCTCTCTCTTTGTTCAATTGCGATTATAGAAATAACAGAAGTTTCGTGAGTTCGTGGCCTTCGTCTAGTTCATGATTGATAGAATTTGTACAGATTACACACATCTCTTTCTCTCTCTCTTTCTCTTTTAAATGGATTAGCAATGATATCTATTGCGAAAAATATGTTAAAGAAACTTGATTGGAGCACTTTAATTGATAATTTTGCCTCTCAAAATGCAAGACGATCACATTTACTTTGATATGCGCGTGTAAAACTTTTTATATAAAGGACCCCTCATTTGAAAGTTCGCTTAGGGCCCCTCAAAAATTTGAGAATCTTAGGGCCGGCCCTGAATGTAATGCATGTTGGAGACAAGAGGACTGCCATGCCCCTCCCTCTCTCTCTCTCTCTCTATATATATATATATATACAATTATATATTATATTATGTGTGTGTATATGCAGTTTGTATCAAATATTAATCGACTCTATTTTGGACTGCAGCTGAAGATTCCTATACATTTCTTATCAAGTGGCTTGAAAGATTTCCTCGACACAAGCACAGGCCTACATTGCAAGTGAAAGCTATGGAGGTTTCTCAATGAATACTATAATTTCCTTGTCACATTCTCTTTTTTTTTAAAACCAAATTATTATACTAGCTAGACCCAAAAATCAGATTGAGACCAGGATTACAAATATAGTTTTAGAACCAAATCCAATTAAACATGTTTCCTTTCTTTTACTTTTTTTTCCCCACAGCTACAATAGATTTATATATTATGAGAATATTATTTGATTTCATCAAATACCATTGATATATATATATATATATATATATATATATAAAATCAAGACAATAAATCTTACTTTTTCCATTGAAAGACAAATAAGTCTTAAAAATTTCTTTCAGGACCAATAAGTCTACTTAAATTTTTTTTTTTTTCATTTAAGTCCTAAATGACTAAATCTTCAATTTATACCCTTAATAAATTATATATACTATTTATAATATTAGATATAAAATTTCGACTCAAATTACCCTACAAAAGTAGACATAAAATTTGAATCAAAAGGTAAAAAATATTGTTATTAATTTTTTATAGAATAATTAAATTTTTTTGTACAAAAATCGTCTATTCTATACAAGTTTTTTGAATTGAATTTAAATTAAATTAATTATAATTCAATATTATTAAGTAACTAATTAAAACTTAAAGGAATATATAAAAAATAGATTATATATCAATTCTTGGATAAATATATAATTATGAAATTTTACTTCTATTTAGTTATGGTGTAAATGAAATATGTAGTGATTTAGGACTTAAATAAAAAAAAAAATCAAAAGTAAAACTTATTGGTCCTAAATAGGTTTTTTTAGGACTTATATGTCTGTCAATGAGAAAAGTAGAACTTATTGGTCCTAAATAAAATTTTTGATGACTTATTTGTCTTTTAATGAATAAAGTAGGACTTATTAGTCCTAAATTTTTTTTTTTTATAACTTATTTGTCTTTTAATGAGAAAAGTAGGATTTAATAATAATTTTTCAAAAAAATAATTCTATTCGCTAGCCATTAGAATTTTTTTTTGAAAAAATTATTGTTAAATTCTACTTTTTTTCATTAAAAGACAAATAAGTCCTAAAATTTAGAGGTTGCACATTGGTGCGATGACAAGTGTCTTTGCCCAAAAACAATAGGTTTCGAGTTCGAGACTTGGAAGCTCTCTCTTCAAAAATGAGAATAAAATTAGTCGACATCTACCTCTACCTCTCTCAGATTCCGCTCAAGCGAAAGTCTTGTGCACTGAGTGCGACTTTTTTAGCTATTAAAATTTGTTATGTATGCTCATATAGATATATATATATATATATATACACACACACACTACCAGACCATTAGAATCCTTGAATTTGAGTGAGAGAGCGCAACTTACATACAGTGTGCTTGACATTCTATTTATATATAAAACCAAGAAAAAATTATATATGCATGCACACACACGCATATATATAAAATATTCACATAATACAATGTTCAAAAACAGCTATGGACGTTTGGAGGAAACGATGGGACTTGCATTGTGAAGTATACAAAAAAGTACTTGAATAGATGCGATGTGCAAAACGCTCTTCATGTAAACAGTGCTAAGATTCCTCACCCATACACAACTTGCAAGTAAGGATGCTCATCATCTACCAAATGTTCTTTTTCTTTTCTTTTCATGTTTTTTTTTAAAATAAAAATAAAAATAAAAATTTGTTTTTATTGTAAGTGTAGGTTCAAATAGCCTTTTTAACATGTAAATGGAAGTAGAACAACTAACTTCGAACTTATTTGGTTCAGTTATAATTTTTTTTTTTTTGAATAATTCCAAATCTAAAACATATATTTTTATGAAAAGAAAACTAACTCAAATTGTGAAAAACCGATTTTAGAAAATAATCAACTAAGCAAATTTTCAAACTGTTCCGTTTCTAAAGCAAAAAATGATTTTTAATATATATATTTTAATAATGTCAAGTTAATCACAATAAAATATTTGGAGTACTATGAGAAGAGAATGCATTGATGATAACAAGATTTATATTTGATCTTTATAGTATATCTCTAAGACTTAGCTATGGGGATTCTTCAAGTTCAGTGCTTCCTATATTTAAGGAACTTACAGCAGCTGATTTCAGGATCTGGGTACACACGTAATTTTTTTTTCTCTTCTTCTTATAGAACTTTAAAATCTTCAATCACTATCTTTTTAATTGGGACAATATTCATCTATCTTTTTATTTATTTATTTGAATGTTAATTATAAAAATTGATTTTAAATAAACGTTCAGAAAAAAAGGACATTATTTATCCATCTTGTATTTATTTACTTTAATTTTCAATTTTGTACGTTCGATATATTCAACCATTCCTTTATAAGTAATTCACTTTTGGAGTCATATATAAGGCATTACCTGTCAATTATTGAACAATTGTTACTTAAAATTTCTCTTAAAGGAGAAATGCACAAAAAATTAAACAGTAATGTTGAATCCTACAAACAGCGAAGACACGGATCTTGCAGTTTTATCGACTTCAACTCAATACTCTATTAAAACTCTAAATCTAAAAACTATTAAGAACTGACACGCTTGGTACAATGACAAACTACATGTTAGTCTTACTTTTTAAAATGAGAAATGTTGTTATACATATCTTATACTGTGTGTGTATATATAATTATATATTTGTAGCAAAATTTAGTTCTAACTACTAGTAAATGAAAATTTTTGTTGGATTAAATAGGTTGGTGGATGGAGCCAAATATATGATGAATTGACCTTTGTGATTATTAGGGGAGCAGGAGACGAGGTTCAACTGGTTCCCCTCGACTTGGATTTATGTTGTTTCAAAAAAATACTCCAATGCCATATCCAACATCTTTATTACAACAATTTGTTTACATATATATATATATATATATATATATATATATACTAGGCGTATTGCCCGTGCCTACGGCACTATAAAAAAAAATAATTATTGAACTGAAATAAAAACTGATTTTATATAATCAACGTGTCAATAAACAAATATTTACAAAACACTATTTGCATTAGCTACTGTTTACAAAAAAATACAATGACCACGCTTCTCCTTCTCTACTTCTTCCAAGATGAAGCATAAATTTTCTTCACTACCGAGAAGAATATTTTTGCGTCAATATGAATGTACTTCGCCTTCAAAAAAGGACTATATACAACAATCTACAAAATAATAACACAAAATGAATTGTTATATTATATTAACATTATGTAAAAAATAATAATTTAGAGTAACATAAAATTGAATTACCTCATTACATCCCCAATTGCGCAGTGAAGATGAATTGATATATCGGATTTTTCTTGCAGCAGCATCCCAGTCCTACAAAGTTATATTGGATAACACACTTTGATTAGAACACTATAATAAAACTTCTGGGTACACAATATTTGTTGTAGAATGTAGATCGTCGTCTGGAAGAAGGATACTTATACGCTCAGAACTGGTGCATCTAGACAGTACAACATATAACTGCCCGTGACTAAATACTGGTGTGCGCAAATCAACCCCAACAAATTGAACAGACTGTCCTTGAGACTTATTAATGGTCATTGCATAGGCCAGTCGAACAGGAAATTGACGTCTTGTCATTTTAATGGGCATTTCTGAAGAAGATGGAGTCAAGGATATTCTTGGAATAAAGACAAAATTACCACATTTATCTCCCGTCAGAATCTGTGCTTCAATTACACGATGTGCACACTTGACAACCATCAGTCGTGTGCCATTGCATAGGCCATCCTTGGGCGCAATGTTCCTCAGCAACATAATCGGACATCCTACTTTCAAATTCAGCTCAAAGGGTGGTAACCCTGAAGGATCTAATGAGTTTAAAAATTCATTAGGATATCGATTAGTAATGGTTCGATCTACTAACTCATCTTCCAATATTTTGTCAGCTGCAAAATAAGTAACCGTCTCCCCAGGAAATATATTTAATGCAACACTATTGATAGTACTAACATCATCATTTCGGGCAGAAAGAATTGTACGCTCATTTAAAAAATTTGGTGAAACTGTATTCGCAACACTCAACCCTGGATACACTGCACATAGTAACTCATCTAAATTCCTGCACTTTCGTATTGTATGCGGAAGTTCTATATTTTCTTGTGAGTTTGATCCAATCTAAAAAAATAAAAAAAAATTGTTAAGGTGGGATGTCAAAAAATAACACGCTACTAAAATTATTACAATTTGTATGTTTTCAGAAATATTACCTCCGTCAAGAAATTTGAAAAGTCCGCATTTGCAGTGTCTGTGCTATTCAGGCGCATGTTCAAATTCAAAATTAGAACGTGTACCTGATTCCAGAGTCTGGAGCGTCTCAAAGTTGCGCCCACAATTTCCTCACGGCTGCCCTTTTGTATAACTGGTAAGATCTGTCTGAAATCTCCGCCAAGAACAACAGTAATACCCCCAAATGGCTTCTCATTATCGCAAATATCTTGAAGAGTGCGATCAACAGCTTCCACACAATACCTGTGTTGCATAGGGACTTCATCCCAAATTATTAGTTTCGCTTCCTTAAACAACTCTGCATGCAACGATTGTTTTGTAAACCCACAAATTGAATTTTCCAACACATTTAGTGGAATGCAGAACGTAGAATGTGCAGTACGACCCCCTACCAATAACAGAGAAGCAATACCAGATGAAGCAACAGTGATAACAATGAGTCCAAGGCTGCGACATTTTGTTGCAATTGTATTATACAAAAATGTCTTTCCTGTTCCAGCACCACCACTTAAGAAAAATGTTGTCCCTTCATTTTTGAGAACTGAAGAAATAATTGCACTATAAGCAGCACGTTGTCCATCATTAAGGCGGTCAACATTAAATTGAACATCTGATTGTTGTGCCTCGACTTGAAGTTGATGATGTTCCCAGATAAATCTGTTTCCAACTATCGTACTCCAATTGCCAGTCGGCAGTGGCATTGGTGGGAAGTCAGTTAAACTCTTACCAAATTCCTTTAGTAGCTGATTCAGAAGATATAAACCATAATCCGTGATTTGAGACTCAATTGGATTGGGAATCGCAAAGTCTTTAGAAATTATGCGAGCAAGATCATCACACATATGCATTGAAAATTTATTCCATAACACATGCGGTTGTAGTGGGGAGCAGTGTATCAAAATAACACAGAACAAACTTCTCAACTGACGTCCATTTTTTATGGTTGCTGCTTCATCAAGGCATTGCACCCATTCTTCATCGTCTTCCAGAAGTCCCCTTTCAACACATGCAGATTTGAATGTTTCGTGCAATATATTGTTGACGGTCTTTAAACATTCAAAGGATCGCGGTCCTTTAACAACAGTAAGTAGCAAACGCAAGTAAAATCTCTCACCTTCATTGGGGTTAGCAAAGTACATTCTACCAATTGCAAATCCCCTCTGTCTTTTTGTCCACTTCTTTTCTTGAATGTGCCATACATAATGCTGGGGAAATTCTTGATAAGTAAATGCGCGGGCATCTGCATTGGCAGCACAGCACGCAAAAAAACCAGTAAGAGTTGACACTTCAGCCTTAGCCCGTTCCATGATCTTATGCATTGAATCAGCTTCATTGTAAACAACTTGATGTTTGCCAGGTAAATGAAGTTGTAATCTCACAACATTTGGAAGTTCCTCGTGCATTGGATTGCCAAATATTCGCCAAGCAGCTTCTGTCGGCCCGATGTACCTTGCATCAAGGTATTGCTGAATCTCATCTACGCCGCCTAAAATCATTGTCGTGCGATCATGACCCTTGTAAATATACTTGTGAATATATTTTACACATCTCAATCCCGCACAAACTTCCACATTGATATGACAGTTGAACATTCTGGACAAATACGGATTATATGGCACAACATCTCTATTATCAACATCATGTCCCCTCACAGAATAAACGCGACCATCATTGCGTCGTCGATATAGCGGGTAACCATCTTGGTCCATACTTGTTTCTTTCTGAAAACTGTTTAGGGTACCTCTTAGTGCATTTTCCATTTTCCATACACGATGCGTGTGGATTTCGAGTACCACACGGTCCATGAACCATACAACTCTTGATAGTTTCAAAAAGTGTGGGATCTTCATTTGGATATGGAAATTCAGATGACACAATTTTATCCACCTGAGTACATGTTCGAATTTTGCTTCGACCTTCAAGGAATATAAGTAAATGCATGTGCGGCAACCCCCGTTTTTGAAATTCAATTGTGAAGACATGACCAACTTTTTTGCCAAACACTTTCTTATTATCTAACTCCATCATTAGAGCGTGTCGCTTCAATTCAAAAACACGGGCAACTAAATCAGGACGATCAGTGGCCTGTTGATGTGGTAATAAAGCTGAAGTAATTTCATGCCAGTTAGGATTTGCAGTCATTGTAAGGAAGATATCTGGATGTTGATTGTATCGAGTAATTGCCATTGAATCTTGAAAGATCTCAAACATATGTCTTGGACTACCCCTGAATGAAGAAGGCAACACTATTCGTTGCCCAACTTGATGTGGTTCAAATCCATCTACAGAAATATCTGTCAGACCCTGGTAAAGTTCCCGACGGAGTTTAGGCTGATTTAACTTATAGTATGTCAGTCGATTTTGCTCAGTAGCGGCCCAAGCATCTACAATGAACTCCTGAAATAATTTTCCGCCTCTTAAAATGGTTGAGTACTCAGAAGAACGTTCAAACAAACGATAAGCATAGAACTGTAACTGGGTAAGTCTATTAGTTGTATATCTCCCATCTAGGATGTTCCACTGTTTTAACTCAGGTTCCCATCCAAGCTCACCGTAAGGAAACGACAAAACATAATGCAAAGGCAAATAAGCAGGGTGACATTCACTAATTCGCATCAATTCATTATTTCCTCTCAAGCGCACAACAATATCTCTCATTCCACTGACTTGAGTTCCATCTCCTGGCAATATAACTGCAACTTCATTTGCTGTCGGCAGATTATACCTTCGTCGATCTGCTGCTGAAGATGAAGAGTAATGAAGATAGGCCGGTATATTTTGGTCTGCTGAATTCAATTGCTCCAGTATTGCAAATGCTTGACGGAATTTTTTTGAAAATGCGTTATACTGCAACAAATTTTTTTGAATATCTTCGAGAACATCCCTCCTCAGATGCGAATTTTTACGACTACGAATGTCTAAAGCCGCTTCAGGGTCATAAATGTACAACTGAGCATAACTTGCTTCCTGTCCTGATTGGGGTAAAAGCGTCCCTGTACGATGTCGCAGTTCTCCATGAATGGTAAATGATGTTGGACCCCTGCCACTAAGAACTCTGTCATCCATCTGAACACCCAGACTTGTAAATGCATTAGCTGCATTATATTCCCGAGTATAACGACGAAACGATTTTGATTTGTCATCATCACCGTTGTATAATAATGCAAGTTCTGGAGGGGGTGTAAGCAGAGCCGGTAATTGAATCTTTCCTTGCAGACAACATGTTCCAAAAAGAGGATGCCCGCAAGATGAGTTTTTTAATTTTTCATCCATCCAGTGTAAGGATTTACAATAAGGACATGCTACATTCATGTTAGCCAAAGAATGCCGACGAATATTATGTTTAGACCGAACATTGACCGTTGCATTGGCACATGTGTTTTCTAATTCATCACTCAGATGATCATTTTGAATGATATTTGATCCATTTAATTCCTGATCTAAGAACATACGCCGAGACCGACGCCGACGCCGAGGCAAACCAGGAAAAAATCTTGATTGTACCAGAGGGCGTTCATTTCTCTCTCTCTCTCTCTTCGTAAACGTTGGGCAATTGCAGCCTTTGATGGAAGAGCATGTTCACAAATTTGCTGATTTAGATTAGTAGTAAGAAACACTTGACTAAGATTTCTAGGAGAAAGATCAAAAGACACTTCTAATTGAGGTGATGCTTGCATATTAGATGTCACATTTGCCACTGTTATCGGAGTTCTTTGTAGAGGAATAATAGAATGCAACTGATGAGGTGTTGATATGGTAGTTCCAAAAGATGGCACCACAGAATGTGCAAACGCAGCTTTTGAGACATTAGGAATAGGTTCCTATAAGATGTCAATTAACTGTTAAAATAATTGTAAACGTTGGTTTTAGCATTCTATACTAAATATTTTTAAAAAGTGACAATATGATAATTACATAAACTGAATATAACATAAACAAAAGGTCCCTAAATGATGGTAATCGTTAAAAATGCATAAAATAAAATAATATTTACACGTGTATAGTAAACAAAACAAAATTAATGATAAAAAACACACCCCCACTTTTTCCTTTCCCTTGCGCGAAGTGCAAGCCTCTGAATCTTTCCTGGCCACCTAAAAATTATTAAAAAATTGAGTATGGGAAAAAAAAGTTAATTAAAATTATAAAAAATAAAGAAATGTAATGAGTTGACTCACTTTCGCAGCTCTAATGATATTGAGCTCACGTTCATCATGGATAACAATAGAATAATTTCTTTTTTTTAAGAAATTAACCTACATATTAAATTCAATAAATTCTTAAAAATAAGATAAAATATAGATGTTAAAAATAAATAAATAAATAAAATTCTTACTGTGCACTCGACATCATGATTCACCTGATATAGAAATAATTTAAAAATCAGACATAGAAAATGATAAGTCTAAAAGGAATCTATAAAATTTTATAAAGAAACTAACTTACATTGCCAAATATGGTGAAATTATCCACTGGTGTACCACTAATAAATGGAGAGGAAAAAGAATGTCCAATGAATAAGGTTAGTTTAATAAATAGAGAAATAAACTAAATTTTGACATTGTTACTATTCAATTAAATAAAAAGATACATGAAAGTTAATTAAAGTTATAAGTTCAGATTATAAGTATAGATAAATCCATTAAATAAAAATAAAAAGAGACAAAGAAAGCAAATTAAAGCTAAAATCACCATTCGTGACCAAAGGAAAAAAATAGATTAATTAAAATCTATTGGTCAAAAATAGACATTTGCATGATTTTATATTTTTCACATAACATTGAGCCCAATTCCACTGTTCTTGGTTACCCAATATGATATTTACGCAACTGATTAGACTCTGACCCAGTTATGGGACCATGCTCCCGTCTCCATACTGAACCTAACACTTTCATCATTATTATTTTTTCTTTTCTTTTTCTATCTTTATTTTATTATTTTCTCACAAATTTATTATAATATGTATGGATCCTATTCAATCAAGTGAGTGTTAATCTTTTTATTTGTACTAAAAATAATTTTATGAGTAATGAAATAAAAAAACTTAACACTTCTACCGGTGAAATTGTTCAGTTTTTCAATCTCATTAAATCTGATGATAGTATTCAAATAGGGGACACTTTGAAGCTGCATTTAAATTGAATCTATTGCAATAAATTTAAGAATTTAATGGCCTAGATGACCAAATTGGAACACTTTTTCATGTTGGACAAATTTTATATGAGATTGAGAATTACCCAATTCAATGTCCTATGCAGAGGATCTTTAAATGCAACTTTGAATTGCTGAAAATCTAACACCCTCAATTTATTTTTTACTCAAAAGATTCCAAAAACCCATTGAATAGAGACATGAGAAATTAAAGGTGGAAGGGAAGTAGGACTTGTGATGATGAAAGAAAAGAAAAAAAAGGATATATATCTACAATCACAACATTATCCTCAAATTGCCAACAACATTTTTAATTCGACTACAGTCACAACATTATCCTCAAATTACTGCTAAAATCATGAAAATACACAACTCATGAACAATCATCCATATATTTTTTTATGTTCTTATGTTGCTTCTTTACTCATCAACCCACATTCTGATTTAAGAAACAATTACTTTCAAATTAATGCAGAAACAAAAAATAACACAAAACGGACAAAGTAGAATCATCTTTAGTGACTCATTTACAAACTTACTCTACTCTAGCAATAAAGCACAGGCAAACCGAAAATGGGCAAAAGCAAAATTCACATAGAGAAATATTATTAAAGTAACAAATCTGGACCATAACACGATGTAGAAAGCAAAATGAAGTGTTAGTTTTGAAATAATTTTGTTGATTAATTTTTGTGCTCGGTTTAATTTATGGGAATTATGTTATACTTTGTATGTATGAGTTTTTAGAATAAATGGTTTGAGGTGTTTATGATGATGAGGTGCTGCTTGGCCGGCGGGTGTGATGGGTGTGAGTGGTGGTTCACGGTGGGAAGTGGGGGCGGTGTTCTACTTTCTTTTTATGTTGTTTTCACTCACTTTGTTCCACACATTTGTGTACATGTATAGAATGCTTTTGTTGGGGAGCCTGTACTGATTTTTTCATATTGGTATGTAAAACAATATCTATACTAATTTAATTATTTTATTTGGGTATCTAAAACAATATTTTTGATTAGGGTATTTGAGCCTTTCCAGTTAAACACGACAATATCACTGTCCATTATCAGTATATGTATATATTTTTAAAAGAATACCTAAAAGAAAATTATATTTGCTGAAAAAATTTCTTTGACTGCTAAAATGGTAAAATTTCAACAGTGATAATGGTTCCAAGAATTGAAAGGAGGTGAAGAGCCATTTTAGAATTCTGGTAAATAAATATATATCGGTAAATAAATATATAATGATGTTTATAATTTAATTTATTTATTAAATTAAAAATTAAATAAATTTACTATTAAAAATATAGATAGAGATGGGACAGAGAGAGTGAAAGAAAAAAAAAGATCTCAGATAGGGAGGAGGGGACAAAGAGAGAAAGAAAAGGAAAAAGAAAGAGAGGGATTAAAAGATTAGAAAGAAATATTGGAGAGAGATGTGTAATTGGTCCCTTCAACTGGAGCTTCAAGAATGAGTGGAAAAGAGAGAAAAGATAGAGTGAGCCAAAATTGAGAAACACTTTTGTTGAAAAAAATGTAGGTTTCTAGAGTGAGTGATCAATTTTGTTGATCATTTTCGTGTTTTATTTTTTTATTTTGAACAAAAAAAAAGAATATAAGTTGTTTTAATAGTAGCTAATGCAAATGATATTTTGTCCAATATTTTTTTGTCCAAATAATTTAGTGAAATCGGATGATGAAAAATTATATACATGAATATGAATACATTCAAACAGTTGATTCATGACTGCTCCACATTCACAATTGGGTCAATGCCGTAAAAGTTGGTGTTTAACGCGTTTGAATCTGGAAAAGTTTTTATATTCATATATATTTTTTTATTTTACAAAAAATTGATTTCATATACAGTATATAATTAATCTCACAACAGTAACATATTTATAAACAGTAACATATTTGTGAGAAACCAAGAACTAAAATCAGAAAATCAACTCACTTTCTCACTCTGTATCAGCACAAACACACACTGTTTCTCACTCTATATCAACACAAACACACTGAAACTCAAAAAATTTAAATACATCTCTATTAGCAATAAATGTCATGTTGAAAAATGAAAAAAGAAAGAGAGATTAAAATATTAGAAAGAAATATTGGAGAGAGAGATATGTGTAATTGGTCTCTTGGTTGGAGCTTCAAGAATGAGTGGGAGAGAGAGAGGAGAGAGAAAAAAAAAAAAAGGATTGGAAAAGTGAGCTGAAAACACTTTTATTGAAAAAAAAATGTAGGATTTCAATCTAGAGTGAGTAATCAATTTTTCAGTCCAGTTAACAATAGAGTACACGAATTTTGAGTTTTTTTAAAGATGGGGAGGTTGTAGAAACTGAATTTTTTTTTATATAAAAATTTCATAGAGATATATATAGATATAATTTTTTTTTAATAAATGTCGCCACTGAAAATTTGAAAAACTCTTAAAGAATATAGAATAGTAGTTAATGCAAATAATATTTTGTCCAATAATTTTTTATTTTATAGTGCCGTAGGCACGGGCAATACCCTAGTATATATATATATATAGATATAATAAATAGAAATTGACAATGACAATTAAAAAGTTGTTTAATTTTCTTTAATTGAGAGAGATAACCTCAAAACATTTTTAAATTTAGATGTTATTTGATAATTGAATTCATTGCCTTATTTTAAATAAATTAATTAAATTTTTAAATTTAGATGTTATCTGAAGTTTATGTATGCTAGATTGACATTTTATGTGTCAACATCAACTGTTAGAAGAAAGTGTATGAAACAATTTGCCTTTACTTTATTCTTTGTTTGTTTCAACAGAAATTTTTTTCTGGGGAATTTATTTTCTGACTAAGAAATTGAGTTTTTGGCGTTAAGTTATATATACATATATGTATATTTTCCTGAAGTTAATTAATGATTCAAAATAATTTTTCATTTGGCTTTGCTATATCTATTGAGACAACTGCAGCCCTAAAAGGGAAAACTTTCCTTTCCCAGAAAATTTGTTCAGGAAGTGGGAACTGCATCGGGTTTACACAAATGGGAATAAATTGGACCTAAAAAATGATTTATTTTTGTTCTAGTTTCTAAGAATTGCTTTTACGAAAGAAACTGATTTCAAATATAACTGACGGAATTATGGTTATTTCACAGGTTGGGTCTAGTTGCAACCATAAAGGTATGTTAATTTCTTGAATTCTTCAGTTGAATATTAACAACGTTAAAATTGTGCTTCTTGGTAGTCTATATGTGTGAATTTAGAAGTATTCAAATATTATTCAGACATTTTCCATACTGTATCTTACTTTGTTCTCCAACAAAACCCATATTGTTCTATTGAGTGTCTATTATACATTGTTAGGGTGATATCATGTATCTGTGTTTTTTTTTTGTGGTGTGTGTGTACGTGGTTGTTGGGAGGGGGGTTGTTATTGATATGAACTGTGGTATATAATAAACAAATAGAGGGAGAGAGAGGATGCATTACTGTAAGTCGTAGCATGGATAAAATGGTTAAATCAAAAGCTGGGTTTTCTGCAAACTCTATATGAAACTATAAAGACATGCTTAAAAGAGAAAATATAATTTCACACTTAAATATGTGTCATCACATTTGATTAATGCAAAAATATAAGCAAAAACCATTTTTAAATGATACAAATATATAATGACAAAATCGTGCCTCTTTAAATGATTGAGATGTAAATAACACTTGAAAAATAACATACTCTCAAATAACGTCCAGTCATACCTTGGTTGAAAAATGACAGTCGGTGGGGACACTGTAGTTGCAGTGGGAGAAGATCGAGTGGGCACAGTGGTCACCGGAGCTGGTGTGTGCCGGAGGGATGGTGGAGGCTCGGGAGTTGCAGCGGCAGGGGATCTCATAGCCACGGTGCTGACTTGATGTGGTGTGTGCCGGAAGGAGGGAGCTCGGGTGCGACAGAGAGAGAGAGAAAAAAAAGAGAGTGAGATGCTTGACACAGAGCAAAAGAAGGGGAGAGAGTGAGAGAGAAGAAATACAGAGTTGCAGTTATACATATTTTTTTTCCCTCCCTTTTCTCACTCGTGCTTGCCAGCCCACACTATCCCACATTTTTTCCCTCTCTTTTTTTTTACTTTTGCTTGACAGCTAACAATATGTAACCAGAACCAACAAACCAGATTACAACCAACTAACCAGATAAAATATACTCAACCAACTAATCTCTGAGAGTAACCGGATATAATATATAAATACTAAATAAAATAAAATAATAAATAAAATAAATAATATCAACACAACCAGCAAATTGAGACTCACCTTTACAACAACGCCGGCAGTCTAACGGCCGTGACAGCGCCGTCCAGCGGACGCAACAGCGCCGCCGCCGTCGTCGTCCCAGCTGCCCACCCCACGGATCTCTCGCCGTCATCGTGGATCGCCGTCGTTGCGCCGTCCAACAGCCGTAACAGCGACGATCGCCGTCGTTGCGCCGTCCAACAGCCGTGACAGCGACGACCAGCAGCCCGTCGTCGTCGCTCCGCCGTCGTTGCGCTGTCCAGCGGCCGTCACAACGACGACCAGCAGCCCACCCCTCCAGCGGCGTCGCTCCAGTTTCGTCAGTTTGATAGAGATAGAGAGAGATGAGAGATTGCTGAGAGATAGAGATGAGATAGAGAGAGAGAAAAGAATAAAAAAAATATATGGAGAGAGAGAGAGAAAAGACCATTCAAATATATATGGAGAGAGAGAGAGAAAGGACTGACGGCTGACTGTAGCTATTCTGCCAAACTAACATCACATGTTATATAGATGCACATGGGTTTGGAGTCTTTTACAGAGATAGATATACAGAGATAGAGAGAGAGAAAAGAATAATATAGATGCACATCGGTTTGGAGTCTTTTACAGAGATAGATATATAGAGATAGAGAGAGAGAAAAGAATAAAGGGTTGGTTTAATCTGAGCCGTTGATAGGGATATTAGTGGGTTGATTTTACACCGTAGATAGTGATATATATTTTGCACCATTGGATGAATTTTTCAAGCATTTGTGACCCTTAGATGATAAAATTATTTTGGGGGGAAATTCAAACTCAATGCTAAAATGTTATATAGATATATATATATATATATATATATATATGTTGGTTCAAGTACTGCATTGGATCCAAGTACCCTTCTTAATTATATGTATTATTCTGGTAGAGAAACTCAATAAGTTACAAGTAAAATGAGAGAGACATTGTTAGAGAATCAATTTTTTTTTTCAACAATTGTTTAAAACTTTTAAAAATTCAAGTAAAAAGTGAAAGACATCATTAGAGAATCAATTTTTCATCAACAATTGATTAAAATTTTCAAAAATCTAAATTTTGAAATTTTATTTTGAGTAATTTGATTTCACGTCAGAAAAGATATATCACTATTATAACTTGATATATCTTTTAGTGGGAAAGCATTATTTTCTTAATGCCCTTCCTATCTTGCCCACTTGGATTTGTCATACTTTTTGTCATTGTTGCTCACTTGTGTTGGCATCTTCTTTGGTATCTTCTTCTTCCTGCCATTGATTTCCTATGATGGAATTCTACATGGAGCTATAGCTATATATATATATATATGTATATATATATATATAACCTATTGACGGTACGCCATAGCGCAGTGGAGAGGATTTTAGTTCATAGGTGCATATATACCTGTATATATAATTATATACACAAAAAATTGACCTTAACATAAGCATAATTCCTAACTCTCAACAATTATTTGGTTTTATTGTGATCATTCATGATCAAATTGGCTGAAGAAAAGAAATGCTTGCGAAACCTGCAGTGTTTGGTAAGACTGTTTTGGTACAAAATGGTTATGGAAGCATGACATCACATTTTGTAAGCAATTTCAAAATTTGAAAATGCAGGAATGGTAAAATACATAGAGCATGTATTTTTGGTCGCAAACAAACTAGTGGGAGTCAAGAAGAAGCTCAAAAAAGCTAGACACGCATTCAAAAAGCAAAGATAAGGCATAAAAGAAGCAGCTAAATTCTTTTACGTCCACACAGCATAACCTGATTCTTGTTCTGGACCGCGTTCCAATGTGTTCCACGCCCCAAAAAAGCAAGCCCAATGGACCACATTTGATAATTCTACCATAATGTCCTTTGTTCTTCGGCCAATAGTGTTATGCATGTTCTAACTTTGATATCCAATGACAATCATGATGTGAAGATTGCTTTAGATCTCCTTTTTTCTTTTTGTGTTTTATTGGATTTTTTTTTAATGCATCGGTGCATTTTTTTTAAGGGCCAACCAACCCATCCAGTCAGATTCGGGTATGTACCATCAACATGAGATATGGTTGAATTCGGGTTGGTCCAGAATAGTCCGACCTCGGGTTAGGTCAAGTTTGGATTGAACCGCTTGACTTACACTCCTAGACAATACATTACAGAATGAATGTTACATGCTTATCATTGGGACAACGAAAACACATCGCATAAAATTCAAACATAAATAATAAATCAATTGTACAAGACCTGACATTTGATGCCATTTGGCACTACTCATACTATCTTCACATATGTAAAGAAATTCAACTATAAAAATTACAATAGAAAAATACTCAACACTAGAAGGTGCATTAGTATACAAACTCCCGCTCCTGGATATGGTGGTTGTTACTCAAGCCCATCACTTTCATCTATATCACGATATTTTTTTCTCGCTATCATTGTTCTTGTCACTTTACTAAACTATTAAGGGCAAATTACACTTCTCTCCTTTTTAGATTGGTTTTATAACACTTAACTCCCATGTGTTTTGGCATATAATACTTACCTCCTTATTAGTAACAGTCGTTAATATATGTTAATAGAACTTATAAAGTTACTATTATACCCTTACATTTGTAAACAACCACCATCAGGAAAGCTCTAACGACGAAGGATGTAATCTCAATCGATGGAGAAGCTTGATTGGCGATGGAGCTCTGAACAGCAGAGTCGGAGTTTCGGGTAAATGGAGAGCCGGTGTTAATGGTGAAGCTTCGGTGGTTTGCGGTTGATGGCTATCGAACTTCGTGGTGCAGTGCTCGCAGTGGTCTGTGAGGGTACTCTGGTGAGTGTTGGCTTGCTTTAGCACTAATCAGTGGTCTGTGCATGGAGACCCAGATGATGGTCAACAACCATTGAAGCCGACCACGCCTATATCTCCACTGCCATGCAAGCTCTTCCATCTCCATCCACAAGACCGACTCCACGACCATACCTCCATTGAAGCTCTAAGGTCTACCATTCACAACTAGCCGAGACTCCCACCACCTCCACTACCGCACCAAGAAGACCCATATCTCCACTACCGTCAACTCCTTGGCCAAACAGACCCACCAAACCACCAAATCCACCACCATTATTCAAGCAACACCCAAACAGTCGTAAAGACCCACTTCTCCTACCATGAGCCACAACTGTAAGCATACCTACTTCAGACCTTCAACTGTAACAACATCACCTCCAGCTGAGCCACCACCCACCTCCGTCTCCATTAAGCTTCATCATCTGCGCCATCAACACTCACCATTAAAACCACTGTCGAAAAGACCCAGCTCCAGCCAAACCACTAGCTACAACCATCCTAATGACAGAGCTGCCATTGAAGCCGAGACACACCAACTTCAGCTGTAATATTTTTAAGGGTATAATTATCCTTTTAAGATTAAATTTTGATAGCATTAACAATAACTGTTAGTTTGACTGACAGAAAGGGGTATTTGTTACAAATGTGCAAACTAGAGGGAGTAAGTGTTATATGCCAAAACATATGAGAGGTAAGTGTTATAAAGCCAATCTAGAAGGGAGGTAAGTGTAATTTGCTCAACTTTTAACTATAGGTCGTGTGAGGTAGAGGATCCGAGACCCTTACATACCTATTTTTACAAAAAGTTGGCTCTCATACATTTCTTTTAATTACATAATTTCAATCCAAAACCTATATATCTATTATACATCACGTGCAAATCTGTTTCTCCCAGCATTCTCACAGAATATTATTTATTTCTCTTTACTATATATCTCCCTTACAACTTTCTTGCTCCCTACTTCCTTTAATCAGTCTGTCTATCTAAATCTCCCTCACTTGTTATCTCTCATTCTATCTCCCTTCTTTTTACAATTCAATCTCGCAATTCTTTGCGCACATCAAAGTCCTCTTCATTGAGGTAAAAAAAAAGCTGAATAGGGAGTTTGGTATTCTCTCTCTCTAGCCAATCGCCTGATCTTATATCGTTCTAAAAAAAGATACTTTGTTCGACTAACTGATTCTCTTTTGAGCAAATTTCACGGCTTTGGCACGCCCACACGCACGCTGACAATAGAACTCACCTAGTGTCTCTCGCACCCGCCCACACGTTGACAATATAACCCACCTGCAGGGTGGATTAATTGATCAAACAATATCTTTATTTTATTCAAATTTAATATGTTATCTTGTATAAAAAACTATGATCATGCATTGTAACAACCCGCTCAACCTGATGGTATGATATTGTCCACTTTGGGTCTAAGCTTGCACGATTTTTCTCTTGGATTTTACCCCAAAATACCTCATACCATTTGGAGATCGAGAACACATTACATATAAGCACATCCCCTTTTTCACACCCAAGCGATGTGGGATTAAGAACCCTGTAGCCTGCCAGTGTGATTAATTGATCAAACAATATCATTGTTTGATTCAAATTCAATATGTTATCTTGTATGAAAAACTATGATCATGCACTATAACAGCTCGCTTCATCTGATAGTATGATATTGTTTGCTTTGGCCCTAAGCCCGCACGATTTTTCTTTTTGGCTTTACCCCCAAAGGTCTCATACCATTTAAAGAGAACACATTACATATAGAAAAATGATACTCAAGTAGAATTGTCAGACTTACACTTTTTTATTCATAGGATGCATGTGGTTAGTGCATGTGGTAGAACCTATTACATGCATCCAATGGAAGTAAAAGTTTAGATCTAACAATTCTGTCTAAATAGCATGGTCCTTACATAAAAGCACATTCCTTTCTCCACACTTAGGTGATGTGGGATTGAGCACCCTGTACCTTGCTATTGTAGTAACTCACCTAGTGTTTCTTGCACCCGCCCACAAGGGTCACCACCATCCACCCCCTAGGAGGCTTGACGTCCTCGTCGACACAATTCTGGCCGGGTTTCGGCTCTAATACCATTTGTAATGGTCCGTTCCACCTGATGGTATGATATTGTTTATTTTGGGCCTAAGCCCGTACGGTTTTTTCTCTTGAGTTTTATCCAAAAATGCCTCATACCATTTGGAATCATTTGGAGATAACACATTACATATAAGCATATACTCTTCTCCACACTCAGGCGCTATAAGATTAAGCACCCTATAGTCTGTCAATGTGATAACTCATCTAATATCTCTCACACCAGTCCATATCAGACGTGTGCACAAGCGTCATCACATGCACAAACTTTGATTTGCAAAGAAAAATAATTAAAACATATGCACGTCATGCACCATGCAGCAGGTTGACCTCTAGTGCCACTTTGGGCCACGTATAGTGGATGCCATTTTCATACCTATCATTAATTGGCAAAAATATGTCCACTATTGGAGTGGAAAAATGCAAAGAAAGGAAGAGGAATGATTATTGGGCAGCCTCGGATAATTCAATATATATCTTTATATATATATATATATATAGAGAGAGAGAGAGAGAGAGAGAGAGAGAGAGAGAGAGAGAGAGAGAGAGAGAGAATAGGAGTCCGAAAACTCCCAACTAACCAAAAGGAGCTCTTACTAGAACTTGATCATGATAATTATGGAGCAACACTGCAATAGCTCTTCTTATTCCTTGCTAAGTGTTGTTGTTTGTGTCATTGTTATTTTGTTAGTGTCCTTTGCTACTGTTGCAGCCGGAGATTACACTAAAGAGCAAGAAATGGACAAGGTGACAGACTTGCCAGGGCAGCCTTCAAATGTGGACTTCGCTCAGTACTCCGGCTACATGACGGTGGACCCACCGGTTGGCCGGAACCTATTTTACTGGTTGATTGAGGCTCCGGCAAGCCGGGACCCAATGTCGAAGCCACTTGTTCTGTGGCTCAGTGGTGGCCCTGGTTGCTCCTCTGTTTCTTATGGAGCCTTTGAGGAAATTGGACCTTTCCGGGTTCGTCCTGATGGCAAGACTCTTGCTGTCAGTCCATACGCTTGGAATAGAGGTATACTTCTCTTTTCTACATTAAGATTCATAGCTTGAAATGAATCAAATTTCAATTTTTATATTAGTTAAAATCATCTAAAGTAGTTGAATACTCTAAATTCATAGCTTGAAATGAATCAAATTTCAATTTTTATATTAGTTAAAATCATCTAAAGTAGTTGAATACTCTAAATCCTTTAATAGATTATACTTTATGAGTAAGTTCTCTCTTACTCAAATCAAATGTCTTATCAGTTACGTTTGGAAGTTCCATTGAATTTGAGATAAGATAATTTTGAATCAAATGTGCTCATACGGTTCTCCCAAACATAAAATATTATAATGTACTTAGACTCCTGTAGAGGGGAGGATATGTAAATTTCTTTTACACCTTTTTAGGCCTCTAACAATTTATTTGATCTTAATTTTTGAATAAATGTCTCATAATAGAAAAGATTTAATTAAAAATAAATTATATGTCTTACTATGTTTGTACAAGATAAATGCAAGAATGATGATAACCACGGTGATGATGGAATTTTTCAGAGGCCAACTTGCTTTTTCTTGATTCTCCAGCTGGAGTTGGTTTCTCGTATTCAAGTACTGTATCTGATGTAAAAAATGTTGGAGACAAGAGAACAGGCATGCCTCTCTCTCTCTCTCTCTGTGTGTATATATATATATATAATTGTGTGTGTATATGCAGTTTGTATAAAACATGAATTGACTGTATTTCGGACTGCAGCTGAAGATTCCTATACATTTCTAATCAAGTGGTTTGAAAGATTTCCTCAATACAAGCACAGGCCTTTCTACATTGCTGGAGAAAGCTATGGAGGTTTCTCATTGGATACTATTACTTCTTTGTCATCTTCTCAATTTTTTACCAAATTATTATACCAGACTCATAAATCAGATTGGGACCAGGATTAAAAATATATAGTTTAAGAGACAAATCTAATTAAACATGTTTCCTTTCTTTTATTTTATTTTTTTCAGGTCCTATATATATATATATAAGGATAATATATACTCGACTTACCATTGTGTATAATCCTTTTTAATTATACAGGTCATTACGTTCCTCAGTTATCTCAACTTATAGTGCGCAGGAACAAAGGCATCAAGAATCCTATTATTACATACAAAGGTTTCTTGGTAAGTCAACCTCTCTCTCTCTCTCTCTCTCTCTATATATATATATATATAGCATTTAATGTACAACATTAACACTTTTGAACAAATCTATTTGAATGTTTTCTTAACCTTGTTACAATTATGAATCAGGTAGGCAATGCCCTTTTTGATGACTATTACAATACAATTGGTACATATGAGTTCTGGTGGAACCATGGTTTGATATCTGATTCTTCATATGAGGCAGTAATAAAATCTTGCTCAAATGAATCGTTTATACATCCAAGTCAAAAATGTAACCAAGCCAGGGCTCTCACTTATAGCGAGGCTGGCCTTCCGCCCTTTGGGTCGCTCAATGTGTACAGCCTATATAGCAGATTTTGCGAGGACAGTGGTACTCTTGGACATAACTTTAATCCATTGGTAAAGTTCGACTCTCTTTTCTCGTTACATGAAACATTTTCTAAAAACTTTTTTTAATCCAATGGGTCCATTAGATGTCTTCAAGTGGAACTATGCGGGTCCCAATTCAAGAAATTTAATTGCCTTTAAAGTTCTTGCTATTTGAATTGAGTTTAATCCTTGAAAGGGTAGACTACCATTTTTTTTTCTTAAAGAAAAATTAGTTAAATAGTAAAAGTTTGAACGGAATGAAACCTAAAAGTGAAATTCTTATTTGAGTTTTCACGCACTATCTGAGGAATCATTAGGCTTCCCATTGTGTTAAAACTTTCACTATGCATGTTCGTGCTTTTTCTAAATTTCAAACTAGTATAATTAGTTAAAATACATTATTAATAGTGAGGGCACAGGTAGAGAGCAGTTTACATACACTCTAAAAAGTACACATCAATATAAATACGAGATACGAGTACAACACGATATAGATACGGTGATATGACAAATTTAAAAAAGATAGGACATAGAGATAACGAGGATATATCAATAAATAAATAAATATTGTTCAATTTCTCAATAATACCGTAAACATTTTAGGGGATGCCTCCACTTTTTTTATATTCTTCTTATTCCTCTTTTTCTTTTTGGCTTTTTTTTTGAATTATTTGACTTAGATTTTAATATAAGAAGCGAGAACAAAGCATCACTCAAAAGAACAAACAAAGATACTCTTACATTGTTGCTGGGCTTTTAAGTCTTTTTTTAATTATTTTTACATTTTTATTTCATTTGATTTTAAAATTTGAGTTGAGCAGAATGATTTAAAAAATATTCACAGATTAACCGGGTTGCGACCTCCGACAAAGTGTCCATACTTCTTAGCATATAATGTGCTTGAGATTCTATTTATATATAAAATAAAATATATATATATATATACATTTATATTACATTTAAGTACTGTGTTTGAATCTCCTTCCAAAACAAAAATCACAATTTAACAGTAAAAAAATGTTTAAGAAACCAATCTTACCGTTCAAAATATCTATATCTATATCTATCTACAATCTAAAATAATTTTCGCTATTGTAAATCTAACGATCACGATTCACCCATTACATTCATACCAAAATTTTCCTACACATCCACCAATTCTCACATCCTTAAAATGATTTAGTCCTATAATGTTTTCTATAGTGTACAATACTATTTATATATATATATATATATATATAACATCATATTCGAAAACAGCTATGGAGGTTTGGAGGAAACGATGGAACTTGCATTGTGAAGTACACAAAAATGTACTTGAATAGATCCGATGTGCAGAAGGCTCTTCATGTAAACAGCGCGAAGATCCCTCATCCATACACAACTTGCAAGTAAGATTGTACATCTACCACCTGTGTTTTTTTTTCTTTTGGTTGTTGTGGTGGTGAATTTACCCTTGTTTTCATTGCAAGTTCAAATAGCCTTTTTAACATGTAAATGGAAGTAAAACAACTCACTTCAAACTTCTTTGGTTGAGTTCTCAGAAATTTTTTTTTGAAGAATTTCAAAATCTGAAACATATATGCGGGTTTTCGTAGAACTAAATGAGAAATTTTTATGAAATGGGAACTAACTCAAATTTTGAAAAACCATTTTCAGAAAGGATCAACTAAACAAATTTTCAAAATATTTTTTTATTTAGTTTTCTTAAAACAAAACATTGTTATTAGAAACGTGAACTAAACAAACCATGGAACTTTTTAATAATGTCAAGTTGACTATTAAATATACGTTTAAAATACTATGAGAATAGAAATGGTTTGGACAGTAGGGAGTATGAACCTCAAAAACAAAAAAATGTGACGTTGTCATTAGAACCCTTTTACCATGAACTCTCTTTATTTAATTTTTAAATTGAAAGATTTATTAAATGACTTGTTTGATTTTCACAATTTTTTTTTTAAAAAAAACTATCTTAATCCCGTGATTAAATATAAAAAGCCAGTGGCGGAGTAACGTTTTATTCTTATTTTTCATACAATTCTTTTAATAATTATAAAAATGTCCCCACGGAACCCTGAAAAAAATTCACAGAAAATCTCAAAAAACCTTTCAAAATTCAAAAAGACCACCCAACATAATTTTCAAATTTTAGAAAAAATCCATGTCTTCTCAAACTTTTTAAAAATCAAAATTTAGAAAAGACCCCTCGTTTGTTATTTATTATTTTAGTTCAAAATTTCTTATTATATTATTGCTAATAGTTGCCTCCTCGAATGAAATTTCTGTCTCAATACTATGAAGAGATTATAACTATTATCACGAAGGGACTCTCTTGATAGTATTACTCGAAGCAAAATTCATTAGATGAGCTGTTGGACACTAATCACAGCGAAGAACTAACCAAAGAAATCCTCTTAGAATGCATTGATAATGAGTTGATTTATATTAATCTTTGTAGTGATGATGTGAGAGGTAGCTATGCCGATTCCTCAAGTTCTGTGCTTCCTATATTTAAGGAACTTATCGCAGGGGGTTTCAGGATCTGGGTACACAGGTAACCCCCTTTTTCTGGTAGAACTTATTTATTCATCTTTTATTTATTTCTTTACCTTTTTTATTGTCAACTTTAAGAATTGAAGTTTAGATGTTGAATCCAGCCATTCCTTATAAAAACGACAGAGCATTATAAACACTTGTTTGGCAACCGATTCCGTTTTGCCTTCCTATTTTTATCCAAAATTGAAACAACGCTTCTGGAGTGTCTTCAATAGTGATTAAAAACATGTTTGGTAAAGTAAAATTTGTTTCAAAATATTTGAAAGCAAAAATATGTTTGGTAAGACTGAGAAACAAAATGACTAGTTCAAAAGGGCTACATAGTTTTTTTTTTTAGTACTATTCACTGATACAGTGTTTTTGCTAAAGTGCAATATGGAAACACCAATATTTTGTTTTCGATTTGAGCTTCTTTTGGCAACAAACACGATATACTATTCAAATCGCAACAAAAGTTACAAAACACATTTTGGTGTTTTGCTTCGCTACACTACACCACCAAAAAAACTCTAAAATAAAATGGTTCCCAAATAGGTCCCAACTAATTCACACTGGGAGTTGTTGTCGTAACTTGACAATTATTGAACAATTGTTACTTAACATTCTTCTTAAAGGAGAAACAAAAAATTAAATGCTAACATTGAACTTTGCAAACAGCGGTGACACGGATCTTGCAGTTCCATTGACTTCAACTCGATATTTCATTAAAGCCCTAAATTTAAAGACTATTAAGAATTGGTATGCCTGGTACGATTACAATGACTTCCTACAGGTTAGTCATTAAACTTTAAAATGAAGATGTGATACATATATTATGTGTGTATATTTGTATCAAAAACTAGTTCTAAGTACTAATAAATGGTAATTTTTGTTGTGTATCATTTTTTGAATTAAATAGGTTGGTGGGTGGAGCCAAATATACGATGGCCTAACCTTTGTGGTTGTGAGGGGAGCAGGACACGAGGTTCCACTGGTTCGCCCCCGACTTGGATTTATCTTGTTTCAACATTTTCTAAATAATTCGCCAATGCCAGCTCCACCTTAATTACAACAATTTGCTTATATATATATATATATATATATATATATATATATATATGTATGTTGATTCAAGTATTAATGCATTGGATCCACGAACCTTTTTTAATTATATGTATTTTTTTCTTAATCTCTTGGTGCTTGTGTAAGAGCTTTGTGTTCGTAAAAGGAAAGCAAACCCATCAAGAAGAAAGTTAAAGCACACACTAAAAGAGAGTAAACCCATTAATGGAAAAGAACTCAGACAAATGAGAGAGAGAGAGAGAGAAATCGAAGAGAGAAGGTTGGGAAACATAGAGAGAGATTTGAAATCGAAGTGTTTAAGCCACGATGTCGTTTAAGGTCTTAAGGACTTATATAAATAAAAGAAAAAAATAAATACTTTAATATGCATTTGATTAGCGCAAATTTTTTTAAGAAAGTTACAAGAAATTACACTTCATGAATTGGACATGAAATTTACAAGAAAAGACATTATTATAATTCCTAAAACATTCTCAATAAATCAATTTTTTCTTGTGATTTTGTAAAAAAAATTATGGAAAGTTAGGGCTTGTATGAATCTGTTTTTTTAAAACAGTTTTTAAAAATTCACAAAATAGAAAAGTATTTTTAGAGAACTATAAATGACATGAAAGCAGTTCATTTGTAACTCAGGTTTAGAAAACAATTTTTATAAAACTAATAAGGTAACAAGTTTTTATACAGTTTTCTGAAAATAGAGAACTATTCTCAGAAACACTAAACCAAACACGATTTAAGCAATTATGAATAATTACTCTCTAACAATTTTCTTTTTCTTGCTATCGAAACTCATAAAGTATTTAAAAAAATCATTTCTTTTCCTTTCCTTTCTTGATATTTTCATCTGATCAAATTGAATGTCAATTATCATTTCAGAAATTAGGTATTCAATCAAATATTTGGATAACAATTTAATGGCAATGTTTGTTTAACATAATAACGTCTGCAAATATATATTTATAATTTTATGTATTTATCTAAATTTGGTGAGCTTTGACTATTAAATAGTTTTTGCTAAATGATATCATATATACTAATATTTTTAATAGTTATTTGCTAAATAACAAATTCCAAGACTACTCCATGTATAATTTAATAAAGAAATTATCTAATCGAGATTTTGTTTAGTTAATTTCTTTCTTAATATTTCATCAATGTAATAATAATATATGTTTTTTGAAGTGGAATCAAAGTACTCAAAAAAAAATTCAAAAACTGAAGCAATTGTTCAAATTAATTTGATTCTCTATCAATATTTTTTCTTTCTCATATTAGTTTTTGATCTATTTATTTAGGTTGCATTTTTTTCATTGTTGGTTTTTCTCAAGGTGTATATACTACCAATAATATTAAAAAGAAAATTATATTACAATTTGTTTATAAATATTTCAAATTTAAATTACATAGTACAAATTTCATCCCTCCAAATTGAAATTTCTAGCTCAGCCTCTACCTGAGAGAATGTTGAGATGGTTGTATGGTTGTCTTCTGATAGCTTTTAAAGACTTTAAACCTCAAGCCCTCGTTCACTGAACTGTGCTTGACTAGTGGCAGTGGGCTATTGCCCTCGAGAATGTGTTGGGTTTGTGGCTCAAATTCAGATGCAGTAGTTTCTTTTTCTATTTTGAAAGACTGAAGACTTGTGAAATAAGGCTGAAGACTTGGGAAGTAAGTTTTATACTTCTATTTTAGAGTTGTGATTGATTTGGTAATTTCTTATTAGATAAGGTATGAGAATCTTTATTTAAGAAGGATTGGGTTTGGAGACTCTATAAATAGATGTAGGGTTAAAAGAAAAAGAAAAAGAGAGAGGAAAGATGTAAAGGGTTGGTGAGTGTTGTGAGGAGATGAGAGGGTATATGTAATTTCAGGGGGAAGATGCCAAGAGAAAGTGAAAGAATGTGTGTGGTAGGCATGTTTTTCGCGTGTCGTATATTCTCTTCTCAATTATAATGAAATATCTCTCTCCATGGACGTTGTCCTAAAGTTGGTTGAACCATATAAAATATTGTGTTGTGCGTGAATGTGTTTGATTATTATCTCCCTATATGCTTGTGTGATTGTGAATGTGATGATATGTTTCCGCTGTGTCGAACGAATGGGGATTTAATTCCCAACAACTAGTATCAGAGCCAATGGTGGGTCAGAGTCTGTGGTTAGTCTTGAAGATCAGAGTCGAAGATTGGTGGTGTGTCAGAGCAGAAGGTTGATCATGAAGAGTTATGGAGATATAATCAGAGCTGATGAAGATACGAAAATGATGACAGTGTGAAGCCCATGAGGAACAAGTCTTGGGATAAGCCGAAGGATGTTTGTTTTCAAGATGGGGGCAGGATGATGGTATGAATAAGAGAGGTTTGTTGTTTTCGGTCTAGAAAAGCAGTTAGTGAGAAAAGAAGAGAGTGTGGGGGTAGAGATGATGATGATTGATTGGTGGGTTGCCATGTATGAGCAATTGAACACCAATAGAAATAATGTGATGGAGTTCGATTCAAGGTGCAACTATAGAGGAGCGCGTTGATGGAATTTGAGCCAAGGTGTAGATTGTTGGGTTTGTGGCTCAAATTCAGTTGCGACAGTTTCCTTTTCTATTTTGGAAGCCTCAAGACTTGTGGAGTAAGGTTGAATACTTGGGGAGGAAGTTGTATACATCTATTTTAGAGTTGTGATTGATTTGGTAACTTCTTGTTAGACAATGTATGAGAATCCTTGTTGAAGAAGAAATTGGTTTAGAGATTCTATAAATAGAGGTAGGGTTAAAGGGAAAAGAAAGAGAGAGGGGAAATATGTAAGGGGTTGGTGAGTGCTGTGAGGAGAGGAAAAAGTATATGTAATTCTAGGGGGAAGATGCCAAGAGAGAGTGAAAAAATCCGTGTGGTAGGCATGTTTTCCGCGTATTGTATATTGTCTTCTCAATTATAATGAAATCTCTCTCTCCATGAATGTAGCCCCAAAGTTAGGTGAACCATGTAAAATATCGTGTTGTGTATAAATGTGTTTAATTATTATCTCCCTATAAGTTTGTGTAATTGTGAATGTGATGATATGCTTCCACTGTGTCGATTGAAGGGGGATTTAATTCCCAATAGAATACTCACCACGAAGACATGGATGGTCTAAAGGTGGCAAATGGGTTGGCACATAAAATAGACAAGTTTAACATCCTCATAACCTCTTATTTTAAAGTGTTTGAACCAAAACTCAAATCCAGAAGTTCTAAAATTTTCCTCTGCTCTTGCAAAATACAAGCCTATATTTTCACGTAAAGACAAAATGAAACCTTTTTTAGCCCAACAGTATAATCTCTCCTCCCTCAAAAGGGAGGTGAGTGTAGGCCTATAAACGGATCGGACTCAGATCGGATTAGGCCTGATCCGATCTGAATCCGATTATAGGCAATTCGATCCGATACCCCGACAGATTGTATATAATGAAATCTATATCCAATTTGTTATTAATAGGATATCTGATTGGATAATTTGATTCGAAAAGAATATAATTTAAAAAAAAAAATTTCAAAAGATATTAACAAATAATAATTAGGAAAAAAAATAGAGAAGCTTGAGAAGAAAAATAAAATATAAAGAAAAAATAGTAGCAAAGTAATTATTTGACATTTTATTAATGAAAATAATAAAAATAAGAGACAAAATAGGGAGAGGGAAGAAGAAGAAGGAAATAATGATAAAAAAATATTTTAATAGCGTGTAAATATTATATACTATAACATTAAACAATTTATTTATAATAAATTATATATTATATTATATCAGATTGGATTATTATCGAATCAGATTAACCATAATTCATATCCAATTTGTTTAGGTAACGGATTATCGGATTGGATGTCCAATCCATTTCCTATTTATTGGCTCGGATTTGAATCAAAATCCAATCAATTGACAGGTCTAGGTGAGGGGTTTCGTCCCGTCACGGGCAATTTGTGAAATGTGTGTGTGAGTACTTACCTAACAACAAAAAAATTGAAATATGGGGTTCGAGTTTCTATAAGTGCAAAGTATTTTATACCATATACCACTATAAATGCCACACTAGCACTACGACCACCGAGGGTAGTTTTGGTATTTTATTTTTTTATGTTAATTGATTTTAATGGAGCTGACTATGAATTAATGACAGGGCCACCTGGAGTAAAGTTAACCAAACCTCAGAAAAGGTTGACCATCATATTTAAAAAACTTTAATATAAAGGCAATTAGGCAAAACCTCAGGAGAGGTCAGAGTAATTTATCGTTCCTTTTAATGTATTATTTTTCAATATCTAGGTTGGTGGTTGGAGTCACGAATACAAGGGTTTGACCTATCTAACAGTGAGGGGAGCTGGGCACGAGGTTCCACAAGGCCACCCTTGGCTTGCACTGATCCTATTTGGCCATTACTTGAAAAATAAAACCTTGCCATCATACTGGAACTATAGATATATATGTACATATATATCTTTGAGTAGATTTTATAATATAATTGCTTATTTGATGTGTTATAAATTTTAATGGGTTAAGTGCCAAAAAGTGCATGTATATTAATCGTATTTCACTGTTACTAGATGAATAAGTAACGTTTCAAGTTTATTTTGTGACCTATATTTTTGTAATTGGCAATCTTTGGTATCAAAACTAAACATGATCGAGTTGTTATTCTTGATTTATATTCTTATAATTGATCATCTAACTGAAATCTCAAAGTGTACATGAAATTTTACACCAACCATGCCAATGATCTTCAAAGGCATGAAGCTTGACACTTCGGAACAAGACATCAATGCATTGAATCTGTTTATATTTTTGAGAGCACACACATTCACACTGAGTGATTTAGGATGAATCTCTTTGCTTGATTAATCTTTCAAAGACTGCTTCAGAGATTCTTATTGATCAATCTACTAGATTGATTTTTTCTATAATTGTTCGTTGGTGAGGAAGGAGAAGAAGATCGCACTAAGAAGGGGATATAATACTTGCTGAGTATTCATATCCTTCCAGTTACCCTTCTGCATGAATTGTGATGCTAGTCAAAAGTCTGCAGTAATTGGACGAGAGAGTCGCAAGAGTAAGCTTGAGGTATTCTGCATCAAGTTCTTGTCAGAGTGGAGTAGGTGTGAGTCTAGAACATAGTTTGTTGTACTTTGCTTTGACGATAGTGGTTTTGGTTATCTGAGGTTACAAAGCCACATATGTGATTTTTTTTCAATTTGGATTTTCTACGTATATCTGGTGTAATTATTTACTTTATTGCACTTTATTTATTTATTTACGTTGCGGGATTACTTTAATTTTTAGTTAGACTTAAAATTGGAATAATCTGAATAATTAAGCAAACGAGCGAGTAAACTTATTCACCCCCTCTAGGTTTTAATTTAACTTTCGCAACCGCTTCTGTATCGTGCAACTCACAATTAGTATCAATTCACTGTTCTTTAATTTGTGAGTAGTTACTTGTGAAAGTAATTTTTAAAATCAAAAAGTATTTTTGTTTGCAAAAATCATTATGGAATTTAGTATGAAAGAGGGTGGATTGATTTAGCGAACTCCTTTCTTTAATGGTTCAAATTATTCTTTTTGGAAGTCTCGCATGGAAGTCTTTCTTAAATCTGAAGATAAGAGAGTATGAATGTCTTCTGAGAATGGGTATAAAATTCTTACCTCTACTATTGATAGTGGAGATGCTATTGTAATTATGGAGAAGGATATACTACAAGAAAAAAAAATCTTTTAGGATAGACCAAAACCACCTCTAATGACTTTTTAAGGCACTCCAAGGTCCGTCCTCTATTAATGCATTATAATTACTTAGTTTTATTAAATGCGGCACGAATATTTTTAAAGGCGGTTTCTAACTGCTTTAATAATATGAAAAATGCCTTTAAAAGAATTTCAATTATTTAAAAACTAACTTTTCAGGTTAGTTATTGAACGTCTTAAAAAGTTTCAGTATTTAGGATAGTGAGTGATTGCCTTAAAAACTCTTTATTCAGGGAGGGAATGACCTGCCTTAAAATTTTATTATTATTTTTAAAAAAAAATATTTATTTTCTAATGACTTTTATCTCTCAATCCAAACCTATGCTGCCATACAATATCAATATTCAACTTACATCCATTCCTTTGAAATTCCTTCAAAGCTAACACATTCAAATCAATTAAAAACTAAAAATTCATCAATCACATTGAAATATTGTAACCATTAACAAATTTGTCCATATACAATGAACATTTAAGTGTTTTTAAAGGCAACTACCTATAACTAAACTTAAGCAAAATATTACAACAGCATATCAAAAGTTGACTAGTTTTAAGTAAACCAATGATGTTAAGAAATATTTTTGATTTAAAGAGGAGAGAACTTAAGTAGGAAAGTTCAGCCCTGTAGTGTAAGCACAAGTCTCAATTGCAAAACATCCAATCAATGAAGGATTGAGCTCAAAAACATGCAAATCAATACATAAAATTAAACAAAATTTCTTAACAGTAATGAAAAACTCCATCTACTGATGAACAATAGCTAAAATAAAAATAAATTAAAGGTACATCAATTACGAATTTATGAGTGCAAAAATTTCCAAAGATTTCACTTTTCCATTAGGGATTTTTTAGTTTTTAATTGTTCCTCGACGTTCGAGTCAACTGTTCCTCGACGTTCGAGTCAACTGTTCCTCGACATTCAAGATATTTATAATGTTTTTCTACTTCAACCAAGAAAAGAAGAAAGCACTTTCAGATTAATGTCGATTAAAGCTTTAAAGAATGGTCATGCATCTAATGATAATAATTTACAGTGTTGTATTGTGTAGGAAAAAGATGATCATATATATACTTTTACAGAATAACATCTTTACCATTCACAAACTTTAGATGCAAACAGGGACAAAACTCCAAGATATTAACAAACTTCAGATGCAAACCAAATGCTGCTTTTGACCAACTATAATGAGCCAAATCACCAAACAAACTGATAAATGCAGCAAAAGACGAGCATATATATATATATGCTTTCATAGAAGGAACCGAGTTTTTGATCTAATTTCTATTTCAATTAAACTCACTAGATATTAGATTATTTACTTTAAGTGAAATGAAGTAAAAATATTTTATCGTCCAATAACTTATTTTGAAGGTCGAGCTGCAAGTAAACAATCATTATATTTTTAGTATCAATGGAATTAGAAATAGAAATAGAAATGGTGCCATTGGAAATATCTCATTATAAACTAAAATATCACGATAATGGAATAACTCACAATCTGCTCTTTCAACATTTTCAATAGTGGGGACACTTTGTGAAACATTGGGCCATGATTGGTTGTTAGCATTTTGTGTCTACCATGAGAAAAAGTAAAATAATTATGACATCATTCTTTATAAAAATGATGACAAAGCATTCTTATTTTCACTTCCCCACAATGATATAAACTCTTGCGTCTATTCCCTTATAAAAAGAAATAGACAAAAATTTTTGTAAAGTCACAAAAACAGGATAGCAGCCCAGAGGACAACCAATCAAAACTAATATAGATGGAAAAATCACTCTATTTGATTCATGTTTTCTATGGTACATCTGCCATTTATTTGTAAAATACAGGTTTGAATGGTTCATACTAATATTTTTAATCCTCATATTTTTAATAGAGAAGTTTGTCGTTCTTCTCTCATGGATGCAGGAAATTTGCCAGAGCATGTAAACCTTGTCTTATTGGAGTGTATTCTTTTCATTTTATTTTTCTTTCAATGGCATTGCATATTTGTTGTGTGAGATATTGGACGATTAATTCCCAACATGAATGGGCTACTGTACTCATATAATGAAATTTAATTACACTGAATTTTCTCTTAATATCATCTCAGTAGTGGTCAAGCTTGAAACAAACTATCAAATGCAGATGGAGTATTATGGTGTGACTTCAATCCCCTTTTACTTGAAGTCCCAAAAGTTACCAAAGTATATAGGTTGGCATAAGAAACAAGCAATAGAAAACAAGTGAAGAAAAGAAAATTGTGCTACTAAATCAAATGAAGTTAACCATGGTTGGCATTAAATAAGTGAAGAAGAGAAAATTTCATATTCACCATCTCATCTTATTTTTGTTTCCTTTCTACTCGTAAGTACAAAAAATTTGCTAAATTATATAGGTCATGAAAACAAAAAATGTAATTAAAAATGCATGTAAATAAAATATATACTCACAACATGCTCCTCCGATAATCGATTGGCAACAAACTCTTGCCACTCCTCCATTGAGTTTACATTATCGAGTTTCATTAGGGTAATGGCTCGTTGATTATTTCTCATAGACAACACATTATTTGTTATTGTGAATTTGTGTCTATGTCATGCCTTTTCCATCACCCCAAATGATATATTTGCACGACAGTCGGCAACATTGAATCTTAGCAATATGAAAATGATATAATAGCTAACAGTTGTAATAATACATTTGACACTTACATAATACTATATTGAAGGGTCTTTTATTTTAGAGTTGAAAATGAAAACATATATTTATGTTTCATAGTAGAAAATAACATGTCACTTGTGCTAGTATTGGGTATTTCTATTATACATATCATTATACGTGTTACTCAAAAATTGTCCCTAGACGGGGGGTGAATAGGGACTTTAGGCAAATGATAGAACTTTTTTGATTTAACTTGTTTTAACAAAAGTTAGCTTGATTGAACTTTTGTCAAACACTTGATGAGTTTATGTATTCAACAAATGGGAATGAGAATTTTCTATCTATAAGACTCTTATGCACTTAAATGATCTAGTGGATACAACAAGTATAAGTGCTCATGTAAGTGCAATATATCATATTTATAGTGTGTGGAAATGTTGATTGCACATTTTATCAAACACATAGTATGCAACTTGATTGAAAATGAATAATCAAATAAATACTCATTCAATCAACATACTCCAAACATTCATCCCATCTTTCTTATATGAATTAAAGCTTATGGAATTTAAACAAATGAAATGCTATCAAGTTAAGGAGTTTAAGGATAAAGAAATGCAAGCCAAATAACACCACGATATTTACATGGTTCGACACCTCCGGCCTACGTCCATGCCTCAAGAGCTCCTCTTGAGGTTTCCACTATGAAACTTTCTTTAAGGGTGGAAAACAAACATTTACAATTACTAAGTCCAACACTTGGGTTTCTTTGCTCCGGTGAACACTTCACCAAGATATCCTTGCCAAGTGCCCAACTTGAGCTTCCTTTCACTTTTGATGTCTTAAGTGAGAACCATTACTCACTCTAATAGGTGGAGAGTGCTATCCAATCCACTCATTATTAGGTTGAATGAAACCTCTCTCTTTTCGAGTTTAGAGAAAACCCTTACAAAGCTTTTTTAAGCTACCCATGCTAAGAGAACCTTTTGGTCTTCCTCTTAAATAGGATAAATAAGATTTAAGTACAATAGAGAATATCCCTCAATGAATAGATATACCAATCATATCTTTCTCAAATTTAGAGTTACAATTGATGAATCAATATGAAAGCTCAATTCTAGAATGATGAATGGAATACCACAATGAATTGATCTTTGAAAGAATATGTTCAAGTATGGTGACTATCTCTATAAAATATGACTTTTAAGCTTAAGGATAGATTCAACCAATAATGGATGATCAACTATTGGTGTAGTGGTCTCTCACACATGTAAAATGCAAATGCAAGGTATATTTATAGTCTCTTTAAGAGATATGACCGTTTTGCAGCTGTTGGGAGTTGTTGGGAGCATTAAATGACCCAAACTAGTTATTAGATCTGAATTCAACATAAAGAAGTCACCTCAAATATTTTTGAGGTGCCTCAAAGTGCATTTTGAGGCACCTCATAAATTTTGAGGTGGCTCAAAGTGTAGTTTGAGGTGGCTCAAAAAGTCTTCTAGAAAACTCAGTTTTCTTCTGTAACTTTAAGCTGACTTAAACTCAAGTTTGAAGTGCCTCAAAATTTTATAACCTTTAAAGAATTATATGTCTGAGTATGGGTGAGAACTATGAGTCATGCTAGGTCTTTTTGGTTTATAATTGACTTATTTCAAAATAGTTAAAAGACCAAGATATGATATGAATGAAATGTATCATGGTTTTGTCATAGAAATGAGTTTTTCAAAAGATGTGACACGCTTAAACCAACTCAAGTCATCAAAGCCCTTATGAATCACTTTGATTCAAGTTCCTTGACTTCAAAACTTCACTAAATATGAATATTAAGTATTAAAGATATTCCCAATTGGAGGTGATCTCAATATTACCTAAGACTTTTCATGATTTAAACATATAAGGTCAAAGTCTTATTGCTCTAATTCCTAGAGTTTATTCCAAATGATATGATTGAAATACATGGTCATAGTTATAACTTAATAATTGAGTTCTTCTAAAGTTTATGAAAGCTCGAACTAACTCAACCTTAGTAAATGCCTCGTAATGTTATCAATGAAGTTCATGGTCTATTACTTATGGATGATATGAATGATATGCATTGGTCCTAGAGCTTTCATGTGAATATATCAAAGTAACTTTATAATAAATACAAGCACTCACCCAAGACTAGCCTACTTAAATAATACAATATTATTATTTTAAGCTCTTGGTTCCTACATCATTTTGGGAGAGAATTTTAGAGGGGTGATTGTAGTTATATTGTTTCGCGAATTCAAATAATACAATATTATTTCTAACTATACCGTTTCTTAACAAAAAAAATTGTGTTGGACTGTTTTTTAATAGAGACAATGTAGTTATATTGTTTCTAACCTTTTTGTCATTGAATTGTGTGCTTTTACCTCAAACACAATTAATGATATAACCGATAGAAAAAGCTACATTTCCTAAACTAACACAACAAAATGAAATTTTAATATTTTCCCTTCAATGAGATCTTAGGATTACAATTGATTTGGTGTATACTGCTCCTTGGGTTCATCAAAGAGCGGTTGAACACTATTGTATGTGTATATATATGTGTGTGTGTGTGTGTGTGTGTGTCTACTTGGAAAAAAGTTTTGGTTGTTATTGTGCTTATGTTTATATCACATAATAAATGCAAATATATATATACACACAATTTTATGTTTTTATGCAAATTTGGTGAGCTTTAAGTATTTAATAGATTAAAAAATTTAATGACAGCGTCAATGAATTTTCACATGAACTCCCAAGAGAGTTTTCACATGAACTCCAATTTTAATTTTAGTGATATTTTTTTGTAAGCTCATGCATTCAGTTTGAATGAAGAAAAACATTAGCTCTTATGTTGTATTTGGTATGCAAAAATAGAATGAAATACGATTGGGAATGAAATGGAATGGTCATTCTCATTTTATTGCTAGGTTGCAAATATGAAATGAAGTAGGAATGAAATAAATTTTAAATCAAATTATCCAAAATAGCCCTCCTAGTGACAAATAAACTAAAATAACAAAGGTGTGATAGTAGAAGAAGGTAATGATGTGGAGGTGGTGGTGGTGTGGTGGTGGAAGTGGTGAAGGTGGCGATTTGGAGGTGGTGTGGTGGTGGAGAGATGTTGTGATGTGGAAGTGGTGATGGAGGAATGTTACAATGTCGAGGTGGTGGTGGCAGTGGTGTGGTGAAAGTGGTGGTGGAAAAAGGTGGCGATGTGGAGGTTGTGTTAATGCGATGTTGTGGCAGTGGTGGTGGTGGAGGAAGATGGCAATGTGAGCAGTGGAGGTGGTGGGGTAGTGAAGACGGCGATGGTGGTGGTGGTAGAGGCAATGTGGTGGCTGTGGGGGGGGGGGGGCAGTGGTGGAGGCGGCATCAGAGATGGTGGTAGAGCCGATGGTGGTGGTGGTAGAGGCAGTGGAGGTGGTGGGGGTGGTGATGGTGGAGGCGGCAGCAATGGTGGTAGAGCCGGTGGTAGTGGTAGTCTTAGAGGTGGTATGGTGGTGGTAGAGGTTTTGGTAATATGAATTTTTTTTCTTAATCATACTAGGAATGGATTGTCCATTCCATAGGTTTAACTATAGAATGAGTTCTTATTCTTGGGAATAGATTTTATTCCGAGGGAATGACCATTCCCACCTTAAAATTCATACCAAACAAAAGAATTTCATTCTACTCCTGCGTACCAAACGTAGCATTATAGCATTACTTTTTTTAAAAAAGAAAGTGAGCTAAGATATATATATATGCATATATACATATATATATATATATATTCTTTCCCAAATTATAATTTTCTCATCATACGTATCCACATTCAACTCGTTTTCCTTTTTCCTTTTCCTTTTTTTTTTTAAAAAAATTACTTTTTGGTCAAAGTTAAATTATCAATAATTCACTTCTTATTCATTTTCTTAAATGGGATTGAAGTGAAAATTCTCAACATGCTCTCTTTAGAGAGCATGTTGAGCTCAGTTTGAGTAAATCCCTCTATTTGATTGATGAGAAAAAATAAATAAAGATTATTGTTGTGATTCACTGGAGCTGAGGTAGGGAGAACCGCGGGTCCGCCAATAATGCTCCATGTTATTGTGGAAAGGCCGACCTTATGGGCCTTGAAAATTGTCTCGTTTGGAGCTTGGAAATGCAAATTTAGGCCCAAGTTAAGCCTGAATCCAATCCAACAACCTTGTTCATGAACCGTCATGAACAGCCTACCGCAGAGAATATATTTACAATTCACAATTTATTTTTATTTTTATTCCTTATTAAACATTGGGATAGAAAGAACTTACTAAAGTAACTTACCAAGTCAAAAAGTTTCTTTATGCAGAACTTGTATGTATGGATTGTTAATATCCTATAACTTAGAGAGGTGTATGGATTCTAACCATTAGGGGTGATTACAAATCAAATTAGGTATCAAATTTAATTGATTCAGTCTTAACAGATTGGTAAAAATTAAATTTGATTCAATTTATGAGAAAGCTTTAATTCGATCTGATCCACAAAATATCGAATTGGAGTTTTCCAAACAACTTAAAAAAAAATTCTCTTTTTTAACCAAGGCCCAATAGATGAATTATAAATTTATCAACAATACTTCATATATTTAAAAATAATAATGAAAATAATCATTATAACTAATTTAAATCACTATAATGAAAAAGAATCATTATATATAATATTTATATATGTTATATTCCTAACGGATCGAATCAGTTTCTGAGACTCTAATTTGTAATCCGATCCGACTCTTACGAATTTGTAATGCATGAATCTGCCATTAAATTGTTGGATTGAAAATTTGATCCGAGTGTAGATCGAATCAAATCAAACTCTTGAATTAGCAAATGAAATGAACACCCCTACTAACTCTTGAATTAGCAAATGAAATGAACACCCCTACTAGTTATGGCTAGCACAACTACTAACCAGGAGATTAAGCATGTTTAAGCTCTAAATAGAAATGTTTCATTAAAAATATCACATAGTTTTAAAGTGGAAGGTTAAGAGATTAAGTCCCATTAAAAAAATAATAATAATAGGAAGTGTGTGAAAGGGCTACTTGGGCTCTTTTATTTCATTGTTGTGGGGGACAATCCACCTTAGTACATAGGAAGCGGATACAGGATACGGGTACGATATGACATGAATATGGCGATACAGAAAAAATTTAAAAATACAGAACACGAACACGGTAAGAATACGATTATAAAATAATAATATAATAATATAGTATATATTCATTATTCAAAAAAAAAAATTACATTACAAAAATACTTTAATTCATTGTCAAACAATCATTAACCAAACAAACTTATAAACAAAAATAGACAAAGAGATTAAAATAGATTAAAGAACCAAACTTATTTAGTTATCTACATATATTTAGCTCACATTATTATTCATAATTCTGTAATACCCCGCTCCAACACATGGTATGATATTGTCCGCTTTGGGCCTGAGCCCGCAGGGTTTTTGCTCTTGGGTTTTACCCCAAAAGGCCTCATATCATTTGAAGAGAACATACTACATATAAGAACATCCCCTTTTCCACACCCAGGCGATGTGGGATTGAGCACCCCGTACCCTGTCAGTGTGGTAGCTCAGCCCAGTGTCTATCTTCGCACCCGCCCACTCACACCCGTCCACAAGGGTTACTACAATCCACCCCCCTACGAGGCTCGATGCCCTCGTCGGCACACTTCCGGCTGGGTTCAGGCTCTGATACCAACTGTAATACCCCGCTCCAACACATGGTATGATATTGTCCGCTTTGGGCCTGAGCTCGCAGGGTTTTTGCTCTTGGGTTTTACCCCAAAAGGCCTCATACCATTTGAAGAGAACATACTACATATAAGAACATCCCCTTTTTTCACACCCAGGCGATGTGGGATTGAGCACCCCGTACCCTGTCAGTATTCTTTTTAAAAAAAGTTGAATATACATCATTGCTACAAAATATTTGATGTGTATGAGTGTCCGACACCTAAAAAATATGGATATTGATACAGGACACGAGTACGATACGATACAGGTATAGCGATACTACAAATTTAAAATAGGATACGGGTACAGACAGGATACAACAATATAAAGATAATAAATTATATTTTTATATACGCAAAAACATGAGTTATTAACATTTTTTTATAAAATATTATCATTAACAAACAAAATAAGAATTAAGAGTCATTGTTTAATTAACATGAATAAATTTTGTACTAAATCATGATATGTATTTTAACACTTTTATTTTAAATGAATTTTAAAATTTTGTTAACAATTATAATATCATATTATTATTGGAAAAATTATATTTTCATGTTCAAAACTTGTTAAAAATGTATTTTGAACTATTTGAGAAATATCAAATGTGTGTTAGAAATAAAAATATATATTTAAAATTATAAATAATTTTAAGAAGTATTGAACAAATATCAAAAAATATTTCAATAGATCAATATTGAATATAGGCACAATACAAATGCGTTATTTTTTTGTAAAACTACCTATGTTTTTTGGTGGGACACAAATACTCCCACCTCAAAAAAAAAAAAAAAAAAAAAATTGTCCATACTTTTTAAGTGAGACACTTAAACAGCATCCCAATCTCAACTATGCAGCGTAATAAATTTTCTTTGTCTAGCGGCTCTTTTTCCCATGCCTACGTTCTTTGAGATGATGGTGATGGCAAGGCAGGCCCGACTTCCTGAGCAAGTTGACTATAATAATGGTGATGGCAATTGTTATGGTGAATTCAATAAAATTGTACTTATGTACTCCTTTCTTTAGTAATTGAAAAGAAAGCATATTAGTTAACCAAACATTTTATTTGTGTTTTATTTTAGTTTATTAAAATTAAAAAGATTTTTTTTTTTATCCTGACCAACGAATTTGAGTATGTAATGGGTACAATTTTTATTTTATTTTTAATGAGAATGCAGTGTTTGGTAAGGATGTTATTGTATTCCATCAGTTAGTACTATAATTAGCATGGCATTAATTAAAATTAGCAAGTAGTTTGTATTTGAAAGAGTATTATGGTGAAGTACATAGTAAGTAACAAGGCAGTCTTGGTGTCTTTGGTCGCTTTAAAACTAATGGAGCCCTAGAGAGAATTCAACAAGAATTAAACAAAGCAAAGAGGATAGAAAATAGGATAGTAAAGGGTTTTAGTTAAATTAGTAGTCAAAAAAGGGTTTTGTCATCATTTTAAATAGACAATTTTTTATCATGAGCTCTGGTTTGAGGGAAACGAAATTTTATTAGTTAAGAATTATTGAAACTAAGGGATTTAATTAAAATATTGCTCAAACTAAAAGAGTGTAAGTGATGTTTATAAAAATAAAAAATAAAAAATAAATTGCAGTTTTCAAAAGGAGCCAATCCCCCCTCTCCCTCCCCGGTCTGGGTGGGAAGCCAAAAGCACCTCAATGAGTAGTATTTATGGGTGTATAGCCTCAAACAATCCTATTTCTCTCTCTCTCTCTCTCTCTCTCTCTCTCTCTCTCTATATATATATATATATATATAGCCATAGGAGTTCCTGCAACTCCCAACTTGATCATGATAATTATGGATCAACACTGCAAGAGCTATTCTTCTTGTTTGCCAAGTGTTTGTGCCATTGTTATTTTGTTAGTGTCCTTTGCTACAGTTGCAGCCGGCGATTATTACACTAAAGAGCAAGAAATGGACAAGGTGACAGACTTGCCAGGGCAGCCTTCAAATGTGGACTTCTCTCAGTACTCCGGCTACATAACGGTGGACCCACCGTTTGGCCGGAACCTATTTTACTGGTTGATTGAGGCTCCGGCCAGCAGGGAGCCAATGTCGAAGCCACTTGTTCTGTGGCTCAGTGGTGGCCCTGGTTGCTCCTCTGTTTCTTACGGAGCCTTTGAGGAAATTGGACCTTTTCGGGTTCGTCCTGATGGCAAGACTCTCACTGTCAGCCCATATGCTTGGAATAGAGGTATTGATTTCTTTTCTATGTCAAATTTCACAAATTCAAATTTTTTGAGTTGGCTTTCAATCTGATAAACCAACTAAAATTGCTTCTCTATGTCTGAGAGAGTTATTAATGTTAGTTGAAATCATATAAAGTAATTGAATACTCTAAACCCTTTAATGGGTTATACTTTATCATTAAGTTCTCTCTTATTATACAAATCAAATTTCTATCAGTATCAAATGGAATCTAAAAAACTAGTAGAGCAATTCTAATGTGTTTAGGCTCCCCTGTTATGGAGGATATGGAACTTTTTCTTTTTCCCTCTACCAATTTATATATATATATATATACACTCTTTTCTAACATTTATTATAATTACTTTTCTCAGAGGCCAACTTGCTTTTTCTTGATTCTCCGGCTGGAGTTGGTTTCTCGTATTCAAGGACTCAATTTGATGTAATGAATGTTGGAGACAACAGAACTGGCATGCCCCTCTCTCTCTCTGTTTCTCTTTATATATATATATATATATATATATATATATTATGTGTGTGTATATGCAGTTTGTATCAAACATTGATCGACTGTATTTTGGACTGCAGCCGAAGATTCCTATACGTTTCTTATCAAGTGGTTTGAAAGATTCCCTCAATACAAGCACAGGACTTTTTACATTGCTGGAGAAAGCTATGGAGGTTTCATATTGGACACACACACCACACACACACACACACACACACACTCACACACATATATACACTTGACTTACTATCACATATGATCATGTTTAATTATATAGGTCATTACGTTCCTCAGCTATCTCAACTTATAGTGCATAGGAACAAAGGCATCAAGAATCCTATTATTAATTTCAAAGGTTTCTTGGTAAGTCAACCTATATATATATATATATATATATATATATATATATTAACACTTTTTAACAAATCTATTTCAATGTTTCTTAACCTTGTTACAATTATTAATCAGGTAGGCAATGCCCTTCTTGATGACTATTACAATAATATTGGTACATTTGAGTTCTGGTGGAACCATGGTTTGATATCTGATTCTTCATATGAGTTAGTAATCAAGTCTTGCACAAATGAATTGTTTATACATCATAGCAAACAATGTAATCAAGCTATGTCTCTCATTACTCACGAGGCTGGGATTTGGGCGGTTCGGCCCTTTGGGATGCTGAATGAGTACAGCATGTATAGCAGATATTGTGAGGAAGCTGGGAGTCTTGGGCATAACTTCAGTCCACTGGTAACTTCAATCTCTCTTAAATACGTACTGTTTGCCTTCTCTCATGTATGTGTGTGTGTGTGTGTATATATATATATATATTCACATAACATCATGTTCAAAAATAGCTATGGACTTCTGGAGAAAACGATGGGACTTGCGTTGTGAAGTACACAAAAATGTACTTGAATAGGTTCGATGTGCAAAAGGCTCTTCACGCAAAGATACTTCATCCATACACAACTTGCAAGTAAGTGTTCTACCGAGTGTTCTTTTTCTTTTCTCTCTCTTTATTTAAATTCTTTTTTTTTTTAAATAAAAAGAAAATTTTGTTTTTATTGTAAGTGTAGGTTCAAATAACCTTTTTCAATTATAAATTTTTTTTTTTTTTGAAAAATTCGGAATCTGAAATATATATACATGGGACATTTTTATGAAAAGAGAAGTAACTCAAATTGTGAAAAATTGTTTTTAGAAAATAATCAACTAAGAAAATTTCGAACTGTTCTGTTTCTAAAACAAAAAACAATTACAGTATAAGAAAAGTGACCAAACAAGACCTCAATTTTGTTTTTTTAATAATGTCAAGTTGACTATTAAATATGTGGAGTACTATGAGGAGTGATTTATATTAATCTTTACAGTGGTGATTTGAGAAATAGCTATGGGGATTCCTCAAGTTCCGTGCTTCCTATATTTGAGGAACTTATAGGAGCTGATTTCAGGATCTGGTTACACAGGTAACCCTTTTTTCTCTAGTAGAGTGGACAATATTCATCAATCTTTTTATTTATTTATTTGAATGTTAACTGTAAAAATTGATCTTTAAATAAAAGTTAAGAAAAAGGATATTATTTATCCATCTTGTATTTATTTACTTTAATTTTTTATTATCAACTTTAAGAATTTAACTTTGGATGATGGATATATCCAACCATTCCTTGGACAATTGTTACTTAAAATTCCTCTTAAAAGAGAAACAAAGAATTAAACGTTAATCTTGAATTCTGCGAACAGCGGTGATACGGATCTTGTTGTTCCATTGACTTCAACTCGATACTCCATTAAAGCTCTAAATCTAAAGACCATTAAGAATTGGCACGCCTGGTACGATGACAAACTACAGGTTAGTCACTATTATTTAAAATGAGAAATTTTATACATATATTAAACATGTTTGATTGTGTGTGTATTTGTAGAAAAATCTATTTTTGGGTAGTAGTAAATGGTAATTTTTGTTGTGTATCTTTTCTTGGATTAAATAGGTTGGTGGGTGGAGCCAAATATACGAAGGTCTGACCTTTGTGGTTGTGAGGGGAGCAGGACACGAGGTTCCACTGGTTCGCCCTCGACTTGGATTCATCTTATTTCAGCATTTCCTAAAAAATTCGCCAATGCCATTTGCACCATTTTAATTACAACATTATATGTATATATATATATATATGTTGGTTCAAGTATTGCATTGGATCCAAGAACCTTCTTTAATTATATGTATTGGTGCATGTGTAACAGGTTCTTGTTTGTTGTGTTGTTTTCCTAATCTTTTTGACAGAGTATCTTTTGTTTGTAAGTAGACACTTTATATACTCGCTCTGTTCTATTTTAGTTGTCCACCTTGAAAATCTGGGACGGATGGAGTATATTAGTACAATTTATCTTACCCAAATTTAGGAAATAAAATATATCATTCCATAGTCTTATGTGGTAACAATTTTTTTTGCAAATGGTTATTTTCATCATGTTTTATAGAAAAAAAAAACTATAATTCTTTCCATGAAATGAGAGTCACTTTTAAACTTCAACCAATAGATAATGGGCTGGTGTCACAAGGGGTCAGATTAAATTACATATTTTTGTTTCTGTGATGGCATTAGAGCAACCCTCATCTTCCTCTACCTTAGTCTCAACCAACACTCTTGGTGCTTAGGACACACACCAAGACACACTCGCACACACAAAAAGGTTAAGTAGTAGAAGTGAAAGGGAAAAAACATAACATTTACAGAAGTCTTATGACTCCCAACCTCATATTATATGCACAAGAACAATACAAGAAAATTCTGGCCAAGGTCTGCAATAAACATGCAATGGCACACCAATGTCAACCCTTCCAAAGTGTGTATAACTCTTAATTATGTTTTCACTCTAGAAGTCATTTTCTCACTACAATGCCCATCAAGACTATATATAAGCACTCACAAAACTACCTATACAGTCCACAATATTGGTGGATGACACCCCATTCACCGAGGGTTATGCTGGAACCTATCAACACATGTTACCTTGCCTTGGTGGTTGCCAACACTATGTCATGTCTCCTCATATTTAGCATCATGTGGAGAACTGCTAGAATTGTTGTGTGTTGGCAAGCTAAGAGATTGCCACATTACAGAGTTGGTTGCTAGTCTTCCCCCACTTTCCCATAATATAGCCATATATATGAAAGGTGGTCAGCAACACTTGAGCCCACTTGGATTTGCTGGAGTCTTCCACACCTTGCCAAGTGTCATGATAACTGCCCACACTAAGCTATGTCTCCCAATTCTCTACAATATGAAAGAACAACCCTCAATGCTTGCAACTACTATGTGTTGTCAGCCTTCAAAATGTGCCACCTGTCATAGGTGTTTGTAGCACAGCCCCACATTCCCACCATGTATGCACATGTTATGGAAGGTGGTGCTAACCACTCATAAATAAAACGAACCAAATACTAACCATGTCTTTGCATGCCACTTGTCCGTCAAGTGTTAACCAGTGACTTTGATCATGCCCAGCCCAAGTTATGGTCCATGCTACCCATATTTAATTTAGCCAACCTGATTGGGGCTTAACCCATGCCAAGCCAAGCCCTTGCCACGTGGTTCACGCCAATGTCCACTCCTTGATCAAGTCCAAACTAAGCCAATGAGTTTGTCACTACCTTGATCTGTTGGTGTATGGTTTGAACCATGCCAACCAATTTATGTTCGTTCCCATTATGTCGTGCCCACAGGGGGTTGAGTCACAACTAAAAGACACCATGCATATATTTGAGCCACCACCTTGCCCAATGGTAAGTTTGCACACTTATGGGCCAATATGCACGTGGCATGCCTACCATGTGCATGACTTGGGACTCACCAGCAAGGTGGTGCACAACCATGACAAAGGCATGTTTGGTGTGCTCCCAATGTTTGCTTGGTGCTAGGCTTGCTAAAGCCTAGCCAAGTGGGCTTGGGTGTCGGAGGGTGGCAATGAGACTATCCATACCCCCTTATATATGCAAAATGAACATTTAGCATTCTGACAACAACAAACATCACCTATGTCTGAAGAGTCATAATGCTAATTGATATATATGGGTATTTCCAAAATTCACCAAACTTGAGGAATGAGTTTCAAATGACTTTAGGATACTATAGTATTTTTTCTAAGTCAAAATTCACAACTTTGATTTTCACCATATTTACAAGGATGTCACTGTTGCACGCTGTGGCATACTGACAGCCCTCTGCACCTACGAAATGTTGTCAATAGCCTAGCCATGGGCATTCCATAGCATTCCTTGATGCAGGATAGAATGTTAAAGGTCTAACAAACCACCCCCACTAAAAGAATATGACGTCCTCATTGGAGCATCATGAACTATTGCAAGTTATATTGATGCCTGCAACTCTAGCATGTTGACGCCGACTAACCCAAATGTTGTAGACCACGAACCCATACTACTCATGATCAAATTTTAACAACTCTGCTGCCAATAAACTCCATTGCTTGGCTAAAAAATAGCTCTGCACATTCTATCACTACACCTATAATCTATCAAAAAGCCCCATCCATGTCACCTCAAGATAATGTTCTCATCACTGAAAGGACTCCCTAACATACCTTGGATTCTGTCTTGAACAGCAATCCCACAAAATAATGCGAACTCCACTACCATCATAATAAGGGAATATGGTCTTCTGCACTACCTTCCCTGTAGTTGTTGCATCGACTTTGCACACACCTCACTTTTTTAATTTCAGGCCCTCAGCCTAAATATTTTCCACTAAGATCAGTGGGTTGACACGAATTGGAATTTTAGTGTTAAAGTCTTCCTCCTCAGACTCTTGGGCAGTTAAGGCATTAAGTGTTTTCTCTTTCTTTGGACAGTCTCTTGCCTGGTGTGGTCTTTTACAAATGAAACATCTAGACTTAAACTTTTGTTTCTGTTGCTGATTTGATGCTTCAACCTTCTCCTTATCTTTCTCTACACAATTTTTATTGGCCTTGTAAAAAAACTTCCCATTCTTCTTTGACTTACTATAAACAGAGTCAAGTTTCTCAAGTCATAGATCCACAAGACTGTCTGCTGCAATAATGACATAAAGGAGGTCATGAACACCATGCCTCCACAACTCAATTTGTGCCTATGATTGTAAACCTGCCACAAAATTAAATAACTTGTCCTCCCTAGAGAAGTCTTTGGTATCCAAAAACAAAGACGTAAAATCTTTCACATACTCGTGCACATAACCCGTGTGCTTGAGTTTTTGCAAATCATCTCAAGCCACCCAACCCGAGTTAGTTAAAAGAAATTTCTCTCTCAGTTGTTTCCACAGATCTGACCACGATCTGATTTGTGGTTTGGACTCGTCCTCCAATCAAGTCTGCCACCATAATTTTGCATCACCAGTCAAGTACATGCTAGTGATTGTGACACTGTCATCTTCTGGAATGTGAGCAACCCAAAGATACTGCTCGATGTCCCATAGAAAATTCTCAAGTTCCTTGGCACTCCGTTTACCACCAAATGGTTTTGGCTCTGGAATCTTGATTTTGGAGGTTAACTTCTCACCAGCAAGGGTCTAATTCTGTTGGGCTTTCTTCAGCAAAGTCACTTTGCCCTCTAATTCCTTTAAGCTCACCTTGAAAACTTCTTTCAAAGACAGAATATCGCTGGTCATATCAACAAGCTTTGAGTTTGTCTCAAACACAAACTTACCAAGTTTAGTGTGTAGAGTTTGCACCTCCATAACAATCTGTTCCGCTTGAGCTGTCCAGGAAGCAACATCATCAGATAGAGGAACACCAACAATTTCCTTCAAATGAGAAACACAATCTCGAGTTGTTTCGACAATATTAACTTCTGCCATCTCGAATTGAATGCGCTTTGAATTAGCAAGATTGAGCCAATCTGGCTCTAATACTAACTATCACGAGCTTAGATTTTGTGCGCAGCAGCACGATCCGTGTGGCAACCCTGGGCACTTGCCCTGGGGCTCAGCTTTACACGTCCTATTTTCATAGATCACATGTTGACTGGTTTTGACCTGTTTTGGCCTCATCAGGAGAACAACTCCAGTTCCCAACCAGTTTGTGCAGGGATAACCAATTATCTTCATAGTCAAGTTCCTGACTAATGACAAGCTCCCCAAACTCAACTGGGTCGACTTGCCTAATTCTGAAGTGACATCCTCATATGCCCCTGCACGCGACGCCCCTTCTCTGGAACCACTCTCAGGCCTTTGTGTCCCTATGCCAGCCAACATATGCTTCACTGCGTTGTCATGATGGATGAAAGAAAACCCGTCTAACAGCTGGCCATTAGGCCTGGCAAAATGGACAGGTTAGCCTGACTAATCCAAATCTGGTCGAATCAAATATTAGTTAATGGGTTGACCTGACCCATATTAAACCTGCTCATATTTGATCCGGTCCTAACCCGTTCATTTTGCCAGGCCTAATGGCGAGCCATTTGCAGAATCTAATGTCTCTCTGCCTCCTCTTAGCGATATTACCTGCATCATTATTGAATCTACCCATGGTATTGGCCGCGAAATCACCAGGACAATATTTTTTCTTCTCGAGTTCTTTCACCTTTCTCCAGTATAGAAATGTTATTTATGTGGCTTTACACTTTACTGTTAGTCTTTCTGTCTCTTGTTATTTGATTGGAAAAACTTGATGTACTGTCCAATTATAGGTTAAAACTTTGCATAAATTCTTTCTTTTTTGATCGCTAGGAAAAAGACACAATAAAATAGTATGTATGTTCTTTAAATTATAAAACGAAATATACGTAGATCTTTTGATTTTTATTTTATCAGCAATTGCAAACTTAACCTATAAAATTTTCTTTTAAATATAAAAAGGTATGATGGTAAATTCATTAAAATAGTTTCATTTCTTTTATTTCTCCGAACATGATTACTATCATTTCCTTTCTTTTCCTCCTTAATCAATCAAACATTATGAGAGGTTAAGTTTATTGAGTAATGTTACAATGAGGGAGCTCTCATAACTTGCCATCAGCTCTCCCTCAAAATAAATATTTTTAAACACAAAAAAAATATAACCATGTAGTCAATACTAAAATCATCTCACACAAAATATACTAAATTGAATTTATAGGAGACGGTCAAAGTTTGATGTAAAAAAATGTAAAGGAAATAGGATGTGAAACTTTGACCGTCTCTTATAAATTTAATTTATTATATTTTGTGTAAGAAGATTTTAGTATTGGCTACGTGATTATTTTTTTTTTTGCATTTTTTTTAGGGAGAGCTCATGGTAAGAGAGATGAGAGCTCCCTCATTGTAACATTACTCTAATGTTACGTTTGGCACACATGAATGGAATAGAATGGAATGCTCATTCCATCCATTCTTTTGTTTGGTATAGATTTTAAGGTGGGAATGGTCATTCCCTTAGAATGAAAATTCATTCAATCATTAAACCTTTAGAATGGGCATTCCATTCCTAGTAAGGTTAAAAAAAATCATATTACCAAAAAACCATTCACCTCCGTCACCACCACCACCACCATACAGCCTTTACCACCACCACACCGCCTCTACCACCACCGCCGCCGCCGTATCAACTACTGCTACCCCCCTCCCCACCACACCACCACCTCGACATCGCCACCTTCCTCTACCATCACCGCCCCTGCCACATTGCATCGCCAATATTTCCACATTGTCACCTTCTTTCTTCACCACCTACCTCCACCACCACACTTCCACCTCCATCGCCACCCTCACATTCCCCACTTTCTTCCACCACCACGTTCACATTGCCACCTTTCTCCACCCCTTCCACATCGCCACTTTCTTCTACCCCCCCCCCCCCCATCTCCACCACCTCCACAACGCCACATTCCTTCACCACCACCACCATCGCCGCCACCACCACACCACCACCACCATATTCACATCGACACCTTCTTCCACCACCATACCCCCACATTCACATTGCCACTTTGCTCCACCACCACACCACCACCTCCACATCACCACATTCCTCCACTACATCTACCTCCACTGCTACCACCTCCACTACCACACCATCTCCATATCGCCAACTTCCTCCACCACCACTACCTCCCCCACCTCCACCGCCACCCCCATCCCCACCATCACACCACTGCCACCACCTCCACATTGTCACATTCGTCCATTACCATCACCACACCTTTGTTAGTTTAATTTATTTGTCACTAGGAGGAGAATTTTGGATAATTTGATTTAAAATTTATTTCATTCCCACTTCATTTCACACTTGCAACCAAACAATAGAATAAGAATGACCATTCCATTCCATTCCCGCATACCAAACACAGTATAAGTTTATCCTTTCTTTTCTTTTTCTCGTAACTATCATAATTAATGTTATAATTTCTTTTTTTCCAGTGTGTTTGTACCAAACACAACCTAAATTCAACTAATTTCTTCCATCATTGGGGAGAATAGCTTAACACCTTTATTTTATGATATTATTAGACTTTCTAAAAATTTTATTTTCTTATATTATTAGACTACTGGTAAAGATTTAATAGTGGACCCAAAGAATCTAATTCATTCTAAAACTCCTAATTTCTATCCTTTATCTCACTTCTCTCTCTTTTCCACTCATTACAATATCACTATCTCACTCCGTCTAACTCACTTTTATTCTCACATATATTGGTATTTTGAGACTCTTCAAGGATTCAAAGGTTGCAATTTTCTACTTGGGTGCCATAAATTTATTGGAAGTTACAAAATAATTGAAGAATTTATTGGAGCATTGGATCAAGATTTTCTAACATCAAGTTATATTGTTCTTTAACTTAAATTATTTTGTATTATCATAAAATTGTATATTTTTTTGTGATCGTTGTTATTTATATTATTGAATATGTCTCCTAGAAAGTATGAATCAGAATACGAAAAACTTAAAAAGAAGAGAAGAATAGATAAACTTATTTAATTTAGAAATCATTATATTTAATGGTCTAATTAGATATAATGATTTTAATTTTCCTAAAGATGAAAAACTCTAGGCATTTTTCCACTACATATTATGTTCGAAATTATCATATAGAGAGAAGCATGATAGAAAATGGCTCGTGTATTCAAAAGATTTAGATAAAGTATTTTTTTTGTTGCAAATTGTTTAATCCAAAGTATAACACAAGCCAATTAGATAATGATGGAACTAGAAATTGGAAAAATCTTAGTGCTAAGCTTAAAAATCACGAAACAACTAATGAGCATATTACTAACATGAACGCTTGAGTAGATTCGAAGCAAGGTTTGTCAAAGGATAAGGAATTGACAAAAGCATCCAAGAACAAACTAATATAGAGAAAGATCATTGGAAAAAAGTTTTACAAAGAATTATTGTTGTTGTCAAACATTTTGCCAAAAATAATTTGGTATTTCGTGAAAAAAATAAGAAAATATATCAAGAAAATAATGAAATATTTTTAAGCCATATTGAAATGATTGTAGAATTTGATTTAATAATGCAACATATACGACATATTCAACACGGTGACACTCATAATCATTATCTTGGATATATCAAACAGTGCTAAATATGTTAGCATTTGAAATTAAGAATATAATTATTAAAAAATAAAAAATAAAAATATTTTTAGATTATACTTAATTGCATTTCATATGCAACTTATTAAGAGCAAAAGTCTCTTATATTACGATGTGTGGATATTTCGACAACTCAAATAAAAATACAAGAATATTTTTTAGAATTTCTAGAAGGACACATCTGGAAAAAGGCATTTTTGATGAACTTCTAAATGCAATAACAAATAGGGAGGCGATATTCACACTCCCTTTTTTTTACCTTTGCAGTCCAATCTTAAATGAAATGACATTTTTAACCTTAACTTTACAAGTGAAAGATTTTTCTTTTTTCAAATTACACAACTACCGTTTCTGATATCATGTCTCCAATCTTCTTTGTTTTAAGTCTCTTTTGACAAGATCCAAAATAAGAAATTATCTAAAAAAAAGGAATAAAAAAATAGTTATCTCTTTATTTTTTGACAGGATCCAAAATAAGAAATTATCTAAAAAAAAGGAATAAAAAAATAGTTATCTCTTTATTTTTTGACAGGATCCAAAAAAAAGTTATATCTTTCTCTTTTGACAATACCCAAAAACAAAATAAAAAATAAAAAAAATGTTATCTTTATTGAATAAATTAACTCTTTTGACAGGAATCGATAAAAAAGGACCCAAAAAAAGGTTTTCTCTGCCAAAAAAAATATTATCTCAGTTGAATAAGTTTTCTTTTGACATGACCAAAAACAATATTATTTCAGTTGAATAAATTATCTCCTTCGACATGATTGATAAAAAAAAAGTATGGTACGCAACAAAAAAAAAAAAGACCCAAAAGAAAATTATCTCTATTGAATAAATTATCCTTTAATTTTGAAGGACAAAAAAAAAAGTATCAAAAATGAAATTGAGTACCCATTTCTTCTTTTGACAAAATGGAAAGGAAAAAGTTATCTTTGTTGAATAAATTATCTTTTTTGACAAAATATAAAAAAAAAAAAGTACCTAAGAAAAAAGTTTTCTTTTGACTAGAACCCAAAACAAAGTACTAAACAAAGTAAAAAAAAAAAGATAAAAGGAGTTAAAGTTTATAGTATAAAGGGTATTTATGGTATTATAAAATAAGGTATTGTGTTAATGAATTGAGAGACCTTCTTGTCATTTTATTTAAAAGAAAATGTAAGTGAAGTGTAAGTGTAGAACCCTTCCTAAAATAATATTGAACTTAATATTTATAATATAAGAGGACAACAATATGATAATGAATCAAATATGAAAGGAAAAAATCAAGGTGTAGAAAAAGGAAGGAATAAAAATCATCGTCGAAAATCAGGGGAACTTGTAAGGCCGAGCTTATGGGCCTTAGACGTGTCCGGGCCTTGAAAATTTTCTTGCTGGGAGCTTCAAGTGCAAGTTTAGGCCCAATTGAAGCCAGAATCCAGTCCAACGAACCTTTTTATTCGGTTTTATCCCAGATCCAAATTTGACATGTCCCGGTCATGAACTTACTCAATCCACTATTTATTTTTCTTTTTTTATTCCACTAACTTGGCTGTAGGTACGTCCCTAGGTGAGTTGTAACTTTTAATAAATTGAGAAGTGTTTATTGCTAAAATAATAAATAAATAAATGAAAGTATTTTACAACTTTTTGATATTATAGGACGGTTTAATAATTTTCAATGAGAATGTGTTTTGGTACTGATGTTATTGTATTTCATCAGTACTATAAGTGTGATATTAATTACAGTTAGCAAACAGTTTTATTATTTGAAAGAGCATAATGATGAATTACATATGACGTGTTTGGCAACTGTTTTCGCTGTGTATTTTTATCTAAAATAAAAACAATATTTTTGTTATAAATCGCGTTTAATATTGATTGGAAGTATCTTTGGTAACGTAAAATTTGTTACAAAATTTTTAAAATCAAACGCACGAAAACATGTCTGGTAAAAAAAATATTACGAGCTACAGTATTTTTGCTATGTCGTTAAAACATAAGCAAAACTATTTGTTTTTTTCCTATTTAAATTTATTTTTGACAATAAATACAATACTATTTAAATGAAAATAATAGTTAGTAAACATGTTGAGGTGTTTTGCTTCGGAAACACACCCACAGTAACTAATAAGGCAGTCTTGTTATCTTGATATCTTTGGCCGGTTGAAGACTATTGGAACCGTAAAGAGAATTCCACAAGCATTAAACAAAGCAAAGAAGCATCCATATGTTCCATGCCCACCCATCGATACCTAATTCTTGTTCTGCTCATACTTCATAAAGAAGCAAAATGGGGCTCCACACCCAAAAGCAACTCAATGCCGCCGCACTTTGTCATTTGACCAAACTACCCCGTTATTCTTTGCTTGCCTCGGCCAATACACTTCGAATTGATACCTTTATCTTAATTCTCCGAATATTGTCAGAAATTAAGTGTTTATTTGTTTTTATTTTCTGAAACAAGCTACAATTGGTTTTGCGCCACAATTCTTTTTTTTTTTTTAAATTTTCTAGAACAAACTATAATTTTTTATTAATTTTTAGTTTCTATATATATCATAATAATATTTAAAAAAAATTTAGAGTACATTCTTGCAAGTTTATTAGATATTTTATTAAGATTTATCATTTAAATTCTTAACTTTACCGTAAATTGTCAACTTTACTTTACTTTCTTGAAAGCATATATGCTCTATTTTATTACATTAAAATATTTTAATTTATTCTTATGGTTAATTTGCATGACCAAATTACAAATGATTTGTTTAGTTCTCAAGTTTAAAATTTTATATGTTTAGTTTAATTTAAAAAATTGAGACATTCACTTTTAAAATTATGTTAATGAGTATTGCTTGAATAATGTACATTATTTAAGTTTGAATTAATATTTTTATGATCAGTTTTAACATTAATATTCATTGTTAAATTGATATATTTCTTTGAACGAAATTGGTTGTTTTATAAATGCTTTTATAATATAAATATAAAAATATTATGAGTGGAAGATATTGAGGACAAAAATATAATATGTACAATTTTTCAGATTCTAGCTTTTGTATTTAACAAACAATCTTAATAAATTCAGCACTTAAAATTAAGATATTATCAAATAAAATTTCAAATTAATACATTCATCACTTATAATTTCAGTGCTTAAAATTCAGTAATTAAAATATTTCATGCTTAATTTTTAGTTTTACGAAACAACACCTAAGTCTTGTTGTTATACATATTGCAAGGGCAGATTAAGCCTAAGAAATGACATCTAAAGTTTCTAGCATAGGCAAAATATAGAAAAATCATATAGTACCAATTAAGCCTTTGCAAACACATAATAGGGTTAAGTTTCATAGAGACAAATGAGCTTGTAAATTTTTTGCCAAGAAAAAAAAAATCGCTTCAGCAATCTGAAAAGGGTGTTTAAGTCACTCTAAAAGTTCGACATAAAGTTCCTTAATAGCTGATTAAGTATAATTTATTGATTTTCATATTATGCAAATAAAGTTCTAGATTACCCTAATGCAGGGAAAGCAAATTGGCAAAGGTGAGAGACATTTAGAACTCTTAGAAGCTTTCAGGATCAAAAACAAAGGAAAGCAATGTCACGCATTAAAAGAGAAAGCTGAAGATGACATAACAAAGAATAAAGCCAGCACTATAAGTGATCCAGAAAGCTAGAGAGAAAGAAGAGAGATAGAGATAGAGAGAGAGAGAGAGAGAGAGAGAGAGAGAGAGAGAGAGAGAGAGAGAATATAGAAGAGAGAGATGTATAGATTTAGCAACACAGTGATCGGTTTCTTGAACCTCTTCACCGTCCTAGCTTCGATACCGATCATCGGTGGAGGCTTATGGATGGCAAAGAGCAAAACCACCTGTGAAAGCTTCCTTCAAACCCCACTTCTAGTAGTTGGCTTTGTCATACTCATCATCTCTCTGGCCGGCTTCATCGGAGCTTGCTTTCACGTTGCATGGGCTCTTTGGGTGTACTTAGTGGTCATGTTGTTCCTCATAGGGGCATTAATGGCTTTAACCGCGTTCGGCTTCGTCGTCACAAGCCAAGGTGGTGGTGTGGTGGTTCCTGGTAGGGTTTATAACGAGTATCATTTGAAGGACTACTCCCCCTGGCTAAGGAAAAGGATTAAGGATCCTCATTACTGGATGACTATCAGAAGCTGCATATTTAATTCAAAAACTTGTGCTAAGATTGCATATTGGACTCCTCTTGATTATCTAGAGAGAGACATGTCTCCCATACAGGTGATCTTATATATATATGTCTTCCTCAATTGTTATTCTTCTTTCTTGGGTCATTAACGTCTGCATCTATGGTGGTTCTGGTTATAATTTTATGGTGATTAGTCTCTCTCTCTCTCAAAACACATGAGTATTGATTTTCTCATTAGTTTCTTATCAGCTCATATTATTACTGGTATTGTTTTAGAGTAAAATCAGTTCATATGATTAATTACTTATAAAAACTTTTGATGAATTTTCAGATTTTGCATAATTAGTAATTGAAAATATTTTATTTTATTTTGGGGGGTTGGGGAGGGGTTTGATGATCAATGGTTCTACTTTCTTCTTTCCATTTTGTTTCTTTCATTTTCGTGGGAAATAACTTATATATATATATATATATATATATATATATATATATATATATATTAGTGTAAAATGATTAGCGTTTGTATATGTATAATATTGTAAAATGATTTAAATAAAATAAAACGAACATCCCATATTTTTTAATTTTTATTATTATCCCCATAAAAAAATACATGTAATAAACTTAATAAAAGCAATTAAACATCATGAATTTACAATTTCATTAATTTATATGGTTTACCATTTCTATTATTTTTTTTGGGATTGCATGTGCCAAAGCTTGTAACTAAAGACCTTGTGTGTGTGTGTGTGTGTATATATACACAGTCTGGTTGCTGCAAGCCCCCAACATCATGCAACTATGCGGCAACCATGTTGGCCCAAGACCCGGACTGTTACCGGTGGAACAACGCCCCGAACGTCCTGTGCTACGAGTGTGATTCGTGCAAGGCGGGCGTGCTCGAAGACGTGAAAAGGGATTGGCACAAGCTCTCTGTTCTCAACATTGTCATGCTAGTCTTCCTCATTGGCATCTACTCAATTGGGTGCTGTGCTTACCAGAACACCAAAAGGGCCGAAACCGATTACCAGTATGGAGAGAACCGGATGTCCAAAGTCCGACCCAGATGGGATTTCTACTGGTAAGTACTCACCCACTAATTAATGCTCAAACTAATCCTAGCTTATTTAATTAGCAAGGGTGAGAAAAATGGTTGGTTCAATCCAAAACTGGGTGTGAATTGGGTAGATAGGGAGGGTTAATTGGTTGGTTCAATCCAAGGTGCATATGCCTATTCAGTTAATTAGGTTTAGTTTCAGACTTCTTTGTATTTGATTGTGTGGCTTCTCCTGGTGGGTCGGAACCACATGGTTCCGGACTGCCTAAAAATTTCACCCTTTACAAATTGATCGGATCCACATGGTTTCGAACTGTCTAAAAAGTTCACTTCTTTCAAATTGGTCGGATGGACCCGGCATATTACTTGAAGTTGTGATATATATATATATATATATATATATATACATGGACATGTACATAATAATTGTATATACATGCAATGTATACTTTTCTGCTAAGACATGGCTTTAATTTTTTTATATTTTATTAACAGGTGGAGATGGTGGCATGACCATAGACGCCAGCTTTATTAAAGGAAACTCTTTTGTGATGACAATTATCAGTTTCTGTTGGTTGGTTGTCCAAAAGATGGGTCAATTATGTGGTTAATTTTCCAATACTGTACTGTTTTTCCATGGTGGTTTCGTAATTACCTCTCTTTTTTATGTAATGTATATACCTGCTTTTTGTACAAAGAAAGATCTCACTTTATTCCAAGATCAACCCAGAGATATTACTTTCACTTTACAGCCTTTAATACATATAAAGTAAGTTGTAGTCGACCCAGTAGTAACAAAGTTCTTGCAGCATATATGTGTGTGTGTATATATATATATATGAGTATGAGTACGAGTACGATAAGATTCCAGATATATTGGGTGATTATTAGGCAATAACAATTGTGACCCCAGGAAATGGGTTTGTTCCAGTTTGATGAGTCATTAATTTGACCAATGTCAACAGGTGTTGGGCCTGACTGAAAGTCCAAGTTGGGTTGGTTTAGAAAGAAATTATTATATGATTTGATATTATTATATGCATTCGAACATTCAGGTCAATCACTGAAAGACACGTAATCAAAAACTTAAAAAAAATTAACACATTTGATTTTGTGTCTTTGGCTGAGAGTAGTCTTGGATTATATAATAGTTTCTCATCCAGAGGCCCTTTTAGCTCGTTAGTTTCTAATTCGAAATTGCACCAGTTATATTTTGTCACATAAAAATACATTTACTTCATTGAATCATATTATTATGTATTAGCATTTAATCAATTCATGATACTATGTCATTGAAATTTTGGTAACATTAACATATTTTTCGCGTATATCGCCGTTAACATTTGTAAACCAATTTTGAAGGTACAAGTCCTCACATAAACAAAGTAGATTTGTGAATGTGTTTCTTACTGGGATAAAAAAAAATGAAAAAAAAAATCAAAATGTAGCAAATAGAATTTGATTCACTACAAAACTCAAAATTTGTAGCGATTGACTTTCTGCTACCCTATCTTTCGCTACAACCTGATGACAATTTTTTTGTCTCTAGAAACTTTTTACTACAAAAAAAATATATATATATTTTGTTATGTAAAATTTTGTAGCAGAAAATCAGTTGAAGTGGACCTTTAACATTTGTAAACCAACATAAAACCTGCAGTAAATGGAATAAATTATTATACGTATATATAAATTATTAATTATTAGAGAGATGACAGTATATATTGATTTCTTTAATGTCGGTATAAAAAACGTTCTAATATATAATCGTGTAGTGTATTACTATTTTTAAGGCAAGCTTAATCTGTAATATAGTGAAATTAAAATAATAATATGATAAAGCTGGGCATATTCTAGAGACTTCCAATAAAATTGGAAAACTTGAGCATGTCGATATTTCTAATTAGAATGGTCCAAACAGGATTAACAAGTCATCCAGAATCTTGACTGATTTAAGGACCAAATTATAGAATAATTGGATTGCAGAATATTTATTTAATGACTAAAGAAACACTAATTACCTAACTTTCGAACCTTCTTCTTGTTTGTGGATTTGGTTAGCATTTGGCAAAGAGAAATCTCATAAAGTAAATCAGGGTCGGTCCTGAGATTCCAAAAATGTTAAGAGGCCCTAGGCGGACTTTCAAATGGGAGCCCTTTTTTACCTAAAGTTTCACGGATAAATTCTATAGGAGTGCAAATTTTTTATTAAAATGAGACGATAAGCAAATAAAATATATTAATGTTGAAAAAAAAAATATGGTCTTGGTACTTTATAAATAGTACGATCCAGTTCACATAAAAAAATTAAAAGAAAATATCCAACATACCTTAGTCACAAAAATCAAAATTGAACTTCATATCAAAGTAAATGTGATCGTCTTGCATTTTGAGTTGCAAAACTATCAATTAAAGTGCTCACAATCTCCAAAGAAAAGTCATTGCATTGCCGTCTGTTGGTCGCCTGCTTGTTGTGAAAATAGAAGAATAAAAGGAAAGGAGTTCTGAAAAAAAAAAAAAGCCTAAAACAAATAGTTATTAGTAATTTGTTTTTATTTTTAAAATGAGGCCCAGACCATTGTATTGGACCATTATTATTATTTTTAAATGAGGCCCACTTTGTTATTGGCCTAGACTAGTGTATTGGGAAGGAGTTCGGAAAAAAAAAAAATGCCTAAGACAAATAGTTAGTAGTAATTTATTTATTTTTTAATTTTAAATGAGGCCTAGACCATTGTATTGGACTATTATTATTAGTTTTTAAATGAGGCCCACTTTATTATTGGCCCAGACTAGTGTATTGGGCTATTAGTTACTATTTTTTTTAAAAATAACATCTAGTGGGCTTAGTAGAAACTGGGGGCCTTAAAAAATTAAAAAATTTCAGGGCCCTAGGCGACTGCCTGGGCCGCCTAGGCCCAGGGCCGGCCCTAAAGTAAATACAAATTGCACTAGACTTCTGTTATTGTCTGTTATTGTAAGGTTTGAGAAAATTCAGATGTATGCTGTTTTAATTTTGCATGCAAAATAGGTATTTCTGTGTTTTAAATTCATGACTTTTATGTAACAATGGAGTAACCTTATTTCAAGGCTTGCCCTCAATATATAGTATCATATAACAACTATAAATTAATTCTCGATAAATTAATAATCTCTTTTAATCATAAATTACATCGTCCTGACTTAGGCCAAGGTATTAAATTAATAATTTCATTAAATTTATAAGATAATACATTTCAGAAATTTTCTTATAAGTTTTCATAGGTCCGACTTATTACTTAAATTAATAATTTGGTAAGAAGTACATATAGGATAATATGACTAACCATGATTTTTTTTTTTTTAAAATGAATTTAGTGTAGTTTGTCTTTTCTTGAAATTTAAGTCTAGTTGGATCTCATTTCTAATTTTTCATAACGTGCTCAAAAGTTATGGAGTTGTGTTCTCATATTGATAAGATGAGTACAATGCAATGAATTTTAATTGATTAAATGAATACAAAAATCTTTAAGACTGCTGAGAAACTAAATGTTTGGAAAAAAAATAAATAATGTAAATAAAATATTAAATTAATATCTCACTTCATTAATAAACTTTATGTGATCGCAACTCTTTTAATTTATGGAGGTTATATTTTATGTATGATATGCTTATATAAAGGAGTTCAATGGGCCCCTAACATGATGGAGCGGATGAATTTATAATAAGGTGTTGTCGATAAAATTGAAAATTTTGTAAATTTCAGGACATAATTAGTAGCTCTAAGAACTTAAGTAATCAAATATGTTGAATTGAAAATTTATAGAAAAGTTTATTAGTTGAAACAACCTGATATAACTGGAAAATCACGAATTTGATTCACACTTTTCTGCACATAATCTATTTTGGTCATAACTTCTTTGTTACTTATTGAAAGGACCTGATACGAATTCTAAATGATAGGAAATTCAAAAGACTTCGATTTGATATATTATTTGTCTATATTCTGAGTAGAATAAGATGGTCAAATCTATATTTGAAGCTATTGTCCTGAATGCAAATTTTATGCCAAAATTCATCTTTTTCGACTTGGATTAATTGCAAAGAGATTCAAATTGTTCTTTTTCAAAAACAAAAGATACACTGTCCAAAGCCGCCGGCAACCATCATCTAGGTCTCCCCGGAGCTCTCCATTCCACTAATTGCTCATCATGAAGGTCCAAAATCGAAGACTCATTGTCGGTGTCACTGATAAACTTATCATCGTTTTCACTGCCACGCGTCTTCTCTGGCTTCAATGTATGTTATCTGGCTTGTTTCACGTGACATCTCCAACATCATATGCGTCATGTGATGATCTGTATTTTTGGTTTATTTTGGATATATATATATATATATATATATATATATATATATACACACATACATACATATGTGTGTTTATATATATTTACCAAACGTAGGGGAGAAATGAATAACCTAGCAATAATTATGAAAAGTGGGGTAGTGGAGGTAATAAATGATTTTAATAAGTATATGACTTTTTGACTTCTCAACGGATACCTTATATTATATGAGGGAAATTATTGATGATTAAATATAGAAGTTATGGTGACTTTTTGATGGCTCATGTCAGTTAAGGGAAGTACTATATAAGGAAAAGATAATGTCGATTTGAGGAAAAAAATTGTTTTAAGATGTCATTTTTTTGGCAAAGGCAAAAAGAATAAAATTTTGGTGACTAAGGTAGGGAATGTACTATGGATTTATATATGTCTGTAGATAGAAGAAATTCAGGAATTTCCATATTAAAAAAATATGTGTATATGGTATTGTGATTGTTTAGTTGTTATTTAGTTTATATTTATAATTCCTTTCTCTGCTCCAATATAGTTTAGTGTTATATTGTCAGAATTCTATATAATAGGAATTAAAATATTCATATGAGATATTCTAGTCAATTAAGCAATTTATAGTAATTGGTGTTGGCCTGCTCATGTTTACGTGTGTGTACATATATATATATATATATATATATATATATATATATTGTTAGTATTATGTTGTTTGGTATTATATAGTAATATATATTTTATATATATCTGGCATCAATTAAAGACTCAACTTGGGTGGTGCTTTTATTTATTTATTTATTTGTTTTTAAAAAAAAGACTTAGTGTTCTATTAACTCTCGCATTTTATATATATATATATATATATATATATATTAAAATACTTGTTTTATCATTGTGTATAGTTTGAGATTAAAATTGATTATGTTAGACAAATTAATATTTTGAATTATTGTTGATGTAATTCTTAGTGAAATAAAGTGTTAAGTTTTAAATAATACAAAAGCTTATACCATTTGGGGGTAAAGGAAGAGAAGTTGTGTTTTGTGAAAATGTTTGTGTTCAGCTCATGAATGGGTTTTGAAGGTGTATGTTCGTATTTGTATAACCGGTTGAAAATAGGAAAGGTTGTAATCCCTTCGGTTGAAAAACTGAGAACTATTTGGAATTATAGTTGGGTTCAGCGGCCCGCCGTGAGAATGACCGAAAATTCACGGTGTATGTGTGTGGTATATATGTCGGAATTATTAATTTTTGTTAAGAAAATTTATATGATTGAGCTGGTGATGTTATTTATTCTTATTTTAATTAATTACAGGTAATTTAATAAAACAACTGATACATTGCATTGTTTCATTTCTTTCATTCTATCTTATTATATATATGGATTTAGAGTTATTTTCCTACTGGGCGGTGGTGCTCATTCCCAATATTTTTCAGGTTTAGCCAGAAACAGCAATAACGAAGATTTCCCTGAACTCACTTAAGGATATTTTCTGGATATAAAGAGTTTAAGAAAATGTTGATGAATGTCAATAATGTTTTGAAAGATTTCAGTTTTATGTTTTAAGATAAAGACATTCTATTTGTGATGTTTACTTAATTAGAAAAATAATAAGTGGATTATTGTAATGTGTTTTTTTTTTAAGTTATGAAGTTTTTTTTTTTTTTCGAATACTTAAAGGTTGTGTATTTTTTTTTTTTTTTAAATCATGTCCCAAATATCGGGGCGTGACAGAGTGGTATCAGAGCACAGTTTAGGTCCTTGGACAACAATATTTAAAAAAAAAAAAAAAACTAACATTTTTGGTGTTTGACAGACTAGTAATGGCATCACACGGTAAAGGCAAACAGGTGCAAAAGGAACAACCTAGAGTTAGACCCATACAAAAAAATTCTCGAGTTGGTTATGGTTTAAACCCATCTCATTTCCTACTGGAAAGAATGGTAGAGGAGCTTCACCACAAAGTTGACGTGGGGTTTAGGGTGTTGTTTCAGGAAATTCAAGAATTAAGGAACCTGGTGATGTTAGCTATGGAAGAAAGAAGTAGCACTGAAGGAGAGGATGACAATATCATTGTCATCAGCTCCGACAGTGAGGTGGAAGATCCATCAGAAGAATATAGTCCTGGGATGTACTAGAAATGATGCTAGGTTACCTTAATAAGTAGTTAAGAAATTTGTTATGCTATGATTAATGCTTATGTCTTGACTACAAAATTTCAATAAAATGTTATGAGATATCTTTTATGTGAGTGCAATTAAAATTTTTTTTCCATGCTAATATGTTGTTTGGTAGTTTGTTTATTTAAAAAAAAAAAAAACATAAAGTAACCTTTTCATTATTAGGACACGATGGAAGGTGTTTTAGGCTCTACACCTCAAGTTACTAGTGATATGAACGATACGTTGTGAAATATGGTTGAAGCAATGCAACAAATCGCTCATGCAACTCCTCAAGATCCTCAAAATGGGAATGGTAAAAATAGGACTATGATAGCTCAACAAGAATTTCGAAAGATGAAACCACCAGTATTTAAGGGGGAACCTGATCCAATGGCGGCTGAAGAATGGCTTAGACAAATTAAAAAACGTTTTAAGAGTTTCCATTACTAGTCATCAATTAGAAGGTCAGGCAGATAGATGGTGGGAGATGATAAAAAGGGCTCATGGAAATGAAATCATGGCATGGAACACCTTTGAAGAAATTTTTCTCGAGAAGTATTTTCCAGAAGTGGCACGAGATGCAAAGATTAGAGAATTTATGGAGCTCATACAAAAGGAGAAGACTGTGGCACAGCACGAAGCAAAATTTGAGAAATTATCACGTTTCGCTCCACATCTCGTAGCAGATGAGGCTTCTAAAGCCAAGCGATTCGAGCAAGGCCTCAGGTTGGCCATTAGAAATAAAATCTCGGTGTTGAAATTGCGAGGCTATGCTGACGTGGTGGATAGAGCTTTAATAGCGGAGGAAGAGTGGCAGGACGGCAAAAAGATTCGAGAATCTATCAATCAGACCAGGAGGCGAATGCCACAAGATCAAGGCGGAAACAACCGTCAAGATACCGGACCTCAATTCAATAGTGCACTTCAACGATACCTCTACGGTGGAAATACTCAATCCTATGATGGTGGGCAAGGCAGTCGCGCATGTTTTCACTTCAAATAACCAGGACACATAAAGAGAAATTGCCCATAACTGCTGATGCAACCCAGACCAATTCAACAAGCACCAACTCAAACTCTGGTTCCTTATCAAGTTAGGCCTCCACAACCGTATCAACAACCTCGTCCACAACAACAACAACCTCAAGGAACGTACCCAGCATTTCATCCACCGCAGCCAACTCAGGGAGCGTATCCACCATTTCGTCCTCAACAGCCAACTTAAGGAAGATTAACAATACTAGGAGGACCACGACAACAGCAAGTCGGGGGGCGACAGGGACCAAAAAATCAGGGTCTTGTTTACGCTCTTACTCAGCTAACGAATGAGGCAGATCATAAAGTTGTGGAAGGTACTTTCCTAGTCTTTAATTCATGGGCTAGAATTTTATTTGACTCGGGAGCTTCGCACTCCATTATATCTTCGAAGTTTGCTTTTATCCTGGGTTTGGAGACGGTACCCCTCAAAATAGTGTTATCTGTAGAGTCTCCTTTAGGAGGTAACGTAATGGTCGATAGAGTATGCAAAGCTTGTGTTATAGAGATTGCTGGACACAAGTTAGTGTTTGATTTAGTTATGATGGAGATATTGGAATATGATATAATCCTAGGTATAGATTGGCTTTCATCATATCGTATCACCATAGATTGTTTTAGGAAGAAAGTGTCAAGATATACACCAGAGGGAGTAAAATTCCAATTCTTTGGAAAAAAGGACACTTTCTGGTCATAGGGTCTTTTTGATTCTCATGGTAACTATAGCTGGATGGCAAACATTGCGGCAGATGTGATCAAGACTTCAAACGCGAAGCCTATTCCAGTTGTCGATGAATTCTCGGACGTTTTTCCTGAAGATTTACCTGAATTATCTCCATATCGAGAGAAAGATTTCTCTATTGAGGTCTACCCTGGCACCCCACCGATTTCCATTGTTCCACATCGAATGGCTCCAGCAGAGCTTAAGGAACTAAAGACGCAACTTCAGGAGCTACAAGACAAAGGATTCATACGTCCTAGCACGTCACCATAGGGTGCGCCAGTTTTATTTGTGAAGAAGAAAGATGGAACCCTCCAAATGTGTATCGATTATAGGCAGCTCAATTAGATCACTATTAAGAATAAGTACCCGTTACCTAAGATTGACGATCTATTTGATCAATTGAGAGGCTCCTCATGCTTTTCAAAAATAGATCTTCGATCGGGCTATAATCAATTGAGAGTTAGGGAGAAGGACGTACCTAAGACAGCATTTCATACTCGTTATGGGCACTTCGAGTTTCTAGTAATGCCTTTCAGGTTAACCAATGCTCCTGCGGCTTTTATGAATCTGATGAATAAAATATTTCGACCGTATTTGGATCAATTTGTGGTAGTTTTCATAGATGATATTTTAATCTATTCTCGGTCAAAGAAGGAGCACGAACAACACTTGCGTCTTGCTCTCCAGACTCTACAGCAACATCAATTGTATGCTAAGATGAGTAAATGCGAGTTTTGGTTAACTGAGATGAATTTTCTAGGGCATGTAGTTTCCCATGAAGGGATCTCAATTGATCCATCAAAAGTGGAAGCAGTTTTGAATTGGGGAAGACCCAAAAATGCCTCTGAGATTCGTAGTTTCCTCGGATTAGCGGGATATTATCGGAGATTTATTGAGAATTTCTCTCGATTGGCATCCCCTATGACAAAACTGACACGAAAAGGGATTAAGTTTGAATGGAATGAAGAGTGTGAACATGCCTTCGTAGAATTAAAGAAGAGATTGACTTATGCTCCAGTTTTAGTTATTTCAGAGCATAGAGTAGGGTACATGGTGTATATGGACGCATCTTTGCAAGGGTTGGGGTGTGTCTTGATGCAATTAGGAAGGGTAGTGGCATACGGTTCTCGTCAATTGAAGCCGTACGAAAGAAATCTTTGAAGATGTGGCGTTATTACTTATATGGCGAGAGGTTTGAAGTCTTCTCAGATCATAAAAGTTTGAAATATCTGTTTACTCAGAAAGAGCTGAATCAAATACAACGTCGTTGGATGGAGTATTTGGAAGAATATGACTTCGCTCTTCATTATCATCTAGGAAAAGTGAATGTTGTAGTCGACGCCCTAAGTAGGAAGTCTTATGGGTCACTTGCTAATGTCGCTATCCGAGAGTGGAAGATGTTGGAGTTTATTGGAGATTATAATTTGCATGTCGTTGATCAAGGTGAGCAACTTTATTTTTATAGTTTGATAGTATAACCAATATAACCAATCTTGGTGCAAAAGATAATAGAAGCGCAAAGAGTAGATAACGAAGCTAAAAGGATCCAAGTTAGTTTGGATAATGGAGATGGAGTAGAAGGATGGTCAGTTGACAAAGATGGAGGTTTGAGGTACTTAGAAAAATTATTTGTTCCTTGGATCAAGGAATTAAGGGAGGAGATCTTTCGAGAAGCTCACCATTCTAGATTTTCGATCCATCCTGGAGGTACAAAAATGTATCAAGATTTACGACGTCAATTTTGGTGGAGTGGTATGAAGAAAGATATAGCTCGATTTGTGTCAAGGTGCCTCACGTGTCAACAGATAATAGCTGAACATCAAAAGCCGGCAGGGTTACTTCAGCCTTTACCAGTAGCAGAATGGAAGTGGAAATTTATTGCAATGAATTTTTTGATGGGATTACCAAAGTCTTCGAAGGGTCATGATGCTATTTGGGTTATTGTTGATCGGTTGACTAAGTCAGCACATTTCTTACCAATTCGAGTAACGGATTCGGTAGATGTACTCAGTAAACTTTATGTTAAGGAGATAGTAAAATTGCATGGTGTTTCATTAACAATTGTGTCAGATTGGGATCCCAGATTTACTTCCCAATTTTGGCAAAGCTTACACAGCGAAATGGGGACACAATTGAACTTTAGCACAGCATATCACCCTCAAACAGACGGGCAATCTGAGAGAACTATACAGATTTTGAAAGATATGTTAAGATCTTGTGTGATAGATTTTCGTAGAAATTGGGAGGATCACCTGCCTTTGGTAGAGTTTTCATATAACAATAGCTACCAGTCGAGTATAGGAATGGCTCCATACGAGGCACTTTATGGTAGGCCACACTTTTGGGTCCAGACTTAGTTCGGGAGACAACGGAGAAAATTAGAGTCATACGACAATGACTTTTAACAGCTCAGAGTCGTCAGAAAAGTTACACTGATCAAAGAAGAAGACCTTTGGAGTTCAATACTGGTGATCATGTATTTCTCAAGGTCGCAGCACGGAAAGGAATTAAACGATTTGGCAAAACCGGTAAGTTAGCTCCACGCTACATAGGATCATTTGAAATTCTTGAGAAAGTGGGTGAAGTGGCTTATCGATTGGCTTTGCCACCTCAACTCTCGAGTATTCATAACATTTTTCATGTATCTATGTTGAGAAAATATGAACCGAATTTAGCTCACATTTTGGATTGGAAGGACCTTGATCTCGAAAAAGATGTTTTTTATGAGGAATGACCTCTGAAGATAGTAGACAGAAAGGAGCATGTTTTGCGCACTAAAATAATTCCTTTGGTTAAAGTCTTGTGGCGACAACATGGAACGCAAGAAGCTACGTGGGAGTTGGAGTCCGAAATTCGAAAGAAATATCCTGGTATTTCTGAAACATCAGGTACATGTGTTTTCAATTTCGAAGATGAAATTTTATTTTAGGAGGGTAGGTTGTGATGATCTGTATTTTTGGTTTATTTTGGAAATATATATATATATATATATATATATATAAATATATATATACATACATACATACATGTGTGTGTTTATATATATTTACCAAACGTAGGGGAGAAATGAATAACCTAGCAATAATTATGAAAAGTAGGGTAGTGGAGGTAATAAATGATTTTAATAAGTATATGACTTTTTGACTTCTCAACAGATACCTTATATTATATGAGGAAAATTATTGATGATTAAATATAGAAGTTATGGTGACTTTTTGGTGGCTCATGTCAGTTAAGGGAACTACTATATAAGGAAAAGATAATGTCGATTTGAGGAAAAAAATTATTTTAAGACGTCATTTTTTTGGCAGAGGCAAAAAGAAGAAAGTTTTGGTGACTAAGGTAGGGAATGTACTATGGATTTATATATGCCTGTAGATAGAAGAAATTCAAGAATTTTCATATTAAAGAAATATGTGTATATGGTATTGTGATTGTTTAGTTGTTATTTAGTTTATATTTATAATTCCTTTCTCTGCTCCAATATAGTTTAGTGTTATATTGTCAGAATTCTATATAATAGGAATTAAAATATTCATATGAGATATTCTAGTCAACTAAGCAATTTATAGTAATTGGTGTTGGCCTGCTCATGTTTACGTGTGTGTACATATATATATATATATATATATATGTATTGTTAGTATTATGTTGTTTGGTATTATATGGTAATATATATTTTATATATATCTGGCATCAATTAAAGACTCAACTTGGGTGGTGCTTTTATTTATTTATTTATTTGTTTTTTTTAAAAAAATTAGTGTTCTATTAACTCTCGCATTTTATATATATATATATATATATATATATATATATATATATATATATATATACTTGTTTTATCATTGTGTATAGTTTGAGATTAAAATTGATTATGTTAGACAAATTAATATTTTGAATTATTGTTGATGTAATTCTTAGTGAAATAAAGTGTTAATTTTTAAATAATACAAAAGCTTATACCATTTGGGGGTAAAGGAAGAGAAGTTGTGTTTTGTGAAAATGTTTGTGTTCAGCCCATGAATGGGTTTTGAAGGTGTATGTTCGTATTTGTATAACCGGTTGAAAATAGGAAAGGTTGTAATCCCTTCGGTTGAAAAACTGAGAACTATTTGGAATTATAGTTGGGTTCAGCGGCCCGTCGTGAGAATGACCGAAAATCCGCGGTGTATGTGTGTGATATATATGTCGGAATTATTAATTTTTGTTAAGAAAATTTATATGATTGAGCTGGTGATGTTATTTATTCTTATTTTAATTAATTACAGGTAATTTAGTAAAACAACTGATACATTGCATTGTTTCCTTTCTTTTATTCTATCTTATTATATATATGAATTTAGAGTTATTTTCCTACTGGGCGGTGGTGCTCATTCCCAATATTTTTCAGGTTTAGCCGAAAACAGCAGTAACGAAGATTTCCCTAAACTCACTTAAGGATGTTTTCTGGATATAAAAAGTTTAAGAAAATGTTGATGAATGTCAATAATGTTTTGAAAGATTTCAGTTTTATGTTTTAAGACAAAGACATTCTATTTGTGATGTTTACTTAATTAGAAAAATAATAAGTGGATTATTGTAATGTTTTTTTTTTTTTAAGTTATGAAGTTTTTTTTTTTTTTTTCGGATACTTAAAGGTTGTGTATTTATTGTATTTATTTTTAAATCATGTCCCAAATATCGGAGCGTGACACGTCATCACACGCCTGCTCTGTGATTGACCACAACACTTGCATGTACTTCCTGTAGTAATCATACATGATCAACCACAACACTTGCATGTACCTCCTGTGGTAATCACATATGATCAACCACAGCACTTGCATGTACCTCCTGTGGATCACAACACTTGTATGTGCCTCTTGTGGTAATTATACGCCTCTATGATTGAGCACAACACTTGCATGTACCTCCTGTGGTAATCACACGTATTTGTGATTGACCATAACAGTTGCATGTACCTCCTGTGGTAATCACATGTATCCGTGATTGACCACAACACTTGCATGTGTGCCTCCTGTGGTAATCACACGCTTAATTTCTTGATTGACCATGGTGTTTTTTGTGTGCCTACTAGTGGTAATGACACGCCTCCTTGATTGGTCATTAACGTTCTTCCATGCGCTGTCATCGCATTTCTATGCTCCTCCAGTAGTAGTCATATTGCGCTTCCTTGCACCTTAAGCGTCACTAGAAGTCATCACGCATTTCTATGTGCCGCCATTGCACTTTTATGCACCTCCAGTATTAGTCATACTGCGTTCCCATGCCGGATCTTCACAGCTCTGTCATCACTTTCATAATTGTGTATCTAAACTCAGGTTGGTTTCATATAACCCACCTTGAATTTGAAGGGGATGTTAGATAATATATTTAATATTATTTTATTTACTATTTTGATTTTATCCTAAACCACGTAGGATTTCTCTTTCCTAAATTATGTACAACTATGATTTCTTGTCTCCTAAGTACTTAGGGTGCGTTCACTAACGAAAACGTTTTTTGTTTTTGTACTCAGAAAAAAAATAGAAATATATTTTTATTTTTTATGAGTGGAAACATAAAACAGAAATAACGTTCATTAAACTTGTTGTTCCACATTTTTGAGAACAAAAAATAAAAAACAGTGTTTAGTAATACATTTGTTACACATTTTTTTTCTTTTTTTCATATTTAAACTTGTAATTATTAGACAATACAAAATAACTTTTTAGCAAAACTAGTCTTCCATAAGTATGATATCATATATATGTGAAAATTAAATTAAATTAAAATTGATATTATATATACGTAAAAATTAAATTAAATTAAAATTGATATCATATATATGTACAAATTAAATTAAAAAAATGATACACGTTAAATGATAATAATATACATAACATGTATATCATAAAGAGTTATTATTTATAAGTGATTTTTTTTTAAAAAGAAGATAAAATTAAGAGCATTTTCAAAGTGCTTTTTTATTTTAATATAGATAATTTATGCACATTATATATTATTATATTAATTCATTATATATTATTTGGCTATGTAGACAAGAAAAAGATTATAATATGTAAATAAGAAAACAATTGTGCAAAAAAACATGGATAGTGAAAGTTATGTTTAATATTATATATTATTTAACTGAGTGGGTCCCACTACAGTGGAGAGCACATTTCTCTGCTACAGTAAAGAAACAAAAGAAACATCTTTTTTTTTGTTTCCTTCTTCTTTCACAAAAATGAGAAACATTTTTCATTACAGAGAACAGAAATAGTTTAATAAACATATTTTTTGTTTTTGTTTTTACCTTCTTAGGGGATAGAAACAGAAAAACAGAAAATGTTTCTGTTAGTGAACGCACCCTTAGCCTTCAAAATTATGTGCCTATAAATAAACTTTTATATATTTTTCATAAATCAATTCAATACACTATACAATCTTCCTATATTTCTAACATTATTAATAAATAATGTTCTTTTAATATATAATAGTGTACAATGTATTATTAAGGCTAGCTTAATCTAATAAGTGAAATATTAATATGATCAAGTTGGGCATATCCTTGAGACTTCCCATAAAATTGGAACGGTACGTAGACTTGAGCATATTAATTAAAGGACAATATAAACAAACACTAATAATTAAAATATAGAATCAAACTCGAACCTTCTTTTTCTTCTCCTTTTTATGGGATGTTAGTCACACTTTTATGTTAGTACAATTTTCAGATGGAAAATGTGGGATATGGGCTAAGTCAGCATTTTAATTTTATTTTCCTCATTGTTTGAAATAATGTTGAGTTATTTACACGTTCACATGATATAGAATTATAGTAGATTATAATAAAGAGAGAGACTTATTTCTGACAAGTGCAAGCAAATTAAATGCGTATACTTTTACTTTTCAAAGGAGCTCATACTGTTTGAATTAGAGTTTTTTTGTTTTTTTCCTTTTGAAAGGTGGACTGTTCCTACTTTCTAGAGTTCTGAAGATATATATAGCATGTATGATATTCTTCTTGAATACGACTCGTTTGTCTCCCTCGTTGGGCTTTATTTATGTTTTTGTATTGACTGTTTGGGCCTCAATTCTATCCCAGTAACTACAATTTGCCCCAAATTTTGAATTTTTTTATTTATGTATTTAGAATTGAAAATTTTATAAATAAGTTTATTAGTTGATAATAGAAATTGTTTTTAGATGATAACTAATTCTCACGGTCAAAATAACCTTCACAAAACTTTGAACCGATACTTATTAATAACCAAAGCGCAGAGAAGGTAAAAGTAATTAACTCAAAATACTAGAAGCTAGAATGATCCGAAAAAAGATTTACACAAAAAAAAAAAAAAAAAATCTAGAGATAGCAACAAAACATGTATGAATTCGATTGTGAAATCTCACAAGATCCAAGAACTGAGTTGTGGACGGTGAATGGCACAACTCATCAAACTATTTCCGAAGTGTGACAAACTTTTGGAAAGATATGTTAGAGGACAACATTCATTTCAAACTAGGCATTCATTTCAAACTAGGCATTAATAATCTCTTTGAAAGTATACACCGAAAAACAATCTCCAATAAGGCTTCACTGGATGTATTCAAAAAGACTAACTTTCCTACAATTTGGGACCAGTGAGTTTTAGTTCTCTCTCTCTCTCTCTCTCTCTCTCAAGCCCTTTTAAGATCAAACAGACTTGTTATCTACAAATCAATCCACATGTTCACCTAAATACCAAAAAATTATATTGAAATTTCTCAATGAATAATATTCTGCAGTCAAGTTTGGGAGGCTCTTTTACTTCAGAAAGAGCATCACCAACCACAACCACAAGCCATTTATATGAAACTCTCTCTCTCTCTCTCTCTCTCTATATATATATATATATATATATATATATGTCCCTAGCTATATGTTTGATTTTCTTTGTGTATAGTTCTTATTTTCTTATATTGGCTGGTTGTCACCATCACTTGCTGTTAACGAATTAGCCTTGAGAAATTCATCCGTTGCAAGTCATGGTCCAAAACTATGACTTGGATAAGACTTTTGTGTCTCTGGTTAAAGCGTGCGGCTCTTACTCGTTTGGTACGGTCACGCAACTTTGCAGACTTATTCTACCATCATCCTATTGATTAAGTCTCTGTTTGACTCATCTTCAAGCTTTTATAGAACCATACGGTGCTGGTGGTGGGGTCCACCAAAGTCCACTAGCCCTATCTTCAAGGGCAAGTGGTATAATGCTTCAATTAGCTAGCTGGCGCAAGGTGTGGCCAGCTTTTGGGTTGGTGTGGGGCTGGCCACCAGCCCTTGCTCGCTGGCACTGGCTCTGCTATGCAGAGCCAGCCTCATGGCCAGCCAAAATGTCGGGTGGCTCATATATGTTTTTTTTCTTTTCTTATTTCTTTTATTATTTCTTTTTTCTTTTAGCTTTCTTATTATTTTTTTCTTTTTCTTCTAGTTTTTTTTTTGTTTCTTTTTGCTTTCCATTTACTTGATTTTTTTATTCTAATTATATATAAATATATGTTTAAATAAACATAATATTTATACTAAAGAATGTATTCTTACTCACTTTTTTTGTTATTATTATTATTTTGTTTCTTTTATTATTTGGGTTTATCTACCTTTGTATATTGCATAAAAAAATTACTTTTTTACTTATGATTTTGTTTCTTTTTGTTTTTTTATAAAAAATTAGTTATTTGCCTATTGAATTATTTTTAAAAAAACTTGTCAATATATTAATGAGAAGAAAAGTAAAACAAATATTTTTTATTCATCACAAACAATATGAAAAATTACATTGAAGAAAATATTTTCTTTCAACTTATTCATTACCATATTTATCCCACAAATGATTCATGACATCTCTCCTGAGATCCAAATTGTTATTTCCATTGCGAATCATGTTAAGACGAGTATGTATGTGTGCCGCCAAAAATGATCGGTCTCGATTGTAGTGTGGAAGGGAGACATTTTCATCCAACGGAGGTGTCCAATCGAAAATGTTGGTATCATGTTGTGTAATATAATGCACGTTCTCATTATCTTGCTCAGGTCTTCTTTTTTCCTATAATACACTGGTCTATGTGTTATAACGCACCTTATCTGCAGCACACCAAATGCCCGTTCAACATCCTTCCTAACGACTTCTTGTCTTTGAGAAAATAATTTTTCTTTTGCAGTAGTTGAGTGTGGGATGGTTTGCATCAAAGTTGCCCATTTAGGATATATACCGTCATATAAGGAATAGCCAATGTACGTTGGTGCCCATTCACCACATAATTAACCGGAGGCATTGTATCATTGATGATACGATTAAATACTGGAGAATGATCTAAGACATTCACATCAATGCGTGAACTAGCCACACTAAAGAAAGCATGTCGGATCCATAGATTTTTTTATGCAATCGCCTTTAGTATGAGGGTAGGCTTACGACTTCTCCCCTTGTGCGTGTCATGCCACGCTGTAGGACAGTTCTTCCATTCCCAATGCATACAATCTATAGAACCAAGCATACCTGGGAATCCTCTTTCCTCCGATTTTTCAAGCAGACGTGCAATGTCATTTTCGTTAGGTGAGTATAGGTACTGGTCCGCATACAATGCAATTACAGCATCACAAAACCTCTTCAAGCTTTAGATCGCAGTACGCTCGCCAACCTTTGTGTACTCATCACAAATATCTGTTGAAATTCCATAGGCAAGTATACGTATTGTTGTTGTCATCTTTTATATAGAGGTGCACTCCATACTACCGGTAGCATCAGGTTTCTGTTTGAAGGAGTTGTCATGAGTTGTAACATCATTCAAAATGCGAAGAAACAACTCTCGTCGCTTTCGGAATCGTCTATGAAATAACTCAGGTGTATAAACAGAATTTTCGGTAAAGTAATCTTATAGAGTCACTGGGCCGCCTCCTCTGATCACGCTTAATATATCATCTATTATTCGGCTGAAATAATGTTTTTATTCTCTCAGGTGTGAACATCCCCTGAATCGTTTTCAACCATTTTTGATGGAATTAATAAGCCATCTTTCGATTAGAATCTAACGAATTTTTTGAAGAACTTAACTCGAACACTACTATAGATCGTGATGAGAAACCATTTTTTTTTTCTGATAATGAATATAAGGATTCAAAGAAGAGAAAAAAATAAACTTGAGGAATCAAATAAGATAAAATGGACTTGAGTGATTACAAAAAATAAAATGAGATGTTTATATAACCATTGGAATATAGCCGTTGGAAATATAGCTGTTGAGAATATAGCTATTAAAAGAGAATATAGCCGTTGGAAAAGAATATAGCCATTGGAAGATAATATTTTTTTTATGCAATGTAATGTCCTTTTATTTTATTTACCTATTTATGAGAAAATATGTAATATCGTTTTATTTTATTTAGTTATTTGTGAGAAAATATGTAGTGTCTTTATATTAATTTTCTTTCATTTTTATGTTAACAAAAATGTTAATGCAAGAAAAAAAAATCAAAACATGAGTGGTTGAAAAATAGTCATTGAAAAAAACACAAACAAACAATTAAATAAATATATTTTAAAATAATTTTATAAAATACAAAAAATTATAAATATATTGAAATGTAGCTAGCCCAGCCAGCACTATATCGTGCGGCTGGGCTGGCCACAAATTGTGGCTAGCTATATCAGCACATCGCTAGTCACAATTTGTGACATAGCCAGCCAGTGTAGCCATTACTACACTGGCTGCTCTAATTCGATGTTTGAAATTTGACTACAAAAGTTTTTCTTATATATAAGAAGTCTCTGACACATTGATATATAATTTGACTAACATATACATATATATATATATATTATGTCCTACAATCTGAATTTGCTTAATTATGTGAGTACACAGGATAGGATTATCCTCTCTCCTAATCATGTGTATGCATTAACTTGCTGAATCAAGCAACTTTAATTTGGTCCTGTAATACCCCGTTCCACCTGATGGTATGATATTATCTGTTTTGGGCCTAAACCCACACGATTTTGTTATTAGATTTTACTCCAAAAGGCCTCATAACATTTGGAGAGAATACACTACATATAAGCACATCCCCTTCTCCACACCCAGGCGATGTGGGATTGAGGACCCCGTAGCCTGCCAGTATGGTAACTCAGCCCAGTGTCTCTTCTTGCACCCGCCCACAAGGGTCATTACAATCCACCCCCCTAAGAGGCCAGACGTCCTCGTCAGCACACTTTCGGCTAGGTTCAGGCTCTGATACCAACTGTAATACCCCGCTCCACCTGATGGTATGATATTATCCGTTTTAGGTTTAAGTCCGCACAGTTTTGCTCTTGGATTTTACCCCAAAAGGCCTCATACCATTTGGAGAGAACACACTACATATAAGTACATCCCCTTCTCCACACCCAGGCGATGTGGGATTGAGCACCCTGTAACCTGCCAGTGTGGTAGCTCAGCCCAGTGTTTCTTCTTGCACCCACCCACATCACACCCACTCACAAGGGTCACTACAATCCACCTCCCTACGAGACCCGACGTCCTCGTCGACACACTTTTGACTGGGTTCAGGCTCTGATACCAACTATAATACCCCGTTCCACCTGATGGTATGATATTGCCCACTTTGGGCCTAAGCCCGCACGGTTTTGTTCTTGAATTTTACCCCAAAGGGCCTCATACCGGCCATTTGGAGAGAACACACTACATATAAGCATATCCCCTTCTCTATACCCAGGAGATGTGGAATTGAGCACCCTGTAGTTTGCCAGTGTGATAGCTCCACCAATGTCTTTTCTTGCACCCGCCCACATCACACTCGCCTACAAGGGTTACCGACACTGGGCTGAGCTACTACACTGGCAGGCTACAGGGTGCTCAATCTCACATCGCTTGGGTGTGAAAAAGGGGATGTACTTATATGTAGTGTGTTCTCTTCAAATGGTATGAGGCATTTTGGGATAAAACCCCAAGAGCAAAATCGTGCGAGCTTAGGCCCAAAGTGGACAATATCATAACACCAGTTGGAGCGGAGTGTTACAGTTAGTATTAGAGCCTAAACCCAGTCGAAAGTCTGCTGACGAGGACGTCGAGTCTTGTAAGGGGGTGGATTGTAGTGACCCTTGTGGGCGGGTGCAAGAAGAGACACTGAGCTGGGCTACCACACTGGCAGGTTATAGGGTGCTCAATCCCACATGGCCTAGGTGTGGAGAAGGGGATGTGCTTATATGTAGTGTGTTCCCTCCAAATGGTATGAGACCTTTTGGGATAAAATCCAAGAGTAAAACCGTGCAGGCTTAGGCCCAAAGCGGATAATATCATACCATCAGGTGGAGCGGAGTATTACAGTTGGTATCAGAGCCTGAACCCAACTGGAAGTGTGCCGACAAGGACGTCGGGCCTCGTAGGAGGTGGATTGTAATGACCCTTGTGGGCAGGTGTGATGTAGGCTGGTGCAAGAAGAGATACTGGGCTGAGCTACCACACTAGCAGGTTACAGGGTGCTCAATCCCAAATCGGCTGGGTGTGGATAAGGAGATGTGCTTATATGTAGTGTGTTCTCTCCAAATGATATGAGGCCTTTTGGGGTAAAACTCAAGAACAAAATCGTGTGGGCTTAGGCCCAAAGCGGACAATATCATACTATCAGGTGAAGCGGGGTGTTACAGTGGGTATCCGAGCCTGAACCCAGCTGAAAGTATGCTGATGAGGACGTCGGGTCTCGTAGGGGGGTGGATTGTAGTGACCCTTGTGGGCGGGTATGATGTGAGCGGTTGCAAGAAGAGACACTGAGCTGGGCTACCACACTGGTAGGCTACATGATGCTCAATCCCACATCACCTGGGTGTGGAAAAGGGGATATGTTTATATGTAATGTGTTCTCTTCAAATGGTATGAGACATTTTGAGATAAAACCCAAGAACAAAATTATGTGGACTTAGGCCCAAAGTGAATAATATCATACCATCAGGTGGAGCGGGGTATTATAGGTCTATTTGCACAAAAATAATGTAACATTTTCTTATATTATAATCGAATCAAAATTGCAACCAGTAAGTTACGAGTAAATAGTAATAATAGGAAGTTCGAATTAGACTAGTACGAAAATAGTTTTATATGAGAAGAAGAAAAATTATTGAATATTCCAAGAATATCACAGGATTCTGTGTATGAGGAAATCTCACCACTAATAACTCATTATTTAATTTTATGTCCTAAAATAAGATGAAATAGAGATTTATTGTTGGTAGTATTCTTGTAAATATGAAATCCACATATATCTGATAATTATTCCAGAGATAAGTGATGAGTTCCATTATATGATGTCACATGGTGGAATCCACCACTCCGCTTACATGAAAGTAAAATCGGACTAGTACTAATCTAATTGGTCTTTAAATTATTATTCTGAAGCCACCTTGTACTCTCGAACACTTCTAACTGAAGACGAAAATCAACAAAAATTACAATTCCACAAACATCAATATTTGACTACGAATTTTAGCAACACACAAATTACTTTCCTCACAAAATGGGAAAGTAAAATGTTGTGTGACATATGCTATTTTAGTGGTCAAATTTAGAACGTGAAGATGTAATATTCAGTCCAATTATCGTACGATGTTTAATGCAGTAATCGTGTTGATAATATTATCATCTTCACAAAAAAAAAATACTAAAATAAAAATAAAAAAATTCCGTGGTGATGAAAAGATAATAAGTTATCACTGCTTCATGACGCACGTTTCACATACCTTAAATTTTCCCAGTACTGACACTTGTTTAATTTTGGAGACGTGCACGTCATGATAATCAAAGGCTTACTCTCTCTATCTTCTGAGAGTAGCCTCAGTGATGGGGGACACGGTTTGGAAAAGTCAGAGTCTTTTACTTTGTCTCAGCCTGCCACTCTTCTATAATCCCCAGACTTGCCTATCTAAGAGCAGCCGGTGTAGCAATGGCTACACCGGCTGGCTATGCCACAAAATGTGGCTAGCCATGTGCTGATGTGGCTAGCCACAATTTGTGGCCAGCCCAGCTGCACGGTATAGTGCTGGCTGGACTGGCTACATTTTAATATATTTATAATTTTTTATATTTTATAAAATTATTTAAAATACATTTATTTAATTGTTTGTTTGTGTTTTTTTCAACGGCTATTTTTCAACCCCTTATATTTTGATTTTTTTTCCATTAACATTTTTGTTAACAAAAAAATAAAAAATTTTAATTTAAAGACACTACATATTTTCTCACAAATAACTAAATAAAATAAAACGACATTACATATTTTTCTCACAAATAACTAAATAAAATAAAACGACATTACATATTTTTCTCACAAATAACTAAATAAAATAAAACGACATTACATATTTTTCTCACAAGTAACTAAATAAAATAAAACGACATTACATATTTTTTCACAATCAACTAAATAAAAAATATTACATAATTTCAAACAAAGAAATAAATAACTTGCATAGAAATAAAAATACATTATATTTGACCATCTGCTTCAGTTAATTTTTTTAGAATCGCATTTTGTTGAGCAATGATCCATCGCCTTGCTGCTTCTGTTGGAGCCTTCGCTGGATCTTGAAGCATTATATTATCTTCACGTTCTTCTCTAGCCATCCTTTCTCTCGATTGAATCTCCATCTGTTTAGTCTCTTCTTTTGTTTAGTCCATCCCTTCTCTAGTCAGTTGTTTAGTCCTTTGTTTTTCCATGGCAAGTTCAAGTCTCAATCTCTCTCCTTCGACTCCTGCTTCGCCAAACATGCGGCCTTGTTCGGTTATATCTTGCAATTCTGTAAGCAAGTTCTTCTGCAATGATACAAGAGATATATTTTTGTTTTTTCTCTTCTTCATTGCTTTTCGTCCAGCAGGACGTGTGTCATACGAACCTTCAGCATTCGCTGGTAGTTCGTCATCGTCAAGGTTTACTGAACTTGGAGTTGATACTCCAGGAGTTGATGAACCTGGTGTTGTGGGAATCGATTCAGAACAATCTGCAAGCTCATTAATATCCAAATCGAATATACCTCTCTTATTTTTTTGTTGAGTTGGCTTTTGTTTAGCGTTGCAATGGATCTGCCATTTTACCGAATTCCGAAGCACATTCCAACAATGCTCGAACTTAAATTCGTGTGTGGTTTGAAGTCTATATACTTCTTTACTAGTCTCCATCTATAAAATAAACAATAATTGATATTAAGAATTTGGATTAAAATTAAGAATTTAACAAAATTACAAAGTAAAAAACTTACTATATCTTGATCGTTCTGGCCACTACTCGGATTGTCTGACACATTTTTGTAGAATCCGGAAAATTTGTTTACTTTTGCTTGAAAGCTTGAAAAACGGTTCATCAGAGCACCACCCTTTCTATCTGTTATGCCTCCCATTTGGCTAACAAATTGAGACTGAATTTTTTCCCACATGCTAGACCTACTTTGATCTGTACCCGTCACAGCATCTTCACTAATCATGATCCATGCTTTGCACAATGCTATATCTTATTCTTTGGACCAATTTTTACTCTTTTGCTTTGAGGGGGGGCTCGGATTGAGAAGGTTGAGAGGACTGGTATTGAGAAGGTTGACTAGATGGAATTTGGAATTGTGCGTATGAGGAATTATATGGATATTGGGAATGAGGTGGGTATTGGGAATTAAATGGGTATTGAAAATTATATGGGTATTGGGAATGAGACATGTACTCAGATTGAGTTGAATCTTAAAGGTTTCACCCAGAATTGAATTCAGGTGGTAAATCAGAGTTTGCAGAATGGTTAATGTAAGGGTTGTTGAATGGAGGTTGATGATCCATGGAGTATCGAAAGATGTGAATTGTTGAAGGATGAGTTTCGGATGTGAATTGAATATTGAAGATGAGAATTGAGTGAAATAAATGTTGAAGGATGAGAATTGAGTGAAATGAGAGTGATATTTATAGAGATTGGTAAAAATATTCTCTCCCAACGGCTATATTCCCAACGGCTATATTCCCAACGACTATATTCTCTCCCAACGGCTATATTCCCAACGGCTATATTCTCTTCCAATGGCTATATAAACATCTCATTTTATCTTTTGTAATTGCTCAAGTCCATTTTATCTTACTTGATTCCTCAAGTTTGCTTTTTCTCTCTTCTTTGAATTCTTATCTTCATTATCAGAAAAAAAAAATGGCTTCATCATCACGATCTATAGTAGTGTCCGAGTCAAGTTCTTCTGAAAATTCGTCAGATTCTGATCGAGAGACGGTTTATCAATTCCATCAGAAATGGCTGAAAACGATTCTGGGCATATTCACGCCTGAGAGAATAAAAACATTATTTCAGCCGAATAAGAGACGTTATATTAAGCGTGATCGGGAGGAGGTAGCCCAGCGACTCTATAAAGATTACTTTGCCGAAAATCCTACTTATACACCTGAGTTATTTCATAGACGATTCCGAATGCGACGAGAGTTGTTTCTTCGCATTTTGAATGATGTTACAGCTCATGACAACTTCTTCAAACAGAAACCCGATGCTACCGGTCGTATGGGGTGCACCCCTATACAGAAGATGACAGCTGCAATACGTATACTCGCCTATGGAATTTCAGCAGATCTTTGTGATGAGTACACAAAGGTTGGCGAGCGCACTGCGATCCAAAGTTTGAAGAGATTTTGTGATGCTGTAATTGCATTGTATGCGGACCAGTACCTACGCTCACCAAACGAAAATGACATTGCACGTCTGCTTGAAGAAGGGGAGGAAAGAGGATTCCCAGGTATGCTTGGCTCTATAGATTGTATGCATTGGGAATGGAAGAACTGTCCTACAGCGTGGCATGGCACGCACAAGGGGAGAAGCCGTAAGCCTACCCTCATACTAGAGGCGGTTGCATCAAAAAATCTATGGATCTGGCATGCTTTCTTTGGTATGGCTGGTTCACACAATGATGTGAATGTCTTAGATCATTCTCCAGTATTCAACCGTATCATTAATGATACAATGTCTCCGGTTAATTATGTGGTGAATGGGCACCAACGTACATTGGGGTATTACTTATCTGATGGTATATATCCTAAGTGGGCAACTTTGATGCAGACCATCCCGCACCCAACTACTGCAAAAGAGAAATTATTTTCTCAAAGACAAGAAGCCGTTAGGAAGGATGTTGAACGGGCATTTGGTGTGCTGCAGATAAGGTGGGCTATTACGCATGGACCAGTGTATTATTGAAAAAAAGAAGACCTGAGCAAGATAATGAGAACGTGCATCATATTACACAATATGATTATAGAAGACGAGCATGATACCAACATTTTGGATTGGACACCACCGCCGGATGAAAATGTCTCCCTTCCACACTACAATCGAGATAGATCATTTTTGGCAGCACACATACATACTCGTCTTAACAGGATTCGCAATGGAGATAACAATTTGGATCTCAGGAGAGATCTCATGAACCATTTATGGGATAAATATGGTAATGAATAAGTTGAAAGAAAATATTATCTTCAATGTAATTTTTCGTATTGTTTGTTATGAATAAAAATTATTTGTTTTACTTTTCTTCTCATTAATATATTGACAATTTATTTAAAAAATAATTCAATAGACAAAGAAATATTTTTTCTTATAAAAAAACAAAAAGAAACAAAATCATAAGTAAAGAAAAAAAAAATTTTAGACAATATACAAAGGTAGATATACCCAAATAATGAAAGAAACAAAAAAAAATAATAATAACAAAAAAATATTAACAATAATACATCATTTAGTGTAAATATTATGATTATATAAACATATATTAGAATAAAAAAATAAAGTAAAAGGAAAGGAAAAAAAACTAGAAGAAAAAGAAAATAATAATGAAAGAAACAAAAAAAAAAAATAATAACAAAGAAATATTAACAATAATACATCATTTAGTGTAAATATTATGTTTATATAAACATATATTAGAATAAAAAAAATAAAGTAAAAGGAAAGAAAAAAAAACTAGAAAGAAAAAGAAAAAAAATAACAAAACTAGAAGATAAAGAAAATAATGAATGAAATAAGAAAATGAAAAAGAAAAAAAAAATGTGGCCAGCCAACATTTTGGCTGGCAATGAGGCTGGCTCTGCATAGCAGAGCCAGCGCCAGCGTCCCTAGGCTGGCCCACTTGTGGCCAGCCCCATACCAACCCAAAAACTGGCTACATTTAGCGCCAGCTAGCCAAACAGCCCACTACACCGGATGCCCTAAGGGCATCCGGTGTGGTTGATACTATGGCTAGCTGGCTCACTATTGAGCCAGTTTTTCATCCGGTATGGGGCTGGCCAAAGGTGGGCCAGCCCCTGTCTCCTGGCTCTTCCGCTGGCTGCAGAGAGCCAGCGGTTGCGCTAGCAAAAAGTGTACTTGATGATTTAAATACTATTATTTTGCACTTTTATGAATTTTTACTATTTTTTTCTTTCATTTTCTTGTTTTAAACATTTGTTTTTCTTTTTCTGGTTTTTTTTTTTGTGATTTTTTTTTTTTGTGTTTCTTTCATTATTTTGGGTTTATTTGCTTGGTATGTTAGGTGAAAAAAAAAAATTTATCATATTTATTTAAACTTATTCATTACCATTAAACTTATTAATTGTCATATTCTTTTATAAATTTTATAAAAAAAAAAAAATTATTAAAATATTCATCAAAAATAATATATTAATAAAAATATAGCTAGCATAGGTAACACCACACCGTAGAACTAAACTGCCAACAAATTGTGGCTAGCCACGTCAGCACATGGCTAGCCACAATTTGTGGCATAGCCAGCCGGTGTAGCCATACTACACCGGCTGCTCTAAGCAAGCCATATCTATAGATTCACACCATTAATTATATACAATTTTTTGTCCAATATTGTCTCCTTTGAAGTACCATCTTTCATTTGATCTTCTTATAACATTTTCTGGCAATATACATACACTTTAAGATACTTACCCCTCCAAACACACACACACACACGCACGATTTGAGAGCTTTTCGTTACAGAAGATCACACTTTGATGGCCGGAGAGCGTTCATTGGAGGAGACCCCGACGTGGGCGGTCGCCATGGTCTGCTTTGTGTTGGTTCTCATATCAATCATCATTGAGCATGTCATTCATCTAACTGGATCAGTATGTATATAGAGAATTCAATATTTTACTTATATATATATATATATGTTCAAGAGTCTCAAATGATCTCTTCTTTTCATTTTTAGTTGTTGTTTTCTATTGACATTCTTGCACCCTTTACAGTGGCTAAAAAATAAGAACAGGCCAGCTCTTTTTGAGGCACTTGAAAAGATCACAGGAGGTATATATATTATAGTACATATTGTGTCCTGTCATTTGAATTCTAAGTGAATTACCACAGGTTTTATATATATATATATATTGTTTGACAAAACTCTTGACTTGAGTGATATGTCCTTCACTCCCCAAATGGGAGGTTAACTGGCAAAAAAGACCTAACATTTTTTATTTTTGGTTTTGTTTGTGTATGTTTTGAAGAGCTCATGCTGTTGGGATTTATATCATTGCTCCTAACAGTAAGTCAAGACCACATTTCCAAAATATGTATTCCCAAGAAAATTGGAAATTCTTGGCATCCTTGCAACAAAGATGATGAAAAAGAAAACACAAAATATGAAGACAAATGCACACAAAAGGTTTGATTGATATTTTGTTTCTTTGTTATCATTCCTATCTTGCTAATCTAGACTTTGCTTTTACTAAGAATTGGTATTTTGGAATTAGAATTGGAAAGAAAAAACTAGTTTACAGTTTGAACTAATTTTTTTTTTCTATTCTAATTTCAAGACCTCAATTTTATACTAACACAAGTTTTGTGTTAGTTTCAGTGAATTTGAGTGATATGGAAATTATAATCACAGATGTTGCTTCATGGGACAACACTGTGACCTTTTATTTTTATTCATTTACTCAATTTTATTTATTTATTTTTCTAGGATATGGTCCAATTCGTATCTGCATATGGTATCCACCAACTCCATATATTCATCTTTGTGTTAGCCGTTTCTCATGTGCTCTACTGTATCACCACCTTGGCTTTGGGTAGACTCAAGGTATATATATATATTAACAACCTACCCAACTAATAGTGAAATCTCTCTCTCTCTCTCTCTCTCTCTCTCATATATATATATATGTGTGTGTGTCATCCCTTGTTTGTATTGCAGATGAGAAAATGGAAGGGTTGGGAGGATGAAACAAAGACACTAGAGTACCAATACTATAATGGTGAGTGTAGTAAACTGCCAAACATATATCATATGGCAATATATTTCTTTTCCTGTCCATTCATTTCAGTTAAGTTCCAGGAATGAATCAACTTAATGGATAGTTTCTATTTGAAGCTATCTTATTTTGATCACAGCCCACAATGTCCTTTGGAATTTGAATTTACAACCTTTGCAATTTTCTTTTTTCCTTTTTATTTTTCCCAACAAAATTTTGCATTATTGAGAGTCTTTTTTAGTATCTTGGGGTCACTCTATATATGTACAAGTGTATAACATATAAAAATTCTCTTCTCTGTTACAGATCCTGAGAGGTTCAGATTTGCAAGGGAGACGTCATTCGGACGTAGGCATTTAAATTTCTGGAGCAAGTCCCCAATTCTCCTATGGATTGTATGACCTTAAAACCTTATTTTATTTTTTTTGTGTGTTATTTTTTGGATATATAAGAATTACTATTATATTGTTCTCTCACTGCAAGAGATCATGGGCATAAGTCCTCTTATTAAAAAAAAAGATATATATATTTTTTCTCTGATAATAAGGTGTTCGGGACTTTGTCCTAACTAAGTTCCGGAACATTGTGTAAAGCGTTCCTCCGAAAAAGTTTATCATAATTTTTTTTGACAAATATGTTTAACCTTGTATCGCCTAAGGAGGAAATTTTCTCTCTCAAAGAAGCTAGTACAGAGTTAATTAGTAGATGTACCAATCATCATTGTTATATGTTGCGTGCAGTTGTACTGTCATTGTATTAGAGAAAATAATGCACCAAAAATCATATTCATATATTAAATGTAGATAGTGATAGAATTAAAATCGACCCTTCTAAAAAAATGAGGTAATCTTTTGTAGAGGCACTTATAGGTCCACTATCCTGCCTTATTGGAATAAATGTTGTGATAGTAACATTGTTATTATCATCTCACATTGAAATGTCTGATGACATGTCATGATAAGTGGTTATAACTTGTTGCGGCTTCTCACTCATTTGAAATAAAATGGAGTCAATTCTAACACATCAGTTAGAAAAGTTGTGGCTCAGATTTTAAAATAGGGAGTTGATATTGATACTCCACCAATATCTTTTGACACTCCACTCTTATATTTTTGTAAAGTAAAATTACAAAAGTGATCATATGTTATATCATTTTAGATTCTTATATTTTTAGTACCCTAATTGCCCTTCTACTTCAAGACTCAATTTTAATTTAATTTTATTTTTAAAAAAAAAAAGTTTTTTCAACTTTTTTACTTTACGTTACAATATAACAATCCATTTATTACCACCCAAACATTATAGTTTAGACATTTTTCAATTAAAATTTGTTGTTCGTGTCCCTATCCTATATAACTTAAAGAATCCAAAATTTGAAATATTCTATTTTTACTCACCAAACGTGTAATTTATTTTTCATGTGTCTTATTTATAAAATAACATAAATTAAAATTTTGAAACATACCATCAATTTGTGAACAAACAAAATAGAAAGGAAGGAGGAGAAACTAAAAAGCAAACGAAGAAAAATATCATATTAATTTTTTTATTTTTATCTTTTGAAATTTTGGTGCAAAGGCTCCTTAGTTAAATTAAGACAACTACAATTGAAAAAATATTTCATAGACTCATGTTTTTCTCTTTTCATCTTTTAATTTCTAAAAATTCTCTATTAAAATAAAAAAGATTTCCTTAGTTTTCTTAAAGAACTATATATCATAATTTTTATTCAAGTGAAATTAAACTTTCTTTTGATTTTAAATATAATTAATTTTTTTTCAAATAGGTTTTATTCATTGATATAATGTTTGTTTCCAACTCAAATACATTTTTAATATTTCTCTAGGTAATCTATTATTAACAATTTCTTCCCAACTTATCTAATCATGTAACTTTTATTATCCGAATCACATACATTTGATTGATACTCTCTAAATCATTATATTGAATCCTAAACTTTTTTGCCTCTAAAATAAATATTGATAAATTGATTCAACATGAAAAAATAATATTTTTAAAATCAACCAATAAGTATTTTCACACCAAAAAAGAATGTGAGAGAGAAGTTGTAATTTGGAGTTAAGAATTCTAACATTATCAAATAAGGGCAATTAGGGTAAAAAAAATATAAGAATCAGTATTGTATAGTAGAGGGACACCTTTGTAATTATACTTTACAAAAAGATAGAAGTGGAGTACAGAGGATATTGGTGGAGTGCCAATATCAGCTCCCTTCAAAATATTGGATTTATTCTTTCTAATTACTATTCTGTTTTGTTTTGTCCCAATTAGGTATGTTTCTTTAGGCAATTCTACACGTCAGTTACAAAAGTTGACTACATGACGCTGAGACTTGGTTTTATCGTTGTAAGTTATATATATATATATATCTGTATGAAATTATCATCTATTCAAGTTTATCAGTAGGGCCTGAATGATTAATTTGAATTTCAGGCACATTTTGCACCTCAAAGTCAAACAAGATTTGACTTCCAAAATTACATTAGCAGATCACTAGAAGAAGATTTCAAAGTTGTTGTGGGAATAAGGTTGGCCCTTTGACTCTTTTCAATCATTTAATTTTAAGAGCTAGGTTACACGTCTTGAATAATAAATATCTCAAAATATCTCGAATTTATGTGACATGTGACATAGCGCATTATTTTAAGAGATAAAATTAAATAGTGAGTTAGTATTAGTGAAATTCCCCATACACGAAATTCCGGTGGTCTAATATACCTGTCACATAGATTCAAGATATATTTCAAAATATTTATTCGGGACATATAGCATTTTCCTAATTTTAAACCTCTACTTATTTCTTTGATTAATCATATTAAGTTATTAATATCTTGACCTTGTATAACTATTAACTAATGCTTAAATTATTTTCATATGTCCAGTCCAATAATATGGCTCTTTTCGCTATTGTTGCTATTGTCCAACACCCATGGTAACTTTTTCACTATCTTGATTCTATTATTGGACTACATTACATAGACCTTATTCACCCTTAAATTATCTTGTTCTATATATATATATATAGAATTAGTATATATATCTTGACCAAGGTTTTCATTCTTTACGAGCAGGATGGTATTCATATCTATGGCTACCATTTATCCCTCTGATTGTAAGCATATAATCATTATATTTGTTCCCTCTGATTAATTATTTAATTTTTTTTTTTTACACTTTCTGTTGGTCCAGAGGATGATCTGATGTTTGATTCGCGATTTTGCAGATACTTCTAATGGTGGGAACAAAGCTACAAGTGATCATAACAAAGATGGGGCTGAGAATTCAAGATAGAGGGGATGTGGTGAGGGGTGCACCAGTAGTTCAGCCGGGGGATTACCTCTTCTGGTTCAACCGGCCTCGCCTCATTCTCCTCTTGATTCATTTTGTTCTCTTCACTGTACGTATTTTTGTTAAACTTTGATCATCGATGATCAATTGGCATTCTAATGTTATATGCTTACTTTGTGTATTATTTTTCTTTTTTCTTGGTTGTAGAATGCATTTCAGCTGGCTTTCTTTATGTGGAGTTGGGTAAGTGAAGTCTAATTTGAATTTCTTCCATTGATCAGTGATATCTAATAGATCGATAAGAGTACTGTGATTCATGTTATTGTTGCAATGTGGCATATATATGTGAATATATATATATATATATATATATATCTCAGGAAAAATTATTATTATTTTTCTCTTTCTAATTATGACTTCAATTTTTCAGTATGAATTTGGCTTGCGCTCATGCTTCCACAAACGCCTTGAAGATATAATCATCAGGATCTCAATGGGGTGAGTGTCGTTCATAGATTTCAACATATTAGTCCAGTCATTGAGACAGTGTCTGACTGTGTTTAACGACCTTATTTGTTGGTCAATCTATATTTTAATCACTCGTTTGATAGTTTCTGTTCTTGAAAAGTTCAGTTTTGTCTAACATCATGCCACAATGGTGGTCTTTTCAGGGTCATTGTACAATTTTTTTGCAGCTATGTGACTCTTCCTCTTTATGCCTTGGTCACACAGGTACAGAAAGAGACATGTATTTATTTCAAATCTCTTCTTTTTTTGCCAATTCTAGTAGGTTAAAGAACTGAGAATTTCATATATATATATATATACACACACACATGTTTATTGGCATATTTGTATACATATATACATACAAATATTCTTCACTAACAATGGTAATAAAGACATACCCTTTACATAGACAAAAACAATACAGAAAAGAGAACATATGGATGAATATGTAGAGCTATACATATATATATATATATATAGAACCACCTATGAGAAGATTGTAATCTGTGCAAGTTTAATCAGAGTCATTTTTGTTTGATTTTACAGATGGGCTCTACTATGAGACCAAACGTTTTCAGTGAGCCAGTGGCGAAAGCTCTAAAAAACTGGCACCACACTGCAAAAAAGCACGTGAAACATGGCAGACACTCGGAGAACACCACACCATTCTCAAGCAAGCCAGCAAGTCCAGTGCATGGCATGTCCCCAGTTCACATGTCCCCTGTTCATCTCTTGCATGGCTACCAATACAATGTCGCTGATAGCCTTCAAACATCGGCAAGGACATCCAACGCAGACAACGATGTCGATGATATTAGAGAAAATATCCCACAATCAAGTTCCATACAAGTGCCTTCAACACCACCTATAAATAGCGCGAAACATGAAATGCAAATTAGTGTAAGGGATTTCTCATTTGATAAGAGAGTTTAAGTGATTTCTCATTTGATAAGAGATAAACTATAATTGTACTGTTAATGCCAGGATTGATTTATGTAGAACCATCACCATGTATGATTTTAAACATCTACAGATTATTTGTTTCTTTTTTCAATAAAACTTGTCAATATTTCAACATTTATTGAATTTGTGCAGTGTATTTGTGTCTGATATAATAATTTTTTGCTAATTATGCCAATGGTCTTGGCTTCTTTGGGGTTTGTTGACAGTAACATTATGGTAAATAGATGGCGAAGAAGCAGAAAATGTGTATTACTTATTATATATCATACTTGTATGGAGTATTTTGAGCCCAAGAATATAACAAAAAATTAACCCCAAGAAAGATTTTCCCACTTAGTAGATTTCTCACACACCGGGACTTAACACCTACAGGATAAAATCGCGAACTCACATAATGATAATGACGGGAATTTGAACCCAAGCCTAATTGCGAACTCACATAATGATGGGGATTCGAACCCAAGCCCCGGTAGGATTGCCCAGGACTAGAGTCGGAGTGTTATAAGAATACGTTTACAATACACTCAGCCGTGTACTGTGTAGTACGTGAATTTTAGTCGTGCATGTAGAACATGCACAGTAAAACACACTGTACATGTTGTACATGTTAGGTTCAAATTCATTCGTATATTTACACCAGGTGTATTGTACATCTCGTTGTGCTATAGTTATTTTGCAAGGGACTGGGAGGTATAGTTTAGAAAATGAATCTTAAAAAAATATTACTTCGGATAAACTTCATTGACCCCCTCTGAGATTTGAGATATTGTCATGCGGCTACAACTTTGTGCAATTTTGTCACTAGCTTTTTCATTTAAAAAATGTGTGAAATGTCTACATTACCTACCCCTTTATTATTGAATTAATTTTTAATATAAAAATATAAGAATTGCAAAAAGACAAAAAAGTTCATGATTATTATCCAACCCATTTTGTACAATCAACACCACCACCACCACAATCTCACCCCACATCGGCAGTGCCTCCACAGTCAACACCACCACCACAATCCCAACCCACACTGGCGGTGCCACCACAACCAATCGACACCACCACCACTGTCAACACCACCACCACAATCCCAACCCACACCAAGTTGTGGTATGTGTTTGTGTATATATGTATATATATATATATATATATATATATACAGAGAAATTGATGGTGGTGGTGGTGGTGACTGTGGTTGTGGTGGCGCCGCCAAGTGTGGGATTGGGATGGTTGGGGTGGTGGTGGCCTTGCTAGTTTGGGTGGTGGATACACATATATATGTGTGTTTGTGTGTGTGTGTATACGCTTGTGTGTGTACAGAGAAATTGATGGTGGTAGTGGTGGTGATTGTGGTTGTGGTGGTGCCGCTATGCATGGGGGTTGGGATGGTTGGGTGGTGGTGGCGCCACTGTTTTGGGTGGTGGATACACATATATGTGTGTGTTTCTGTGTGTATATATATACATGTTTGTGTGTGTATGTAGAGAAATTGATGGTGGTGGTGGTGACTGTAGTTGTGGTGGCGCTGCTATTTTGGGTGGTGGATACACATATATATGTGTGTTTGTGTGTGTGTGTATGCAGAGAAATTGATGGTGGTGGTGGTGACTGTTTTTGCTGCCTTTGGTAGTGGTGGTTGGTGGCAGTGGTGCTCGCCAATGGTGGTTTCCTCTCCCCTATATATATAATATAATAACAGTCAAGTACCCATGTAATAATAGGACATAGATGTGGACATTTTGGTTCATTAGGCAGGTTAAATAGATAATTTTAGTATTAAAAAAAGTTAGGTCAAAAGTCAAAGGGTGGCATAGTCATTTCACTATCAAAAGTGATCTGACATGACTTATTTTGAAAGAAAAGAGTGTATGTGATATACGACTCAAATTTCAGAAAGTATCGATAACGAAATTAAAAAAAATTATATCAGAAAGTATCGATAACAAAATTAAAAAAAATTATAACTGCGTAATAAAGATTCAAATCACGTAAATGAAGTTAATCCTGTTACCTTTTAAAATTGCTTCAATTTTTCATGACTGATCCTTGAAAAAGCAAAAATCATTGCTCTGTTACTGATCATAAAATTGTTTCTATTTCATGCACATCCATCTCTACACTGAATCCACTACGTCGTGATTCTTAATTCCTACTTCTTAATTGTCAACATGATTTATGAAACAATATTCAATAATCTGTGATACCCTAGCTCTGATCACTCTCGATCAATTATAATTCTTCATTTCACTTAATTATATAAAAAAATAATTTATCATTAAAAAATCGAGTTGATTGGAGTACTGTACCCAATATTTTCTCATGTTTTAGCTCATTGGAATGGCTGCAATTAAAATCCCTGTAAACAATTGTTAAGTATTGACATGATATCTTAAAAGGACAATTAGATTTAAAAATTCAATTTAACTTTCAATTCACATTGTTTTGTTTGTGACACATTATGAATAAAAATTAAGTATCATGAAATATTGGATAAAAAAAAATGTAAAGAAGGTCAAATTCTGATGGTGGTATTAATGATAGAATAGTGTATAATATTGAATTAATCTTAACTTAAATAACTTGTGAAAATTTAAAACTAAGAGTAATTTAAAAAAAGAAAAAAATTATATTCGAGTATGAAAATAGAAGTTCTAGTGATATTTGCAATTCTTTTCTTTCTTTAATTTTCTTTTTCAGTCAAATAACTTATATACTCAATTTTTCCTTATTACGAGCATATGAATCATTAATTTTACCAAAGGATTTATAGTTCAGCTATATAACCAACCTAATTTTTTTTTTGTTTTTAAATAGGTGTACCTAAGCGTTTTAGGGTTCATATAAATAATACCGATCATGTCATGTGTGTCTCTCTAATGTGAAAAAAAAAAAAAAAAACCTTGGTTTTTAGAAAGGTTTTGCTTTAATATCAGCTGGGGTTAATGATAATAGATTTTTTAAAAAATGATAATAGATTAATATTGCTAAGAAAAAGAAAAAGAAAATACAAATTATAGTATATCTTCTCCATTATATGTATGTACACATATACCGTATCATATTTATGTGGTACATATACCGTACACATATGGGGTTTCCTTGTATTTTCTTGAAGTTTTCTTTTGATCCTGTTTTTTGGTTCTGAGAATTCATCGGAAAAAGAAGACAAAGTAAAAATCCTGAATATTTAATGGGGTTTCTTTTGATGGGACCCATGAAAGCATAATAGAAACTATTTGGTAAGTTTACACAATATTACACATTTGATTCAGAAGTTTGTTTCCCTATTCTTGCTTTCTTTCTTTCTTTTTCTTTACAGATTTTTCAGCAACCAAACGGAGGGTCAGGGTCTGTTCCCCTGTTAAAATCTTAAATACTTTCTGCTTTTAGCTTTATTCATGTTTTTATTGTAAAATCGTATTGTTCATTTTCAGGCTTCAGAAGGAATTGATGTCTCTCATGGTACACTTTCTATTTTCTTTACTATATATATATGTGTGTGTGTGTGTGTCTTCTCATTTATGCCATAAAAAAGAAAAAAATAAGAAATGACCACGGATTTGCTCTGTGAGTGCTCACTATAATATATGTAATGCTTAATACACAGATATTTGCTTTGGTTTTTGGTTTGTTTTCTCAGTAAGTACTAAAAATTCGTGTACTGGGCTTCTTAGATTTTTGTTTAAGAATCAAACATTGAATTGATTGATGGTTGCAACTTGCAAGAATATAGCGAGGAATGTCAATTTGTTTGCGGGCCTTCAATTTATTATCATCACGGTCGTCGTTTTCATAACTGAGACGTTGTTGTTGTTGCTGCTATGATAATCATCATTTTAGATTTTGTAAACAACTTTGTTAAGTTGAACTAGCTGATCCAATACTTGGGACTAGGCTTCATAAGTAGAGCTTCTTTTAAGTTAATTTCTTCTCATGTATACTTAATCTTAGCAATTCCTTGGATTAGATCTCCTCTGCTCTATTTTTGGCGGCGGTGTCATCAGAATGACAGTTTTATCATGAGATCAACAATGGAGATCTCCACATCTATTTCATAGTGAATGATAGTGATGATATGTGCCAAGAAGGAGCAAGGAGGATGAGAAACTGGAAAACACTAAACAACTTTCCATGAGTTTCATTTTGGTAATTAAAATAGCTATGTTGGCAAGTGTTTTGTTGGGTGAAAATTTTAGATATTTTCTTTTTTATGTCATTTAGCAAAATATTTGAAGAACGAGTAATGATATTCAAAACAAAGAGTTTGAGCGAAATGGGAAGTCGAAGACTCCCCATTCAATGGATACACTCAATTGGGTCCCACATCACTCCTTGTTGAGTGGATCTAATGGATGAGGAGCCTTCGGCCTCCATTTCGTTCAAACACTGTCTTTAAAGTCATTATTGAAGAAGTATGGTATTGAATTTTTTATACCTATTTCCTGGAACTAGTAAATCACCTCCTTATGTGTTCATGCTGTGGGACCTCTTTGAAGATTTTACTGTAAAGCTACACCAAAAGGTATGATGCATTATTGAGTGGAATATCTGTAGCAATCATTATCACTAACTTCATTAACCTCTATTAAATCTTTTGAGTGTTTTGGAATTGTCTAAATCTTGATTTATTGTTTAGAAGCACAACATATGTTCAATTCCGAGGTGTTACCCAGGTTAAGGGCTCTCTGTCTCATGCTGGTGATTTGGATTTTTTCTACAAGTGCAAGCAATTATCCATTATGCCTTTAATGATCCAATAAGTAAATTTTTATGCTGCATTCTCTTCTTCCTTTTTCCCCTTTAGAATGAGGATATTGAATGTTAGTGAAGTGTTTACAAGTGACTAGATGTTTTTATTTTATGCTATAATCTTGACCTGTAATACATCCAGCGACAATGTTGATTTTTTTTTTCTTTGGAAATTTATGGTTATTAGGTTGGAATTTCTTTGCTATCAATTCATTAAAATAATCAGAGAATCACATCTTTCTTTCTTCTACGTTCAACTTCACAGATGAGTGGTGGAGATCTTGGAATATCAGCTTTTCCTGAAGGCAATACCATATTTACCTGGATTGGCACCATTGAGGGCAGGAAAGGAACCATGTATGAGGGTTTATCTTACAAACTTTCCTTGAGTTTTCCCTTGGAGTACCCTTTCAAGCCACCCCAAGTGAAGTTCGAGACATTGTGCTTCCATCCGAATGTTGATCAATTTGGCAACATTTGTCTTGACATCCTTCAGGTTTTAATCTGCCTAATTGAATTGTTTTAACAAACTTTGTGCAGAACATATTGCCTGACCAGCTTAGGTCTTCCAAATATATTATAACGTCGAAAATTGATACAGTTGGAGACAAGTAACAACTCTGTTTGAGAGCACCTTATAGGAGAGCCATCATGTTGTAAATTTTGTGGCATAAGTTTACCCCCAATCAAAATTGGACTAGAATCCAAAAAAATTCAAAAGAGTTCAAAATTTTGGTTAAATATTATACCGGACATTTTTGACGAGGCATATTGGTATCAGACAAAACAAAAGGGGAAACTCAAATGGAAGCTTTCTTGATTGTCTAATTAAAAAACAGCCGAAATCGAATTATATCATTCCCAACTCAGTGTCAACTAAGCAATAGAGGATTGGTAGGTTCATTTTACTACTGAGTTACGTCAATTACATATGTAAAATTTTCTTATTAAGTTTTTTGATTCAATCCTCACTTTTTCTTGTGGTAGGACAACTGGTCTTCAGCTTATGATTGCAGAACAATTCTTTTGTCCATCCAAAGTCTCTTGGGAGATCTGCTTAATTTTCCCTGTATGAGATTTATCTCTTGTTTTTCATTTGTTTGTTTGTCTCACTATTGGTTATAACATACAGAGCCCAATACTGAGAGTCCTCTTAACATCTATGCTGCAACACTATGGAATAACAAGGAAGGTTGGATTCTTTTCTTATCTTCCCTCCCCATCCATATTATCTCTATATATATTTTTAATTTAATGTGAGGATTTAACACCAGCTTCCGTGTTCATGTCGATACAAGGGAGATTGTAATGATTTATAATTTGAACTAGTCTCACTTTCCTGCATTTCAGATTCTTAATGTTCACATAAGGTCATTTCTCGATGATCCTTGCAGCCTACAAGTTCTGGCCTTGATTTAAGCACATTATCTCTGTATATGCATTTGTGAATATATATAGCTGTGTTATATAGATTGAACACCTATACCTTATAAGGATATCTTTTTGCATTCATGATGCTATTTCTCTGTTTTAAGGGGGAAAAATTACAGTAATCTCATCGTTATTAAGGCATTGTTAAACCTTTTAACATTGTGGAGTGTTTTACATCATAAAGTGACTCCAACTGATTACACAGAAAATTTTATAATCTCGTTGTTAGTTACAGGCATTGTTAAACCTTATAAATATTGTGGAGTGTTTGAAATCATAAAGTGACTGCTTCAACTGATCTGAAAGAGTCATTGTAATTTTTCCTTGCAGATTACAGAAAAATGGTACAGAAGTAGTATTCTGCTGGAGAAGTGATCGAAAGCTGATCTATAGATTCTTTTATCACAAATAAGCAGAATGGCTAGCATGTTGTCAAGCAATACAATTTGTCTATATAGTTCTTCATTTAGTTGGAATTGAAAGGTATAGATTTGTTCCTTTAGTGATTTCTCTTTTTCTTATTAGTAAGTTGTTCCTCGAATGATGATGAAACACTGAGATTGTAATTAGCATCAATTTATGGATCTACTTACCTTTGATTTGCAATTAATGGCTCTTATGTTAGTGGTCTCATTTCTATGCTTTAGTTTTCAGAACTCAATTGCCTGCTTTTGTGATGTAAGTTAGGTATTCTGGTTTCATCTTGATCGTGTGAAGATTGTAAAGCTGGAGAGTGTTTTTTTCTGAACTTCATTGTGTAAATCTTTGTGTTTTCGGTTTAATTAACATTAATTCAGTGTTGAAAAAAAGAAAGAAAGAAAGGGGAGTAAGAAAAAATGATTTGCATTAGGGTAAACCACATACACTCACCACATGCATCCAATGGATAGAAAACTTTCTGCCTACGAATTCTGTCTATGAATTCTGTCTGAGTAGCATTACCTTTGCATTATTAATACTTTGCACTTTTGCTTGTTCCTGTGCCTCAAGATTGCTGCACTTTCAAGAAGGTTGTCTTCGGCTGCATGGAATTGGGGAAAAAATTGTTTTTAGTCCATGAAGAAATTTTTCTTCAATTTCAATTCCAAAGCTCCAATTTCATGCAACCGATTATAGCCTAATAGGAAACCTATACTATGCCTATATATGAATAGTTAGAGTAATGTTAGTCAAGCTTAATCAGCCTCGTCCAATCAAATAGAGTAGTTGGAGTCGGCTTGACTAAGTGCTTGTATGAACTAATATATATATATATATATCTATATATATATATGGATCATTGCTAGTATGGTCCCGGAATTTAGTTATCTTTGACATTATTTGCATAAAGTGGCTGCTCTGTTATGAAAATCTCAATATTCACATATAACAAAATGATGATGCAAATGTTTATCATGCAATTTCTGAGAATGATAGATTTTTTTTACAAGGTACAATTGAACATTGTAAAAGAGGAATTTTTTTTTTTTTTCTTATACAAATCTGAGATTAAAAAAGATTTTATGGTGTAAAATATTTCAAAAGAAATGTTCAAGTCCCTAACAACTTAAAAACTTTGGCTCACATTTTACTTCATCATACCTGCAACACCAGTTTGAAGGGTAAAAGTTTAATTGTATATAAAAAAAAAAATAGTAACAAAAGTAGAAGCCCAAAAGAGAAGCCCACAAGAAGTAGGCAGGCAAAAAGAAACATGAAAGGCCCAAAGACTTGGACGAAACCCAGCCCAATTAGCTGAACTTTACTAACAACTAAAACAGAGGTGGCAGAGAGTTTCTAATCATATAGATCTACATATTAATATATATGTGAGTGTATAATAGTATATATGTTGAAATCTATTTTTTCCAAAATATGCAGAAAATACATAAAATCATAACAATTCTATTTTTTTTTTAATTATTATTTGAAATTTTTCAGGAAGAAGAAAAAAAGAGAAATATATATACGGAACGGGGCATGTTTTTATCAAATTCCGACCATTTCCCATACATGTTGAAGAAAAAAAAGTGTTGCATTTCGTCATGCAGTGTTGCAATTGGATGTAATGTGTTGCACTGCTAGTGGACTAGTGCACTTAGATTTTATTTATGGTTATCTTTCTATGGTAATTATAGGTGGTTTGCAAAGGAAATTACTTTTGACTCCTTCAAAATTCAATTAATTGTTTTAGTCTTACTTTTAAAAATTCAAATTTAGTAAAAAAATTAAAAAAAAAAAGTATTACAACATACAAGTACTTTATTCATATATAAGAAAAAAAATGCTCCATATTTGACATTTTTAACTTTTATTCTTTCCAATTTTTTTTTCTTCACATCATTTATAGATATGCTTCTACAATTATACATTAAAATGCACTCTAAGAAAAATTGTTATGATTATTTTATTTTATTTTTATTACGCGTCAGAGAAGATAGAGTTTACTTGCTTGGAAAAGGTAGGAACTCCTGTAAAACAAAAGGGGTCAATGAACCCCTAAAGGTATACCTTAAATAATCAAACTCTAAGAACCACATAATTGAAGATTTTTTGTTTGTAAATTATGTAGCTTTGGATCTTATAAGAAAGAGAAAAAGTCACTGAAATGTTTTTTAGACTCTGTTTGGATTGACTTTTGAAAAGCGACTTTCGGCTTTTCAAATTCAAAAGCCGTTTTGGAGAGTGTTTTGATTGGTAAGATAGAAGAACTTCGGAGTCCAAAAAGAACGTTTAAAGGAAGATGGAGGGTACCAACTTTCTGATTTAGTTTTTACTTCTCTTTTTCTTTTGCGTAAAACCGAAGCAAAAGGTCTGCCAAACAAGACCTTAGTCTACAATTATGTCACTAGTTTGTCATATTAGCATTATGTAACGTTTTCATAGCGAGGGAGAGAGGGGGAGAGAGAGAGAGCACACTTAAGAAGCTTTGGTGGCAGAAACAAGAGAGAGGAAGCTCGATTGAGTGTGTATGGGTGTATTGAAGCTGATACATGATAATATACGCTCATATATATATATATATACATAACTACCTTTCTATTAGGATTAATTTAATTTTTGACCATTTTTCGTTCACAAATTAAATTAATCCTTTCTTCTATTACTCAAACCTCATATATATATATATATGAGGTTTGAGTAATAGAAGAAAGGATTAATTTAATTTGTGAACGAAAAATGGTCAAAAATTAAATTAATCCTAATAGAAAGGTAGTTATGTACTTTTAGTTTGGTAAACAAGGGTACAAATAACTTTTCAAATATCAAAAGTGCAAAAGTTGATCTCAAAAGTTTTATTCCTGCCGATGTCAGCAGATTTCGTTTGTGTCCAAAAGCACTCGATCATTAGAACTAAAGGTGCACACAGTTCGATTTCTTATGGTTCTTGGTAGAACGGGAACCGTTTCTAACGGTTCCTTAATTTTGGAACCGGAACCGTTAAGTTCGATTAGGTTCCGGTTCTCTAACGGTTCCTTTCCAATCTTATTTATTTATTTTTTATTTTTTAACATTGGCAAGATACACACTCATACTTGTGCACCCCTAGTTATAACAATATATCAAAAGTTATTTGTATTTATTTATATATCTTATAAATATATATAACATTAGAAATTATTAATATTTATCTATATATTATATATTTTATACCTTTTATATAAATAGAATACTAGAATTTAGAAGGTATTAATATTTATCTATATATTATATATTTTATACCTTATATATAAATAGAACAGTAGAATTTAGAAGGTATTAGTGTATATACATATATATATAATCCTAGAACTTAGAAACTATTATTATTTATTTATATATTATATATTTTTTTCAAACTGTTCTGGTTCTTTGACTTGGAGTAGGAATCGAAACCATAGTGAACGATTTCTAAAATTTGAAACCAGAACTGTAATGAACAGTTCGATTTAATTCAGGCACAGTTCCAATTTCTGTTCTAGTTTTATCGGTTCTTTGTGCAGCCCTAATTAGAATAACAAGAAATTAGTTACATCAGACCAAAGGGCTTGTAGCCTAATAGTATAGGGAAATACTAAACGTCATGAAATTTTATCATGAATTGCCTTCATAAATGATGTGGCAAGTAATAATATTATTAACATTCCGTATATGGGGGGAATCCCACCAATACTAACTCACCATTTAATTGCCACATCATTCAAGATAAAAATTCATGAAATATTTTCATGACGTGTAGCATTGCTCAATAGTATAACCTTTCTAGAAGGGGTTCGAGCCTTGGTGTGGGTAAAAAAGTGTCCCCTAACGAAAAAAAAATTACAATGTTAGGGAGGTCAGTGTTATTATGAAATTTATCGAGAGTAATTTATATTATATAGACAAACTTCACGGAAAATAAGTGTAAAGTTTTATTTTATATATTTTTTTTGAAAGGTTAAACAAAGTATATTGATGTGATAATGTACCGGCCGAGAAACGTTAGCCCAAATAAGATTACAACCCAAAGCTGAACAGAAGCCCAACTAAATCAAAAAGCTAAACAGAAGCCCAGCGCTAACAGAAGTCTGGGTTATAAGGCATAGACCAACAAGCTCCATAATTGTTCATACCAGGTGAATTCGTTCCAGGGCCTTGTACACACCGCTTCATCGCTTCGTCACACTATGAGAGTTGGTATGTCCGAAGTCGTTACCTTAACCTCAATGAGGGGATGCCGAATGATCACCTCCTTTTCAGGGAGAGCTAATAGTTGTTGGGTATTTTGGTTATTTTTGTTTTTGTATTGACTATTTGGGCCTCAATTCTAGCCCAGTAACTACAATCTGCTCCAAATTTCGAATATTTTTATTTATATGTTTAGAATTGAAAATTTTATAAATAAGTTTATTAGTTGATAATAGAAATTGTTTTTAGAAGATAACTAACTCTCACGTCAAAATAACCTTCACAAAACTTTGAATAGATAGTTATTAGATCAAAGAAAGTCAGAGTAATTAACTCAATACTATAAGCTAGAATGACTCCAAAAAAAAATTTTATAAAAAAAAATCTTACAAGATCCAAAAACTGAGTTGTGGACGGTGAATAGCACAACTAAACAAACTTTTGGGAAGATATGTTAGAGGACAACATTCATTTCAAACTAGGCATTAATAATCTCTTTGAAAGTATACACCGAAAAACATTCTCCAATAAGGCTTCACTGGATGTTTTCAAAAAGACTCACTTTTCTACAATTTGGGACCAGTTAGTTTTAGTTCTTTCTCTCTCTCTCTCTCAAGCCCTTTTAAGATCAAACAGACTTGTTATCTACAAATCAACCCACATGTCCACCTAAATACCACAAAATTATATTGAAATTTCTCAATGAATAATATTCTGCAGTCAAGTTTGGGAGGCTCTTTTACCTCAGAAACAGCCTCACCAATCACAACCACAAGCTATTTATATGAAACTTCTCTCTCTCTCTCTCTCTCTCTATATATATATATATATATATATATATATATATATATATGTCCCTAGCTATATGTTTGATTTTCTTTGTATAGTTCTCATTTTCCTATATTGGCTGGTTGTCACTATCACTTGCTGTTAACGAATTAGCCTTTAGAAATTCATCGGTCGCAAGTCATGATCCAAAACTATGACTTGGATAAGACTTTTCTCTTTCTGGTTAAAACGTTACGGCTCTAACTCGTTTGGTTTACGAAACTTTGCAGATTTATTTTACGAGAAATGCTAAACGTCATGAAATTATTTCATGAATTTGTATCATGAATGATGTGGCAGCTAATGTGGAGAGTTAGTATTGGTAGAATTCGGTGATAATATCATGGGACTCTGTGTATGGAGGAATCCCACCAATACTAACTCTCCACGTTACCTGCCATATCATTCATAATATAAATTCATAAAATAATTTCATGACGTGTAGCATTACTCCTTATTTTACCATCAATATCATTGATCTAGTCTTTTTGACTCTCTCATTCTCGAAGGAGTAGATTTATATACATACATATTTATATATATTATATTATATTGAGTTAAACATGATTGATATAATAATTCAATGCACAAGGTCAAATGCATGACTGCAACTCTGCAAGCTTTATAGTGAGGTCCACCAAAGTCCACTTGCCCTATCTCTAATTCGACGTTTGAAATTCGACTACAAAAGTATTTCTTATATATAAGAAGTCTCTGACACATTGATATATAATTTCACTAATATATATATATATATATATATATCCTACAATCTGAATTTGCTTAATTATGTGAGTACACAGGATAGGATCCTCTCTCCTAATCATGTGTATGCGTTAACTTGCTGAATCAAGCAACTTTAATTCGGTCCATTTGCACATAAATAATGTAACATTTGATGATATTATAATCGAATCAAAATCGCAACCGGTTTTATAATGTTAAAACTTAGGATTCTGACCGTTACAACAGCGTGCTCTAGTACATAATAGGTACCGGGGTAGTTGAAAAATAAAAATATTATTGGTGTAACAATCTTATTAAGTCGCGAGTAAATAGTAATAATAGGGAGTCCAAATTAGACCAATACAAAAATAATGTGAAAAGAAGAAAAATTATTGAATATCATGGGACTCTATGTGTAGTAACCCTTGTGGACGGGTGTGAGTGGGCGGGTGCGAAGACAGACACTGAGTTGAGCTACCACACTGACAGGGTATAGGGTGTTCAGTCCCACATCGCCTGGGTGTGAAAAAGGAGATGTGCTTATATGTAGTATGTTCTCTTCAAATGGTATTAGGCCTTTTGGGGTAAAACCCAAGAGCAAAATCGTGCGGGCCCAGACCCAAAGCGGACAATATCATACCATGTGTTGGAGCGGGGTATTACAGTTGGTATCAGAGCCTGAACCCAGCCGGAAGTGTGCCGACCGTAGGGGGTGGATTGTAATAACCCTTGTGGACGGGTGTGAGGGAATCCCACCACTAATATCTCATTATTTAATTTTATGTCTTAAAATAGGATGAAATAGAGATTTATGGTTAGTAGTATTATTGTAAATATGAAATTTCCATATATCTGATAATTATTTCGGAGATGAGTGATGCGCTTCATTAGATGATGTAAAATGGAGAAATAAAATATTGTGTGATATATGCTATTTTAATGGTCAAATTTAGAACGTGAAGATGTAATTATCATATGATGTTTAATGCAGTAATCGAGTTGATAATCTTATCATCTTCACAAAGAAAAAATACTTAAATAAAAATAAAAAAAATTCTGCGGTGATGAAAACATAATAAGTTATCACTGCTTCATGACGCACGTTTCTCATACCTTAAATTTTGGAGACATGCACGTCATGATAATCAAAGGCTTACGTGTGTGTGTGTGTGTCTCTCTCTCTCTCTGAGAGAGTAGCCTCAGTGAAGGGGGACACGGTTTGGAAAAGTCAGTCTTTTACTTTGTCTCAGCCTGCCACTCATCTCTAATCCCCAGACTCGCCTATTTAAGCAAAGCCATATCTATAGATTCACACCATTAAGTCTATACAATTTTTTGTCCAATATTGTCTTCTTTGAACTACCATCTTTCATTTGATCTTCTTATAACATTTTCTGGCAATATACATACACTTTAAGATACGTACCCCTCCAAACACACACACACACACACACACAATTTGAGAGCTTTTTGTCACAGAAGATCACACTTTGATGGCCGGAGAGTGTTCATTGGAGGAGACCCCGACGTGGGCGGTCGCCGTGGTCTGCTTTGTGTTGGTTCTCATATCAATCATCATTGAGCATGTCATTCATCTAACTGGATCAGTATGTATATAGAGAATTCAATATTTTACTTATATATATATATATATATATATATATATATTCAAGAGTCTCAAATGATCTCTTCTTTTCATTTTTAGTTGTTGCTTTCTATTGACATTCTTGCACCCTTTACAGTGGCTAAAAAATAAGAACAGGCCGGCTCTTTTTGAGGCACTTGAAAAGATCACAGGAGGTGTATATATATTATAGTACATATTGTGTCCTGTCATTTGAATTCTAAGTGAATTTCCACAGGTTATATATATATATATATTGTTTGACAAAACTCTCGACTTGAGTGATATGTCCTTCACTCCCCAAATGGGAGGTTAACCGGCAAAAAAGACCTAACATTTTTTATTTTTGGTTTTGTTTGTGTATGTTTTGAAGAGCTCATGCTGTTGGGATTTATATCATTGCTCCTAACAGTAAGTCAAGACCACATTTCCAAAATATGTATTCCCAAGAAAATTGGAAATTCTTGGCATCCTTGCAACAAAGATGATGAAAAAGAAAACACAAAATATGAAGACAAATGCACACAAAAGGTTTGATTGATATTTTGTTTCTTTGTTATCATTCCTATCTTCCTAATCTAGACTTTGCTTTTACTAGGAATTGGTATTTTGGAATTAGAATTGAAAAGAAAAAACTAGTTTACAGTTTGAACTATTTTTTTTTTTCTATTCTAATTTCAAGACCTCAATTTTATACTAACACAAGTTTTGTGTTAGTTTCAGTGAATTTGAGTGATATGGAAATTATAATCACAGATGTTGCTTCATGGGACAACACTGTGACCTTTGTTTATTTTTATTCATTTACTCAATTTTTTTTATTTATTTTTGTAGGATATGGTCCAATTCGTATCTGCATATGGTATCCACCAACTCCATATATTCATCTTTGTGTTAGCCGTTTCTCATGTGCTCTACTGTATCACCACCTTGGCTTTGGGTAGACTCAAGGTATATATATATATTAACAACCTACCCAACTAATAGTGAAATCTCTCTCTCTCCTATATATATATTGTTTGTAGTAGGTTCTGTTAAACTGAAGTCAAACTTTCCACAATGATTGTTGCCAGAGAGCGGGTCCCGGTGGGAGTCCAAGCTGTCACAGAGGAGCCCACTGTTCTATGTGGATTGGAAGAAGAGGGGAGGGATTTGATAGAAAAAAGAGGAAATCTGGGGTGTACTGGAGATTGTTTAAGAAAAAGGTTCTTTTTTGTCCTGTCCTTCTGTCCCGATTCCGGTTCTCTACATTTCTCTCATTATTTATAGGCAAAAAGTCTTTTCTCACCAATGGTCGAGGTTTTGCGGTGCTAAATATCTGTGGTAAATATCTGTGGGTCAAGGGTTGAGATTATACTTGTCAGAAAAGGGTATTCGCTCACCTCACCTGGTTATCTTCTTTCCTATGTGACAGGCCAATCCATGATGCAAGGTCCTCATCCTAGCTAGAAATGAGGTCCGTCACGGATTTAGCGTACCTTGGACTCCAGCCTCCGAACCCAAGCCCTTGGTTCCCATAAGGCAGTGATCCGAGCTCTTACCCCCCCATAGGAGCGCGGAGTGCCACGAGGTTTATCCGTAGGGTGGAACTCCTCGTAAAAGAGGTTTATCCGTAGAGAGGAACTCCTCGTAAAAGATGGAGGTTGATCCGTAGAGAGGACCTCCGCGAGGTTTTATCCGTCGCTTTAGGGAAATTGATCCGGAGAGAGGATTTCTCGTGATGTTTATCCGTAGAGAGGAACTCATCACCATCCGAGCCTTATCCGAATGCAAGGAAAGAGACTCGTTTGAGGTTTATCCGTAGAGAGGAATTCCTCGCAAGGTTTTATCCGTAGAGAGGAATGCCTCCTTGCAAAATGGAGGTTGATCCGTAAAGAGGACCTCCGCGAAGTGTTATCAGTAGAGAATGACTCGTCAAAGAAAGACGATCATACCTCAGAGATATGCCCTTCATTATGAGAGAAGGAGCTCGATTTGAAATCCGCTATCCAAAGAAGCGTTCGATGGAGACTTTCCTTCGGAGGAGCTCGGTGGAAATGTCCTTTTTGAGGATGCGCTCGGTAGGGACTTTCCTTTGGAGGAGCTCGGTGGAAATGTCCTTTTTGAGGATGCGCTCGGTAGGGACTTTCCTTTGGAGGAGCTCGATGGAAATGTCCTTTTTGAAGATGCGCTCGGTTAGGAGAAAGAAGCCAGTGGTCCTATTGCCACGTGGAATCGCTGAGGGAACTCGAAATGGGGGAAAAGTCAAAGTGAGCCTATTGCCACGTGGGCCTACGTGGCGGCCCCTGAATGGCTCATACCAACAATTAGCCCCCTTGTGCGAGGTCCTACGAGTAGGTCCTCGTACACAACTCGGAGTACTAGTTCGAACTCCTTTCTACAAAGGTAGCTTGTATAGCTACCTCGAGGTGTCCCCTCGACTTCCTCAAAAACTGTAAAGTCCTCGTCCTTTCAAATCATCATTAATGACTGATATCAGTTTCGGCGGCGCCCCGACGCTTTGTTTCTTGTGCTTTGCGACGGTTCGATGCCTCGAATTTTGGAGCCTTGCATCGTTTCGGTGTCTTGTCGATCAGAATTCTCCCTACTATATATGGGGGACTTAGAAAATTTTCATTTCCCCCATTTTTTCTTGCCTTTAATCTCCAGTCTTCCAGAGCGAACTTTGAATTTTCATTGCAATTCTCCATTGCTTCCGACTTCATTCAAGACATGTTGAAGGCTAGCTCTCACGATGTACCCGAGGTACCCCCTCTTGATGAATGGAGAACAGCCCCCTTCTTTGGTCCTGATGACATTTTCTGGGATCAGACTCAGGACTTATCGAGCATAGACGAACTGGTGGGGGAACCAATGGTCATGGACTCGAGGCCTGCCGTCGTGGAAGGCCCTCGACTCCCTTCTGATTCTATCCTTTGCTTCAGAATTGAGCGAGGGGATTTCCCTTATTCTTTTCTTTATTTTCCCATCCCCACCACTGCCTGTATTGGATGGGAAGAATGGACAGACTTTATTTTCTCTGTCCCTGCTTATACGACGCGTTTGAACGATGCGGGGATCCTCGAGGCCATCCAGAGTACTCGAAGCCTTACCATAAATCGAGAAATTGCAGGGCTCCAAGTGCTCCTCTCAAGATGGAGCACTCATTCTCACACTTTTGTCACTTCTTGGGGTGAGTTCACTCCTACACTCGAGGACGTCAAGATCCTCATGAGACTTAATATCTTTGGTACAACTGACCCTTCTACATGGGCACTCTCCGAGGTAGAGGAGCGACGGGTGGTAGCTCTTCGAGCAGAAATTCAAGCTGCCTCTAAGTTGGCAACTCGTTTTAATAAGAAAAATGAGGTGGTTCATGAGTCCCCTCCTGAAACTGGGGGGAAATGCACCTGGGTCTCCCTCCTTCGCCATTTCTTCAAGGACTTCTCCCATAATGACACAAGCAAATGGATAGCAGGACCTCAGAGCGAGAGCCATCTTCGCTTGGCAGCCTACATCTTGTCTTGGCTGTCTCGTTCTATCTTCCCGGGACCTCCCGAGGACACTCCAAGCCCAGACCTGGTACCCATTGCAGTCAAATTAGCCCGAGGGGTGCACATTCCCTTAGCCCCACTCTTCTTGGGCACTCTATATCACGCCTTAGACAACTTCCATGCCTATTACGAGCAAGGCATGGGTCGACTCCATGTAGCTTGGTTTGGCTCGGCCACTTTTCTACAGATGTTCATGTATGAACATTTCCCTACTTATGCTCCTCGTATGAATCCTAGGAGCGGCGGACACCGCTCGGCCAGGTGGAACAGGGTGGCAGCTCCTCGCAAGAAATTTGCCCAGTTTATTGATAAGGAACACCATTTCAGAGCTCGATCTTTCATGGGACCCCCTCCTCCATTTTATAGCTTAACCGTGGGCCAGGTTTTCAAAGGAGATGACCTCTATTCCAACGAGGCCCTTACTAACTTGGCATTTATCACCCCAGGGTACCTTCCTGGCTTTGCCTCTCCTACAGTCATCATCAGTAAAATGTACCGTCCTGATAGAGTGGCTCGTCAGTTTGGCTATGACCAAACCATTCCCAGAGGTCATGATAAGCTCGAGGTCCAAAACTTCTCTTCAGCCTTAGCTCGCTTTTTGGAAGACCAAGTTAAGCTTCTGGTCTTGAACAGGACAGAGCTCGTGGTGCCTTCGAGCACACGAAAAGGACGATGGGTGAAGGGCTCGAAGGCATATTGGCGAGGAGTTCTTGACAGATTTCATGCCTTCGTCACAAGTGAAGTTCCTCGCCACCCCGTCCCTTCTCTGCAAAAGAACTCCATTTTTTGCCATAGGGCTGACCCACCTTCTCGGGGGTTCTTGTGCACCACTCCAGGACTTCTGGTCCTGAATCCTATTTCATCCCAAACTCTCACAAGCACCGCTGCCTCTTCTGGAGGGGCAACACTTCGAAGTACGGCGCCACCCAGAGTTCCCCCAGCTTCTCGAGGTACCGGACAAGGTAAGCGCAGAGCGGAGACCAATGTGTCCTCTTTTGTGCCTGCCTCAGGTTCTTCGAAAAGAGCAAAGGTAAAGACTCAAACCATCTAAATACGAAGAAAAATCATTTCCTTGATTATGTCTCAAACAGTACCAAAAATTTAATCGATGTCCTATGTTGTTCAGACAGTTGCCACCTCAGCAAACCCTTTGGACTCTCCTTCTCCTCCTCCTCGCCTACCTGAGACCACTTCAGGGGTTCGAGCACTACCGATTGCGAGCGCCCCCCCCCCCCCCACGGGTGGCCTTGGAGTTCCCCAGGATAACTTGGATTCGGTGGGGACATTATTTTAAGAGATAAAATTAAATGATGAGTTAGTATTAGTGAAATTCCTCCCATACACGAAATTCCGGTGGTCTAATATACCTGTCACATAGATTCAAGATATATTTCAAAATATTTATTCGGGACATATAGCATTTTCCTAATTTTAAACCTCTACTTATTTCTTTGATTAATCATATTAAGTTATTAATATCTTGACCTTGTATAACTATTAACTAATGCTTAAATTATTTTCATATGTGCAGTCCAATAATATGGCTCTTTTCGCTATTGTTGCTATTGTCCAACACCCATGGTAACTTTTTCACTATCTTGATTCTATTATTGGACTACATTACATAGACCTTATTCACCCTTAAATTATCTTGTTCTATATATATATATATAGAATTAGTATATATATCTTGACCAAGGTTTTCATTCTTTACGAGCAGGATGGTATTCATATCTATGGCTACCATTTATCCCTCTGATTGTAAGTATATAATCATTATATTTGTTCCCTCTGATTAATTATTTAATTTTTTTTTTTTACACTTTCTGTTGGTCCAGAGGATGATCTGATGTTTGATTCGCGATTTTGCAGATACTTCTAATGGTGGGAACAAAGCTACAAGTGATCATAACAAAGATGGGGCTGAGAATTCAAGATAGAGGGGATGTGGTGAGGGGTGCACCAGTAGTTCAGCCGGGGGATTACCTCTTCTGGTTCAACCGGCCTCGCCTCATTCTCCTCTTGATTCATTTTGTTCTCTTCACTGTACGTATTTTTGTTAAACTTTGATCATCGATGATCAATTGGCATTCTAATGTTATATGCTTACTTTGTGTATTATTTTTCTTTTTTCTTGGTTGTAGAATGCATTTCAGCTGACTTTCTTTATGTGGAGTTGGGTAAGTGAAGTCTAATTTGAATTTCTTCCATTGATCAGTGATATCTAATAGATCGATAAGAGTACTGTGATTCATGTTATTGTTGCAATGTGGCATATATATGTGAATATATATATATATCTCAGGAAAAAATTATTATTATTTTTCTCTTTCTAATTATGACTTCAATTTTTCAGTATGAATTTGGCTTGCGCTCATGCTTCCACAAACGCCTTGAAGATATAATCATCAGGATCTCAATGGGGTGAGTTTCATTCATAGATTTCAACATATTAGCCCAGTCATTGAGACACTGTCTGATTGTGTTTAACGACCTTATTTGTTGTTCAATCTATATTTTAATCACTCTTTCTTGAAAAGTTCAATTTTCTCTAACATCATATATGCCACAATGGTGGTCTTTTCAGGGTCATTGTACAATTTCTTTGCAGCTATGTGACTCTTCCTCTTTATGCCTTGGTCACACAGGTACAGAAAGAGACATGTATTTATTTCAAATCTCTTCTTTTATTGCCAATTCTAGTAGTTAAAGAACTGAGAATTTCATATATATATATATATACATACACACATGTTTATTGGCATATTTGTATACATATATACATACAAATATTCTTCACTAACAAGGGTAATAAAGACATGCCCTTTACATAGACAAAAACAATACAGAAAAGAGAACATATGGATGAATATGTAGAGCTATACATATATATATATATATATAGAACCACCTATGAGAAGATTGTAATCTGTGCAAGTTTAATCAGAGTCATTTTTGTTTGATTTTACAGATGGGCTCTACTATGAGACCAAACGTTTTCAGTGAGCCAGTGGCGAAAGCTCTAAAAAACTGGCACCACACTGCAAAAAAGCACGTGAAACATGGCAGACACTCGGAGAACACCACACCATTCTCAAGCAAGCCAGCAAGTCCAGTGCACGGCATGTCCCCAGTTCACATGTCCCCTGTTCATCTCTTGCATGGCTACCAATACAATGTCGCTGATAGCCTTCAAACATCGGCAAGGACATCCAACGCAGACAACGATGTCGATGATATTAGAGAAAATATCCCACAATCAAGTTCCATACAAGTGCCTTCAACACCACCTGTAAATAGCGCGAAACATGAAATGCAAATTAGTGTAAGGGATTTCTCATTTGATAAGAGAGTTTAAGTGATTTCTCATTTGATAAGAGATAAACTATAATTGTACTGTTAATGCCAGGATTGATTTATGTAGAACCATCACCATGTATGATTTTAAACATCTACAGATTATTTGTTTCTTTTTTCAATAAAACTTGTCAATATTTCAACATTTATTGAATTTGTGCAGTGTATTTGTGTCTGATATAATAATTTTTTGCTAATTATGCCAATGGTCTTGGCTTCTTTGGGGTTTGTTGACAGTAACATTATGGTAAATAGATGGGGAAGAAGCAAAAAATGTGTATTACTTATTATATATCATACTTGTATGGAGTATTTTGAGCCCAAGAATATAAAAAAAATTAACCCCAAGAAAGATTGTCCCACTTAGTAGATTTCACACACACCGGGACTTAACACCTACAGGATAAAACCGCGAACTTACATAATGATAATGACGGGAATTTGAACCCAAGCCTAATTGCGAACTCACATAATGATGGGGATTCGAACCCAAGCCCTGGTATGATTGCCCAGGACTAGAGTCGAAGTGTTATAAGAATACGTTTACATACACTCGGCCGTGTACTGTGTAGTACGTGAATTTTAGTCATGCATGTAGAACATGCACAGTAAAACACACTGTGCATGTTGTACATGTTAGGTCCAGATTCATTCGTATATTTACACCAGGTGTATTGTACATCTCCTTGTGCTATAGTTATTTTGCAAGGGACTGGGAGGTATAGTTTGGAAAATGAATCTTAAAATAATATTATTTAGGATAAACTTCATTGACACCGTCTGAGATTTGAGATATTGTCATGCGGCTACAACTTTGTGCAATTTTGTCACTAGCTTTTTCATTTAAAAAAGGTGTGAAATGTCTAGATTACCTACTCCCTTATTATTGAATTAATTTTTAATATAAAAATATAAGAATTGCAAAAAGACCAAAAAGTGCATGATTATTATCCAACCCATTTTGTACAATCAACACCAACACCACCACAATCTCAACCCACATCGACAGTGCCACCACAATCAACACCACCACCACAATCCCAACCCACACTGGCGGTGCCACCACAACCAATTGACACCACCACCACTGTCAACACCACCACCACAATCCCATCCCACACCAACGACATCACTCGTTCTTGGGTTTCGGTTCCACCCAACCGATGAAGAACTCGTTCAGTACTACCTCAGGCGCAAGATCTATGGCAAATCTTTCTGATTCGACGCCATCTCCGAAACTGACATCTGCAAATGGAGCCTTGGAACCTCTTTTTTTCTCTCTACAACTATAAATAGAGACAACAAATCAAAATCAAAAAATCTCTTGACGACAACAAGAGAAAACTTTGGCGTTCACAGTGATGGGATTGGGTTTCTGATTTGATTTTAGACAGTTGACGATTCAAAATAGATAGGTTTAGTGTTGATGGGATTGGGTTTTGACTGGTTGTTTGGGTGGTGGATTTAGGTTTTGTTTGGTTGTTTGGATGGTGAATGGTTGGTGGCGGTGGTTGTGGTTGTTGTAGTAACCCTTGTGGAAGGGTGTGAGTGGGCGGGTGCAAAGATAGACACTGGGCTGAGTTACCACAGTGAAAGGGTATAGGGTGCTCAATCCCACATCGCTTGGGTGTGAAAAAGGGGATGTGCTTATATGTAGTATGTTCTCTTCAAATGGTATGAGGCATTTTAGGGTAAAATCCAAGAGCAAAATCGTGCGGGCTCTGGCCCAAAGCGGACAATATCATACCATGTGTTGGAGCGGGCTATTACAGTTGATATCAGAGCTTGAACCCAGTCAAAAGTGTGCCGACGAGGATGTCGGGCCTAGTAGGAGGGTGGATTGTAGTAACCCTTGTGGACGGGTGTGAGTGGGCGGGTGCGAAGACAGACACTGGACTGAGTTACCACACTAATAGGGTACAGGGTGCTCAATTCCATATCGCTTGGATGTGAAAAAAGGGATATGCTTATATGTAATATATTCTCTTCAAATGGTATGAGACATTTTGGGGTAAAAATCAAGAGTAAAACTGTGCGAGCTCGGGCCCAAAGCGGATAATATTATACCATGTGTTAGAGCGGGGTATTACAGTTGTGGTATGTGTGTTTGTGTGTGTGTATATATATATATACACATTTATACAGAGAAATTGATGGTGGTGGTGGTGGTGACTGTGGTTGTGGTGGCGCCGCCAAGTGTGGGATTGGGATGGTTGGGGTGGTGGTGGTGGCCCTGCTAGTTTGGGTGGTGGATACACATATATGTGTGTTTGTGTGTGTATATATATATACACGTTTGTGTGTGTATGCAGAGAAATTGATGGTGGTGGTGGTGACTGTGGTTGTAGTGGCGCCGTTGTTTTGGGTGGTGGATGCACATATATATGTGTGTTTGTGTGTGTATGCAAAGAAATTGATGGTGGTGGTGGTGACTGTTTTTGCTGCCTTTGGTGGTGGTGGTTGGTGGCAGTAGTGCTTGGCAGTAGTGGTTTCCTCTCCCCTATATATATATATAATGTAATAACAGTCAAGTACCCATGTAATAATAGGACATAGATGTGAGCATTTTAGTTCATTGGGCAGGGTTAAATAGGTAATTTTAGTATTAAAAAAGATTAGGTCAAAAGTCAAAGAGTAACATTGTCTTTTCACTATCAATTTTTGTGAAAAGTCAAAGGTTACCTTTTAAAATTGCTTCAATTTTTGTGGTCACGATTGATCTTTGAAAAAGCAAAAAGTGGCATTAGTGAAATATCGGAAGATAGGCATAAGCAATAGAGAAAGTGGGGGTAGTCTGTAGTCATACATGACTAGTGGGATGTTTGATTGATGGTTAATTTTGGTAATACATACGCAATTATTGTTTTAGCTTCCTCCCCCGTGTGTCTTGGCAAAAGATCATTGCTCTCTTACTGATCATAAAATTGTTTCTATTTCATGCACATCCATCTCTACACTAAATCCACTCTGTTGTGATTCTTAATTCCTACTTCTTAATTGTTAACATGATTTATGAAACAATATTCAATACTCTGTGATACCCTAGCTCTGATCACTCTCGGTCAATTATAATTCTTCATTTTTTTTAATTATATAAAAAAATAATTTATCGTTAATCGAGTTGATTGAAGTACTGTACCCGTCATACCCAATATTTTCTCATAATTTAGGTCATTGGAACGCCGGCAATTAAAATCACTGTAAACAATTGTTAAGTATTGACTTGATATCTTAAAAGGACAATTAGATTTAAAAATTCAATTTAACTTTCAATTCACATTGTTTTGTTTGTGACACATTATGAATTATTAAATTAAGTATCATGAAATATTGGATAAAAAAAATGTAAAGAAGGTCAAATTCTGATGGAGGTATTAATGATAGAATAGTGTTTAATATTGAATTTATCTTAACTTAAATAACTTGTGAAAATTTAAAACTAAGAGTAATTTAAAAATGGAAAAAAATTATATTCCAGTATAAAAATCAAAGTTCTAGTGATATTTGCAATTCTTTTCTTTCTTTATTTTTCTTTTTCAGTCAAATAACTTATATACTTAATTTCTCCATATTACGATCATACGAATCATTAATTTTATCAAAGGACTTATAGTTCAACGATATAACCAACCCATTTATATATATTTTTTAAAAGGTGTACCTAAGCGTTTTAGGGTTCATATAAATAATACCGATCATGTCATGTGTGTCTCTAATGTGAAAAAAAAAAAAAAAAAAAACCTTGGTTTTTAGAAAGGTTTTGCTTTAATATCAGCTGGGGTTATGATAATAGTTTTTTTTTATAAATGATAATAGATTAATATTGCTAAGAAAAAGAAAAAGAAAATACAAATTATAGTATATCTTCTCCTTTATATGTATGTACACATATACCGTATCATATTTATGTGGTACATATACCGTACACATATGGGGCTTTAAAGAGAGAATAAACAGGAAGGATAGTATCGTCGAGAGAGACGCAAACATCACCATCTTTAGCAGTAAGTCAGCGAAGAGGCAATAACCCCAAGTACAAATTTGTGCTCCGTATTGTAATTTTTTCTGTTCATTCACTCGCTTTCCACTCTTTACAAAATCAGAACAAATACAATATATATATATATATATATATATATATATATATATATATATATATACCGCATAGACAGTGTGATTTTCATTCATATTGACTCATCTCTCGATCATCAACCAATAATTCAATCAATCGGGCATCCATGGAAGTCCGACACAATCCGGCAATGGGCAACTCGTCAGGAACATCACCACCACCTTCGAAGCTGTCCCCGAATTTCGTTGACACCACTTCGGTGTCTCAGAGGTCCATTCCTTTTCCTTGTATTTTCTTGAAGTTTTCTTTTGATCCTGTTTGTTTGGTTTCTGAGAATTCATCGGAAAAAGAAGACAAAGTAAAAATCCTGAATATTTAATGGGGTTTCTTTTTATGGGACCCATGAAAGCATAATAGAAACTATTTGGTAAGTTTACACAATATTACACATTTGATTCAGAAGTTTGTTTCCCTATTCGTGCTTTCTTTTTCTTTACAGAATTCTCAGCAACCAAACGGAGGGTCAGGGTCTGTTCCTCTGTTAAAATCTTAAATACTTTTTGCTTTTAGCTTTATTCATGTTTTTATTGTAAAATCGTATTGTTCCTTTTCAGGCTTCTGAAGGAATTGATGTCTCTCATGGTACACTTTCTATTTTCTTTACTATATATATGTGTGTGTGTGTGTCTTCTCATTTATGCCATAAAAAAGAAAAAAATAAGAAATGACCACGGATTTGCTTTGTGAGTGCTCACTATAATATATGTAATGCTTAATACACAGATATTTGCTTTGGTTTTTGGTTTGTTTTCTTAGTAAGTACTAAAAATTCGTGTACCGGGCTTCTTAGATTTTTGTTTAAGAATCAAACATTGAATTGATTGATGGTTGCAACTTGCAAGAATATAGCGAGGCATGTCAATTTGTTTGCGGGCCTTCAATTTATTATCATCACGGTTGTCATTTTCATAACTGAGACGTTGTTGTTGTTGCTGCTATGATAATCATCATTTTAGATTTTGTAAACAACTTTGTTAAGTTGAACTAGCTGATCCAATACTTGGGACTAGGCTTCATGAGTAGAGCTTCTTTTAAGTTAATTTCTTCTCATGTATACTTAATCTTAGCAATTCCTTGGATTAGATCTCCTCTGCTCTATTTTTGGCGGCGGTGTCATCAGAATGGCAGTTTTATCATGAGATCAACAATGGAGATCTCCACATCTATTTCATAGTGAATGATAGTGATGATATGTGCCAAGAAGGAGCAAGGAGGATGAGAAACTGGAAAACACTAAACAACTTTCCATGAGTTTCATTTTGGTAATTAAAATAGCTATGTTGGCAAGTGTTCAGTTGGGTGGAAATTTTAGATGTTGTCTTTTTTATGTCATTTAGCTAAATATTTGAATAACGAGTAATGATATTCAGAACAAAGAGTTTGAGCGAAATGGGAAGTTGAAGACTCCCCATTCAATGGATACACTCAATTGGGTCCCACATCACTCCTCGTTGAGTGGATCTGACGGATGAGGAGCCTTCGGCCTCCATTTCGTTCAAACTCTGTCTTTAAAGTCATTATTGAAGAACTATGGTATTGAATTTTTTATACCTGTTTCCTGGAACTAGTAAATCACCTCCTTATGTGTTCATGCTGTGGGACCTCTTTGAAGATTTTCCTGTAAAGCTACACCAGATCGTATGATGCATTATTGAGTGGAATATCTGTAGCAATCATTATCACTAACTTCATTAACCTCTATTAAATCTTTTGAGTGTTTTGGAATTGTCTAAATCTTGATTTATTATTTAGAAGCACAACATATGTTCAATTCCGAGGTGTTACCTAGGTTATGGGCTCTGTGTCTCACGCTGTGATTAGGATTTTTTCTGCAAGTGCAAGCAATTATCCATTATGCCTTAATGATCCAATAAGCAAATTCTTATGCTCCATTCTCTTCTTCCTTTTTCCCCTTTAGAATGAGGATATTGAATGTCAGTGAAGTGTTTACAAGTGACTAGATGTTTTTATTTTATGCTATAATCTTGACCTGTAATACATGCAGTGACAATGTTGATTTTTTTTTCTTTGGAAAATTAAGGTTATTAGGTTGGAATTTCTTTGCTATCAATTCATTAAAATAACCAGAGAATCACATTTTTCTTTCTTCTATGTTCAACTTCACAGATGAGTGGTGGAGATCTTGGAATATCAGCTTTTCCTGAAGGCGATAGCATATTTACCTGGATCGGCACCATTGAGGGCGGGAAAGGAACTATGTATGAGGGTTTATCTTACAAACTTTCCTTGAGTTTTCCCTTGGAGTACCCTTTCAAGCCACCCCAAGTGAAGTTCGAGACATTGTGCTTCCATCCGAATGTTGATCAATTTGGCAACATTTGTCTTGACATCCTTCAGGTATTAATCTGCCTAATTGAATTGTTTTAACAAACTTTGTGCAGAACATATTGCCTGACCAGCTTAGGTCTTCCAAATATATTATGACGTCGAAAATTGAAACAGTTGGAGAAATGTAACAACCCTATTTGAGAGCACCTTATAGGAGGGCCATCGTGCTGTAAATTTTGTGGCATTAGTTTACCCCCAATTAAAATTGGACTAGAATCCAAAAAAATTCAAAAGAGTTCAAAATTTTGGTTAAATATTATACCGGACATTTTTGACAGGCATATTGGTATCGGACAAAACAAAAGGGGAAACTCAAATTGAAGCTTTCATGATTGTCTAATAAAAAAATAGCCGAAATCGAATTATATCATTCCCAACTCTGTCAACTAAGCAATAGAGGATTGGTAGCTTCATTTTACTATTGAGTTACTTCAATTACATATGTAAAATTTTCTTATTAAGTTTTTTGATTCAATCCTCACTTTTTCTTGCGGTAGGACAAGTGGTCTTCAGCTTATGATTGCAGAACAATTCTTTTGTCCATCCAAAGTCTCTTGGGAGGTCTGCTTAATTTTCCCTGTATGAGATTTATCTCTTGTTTTTCATTTGTTTGTTTGTCTAACTATTAGTTATAACATACAGAGCCCAACACTGAGAGTCCTCTTAACATCTATGCTGCAACACTATGGAATAACAAGGAAGGTTGGATTCATTTCTTATCTTCCCTCCCCATCCATATTATCTCTATATATATTTTTAATTTAATGTGAGGATTTAACACCAGCTTTCGTGTTCATGTCGATACAAGGGAGATTGTAATGATTTATAATTTGAACTAGTCTCACTTTCCTGCATTTCAGATTCTTAATGTTCACATAAGGTCATTTCTCGATGATCCTTGCAGCCTACAAGTTCTGGCCTTGATTTAAGCACATTATCTCTGTATATGCATTTGTGAATATATATAGCTGTGTTATATAGATTGAACACCTATACCATATAAGGATATCTTTTTGCATTCATGATGCTATTTCTCTGTTTTAGGGGGGAAAAATTACAGTAATCTCATCGTTATTAAGGCATTGTTAAACCTTTTAACATTGTGGAGTGTTTTACATCATAAAGTGACTGCTCCAACTGATTACACAGAAAATTTTGTAATCTCGTTGTTAGTTACAGGCATTGTTAAACCTTATAAATATTGTGGAGTGTTTGAAATCATAAAGTGACTGCTTCAACTGATCTGAAAGTGTCATTGTAATATTTCCTTGCAGATTACAGAAAAATGGTACAGAAGCAGTATTCTACTGGAGAAGTGATCGAAAGCTGATCTGTAGATTCTTTTATCACAAACAACCAGAATGGCTAGCATGTTGTCAAGCAATACAATTTGTCTATATAGTTCTTCATTTAGTTGGAAATTGAAAGGTATAGATTTGTTCCTTTAGTGACTTCTCTTTTCCTTATTAGTAAGTTGTTCCTCGAATGATGATGAAACACTGAGATTGTAATTAGCATCAATTTATGGATCTACTTACCTTTGATTTGCAATTAATGGCTCTTGTGTTAATGGTCTCATTTCTATGCCTTAGTTTTCAGAACTCAATTGCCTGCTTTTGTGCTGTAAGTTAGGTTTTCTGGTTTCATTTTGATTATGTGAAGATTGTAATGCTTAGGGATGACAACGGAACGGGTATGGGGCAGGTATACCAAAACCCTACCCCGCCCCGTCAAGGAAATACTCAATCCATCTCCCATTAAGAACCCTAACGGGTTTGTGGTAAGCATACCACTACCGTCCCATTTAGAGAAAGAGAGGAATAGTAGAATCCTTAAAAAATTTTGCTTTATTTGCTTTGAATTTAATGTTTGGGTTAAATGTACCCAAACAATGATACAACACTCCTACAGTCAAAACCCCAATATATAAAACCAAAGAAAATGACACAAGCATACATATATATGTAGATGGAGATAGAAACAGTTTTGGTCTTCAATTTTTTTTTTTTATAAATCTATTATGTATACAAGATAGAGAAAGTTCTCTTTTAGCCACAAGATAAAGAGAGGAATATAGTAGAACAAGATAAAGAGAATGTGAGAGAAAGAGGGAGTACCTTCACGGCTTTACCGAGATAAAATTGTCGCCGAGAGATCTCTAGGATTTCAAATAACTTCTAAGTTCTCTCTAACTCTCTTTCTCGTTTTGTTGTTCAGTCAAACCAATAAATGAAATTTGGAAATCATTTTTTATTGGAGAGAATAAACTCTAGTGGCTGTCATATATCTAGTATACTATATTTATATAAATAATATAATAATAAAAGAAATGGCACATTTCATACAATTATTTCACTATATATTTATATAATTGGGACGGGGCAGGTATTAAGCGAGTTTTCTTAAAAAATCATACTCGTCCCTACTCCTATTAGGGGCATACCAAATTCCATCCATTAGGGACAGAGCGGGGCGGAAGAAATTGCCACCCTTAGTAATGCTAGAGAGTGTTTTTTTTTTTTTTTTTCCTGAACTTCATTGTAAATCTGTGTTTTCGGTTTAATTAACATTAATTCACTGTTGAAAAAAAGAAAGAAAGAAAGGGAGTAAGAAAAAATGATTTGCATTATTAATACTTTGCACTTTTGCTTGTTCATTGCTGCACTTTCAATAAGGTTGTGTTCGGCTGCATGGAATTGCGGAAAAATTTGTTCTTAGTCCATGAAGAAATTTTTTTTCAATTTTAATTTCAAGGCTCCAATTCCATGCAGCCGAATATAGCCTAATAGGAAACCTATATTATGCCTATATATGGTCCGGAATTTACTTATCTTTGACATTATTTGCATAAAGTGACTGCTGTGTTATGAAAATCTCAATATTCACATATAATAAAATGATGATGCAAATGTTTATCGTTCAATTTCTGAGAATGATAGATTATTTTCAAAGGTAAAATTGAACATTGAAAAAGAGGAATTTTTTTTTTGTTATACAAATCTGAGATTAAAAAAGATTTTATGGTGTAAAATATTTTACGTCAAAAGAAATGTTCAAGTCCCTAACAACTTAAAAACTTTGGCTCACATTTTACTTCATCAAACCTACAACACCGGTTTGAAGGGTAAAAGTTTAATTGTATAAAAAAATATATATTAACAAATGTAGAAGCCCAAAAGAGAAGCCCACAAGAAGTAGGCAGGCAAAAAGAAACATGAAAGGCCCAAAGACTTGGACGAAACCCAGCCCAGTTAGCTGAACTTAACTAACAACTAAAACAGAGTTGGCAGAGAGTTTCTAATCATATAGATCTACATATTAATATATATATGTGAGTGTAATAATATATATGTTGATATCTATTTTTTCCAAAATATGCAGAAAATACATAAAATCATAACAACTCTATTTCCCATACGTGTTGAACAAAAAAAGTGTTGCATTTCGTGATGCAGTGTTACAATTGGATGTAATGTTTTGCACTGCTAGTGTACTTAGATTTTATTTATGGTTATCTTTTTTATGATAATTAAAGGTGGTTTGCAAAAGAAATTACTTGTGACTCCTTCAAAATCCAATCAACTTTTTTAGTCTTACTTTTAAAAATTCAAATCTAGTATAGAAAAAAGTAGTACAACATACAAGTACTTTATTCATATATAAGAAAAAACATGTTCGATATTTGACAATTTCATTTATCTGCTGTCAACTTTTATTCTCTCTAATTGTAGTAGCATGTCTATCAATGATACAATTATACATTAAAATGCATTGAAAGAAAGTTGTTATAATTATTTTAATTTATTTTTATTATCTATTGGAGAAGATAGAGTTTACTTGCTAGAAAAGATTGGAACGACTATAAAAAGAAGGGTCAATGAACCCATAAAGGTACACAAAAATTACTCTTAATTGCTTCTATTCTATCTTTTATCGATCCAAGTTCTAACTTAATTGTCGGAGTGTACTCGGCCGATATCGCACTGGTGCCTTTTCGGTTATTACTTCTTGATTCTTGCAAGTTCCAGGTAGTGGAGGAATCGTGCATCAAGAGTCTCGATTAACTCCACTTATAATAACAAAAGTCCCTTAAATTTTTTACTTGAAATTGTTCTAAAGCAACCATAAAACTAATGAATTAATTGAAATTCTGGTAAAGGCAATAAGAGACCCAAAAATGAGATAATCTCAGTTAGAAACAATTGGATTTCAAGTCAAAGACCAATTTTCAGAGTTCGAGTCTCAGTGGAGGCAGTGTGCGTGTATGGTTCTATTTACCTGTTCAAAAAAAAAAAAAACAATTGGATTTCAAAAAATACCTTAAGAATCAAACACTTAGAACCACATAGTTGAAAATTTTTTGTTTGTAAATTATGTTGGATCCAATATATAAGATCAAGAAAGAGAAAAAGTCACGTAATGTTTTTTAGTCTACAATTATGTCACTAGTTTGTCCTATTAGCAATTTAGCATCACGTAGCGTTTTCATAGCAAGGGAGGGAGAGAGAGCGCTTAAGAAGCTTCAATGGCAGAAACAAGAGAGAGGAAGCTCGATTGAGCGTGTGTAAGGGTGTATTGAAGTTGATATATGACAAAATACATGCGCGCGCGCGCGTATATATATATATATATATGACGTTTGAGTAATAAAAGAAATGATTAATTTAATTTATGATCATTTTTGGTAGCCTAATTACAAAAAACTTTCAAATAGTATACGGTAATTTTTTTTTATAAAAAAAAGATAATTACAAATATGAAAATTTATACTATTTGGGTCCAAATTACCCGTAAGAATCTTCACATATCAGTTTACTAAAACTTTTATTACATAATGTAATGATTTTACTGCATTTATATAATATTTTAACTGCATGGTGTTATAGTTTTATCATACAAAACATTAAGTCATGTACCATTTTTTTGTAAGAGTATCCATTTGGAAGATTTGATAACAATATAAAACTTTTATTGCACAATGTAATAGTTTTACTGCATTTATATAATACTTTAATTGTATCGTGTTATAATTTTACTGCACAAAATATAAAGTAGTATACAATAAGTTGAAGAGGGGTAATTCAGTCCTGTGTATAAGTTGATTTTTTGTATAAGTGTCAAATACAAAAATACATAAATGCTTTTGTATAAGTTGATTTTTGACCGTATATTATTTGAAATTTGGCATATTTGTAATTAGGCCACAAAAAATGGTCAAAAATTAAATTAATCCTAAAAGAAAGGTAGTTATGTACTTTTAGTTTGGTAAACAAGGGTACAATTAACTTTTCAAATATCAAAAGTGCAAAAGTTGATCTCAAAAGTTTTATTCCTGCTGATGTCAGCAGATTTCGTTGGTGTCCATCAGCCCTCATTAAAACTAGGAGTGCACACAGTTCGGTTCATTACGGTTCTTGGTGGAACCGGAACCTTTTCCAACGGTTCCTTAATTTTGGAACCGGAACCGTTGAGTTCGATTCGGTTCCGATTCCCCAACAGTTATTTGCCAATTTTATTTATTTTATTTTTTAACATTAGCAAGATACACATACTCATACTTGTGCACCCCTAGTTACAACAATATATCAGAAGTTATTAATATTTTTTTATATATCTTATAAATATATATAACATTAAAATTTAGAAATTATTAGTATTTATCTATATATTATATATTTTATACCTTATATATAAATAGAATAATAGACTTTAGAAGGTATTAGTATTTATCTCTATATTATATATTTTATACCTTATATATAAATGAACACTAGAATTTAGAAGGTATTAGTATTTATTTATTTATTTATATATATATATATAACACTAGAACTTAGAAGCTATTATTATTTATTTATTATATATTATATTTTTTTTCTAACGGTTCTGGTTCCTTGACTTGGAACTGGAATCGGAATCGAAACTGTAGTGAACGGTTTCTGAAATTTAAAATCAGAATCGTAATAAACGGTTCGGATCGATTCTGATTTCATCAGTTATTTGTGCACCCCTAATTAGAACAATGAGAAATTGGTTACATCGGACCAAATGACTTGTAGCCTAATGGTATAACCTCTCCGGAAGGGGTTCAAGCCCTGATATGAGTAAAAAAGTGTGTAAGTTCCTTAACTAAGGGAAAAAAAAATCACAAGGTTGGGGAGGTTAGTGTTATTATGAAATCTAACAAGAGTAATTTATATTATATTGACAAACTTAGGGGAAGTAAGTGTAATGTTTTATTTTTTTAAAGGTTAAACAAAGTATATTGATGTGATAATGTCCGCAAAGAAAGGCCAATGTAAATGGGCCAGCACTAACAGCAGTTTGGCCTAAGGGAAATATATAAAACAAGAGCGTAAGCC